>BSBM01000924.1:15993750-17255000 GCA_027924585.1 Larix kaempferi | reverse complement strand
AGGGGGAGTTGGATGGTTAGGGATGGGGGAGGGGTTATGGAGAGGGCAAGGGGGTTGAGAGAAAGAGAGAGAGAGAGAGAGAGGACAGGTAGAAGGAAGGAAGAGAGACTGAGAGAGGGGGGTTAGTTAGGGGTAAGACGATAGGAGGGGGGTTAGCGAGGTGGAGATAGAGAGAGATATTGAGAGAGGGGGTTAGTAATGATTGGGGTAAGAGGAGGGAGAGAGAGAGAGAGGAGAGGTTCTTAGTTCTAGGGAGTGAGAAAGAGAGATGTGAGGTGTGGTTATAGGTATGGGGATCATTAGGAGAGACAATAATAGAGGGGAGGTGGTTAGGTGTGGGTGGGGTGGGAGGGTTAACGGGTTATAGAGAGATAGAGAGGGAGGAGGGTGTCACGGGGTTGAAAGAGAGAGAGGGGTGGGGGATAGTGGTTGGTGGAGGAGTACAAAAGAGATAGAGAGAGGGGGTTAGTAAGGGTTAGGTGTAGGAGGGGAGAGAGTGAGAAAGGGTTAGCATTGATAGGATTATGAGAGAGATAGAGGGAGGGGGGTTTAAGAGTGGTGGGGATTAGGGAGAGGGAGAAGATGGGTTAGGGAGTGGTAGGTATATAAATTTATTCAATACTTAAAAGCATAAATTTGTGAAGTTAATAACGCGCACGCGTTTTGTATGTTCATAATGCGCACGCGTTTTGTATGTACATAACGTGTGCGCATTTTTCATGTACATAACGCACACGTGTTTTGCATGTAGATAACACGCGCGCGTTCCTGTGCGCCTAATCACCCACTCCTCTCGCACCCCCGTGTCAGCCACTGTCCTATGTGGTTGATTCGAACTTACCAAACCTGTGCTAGGGAATTTTTAGACCATAGCTAATTTGACATTTTCAACATTTTCTGAGTATGTCTGTTTTTCACCACTCTCTACAGCATGACATACCTGACCATTATTGACGAAATTTTAGGTATCGATAGAATTTTTTATGCATATTCCAAATATGTAATTTTTTTAAAAAAATATTGAGATTTTCTATTTATTTCCTAATTTTCTTGTGTCATCACTCAGTTGGTCAAAAAACATATTGTTAGTATTTATTCCGTAACGTTTTCATTTCACAACCATTTTTAAAAAAACTTATATGCTGCACTAGAGGACACCGACTTCTACATGCTGTAAAAAATCCAAGTCAAAATAACTACATTAAGACCTTCAAAGGCTGCACCCACATTTGACGTACCGTTCTAGAGGTTTGATCACTTACATAATTAAAAAAATTTAAAAATTAAACATTTAATTTTGCAAAAATAGAGCTGCACTAGTGCTATGGGTTCTATACATGTCTACCAATTTTTGTATCCCGAACATGTCATTTAGGCATTGAAAGGCTGCACCCACAAAAACATATACCTTATCATTTGCCAAAAAAATAAAAAGCGGCTGTTAGAAAACATGAAATTTGACATAGTTATGTAAATTTTCAATACTTAAAACTTATATAATCGGAAACGTGACTCAATTTCCTACGTTTCATATTTTTTACTCGATGCAAGATATTTTGTGTAAGAATGTCAAAAAAATCAAGTAAGTTGAGGGATGCCTGATTTTTTAGTTTTCTAATGCATCTAACGCGCCAAAAGTGACCCTCATTAGCTTGCACATGCCCTAAACCAAATTCAAACTCAACCTTTGATTGAAGTTAACCTTACTTAAACTTCAATTATGGGTTGAGGTCAACCATGGATTGAATTCAACATTGGATTGAAGTTAATATTGGATTGAAGTCAACCTTTGATTGAAGTCACCGAGGGATTGAATTCAACTTTGGATTGAAGTCAGCCTCAGATTAAATTCAACCTTGGATTAAAGTCAACCTTGCTTAAAAGTCAACTATAAAATGAAGTTAACCTTGAATTGAAGTCAACCTTGGATTGAAGTCAACCATGGGTTGAAGTCGACCATGGTCAAGCATGGTCAACCATAGTCAACTATAGTCAACCATGCTCATCCGAAGTCAACCATGGTCAACCATGGTTCACCATAGTCAACCAAAGTCAGCCTTGGTAAACCAAAATCAATCGTGGTCAACCATGTTCAACTATGGTAAACCAAAGCCAACCATGGTCAACCTTAGTAAACCAACGTCAACCATGGTATACCAAAGTCAACCATGGTCGACCATAGTAAACCAAAGTTAAGCATAGTCATCCATGGTTAACCATGGTCAACAATAGTGAACTGTAATGAACTAACGTTAACCATGGTCAACCATGGACAACCATGGTTAAGCAAAGTCAACCATGGTTGACTTTGGTTGACCATGGTTGGTTAGTAATAATAAAAAAATATTAATATTAATAATATTTATCACTTATGGTTGGTTATTAATAATAATATTATTATTAACCATGGTTGGTTATTAAGCATAGTTGACTATGGTTGACTATTGTCAACCATGGTTGACCATGGTGAACTAAATTCAATCATGGTCAACTAAAGTACACCATGGTTAGCCATGTTCAACCATGGTCAACTAAAGTCAACTATGGTCAATCATGGTCAACCAAAGTCAACCATGATTGACTATGGTTGATCATGGTTGACTTTGGTTGACCATGGTTAGTTAATAATAATAATAATTATTATTATTATAATAGCCATGGTTGGTTATTAAGCATGGTTGACTATGGTTGACATGGTTGACTTTGGTTGACCATGGTTAGTTAATAATAATAATTATTATTATTATTATAATAGCCATGGTTGGTTATTAAGCATGGTTGACTATGGTTGGCCATGGTCAACCAAAGTCAACCATGGTTAACAAAATTCAACCATGGTCAACCAAAATCAACCATAATCAACCATGGCCAACCACAGTCTACCACAGTTAAACACTATATTTAATTATTATATTTATTTGTTATTTATCAACCATGGTCAACCATAGTCTACCATGGTTAACCACTATATTTAATTATTATGTTTTTTGTTTTGTAATTATTATTATTATTATTAACCATTTGGTATTTATTATTATTTTATTATATTTAATATATTTTAATTTGTATTTTCTTTTATAAATAATCATTATCATATTTTCTAATAACAATTATTATAGTAATAAAAACTCAACAATCCATGCTTGCACGTCGACCGTCAACTAGTAAGCCATATTAATAAAATGGTTATATACGTCAATCGATGTATATCAACCACCTTTAAATGTGTGGTCATTGTTGATATACGTCGATCAACGTATATCAACCACTTTTAAATGTGTGGTCATGGTTGATATATGTCGACCAACACATATAAGCCATTTTATTAATATGGCTTGCTAGTATTATGAGTCCCTAAAAAATAGTGAATAATGGTATAACAATTGAGATTTGTCATTTTATTGATATTTTTTTAGGTGTAATGATTTAACTGATTAGTTGGATGTGGTAACTAGGTGGGGTCGTTATATTTTAGGCCTATTAATTTGAATAAATTGGATGATTTACATCAAATATTTGTGTAGTATAAATCAAGTGTTTTAAGTTTTTTCATTTCTATATTTATATAAATAAATTTAAACAAATTTTTTTAATAATTAAATTGATTATTGATTCATCGGTTTGGAATAAGTTATTCTAAGGGTATTTAACTTTGGTGGCCTTACAAAGGAAATCCACACCTTAACCGAGTGAGCTAGAGAGAATTAAAAAAATATTATTTAATTATGAATATGTGTTGAATTATTTTATTTTTTATATAAATAATTATTCATTTATTAATTAAATAAGAAATTTTAAATCAATAAAAATTTTAATGATATTGTATTTAAATTCAAATTATCAATATGAATAAATAGATAGTAATTTTTTTTAATAAACTTTACTTTATGAATTAATGAGTTTTAACAATAATATCATTTGGCATTTATGAAGTGCATTAGGCATGGTTATATATGTAAGAAAATAAAACAATGTTGACAATAATAATATTTTACTACACCCCCAAATGCGGGTGAGAGACGTTAAGTCTCATAACATGTGGGTCCAAGAGGTAGGCACGTGGCAGATGCTTTTGGAATCATCGATTGAAGAAGGGGAACGTACTCGAGGGATTAATGGAGGACTTTGGTTTTATGAAGAATTGTACACTAGTAGATCGTGATGTCAGAAGTTAGTACACGCTTAGGGGAATATCTCAGCTTGATTCGTGGGGAATGAGTTCGCAACAGGGTGGAGGAATGACCATGGGTGCAGGTTTTGGCTCATGCCAATAGATTTCCTTAATTTCCTTCATTATAATTTATGGGGATCCCAGTTTAAATTCCGAAGAGGATGTAATATCCCTCATTCCTCAATCCTGTCATTATAATCAAATATGAAATGTAAATTCATTTATGTAATAGGTCTTGGCGTGAAGCTCAAGGCCAAGGCCCCGACATCGAACCCGATAATATTTTGTTGTCTTGGTCGAACCATGTTCTTGTTAATAATGGGGACGTCACATGTATCATGTAGATGAAAAATGATGATGCAATGAAATACACCTAGGTATTGAATGTGTTGGGAAACGAAAATGAAAGGACAATAGAATCCATTAGGGGGGAGAGGGTAAAGTCTAAGTGAATCCATGCGAAGCTGGTCAATGATGATGATATTGTCATCATGGTGCCTTTAACACTAAAAAAAATAAAAGTGAATAGTTGATGTTCACTTATAATCCGAAAATCCTATAAACACGAATATGAACTTAATATAGACAGGAAAAGACCTCTAACATTGCAGGCAATGCATCTTTTGCACAAGATAATCAAAGAATCAATAAGAGTGAAGGTAATTTGTTACTATTTCTAATGTGCTCATTATCTCAAATTACTATGGGAGACAATCCCTTGGTTTAGTAAGCTTATCCTCTATAGGGAAATAAAATGCATAGCTTAAATTATTATTATTATAAACTTAATTGCCTAGGCTTGGACGAGACTCGTCTTAAGGTTCTTTTGGATAGAAGGATTATGATATGTGCGCTATATTATGTGGTTAATGGAAACCGCCTTGATAACAAAAAAGTAAAGGAAGCAAATGAGAACTCATTTTACACTTAGTAGAATGCTTACGAATCTCCCCTCACACGCATTAGTATTGATCTATATTTGATAGAGAATAATATATATATAAAGGGAATAGCTGTTTATCAAAGTATATGTCAAACTAATAGTTGCTAATATAAAGGTGCTACATTTCATGACTGTGAGAAATAAGAGGCTTTCCCAAGTAGGTAATAACCTCAAAGATATTATCACTTAATAGTGGATCATTTAAATATGTATCTATGAAGAGAGGAATAAATAGTGATTTGTATTTTAGTCGAGAAATGTATTATAAGAATAAAATTCCTTTATTTTGGCAAAAGAAGATCAGAGAAACCATAAGGGTGGCGACAACACTCCTTTTTATTCTAGGATTTTATGGAGAGGGCTGCCATCTCTTGCTCTGACACAATTTCTAGGTGGGGAGGGAGAGCCCCCTGTTTTGGGTTTCTAGGGTTTCTTTTGGGCACTATTGTAATTTTAATTTTATTTATGTAATGCAGGGCGACCTCCTGGAGAGAGCTGAGCTCTCCCCCTTTGCTTTGTGGAGCTGCGTAACATAGGGAAACCTATCCAAGAGAGAGAGTCGTGACCCCACCCCACCCCTTTGGGTTGGTTGAACTGTGTAGATAGTGGGCGGACTCTCCAAGATAGCGTTCTAGTGATTTTTTATTTGATGTAAATAGTTGACGGACTCTCCAAGAGAGCGTTCCAGTGATTTTTTCTTCGATGTAAATAGTTGAAGGACTCTCCAAGAGAGTGTTCCAGTGATTTTTTTCTGATGTAAATGGCGGGAGGCCTCTCCAAGAGAGGGTTTCCATTGATTCTGGTTGGTGTGTAGGTTATGGGCGAAATCCCAAGAGAGCTTGATCCCAGTATTCCCCTTTGTTTATAGATATATATATTTTTTTATGTGGGGAAATGGAGAAAGACGGCTCCCAAGAGAGCTCGATCCCAGTCTTACCCTTTGTTTATAGATCTTTATTTTGTTTATTTGTTGAGTGGGAGGAGGACAGATCCAAGGGATCTCGATCCAAGGCTCCCCATTGTTGATAAATCCTTGTTTTAGTTTATGCGTGAAGGGTGGAGAGGCACGAATTCCCATAGAGCCTAATCCCCATTCTTGCTTTTGCTAGTTTGCATACATTTTTATGCTCCCTGAAGGTAGGATAGGGGAGTCTCTCGTTAGAGTCCAGCCTCTAGTTATTTTGTTGCTAAGATATGAAATCTGCTTCCGAATGAAGGTAAGAATAGGGGCGACTATCAATATATCCCAGCCCTAATTCCTTTTTGGTTTTGGTTTTCAAGATATATATATGTTCTGTTGTATTTTAAAATAGCCAAGAGCAAGCTGGGCCACTCCCATTGGAGAGATCGATCCCATGTAAGAAAAATAACTAAGTTCTTAATTGTTTATATGATGCCAAAGGTGTTCGGACATTTCATTGAGGACATCGATCCCATTCATGGCAAATAAACCTTATTTTTTATTGCTTATATGATGCCATAAGTGTTGGGTGATTCCCCATTGGGAAGATCGATCCCATTAATTGAAAATAGACGTTCTTATTGTTTATATCAGGCCAATAAATGTTGGGAGATACTTCCAAGAGTATCGGTTCATGCATTTGATGGGAAATTGTGACACAATAAAATATTTAATTAAAATGTGGAGAGAGAGAACTCAACGAATTAGAGTGGAGTCTCTAGCCAACTCTACTTGTTGGAAGTTGAATCTATTAAGTTTAGCAGTTATTAAGGAAGGAAGAAGGATTTCAATAAAATATAAAGGCTATCATGTATTTATTCTAACGTACAAAATTGACCCTTGTTTACCTTGGGCCTAGTAGAGGTTATAGGATCAGTAGTGAGGATTCCTAGCGGTGTCTCTTTTGTCTCTTCACGTAGTGGATTCATTGCCTAGCTCAGGGGTGGCAACTACGCTAAGATATCTATGAGCATAATTGGCCTATGGTTGGGTGGAACATTGCAGCTACACATTCAGTTGTCGTGACCTCTATTGAGCTAAGTATTATGTTTATGTTGTGTCTTTAATTTCTTGATTATGTTAAAATATGAAATATATCAATTACATTATGATGTTGGCTACCTTAGTTAGATATTCAATAATTTGATAAGTGTGCCATTGAGTTAGTTTAGTAGATGCAAACCAATGAATAGGAGGTATGATGAAAGTCATTAATTTGATGAAATGAATTTATAAGTAACAAACATATTTTGTAACATTGTGGAATAAAATGCTATGCAAGTGAAGGGATTACCAAAAGGACCATAATGATAAACCTTCTGTGAACTATGTTGTTGGATCCATAACATGTGGTTTAACAGGTTTCTCATATATATATATATATATATATATATATATATATATATATATAAGGTATTATATATCATGTAGTTACTTGATTAATGTTCATGTTTAAAAGAATGTGAATGTCATTCAATTATATATATTTTTTATGGTTGCCAATAATCATAATAATCATAAGAAGATAATGTGTAAGGCTATAAATGTTGGTTATGTACATTTAATTGGTTTCCGTCAATCATCTGATGATAATTTGTTATGGACATTGTTTTTAATTCATGTTCACGTTAGTTGCATCTTATATTGTTTCACAATCATCCTATCTCTGATAGTGTTGATAATTATTTATCCTATATATCATAATGTTGATAATTATATGAAGGAATGGTGCATGGTTAAGATATAACCAAGTGTTAGTTATAGTTAAGTTAACTGCTATTAATTCTATGAAGGGGAATTAATGCTATGAGCATACCCGATCGAATTAATTTCTTCACCATTTTGATTGATATGTTATTGTGTACATTGTTTAACTAAGGATGTTAATGTCGTAACAACGTAGTTGCACATAACGTAAATACAAGGCATCTTGGGCATTGCATCCTCATGTGCATTAGGTGCACATGCATGACGATGTAGGCATTTTTGTATCCATAGCCTTCATCATAATAGTCGCTTGTAACTTGCTATGGTTAGGAAGACATATGTCATTATGGTGCTACACTCTTATAAAGATCATCCATAGTATGGATGTGTTAGGTGGCTAGGTTTGAATAACAAGGTATGAAGAGAGTGTTTTCCATGGGTATGAATCTAAATGAAGTATATGAATGCACAATAGAATGTATGTTACCGATTTCCTACCTAGAGGTTGGGCGTGATGATTAATGAATCTATCCCAACCTCTACTAATCATCCCCTGTATACCTTGAAGGTGAAAGAAGAAAACATTTTACACCCTGTACCTCAAGGTGCTATTGAGGGTATTGGGTATTTTATAAGTGGTATTAGAGGTGATGTTGCAACACTTGGGCCTATTTGGGCTCAAAATGAAATAGGAAGGTATAAACCTTGTAAACTAACAATTCATTTTTGTATTGCAATCAACAGAAATTAGGGAGGTGATGATCAAGGAAGTCCTTACTCCTTCACCTTGGTTAATTTCCAAAACAAACAGAGCCTAACACATAAGCTTTGGTAGCAGAGCTACTACATCGGATCTTGTGGATATATGAGGACCGAGCTCCAACAAGGAAAGAAGAAAAAATTTCACTATAAATAATAGGTTTCATCATGTTGGATCCAATATTGATATTGGGAACTATGATCAAAAGTTATTACATCAATCTTCTGAACGTCAATGGGCCAATGTGAAGATATTGGCCAACATGAAGATATAGGTAAGTTAACCTTGTTCTTGTGCGGAATATGTACTTAATAGGATGGTAAGTAAAGGAGCCCTATTTTCCTTATTTTGATTTCTATCATCAGTAAATTTCATAATTTGATTTAAGGATGATGATTAGAAGTTTTGACTGATTCACTAATGCTTATGGTTATAAGTGCCATTGACCTATGAGGAAATAAAGCTTTTTCAATTTATAATTATTTTTCTTTTGTACATACACATGGCATGATTGAAGATGAATTAGGAAAATTTAGGAGATATACGTGAAAATGTGGTTTTGATATAGTATGCTATATTTTGTAATATTAGTGCTTAAGCACCTATATATTTGCGAAGTTTTATGAGTAACCTGTGGAGATAATTTCGCGAAATGACTGATAAGATTGTTTCTTGCATGTTCTAACCATAGAATGAATTGATGGATTGATATTCAAGAATAATTAATGATCGTTGAGGGAAAAGGTAAGGATAAAATGGTTGATTCCTCGACAGAGGATCGAACTATAGACTCATTGGGTTAAATAAGGCCTCGACTAAGTGATAATTGGTATGATCAATAGATTTTCTTGATAAGATGTAATTGAATCTTATTTGATTTTACATAAAACTAAATTGTTTTGAAAAATTAAATGCATTAAAATCTTTTAGAAAGAAAATGTTGAAAAGGTTTAGGTGATAGATGTGTTTTATTTAGGGAAGTATAACAAGTAATGGAACTATGTAAATTCAGAAACTAAATATATAAATAAATGACATTGCTTGCTTATTGATTACATTATAAGGATTTGTGTTGTAGTCTAAATAGATGTTATGATGTGAATCATAACTGAAGCTTGAGTCTGATAGGCTCAAGGCTAATGTATAGAGTGACAATATATTCAAGTAAATAAGACTATCGTCGACCATAATGGGAACGCAACTAAATTACCTAGTAGTTGGAAATTAATATGGGTAAAATTATTTCTAAAGATTCTCGATATATGAATTGACGATGTAATGTTATGATTGATTATCCGTGAAGGAATTGCAAGTACACGGACTAGGTAATGGAAGTGATAACTAAGCCCGATGAGAACCAATGTGTCATGACTACAAGCAATTAAATGATATGAGAGTCATCTCATACATATAAAGTTGGTTTCTATAAGAAATAGAATGTTAAATAAGGATGTGCAGGACGCACATGCTTTTCCCCCCAGCCAGCTAGGCCCCAGTGAGCATTCCAAGGATGCTTGGTTATAAGGCCTATGGTTAGACATCTTTCCACACATATTAACAACGTAAGAGGATTTGCATGAGAGTGGGGGTTTCGTGAAGTGATAACCGCTTGGTACTTTGGTTTCCGTGAAAGGAAGCGCCTGAGCATGGTGAAGCACCTTGAATAGCACAGGTAGGAGATATGCCTGAAGGCTGTGAAAAACTAATGAAGTTTATCATCCTCGTGTTGGGTGACTTGGTTAAGTACTTTGTGTATTGTCAATACTCAATGTATTGTGATAAATTGGTGTACTTTTTGGTGCAGAGATTCCAAGAGAAGCAGAGAATACCTACAAAAGTACTCCAAACTAGTACAGTCGAATGACAGGTATATGTGTTTTAAGCACTACTTTTAATGTATATATACTTGCTTATTGATAAGCAGATTAATTGGAGGTACCCACCTACTCATGAAACTAAATATGGTGATATTGAAGTGTTGATCATAATAGATCAAGTTTCCTATTTCCATCATAAATGTTATGCTAATGTTAAGTAGACATACATTTATATACATGTTATGCATGGGGTTGGAGAAACCTTGTACCTGGTTGTTGTAGTGCACAAGTATTGCGGGATGGAAAGAAAAATAAATAAAGAATTTTTTTTAAAGATACTCTAAGAAGGTGATGGTCGTGGAGATGTCTTGGAAGGCAACAATGGAAACCATAAATTGAAGTAGAGTTGTTGCTGGGTGCATGAATCCAGAAGTCGAAAAGCAAGGTCCAAAAGGATGAGAACACTGAGGATAGTGTTGTCTTAAGGGAGAGAGGATGTAATATCCCTCATTCATCAATCCTGCCATTATAATCAAATATGAAACGTAAATGCATTTATGTAATAGTTCTTGGCGTGGAGCTCAAGGCTAAGGCCCCACCAATGAACCCAATAATATTTTGTTGTCTTGGTCGAACCAGGTGCTTGTTAATCATGCGAACGTCGCATGTATCATGTAGATGAAAAATGATGATACAATGAAATACACCTAGGTACTGAATGTATTGGGAAACAAAAACGAAAAGGGTAATGGAATCCACTAGGGGGAGAGGGTAAAGGCTAAGTGAATCCATGCAAACCTAGTCAATGATGACGAGATTGTCATCATGGTCCCTTTAACACTAACAAAAATAAGAGTGAACAGTTGATGATCACTTATAATCCGAAAATCCTATAGACACGAATATGAACTTAGTATAGACATGAAAAGTCCTCTAGCATTGCAGGAAATGCATCTTTTGCACAAGATAGTCAATGAATCAATAAGAGTGTGAGGGAAGTTTCTACTATTATTAATGTGTTGATTATCTCAAATTACTACAGGATACAACCTCTTGCTTTAGTAAGCTTATATTTCTATAGGAAAATAGAATGCATAGCTTAAATAATTATTAATATTATTATAAACTTAATTGTATAGGCTTGGATGAGACTCGTCTTAAGGTTATTTTGGATATAAGGATTATGATATGTGTGGTTCATTATGTGAATAATGGAAACTGCCTTGACAAAAAAAAAAAAGCAAATGAAAACCCATTTTATGTTGGAATATTCTCACATCATTTTTCATATTTCCATGCTTGCATGCATTTTGCATGCATCCAGTCATCATGCATGCATTTGCATGCATCCAGTCATCATTTTGGTGGTCTCCCCAGCACCTAGAGCCTAATTTCATCTCCCTAGAGCCTGTCTTCAGCCCCCAGTAGCCCTCGTACCTACCTGACGCGCTCTGTTTGACTCACCTGCATGACATGCACGCCTTTTCTCACCTACCAGTAGTTATCATTCAATTAGAGTGCCTTATCTCACCTACCAAGAGTCTGACAATCAGTTAGAGCATTGATTGAGCAGTTCTTCCACTAATTGCTCATCCTAACTGCCTGTAGCTCCTAGTTAGCTAGTTCCGGAGTGCCACTTGACCTTCTGACATCCTCATGCACCCTCCTCGGAGTCTCCATCCCATGATTCATGCCTAGATGGTTGTGTTAGACTCAGTTAGACTCATTTGACTGAAATTTGACCATTTATGACTGATACTACTAATTGGATGATGTCTCCAATGTTATCCAAGCTAGACTTTGAGCATGATTCGAATGACCTCTTGGTTAATTCGAATTCTATTGACATTTATTGTATTCTATTCATTATTCACAATGTCAGCTCATAGCTGATGTATGATTATACTGCTATTCTCCATTTTTTGTGTTCATGAGTGATTATTGAGTACTTTCTTCTCTTCTTCTCTGTACTTCTTGAGAGTTTTGAGTGAGGCTTGTTACAGCTGTCAAATACTACTGTATATTATCACATGGTATCAGAGGTGACAACATTTATTCGAATTGCAGCAGTTGCAGCAGTTCATTGAGCAATTGTATTTCATTGAGCACGAGAAGCCTCTGAGTTTCCATGGCAAATCCTGGTGCTATTACCTTAAATTCACTGGAGCAATCTAGTGAGGTCTATCAAGGTGTGAAGGACTTAGTCATATGTGCTCAGTGTCCTAAGGGCGTGTTCATTCGAAGTGTAGAAAATCTCCATCAACAAAACTCTTCTTGTTTTGCAGGTTTATTCATCCATTCGAATCCCTCTTCAATAGATTCAAATTCAGCAGCTATTATGGATCTCCATTGATTTTGCAGGTTATTCGAAGTGTTCTATAGTTGCAGTAGTTTCAAAATATTCTACACTGGTGATTCTGCACTAGTGATTGTACATTGGTGGTTCTGCACTAGTGATTCTGCACTAGGGATTCTGCACTGGTGATTCGGTACTAGTGATTATGCACTGATGATTCTGCACTAGTGATTATACATTGGTGATTCTGCACTAGTGATTCTGCACCAATGCTTTATGCACCAGAAAAACACCAATACATTTGAATTGAACAACATCTTCCATGGATCTGAAAGCAATTCCTTCTCTCTCTTCATACAACTATGAAGAATGGAAACCCAAGATGATAGCATACCTGAAGAGATATGGTCTCTTGGATATGTGTACTTGTGTTAAGAGAGATTTTGCTTCCTATGAAGAGGAACAATATTGGCTTGATGATTGTGAAAGAGCCTCAACAACAATACTTACTGCTATGTTTGACAATATGATATACCTCATTGATCTTGATGAATATCCAAGTGATAACTGGACAAGGTTGAACAGTTTGTTTGGAAAGAAGGAAGAGGATGATGTCCATTTGGAGAACAAGCCCAGCAGTACTCCCTTCAGTGCTCTCTCTATTCATGATTCGGCCTCCATCATCTCCCATGATGAAGTTGTTCAAGATAAAGTCAAAATACAACACATGGTTTCAGTTGATCCATCTTCTGATTCGAATTCTGCGCAAAAGATGTCAGTTACTACTCTAGAAGTTGAAGAGACATTCACAATCTCTACTTCCCATGAGCCTGCTGATGTGCAAGATGATGACCTCTAAGAATTTTGGAAGTAAAATCAGATTTGGGAGGCAATGCATTCACCCTCCTTGATCAAAATCTTCCTATGGAATCCTATTTGGTCATTGGCACATGTTTTTAGAGTTTCACCAAAGATGGAAGACTCTATCATTCGCTTGGGTTCAAGTCTCATGCATATCCTTGTGATTTTAGTTTTGATCTCACCCCTGTTGGTTCAAATGAGATCATAAAAACCCATCCTCAAATTCTTGGATCTGATTTGAAGTTCAAGCCATAACCATTATGTCATGGTTCATTTTATTTTGATCTCACCCCTGCTCGTTCAAATGAGATATCAAAGAACTACATACAGTTTCATGGATTTGATGAACCTGCTGATGTGCAAGATGATGACACACTGAGTATTTTGGAGGTAAAATCAGATTTGGGAGGCAATGCATTCGCTCTCCTTGATCAAATTCCTTCTTTGGACTCCTATTTGGTCATTGGCACGTGTTTTTAGAGTTTCACCAAAGATGGGAGACTCTATCATTCGCTTGGGTTCATGACTCATGCACTTTTTTGTGATTTTGGTTTTGATCTCACCCATGTTGCTTCAAAGGAGCTTATGAGAAACCATCTTCCAATTCTTGGATCTAATTTGAAGTCCAAGATACTATCATCATGTCATAGTTCTTTTGGTTATGCTCTCACCTATATTGGTTCAAAGGAGATATCAAAGAACTATCTACACATTCATGGTTTTGATTCTACCTCAGTTGGTTCATATTATGTTTTTGGAGCATGATCCACTTCTTCCCAAGAGGAAGATACCACCTCCTTTGTTGATGATCAAGAGAGCGAAGCATCATCACATGAAATTTTAGATTCAGAATCTGAAGATGGAGATGATGAAGAGCGAATGCTAGACCCAGATCCACAAGAACCTGAAGGTCTAGCAACAGATGATGAAGATCATGAGCGAATCGGAGATCCAAATCCACAAGAACCTGATGATCTCTCACTTGATGATCCTCCTCTTCCTCGATGGGAAGCCACTACTCTTTGATCTACCAGTGATTTGGTTGGGGATCCACATGATCAGAGAAGAACCAAATCAGATTTTCAAAATGGAAGGTTTCATCCTTCTCACATTACTGATCCATTTCAGATTGATCGATCCTTCTTCGGAAAAGAAGGACACTTGCCTCCTTTCGGGGTGAGTGATGACATGCTACATTAGCATCCTTCAGTATATTTTGAGGGAGGGATTTCTTCCCACTAGGTTTTCCCTCTTTCCTCATTTATTATTTAGATTGTTGTACGGGGTGACCTTTGGTCTCAGTCACCGGGGCCCTATTTTTCAGTTTTCAATTATCACCTCATAATATAGCTTGAGCGGGGGTGTTGGAATATTCTCACCATCATTTTTCATATTTGCATGCCTGCATGCATCTAGTCATCATGCATGCATCCAGTTATCATTTTGGTGGTCTCCCCAACACCTAGAGCCTATTTTCAGCTCCCTAGATCCTGTCTTCAACCCCTAGTAGCCCTCCTACCTACCTGATGCACCCTGTTTGACTCATCTGCATGACATGTGCACCTTTTCTCACCTACCAGGAGTTATCATTCAGTTAGAGCACCTTATCTCACCTACCAGGAGTCTGACAGTCAGTTAGAGCATTGATTGAGCAGTTCTTCCACTGATTTCTCATCTTAACTGCCTGTAGCTCCTAGTTAGCTAGTTCTGGAGTGCCACTTGACCTTGTGACAGCCTCATGCACCCTCCTTGGAGTCTCCATCCCCTGCTTCATGCCCAGATGGTTCTGTTAGACTCAGTTAGACTCATTTGACTGACCTTTGACCATTTATGACTGATATTACTGATTGGATTATGTCTCACATGTTATCCAAGCTAGACTTTGAACATGATTCGAATGACCTCTTGGTTAATTTGAATTCCATTGATAGTTATTGTATTGTATTCATTATTCATAGTGCCAGCTCACATGTGATGTATGATTATACTATTATTCTCCATTTTATGTGTTCATGAGTGATTATTGAATACTTTCTTCTCTTCTTCTCTACACTTCTTGAGAGTTTTGTGTGAGGCTTGTTACAGCTATCAGACCCTACTGTAGATTATCACATTTTACACTTAGTAGAATGCTTACGAACCTCCCCTCATAGGCATTACTATTAATCTATATTTGATAGAGAATACTTTATATATATATAAAGGGAATATATGTTTATTATAGTGTATGTTAAACTAATAGTTGTTAATATGAAGGTGCTCCCTTTCATGACTTTGAGAAATAAAAGGTTTTTCCAAGTAGGTAATAACCTCATAAAGATATTATCACT
The DNA here is from genome assembly GCA_027924585.1 of Larix kaempferi. Lineage (NCBI taxonomy): Eukaryota > Viridiplantae > Streptophyta > Pinopsida > Pinales > Pinaceae > Larix > Larix kaempferi. The sequence goes on along the minus strand of BSBM01000924.1, from coordinate 17,239,154 downwards.
TAATAGTGGATCATTTAAATATGCACCTATGAAGGGAGCAATAAATAGCAATTTGTATTTTAGTCGAGAAATGTATTATAAGAATAAAAGTCCTTTATTTTGGCAAAATAAAATCGGAGAAATGCTAAGGTTGGAGAAGACACTCCTTTTTATTCTAGTATTTTATGGAGAGTGCTTCCATGTCCTTCTCTGACACAATTTCTAGGTGGGGAAGGAAAGCCCCCTGTTTTGGGTTTCGAGGGTTTCTTTTCGGGAGTATTATAATTTTTCTTTTATTTATGTAATGCAGGGCGGCCTCCTAGGGAGAGCCACAATCTCCCCCCTTTGTTTTGTGGAGCTGTGTAACACAGGGCAGTCTATCCAAGAGAGAGAGTCGTGCCCCACCCCACCCCTTTTTGTTGGTGGAGCTGTGTAGATAGTGGGAAGACTCTCCAAGAGAGCATTCCACTGATTTTTTATTTTATGTAAATAGTTGACTAACTCTCGAAGAGAGCTTTCCAGTGATTTTTACTTTGATGCCTCGGCATGGAGGAAAGTCAACCTTTGACTTTTCTTCATGCCCGTGGGATGGATGGAGGGAATCAGTAATCCAGATAAAGATAGCTCAAGTCGAAGAGATCGTTCCAATGATTTTGTCTTTGATATAAATAGTTGACGGACTCTCCAAGAGAGTGTTCCAATGGTTTTTGTTTAATGTAAATTGTGGATGGAATCTCCAAGAGAGGGTTTCCATTGATTCTGGTTGGTGTGTAGGTTGTGGGCGGACTCTCAAGAGAACACGATCCCATTCTACCCCTTTGTTTATAAATCTGTATTGTGTTTATGCAGGGAAAGGGAAAAGGACGACTCTCAAGAGAGCTCGATCCCAGTCTTCCCCTTTGTTTATAAATCTGTATCTTTTTTATGCGATGAAATGGAGAAGGATGACTCTGAAGAGAGCTCGATCCTAGTCTTCCCCTTTGTTTATAAATATTTTTTTATGCGTTGAGTGGGAGGAGGATGGATCCCAAGGGAGCTCGATCCAAGGCTCCCCATTGTTGATAAATCCTTGTTTTAGTTTATGTGTAAATGGTGGAGAGGGACGGCTCCCCATAGAGCCTAACCCCCATTCTTTCTTTTGTTGGTTTGCATACATTTTTTCTACTACGTAGAATAGGGGTGTCTCTTGTTAGAGTACAACCTCTAATTATTTTTTTGTTGCTGAGATTTGAAATTTGCTTTTGGGTGAAGGTAAGAAGAGGGGGCAGCTCTCAACAGATCCCGGCCCCAGTTCCTTTTTGGTTTTGGTTTTCAATATGTGTATGTGTGTGTGTGTGTTATGTTATGTTTTAACATAGCTAATAGCAAGTTGGTCCACTCCCATTCGGACATCGATTCCATGTAAGACAAATAACTAAGTTCTTAATTTTTTATATGATGCCAAAGGTGTTGGGCAATTTCATTGACATCGATTCCAAGCATGGCGGATAAACCATGTTTTCTATTGCTTATATGATGCCATAAGTGTTGGGTGATTCCCCATTGGGAAGATTGATCCCATGCATGGAAAATAGACTGTGTTATTGTTTATATCAGGCCAAGAAGTGCTGGGTGATACTTCAAGAGGATCAGTCCATGCATTCGACGGGAAATTGTGACCCAAGAAAATATATTATTAAAATGTGGAGAGAGCGAACTCAACGAATTAGAGTGGAGGCTCTATCCAACTCTACTTGTTGGAAGCCGAAGCTATTAATTTTAGCAGTTATTAAGGGAAGAAGAAATTTTCTCCATGAAATATAAACTATCATGTATTTATTCTAATGTCCAAAATTGACCCGTGCCCACCCTAGCCTAGTAAAGGTTATAGGCTCAGTAGTGAGGATTTCTAGTGGTGTTGCTTTTGTCTCTTCACAGGTAGTGGATTCGTTGCCCGGCTCATGGGTGGAAGCTATGCTAAGAGATTTATGAGAATAATTGCCGTATCGTTAGGTGGAACGTTGCATCTACACATTCAATTGTCGTGACCTCTATGAGCTAAGTATTATGTTTATGTTGTGTCTTTAATTTCTTGATCATGTGAATTAGGTGCACATGCACGATGCTGTATGCATTTTTGTATTCATAGCCTTCATCATAATGAGTAGCTTGTAACTTGCTATGGTTAGGAAGACATATTTCATTATGGTGATACATTGTTATAAAGATAATCCATAGTATGGATGTGTTAGGTGGCCATGTTTGAATAACATGATCTCAAGAGGTTGTTGTCTGTGGGTATGAAGCTAAATGAAGTATATGAATGAGTAATAGAATGTATGTTATCGATTTCCTACCTAGACGTTGGGCATGATGATTAATGAATCCATCCCAACTTCTACTAATCATCCCCTCTATACCTTGGAGGTGAAAGAAGAGAAAATTTGACACCCCATACCCCAAGGTGCTATTAAGGGTATTGGGTATGTTATAGAGGAGCTGGCTCATTAGCACAGAGGTTTTATGTTGGTGCATCCTAAGTCTGGTAAGGAAACTCAAATAGAGAGAGCAGTGTATAGAGAATGGAGCTGGCTCCGCAGCTCTAGGTTGATGGAGACTCATGGTCGGAAGGCCAATCGAACAACCAAGGGAAAAGAGAAGGTGGACAAGCCACAAGCGACTTGGGAGTATCTAAAGGAAGCTTAGGTCGTCCATGAATTAAAGACACTCATTCCAATGGAAATTCAAAAGGAGATTAAAGAGGTGGAGAGAGGGTTGTGGGAGGAATTGGAGATAACAAAGCTGGGGGAGGACTTTGAAGCACTGGCGGAGTGGATTCAAGACCCTGAGACGACGAGGGCATGTATGGCTCTTTATGAGTGTTATGTTGCAAATTTCTGGGTGATGAAAGGTCTCTTAGCTTGTGTTCTAATGGACCGTGAGGAGAAGGATAAAGGGGATGAAGAACCAGTGAGAGTTTGGAAGGAACACAATTCATATGCTCGGATCATGCACAGGAAAATTGATATCATTTCCAAGAAACTTGGCATTCAATTTGTGCCCAAATAGTCGGTGGAAGGGGAAAAGATGGAAAAGTTGTCATAAGTTGAAACTGGGGGTCAAGTAGGAGAATCCCAAGTTTCTTGAAGTTGTTTGCTTGAATTCCACCCTTTGGTTTCGTATTTTTTGTATGTGTCAGATAGAGCTAGTACAACGTTATGGTTTTTAGATTGAAAGTTTACGAGGAAGATTATTGTTAAATGGATGGCCTTGGTTAGATGGTTAGATGTTGTCTTGGTTTAATCTAAGTGAAAGACTTGTCAGCTGGTGTAAAATCCTTGTTTTCCCCATAGGGAAGGGGTAGTTTTAGGTCCTTGAGAGGTATTTTGGTCTTGTAAAGTAAAGTTGGTAGATAGGTTAAACAAAAAGCTATGATTTTGTTGTGAATATCTTGCTACATAATTTTCTCAAAGTAATATAATATGGTGCTTACTTACATATTTTTAATATAAATAACATTGGAAATGTAACTTTCATAATGATATAAAATGAGTATAACAATAAAACAAAAAGTATATATACATGCCTTAAACACAAAAGTTGTTGTGAATATCTTCCTACATAATTTTCTCAAAGTAATATAATATGGTGCTTACTTACATATTTTTAATATAAATAACATTGGAAATGTAACTTTCATAATGATATAAAATGAGTATAACAATAAAACAAAAAGTATATATACATGCCTTAAACACAAAAGATATTTAATCTAGATATCTTGTTTATCCCTTTATTTTTTATGTTTTTGAATGCTTAATAGATGCAAGGTTAAAATAGATATACCCATTATAACTCCCATATCTTTTAAAAATATTTAATAATATTTTAAAACACAAATATATTTTCATAACCGTTATATATAAAAATGTCATTAATCATAATCTAGAAAATCAAAGGTATCTCTATGTTTTAACTAGTTCGAAGAAGAAAATTAATATAGTCAAGATTCTTAAAACATCATAGGTGGAAAGGAATTTTTAATCTCTAAGCATTGAGGATGAAAGACATTTTCTATTGAGTGCCTTGGGTATGCCCATTAGATTAGATCACAGTTTCATAATCTTTGCTAGAATAGATACCTCCCTAACCTTCTAACATGTCAAAATTATGGTGACCTCTCATTTCTAATTTTTTTGAGAATAGGAATAAAACTTCACAGCGAACGAAATAATTCATTTCTTTCCTCTTAAGATCCGATACACCAAAATTGATCTCTTCTCAACCATCTTCATAGATATATAACCAACACCTCTATTTACAATATATAAAACCAAAACCATTGTTTCGATGATTAACAACTCATAATGATTAATAGCTCAAAATTATTTGATAATATAAACTAATTTATTCATAATTATATATGTATAGACGTTTATATTTTATAATTTGGGGTGAATAATGAAGAGTATTCTTTATAAATTTATATTTTATAATTTAGGATGATTTATGAAGAATACTCTTCATAAATTATCTTCAAAATTACATGTAAAGATAGCACAAAAATATTGTCAAGATTTATTTTATAAACTTCATTTCAAATTCAAAAATACTTATAACCAATCAACATTAACTAAGCTCATTCAAAAATATGACCAAACCTATCATTTTCATTGTTGTGATAGTTACTAAATATGACAAAGCCTCTCATTTTCATTGATTTTTTTTTTCTCTCGGACGGTATTTAGGTTGTAACGTTTCTACTTCTCTTACCCTTGTAGTTTCTAACGGTTCCACAATTTGGTTGCAGTTTTTTTGAATTTTTCTCCACAATTGTTTCAAAATTGTCAATGCTTCCTATGTTCTAGAATACTAAAACGGGATATAGAATACTAAAACATTTGGTAATGGAATGATGATGAGTACAAATTTCAGAAGATCGAGCCACAAAGTAGATGGGATTGAGTGATGGAAATTTTTATGAGAGAAATTTGGTCAATTAACTATTTTTTGATATTTTTTTAAAAAATAAATCTATTATTTGATTATTTTTAGTCTTTAATATTGGATATATTTACATAAAATGTGTTTTTAATAATAATATTAATACAAATTTTAGTAGTAAATTGTATGTTTTAGATTTAATATACCTATCTATTTATATATTTTTTCCAATCCAAAATAATCACTTAAAATACTATAATCAAATATACTATTAAAATCTTTTAAAAAATACCTTAAATGGTTGAGTTTCTTGCTCTCAAAGTATAATAATGGGGGTTAGAAAACCTTTACTGCAACGACTAAAGTTGAGCTGAATCAAACGTTCAGGTTCAGGGCTCGATTGTCGTCGACTCGACGTTGTCGATATTTACTAACCCAAATAAGTTTAAAGAGTTCATTCCAGGCACGGCCACTGGTGCCCCAATCAAATAACTTTGCCGGTGTTTCACGAGTTGCATTTTACTCCTCTTCTTCTTCCTTCCAACACCCTCCATCCTTTCACACGCTTCCTTCCCGTGTCCCAATTCATCACCGTGTCTTTCTCTATCAATATATATATATTCAGCCATATTGGTTATACCAGTTGACATATCCTCTTGATATTGGAAGTCTGTGAACTGTGGAGTGCTCTAGCTATGGCCGCTCTTCCTCTGGTTTTGATTCTTGCGCTTACAATTACACAGGTGAATTGCGCAGATCCAGCTCCTCTGCAAGATTTCTGCGTTGCAGACACGAACAGTAAGATTTTTCTCAACGGCTTCCAGTGCATGAATCCAAACACAGTGATGGCGTCCCACTTCAAGACATCGGCTCTGGGCGTCCCGGGGAACACGAGCGCCAACCCCTTCGGTTTCAACGTGACGCTGACCAGTGCCAAAAACCTACCGGGATTCAATACGCAAGGAATGGCCATGGCTCGCATCGACTTCGCCAAGGGAGGGCTGGTTCCTCCTCACATCCATCCGAGAGCCTCCGAGATTGTGTTCGTCGTTGAAGGGCGACTGTTGGTGGGATTCGCGGACACTTCCAACAAGCTCTTTGCTCAGAATTTTGATGCCGGGGATGTGTTTGTGTTCCCCAAAGCTCTAATTCACTTTCTCTTCAATGTCGGGAATTCAACTGCGATCACCATTTTGGGGCTCAACAGTCAGAGTCCCGGCGCTCAGATCGTTTCGCTCGCTACTTTTGGGTCGAAGCCGGAGATCCTTCCGGCTGTTCTGCACAAAGCGTTCAAGATTAGCATAAGAGAAGTGGAGAAAATCCGTCAGAATCTCATTGGAGGCTGAACCACTTGATATCTTCAAAATAAATAAGTGTGACCTAAATCATGTATGAATTTATATGACTGTGTATGATCTTAGGGTTTCTCTCTCCCGAGTGTACGACATTACTTGTGTAGAATAATAAAACACGTGGAATCGTTAAGGAATTGCCTTTTCAATTTTTTTTTCTTTGTTGAAGTTTTTTATTATTTTTCAGTTTATAACAAGGGTGGCAAGCAGTTTTATTCTCTATTTTTTTCAGAAAAAAAAAGTAGTAATGTTATTTATTTAGAATCAAAAGATACATGATTAACCGACTTCCAAGAAAACTCAATTACAAATATGGGCAGAGAGTCGTGCCTCCATATCTCAAAATGCAGCAAAACAGTATAAGCATGTGCTCATAACTGGTAAACATCCTCAACATACGAAACAAGACTTAAAAAACCCAGCATTAATACATACTTCAAAAAAAATTATTCACTACTTATTCATTTTACTTATAATGAATAAGTAGATTCATTTTACTTATTTATAAAAAAAATTCAAATAAGTAAAATGAATCTATTTATTAATTTTACTTATTTGAGAATATTTTTATAAATATAAATTAATGTGAATGGGTTTAATTCTTATAAATATTTTTAAAATTTAAAGTATATTTTTATTGTAAATTTTTATTGTAATGATGATGATGGTGGTATCCAAAAAGTTTAGAAAAAAGTTTTATAATTTTGATATGTTTGAAGGTGACTGTTTGAAGAGTAATTTAAGAAAAAATGATTTATTATAATTTTGTCTCATGTTTCACTATGGAGTTCATAAAATAAGACTTCTTTATGATATCTTAACTTTTTTTAGCTTCTAATTCTTTCTATAGATTTCACATTTTAGTAAATTAAAAATTAAAATTAAATTTGTATTAAAAATATTAATAAATTTGATTTATATTAATTTTATTCTTTGAAAAATATAAATGCTTCTGATTTTCAATCAAATACCTCCTTATAATATTTAAAAAATAATAATTTCTAATTTTTTATATAGATTTTACATTTTATTAAATTTAAAATTAAAACTTTAAATAAATCTCCGTGTGAAGAATGTATTTGTAAATATAATGTAATTATCATTATTTAAACCAAATATAATATACTTGCAATAAATTTTAGTGCATGTGTATGTTTTTTTTGGTTACTAATTCAACCAAAATTATACTTTATCATACAATTATAATGTGCAGATGCTTGCTTTCTTGTTGTTATATACCTAAGGCTCAAAATCATCATTATGATAAGACTATTAATTAACTGCTCAAGTAAATAGTACTTTAAGTGTTGTGGTGTAAGGGATTAAAGTATATATTATAAATATACCGATAGTCACAACTCTCCATTTTCTAATCCTAATAAATATAGGAACTTCCAATGTTTAGGAAATTTATGTTTAATTATAAATTTTAAGCAAATTTGATGTTATGGTAAATCAATATGAAGATATAATTAGGAATCACTTTTGTGAATAAGAATTGAAAATTTTTATATTCAATATGAAAAAAATAAGAAATGATATTTTAACTTCATCGCAAAAAACAAAATATCATATTTACATTAACAACAAAAAGTTTATAACTTATTCAAGCATCATTTATCAAGGATCATAACGTTAATAATTTATCAAGGATCATAACGTTAATATAATGTGGAGATATTGTTATATTGCTTTTAATGTTTATAAAATTGTTATATATAAATATGGAAATGCTAAATTTATTGAAAGAATTATGGAAACCCAAAAATATATATTGTGAAATATAAGAAATAATATATATAAATTTTTTAATTGTGTTGTAAGTGTTTCACCAACGAGAAGCATAATCATTCATGTTGGCTAATTCTTCGCTCATAGAGAAAATGGAATGCTGACACGTGGATGATTGCGTGTTGAATAATTTCCGTTCTGGTTGGATGGTTGCGTGTTGAAGAACTTCCGTTCTGGTTCGAGCGGCCATGGATTCACGTTTATGCACGCCAAAGACTTTGTCTGCCAAACACTCTTATGCATGCCTCCCTCACTTGACCTGATGCATATTATGTATCCCCCATCCAACGCTGGGCTTCTTTAAATTGCTAGGCTGCCATGATCAGATTTCCTTGAGCTTGCTTTTATTTTACAGTTTGTCCAAGTCTCCTTATTCAAACATGTCGTTCTAATGTTCATAGATTACAATCTGTTTTGGCAATTGTTAGCCTATCTTTGTGACACGGACATTTTGTTGCAAAGTGCTCCATGAGAAGGACAAGAAACCCAAAGGAGGAGTAATGTGGATTCATTTTTTTATAAATGAACTATGATCTGCAACTTTTCACATTATATTCTACCCGGTTATCTTTTCCCCATGCTCACATCTATTTCTTGGTTGTGCTAGATTTCCCCCCAATCCATCATTGCACAACGGATTGGTTCAGGCCTTCGCAGATTGGGAGTGGGTGTTGTGGGGTTAGACTGGTCCACCATCTCTGCATATCTAGGAATCCCTCTGGCCACACCCTGGTTCGTTGTAGCTAATGCGGGAATAGGTTTTATGCTGCTTATGTATGTGGTTACCCCTCTGGCATATTGGTTTAACGTTTATGATGTGAAAACCTTTCCTATTTTTTCCAATGACCTCTTCACGTCTACCGAAGAAATCTACAACATTTCTAAGATAGTCGATTAGTACTTTCACTTAGATTTAGACGACTATAAGGAGTATGGCCAGTTGCATCTAAATACTTTTATGGTTTTCTCCTATGGCATAGCTTTTGCAGCATTGGTTGCCATAGTCACACATGCTATCTTCTTCCATGGAAAGTAAGAACTAATTGTCTCTTTTCCCAATTTACTCATACTTCTCTTTAGTGGCTTTTTACCTGAAATGATGAAGTTATTCTGATGGCAGAGACCTTTGGAGTACTTTTAGATTGCAAGCCTTTAAAGACCAGAAAGTAGATGTACACACTCGGCTCATGAGAAAGTATAGAGCAGTCCCACAATGGTGGTTCATCATTGTTTTGGTCTTCACAGTTATGGTTACTATTGTTGTTTGCAGCCCATGGGTTTGTCCAATGGATCAAGTAATATATGATGCATCTTGTATGGGGATTGATTGGCCCTGGGAGGATATTCAAAAACCTTGAACCCTATTGGGATGTTAACTGGGATTTTCTATTAGGAGTTCTGGCCCCTGTCATGGCATGGCTTCTGCATAAAATATGGTCGGCCAATACTTGGATAAAGTATATAAATATGCAGTCCTGATTGGAGCCACGGGACTACTGCCTCCTACGAGTGCTGTGAAATTCACAAACTTGTTAATTGTGGGATTCGTTTCCAAGAGAATTTTAAACTCGGATGAAGATTCTAAGCTCAAGTATTTTATGTCCTATTTTCACAGTGCCCTCTAATGAATATCAGCTACTGTCCCAAATCTGAAAGTGATCTAGGAGTTGGAAAGAGTCTAGTTTGCATCTTCATTACTAGTTCATCATGTTTTCTATACTATTCTATGCTAATGTTTTGGTTCTGAGTTTGTTGTCTTCTTTGATATGAATTCAGGTGCTTGTTATATATAACCCTTTGGGATGGATACACAAAGAATTTGTTAAGATCCCGGTAATTTTTATTCTTGAAAAATATAACTTTTATTCTTGAAAAAAGGACAATATAACACGGATTTAATTGTTGGTCCAGCAAAGGTCATGCTCATTCTTCTTACAATTATTTCTGAAAGCAAGGAATTAAAATGGTGATTAAGTATTACTGTAGTCTATTTTCCTTGGGAATAGGTTTGAATAGGCAGAGTATATGGAACCTTTTTGCTCATCATTGAATCTCAACCCAAAAAATGAGCTTCCATAATTGGCGTCTTAGCATATTTAATTTTTTAAATATTATCTAATCTAATATTTGATGGGGATATTCTGATATCATAAAGGAATATTTCACATTATACTCTATTTGCAAAAAACAATTGCAGCCTTCTGCTCAAAATAAAGAAGCAAACAGTATTACACCAAGTTCATCTAATTCTACTGGTTAGGATGTGTTATTTTTCTTTCTTTTGCATCTTCTAGCTGGCATATACTGTTTATGGTTGCAAATCTATGTTTGCAGCACTTCAACTTCTGCCATTTTCCCCTTCTCTTCTGTTGATTGCTCATCTTATCAATGTTACCTTTGCTCAGTTAGACAATCAAACGATGCAAACCGTTGCTTCATGCATTGTTATGAATTCCATATTGGAGGGGATGCTTTATCTTTGATTGTCAGTTTCATCCAAATGTATTCTACTCTTCCCTATTGTAAAAATTTAGTTGTTCAGTTTTGGGTTGATTGATGTCTTGAAAATTTTGATCTTGGTTAGGACACTTATTGATGACTTTACAAAGCCTAATAATGGATCTTACAAACTGTGAGGAGATCAGTAAAGGTGCGTAGGCACTGGAAAGACCAAATAAGCCACTGAACTATGGTATCTTATCCCTAAGTGTAGGGCTGTGAAATTTTTTTAGAGCAAGTTAGTACATGTAATAAAAGCTAGAGGATCAATCATTTAGGTGAAGGGAGATTTCAGAATCTCTTGGGTTGATTTTGTCTTTGCAATGAATTTAATGGTCGATTAAATTTCTTGGCCTTTTCCTGAATCTTGTGATTTTGGTTGGAGACACTGATTGATGATTTCACAGAGCCTAATGATGGATCTTATGGGTTATGTGGATATTAGTAGATGCTCCAAGGCATTGGAAATCCAAATAAGCCACTAAACTATGGCATCTTATCCCTAAGTGTAGAGTTGTGCAAATTATTTAGATCAAGTAGGTACATGTAGTCAAAGCTATAGGATCATTCATTCAAGAGAATGAAGATATCTGAATCTCTTTGGTTGATTTGTTCTCTGCAATGAGTTTGATGGTTGGAAGACCAAGCTTATGATACCATTTATTGAGTTGAGTTTTGTTATTTTTTCCAAGAAATTGCATTTTCTTATCAACTTTTAAAATGAACTGAACTGAAATTTATATTAATGTCCTGGAAAGATCAAAATAGGTCAAAGGGACAAGAAAATTTCAAAATGCAAGAATCATTATTGGCAAAATAAAAGGTGGAGAGTGCAAGAATCATCCCCTAAAAGAAGACAAAAATGAGTACAAAATAGCAACATGAAATGACATAAAACATACAAGTGGGTTAAACCAAAAAGGTAAACCCTAAAGGTGAAGAATAACCAGGAAAGAGTAATAGTCCTTAGAATAATGATGATGAGTTATATAAGAAGCTTGCTTAAGTTTTCTAAAGTGAGATCTATAGAGCACAAAGTGCTATAGAAATGTTCAAATGTTGTATTTTTTGTTTTCCTGACATTAAAATTCACATGTGAATTGTTTGTTGTTTAGCAGTTATGCACAAGTATACAAAGAAGGTTGTTATTCACACCATTTGGTGCATATTATTTAACTTCCATTGTTGGATCAGGTAGCAAGTTCATCTTTGGAAGTTCTCGATTCAGATGGAGGGAAAGTACAAGTGCAATTTTTCCCAATCGATCCTGCATCCCAAAGAGTTTGTGATTACTATGCAGCATAATTTAGAGAAATGCCGCAAATAACTTTACCAGAAGATCTCGTATATACGATAAGCCATAAATATGGAGTAAAATAAATAATATATTAGATAATGGATGATTAATAATTTACAATGAGGCTCGCTTTAATAGGCTTGAGCATGTATAGTGAAGGGTTACACCCTTTCACTTAATAATTAATAACTTTAATTAACATACATATAATATTCATAGCATTACCACTCTCTTAGAAAGGCTTTGTCCTCAAAGCCTTATAATTTTGTCGCATTGTTCTTTGCGATGTCATGGCTGATGAAACATGTCGATACGAACTGCTAAGTGTAGAGCATAACTTCTGATATGTCGACGGATGAATCCATCCCAAATTGATTTGTTGTGGACTGATGGGATTCCCTACTGATGTGTCATTAGGAGATTTGATCACATTAGTACCATTATCTTTCGACATTTCCCACTTTTTAAAATATTGATTTTTATGGTTGGGGTGTCGATAAGGAACTTTCATGATGTCATTTTCGTTTACGAATGTCACCTTTAGAGCATTGATCTGAGTTGGAAGTTGTATTTTTGTCTCTTGAGGATTGAAGTTTTTGTTTTGTATCTTTTCCAACTTGTTTTCTAACTGCCTATTATCATTTTGAAACTTCTTAATCAACTCGACTTCCGATTTTTTGTCATCTTCAGATGTCTTAAGTTGTTCCTTAAGATCTTCATTATGACTTCTGATACAACTATTTTCTTCCTGTTTGTCTAGAATTTTCCCTTCAATGTTGTCCATAGATTGTTCTATCTTCCGGTTATTTTTCAACTTCTTAATTTTTGTGACTAGTATCTTGTTATGATTTCTTAGTCTAAAAATTTATTCAGCATTGTTAGATAATGCTTTATTACTCTTCGCGATCTCTGACTTATGTGTCTTTTTAGAGTCGTCATTTTGTTGTTGAAGAACTTTTATCTGTTGTCGACACTGGCCGACCTCTGATTCTTGACTTTTTAATTTATGTTGTAACTGCATTAGTTCTTCATCTTTGTCACTAACGATTTTGTTCAAGCGTATTATTTCTGCTTCGTAATTATTTATTTCCTTCATTATATCTTGATTTTTCAATCTCTGATTGAAATCACTTTCATCTTTTAATTCCTTGATTTGCGCACATAATTTTTCTATGTGATTTTTCTGGTTTAACATTTTTTGTTCATTGAACCGTTCTAGTATCTTATGTAGTTCAATCTTTACTTCTGATTGTGTACTAATGTCTCGTAATTCTTCATTGTCTTTTCGATAGCGCTTTAACTTGGCTTCTAATTTCTCTCGCAAATCGGCTTCCATGGTTTCTGTCTTCTTCGACGTTGGAATGATCTTCTTTGATTTCTTTGATGAGTCTTTCTTTAAACTTGGTAGTCCTTGTCGTTAACGTGTCTCGACTTCTTGATGAGCCTTCCTTTACTTTGACTTCTTCAATGATAAATGATTGTCCTTGACTTGATTTCTTCGATGATAAGTGTTCTTCGACTTCTTTGATAATAAGGAGTCTTGCTTGGACTTTGTCTTTAATGTCTTATTTGACTTGGTCTTCTTTGACTTGAATTTGCTTTGTTTTTTCAAACAATTCTTATTTCAAAAGAATTGATTTTTTTTTCCTTTGATAATAATAATTATTATTAAAATTTAATAATAATATTATTATTAATATATATATATATTTTTATAATAATTATTATTAATTAATTAATTAATAATATTATTATATTAACTTTTTATAAACTATATATATAGTTTTTGTTTTCCAAAAATTATTATATATATATATATATATATATATATATATTGAAATATTGGAACTTAGGGTTAAAAGCTATATATATTATATATTATTATTATATAATATATTTAACTTTTGTTTGGTTTTTTTTTTGGTTGTGGGGCTGACGTGGAGCAAGGAGGGCGGCTTGGAGGAGAAGGCTAGCATGGGCGTGGAGATGGACATGCGCAAGGAGGGAGGTGTGGTGTGGTGGTAGACGGAGCGTGGACTAGGGGTGGGGGAGAGATGCGAGAGCGGAGGTAGATGGCAGTTGCGCCGTGGGAGGGGAGGGATGCGAGAGGGAGATGGAGGATGTAGAGGGCGTGAAGGGAAGGCGCGAGGGAAGGCTGGCAGAAGTGGAGAGGTGGATGCAGGAAAGGATGTGAGACACGAGGGGAGCGGGTGAAGTAAGAACAAAGAATAAACTGGATATGCAGAGGGTGAGGGTGAGGGAGTGGGAGTGGATGGAAGTAGAAGGAGGGCGCGGGGTTTGAGCAAGAGGACGTGTGGATGGAGTGTGCATGGACTAGCAGGGAGAGCATGAGGGAATGGAGGATAAGGTAGTGGCGTGAAGGGAAAAATCATGGGAGTGGAGTGGGAGTGCTATGAGGGAAGGATGCATGGGGGAATGCAGGGAATGGGATTGGCAGAAGGAAGAAGGGAACGCGGAGGTACAGTAGGAGGAAGAGGGAGAGCTGGCGATAAGCTGAGGAGAGGTGAGTGTGGCATGTGGCGTGTGGACGAGAGGAGAAGAGAGTGGATGGGAGTGGCGAATGTGGAAGGGAGATATGTGAGGTATGAGTGATGGGAAAAGCGCGTTGAGGAAGGAGTATGGAGAGTGAGTAGGGTGTGGTTGAAGCAGAGTGCGTGAGGGAGTGCAGGAGGCAAATTGGAGTGGATTGGGTGAGCGGAAGCTTGCAGAGTTGAGCAGAGTTCAGAAAATCTGAGTATGGATGGCTAAAAGCCTAGATCACAGATCTGGGTTCAAGGAATCCTTGAAAGTTTGGCTACAAGCCAAAAATATGGCCAAGGGCCAGATTCAATAAGTGTCCGAGAATCGGAGCGCTCTGATACCAAATGCCGCAAATAACTTTACCAGAAGATATCATGTATATACGATAAGCCATAAATATGGAGTAAAATAAATAATATATTAGATAATGGATAATTAATAATTTACAATGAGGCTCGCTTCTATAGGCTTGAGCATGTATAGTGAAGGGTTACACCCTTTCACTTAATAATTAATAACTTTAATTAACATACATATAATATTCATAGCAAGAAACTTCAGTTCAAGATGGACCTTTGTTGAATCTGTATTTCGAAGTTTCAATTCCTGCTATTGGTTATGTTCTCTATTTCATAAAAGCTACAAAAAGTGAAGCTTCATATAAGAAATGAATTGATATCTTTGTAGATATACTTTAGGAATTTTTTCTTATATTTGCTTCCAGAATCTTATCAATAGGATGGAAATTACAAATTGAGAATAGGACTTTGCCTTCAAATAAGTCATGGATGTTTGACTTTGGTGAGAATTTCCAGGGACATCAAAGAGGCCACAACATTTCAATGGAGATATAATTCTTGATCCAACTGGGATACAGATGGTGTTCTCCAATTGTACAAGGTTGTTGAAGCAAATTAGATATCATGAACATGGAGTAAGTATTCAAAATTTTCTATAGCACCTGGTTATGTATATAGTTGAATTACAGGTTGGCCACAATAGGTTAGTTGCGAACCAATTATTTTCATCTTTCTTGTAGATCATGGGACTAAACTGTTAGCCTACAATTATGGTAAGCGTTGTTGATACTATGTTGCATTAGTCATTTGCACTTCTCTCAGTTTGATATTTTTTTGCTTCAACACATGGGCACCTCTAAAACAAGACACATCCTCCTAGACTTGTGTGTCACATGTTGGGAATGAGGACACGTGATGCCCAAGTGGCGTACACACATGGGACACATGTTCATGTGTTTTCAGCATTTGGTCATCAAACAAATTCAAAAAAATTCACAAAAATACAAAACGAATATGCAGATGTGTCTCAACATTTTAAAAAATGTGTCTTGATTTGTGATTGATATAATTATATTTTCTAAATGTTCAAAATATTTTTGTACTACTTTACCTTATTTACTTCAATGTGTTGTCATACCATTTTTCAAAAGCAAACACAACACAACATTTCATCATGTGTTAGTCTTTTTTTCCAACAAATATAAAATGTCCCAATATATATACTTCAATATGCTACCATTCATTGTTTCATTATGTAATCTTTACTTTTATTGCATTCAACAGCTATGTTGTAATGTAATGTTGTAATTGGAAAAGACTTGATCTTACCCTTTTAGTGAGCCATTTTTTTTTATGATACATTTATTCATTTGATCCAAATGTGTTCCAGATGCATTGGTCTTTTAAATAGTTTTCCTCATATGAATAAGGAGAAGTTTGTTAAACAAATTGTGGCAAAGAATATTGATCATTCTAGTGTGTGGTCTAACTCAATTAAGTCATTTCCTAGTGTGTGGTGCAAACCATTGTGAATCTTTACCATTTTAATAATTAATTTATGTACATTTCACTCACATTAACACTCATGTCTTACCATGTTCACTTAGAAAAAAGAATATGGCCATCTCATTCACACACAAAGGTAGAGAATATATTTAAAATCATTTATAGAGAAAAATGTTGATATGGATGTCACAATCCTTATAGATTTTGCATATCCCTTATACACATTTCAAGTTCCTCACTATTCAGTATTCACCCTTTATGTTTTCACATCAGGTATGATTAAAAAATCCAACAAGAAGAAGGGCAAGTAGATTGGGCCTAACTTAGAAACAACTCCAATTATACCAATTGAAACAATGTTTGAAGACACCAAACCCATCACAAGGGCCACTCCAGAATTCAAATGGGGTGACCTATACACAGTTATCAAAGATGTAAAAATACCAGATGCAAACCTCGAGGAATCAATGGTTTACCAAAACATCAAGAGGTATTCCCTTCACAAGGCAGCAACCCGGCCAAAATTGTTTCCTTGCTCAGAGGTGATTGGGTGGATTCTGTCGCATGTAGATATAACCACCAAGATCATTTCAAACACCAATGGAGACAGACTCGCCTCCTTTCAATGAGGACACCTTTCAGCCCCATACAAGCTACCTTCCTCCAAAGACAAGCTGCCTTCCTCCAAAGTTATGCTTACTGATGATTGGGTAAGGCATGCCAATATAGATCATTTTGAATGTGCAAAGAAGATGATGGTACCAGACAAGCAACTAAGACCCAAAGGTAGTGGAGAATATGACAACCAATACTTAAGGACCCCCTATCAAATCATAGTCCTAATGTTGAACAGAATCTTCAGCTTACCAAACGGAAACATCTATAAACTCAGTTGGGTTCCATTGATCTACCATGTTGCCACACATAGTACAGTCTTCAATTGAGCAGATATAATATCAGATAGTATGGTGTCCAATATTGCTACAACTCAAATCGACCTTTCACAACAAAAAGCAAAATTTTTCATGTCTTCTTACCTCATTGATTGTATATTAGTCAAGAATCATTTCCCTAAGTTGGGATGTACTTGGAAACGGACTAAGACTCCCCTTCATGTAGCATACCAAATAACTTGTGCTCATCGATATCAAGGGTATTACAAACTACTCTTCGAAGAACTAATCATGCCCCTTTATTGGTTGCTCTTCAATAAAGAACCAAATTGTTTGTCAGACAATGCCTTGGCTGTAATAGGTAAGTACAACGACTACTACTTCTCATTAGAAGGCACATACATAAGGATGTATGGGGGCACTAAACCTCCTTATCTACTACCCAAGTATGCTACAGATTTCATTGTGCATAAAGAATCCATAAGACAAGTCTTCATCAATGGAATTGGTGACTTTATCCATCTAAAAAAAAAAAGCATCTTACCCACCTCTACCATTCAACATTGGTGCATACAAGTTACAAAAAATTAGAGCTCTTGAAGCCTTTTTTTCCGACTTGGAATCTTTTCACTTCGAGACTATACTTTTTGTAAGAAACACCAACAAAGGTAAAGTGGCTAAACATTGTGCTTCTTGCAAAATCAATTTTGAATACTCTGATCATTTACTGGAAGATGAGGAAATATATAAAAGGGTCAACAATGCGAAAGAGATGCACAAATAAATAAAGGGCAACCATGCACCTATTTCTATCAAAATTACAACCTAGGAAAAGGAAACAGAAATACATATACAAAGGGAAGAATCAGAAGAGCAACAAAAGAAAGAGGAAGCAGAAATACATAGCCAAAGTGAACATGCCAAAAGGGTACAAGAAAAACAAGATAAAGAGGAAGCAAAAAGATTAGCAATCAAACAACATCAAAGAGAGGAAATGGAAAAATTGCGAATCGAAGAAGCCCGTCGTGCAAGAGAAACTAAAGAAAATGAAGCTCTGGAAGAATAGATCAGCAAAGAAGCGCAAGAAAAGATCCAACCAGCTATGCACAAGGAGCCAACAAGTCCACAAGTCAACAATCCAGAACCCATGGACACAAACATGCTAAGCCCACTAAATGGAGTCCAATTGCCATTTCCAGAGCTTGAGCTTACGCTGTTTACCCCATCCAAAGAACATCCAGTGGCCCGATTGGACACGATTTTTTTTGTATTCAAAGAGAAATACCATAACACGACGGTCAGAAAAAAGAATGAAAATGACCGCTCAACCAAATACTGTCACCGTCACAGAAAACACACTTGTAGAAGGCACCCAAAAGGACCCCAAATTCACAGCCTTCATGAATGTCACAGCTGCACAAGCAAGTGTAACAACATCGAAAAGCTGCTTACCACTATTGAGCGAAACAAAGAAAAAATGTTGAAACTCAAGGCAAACTTGGTAAAGGAACGTGGAGAGACCATTTAGTTAAACACAAAATTACAGGATACATTATTTGAGAAAGACAATTTATTAGTTGCGTACAACAACCTTAACATAGAAAATGAAGCATTGACTATTCAGTTAATGATAATGGAGAACGACAAGGCCAATGAATTGAAGACTCAAGTAGATAAGTTGTTGAGAGATAAGGAATCACTCATGGAACCATTTTGGGCACAATCATGCAAGTTTCAAGAGAAAGACTCAAACTATCAAAAAACACTCTTTCAACAAATCTACAATATCAAACAATTCATGGCAAGGATGCAGGAAATTGCTGCAAGCTCAATAGCAATCCATCAACATTTGATTACTACTAGCAACAAGCTTAACAAATAGTTAACTTGGAGAGAAAATAACCCAACATTTCATGCTCACCTCCCTCAAAAAACATTAGCGACCCTGAAGCTGGATATTGCACTCCTTGAATTTTGCAGGAAAGCCACTAATCGACTAAATGCCGAGATTGATAAAACTCTTGAAAAGTGCACAAAATTCTATGTGGAAATCCATCAGGTTCACCATAAATGTCAACTCACTATGGCATCCAATATTGATGAGCTCGTCCCCAAGGATCAGTAGAAGGAAGAACTCCAACAAGTGTTGCAATCAAACATGGACTACATCAAGAAATTTGATGCTCTAACAGAAGAAGACAACGACTTCTATGTGAGGAAAACATCTACACATCTCATTTTCCTTGAGGATACCTGCAAGGCTGCACCAACAGAAGTTACAAATATAGAAACAAAACTGTCTTATCATGAAGTGTCTCTAAAACTATTAAATCCTGACGAATATAATATCATCAATGAAGAAGCTACTACATGGATAGACTATATTTCCAATTTAGAAGCGTCGAGCTAATTTTAATTGTAAATATCATTTGTATCTTCTCATATGTACAACACTCAAATGAAAACTTTGCCTACTATTCTGATTTTTGCAATTTCACCAAATAACAAACTCTTCCAAGGCTATATAGTGCTGAACCAATCCTTTTTGTTGTTCATATATTCTTCTTTGTCAATGAAAACAAATTTCCCTTCTTGAGAAACTATTGCAGAAATGTTTATATGTAATGTGTACTTTTCAATGGATATTATTGGGATTCATTTTCTCTAAAAAACCTAAATGTGTGTTCATATTTTTGTAACAATGCTATATTTTACTACTTTTTTAGTTCAATGCTCTTCAGTTTCCTTGATGGCAATGGATTTTCAAGCTAACCTCATAATGGATTATCCCAGGCAGTAGTGATATAAATATTAATCTCAGTTGATTTGTAAACTGTGTACTCTCTTTTACATTCATAAAAACAAAGGAACCAAGCAAAGTGACCTCTCCTCACCTACCTCCACATTGAATAAATGCAACCTTTATATTGAAAGCTACGACCACTCCTATTGTATTGTAAGTCTGCATTTTATTGTGCTTTGTTGTGAACTATATATATTGTCAGAAGACGTGTGAATTCTTGATGCGGTGAGAGTCATTGATAACCAGTTACTTTGCTTGGTTTATTAGTGATTTTCAGAAGATTAATTCATGAAGCATGTAAAGTTTTTATTGTAGACTTCAAATCCTCAATGAGAAGAAAGAAACATATATGGGTTTTCCACTGTATCTTCCATTCTTGAAGCAAGCATAATGAAGATTCACCACTCCTATTGTGTTGTAAGTCTACATTTTTATTGTGTTTTGTTGTGAACTATCTATATTGTGAGAAGACGTGTGAATCCTTGATGCGGTGAGAGTCATTGATAACCAGTTACTTTCCTTGGTTTATTAGTAATTTTCAGAAGATTAGTTCATGTAGTGACAGGTCTGTTCGTCTTTACATGGTTGAGAATGATGTAAATTTTTTATTGTGGACTTGAAATCCTCAATGAGAAGAAAGAAACATATTTGGGTTTCCCACTGTATCTTCCATTCTTGAAGCAAGCATAACGAAGATTCATTTACAACTTAAATTGTGGCCCTATCAAGAGTTGGTCCATAAAAGAGTTCTATACCTATACTTGTGTATGGAGATTCCTAAATTTATTGCTATAGCACATGGCATGAAAGCAAACTTTTGTTCACAAGTAGTTTGTACATTTTATGAGCGATTATAATCATTGTTTTCATTGATATTATTGCAGAAATATTTTTTCAAATTGCTTATATATTCCAGATATAGTAGTAATCTATAGTGTTGAGATTATTACTACAGAGATCGTGAGAAAAACAGTTGTAGTTGGCTCATTGTGTTGATGAACTTAACATTATTTTTTGTTATGGGTTGAGTGCCTATGTCTTTGAAATATGAGATTGTTACAAACTTTGCTCTTTTCCTACCAGTATTCTTCGCTGCATGTGCCTATGTTTTTGTTCCTTCTAACTTTCCTCTTTTCCTATGGGTGTTCATTTTTGCCCCTCAAGGAACAATTGCTAGTAATAATATTGTAGAGTATTTATTGAAAAAATTATACGAATTCAAAAATATGAGATATCATAAAATAGATAGACGAAATATGTTTTATTTTAAAGTATGGGGAATTATATATATACAGATATTATAAAATAAAATATTTTGTTTTTAAAACATAAATTTGTTTATATATATATATATATATATAATGGTTTTTTTAATAAGTTTTTAAAACATAAATTTGTAAATTGAAATGATTGTAACGTATCTAATTACGTCTATACATGTTAATATATGTCATTTTGGACTTGGAAGAACGGATAATAGCTTAGATTCAATTGATGGTCGTCGAATTAGTTATGCTTCAGTTAACCAAGTAATTCAGTTAACCAAATAATGAATCATGTGTTTAATAAATGGTTTAAGGTTTAACCATTTCGTGACTGCCTCTACCCATGGAGTATACTCCCGCGTGGATAAAAATACAGGCGAACGAATTTCTGCTTGACCGGCCGTGCCCTAACTGCAAACCGTGAATCTCGTCGTCTCCTCTGGCACTCTGCAGAAGCTGGCAGCAGTTGCAAAGGCTACGAGAGGTGGATGCAGTGGCAAATATACTATGTCAAGTGTCACCTTCACCTCCCCATAACCGTTTCAACCCTAGGCCATTCAAAACCTACGTCTGTTGTGATGTTCCTGGACTAGCTCTCCTTGGCCAAACATATATAGCCTATTTCATATATATTCCTCTTCGTTCACAGACTGAACGTTCTGGTCACTGGTAAAGGATTGTATTGAACATGTTATGGATTTGATTCTGTGTCTGAATCTTTGCAAAGCGTTTTAATCATATGTTTCACTCATGTTGTGTGGTATTTCAGGTATGAATCTTTGCAATTCTTTTTAATGTTTGTGTGGTGTTTCAGGTATGAAGTTTTGCTGGGTATTTTGAAGAGATGGAGAACGAGACAAGGACGCATCATTGAAATCATTCAATCTTAATGTGCTGGACAGTTTGTCTTTGCTCCCGTTTTTATGTTTTTCCGCTGTGAATTAAACAACTGTGTCTTTAGTGTTTCTTTAGAATCATCGATCATGCTGGCCACAAAGATGTTTGCTCAGTATTGATAGATGTCCATGTAGTTGTGGACATCTATCAATACTGTCCGTCCCACTCAAATTCTTCTGGCTTTAGGCGGGAACTGTTACACGGCTCCTTCACTAAACCATTTCTTGGTAGCTTCCTACATGCTACCATTTCTTGGCAGCTACTCGATAACAGAAAGAATCTATTTAAAAATCATCCAACCTATGAGGCCAACTGAGAGTGAATGAGACAGGCGACGCGATTGGAGAGATGAGCATTCTCAGGTAAATTATCGGTAGCATTACCTATATTTTTGTTCTGCCGCTGTTAATTTAATGTTTAGGATTTTTTTTCAGGCTCAAGTTGTATCACTGGAAGACACCGCCAGGCTGCTGCTAGGCGAATGCAAAGTTAAAAATAAAAAACCTAGGTTAGATTCGTTTGAATAGGTTTTATATTTTTTCCGGTTCTTCTTGAACCGTCTCATAATACTGAGAACCGGAAGCTTGCTTTCAAGTGGCTCTGAGTCAAAGAGAACGTTAAATACACCGTTGGTACGTTTTCCTTTTAAATTTTGTAGTTAGGGCCGGCTAATCATCTTAAAAAATTAAGAGCACTTGATCTGTTTTGGTATTTTACTCTTTTACATACAAAGGACAGTTCTGAACTGTGCTTTCAAGTTTCATCAAATACGAACATAAAGGTTGTCCCCAAAGCAAAGCGCGGTATTCCACCAAGCATGGATGGGTTCAAATCTCAGAACTGACTCCTAAATGCCACCAAAGGCTACTTTGAATACACTTAGGGTTGGAATTTTACGGGCAAAGTGCCCGTAAGGGGTAATTTTCCCGTCAAATACAGTTAAAAGTTTTATTTAACCATCTTCACCAACTTGGCAAAGAATCCACATACAGTATTTTTAAAAACGTCCCTAATTTTTATTGGTTGGCCATAAATATGTGTATGCCTAAATGTTGTTTTATGAAACAACATAAATATGCAGTTAAAGCATATTTATGTTGTTTTATGAAACAACATAAATATGCATTTAAAGCATATTTATGTTGTTTTATGAAACAACATAATATATAACATCAGCAACGGTGAGCTTATAGATGGTCTTCCCTTTGTTTCTCCTGCAACCTGAAAGTGGATGGCGATAAATGAAAATTTGCATGAAGTGAGAATATTTAAAGTGAATTGGAGAAATATGAAATATCATTGGACAAACTATCGTAGGTGCTCGTGGAGTTGGATTTCGACAATTTGGAGATTGTATGAGGGAGCTCGGCAAGGATGGGTCACAGGTGAAGGTGGACAGCCAATGCAACAAGAATATAACCCACAAGTTAAGTGGTGGTTGTGAAGGTGAAAGTGGACAGCCAATGCAATAAGAATATAACCCACAAGTTAAGTGGTTGTGAAGGTGAAGGTGGACAGCCAATGCAACAAGAATATAACCCATAAGTTAAGTGGTTGTACTAGTTATGTAGTTGCCAAACTTAAGATGCTTATTTTTTATATGGAAGTCAAAAGCTAGAACCACCTCATGAATTATGTAAAATTTTGTTATGGAAATCAAAAGCTAAAACCACCTCATGAATTTTAGATGCCCATTTATCCATACCAATTCCAACTATGACTTGCAGTGCTCTTGGCTAACGGACAACCTCATCTCTTGATGCAGATTTGTTGACTACTAATTAGAAATAATAATTTTTTATTTCTCTCGTGGCTAAGGGGTAGTGTTGTGTTTTGATGCAATTTGTTTATTACAAATAATAATTTTGTTAAGATGTTCTCTTCATTTTTCGGATAAATTTAATAGAACATAAAAATAAAATTTTAAATTTAATAGGGTTTTACCTTTTGTTGGTTCATATTCATAATGGTAAAAGGGTTTTGTGTTGTGCTGCTTCATAATGGTATATGTGTTATTTTTGAGTTGTTTATGTCATTGTTAAGGTTAATTTTTATTATTATTGAAGAGTAAATTCTTTATTAAAATTTCAAAGTTGAAGGGAAAGTTTTTCATGATAGGGAAGATAAAAGCTCAAAACGTCAAAAAAAAATTGCTTGAAGAGCAAAGATGAAATGAAATTCCAACCTTGAAGGGTTGGAATTTGACGGGTATTTGCCAGCATTTTTCCTGTCAAATACAGAAAAAAATAATAAAAAAACATTTTATAAGATGCATAGATATTTTTGCAAACCGTAATTTTGACATGCAACAAATTCTTGAAAACACCATGAATACTTATTTATTGAAAATCTCATACTCTTTGATAGAGGGGATCCATCCTTGTAGTCTAGAGATACGTGGCTAAGAGGGCCTCCTGGGAACGAATGGTCACAGTGGGAGTCACCACTAGCATGATGGGACATGTGATGTGGTTGGTTATTAGTGCAATAGAGAGCGAAGATAAAGGTATATCGTATGTCATAAAGGATCCACCAGAAGATCCTGACAAACTCACAACACTCGTTTTAGCAATCCGATCGGAGGAGGTGGAGTAACTCCCACCAGTTGTGAATTTGTGATCGATCAAATAATGTGGCAGCGGTGGCCTTGCCTAGTGAGTCTGTGAGGCAAGCCTCATCAACCCTCGCTACCACCCCGTGGGCTACAGTTCTTTTGGTTTTATTCTTTTTAATATAATCACATAGGTTAGGATAGCTAAGCATGGGTTAAATGTGCATTAAAGCACTTCTACATTGAGGTGGTTTTCTCTATTTTTATAAAAAAAAAAATCAATTGTGTGTTAGTGCTAGACATACCAGCACTAAAGCTAATCATTCACATTATTCATAGTTAAGGTAAGATGATTTTCAAAATTTGCAACTTCATAATAAAAAAATTTGTAGATACTTACAAATATACACTACACAATAAACGAATAAATGTGTGTTCCAACACATACAAATACTAGCTTTGATTGGGATTAAATTTTATGATTCTCTAAACGGATGCATATTATGTCTAATAACGATGACATGAAAGAAAAGGACAGGATTAAAGTAATATGTCCAATCATCACCACTGCAGTTAGATAATCACATCGTGAATGATAAAACACCAACAAAGAAAGGTTCTTGGACGGATGGCTCCCATCTAGTAGGAACCTAAGGGATAGGCTGGAGTAGGAACTATGATGATGTGGGAAGTGGGGCAGTGGCGTGATGTGATATTTGTTGTTGGAGGGTTCTTAGTGCTGGAGTAGAGGAATCAGGTAAGTAGAGAAAAGGGGAGGAGTAGCAGTGTTAGTCCGGTGGGGGGAGCATGTTTGATAGGGAAAATGTTTGCGGAAAACTACGACAACAACCTAGTGGTAGTGAGTGCGAATAGGAGGGAGCATGTGCCTCCTAGAAGGGCGTCCACACTCAATCTCTTCATCTAGTCGGAGTGGCCTCCAGAGAGTGCAAGTTCGAACCTCCACGAGGCCATCCACATTTGATCTCTTCAGCTGGTCAGAGGGGCCTTCCAACAG
Organism: Larix kaempferi; assembly: GCA_027924585.1. Taxonomy (NCBI): domain Eukaryota; kingdom Viridiplantae; phylum Streptophyta; class Pinopsida; order Pinales; family Pinaceae; genus Larix; species Larix kaempferi. Next base: position 17,213,543 of record BSBM01000924.1, on the reverse strand, counting down.
CGCATGTTTGAACCTCCGCGAGGCCTTCTACGAGAAAAGAAAACAACACCTTATAGATCAAACTGCAAATGCGTCTCCCATCAATCATCCTTCTTTCATCCTGTAGGTGGCATGAGCATGATCACGCTTGGAAAAGCAAAAGCATGGTTGAGGAGGTAATCTTTATTTTTATCTTCGACTTTGTGTTTTTCTAGTGGCTCAATCTATTTGATCTCTTGATGTGTTCGTGAACTACATTCTTTGAGAATTTATTTGTTTCCTTGAGATTTGATTTCAGAAGAAGCTTGATGTCCTTGTTCCCATGGACCTGAGAAGCATTTTGTGTTTTTAATTAATTGCAAGTCGCAGGTTACTTTCTGCTAGGGTTTTGGATAGATAAGCATGCTTCATGCAGCTGTAGCCGCGTTATTTTTGGAGCATTTTAGATTTTGCTGCCTTCAGGAGAAAAATTCATTTACCTTGTTTTGAATTCTCGTCCCAAAAATCTCTCGAAGTCAGTTTCTAAAATATGTCATAATTTACGAGTTATTTGAGCACCTATTAGACACTTCTAAAGCATTTTAGGTTCGGTTTTTTTCAGTGTTAAATTCATTTTTTTTCCATTAATTTCTCCATAGAAAAAATTACTCCAACCTTGGCTAAAACATGTTTTTTATGTTTTTACGTGTTGTTCGAAAGGCTATTTGTTGGTTTACTTAAGCCATTTTAAGTTCTTCTACTTTAGGGAGCTAAATACATTTTTTTCTTTTTGTAAGTGAAACATCTTCAGATCTTCACTAAAATATGTTTTTTTTTATAGTAATAGTTGTTTGAGAAGCTAGTAGACTATTTCCTTTAGAGCCAACGGGGGGCATTCATTCACTTCTAGAGCATTTTAGGTTTTGTTGATTTTTGTTTTCGGTTATGAACACAAATATCAGAAAATAGTAGTTTAAATATTTCATTTTCTCAGCAAGGGCTATGCTTGAATAGTTGTTATATTGTAGTCCATATTTTGTTCCTGTTAAAATAGCTTCCTTTAGATACCATTGGTGATCCGTAGGTGACATGGATAGAATGTTAATCCAATTCGTCCTGAGTGTCATTCTTACATAGTTGCGCTTGGATTTGGACTTGTATATCATGGGTTTCAAAGGGATTGGGTTGGTTGCAAGTATTGGGTAGTTTTGATAGAAGAGATAACCCTTGGACTTGAAATTCTAGAACTAAGATGTAGGATCTCTGCAATTTGTAGTTAATCTCTTTGGGGCATCTTTCATGTTGCACAATAAAAAAAGTTACCTCTGGATTCGAGCTTCCACATGCGGGTTATTAAAAAAATTGGTAGTCTCAGAAATTGGTTATTTGCAATGCAACTCCTTAGCGCATTTTTCCTCCTGTTAAGTTAAAAATGTGCATGTGTTGGTATTTCCAAATCGATGCTTGAATCTATATATTGGTCTGGGGAAAAAAATTGGTTTTTCACATCTAGTTCAATATTTCGTACCTAAAAATGGGAATTTAAAACTCAATCTTAGAAATGAAATATTTACATCCTCCAAAATACCTCTAGATAAAATTGGTGAGCAAATATTCGTTGGAGTTTTCAAGTTTCTAGTACCATCATTTTGTTTATAAATTTATAACCTTTTATCAAGTTTTGTACCAATAATAGTATCCAATAGTTGACACACAAGACATATTTTCATAGGTCACAATTTTTCGGAAAGGTTTACTATATATCACAAAAATAAGAGCATATGCAAAAATCACAGAATCGGCAACTCTATTTAAAAATTCCTTTGAATCTCTTTTCCAAGTAAGCCTTATGCTTGTAAACAAGATTTTTGATATGCCAAAAATCACTCAACTATGTCGATCTATTGTAACTTGTAAGTTGAATTTTCCTATTTATTTCTGCAAGGGTAGAATTATAGTTTGGGTAAATTAGATCTGATTTCCTTCAGGATTAGTTGGTGCCTTGTTGTTCTATTTTTCTCAATTGATATAAGAAATAAATGGTGTTTAGGAAGACAACTAGCTCTGGTGCTAACTTATATTCGGTGTCGTATAGTTATCAATCAGATTTCATTCAATGGACGAATTTGGTGTAAAGTAGTGGATAGCTTAATTTGTTTTGTTGAGCCGAGAAGCCCTTTAAATGGGAGGTGTTATATCCAATTTGAGATCAATATTTATACTTACCATCAAAGCAAGTATCAGATGAAGTTGATCAAGTCTTACAGGCGGGAAAGCTGTAATATTAAGTCAATGTAGACATGCTGACATTTTTTTAGTGAGAGTCATGCTTCTACTACTCTTTCTTTTATTAAGGAGAGCGATAGGATTTACTACCCTTTCTTTAATAACATAAAGAGCAAAGGGGTTTATTCTTGGGGGAACTGCTTTCTTCTTAGCCACCACTATACTGCACGAGGAGAATATTGTTTTCCCATCCTGCTTTTCTTTTTCAGTGCAGCATGTTCCTTTCTTTATATTTCACGGATTCTCATCAATGCCTATTGGCTATGATTTCACACACCAACAGGAAAGAAAGGGGTTTCTACCGGCTTGTGGAAGCCAAGGTAGAGAGCCTAGGAACAATGGACTCCCGTGGCTCTATGTGTGGGAAATGCGGTAAAAATCAAGGTGAAAATGTGTAAAAAAGATAAAAACTATGCATAAATATAAATAAACCTAAGCTAGATGTGGAATCATAAATCGTAAAATCAAAACATGCATATTTACTTTGGTAAAAACTGGTAAAAAAACTATCTACCACACACATATACGTAAACATTTACTCCATGCACATTATGAAACCCTTGATAAAAGAAATGTTTTTTTCTCTTTTTGTAATTTGTCAAAAATGGGTTTACAAGCGAGGAGTTACCTCTATGGGTCTCAAACCCTTGTGGTCGTGAAGTTTGTGCAGTCCTTGGCTAGGTTTCATCCTTCGGGTGTAATGTCCCCTCTATCATACTAGCGTGAGAGAGAGGATCATAGTGCTCAATCCGGGCAATTAGCCCCAATACGTTTGAATTAAAAACATTGATGCAAAGAACTGTATCTGTGCATGCTATGGAAAAACGATGGTAATCAAATAAATGTTGTTGATCTCTAACACACATTCAAGATTCTGTGACAAGATCATATGGAAATGCCTAAACTTTTAAAAACACAGCAGAGGCAAATTCGTTTAATACATCCACATACATTCATAACATTCATCAAATGATAATTGCCAATTTACACAAGAGAATACTTATCTCAATAAGGCAGTCCCAAGCAACTGGCTATGCAACTGCAACGTTCCACCCAACCATAGGCCAGTGTGCTCCTCAATCTCTCAGCACCACTGCCACCCCCGAGCTGGGCATGATCTCTACAAGGAACCAAGGAACAGCAGACTCACGCATAGCCAAGCATACACCAAGATGAGCCAAGCCAATCTACAATTGGGTTTATCAGGCTACTAGGAGATGGAAAGGAAGAGTTGCTAAGCTAGTGAGCTCCAGCACAGAGCCAGGGATAACCTTGCAAGATCTATCTAGCTTGGCACCCACAATACCTACACACCCAGCACAAGGAAGTATTCTTTTCACTGCTGTGCAGTCCCTCAAGCCATACCTTCCCTATCCAGTGCTCTCAGGGTATGCATAGAAGAGTAACCAAAGCCCTCTTGATCTTTTTGAGAGGTTGTCTCCCCCACTAGGTTTATCAAGCCACTTCTATCCACTACCACTCCAACACTTCAGCTCACAGGCTCAAACCAAGAACAAGGATGCACATAACAGCAGAACCCACAAAAACGAAATGGGAAGTTGGTGAACAACCCAGGAAGCCAAATCCGTTTTTAGAAAAACGTCCTTGGACATTCAGGGGCAAAAACGACCTCCCTACAGTCCTCAAAACGTGGCCCTCCCTCTCCCAACTGTTATATACTGCAAAAACGACTCCCGAGCATGGAAAAATGCAGTATTTAGATGAAAAACGTAAATGGAAAGACCCCAGCTAACTCCCCCTGCGTGAAAAAAATGAAGACTACCCATTCCCCATGGCTTTGGGCACCATTTCGTGGGTGGTTTCTTGCCCCACAAGCAAAAACACGATTTTCCAAGTTGATGGCTTGCCCATGCACGAAAATGGCTTGCCCATACTCTTTCATTCCCAAGGCATTAACTACCTTAACCAATTCCTTGGAAAAATTAAATGATTGGGTACATGAGACAAAATGGGCAGTTGGTGGTTTATGGGTTTCCCCATTGACACATGGATTAATACCATTGGCTCAAGGTTTGAATAATTTCCCTCCCTTTTCCTTGTAGAGTCATGCCCCATCTCTTTTGTTGCATTGCATAGCCGGTTGTGGGTTTTTCCATTAAAATTCGTATTTACATGGTGTCTTATTTACATTGTGCCCATCTCGCACAAGAACCATGGGCATCTATTTTTAATTGCCGATTCATGAAACGCTGAATCAATGGTGGGGCCTTGGCCTTGAGCTCCTCACCATGATTAAATTACAATATTTACATCATTTACGGTTTAATACAAAGGGGGTCAAAATGGGGACATTACATCGGGTGGCCTTCACGATCTTCTAGTCCACACTTCCTCCACCTTCTATGGTGGCTAGTAGTGAATGATGTTGAACTAGCTGAAGGGAGATGCGGGAGATGGTGTTGGCAAATGAGGTTTTGGGAAAATGGAGCTATAGGTGAAATGGATTTGGTGCCAAAGCAGAGGGCTTCAAGAGAGAAGAAAACAAAATGATAATGGAAAAAATTATTTGTAAATGGTGAAAAACATTTCATATATGGTGTGGTTTTAGGGTTTTGTAACCCTAAAACCACTTATGGTATGTGTATTTCAAATTTTACCGCTCGGTAAGACTTTGAGGTAAGGCGGGAATTTTTGGGTTGTCAGGACATGCCCCTATTTTCGTGGACACCTCCTTTTTAGGAAAGAATCCCTATTTTAGTGGAGGTTGTCCAAAGGGGGAATGTAGGACTTAGGATATGTGGGTTTTGGGGGTTTTAGTGGAAAATGAGTTTATTCCTTAGGAATGGGGGTCTAGATATGTGGTCAATGTTTTGTGTTAACAGATTGCCCCCTAATGTGTGAGGTTAGGAGCTAATCATATGACCAATAGACATCATAGGACCCCTTTTTTATGTGGGGGAGAATGGTGTTCTGGTGGAGGACAAAACTTTTTCAATGGAGGAGGACTGCACATGCTTCACAGAATGCCAAAGGTTTTCATCTGCAAATACAATACTCATAATGAATGGGGTACATGTAATCACAAATATACATGGATGAAGCAGGCATTCCCATGCTTGTATCAAGATATACAAATAATAATGAGGCCCAAAGGGGACATGAACAATACATAGAGAACTGTTGTGTACATGATAATGGTCCAGAGGGGACACAAATTTGAGACATACTCATGGTCCAACCATGACTGATTTGGAGAGATCAAATACGAAACAATGGCAGTCGTACCGAATGCGGTACCATAACAATTGATGCACTAGTTGCATCTGAACTGTGTACTTTAGAAAATATATCACTGGAGGGATTCCGAATAGTGTCGCCAACACAACCCGAATATCCGCGGGAACATACAAGTGGGGGTTCCAAGTAGACTCACGAATGTGTGAGAGTTAGGGGACATCTGGGGTCTTCAACCAATAATTGACAAGACCAATACCCTATATGAATCTCAATGGTGTGATCAGGGAGTTGAATTTGAGTACGTGAGAAGAAACCAACCGATGAGGCACTAAGGGGTCCTCGCGGGTGATCTGTAGGAACTCACCACCGATGGTGGTGAGGCCAAGATACAAGGACCTCTAGGTCTGTCCTTTGGAATAGATGTGTTGGCATCGATAGAGGGAGACCTGCAACTACCAAGGCAATACATATTCCTTGATAGGATCATGAGGTATAGGACCAAGATCTGATATAACTCGACTTGAGACTGAGACACTATGGAGGGGAATGAGGGCCACGAAGTGATGGGACTCAGACTTCCTTTGTTCAGAGTATGATGGCAGGGTTGACCGGGCAGCATATGAAACCAATCTCGGGGGGATAAGACCATAGCTTAGGGGATCAAGAACTTATGACTGCAACGGGGGAGACTCTGGTGGAGAAGGGGGGACTGATTGATGATATCAGGAGACTCCATGGGTGACTCATCGTAGAATACTTTGAACAAAGGAAACTATACTTAGGAATGCTAGCATAACATGGGGATGTACGTGATCTGTCGTGGCACCATTTGGGCCTTATTCATGGTTTATTGAGCTCAAATAAGGTATAAAAGTGTGCTCAAAATGGTATTGTCGTGTGGATTTGTGCAAGCCCAGGACAGTGCATGCTCATGGTTGCTTTCAATTTTAAGGAGCTTGAAAGCGATAAGAAGACTCTGAAATGGTGGAAAGGTACCGTCATGTGGATTTTTCAAGCCCAGGACGATAAGTGCTCGTAGGTGCTTTCACTTTTAAGGAGTCTGAAAGTGATAAGAAGACTCTACAGTGGTCGGGGAATACCATCGTGTGTATTTATATGAGCCCAGGACGGTGAATGGTCATGGTCGCTTTCAATTTTAGAGAGTTTGAAATCAATAAGAAGACTCCAAGGGGGTTATTTTTTCGTGTGTTAGTCTCCAAGGCCCGAAAAAGAATAAAAGGATGCAATGAAGAACTCTTCTAGCCGGTGTGACTAGAGTATTCCTTTTTTGTAATTAGTCTATTCGGTCTGGAAAAGGGGTAAACTTATATAGAATAGACGCTATTTCGGATACTTTAATGAGCATGAAAGGAAGCAAGATTGCTCGGTGATCTTTTCATTCTTTAAGGAATCAGAAAATAGATTAACAGAAACTCCATGATGGGAACCTAGGGAAGGGCCAATGAGCGACGATATGAGGAACTGTATGTGGCTTCAACTCAATATGTCAAACTACAGAGGATCCCAATCCTAAGAGGGGATTGAATGGCATGGGTTCCAAATGCAAGGAGATTTAATAACATTCACCCATGTGGAGGGAGGCTCTACTGCCGAGTAGGGAAAAATGCAAGGGTGGCTGGGTGGGGCCACCTACTTGGGTAGGGAGGGGGCCCTATAGGTGCAAGGGGGAATATCAAGGCAATGCATAAAAGTTTTAGAAGGGAAGGATGTCCTATATGCCAAATAAGGGATCATACCTGTGGAGATTAGTTGTTGACTAAAACAAGTGGAGCTCAATGCGACTTGGACCTGTACACATGGAAACGATACCGAAGCATAAAATGTGTGTATGGAAATCAAACCAAATATGCAAGTGATGTGTGACCTCAAAAATGGTCGAGATCATGCATGTGAAAAAATGAGTAGGGCAAAGGGTTTGCGCCCATGCTATGGGCATGGGGTTTGTGATTGTGGATCATATATGTGCTTGGTTGAGTGATGGGATCAATGAGATACTGAGATAGATGTGATGGGGCGGGGTCAAAAGGATTGAGCATGCCCAATATCCCGGGGTCGAGGTAATCTATTATTCCCCCTAGCCGAGAGGTGTCAATGTGATGTAGATGTTGTCTCGAAGAGGAATCAACATGGCATCGACCAACTGCGGGTAGGTGGGTGTACTGTGATGTTATTGGCCATGGTGGAAAACTGAATTGATGAGATGATGATGGGGGATTCTCCTTGCGGGGTGGATTCCCCCATTATCTCCGACATGAATGTCGATGATGATGATGGAAATTGCTCTGATTGACCTGGAAGTTGATGGAACTGCCCCCAAGCGATGAGAATGGGGATTTTGTTTTTGGATGTACTATATGACGAGGATGTTGTTGGGGATCCTCTATGTATGTATGTGTATGGGGTGTTGTGGAAACGATGATATTTATGTTTATGATGTATATATATATGTGCATGTGGATGTATGTGTGTGCATGTGGATGTATATATAGTAGCTTATGATGATGGCTATGTGTGTGTGTGTGCACGTGGATGCAACTTATGGTTATGGTTATACTTATGTGTATGTGCACGTGGATGCAACCTATGATGTTTATGATGATGACTTCTTTTTTATTTTCTATGATGTTTGTGTATGCCTATATGATGGATAGATGCATGTGTATGGTTTACTTCCTACATGCTGTGATTGATATGTCAGTCTAGGATATTGTTAGCCATTTGGTTTGCTACGTTGTTTCGACTTGTTGGGACATGAGTGAAAGAAATGGAATCAAAATGTCTGATCATTTGTTTAGCACGCAGTAAATTTCTTAAAAGGAAAGGATCCCGTACTTGGTAGAAATTGTTGATTTGCGTGACAAGAAGTTGGGAGTCAAGGAACACACGAAGGTGACTTATACCCGTCTGGAGGGAAGCAGTCAAAAGACCGATCACCGCATCGTACTCATCCTGGTTATTGGTAGTAGTGCCTATGCACACTCCATCGAGGTGGATCAACTCATGTGAGGAGGAATATAATACCCAAGCTGCAGAGGCGAGGTTTGGAGACCAACGACTTGCACCATCGGCAAAACCGACATAATATGGTGGGACATGATCCATCTGTGGTCATGCAGGGAAGCAAAGCGTAAGTTCCTAGATTAAAAAGGTAAGGAAAAAAAAAGAAATGATACTGTACAACATGGACTAATGGGTCCAAAAAGTGATAAGGGTAAGAGCGTTTGAGATACAACCCATTACGGGGGTTGCACAAGGGGTTTCCTCCAGAGTCGGTGAGGATATATGCCCCATGTCCTAGATAGCTATGAACAATATATGGGCCTTGCCACATGGATGCAAACTTGCCTTTCCCAGTCTTGTCGTGTGCTTGGTCATAAACAAGGACTAGATTGCCTTCACAAAAAATATGTGGGTGGACGTGTTTATCATAGTCGGCTTTGGAGTGGTTTTTTGTGGCCTCAATGGTTTGTCGGGATGTATGGCGATCTTCATTGGATTCCTCCAAAATCATTAAGCGTTGCTCAAGTGGTGAGGTGTCTGGGAGGAGTTCAACCACAATATGTAATGCGGGGATCTAGCATTCAATGGGAAGCAAAGACTCGACACCATGAACCAAGTGAAAAGGGGTAAAACCTGTGGCGGTCTTAGTGGATGTACAGTAATCCCAAAGTGTCAGAAATACCATATGATGCCAATTTGACTTGTGGTGGTCCATAGTGCATTTAAGGATGGTGTTTAGGATTTTGTTGATGGCCTCCACTTGGTCGTTCCCATGAGGGTAATAAGAGGAGGCGTATCGGTCTTCAAATTTAAGGAAAGTCGACAACTCCTTCCAAATGGATTCCTCGAAATGTTTTCCATGGTCGGAGACAATTTGTTTTGGGAACCCGAACCAAGTGATGACATGGTTGAAAAAGAAATGGGCTGCAGTGTCTGCTTTACATTTTAATGTGGGCATGGCCTCCACCCATTTGGTGAAATAATCGATAGCCAAGATGATATATTTATGGCCTCCTACGGAGGGAGGGTTTCACTCCATGAAATCAATGGCCCATTTATAGAAAGGGTCGACAGTGATTACAGGATGGAGAGGGGCTGGGGGGTTCTTTCCTTGGGGGAAAATAGTTGGCAGTTGCGGCAATGTTTAATTGCGGTGATGCAACCTGTGAAAAGAGTGGGCTAGAAATATCTGACATGGATAACCTTTTGGGCGATGGCTATCCCATAGAAATGGCCACCATAGGCTCCGCTACGATAGTTGTTAAGGACTTGTTCAGCCTCGTCTCGAGTGAGGCACCGACGGAGGATGGTGTCGATGCCACGATGGTAAAACACATCGCCGAGGAGGAGATAAGGGGAGGTGTGATGGCGTATGCGACGATGGTCATCGCGATCGAGATCAGATCGAAACTTCTCAGTAAGCAGGTATAGTAGGATGTCATCGTACCAGGGGTCGTCCGATGAGATGATAAATAAGTGGTTGTCGGGTAGGCTAGAATTGATGGATGGTGACGTACACGATAATGATAATTCTGATATGAGATGTGCCACTGTGAGGGCCTTGGTGCTCTTAGGTGTCATTAATGTGAGGTCGTACTCTTGGAGTATGATGACCCACTTGGCCACGCGACCTTTTAGATGGAGGCGACTTAAGAGATAAACCATGGGGTTAGAATCGGCCACGACTGTGGTTTGGCTTAAAAGGATGTAGTGGCAGACCTTATGGACTAAGAAGACAACGGCGAGGGCCAAATTCTCCTCATAAGGATAATGCAATTGTGGACCAGATAAGGTCTGACTCACATAGCATATTACGTACTCCTTTCGTGCACTATCCTCTTGAACGAGAACCCCTGAGACGACATAGTTGGATGCTGAAACGTAAAGGATAAAATCCTTCGAGAAATCAGGTGGTGAAATCAATGGGGTGTTGTTGAGGGATACTTTGAGGGATTCAAATTCGTTTGTGCTTGTTCATCCCAGACAAAAGGGATGTAGGTATGAAGTAGGCGAAGAAATCCGTGAACAGTCATAGCATACTAGGGGACAAAAAGACGGAGAAAGTTGGCTCTCCCCTGCAAACTTTGTAATTGTAATACTGTATGGGGGGATGGGAGGTCTAAGATGGCTTGGACCTTTACGGGGTATACAATAATCCCTTTCTGAGAAACAATGAAACCTAACAACCGACTTGCAGGAACGAAAAATACGCACTTAAGGGGGTTCAAGCGAACTTGGTATTTCGACAACGCATGAAAACTTGTCATAGGTCGTGCAGGTGGTTGGACTGTTTCTTGGATCGCCCAGTTAGATCATCTAGGTATACTAGAATGATGTGAGCTAGATCATGGAAACAATATGTCATGGCCCACTGGAAAGTGGCACCAACATTTTTTAGATCGAATGGCATGACGCGGTAGGCAAAGGTGTCCCATGGTGTGGTAAATGCAGTTTTGTATTGGTCCTCTTTTTGGATGTGTAATTGATTTTATCCGGAGAAGCCATCCATGAATGATAGAACTTTGTATCCTGCACAAGCGTCAATGAGTTGGTCGATGAAGGGTGTGGAGAAATTGTCCTTGGGATAGGCGCGTTTGAGATCACGAAAAATAGGTGCAGATGCGAATAGTGTCTTATTTTGTATTGACGTGCATAGGATTGGACACCCAGGTAGTGTAAGCGATGGGGTAAATGAATCCCACTTTCCGCAGTTTCTCAATCTCTGCTTTGAAAACAGGGAGCTTGGATGGGTGAGTGGGTCTTTGCTTCTATTGGATAGGTGGGACATCTGGCCAAGTGTCAATGTGGTGTTCGACAATGGCGGGGTCTAAACCAAGCATCTTGGTGTAGTACCAAGAGAAGATGTCACAAAACTCTTCGAAGAGCTTCTTATATTCCTCGACCTCTTATTTTGTACAAGAGGCACCTAAGGTAATGAGCTCGGGTTGGGTACCTGGGCAGGATATATCGACTTGTATAGTGGGTGAAATGTTCGCCATGTTCCCCTCTTCAAAGGCGTCGGGGGCTGGGATAGGGTTCTTAAACCATTCCACCTTATTAGGGAGGAAGTCCTTGGTCTCGATTGCCAGTTGGTTGGCCGTCATAGAGGTAGACTCCTCAGGGATGAAATATGACCGGTGGTGCATATCATCCCATGGATAGTCAGGTTCAATGAGTGCTTCGAGGATTTTCTTGTCTCTACGGAAGCACTAAGTTGTCAAATCGATCGGAGGAAGGCTAGATGTTGGTGGCGCGTCGTGCCTATCTGTCGTAGAAATCATGTATATGGTGTTAATCTCTTTTGACGAGGAGGATACTGGGGGGTGAATCTCCTCGATGGTGGTGATAGATGACTCTAGAGAATACTGAGTTAACTCATGGAGGAACAATCTATATTTTGGGAGCTCTGGGCAATGGTGAGAGTAATGGCCATAAATTCCACAAATGGCGGAAGCATGGTTGGTGTGTAATTCCTTGTTGCGTTGGTGGGATGGGGGATTTAATTTGACTATGGGGATGTTGGAATCATCATCCAAAGTCTGCATGTGCGTTTGGAGATTGGGTAGCTAAGGGCAGTTATGGGTGGCATGGCCCAGATCGTCACATAAGGAGTGCTTAGGGGGTGTGCGGAATGGTGGTTGAGGTACCTCAAGCTTCCTTGTTGGTGGGGTTGTGTAAGTTTGGGGGCCTTTGCCCCCATTGTTTCTCGGTGGTGGAGAGGCAGGGTTTGTTGTATATGTAGTTGCCACACTGGGGGGTGGGCGGTTAGAAATGTTCGCCACACTGGGGGGTGGGTGGTTAGAGGTGTTTTCCACACTGGGGGGTGGGCGGTTAGAGGTGTTCTCCACACTGGGGGGTGGGCGGTTAGAGATGTTTGCCACACCGAGGGGTGGGCAGCTAGAGGTGTTGATTGATTGGACTGGTTTGAGAACAACCGGTGGTGTCGAGGGAGTAGTGGGAGTAGGTAAATACCACACAAGTAGTCCTAGATTTAACCCAGGGAGGTTCAGCGTAGCCATAGCTGGGGTGCTTATTACTCCTGAAGGTGGGAATAAGAACGAGATCATATGGATCAACATCACTCCAACATGACTTGGTACCGATGGTGGTTGTGGCAGCAAGGGTGGCTGTGGGTTGGGCAGTGTTTGGTTATATGAGATTGTGCACAGATCAGATATCTTGACTTCTTGTGGGGGTGGTGGGATGAACCTAAAGGAAGATGTCATGGGAGTTTCAGAGTAGATTTTGGGTCCAACCGCGGACACCAATGAAGTGGGTGTGCCCAGAGCAGGTTGTTCAACCATGGGGAGAACATTCTCTGGTGCGACAGGGGCATTGGGGTCGTAGTAGCTAACTTGGTCAATTTTAATGACCCGTCCCTCATGGGGGAACATCATGATGCAGAAGACTGATGAAGAAATAACCTTCATAGTGTACATATAGTTGCGTTTGAGCAGGAGGTTGTAATCAGGTTGTGCGTTGATCACCTCAATGTCTATGAGGATGGTTTTCCCAGCTAACTGGATTGGTATGTTGGCCAAGAGGCCCTGAGGTTGAGTCGAGCGGCCATCATAAGCTCGCAAGGCAGTCGTGGATGGTTGAACATAGGTGATCCAAGCTTTTGCCATAGGAATGTCAACATGACGTATGTGGAGGCACCTTCATTGATGATGCATCGATGGATAACAAGATTTCGAATAGACACGGAGACTTGGAAAGCTAGGGTGGAAGGCATGCGTGGTTCAGATTGGTATGGGTCAAATGCCATCATTCATGAGTCAGAAGGATCAATAGCGCCAATGGCAGATAATGGAGTCTTGCGTTGGGCAGGAGAGTTCTTTAGAACCTCTAGGGCTGACATAGCAGTAGGAGATTGGGCTAAGTCATCCACAATGTTGTAGTTGGGGGCCACGCGGGAATTAGGGTTGTTGTTTATATGTCGTAGTGGGAAGCAGGGAGCTTTGGGGGCCCCATCGCCTGGTAGTCCATTGGGGGGTATGCATAGCAACTTATCGGTGGGGAGAGTGTTAGCAACCCTTTCAGCTAGAATGGCTTCAGATGTGGGTCTGTATTGATTTCGGCGTGTTTGGAGGTTGACGTCGACTGATGACATCATAAGCAGGTGATGGGTACCCAAATCCATAGGTTGATTGGTAGGTGTAGCATACGTGATTTGTTGTTGTTATGTCGTGGGTCCTTGAGGAGGGACCATCAGTTTGGCATTCATGACTCCTTATGTGGGAAAGTGGTTCTGTAATACCATGGGATGGTTTTGGGGTGGCAAGGGGTTAGGTTGTGCTTGTGGGCCGCATGACCCTGTCGTTGGGCATTGTTAGTCCAAAGTTGGCGAGTACGCTCCAAATGGGGACATGTGTGTGTGTAATGGCCAAACACCCCGCATATAGAACATAGGTGGTTGGTTTGTAGATTGGGGTTCTTCCCCTGACGAGGTGGCTTGTCAGGGTTCTCATTAGATAGAGCAACGTTATTATTATTAGGGGAGTTGGGTTGTTGGTCGCCCTGATCTTGTAGTTGGTTGTTACTGCGGTTACGTCCTCATCGCCGATTCTGCTGGCCTTGTTGGTTTCATTGGGCCGGCTAGTTTTGTTGCTGGTTCTGCTAGGCATAAACTTGCCCTTGGGGATTGGGATGATTCTGGGGTTGGGTAGGTGCTGGGGATTCTTGCTAAGGGTGGTAAGAGGGAGGGGCTTGGGTTTGCACAGAAGATGGTGCTACCTATTGTGGATAGTAAGCTAGAGGTGCCTTTTGTTGTGCAGGTGCTGCCTACGAGGGGTAATAAGCAAGGGGAGCTTGGGGTGTGGGAGTTTCCCGTTGATGGCAATAGGAAATGGGTGCCGCAAGAGGGTTGTAGGGTGGTGGTGCATGACCATAACATTGTGGTAGGCATGATGGTCCATGGATATGGGGCGCGCAAGCCATGGGAGCATATGACGTCATTGGTCCAGAATGGGTTGTGGCCTGCGAAAGGTCGAGGCCATTGGTGGGAGGCATAGAGGTATAGGGTTGGTTTTGGGATGAAACGTGTCTGATGATGCCGTCGGCAGCATTAGATTCCCCCAGCGCATCACACCAGGAGGATTCATTGGGAGGAGGATTTGGTAAGATGGATTATAGGTAGCCGGATTGGGCGTAAATCAGGTCGAACTGTTGTGCATTCAGGATGGCCTTTTCCTTGGATTGAGGCCATTCAGATGCCACATCCTTGGTGATTACTCATATCAAAGACTTGAGGAACCAATATAGGAAAATTCGGTCGTCCAATTTGATCTTGCACAAACTACATCGTTTGCGCCATTCATGGATATGGTCTGTGATATGGGTGGTTGTGTTCTTCCTGCAAGATAGGAGGATCTTGACACTAGCATCATAACGAACTAGCAACTAGAAAAACTGCAGAAAGGTTGAAGCGAGGGACTTGAATGTGAAATGGGTCCCATGTGGCTAGTCAATGTACCACTTGTATGGATTGCCAGTGAAGGTTTGTTGTAATAATCGTAAGCGAATAGAGTCATCCACTATGGAGTTAGAGGAACACCATAAGTGGAAGGACATGATATGGTTTTGGGGGTATTCACCTCCCTTTCCTACGACTTTGGTATGTCCGACGAGAGTTTGGTGGGCATGGGAGGCCACGTGGGATCATGTCAAATCGGGTTGTTAGTCAATCTGGCCAAGTCATGGAGGTTGATACTGGCCATGAATGGCAGACTGGAAAAAGGATGTGACATGAACGTAGGGGCATATGTGCTAGTGGTAGCTGTGGTGGTGGAGCCACTGCCCCTAATGTGTGGGGAAACGGTGTGAGCTATGATGGGGGCCATGGGTCCCCCCGTCAGAGGTGGCGGCATCGTGTAGGAGGGGCTTGTACCCCTAAGTGTGATATGGGTCATCAACGGGACTGTAGTTAGAGCAGATCCACTCACCGTAGGGATGGTCATAATGACAGGGATGTTGGGAGTAGGTCCTAAAGATGGTATGGTAGGGATAGAAGCGGACGTGGTAGCTAGGTTAGTGGTGGATCCACCACCAACCATCTCGCCAAAGAAGGGGTTGGGAGTCGTGCCATCCATGGGGCTAGATGGGGCTGTGTATATGGGGTTCTCTGATTCGGAATCAGATGTGATGTAAGGGACGTCGGGATCTGGTGACGAGGCTTTACGCATGTGGTGAGTGGTTCCAAGTGAACCGTGTTGCGGGGACTGGCCTCTTAGGCACTGAGACTATCTTGGAGACTCAATGGTGACAACGAAAATAACATGAGTGGGTTTTGGCGAGTGAACAACTCAAAAATCCTGATGCAACCGTGTGTGCAAATGGAGAGTGTGAAAAAATATGGCACTCAGGACAACAACAAGCTCAAAACGCTTACTGTAACAACTGTGCTACAACAAACGGAGCAACAAAAAAAGTGCTCAGAATACCAACAAGCAAAGGCTCCTAAAAAGAAAAAAATGGTATACTTACTAATCTAGGGGGAGGTAAGGGAGCATGCAAACACCTAACTAAAAGATCTGGAAGCTCCCGCAAATCGTATCCTCTATATGGCTATGAAATCCACAGTCAGACGATACAAAATGGAGAACCGAGTAGGTGGGGGGTATCCCTCTATCGAGAGGTATCCTAGGTAAAAGAGCCCTAGGATAATGGCAACTAGGCTACCCCACTAATGGCACGTCCATAAAAATCAATCTCCGTGTAAGTCCTCTGGTCGCTACACTCCAAAAATGGAAGTGCAGCAAGGACAGTGAGTAGGTGTCCTTCAGAACTAGGTGGAGAGCGGCATTCCACGTAGTTTTCTGGAACCAGTCTCACGACTTACCCTCCTAAGGGAGAGGCCTTTTCTGACAAATCGGTTGCTAACCGTGCCAACAAATAGTAGGGGATTTTGGTACCCTAACGAACAACTTCTATGTCTCAAGTGTAAATGATAGAGGGGTGTTGTTTGGATGCCTATCCCCAATGTCCTACCTAACTACAAGATTCTTTTGTGTTCCCCAAATGGGGTTAAGTGTTGGTTGAGTTAAGTAAATTTTTGGTCTCACTTGATGTTTTAGGGTGTGAGTGGGTGCACAAGTGGCATCTATTGCTACGATGGATGAGAAACATAAAACATAAATGAACCTAATCTAACATTCCTATCCTGAAACTGAAATAAAAATTTTCTTTTCTTCTTTTTGGAAACTAAAATAAATTGCTAGGAAATGAGTACAGGTACTGATCATGCCACAATCACTCACGCAAGCAAACAGTATGCTACAATGAGTCAATCATGCAACTCAGATAGTCAATTCTAGGAAAAGGAGAGATTTATATGAAAAAATTCTTAAATCTAACAACATATTTGGATTCCTTGTTCGAAAACACCCAATTTGAAAAAACAAATCGTCCCAAACGGAGTTTGCGAGAGGGAGATATGGGTGTTTCAAACTTGAGTTTTGGAGCTCAGTTTTCGAGGAAACAAGTGCACTCTGAAGCATGGGTAACTGGGCCATAGATTCACTCTGGAGCGCACTTAACAAGAAAAAAATGTGCTCTGGAGTGCACTTAACAGGCAAACAGATGCTGCTCGAAACCTGGGAAATGCAAAAAAATATATATATAGGCTCAGAGAAAGGCTAGTGAAGGGTTCGAAGGGTTGGTTTAGGTCGTTTTGGACAGACAGGGGTTAACAAAAGTGTTAGAAACACTTGAAACCTATAGTTTGGGGAGATCTCAACACTTGCAAACCTATGGAAAAAACTACCACAGATCTGTAGGGCTCTCCCCAGCGGAGTCTCAAGTTCTGTTGGCTTTGATTTCACACACCAACAACAAAGAAAGGGGTTTCTAACAGCTTGTGGAAGCCAAGGTAGAGAGCCTGGGGATAATGGATTCCCGTGGCTCTATGTGTTGGAAATGCGGTAAAAACCGAGGTGAAAATGTGTAAAAAAAATAGAAACTATGCATAAATATAAATAAAACTAAGCTAGATGTGGAATCATAAATCATAAAATCAAAACATGCATATTCACTTTGGTAAAAACTAGTAAAACAACTATCTACCACACACATATACATAAACATTTACTCCATGCACATTATGAAACCCTTGATAAAAGAAATGTTTTATTTCTTTTTATAATTTGTAAAAAATGGGTTTACAAGCCAGGAGTTACCTCTATGAGTCTCAAACCCTTGCGACAGTGAAGTTTGCATAGTCCCTCACTGGGTTCCGTCCTCCGGGTGGCCTTCATGATCTTCTGGTCCACACTACCTCCACCTTCTATGGTGGCTAGGAGTGAATGATTCTCAACTAGACGAAGGGAGATGTGGGAGATGGTGTTGGCAAAGGAGGTTTTGGGAAAATGGAGCTATAGGTGAAATGGATTTGGTGCCGAAGTAGGGGGCTTCAAGCGTGAAGAAAAAAAATGATAATGGAAAAACTTATGTATAAATGGTGAAATACATTTCATATATGGTGTGGTTTAGGGATTCGTAACCGTAAATTAACCAGTTATGGTATGTGTCTTTCAAATTTTACTGCCCGGTAAGACTTTTGTGTTGAGGCGGGAATTTTTGGCTTGCCGGGACATCCCCCTATTTTGGTGTACACCTCCGTTTTAGGGGAGGATCCCTAGTTTAGTGGAGGTTGTCCAAAGGGGGAATGTAGGACTTAGGATATGTGGGTTTTTTGGTTTTTAGTGGAAAAATGAGTTTATTCTTTAGGAATGGGGGTCTAGGTATGTGGTCAATTTTTTGTGTTAACAATGCCCATATTAATAAATTGATGACTTAGAATTGAACTTCTCACCTTGGCATTTAGGGGTCTTTTGAACTTATCCTTCAGATCATGAGTACAACTTCACTAATGTTACAACCCCTTTGGTAATTGTATTCAATTGATACGAGGAAGTGGTATTATGCAGTACTTCAACCATTATCTTTCCTTGCTCTTTGTCATATGTTATTGCAGCTTTCAATGTGTCCTTATAAGTCAAAAAAACTATGAATTGCTCATCATCTTCAAATACTTAGTTGGTAATATTTTCTGGTGCATATGGTCAGAACATTAATTCTACAGAAAAATAAGCTAGCCTCATACTCTTCTTAAGATGAGAGGCCCTTCAAAAGCACTGATCCAACAAAATATAATGACATAATAACAAAGTATAAAACACATACTCCCAAATTCCAACCATCACAATTCTAAGACCTTCATTGGAGTAAGGTAACTTCTATACTAAAACGTTTTTAATGACAGGTATTCCATGATTAACACCACAATCATAGTTAATCAAAGTGTCCATTCCATGCCTTTTGTAAAGTCAATTATATATATGTGTGTGTGTGTGTGTGTGTGTGTGTGGGTGGGGGGGATGAGATTATATAAGGGATTTGTTCACGTAGTGTAGCATTAACTAGAGGGGTAAAACGTTTCATGTATTCATACAGTAATTGTTATTTATTTATGGATAGTTATTTTAGTGTTAAATTAACATTATATTCAAGATTTACGATTATTTTTAAGATTTACAAAATATTAAATATTATAAATAAGATGAAATGTTTATTTTTAATTAATTTTTATATATCTGAAATTTGTAATGGAAGATATTATTAAGTAATTAAGATTTAAAATTAAAATAAAAATTATTTATTTATTAAAATTAAAATTTATATAATTTAGAAACTATATGTATATATGATAGTTATATAAATCATAATAATTTAAGTTATTTAATTTACGAAGGTTAAAATGTAAAAAATTATATAATTTAGAAGTGAGATAATTGTTATATCATAATAATTTAATGTTTAATTTTATTGGTATATTTGAATATCAACTTATTAATAATCATATGAAATAGATAAAGCTTTTTATAATTTGCAATCAACTTAATAATCATATGAAATAGATGAAACTTTTTATAATTTTCTAAAAAAGTTGTCATATCTTAACTTTATAGATGAATCTTTTTATAATTTTCTAAAAAAATTGTCATATCTTAACTTTAGTAAAGATAGATTTTACACTATTTTTTTATAAGCTTTACTTTAAAATTTATTTCTTTTTAAAAATATGTTTAAAAAATTAATGTTTAAAATGTTATTTTTTACAATATATATCCATCAATGGTGAGTTATTTCTTCAAAGTTTAATAAAGATAGATTTTAGATGTGATCCATCAATGTTGAGTTATTTCTCTAATAATTAAACTTTAATAAATAAAGATAGATTTTAGATGCAAAAGTGATTTAAGTTTATTTTGATTAACCAAAGTCACTTAATGATATTTAATTGTACTGAGTGAAACGAGGTGCTCTATAGCCTAGTATGGGAGAGATCCTCTAACATGATATAATGTGATATAATGTTCTAACGTTAGTAACAAAATAATTAAAAAAATTCATGTCGGCTCATAAAATAAAAAATTATGAAAAATATTTTTAAAAAAAATCCATGTTGGTTCATAAAATAAAATATTATGAAAAGTAATTAAAAAATAGATGTTCGTTTATAAAATAAAAACTTAAAACTTAAACCCGGATCTATCAATCATGAAAGATCAAATTTCTTGAGTTTAAATTTAAAAAAAGAAATACACCTCAAGAAATTGGATCCCTCTTGGTGCTTGATAGATACGAGTTTAAGATGGATCTATGCTAGTTATGTTTCATTGCAAGCATGTTGAAGTAAAATCAACAATGGATAACCAAATTCACCTATTATTCATTAAAGTCAAGTATGGAAAAACAATAAGCAACCATGGTAAATAATGGTCAAACTTGTACAACCATATGTTGCCACATCTTTTATCATGGTCAACAATGATGGTCAAACATGGTCAATCTTAGCTGACTATTGATTAACAACTATTCACTAAACTCAACGATAATCACCCATGGCTAGCTCAAGTCAGCCATGGCTAAATAAAGTCAAACATGTTTCATTAAAGTCAACAATGATTCAATAAAGTTAACCATATTTAACTATGGTCAAACTAAGGTCAACCATGGTTAACCAAAGTCAAACATGGTTTGCTAAAGTCAACCATGACATTCCTCCATGGTACATTCCTTAATGGTTTTTTCTCATTGTCACATTCATAAAGGCTTATGTTGGATTGCAAATTTCATCGAGGCTTATGTTGGAATGCAACATCCCTTCATGGTGCATTTCTTAACGGTTTTGTCACATTGTGATCTCCATAAAGGCTTATGTTGGATTGCAACATTCATCAAGGCTTATGTTGGATTATGACATACCTCCATTGTAGATTCCTTAATGGTTTTGTCACATTGTGACGTTCTTCGAGGGTTATGTTGGATTACGATGTTCATCATAGATTATGTTGGATTAAGACATTCATCAAGGCTTATGTTAAACTATGATATTCCTCCATGGTTATGTTGCATTATGAAATTTATGTTGCATTATGGCATCTATTTTATTTACTTATATAAAATAAAGTCAACCCTGGCTAAATAAAGTCAAACATGTTTCATTAAAGTCAACCATGGCTTAGAAAAGTCAACCATATTTAACTCTGGTCAAACGAAAATCAACCATGGTTAACCTAGGTCAAACATGGTTTGTTAAATCCAACCATGTTCAAATAATAGTCAACCATGGCATTCCCCCATGATACATTCCTTAATGGTTTTGTTGCATTGTGAAATTCATAAAGGCTTATGTTGGATTGCAACATTCATTGAGGCTTGTGTTGGATTGTGACATTCATCCATCGTACATCCCTTAATGGTTTTGTTGCATTGTGACGTTCATCGAGGGTTATGTTCGATTACAACGTTCATCATGGCTTGTGCTGGATTAAGACATTCATCGAGACTTATGTTTGATTGCGACATTCCTCCATGGTACATTCCTTAACGGTTTTGTAATATTGTGATTTTCATTGAGGCTTATGTTGGATTACAACATTCCTCTGAGGTACATTCCTTAATTGTTTTGTCACATTGCGACATTCATCGAGGCTTATGTTGGATTGTGACATTCATCAAGGCTTATGTTGGATTATGTCATTCATCCAGGTTTATGTTGGATTACGACATTCGTCGAGGCTTATGTTGGGTTGTGACATTCCTCCATGGTAAATTCCTTAGTGGTTTTGTCGCATTACGATATTCATCGAGGCTTATGTTGGATTGGGACATTACTTAATGGTACATTCCTCAATGGTTTTGTCGCATTGCTACATTCATCGAGTATTATGTTGGATTGTGACATTCATTAAGGCTTATCTTGGATTGTGACATTCCTCCATGGTACATCTTTTAATGGTTTTGTTGCATTGTGACATTCATCGAGGCTTATGTTGGATTGTGACATTCATCCTTGTTACATTCCTTAATTTTTTTGTAGCATTGTAACATTCATCAAGGCTTATGTTGGATTGCGGCATTCTTCCAAGGTACATTCCTTAATGGTTTGTCACATTGTGATGTTCATCAAGCCTTATGTTGGATTGTGACATTCCTCCATGGTACATTCTTTAATGGTTTTTTCACATTGCCACATTCATCAAGGCTTATGTTGGATTGCGATATTTTCATCAAGGATTATGCTGGATTAAGACATTCATCGTGGCTTATGTTGAATGCGACATTCCTCCATGGTACATTCCTCAATAGTTTTGTCACATTGCGATATTCATCGAGGCTTATGTTGGATTGTGACATTCATCAACTGGCTTACGTTGGACTACAATGCTCATCAAGGCTTAAATGTTGGATTAGATTACGACATTCATCGAGGATTATGTTGGATTGCAACATTCATCCATGGTACATTCCTTAATGGTTGTCGCATCTCAACATTCATCGAGCCTATGTTGGATTCAGACATTCCTCCATGGTACATTTCTTAATAGTTTTGTCACATTGTGACATTCATCAAGGCTTATGTTGGATTGCGACATTCGTCCATGGTACTTAATGGTTTTGTCTCATTGCGACATTCATCAAGGCTTATGTTGGATTGTGACATTCATCGAGGCCTATGTTGGATTGCGACACTCCTCCATGGTACATTTTTTTCATGGTTTTGTCACATTGTGACATCCATCAAGGTTTATGTTGGATTTTGACGTTCATCTAGGATTATGTTGGATTGCGACATTCCTCCATGGTACATAACTTAATGGTTTTTTCTCATTGTGATATTCATCGAGGATTATGTTGGATTGTGACATTCCTTCATGGTTCATTCCTTAATGGTTTTGTCGGATTGTGACATTCATCGAGGCTTCTGTTGGATTGAAACATTCCTCCATGATACATTCCTTAATGGTTTTGTCACATTTCTACATTCATCAAAGGCTTATGTTGGATTGCGGCATTCCTCCATGGTACATTCATTAAAGGTTTTGTCACATTTCAACATTCATCAAGGGTTATGTTGGATTACGACTGTCATCATTTTTTAATATCTTTATTTATTATGAATATAATAATTTTTTTTACTATACTATAGTATAGTATTATAATTAAACAATAATATTTTGAAATAAATTATTTTATTTTAATATTACTTTGTTATATTATTTTAATTAAATACCATATTTAGTTATTACACAATAAGTAAGTAATCAATATTACTTGTTTATTTACTTTATTAATATTTTGGAAATATTTAATACTTTACACATTAATATTATAAATTAAATAATCTATTATTTTCAATTAATTATTATATTATTTTTTATTATAAGTTCAAATTATATTAACAAAATAAGAAAGTGTACTTCAGAGTTCAAGATAGGTTTGCTCTTCCTGAGAATAGTGATTCAGACTTCTTTATCAGTTGTTTATCTAAAATAGAAGCAGATTCTAAGCATAACAGGTTGTTATTGATCCACTGCAGGCCAGGGGTTATGGCCTTGATATCATAAGAGGAAAAACTAGACTGAAACATAAAACTATTGTCTTGAAGTGTCAAAAATAGGACCAGAAGACAGAGGTACTCTAGAATTTCAAAGATGTCGCCACTACAACCAGTTGAAGTAGAATCTACATCCCTAGAAGGAGCTCTGGCCACCACGTTTGAGTCATGGCAGAAGACCATTTTCTTGTCGAAGGACCTTTTCCCCACCAATTCCTTCACCAACGCTTTTGTGCGTTTATTCATATTGCTCATGGTTTCATGTATGGCCACCTGGTTGTGCCCCGGTCTACACATATTGTCTTCTAGGTGTTTATCAACCATCAAGGGACAACCCTCCACCTGAATATGACTAGCCAAACAGTCCTCAAAATACATAGAAATCATAGTTTTCATTTCCTAGAAGAGGTTGAGGGTGCATGTGTGCCTTGTGTCTCTCGTACGGGGTGCACCAAAGACCTCAATAATTCCCTCAAAAACTAGTCGAAGTTCCTCAAGGCCTAGACATGGTTTTTCCTTACCTGACCTCCTTTCCCACCACTCGAACCGGTCCCGAGTTTGACGACTGACCTTCTGCTCAAAGAATCCCCAAAGTTTCGCCAATTCTTTCTTAGCACAGGGAGAATGGGAGTGCATGGGACATTCGTCATTCGGATTTTGGTAGATTTTGTGCGGACCATGATGTGCAGAGTGTCAGGAGCCAAATTGCGGGCGATGTGAGAACGGATAGGGAGAGCACAATTGTTTGAGAATGCACTAAGCATATACGCGAAAAGGTAGTCGACGGTCAAATGAAGTGAGGCTTGATGCAACCAACGAACCCCATAAATTCCAATAAGACGTCGCATGTGCCGTCGGACATGATCATCATTAAAGAAAAATCGACTAAATTCATGATGGAAAGATTAGGATGGAGCAGAGGGCTCTGTACCTTCATTTGCAGAGGATTTAATGCAAGCAGGTGTCACTGGATTCGCATGGTGATGCCACTATCAGCCGAGAGAGTGAGGGGGCGAGGTTGGGCCCTCTTGCCAATATTTTTAGCATGCAACGGTTCATCCAAGTCATTGGGGCTGGGTGCGTGGTCATTGATCGAGCCATCAAGGTTAATGTGTGGCCTGGACACGTGGTCAGTTCTTGATTGCTCCGGGCCCACTTCCGTGTGAGTTGGGTGGCCCACCATGTGACACTCGTTGTGGGGGAAATTAATTATTATATTATAACTAATAAGACAATAATATTTTATTAAAACTTTAGTGATATTTCAATTAATGAAACAATAATATTTTATTAATACTATTTAAACTAAAACATTTTTAATATTCGTATATATGGTTATATAATTTCTTTTTGGATATTATAATATAATGTTATAATTCAATAATCTTATTTTTAATTAATATTTATATTATAATTAATTAATGATATTATTTTATTAATATTTTGGAGTTATCCCTAAGTACATAAAGAGCGAGCTCTTAATTAATTATTATATTATAATTAATTTATTGATAATTTTTAATATTATTACATATTCATATATCTGATCAATATATTATAATATAATATTATAATTAAATCATATTTTTTAATTAATTATAATGTGATAAATAATTAAACAATATTAATTTATTAATATTTAGGAGATATGTCTACAAGCCTATTCATTAGTAGAAACAACTACATTAATAATATTAATGTGTATGAATACATCGATAGACATAAATTTGACACATTGATAATACTTTTCCATATAGTATGTGTCAAATTTACGTCTATCCAGAAGATATTAATATTATTATTGTAGTTGTTACTAGTATATCAAAAAATTCAAACCTATTACAATGATGATAGATGTAGTATTCATCAATGGTGTGTGGTCATTTTCGAAGAAAAAAAAAACATTTTAAGCTCATTCCCATGCACTCCTATTTGGATTTTTTTCTTGTGGAAATTCAGGGGTAATTTCTCTCAAGAAGATACTAGATAGACAGTGCCAATAAAATACATTCTTTCTCTCAAGAAGATACTAGCGGGGTAGGCATCGCCACCCATTGTGATTGAGTTCGGATCGATTTTGTGGAGGATGGAGGATGGGAGTTTGAGTATTAGATTGGAAAGTGTCAAAGGGTTTATATTGTGGAGGGACCATTCTTATCTCAGTTGGAGATTCCATGCATCCAATGAGCAAAGTTAACAATTTTCAATAAAGACAAACCTACATTTTTTTAATGGTTTTGTCACGTTGTGACATCCATCGAGGTTTATGTTGGATTATGACATTCATTTAGGCTTATGTTGGATTGCGACATTCCTCCATGGTACATAACTTAATGGTTTTGTCTCATTGTGATATTGACTGACGATTATGTTGGATTGCAACATTCCTCCATGGTTCATTCCTTAGTGGTTTTGTCAGATTGTGACGTTCATCGAGGCTTCTGTTGGATTGCAGCATTCCTCCATGGTACATTCCTTAATGGTTTTGTCGCATTGCTACATTCATCGAGGCTTATGTTGGATTGCGACTTTCTTCCATGGTAAATTCCTTAAAGGTTTTGTCGCATTTCAACATTCATCGAAGGTTATGTTGGATTACGACGTTCATCATTTTTTAATATCTTTATTTACTATGAATATAATAAAAAAATTTACTATACTATATTATAGTATTATAATTAAATAATAATATTTTGAAATAAATTATTTTATTTTAATATTGTTTTGTTATATTATTTTAATTAAATACCATATTTAATTATTATATAATAAGTAAATAAACAATATTACTTGTTTATTTATTTTATTAATATTTTGGAAATATTTAATACTTTACACATTAATATTATAAATTAAATAATCTATTATTTTCAATTAATTATTATATTATTTTTTATTATAAGTTCAAATTATATTAACAAAATAAGAAAGAGTACATAAGAGTTCAAGATAGGTATGCTTTTCCTTATAATAGTGATTCAAACTTCCATATTAGTTGTCTATCTAAAACATAAGTAGAGTCTAAGCATAACAGGGTGCTACTGATCCCCCACAGGCCGGGGGTTATGGCCTTGGTATCATAAGAGGAAAAACTAGACTGAAACATGAAACTAGTGTCTTGAAGTATCAAAAATAAGACCAGAAGACAAAGATTACTCTGGAATTTCAACGATGTCGCCACTGCAACCAGTTGAAGTAGGATCTGCATCCCTAGAAGTAGCCTGAGCCACCACGCCTGAGTCATGGCAAAAGACTAGTTTCTTACCAATGAACCTTTTCCCCACCAATTCCTTTGCCAATGCTTCCATGCGTTTATTCATATTGCTCACGGTTTCATGTATGGCCACCTAGTTGTTCCCTAGTCGACACATATTGTCTTCCAAACCCGCTAGGAATTTATCAACCATGAGGGTACAACCCTCCACCTGAATATGACCAGCCAAACAGTCCTAGAAATCCATAGACATCATAGATTTCATTTCCTAGAAGAGGCTGAGGGTGTAGGTGTGCCTTCTATCTCTAGTGCGGAGTTCACTAGAGTCCTCAATAATTCCCTCAAAACCTTGTCGACGTTCCTCATGGCCTAGACATGGTTTTTCCTTACCCAACCACCTTTCCCACCGCTCAAGCCGGTCCCGAGTCTGACGACTGACCTTCTGCTCAAAGAATCCTCATAGTTTCGCCAAGTCTTTCTTAGCACGGGGTGCATGGGAGTGCATGGGCCATTCGTCGTTTGGTAGATTTTGTGCGGACCATGATGTGCAGAGTGCCAGGAGCCAAATTACGGGCGGTGTGAGAGTGGATAGGGAGAGCACAATGGTTTGAGAATGCAGTAAGCATAATATACGCAAAAAGGTAGTCGACGAGAAGATGAAGTGAGGCTTGATGCAACCAGCGAACCCCATAAATTCCAATAAGACGTCGCATGTGCCGCCGGACATGGTCATAATGGAAGCAACAATTAGTCAAATTCATGATGGAAAGATTAGGCTGGAGCGGAGGGCTCCATACCTTCATTTGCAGAGGATTTAATGTAAGTAGGTGTCGCTGGATTCGCATGGTGATGCCAGTATTAGCCGAGAGGGCGAGGGGACGAGGTTAGGCCCTCTTGCCAATATTTATAGCATGCAGCAGTTCATCCAAGTCATTGGGGCTAGGCCCACTCTTCAGTTCTTGATTGTGCCGAGCCCACTCTTGTGTGAGTTGGGTGGCCCACTGTGTGACACTCGTCGTGAGGGAAATTAATTATTATATTATAACTAATAAGACAATAATATTTTATTAAAACTTTAGTGATATTTTAATTAATTAAACAATAATATTTTATTAATATTATTTAAACTAAAACATTTTTAATATTCCTATATATGGTTATATAATTTATTTTTGGATATTATAATATAATGTTATAATTCAATAATATTATTTTTAATTAATAATTATATTATAATTAATTAAGTATATTATTTTATTAATATTTTGGAGTTATCTCTAAATACATAAAGAGCACTCTTAATTAATTATAATGTTATAATTAATTTATTGATAGTTTTTGATATTATTACATATTCATATATCTCATCAATATATTATAATATAATATTATAATTAAATTATATTTTTTTAAAATTATTCTGTGATAAATAATTAAACAATATTAATTTATTAATATTTCGGAGATATGTCTAAGTGCCTATTTGTTAGTAGTAACAATTGCATTAATAATATTAATGTGTATGAATATGTCGATAAACATAAATTTGGCATATTGATAATGTTTTTCCATATATTATGTGTCAAATTTACTCTTCTCAAGAACACATTAATATTATTATTGTAATTTTTACTAATATGTCAAAAAATTCAAACCTATTACAATGATGATAAATGTAGTAGTGATCAATGGTGTGTGGTCATTTTTGAAGAAAAAAAAAATATTTTAAGCTCATGCCCATGCACTCCTATTTGGATTTTTTTCTTGTGGAAATTCAGGGGTAATTTCTCTCAAGAAGATACTAGATAGACAATGCCAATAAAAGACATTATTTCTCTCAAGGATGGGAGTTTGAGTATCAGATTGAAAAGTGTCAAAGGGTTTGTACTGTGGAGGGACCATTCTTATCTCGATTGGAGATTCCATGCATCCAATGAGCAAAGTGAACAATCTTCAATAGAGACAAACTCATTGCTTTATTCGACAAGCAACTTGGCACCAATAATTGATATTGCTTGTTATAGGTATCTGCCTCCTGAGACGATAACTTCGGTTGAGACTATGACTTCGGTTTATTCCAGAAGCAACTTGGCACTAATAATTAATATTGTTGGCAGGTATCTGCCTTTTGAGACTATGACTTTGCAGATAGTTTTGTTTTTTGGGTTACTTTCGCACTAATAATTGATATTGTTGGCGAGTGATGTCTCTTTATTGAGACTATGACTTTGCAAGAGAGTTTTGTCTAGTTTCATAGTGATAAAGACAAGGGATAAATACCATCGTCAGTGTTTTAATTGCACTTCCTGCAAATTCTGTCACTTCCATGACCATCTCGTCTCACTGAGAAACGCTCCGAGTGATTAAAATAATGCCTCGGTGAAAAACGCACTTTGTGATTAAAAAAAGCTAAAACGAAGACTCTTTGTTCTATTTGCATGAATGCATTTTCATTCATCTTTTTATTTATTTCATTGAATATCAAATATAGGGATAAGAAGTGCCCCCATAGATATCGATTGATCTGTTTTTTTTTTTCTAAAATTCATAAATATATAGAATAGATAATATGAAAATATGCATCCTAAAACATTAGCTTATATAAATCAAGAGCATAGTATTTGGGAGCATGTTAATAGTTGTCATTTGTACTAAAAAAAAAAGGGGTTGAGACCAATTTAATTATAGATATATATATTTTAAACATTAAAAAATCATTTCTATATTAAAATTATAAATCAATCAAAATTTTGAATGCATTTGATTTAGATAAGAAAAAAAAAACATCAAATAACTAGACAACGTTCAAAATTTATTATTCAATGTTTAACCATTACAAAATTGAAGTGAATTTATTTAAATTTTTATGCAACTATTTTGTTTTCAATACCAATCAAATTTTCAATTCACAATAATCTTTATAATATTTTTAATAAAACTTAAAAGTTAAGACGATATATATATGCTTAATTATTTTAATAATATAGATTTTTAAAAAATATAATTTTTTTTTAAATGAAGATATTAGAATGTTTAATTCATATACTTAAAGATTATTAAGTACTTATTTTAGATGGTTTGGTTTTCCTTTGAATAATGGTGGTAAGTAAACTCTCATTTATGTTGATAACTATCTCAATACCAATTTGACAACTAGCTTAAAAAAATTTAAATTACTATCTTAAAAAAAACAAATGAAGATATTTTTTGTCATATTATGATGATGATGATGATGGTTAATGTCCACTGAGACCAACTTTGATCTATTGGACCTTAATAAATTGGCTTGATTTGCCGTAAAAAAATATTCCTATGCTCAAAAAACTTAGAGAGAAGTGTACCACGATCACTATAGTTTGGACTAGTTAGAAGATTAGAGAGGTTAGAATTATGATAAAGATTTTCGAACTGTGATCTAATATGGATGTATGCAGGGCACTCTAAGAGGAAGTGACTTTCATCCTCAATGCTCTTAGACTCGTAGAGATGGCAAATCCTTTCCTCCCACGGTGTTTTAAGAATTGTCCAACATCATGTTTCACTTCGAAGCTCATGAGAGTTCATTCTTATTTTAGATATGTTAGTTTTCCTCTTTGAGATAGTTAGAATAGAGAGATATTTTGGTCTTCTATATTAGATTTAATAACCTCCTTGTAGTATCTTAACTTCCTTTTACCCTCTAAATCCTCATGACCCCACATTTTCTCTTTAAATTTAGTTGTACTAGTACTTTTAATGTTATTGATATCTTGTAAAGTTGCATTTTCATTTATCTCCCAATGGTTTAACCAAGCCATGCTATATTTATGCCAACCCCTCTTAAGCCGCAGGTGGTCTTGACTCGACTTAAAAGAAATTTTAGGTCAGAGGGACATCTTTCCATAAGAACAATATCATCATCCTAAAAGAGAAGGATGACAACAATGCCAACTAAGGTTGTGACGGCGCAACCTGCTTCCTCTAAGAAATCTTCTAACTTATCGATGTATATGCCAAAAAGGATAGGAGAGAGGAAGTAGCCTTCCTTAACTCCAATATTACAACTACTATCTTTTAACCACCCCTCAGTGTTATTTCTTGAGTTTAACAATGACAATCTTATACAAACTTATCGCGTTAGCTCTCAACCTAAGAGGAAATTTTAGCTCTTCTAACTTTTTCCA
Source organism: Larix kaempferi (assembly GCA_027924585.1). Classification (NCBI taxonomy): domain Eukaryota; kingdom Viridiplantae; phylum Streptophyta; class Pinopsida; order Pinales; family Pinaceae; genus Larix; species Larix kaempferi. The sequence goes on along the minus strand of BSBM01000924.1, from coordinate 17,182,801 downwards.
TATGTTGCTTTTAACTCTTCTAACCTCTTTATATATTCAAATAAAAATCAAATTATAATCTATTTTTTAAAATTCAAATGAAGAATTTTTTTAAATATAAATATCCACTCACTTATATAAAATAGGCGTAATTTTAAATTTTAAAATAACCTTAATATCATATTTATTCAAACTTATACGAAATCAAAATTCCTAAATTAAATTTTAAAATAACTTTAATATCATATTTATTCAAACTTATACGAAATCAAAATTCCTAAATTAGCTTACTCTCATATTAATATCATTGTCGAAATCAAATCTTAGTCTCAACATCATTATCAAAGATTATAAGAAATCAAATCAGTATGCTCCAAACTCTTTGTGCATACAAATTTTTTATCAAATCCGTATACCCTAAACTTCAAGGTTTTGTGCCTATGAAAGATTTGTGATTAAAAATTGATTCCTCTCTACGTTTTGACGACAAATTTAAACTAACATTTACATTCAAATTTAATTTAATTGAGGTTACATAATCTAATACCTTCAATCGAGATTGTAAGAACATCTAGTTGGAATAAGAGAAATATGAATTAGGTCTCTTGTACATTAAATGTTGGTGTGGGCTAAAGTCTAAATGATTTGCACCATTTATCTAGCGAAATTTTTCGTCAAAATCCGGCGAGATTTGTTGAAATTGTAGTTTCCAGTTGTTGGAATTGCATAATTAGGGTGTCCAAGGAGTAATCGAGGGTGTTGAACCCTGTTTTGCAATCAAAATTGCAATTTCAGCAACAAATATTGCAATTTTAGCAACAAATCATATTGTCAGATTTTGACCAAACTTACCAGAAAAGATGCAAATCGTCTAGACTTTAGCCCACTCCTTAAATATCGACGCTACCAATTGCAGCGGCCACTTATCCTTCCACATTTAAACAAATTTCCTCGCTGAAAACCCAATTCACTTCAAAAAAAACCCGACGTAAGCACGCCAAGTCACAAGGATTCACACGCCACCACAAAGATTGGCACACCATCCAATGCTCATGTCATCTCTTCACCAACCAATTAGAGCACACATAAATCTTAAAATAATAAAATAAAATAATCCACAATTAAAAACCCCAAGGTTTAACTTTATGCTAACTTTTTTTCAACCAAACTTTGAAAAAACCGGATGATATATGTCCCTTGCATGGACATAATAAAATTATAAATTACTTGAAAATGGAAGCTTTGAATGTTTTAAATAATAAGATGGAAAAATGAATATCCAATCTAGTGGCTTGGAATGTGCCTCACTGTTTTTCATTGACAAAGAGTTAATAGTTCAAACCATGCAAAATTTGCAACGGTTTTTCTTTTTGCCTCTTATTCATGCTCTTATTCGTACACAAGCCAATCAAAAGGTTTTTTTTACTTGGATTTTTAGGAAAAAGTATTAACTATTTAGAAAAAGTATTAAGTATTTAATTGTATTAACGTGAGGAAAGTAATTAGTTATAATAAATTATTAAGTTTTACTTTTTGATTTTTTACATGAATCGCATAGCTTGCACTACTTAAATATGTATCACTTGTACCACATTATTAAAGGGAGTTGATATGTCATTAATTTAAAAAATGGAGAAGGGCATCGAAGTATACCAATTATCATTAATAATGTAGTTGATGGTCAATGTGTACAGGGAGGACTAGTAGATTTGTGGTTTAAAATATCAATATCAATAATATTACAATATCTATGATATTTGAGAATGGTTGATTATTCTTGACGATGGTTAACTTTGGCTATCCATACCTCATTATGGTTGAACATTGTTGAGTTTAGTTGACCCTATTTGACTATGGTTGACATTTATTGGATATGTTTAACTATGGTTTACTATGAATTTGGTTAACCATTATCAACTATGTTGACCATGGTTAACCATGCTTAGCTTTAGTTGAACATGTTTGAATATCTTGAATTTGGTTAACTATGGTTTACTACAGTTGACTATGGTTAACTATCATTGACTATGTTGACTATAGAAAAATATGGTTGAATTTTGTTGCCAATCATGACTAATGTTGATCATGTTTGACTATAGTTGACAATGGTAGACGATGTTTGACTATGGTTGACAATTGATCATCACGTGTTGACTATGGTTGTCCCACTACAAGGAAAAGGTCCTCTAGTGAAGGTTATAGCAGTTGTTCCTCTAAAAAGAGCCCAAATGTTATTTTATAGTGAATGCCACTAGGGAAGGTGAGCAAGCGGAAGTTTTAGTGAATGTTTTTTTTGGTGTGTTTATACATTTCAAATGCATTGGTGCGTATACAACACAAACGCACCATTGTTGACAATAAATCCTCTGCCACCACGACCGAAAACACCTTCAAACAAAAAAACTAAAATTTTACAACCGATGCATTTATATTACCAAAGTGAACCAGGGTGCCACAAACTTAAAAGAACCAAAATATGGTAAACTGATAGTGGAGAACACCAAATTACTATAAATTTTTTATAGTTTTTCCATCACTGGTGCGGTATGTATAATTTACCGCACTGGGTGGTAAAGACAACACCGCACCGCTATAAGGTTAAAAACTTTCCAAATTAAAAAAATACGACTAGATTTTGTTCAATTTTTTGTTTACGGTTCCTTTGATATTTTCAATAGCATTGATGTGTAATGGAATGAGGTGAACCACATTAGGGTTAAAACTTTACAAATTAAAAAACATGACTATATTTTCTATTTCAAATTTCTATCTGTGGTGCATTTGATATTATCAATGGCCCCAATGCATCATGTAATCAGGTGCACCACATAAGGGTTAAAACTTTCCAAATTGAAAAACACGATCATATTTTATTTCAAATTTGTATTTGGGTTGTGTTTTGTATTATCCATCGTACAAATGCGTTATTGAATAGGGTGCACTGTATTAGGGTTAAAACTTTCCAAATTAAAAAAAAAAACTATATTTTATTTCATGTTTCTATTAACGATGCATTTATATTATCAATCGCACTCGGGTGTCCTAGAATCAGGCTCATCGATACATGGTTTAATAAAAAAATACAACAGTGGAAAATTTATTTTTACCATTCTACAGTGCTTCTAATCCCAATAGAACCACTATCATGCATCACATACTTAGATTCCCTAACATCCATGCTTCACGTGGCATCGTTGCTCGCTCCCATTGGATTTTGAATTTTGTCAAACGGTGGAGAAAATATCAAAATTTGCATACATCGCCACGATGCCTCCTCAATGCGCAAGTGACTAGGTAAATTGATTGTTACTTCATTATTTAATTTTTTAGCAGATTAAATTTGAGAATTCATCTTTAATTTTCCAAAATTTCAAAAACTTTAAAAAAAATTGTGCGGTGCGTTCGAGCCATTCGGCTCACACTGCAAGGCAATGCACCCTATGATTTTTTAGGGTGCACTAATGATGGTGCGTTTAGGACATAGGCTATAATTTTTATACGATGTAATGTAATTTTTAATGCACAAATTAACATAATTTTAAAAAAACTATGACTGTAATCGCGATGCGTAATATAAATATATATGCACCACCTAATGGTGCGCTGACTTGTTCGAAGCACACCACATAAATAGACATAATTTATAAAAAAAATTATAATGTTAAGTGGTGCGGTTAATTTAACCAGCCGCACCACTTCCATGGTTTCATGGCGTGTTCCTAGAGCATCGTTAAAGTTCAAAATTTTAAAAAACAAAACAAAACGTTTCGCGGTGCACTTAGTTACACAATACGCACCGAATATTTAGTCAACTCTCGTGTAACGAATGCACCTTAAAACCATAAAAAACTAACATTTTGATGATCTTCTATATGAAATTTTGTGCACTGTCCGTCAGTGCATTGGAGTGCATGACGTGCACCATCAACCCCATTTTAAAATTATAAAATAGCCAAATAGACGCCCATACAATGGTGCACTGAGGTTGCCATAACGCACCGACGTGTCTCATTGATGACATAATGCCTATTATTTATATATTTTAAAGTATAACAAGATTTTACTGGCGAATTTCTTTTATAGTAGCACACCCTTAGTAGTGTGCTTGTGGTTCAAGTTCATCCTAAGCGATGCGTTACTATAATTTGGGTGCACCACTTGTCAAATTAATTTTAGCAAAAAAATTATTATTTGATGTTTGTAAATAGAATTCTCAATTAATGTTTTTACATGTATATTGATGAGACTTATTGATGTTATATGTGAAATAGAGATGTCAGCACTGAGAAGCAGGTCAACAGCAGCAGGAATAGGTTGACTAGTACACCTTCGTGCAAGAGTGTGTGATGAGGGAGTGGGAGAGGAAGTTTTACCCTCTCCTGATTACTCGTCAGACATGAGACCTATTGATGGTTCTTTGCCTCCTGAAGCTCTATCAGGAGGCTACATTCCTCAAGGAGCTCTCTACATTGCTAGTTCAGTTGATCCGATGATGGGATCATCGGAGGCAGGCCTTTTTTGTTGATCCCAATCAGTGGTTCCAACCCACTAAGGAAGTCTGATATCTATTTCATCATTGGGTTATCTAGGAAAGGGGAGAATTTTTCCCATTTCCATGAGCTCCCATATAGTGTTGCAACAAATATTCAGATAGCCTACTCTAAAAGATATATCAGTGACCATATCATCAATCCCATTGATTTTCAGGGGCGTGGTGAACAACTCTACATTTCCACTTTCAGAGTAGATCATGTGAGGTGCCTCTCACTATTGGTGATGACCATCACACACCTCACCACTAAATTTCAATGCATTAGTTTACATCTATTATTTAATGTAGATTATTTAGTATAGAGACCTAGATAAACCAAGTGGTTGGCACCATTTTTTTACAGTAGTTTTTTATGCTTTGGATCGATGTCATGTGCAGATTGACGAGAGGGTCAAATTCCCTTTCGGTTCAAAGCTTTTTTTCCCATTTTTTGGTATATTTCCAGCCACTGAGACATCATTTGATTGCCTCCCTCCTAGCCTGATGACGGAGGTGTGTATGTGCACGTGGGGGAAGATGATGCCCAAGAGGGGGAAGCTTGAGTTCTCGGCCAGGATTACAATAGAGGTTCTTGATATGCTAAGAAGTGAGGACAGGCATTCCTTAGACCTGGTTCCATATCCATATGCAGGATTGGATTGGAGAGTGTTACACAACATATTCTTCATCTAATATGAGCCACTAGATGAGAGAGGTAATATTAGCATTATGTTTAAATTAATATAGTTTCATTTTATTCTCTTTATGCTTAATGCAAATGAAATATACTTGAAATTGTTATATTAAATTGTTTAAATATTTTTGTGTACTATATATTTTCTAAACATAGGCACGTTCGATGGGGAGGAGCTACTTCTTCATGCTCATGATGATGAGGAGATACAAGAGCTCGAGGTGCCATAGTTGCATAGACCTGGCCTTCGACATATTCCTGATCATGATAGGTATCAACAGGATGTTGTGGACATGTTATCGACATTGTTGGTGCAATAGGCGATTCAACCTATATGGGTGCACGACATTGTGTGACAACTTGACCTCGCAGAGATATGGAGGATGGTTCCTCATGATATGAATAACTTGATCCAGCATATTCTCGGTGCATCAATTCATTTAGATTCTAGGGAGGGATGACCATTCATCATCTGATGAGGGTGCATACCCTCCTCATCCACCTCCTTCTAATTGTCGAGAGGACATAGCCTCAACATCTCGTGTACTTCCTCCACCTCCACCTCCTCTTCTATCAACCCCGACATCTCATCCACATCCTCCTCCATCATCTTCGACATCTCATCCACCACCTCCTCCTCCATCAACTCCTTCATCTCGTCTTCTACCCCCACTTGGCCCACCATGTCCATATCCTTAGCTACTCCTACTCAAATGACCAACCTATCCTCCACACCAGCCCAATCATCCACCATTTCCTTCTACAGTCACCTTGATTGTATATACGATGATCAGAGAGTGTACGATCCAGCTTGATGGACCTATCTATGAGCTTCTCTCCTGTCTTGTTTTTTCTTGGTAAAGGTATTGATGCCTATGGCTCTATTGGTAGAGGTGTTGATGCCTCTGGATCTGCTGGCGGAGGTGTTGATTCTTTTGGCTCTACTAGTGGAGGTGCTGATGTATCTAGCTCTTGTGGGAGATATATTGATTCCTATGGTTCCAATGGTGTACCAAATATGTTATAACAGTTATTGGAGGTCATATATATATATATTTAGCATCTATCATTAGTTTGATGTTATTGTTCACACACACACACACACACTGCATTTCTCATGGTGATGTTGATGTTGATGCTTATTTGATGTGTATGTTAGGTCAGGTTAGATGATGTTTGTTAGATGTGTGTGATTGTTATGTTATATAATGCAGCTTGTGTTTTGTTAGATGTTATTTTTAGATTTGTGTGTTAGATGATGTTTAAATCTATTAGATGTATATGTTAGATGATGTAAGGTAATGTGTATGATGATACACTCATGTTTATGTTTATGATGGTATGATGATGTTTATGTTTATATTTATGTTTATGATGGTATGACAATGTTTATGTTTATGTTTTTTAGGTGGTGAAAATGATGAGGATGGTATTTTTATGCTTATGTGGTGAAAATGATGATGATGGTATGTTAGATGATGTTAACTACTTTTAAATGTAATTACTAGATGTTTATCTTAGATGATGTTAGGTGCTATTAGATGTGAATGCTCATGTATGCTTATAGATGTGTCTGTTAGATGTGATTGATAGATGTGTACTATCAAAAAAAAATCTCATAGCGTGGAGGGCTAGGACATTCTTTCTCTCAAGAAGAAACTAGTGGGGTAGGCATCACCATCAATTGAGATTGAGTTCTGATCGGTTTTGTGGAGGATGGGAGTTTGAGTATCGTATTGGAAAGTGTTAAAGGGTTTGTACTGTGGAGGGACCATTCTTATCTCGATTGGAGATTCCATGCATCCAATGAGCAAACTGAGGAATCTTCAATAGATATAAGCTCATCGCTTTATTCCACAGGCAACTTTGACACTAATAATTGATATTTTGTTGGTGACTGCCTTTTTTTACTATGACTTTACATATATATATATATATATATATATTTTTATATTTTTTTTTGGTACTAATAATTGATATTATAGGTAAGTGGTGTCTGTCCTTTAAGACTGTCACTTTGCAAATGTTTTTATGTAACTTTGGCATTTTATGTTTTTCCTAGATTGCAGGAGGATGAGACAAGTGTACTATTCAGATTGATTTTATGACAATTGTACCAAATTTGAAATAACAATTATCAAAAAATAAAAATATAGAAAGTAATTGATAACTATGATGGATATCTGGTAAAGGATGCATGGATAACCAACAATTCTTTAACAGATGAGCACTTCACCTTAAGTAATTATACTAATTGATACTATTACTAAACAGTCATATATTTTTATGTAATTAATACTATTACTTATTAATATTATAAATCCATAAAAAAATAAAAAATAAAAGTATTAGAAATCAATTTAATCATATATATATACTTAAATATTAAAAAAATCCTTTATATTAAAATTATAAATCCATAAAAAAAAAGTGTTTGAGAACAATTTAATCATAAATATACTTAAATATTAAAAAATCCTCTCTGTATTAAAATTATAAATCCATCAAGGATTTGATTCAAGATAAACAAAGTCAAACATCAAAAACGAGATAAGGTTCAAAATTTATTTTTCAATATCTATAATAAAAAAATTAATGTAAATTTATTTCCAATTTTTATGTAATTAATTGATTTTTTTCAATACAAACAATTTTTAATCCAAAATAATCCGTATAACCTTTTTAAAAAATCTTAAAAGTTAAGATGATGTATATATATTTAATTATTTAAACAATATAGATTTAAATAAAAAAAATAAAATGTTTAAAATGAAGATATTAGAATGTTTAATTTATATAGTATAAATGTTTATAAATCTTAAACCTTAAGATGATGTATATATATTTAATTATTTAAATAATATAGATTTAAATAAAAAAATAAAATGTTTAAAATGAAGATATTAGAATGTTTAATTCATATCGTATAAATGTATAAAGATTAGTGTAAACTTATTTTAAGTGATTTGGTTTTTTTTGAATAATAGTGACAAATCAATTTGTATTTGTGATGATAATTATCATAAATATTAATTTAACAACTTAACAAATAAATTACTATCTTTATAAAAACAAATAAAGAAATGTTTTTTTCATATTATATATTTAAATATAAAGATTTTTACAATTTATTTTTTAAATTACATATTCAAATAGAAAAAAAAATTAATTTATTTTTTAAAATTCAAATAAAAGTTTTTTTTAAATGTAAAATGTTCAACATTAACTTCATTTCAACATATCTATTCACATATATAAAATAAGCTTAATTTAAATTTTAAATTAATTTAAGATAATATTTATATGATATATATTCAAAACTTATATGAAATCAAATCTCAAATTAACTTAGTCTCATATTAACATCATTATAAAAATCAAATCTTAGTACCATATTAACATCATTATCAAATATTATAAGAAATCAAATCAGTATGCCCTCTTACAAAAAATTTATCAAATCCTTATACCCTAAACTTCAAGGTTTTGTGCCTATGAAACATTTTTTATTAAAAAAAATGATTCCTTTGTAGGTAGTTTTGATGATAACTTTAAACAAATATTTATATTTAAATTTAATTTAAAATTAAGGTTACATACCTTAATATATACAATCCAAATTGTAAGAACATCTAGGTGCAATAAATAACATGTAGATGTTTAGTAAGAGAAATATGAATTAGGTCTCTTGCACAATAAATGTTGAAGATCTGCTGCATGCTTTTGGATCAACACCTCTAAGATAAATTAAATGAGCTTTTGATTAAATACCTTCTGAAATTTTTGGGTTGCATGCTTTTGGATCACCACCTCTAAGAAATAAAGTAAATGAGCTTTTGGTTAAATACCTTCTGAGATTTTTGGGTTTCAAGCTGTGGCAGCCTATATTCGTTGATGATAGAGCCATTTCTCTTCCCATTGGGTGCCTTTTCCTTTATAAAATACGAGTGTTTTCTTCAAGCCCATGCAACGATAAACTTCATCGCAACACAGGGGCCGGTACACCATCTAACGCTCATGTCAGCCTTTCACTAACCATTGGCACACCATCCAACGCTCACGTCAACCTTTCACCAACCATTCAGAGTGTACATAAATCTTAAAATAATCCCAACATTATGTTGGATATGGGGTGGATGGAGATCTAGAGGGAGTCCCAACATTATCCCAAGAGTCGAGAAATCTGGTGTCAAGAAATTTGGTGGCTATCTAGTGCTGGTCTTATTGGGATTGTTCTAGTTGCATTGACTATGAGGTTCCACATCATGAAAAGTCCCCCATATAACTCTCTTAGAGGTATGCTAAGGTGAAGGGACTTGAACCTAGTTATATATCTAATGGAGATGAAGTTTTCTTATGTTGTCTTTGTTTCTTAGAGTAATAATAGGTTTAGTTTTTCATATTTTATGAGAGATTTAGAAATTCATGTGTTACTACCTACTAATCCTCTACAATTCTATGTGATAATCTTGTGACTTACTTGGATTGGATTTAGAGGCATGACCAATGATTTGTCATTCCTCTGTGTATGGTTCATGCCTTCATTCCTGTGATAAAGATGCTTTCTCTACTCCTTTAATGCTGGCCCTTCATCACCTCATTACAATGGTTGAGGTGAGAAATATGGTGATTACATGTGAACCATTGTATATGTTTTTGGAGTTTATAGTTTATAATGGGATAATGTTGTCACCTTTTGAAGGTTTCAAATTAGCATTAGGGGTTTATTTTATAATTTTTTGTTGGTTGCCATTTAGCATTGAGGAGCTTAGTTCTTATTTTATAATTTTTTTTGTTGGTTGGCATTTAGCATTGAGGAGCCTAGTTCTTATTTTATAATTTTTTCTTGGTTGGCATTTCTTGTGGTATTTGTAGGGTTTTCACTTCATGGGGGATATCTCCTTCTTATTTTCATGATCCTCATAGTCTTGGCTTACGATACAAAAACCTCATATATATTTGAGGTTTTGGATATGTCCCATGTCTACTTAGGTTGGTGTTATTTTTGTGGTTGTTGTATTTGTTTCCTATAATTTACATGTTGCATGGAGTGTTGTTCTTCTTGGTTGATTGAGCCCAATTTCAATCATTGCTTTATTGTTCTTACAATCTTTGGAAAAATAGCCATAATCATGGCATGTTTTTCACTAGAAAGTAATTTGTTGATATTCTAGGGTTTGTGTGCACACCCATCCTTCCATGTTCAACCTTAGCACCTATGGTATTTTATTTTCTAAGTCAAATTCCACACATATTCTTATCTAGATGTAGTTGTAAACCTTCCAACTAATTATAGTTTCCTATTACAATAAATTGATTTAAAACCTTGCAATTGCATAATTCATAAGATACACAGTGGTAAGAGAATTTAAATTTCAAATTACATGTTTCTGTAATATCCCTCTCTTTACCCCTAAACATGTGTAACTCAAAATGTAACAGTAAACTAGTTCCTGGTGAGGAGCTCAAGGCCAAGACCTCTCCAGTAAACTCTGTAAGTAACGTTATGATTTCCTAAGTCTTTTGTGGTTTGATTTGTAGACCTAGGAGACTGAAGGGCTTGACGCAACTAAATGAAAAAAGGACAATGAATCACTCGGGGGAGGTAAATGGTTGGAAAGACATGAGAACTTAAGTATTGATGACCAGTGTCATCTTAGTGTTTGAGCATGCTATGAAGAAAGTGAACTATGGATGTTCACATGGGGATCGCGGTTTATAGGTTTCCCTTCCAAGTAAGATTGGCTAATTGTCGCAAGCAAATTTCTAAGACATATCTATTAGCCTAAATAATATTATGAGGTGACCTTAAATAAGGTTAAGTGATTAATTTAAATAATCTATAGATAATTATTTCACTTCGGACAAGATTGCATCCCCTAATGTAAAGAAACTAAGTTTTTTGTTCTGCCTTGAGTTGGGGAAGAACAGTTTTATAGGAATTCTCATTAAAAGATTAATTATACAAATATAAATCTTTTGTATAGATATACATATATATGGATATATTTGTATATAATATTAATATCTTAAGAATTAATGAATTATTGTAATAATTCATGTAATAACCCTAAAATCGACAAAAATAAAAAATAAAAATTAATGAGGTCTTTACTCTCGTCATCCTAAGGTGTAAATAGGTAAAACTCCCATAGTGTAACAAAGGCAACAAGGCTGACTATGAAAGATACTTCAATATCTTTACACATGTAAAAATTTACACCACTAAATGGTGGTGATGATCAAGAGTGTACTAGTTTAAAATTTCCTCATGGATTTCTTTTAGAGATGAAATGGTCCTTTCTATGTTTTAAGATGTAAGACGAATTTTATGAAGTTCTCCATGAAAAGTTAACACTTTAGCAGGAATGAAGGGCTCCCCGGGTTCCCCCGGTCTTACTTAGCTCTTAGGAGCTAACACCATTGTAACTAAATCTTTTGCAGGTACAAGGAGTTGTTAGAACTTAACCAAGACTATCCCTAAGGAACTCTATCAAGTTCTAAGTCAAGCATTTGGGGAGAATTACAAGGTCATAGCTTAAAGGGTCGGACCCTTAACAATAACTTGGTTTAAATGACATTAAAGGTTTTCCTAAACCCTAAACCCCTATCGTAAAAGGTTATATTGGAAACTATGCAAGAAATGAGACCCGGCTGTCACAATAAATGTGATACGACTTCAGTAGCAAGCGCATTGAAACCTCCCATCTGAACCAACAGGTGGTGGAAGCCATGTAGCAGTATGGGGAAGAGGGCCCTCAATACAAACCCTCGTTTCACCTTTAGCTCTGCATTGTTTGTTTTTGTGGTTTTGGGGAAGCACCACGGGGTCTTGACATTGGTCTCAGCGTTCTGGTCATGCTATCAGTTTGCACAATTCTACAGTCGCAGCAGTTTCCCACTAGACGCTACGTTGAGGTAATGTTGGCCATCCTGCTGCGTTTTATAATATGTACAACATCTTACTCTGGTTTTTAATATTGTAAAACATATTAACATGATGCATTTCTTGGTTATGATACAGGAAAGGGATACTGTAGTAGTTGGGGCACAGTTACCTGGAGGTGGCAACTATCCTGGCAATGCTTGCTTCGCTTCTGACCCTGGTAAGACCTGGGTTCCTGGGGGGGCACACCCTTGTTGATATAATTGAAGTGTTGTAACTTTAAAAGGGAAAGAATGTAATAGTTTTAAAAGTGGCTTGGGAGGCAGAAGGTGTAGCCCACGCTGAGTTGCCCATTCGCCAGCGTCTATGATTTCTTTTGATGACTAAGTGCCAGATGGGGATACATTTAACCCTGTTGAATTCTACTTCAGTCAAATTTCTAGTTGTTTGTAAGCTTGGATAATTTTACAGTATGTTCTGGGAAAATTCTAGAAGTTAAGAAGTTGTCCTTCATGTTTTGTAAATGCTGGGACTGTAAACCATCGTTTTGATGCAGAACCTGATTGTGACCCTGCTCCGGGAGTTTTGTTACCTTAACTTCAAAGTGCGATTTGATTTTTGACAAATAAAGGATAAGCTACATGCTCGTTCCTTTCGCTTAATCCGGCTATAGTCATGAACTGGGGTTTTTAATGGTTTAAAAACGATTCCTGTATGCGAAAAAGGCTCTATTTGTCAAGTTCTTGTTGTTTGTATTCATTGTCTGCTATATGGTTCCTATTTGCAACTTCCTTCATCCTTTTCTTAGTAAGAGTCGTTGTTTAAACTAGACATAGTGTAGTACACCATTTGCTCTTACACGACTAAGCTGGAAAATCCTACTTGTTTAAAAAGGGAAATTCAAGGTATAAGAATAACTACAGCCAAGATGGCTTTCTTGTTTTCTACTTAAGGGTTTCGATATCTATAATTTCTCCTGGGTTATAAATAGCTAAGTATTTAAACAATTCCTAGAAATCTTAATCACTTGGTTGACGAAGCTTGAAGTTTAAAATGTTGAAGTGCTAACTAACATCTTGTATTTTCTCAGTTTGGATCTTATGCATCGATTTTCCCCTTTTTCTTCGTTTTCAGCTATAAGGCAAGGTGTGTGGCCCTAAATTAAAGAATCATGCCTCTATGCATGGTTTCCTGTATCAATTACTTGTGAAAAGTGTGAAGTTTCTGCCTTTAGGTTTTAAGAGAAGAATTTCATTGTTTGCAAAAAGTTTACATGTGAACGTTTTATTGTTGAAAGTATGTCAATTGATATCGTATCCTACATGAGATGTTTAAATAGTTGAAAAATCGACACGAAGAAATCTACAGCAGGTGTAAATAACATTTTAATATTTATTCCATAATACAAGGAAAGTGGTCTATATCCCATACGAGGATCAGGGCATGCTACCCGGGAATCCTTAGGGATTCCTCTCCTTTTGTAAGGGTTAAGGGAAATTTCTCCAATTTTATGTGTTAATAAAACCCAAAGGTTAAAACTAAGTTACTTCTGATAACAACAAAATAGTTTACATCAAACAAACAAAAAATAAAATCAAATGTAACGATACCCAGAAATAAAACAATATTTCGCCTAACAAGATCTGAACTATAATACGACTTTAGTAGATCAGGGTTTCATTTTATGCCTGATCTATAAACAATTCAGATCTAGGTTAAATTTTTAAGATCTCGGCGACTTAAATCGTGGTTCTCCGTTGTAACAATTCTATTAAATAATTCTAAGGGATATACTTCTAATACATATGGTAAGTTCATAGATCTATAAAAGAGTATCTATAAAGAGTAAGGTTAATGAGATCAGTAAAAATCATATGGAACCCTGCAGAATATCAGGTTAGAGAGATCTATATAAAAGAAAATATAAAGATGGAATCCATAGTTATCTTAAACAGAAATAAACCTATGAAGAGACCTAGCTTAACCATTGACTGAATCATCTATTGCAATAATGGATATGCATTGTACAGGTTAGGTGGATCATCCGTAACTTAGTAAAAAAAAGGAAATAATGCATTAAGTCATAATTAACAGAAACTTGACTAAAAATAGTAAGTTTATTGCAGACGAACTGACTGAGGAGCTTCCACGTTCATCCCAACCTTAGACCGCGATCCGTTCCTGGATCATTCCACCGATTACCCCGGAGCCAAGCTGAGCATAACAAGAATCTAAACAGACCTAGGGTAGTTCTCTATCTCTTTTACTAGAACAGAGTGTCCACAAAGTTCGTTTATCATCCTATTTGGTGTGAGTCCATCTGAATGACATTTCCCATGCAATACAATCCTTTCCGGACAGTCCCTTATGTTGGACACACCAGGTTTCAATACTCTGGTGTTGAGTGCTCAGACTCACGACTGGACCCTTTTCAGTGCACTTGGAAAAACATGCCCATGCAACATTTCCTTCTCTACTATTAATACCTTTTTGGGGCAACGCTGCTAGGTATTTTGGGTTTATAGTCACTCGATTATCTAACTGACACCTAGCAGATTCAATTTTCTTTATCTGCTCAGCTTCTCTTTGAGTGGTTGCCCCAGTCAGTTTGAAAGAATAAAATAATAATAAGTCATCATTTAAAATAATCATTAGTTCACTTGATACTCCAGAGCCTCTATCTCAACATCAGTCATTTAGTTCGAGTCGCAGTGCTCCAGAGCTTCTCATCTCAACACTCACTCAACTATTAGTGTTTCTCGAGCCCCTCTGGCTCATGTACGTGTCATGCATTGTCAAATTTATTACAACGTAAATAAAATAATATTCAAACAATAAAGTAGTCTTTTCCTAGGATGTTACACCCTCCCCACTTAAAACAACACCGTCTCGGTGTTAGGGACTTGAACTGAAACCATGAAACAAGGAGGGGTAGGTCTCTTTCATTTCGATCTCGTTCTCCCAAGTAGCCTCTTCATGCTCAAAATGTTTCCACTGCACCTTCAGCTCGACAATGGTTCGCTTTCTGAGCGATACCTCTCTCTTGTCCAGTATGTGTAGTGGTTCCGGTACAAATTCCCCTTCAGGTTCTAACTGTAACAAAGACCAATCAATCACATGTTTAGAATCGTAAACATACTTCTTAAGTAAGGATATATGGAAAACATTATGCACTCTTATACGTGCAGGTAGAGCCAAGTCATAGGCCACTGTTCCCCTCTTGGCCAGTATTTTGAATGGCCCACAAAAACGTGGAGCTAATTTGCCGCATTTTCCCAAACTTAAAGAACTCCTTTTTGCTTTGACTTTTAAGTATACATGCTCGCCCACTTGATAGTCTGTGTACTGCCTTTTTCTGTCTGCATAACTCTTATGCCTATTCTGTGCTTCTTTTAAATTCTATTGTACCTTTACAACCAGTTGTTCCAGGTCTTTTAAGAGGTCTGGTCCCAACATAAGTCGATCCACCGGGCTGTCCTAGGTGACCGGGGTTCTGCATTTCCTGCCATACAATATTTCAAACGGGCTCATCTTAGTTGAAGCTTAAAAACCGTTATTGTATGAAAAATCTGCAAGGTGTAAATACTCCTCCCATTTGTTGGGATTGTTCATGACATACATCCTTAGCATGTCCTCAAGGATTTGGTTGACCTGCTCTGTTTGTTTGTCTGTTTGCGGATGGTAAGCAGTGCTAAATTGTAGCTGTGTTTCTAAGCCAGAAAACAAGGCTCTCCAGAAATTACTTGTGAATTTTGTGTCCCTGTCAGAGATGATGGCCTTAGGTATGCCATGCAGCCTAAAAATATCTTTTAAAAATATATCTGCAATATTTACAGCTTTATGAGTGGATTTAACCGGAATAAAATGCGCAGACTTAGACAACTTGTCTACCACCACCATAATTGAGTCGTTCTGTTTTTTGCTTTTTGGCAATCCCGTGATAAAATCCATGTAAATTACTTCCCATTTCCATTCTGGAATGGGCAAAGGTTGCAGCAGCCCTGATGGATGCTGATGTTCAGCCTTTACCAATTGGCATTCTTGGCATTTGGCGATAATTAGTGCGATATCGGACTTTAATTTTGACCAAAAATAAAATTTCTTAACGGCAGATATCATTTTCTGATATCTTGGGTGTCCAGAATATGGTTTCTAGTGGAATTCAATTAATATATTAGACCTGATATTTCCACTGTTGGGAACGTACAATCTGTCCTTTGACCAAAGTAGTCCTGTGTCATCAATTTTGTAGTCTTTCTGCTGTACAAATAGTCTATCTTCTTGTATTTTCTGCACTATTTCAGTGTAAAAATGATCATTTCTGCATGTTGTCCTGATTTTATCAAACATGTCATAACTGGTTTGACTTACTGTTACGTTGTGTAATAGGTGAACTCTGTGGCTTAGTGCGTCTGCAATCTTGTTTTCCTTCCCCTCGATGTGTTTCAGCTCAAAGTTGTACTCACTTAGGAAAGCCAGCCATCTAGCTTGTCTGGCATTTAAATCAAGTTGATCAAAAAGATATTTCAAGCTCATGTTGTTTGTTTTAAGAAGGAATTTCTTTCCCATCGAATAGTGTCTCCACATTTTTAGTGCATGGATAATGGCATCTAGTTCGAGGTCATGAGTTGGATAGTTCTTTTCATGATCCTTCAGTTTCCATGACTCATAAAAAATTACGAATTCATTTTGTAGAAGAACTCCTCCAAGCCCTTCCTTACTTGCATCAGTGCAGACCACAAAGTCTCCATCTGGATCCGCGATCCTTAATATGGGCACACTTGTTAGCAACTGTTTAAGCTTCTGGAAGCTCTCTTCGCACTTGGATGTCCATAAAAATTTGCTTTCCTTCCTCTATAGGGAGTTCATAGGACAAGCTATTCTAGAAAAAATTTCAATGAATTTTCGATAATATCCATCCAACCCTAAGAAGGATCTAATATTTGTGACATTTGTTGGGTTCGGCCACTCTTTGATGGCTTTAATCTTTTCTGGATCCACAACTATCCCCTTTTCGGAGATAACATGTCCAAGGTGTTGAATTTGATTTCTATAGAAATCACTTTTGTTGAACTTGGCATAGAGCTGATGTTCCCTTAATATTTGCAAGATGGTCTTGAGGTGCTCCTGATGTCTGTTTCATCCTTAGAGTAAATTAGTATGTCATCTATGAACACTAGTACGAACTTATCTAAGTACTTGCTGAAAATATTGTTCATCATACACATAAAATTTGTGGGTGCGTTTGTTAGCCTGAAGGGCATCACCACAAATTCACAGTGTCAGTATCGTGTCCTAAAAGCCGTTTTGCTTATGTCTTCCTCTCGGATTCTTACCTGATGGTACCCGGAGCACAAAACAATTTTGGAGAACACCTTTTCTCCCCCAACCTGGTCGAATAGATCATCTATCCTCGGAAGAGGATATCTATTTTTAATCGTTAGTTTATTCATGTGTCTATAATCAATCCACATCTGCAAGGTTCCATCCTTCTTCTTGACGAAGAGGATGGGTGCTCTCCATGGGGACACACTCGGACGAATGTAACCCTTGTCTATCAGCTCTTGTAGTTGAAGTTTCAGCTCTACTAATTCGGGAGTACTCATGTGGTATCATGCTTTTGAGATGGGCACTGATCCTAGTAATAATTCTATTGAAAATTCCAAATCCCTCTTGGGTGGCAACTCCAGAATCTCATCTGGAAATACATCTCGAAATTCTGCTAGCACAAGGAAATTTTCAATTTGAAGCTCATTTTCTGCCTCAAGGTTATGAATATTAATTGCATACAACTTACAGCCTTTCCATGCACATTTCTTTACCTACAAGGCTGAGATCTGTCGGATAAGAACCTTCCTAGGTATACCTTGTACCTTACTTTGATTTCCATGTTGATTTGTGCATGTAAAACTTTTGTTTAGACAATCCAACATAACCTGATGTTGCTCTAGCCAATCCATACCTTTCAGCAAGTTCTAGGATCCTAAGGGCAGAATATTTAGGTCTGCTTCAGTTTGTAAGCCATTCATATCTAGCTGGCAGTTTTTAACCAGCTCGGTTATCTTCCTTTTGGTACCGGTGGCTAACTGGACTAGCTAGGGTTTGACATGTTTCACTTTGTTTAAATTACAAGTTTCAACAATTTTAGGAGAAACATAACTTCAGCAAGCTCCCGGATCAATTAAAATAGATACAGGTATATTCGAAATCTTACCTTTGATTTCGACCATAGTGGATTGGTAATCTGCCTGTCTTCCTTCCAAGGCAGTGCATATTCGAGGTGTTCTTGCCAGGTCTTCTACAATTGACTCTTCTTGTAGGTTGTTGAGGACTTTAACATTTTTATTGTTTGGGCAGTCTCGGTAGTAATGAGGTCCTTGACACCCCCAACATCTTCCGGGTATAGGGGCTGGCCTATTCCCTCTGTCAAAAGTGGGTTTGTTAACAGTTCGCTCCAAGTTGTTGGGTTGCGTTACAATCTTTGGGAAAGTTCTGTTTGGCGGAAAACTGTTGTTCTTCTTTTTGTATGGAGGGGGTCTGAACCCTTTCTTTCGGCTGTCAAAAGCTGGTCTTAGTTTGTCCTTTTTATTCAGAAGATCAGTTCGGTGTTGATTATGTTCGTAATAGAGTCAGGCCTTGTGCAAGGCCATCTCTAGGGTCTTAGGTGCATCGAACTCGATTTTGTTTCTGTAGTAAGTTGGGAGGCATCCTAAAAACTGTTGTATTTTTACATTCTCATCTTTTACGTAGGGTACATAGTGCAATGGTTCTAAGAATCTATTAATGAGTGCATCCATAGTGAGAGATTTTAATTGCAACTCATGAAACTCTTTAATCTTTCTGTCGAAGAATCTCTATGACATGTACTTTTCTTGAAAATGTGTCATGAAGTCCTTCCACCCAACTTCCACTCTTTTTATATCCTTGGTGTGTTTTAAATCTTGACACCACCTGGAAGCCTTACCATTTAAGTTGTAAATGGCCAGTCGGGCCTTCATATGGTTGTTATACTGATGTACCTGGAAATACTTATTCATCCCTAACAGCCACTCTTCAACCTTTTCTCCTGAATCATGGTCTCCTTCAAAGTTTGGGGCCTTAATCTTCTTGAATTCTCCTTGAAGGATGTCCCCCTTGTACTTTTTCTTATGAGGAGAGGTGACATAGGAATCAGAAGAATATTCAAAGTCAAATTCAGGGGAGATGGAAGAATCTGACTGCTCGGTTGATTCCTCAAGTCTCCTAAAGTCTGGACTACAACTTCTCTTCCTATGGCGATGTTTAGGTACTTTCCTAGTTGTAGAATGGGTGGTTTTCTTATGAGTTTTCTTCCGAGTTAATTTCTGCAATAATGCCTCATTAACCTCATGTTGCTCTCTTCTCTCATTGAGATTATCATTTTTGAAACTGTGGAATTCAGCTTGCGGGCTCTGCACTGTCTTCAGCAAATCAAAGGTCTTGACAGCCCCATCACTGTCATTTAGTTCTAATATTATTTCTTGTTCCCTGGGGATTGAATTCAGATTATCGTGTTGACTATCCTCCCTTTCAGCATTCATAATGTTTGTTGTTTCCTGAATAGTTTTCCAATGTGTAGCAAGCAAATTTTTAGTTAGTTCTGTAGCAGTAGGCTCATAGGCCTCAAGTTTCTGAACCGGAGCTCTCATACCACTTGTAATAACCCTAAAATCGAAAAAAATAAAAAATAAAATTAATGAGGTATTTACTCTCGTCATCCTAAGGTGTAAATAGGTAAAACTCCCATAGTGTAACAAAGGAAATAAGGCTAACTAACTATGAAAGATACTTCAATATCTTTGCACATGTAAAAGTTTACAGCACTAAATGGTGGTGATGATCAAGAGTGTACTAGTTTAAAATTTCCTCATGGATTGCTTTTAGAGATGAAATGGTCCTTTCTATGTTTCAAGATGTAAGATGAATTTTATGCAGTTCTCCATGAAAAGTTAACACTTTAGCAGGAATGAAGGGTTCCCCGAGTCTTACTTAGCTCTTAGGAGCTACCACCATTGTAACTAAATCTTTTGCAGGTACAAGGAGTTGTTAGAACTTAACCAAGACTATCCCTAAGGAACTCTATCAAGTTCTAAGTCAAGCATTTGGGGAGAATTACAAGGTCATAGCTTAAAGGGTCAAACCCTTAACAATAACTTGGTTTAAATGACATTAAAGGTTTTCCTAAACCCTAAACCCCTATCGTAAAAGGTTATATTGGAAACTATGCAAGAAATGAGACCTAACTATCACAATAAATCTGATACAACTTCAGTAGTAGGCGCATTGAAACCTCCCATGTGAACCAGCAGGTGGTGGAATCCACGTAGCAGTATGGGGAAGAGGGCCCTCGATACAAACCCTCGTTTC
The DNA here is from genome assembly GCA_027924585.1 of Larix kaempferi. Classification (NCBI taxonomy): domain Eukaryota; kingdom Viridiplantae; phylum Streptophyta; class Pinopsida; order Pinales; family Pinaceae; genus Larix; species Larix kaempferi. The sequence continues at coordinate 17,162,326 of BSBM01000924.1, read as the reverse complement.
ACCTTTGGCTCTGCATTGTTTGTTGTTGTGATTTTGGGGAAGCACCACGAGGTCTTGATGTTGGTCCCAGCGTTCTGGTCATGCTATCAGTTTAAACGTTGCTACAGTCGTAACAGTTTCCCACTAGACGCTACATTGAGGTAATGTTGGCCATCTTGCTGCGTTTTATAATATGTACAACATCTTTCTCTGGCTTTTAATATTATAAAACATATTAACATGCTACGTTTCTTGGTTATGATACAGGAAAGGAATACTGCAGCAGTTGGGGTACAGTTACCTAGAGGTGGTGACTATCCTGGCAATGCTTGCTTCGCTTCTGACCCTAGTAAGACCTGGGGTCCTGGGGAGGCACACCCTCGCTGATATAATTGAAGTGTTGTAACTTTAGAAGGGAAAGAATGTAATAGTTTTAAAAGTGGCTTGGGAGGAAAAAGGTGTAGCCCACACTGAGCTTCCCATTCGCCAGCGTTTATGATCTCTTTTGATGACTAAGTGCCAGATGGGGATACGTTTAACCTTGTTTAATTCTACTTTAGTCAATTTTCTAGTTGTTTGTAAGATTGGATAATTTTACAGTATGTTCTGGGTGAATTCTAGAAGTTAAGAAGGTTTCCTTCATGTTTTGTAAATGCCGGGACTGTAAACCATCGTTTTGATGCAGAACCTAATTGTGACCCTGCTCCGAGAGTTTTGTTACCTTAACTTCAAAGTGTGATTTTATTTTGGACAAATAAAGGATAAGCTACATGCTCGTTCCTTTCACTTAATCCGGCTATAGTCATGAACTGGGGTTTTTAATGGTTTAAAAACGATTCTTGTATGCGAAAAAGGCTTTATTTGTCAAGTTCTTGTTGTTTGTATTCATTGTCTGCTATATGGTTCCTATTTGCAACTTCCTTCATCCTTTTCTTAGTAAGAGTCGTTGTTTAAACTAGATGTAGTGTAGTACACCATTTTCTCTTACACGACTAAGGTGGAAAATCCTACTTGTTTGAAAAAGGGAAATTCAAGGTATAAGAATAACTACAACCAAGATGGCTTTCTTGTTTTCTACTTTAGGGTTTCAATATCTAAAATTTCTCCTGGGTTATAAATAGGTAAGTATTTAAACAATTTCTGGAAATTTTGATCACTTGGTTGACAAAGCTTGAAGTATAAAATGTCGAAGTGCTAACTGACATCCTGTATTTTCTCAGTTTGGATCTTATGCATCGGTTTTCCCCTTTTTCTTCGTTTTCAGCTATAAGGCAAGGTGTGTGGCCCTAAATTAAAGAATTGGGCCTCTATGCATGGTTTCCTGTATCAATTACTTGTGAAAATGTGTAGTTTCTGCCTTTAGGTTTTAAGAGAAAAGTTTCCGTGTTTGCAAAAAGTTTACATGTGAACGTTTTATTGTTGAAAGTATGTCAATTGCTATCGTATCCTACATGAGATGTTTAAATAGTTGAAAAATCGACTCAAAGAAATCTACAGTAGGTCTAAAGTGGTCTATTATCCCATGCGAGGTTCAGGGCATGCTGCCCGAGAATCCTTAGGGATTCCTCTCCTTTTGTAAGGGTTAAGGGATATTTCTCCAATTTTATGTGTTAATAAAACCCAGAGGTTAAAACTAAGTTACTTCTGATAACAACAAAATAGTTTAGATCAAACAAAATAAAAGAAAATCAAATGTAACGATACCCAGAAATAAAACAATATTTCACCTAACAATATCTGAACTATAATACGACTTTAGTAGATCAGGGTTTCATTTTATGCATGATCTATAAACAATTCAGATCTAGGTTAAATTTTTAAGATCTCGGTGACTTCAATCGTGGTTCTGCATTGTAAAAATTCTATTAAATCATTCTAAGAGATGTATTTCTAATACATATGGTAAGTTCACAAATCTATAAAAGAGTAAGGTTAATGAGATCAGTAAAAATCATACGGAGCCCTGCAGAATATCAGGTTAGAGAGATCTATATAAAAGAAAATATAAAGATGGAATCCATAGTTATCTTAAACAGAAATAAACCTATGAAGAGACCTAGCTTAACCATTGAATGAATCATCAATTTCAATAATGGATCTGCATTGTACAAGTTAGGTGGATCATCCGTAACTTAGTAACAAAAAGGAAATAATGCATTAAGTCATAATTAACAGAGACTTGACTAAAAATACTTATCCGTAAGTTTATTGCAGACTAACTGACTGAGGAGCTTCCACGTTCCTCCCAACCTTAGACCGTGATCCGCTCCTGGGTCATTCCACCCGTCACCCCCGAGCCAAGTTGAGCATAACAAGAATCTAAACAGACCTAGGGTATTTTTCTATCTGTTTTACTACAACAAAGTGTCCACAAGGTTCGTTTATCAGCCTATTTGGTGTGAGTCCATCTGAATGAAATTTCACATGCAATAGAGTCCTTTCTAGACAGTCCCTTATGTTGGACACACCAGGTTTCAGTACTCTGGTGTTGAGCACTCAGACTCACGACTGGACCCTTTTCAGTGCACTTGGAAAAATGTGCCCATGCAACGTTTCCTTCTCTACTATTAATACATTTTTGGGGCAAGGTCTCTAGGTATTATGGGTTTATAGTCACTCAGTTATCTAAGTGACACCTAGCAGATTTAGTTTTCTTTATTTTTAATTAATATTCCTTTATTTTAATCCTCACAATTCATTTTAAAACTTAAATTAATTAATTTAGACTTTTACTTTCCTATCGGCTAGTTTCGACTTTAGTTGTAATCTACTGACCTATCTAGATCCTTGTATGCTCAGCTTCTCTTTGAGTGGTTGCCCGAGTCATTTTGAAAGAATAAAATAATAATAAGTCATCATTTCAAATAATTACGCCGAACTTTTGGGGGTGGGGTGGGGGTGGGTGATTTATTGATATTTTAATAATGAATGGCCAGATTTAAATGATCCGGGAATATGCTTCGTCTTACACCAAAATCAAGGATTCATATTTAATAGCTTAACTCGGGTGCATGTTTAAATAGAACCGTCGCCAATAATTAATATAAAAAACTAGAATTATTTCAAACTGCATTGCTGTGTAGTTTTTTAATTGGTTGTTTTATGTGCTATTATCTATTGTATTCGTTGGAAGATTGAAACGTTCGGGTATCTGCGTCCTGGTTGTAATCCGTTACTGTTGGTGCACCGGGCAGGTGGTTGTGATCCGTTACATGTATTGGTGCACAGGGCAGGTGGCAGCTTTCATATGCCATGTTGTATCCATTATAACTGATGGGAAATGCGTTTCACATTTCTGCAACAAGTACATCTCTGATCCCAAGCGATCCAGGCTCCATTCACAGTCTTGTAACGATCTGGTGCACAACCCAGCTCCACTGCCCACAGTCCTGTAACGATCCGCTAAGCTGTACATGTCACAACTATTAGTGTTAATCCGCCATAACAATTGGGGTCGGATATTCTTTATGTTGAGAATTCGATGTTGCAGGAAGAAAGAAACAAGACTAGAGACTAGAGTTGTACATTGCAGACAAAAAAGAGCAGAAGATGCAGGCATACCATAGTGTAATAACAACTGAATGCCGCACAAACAGTAATTGGTATGCATAAATATAACATCAATTTGTGCAATCGCATGGTTTAAATCTGTGCAATCGCATCTTTTTGGAAACATAACATCAATTTGTGCAATCGCATGGTTTCCCCAAATTGCATGGTCGTAGGGAATTGCCATGTTTTTGACAGAAATCACATGGTTTAGATATTAGGTCTCATGGTTTCTTACAGAAAAGATATATATGTTTTTTAAAGAAATACTCTGGTTTTTTACTGATAGCACTGAAAGATTTCTTGCATGTGTTTTTTTGAGAAATCGCATGGTGTATATGGACGTCTTGTGTGGTCTGGTAACTGGCAGGGCGGAGGGACCACAGGAGAAGGACGGCGGCGAAGGTTGGACGGCCGGTCGTTTCTCTTTATATGAGCATAGGCTGAGCATGATTTGGTAATTCTGTCAGATTACAATTAAAATATTGTTTATAGGGAAAATGCAGAACTTATTATGAGCCAAATGTTGCGGGTATTGGAAGGCATTTTACTCCTTCCCCGCTTCCCTCTCTCTACCGTCCTTTTTGCTTCTGGGCTTAAGATACTTCCGCGCAAATATTTGGCAGATTGTGTATTACAGACCTTCCTCACTTCTTGGATTAAGATACTTATGGGTCGAGCATTTACTGAGATTGGGTCGAGCATTTACTCAAAACTTTGCGCAGAGGGATGATGATTATTGTTTTCAATATTGTGCCGTGTTTGATATTGCCCCAATGGGGAATATAAGTTTTGCTTGTAATATTCTATGGTCATTGGCAGCAACTAGTGAAAACGAGAGGATTTTTGTGTCAAAAATTGTGCTACTCAACTAACCGAACTTCTCTCTTCTAAGGTAGACCAGGTTCGATCCCTTGCAGCGGGTATTAATCATGACTTTGTTTAAATGAGTGTCAAGTATCTCATTTCAAACCCAAAAAAGAAAAAAAATCTTTCAAAAATCCATAGTTACGAGAGAGGTGTTAAAACAGAAAAAATAAAAAATATTCAGTTTGAGTGAGATGTATAATATTTAAGAAAAAATCTTATTGATCTTCAAAGATCAAATATTATAATATTTAAGAAAAAAGCTTATTGATCTTCAAAGATCAAAATATTTGAATGTGAACCGACAGTTGAGAGGAGGAATAAACAAGAACCGACAGTGCGCTTGCAGATACAATTACAAGAATACAAACAACCCTGTTATTTCTAACCTGCTTCGTCCATGAATTCCTGTAGCCCATGGTGAATTCTTTGGTAAAGCCAAAATCATCAAGGGCCGGAGTGAGTCAATCAAAAAAAATTTAGAGAAAAGGACTCAACCTATCTGCAACTTTCAGGTGATGCAGATTACACATAAATCTGTGCATCGAATTAGCAGTAGAACGAGCTTGATCACTATTTCTAAGAATCAATGCTCTAGGTGAACGTGAGACTTGTCAAATTTATTATAAACAGCACAACCATATTTCTAGGTATGCATGTGCATTGGTAATTTGCGCATGCATTTTCTGTATTTATAATATTTTATATTTGTAATCTTATTAAGTTTTCAGGTACTTCGATCTGGACATTGTGAATTCTCAATCTCTGTTAATAAATTAGTTACATTAATACATTATCCTTATACTTTTTATATGGACAAAAGGAATGCCTATCAGATGCAAAAAAAATTATACATGAGCGAAAGGAATGTCTATAACATGCAAAACTTTTTATATGAGCAAAATGAGTGCCTATAAGATGCCAAACTTTTCATTGTATAAACCGTTTTTTTCCTTGAGTTTTTTTCGTTCCATAAACTGTTTAATGGAAAAACACTGTTTTTTTTAATGAAAACGAGAGCAGAAAACTAATCCATCACTTCTTTGAGAACATACACAAGATCGGAAAACTCATTAACCTTCTCTGATAATTATTTGAAGTATGAGCTTGAGCTCGATGTCTCGGTAGTTGTCTGGGGGAGTGCATACTATTATGACACTGTTCTGTAGATTATTTTTACAAAGCATTATACAATGTTATAATTGGCTTAATTGAAGTTTTATCTCATTTTCGTAATTAATTAAACAAAATCTAGATAGAAATTTCAAAGTTCAACTACGACCATGATTATTACCATTAATTAATTCAATAACGATCTCATTGGCCTTTTTTTAATGAAAAAAAACTCAATTTTAATGAAAAAAAAACAATGGCTTTTCTTCTTTAATAATGAATAGGGCTCATTACTTAAGAATGCGTTGGGCTTATATGATAAATCGTGTACATGGAAAACTAAACTTTCGTTGATAATAAAAAATGTTTAATAGTTATGATTATTTTATTAATTTTTTAATATTAAAATTTTAAATTTTTTTATTTAGAAAAATATTTATAATGTATTTTCATGGTTATTTAATTATTAATTTTTTTATTCTTTTTAGTTAGAAAATGTTGTTTGATTAAGAGACATTATCATATTTTAAAATATGATAAAGGTGATGAAAGTAGTTTATGTTTAAAATGGTTAATTTTTTTTGTTCTTTGTACATTTTTTAGATGGCTAAAATGGTATTTGTATTGATTTATTTGTTTTTAAATAATTAAAATCATTTTTAAAAAGTAAATTGTAAAACTTAAAATATTGAAATGTATAATTGAAATGTGTAATATTTGTATGTATAATTTTTTGATTTAAAGTTTATCAAAATTAAATTTTCAAAATTAATATATATTTATATTTAAATATATCTCATTCAAATATTAATATTAACAATATTATTATTAACATATTTATATTATTAATAACATTAATAAAATTAATAATTAATAATTAATAATAATATTTATCTTATATTAAAATATTAAAAATAATAATAATATTCGTAGATTAATATATAACAATTATAATATTTGATATAATAATAATAATATGTATGTTAATACTAACAATAATTATGGTTAATATGGTTACTAATGTTAAATATGAATGATAATATTTATGTTGATAATTAAGGTTAATGTTAACTTAACATTAATTAAGTGTGATAAATGATTTCATTTTTTATATAAGTATCAATTTCACAATTTTATATAACTATTTCTTTCCACAATTTCACATAATATTTAAATTGATGTTAATATTAATGTTAAAAGTTAAAATAATATCAACCTTCAACATTAATATTCATATTAACATTAAACTATTAACATTACCATTTAATATTATCCAATATTAATAATTAAACTATTAACATTTAATATTAAGGTTTCTCAAACTTACTTCAAAATCAAACCTTGGATTGAAGTCAACCATTTTATATTTTAATAATAACATAAACATTTGATTATATTATTGATATTAAATTAACATTTAATCTTATTATTAATATTAATGCTATAATTAAAATGATAACAATCTTAAACATTAATATTAACATTAACATTAACATCAAAATTTTTTAATTATTAATATTAATAACATTATATACGACGTATATTTCCACACATTTAAATGTGGTTGAATTTGGTTGACTATGGTCGACATTAGTTGTCTCCTGGTTTACCATCATTAACTTTGGTTTACCATGGTTAACTTTGGTCAACTATTATTGACTTTGGTTGACCATGGTTGAATTTTGGCTGACCATGACTTTTGTTGATGATGGTTGACTTTTGGTTGACTATCGTTAAGTTGGTTAACTATGGTTGATGAGAAATGGCAATTGTTGACCGTGCTTGATGGTCTAGGAAATCCGAGAGTCAACGAGCCATTGATTATTAAAAATACAATAAATCAGCCACCCCCACCTCAACCATGCCCAAGGAGCCAAATCCAACCATGTCCAAACAACCGAAGTCAACCATGGCCACACATTTGACCAACCATTAGTTCATATTGATTGACTATTACCATTAGTTGCCAATGGTTTACAATGGTTTACCATTGGTTTACCATAGTTAACTATTGGTTGACTCAACCAAAGGTTAACATTGGTTGACTAATGGTGAACCAAGGGTTAACCAATTAGTTTACCATTCGTTGATAATTGGTTGACCAATGATTACCATGGTGACTATTTTAGTGAGTTTTAATATTAATATTATTGTTATGAAAATAATAATAATTATTATTATTTTTAAATATTTTATAACAATAGTTATTTTATAATTGCAATTAATAAATAAGAAATAATTTAGTGACTATTGGTTTGATACTAATAAAATATTAACAAATACTAACAATATTCATGTTTAATCTTAATATTCATGTTAATATTTATTAACACTCACAATTATGTATCCCTCTAATAAATTGGAACTAACATTTGAGAAAATAAAATACATTGTTAATAACATTATTAACATTAATATTAATATCCTAAATTGCTAAGCAATGTTAATTATGGTTAAATATTTATGAAAAATGACAAACCATACGTATATATCAACTACTACTATGTTTTCAAATTTCCATGAAGCAAATTAAAACCAAATCCTAACTAGAACACTCTGCTTTGTAATGTTAAAACATTTTATAATGGACTTCATTTTTCTTGGAGCATTGCCCACAATAATTTATTTGGTAATGTTTTGTTTATTAAACTATGTATCTAATATGTAGTTTTAATTTAATAATATTAATGAGTTTTGACATAATTTTTACTAAAAATTATTAGAAAAGTCAAAATTTTCATAATCATAATTGGTTTTAACATACTTAAAAATGAATGAATATTCTACAATTTTCTTTTTCAATTTTGTATGTAATGATTATTAATATTATTTTAGTTAACAATAATATTAATAATCATAATAATATTATGATTAATATAACCATGGTTAACAAAAATCAATCATGGTCAACCGAAGTCAATCAAAAGTCAACCATATACAAACCAAAGTTAACCATGGAAACTAAAATTCAACCGTGGTTAGCCAAAGTCAACCTTGTCCAAACAAAGTCAACCATGGTCAACCAAAATTAACCAAATCCAACCAAAATTAACCAAAGTTAACCACGGTCAACCGAAGTCAACCAAATTCAACCATAGTAAACCAAACTCAACTATGGTCTAGGAAATCCAACCATGGTAAATGAAAGTCAACCATGGTCAACCAAAATCAACCATGGTCAACCAAAGTCAATTATGGTCAATCAAAGTCAACCATGGTTAAACAAAGTCGACCATGGTCAATCATAGTTTACCATGGTGGACTTTGTTTGACCATGGTTCAATGTGGCAAACTTTGGTTGACCATGGTTGACATTGTTTGAGTCTGGTTAACCATCATTGACTTTAGTTGACCATGATTGACGATGGTCGACTATGGTTGACTTTATTTGATTATGCTTGACTATGCTTCACTTTGGCTTACCATGGTTGACTATGGTTGACCATTGTTGCCTATGGTTGTTCATGGTTTACCATTACCAAAGTCACCCATGTTAAACCAAAAGTAAACTAAAGTAACCCATGGTCAGCCATAGTCAACCTTAGTGAACCATGCTCAAGCAAAGTCAACCGCAATTAACTAAAAGTTAGCCAAAGTCCACCATGGTTAAGCAAAGTCAACCAAATGCAACCATGGTCAATTAACATCAAACATGCTGAGGTCCAAAGTCAATCTTGATCAACGATAGTCAACCATGGTGAATCATAGTCAATTAGTCTACCAAAGTCAACCATAGTTAACTGATGTCAACGAAATTCAGCGATAGTCAACTAAAATAAACCATACGTATATATCAACTACTACTATGTTCTGAAATTTCCATGAAGCAAATTAAAACCAAATCCTAACTAGAACACTCTGCTTTATAATGTTAAAACATTTTATAATGGACTTCATTTTTCTTGCAGCATTGCCCACAATAATTTATTTGGTAATGTTTTGTTTATTAAACTATGTATCTAATATGTAGTTTTAATTTAATAATATTAATGAGTTTTGACATAATTTTTACTAAAAATTATTAGAAAAGTCAAAATTTTCATAATCATAATTGGTTTTAACATACTTAAAAATGAATGAATATTCTACAATTTTTTTTTTTCAATTTTGTATGTAACTATTATTATGATTATTAATATTATTTTAGTTAACAATAATATTAATAATCATAATAATATTATGATTAATATAACCATGGTTAACAAAAATCAACCATGGTCAACCGAAGTCAACCATATACAAACCAAAGTTAACCATGGAAACTAAAATTCAACCGTGGTTAGCCAAAGTCAACCTTGTCCAAACAAAGTCAACCATGGTTAACCAAAATTAGTCAAATCCAACCAAAATTAACCAAGGTTAACCACGGTCAACCAAAGTCAACCAAATTCAGCCATAGTAAACCAAACTCAACCATAGTCTAGGAAATCCAACCATGGTCAACCAAACGTCAACCAAAATCAACCATGGTCAACCAAAGTCAATTATGGTCAATCAAAGTCAACCATGGTTAAACAAAGTCAACCATGGTCGTTTACCATGGTTGACTTTGTTTGACCATGGTTCAATGTGGCAAACTTTGGTTGACCATGGTTGACATTGTTTGAGTCTGGTTAACCATCATTGACTTTAGTTGACCATGATTGATGATGGTCGACTATGGTTCACTTTATTTGATTATGCTTGACTATGCTTCACTTTGGCTTTCCATGGTTGACTATGGTTGACCATTGTTACCTATAGTTATTCATGGTTTACCATTACCAAAGTCACCCATGGTAAACCAAAAGTAAACTAAAGTAACCCATGGTTAGCCATAGTCAACCTTAGTGAACCATGCTCAAGCAAAGTCAACCACAATTAACTAAAAGTTAGCCAAAGTACACCATGGTTAAGCAAAGTCAACCAAATGCAACCATGGTCCATTAACGTCAATCATGCTGAGGTCCAAAGTCAATCTTGATCAACGATAGTCAACCATGGTGAACCATAGTCAATTTGTCTACCAAAGTCAACCATAGTTAACTAATGTCAACCAAATTCAGTGAAAGTCAACTAAAATAAACCATGTTCAACCAAAAGTAAACTAAAGTCAACCATAGTCAACCTTAGTAAACCATGGTCAAGCAAAGTCAACCATGATAAACCAAAAGTCAACTAAAGACCATCATGTTCAACCAAAGGCAACCATGGTCAATTAACGACAATCATGGTGAACCAAAGTCAACCATAGTCACCCATAGTCAACCATGGTCACCCATGGTGAACCATGGTCAATTAGTCTACCAAATTCAACCATAGTCAACAGTCAACTGAAGTCAACCAAATTCAATGATAGTCAACTAAAATCAACCATAGGCAACCATTATGAACCATATTCAAAACTCATACGAAGTAAACCAATAATTGACTATGGAAAAAATTCAACCATAGTCAACCAAAGTCAGCCATAACTAATGATAGTCAACCATGTCAAACATAGTCAACCAAATTCAACCCAAGTAAGCCAGAGTTAACCATGGTGTACCATTATCAACTAAACTCAACCATGGTAAACCATAGTCAAGCATGGCCAACCAATAATCAACCATGGTCAACCATAGTTAACCACACTCAACCATAGTCAACCATTATCGACCACACTCAACCATGGTCAACGAATAGTCAACCATAATTAACCATGGTTAACCAATAGTCAACCATAATTAATCATGCTTAACTAATAATCAACCAATAATCAACCATGGCCAACCATAAGACATCCAATAGTCAACCAATAGCTAACCAACATTTAACCAATAGTCAACCATGGTCAACCAATAGTCAACCACTGGTAAACTAATTTCAACCATTGTCAACGATGGTCAACCACTGGTCAAACATCACACACTAGACATTAGCCTAAATATTAATAAACATTAAAATTACACATTACACATTAATAAACATTTAAACATTGGTCAACGTTGTATTTTCAGAATAATTGAAACTATGTATTTATGTTATGCAATGCTAATAAAATTTGTTTACAATAGGCATTAGACATTAGACATTAGTTTAAACTAAACATTATACATTACATATTAGATATTAATTATTATTATTATTAAACATTAGATATTAGACATTATTATATTTATTTTTCATTATTTTTATTTATAATTATTATAATTATATTTTCTGTTTTTACAATTTTTTTATTACTATAAAATATTTAAAAAAATATTATTTATTATTATTATAGAGAATAATAATAACATAGAATATAAATTATCATTATTATAAATATTAATATTATTATTAATAATATTATTGAGAATCTTTATTATAAATTTTATTTATTTATTATTATTATTATTATTATTATAATTATGTTTTCTTATTTATAATAATAATTATTATTATAATAGAATATTGTTTTTTTTTAATTATTATTATTATAATAAACTATTGCAACATTTGTTATTTTATAATAATAATAATAATAATAATTTTTATTATTATTATTTTCAGACCCATAATAATAATATTAAAACTCATTAAATATTTTGTGCGGGTGGACCGTAAACTAGTAAGCCATATTAATTATTAATATGGCTTATATACGCCGATCGGCGTATATCAACCATGGCCACACATTTAAATACAATTGATATACGCCGATCGGTGTATATAAGCCATATTAATAATTAATATGGCTTGCTAGTCATTAATTCACTTGATGCTCCAGAGCCTCTAGCTCAACATTAGTCATTTAGTTCGAGGCGAAGTGCTCCAGAGCTTCTCAGCTCAACACTCACTCAGCTCAACACTCACTCAACTATTAATGTTTCCAAGCCTCGTACATGTCATGCCTTGTCAAATTTATTACAACCTAAATAAAATAATATTCAAACAATAAAATAGTCTTTTCCCGGGATGTTACAATTCAATTATTATTAAAGAAAAGGAGCATTCAACTATAAATAGTTGAATGCCTTCATGAATTCAACTCATAAGAACATATATAAAATATATTGTGAATGTTATGGAGTCATTGCTCCACAAAGGTGCGTCGAGTAATGGATATAATTAAAGAAACTTAAATGAGGTAACTGTTTTTGAAATAGTTAGGGTTTCCTCTCTCAAAGGAGGATTCGACCACATTTTGGGGAGCGGTCTCTTTTTATCTGCGGGCTCTATTTTTGTTTTCTATGATGCGCAGAGAAAGAATAAGGAAGAAAGTAGCTCTTCACTCGTGGCCTTTGATTGCTATTGTTTTACACCGTATTTTCTTTCACATTTCCCCACCCGTGGATAGGGAGAGAGAGGGCACAACCTCTTGGGAACTATCGCTTATTGCTTGTTCAACTTCGCAGTGGATAGCTGGTACAGATTTCTTTTATTTATTTATTTATATAAATATACTGTCCAGTGAAGTTAAGGCGCGGTTTCTCAATGGTTTCTTCTCTATTATTATAAGTATTGGTTTGGCCTCTTGATAGAGAGCCACTCTTGCTCTAGTAGGTAGAGCCACTCTTGCTCTAGAAGGTACATAAACTGCTGACTAATCACCAAGGAGGAACGTCACTTCCTCTAATGTTTATTTTGTTACATTTTGTTTTGTTTGCATCTCTCTGCACTATTACATATTAATGTGTCAATGAAAAAGGGTGTATCCCTTGAGGCTCTTGAATTGTATATTGTGTATCACCAGTGGTAAATAAGATGAGAGCGTGCAGGCCTCTGTTGAAATTTTGATATGTACTTTGATGATGAGGGTTGGCCTTTCTAGTGAGGTCCAACTAAGCCCTAATTAATTTAACATCCGTTAAAGTCTTTCCAAAGCTAAAAAGACGGCCTCGGTAGAGGACGACCTTTACAATAGTAAAAAGGAAACTAGATTTCCATGAGTTGAAAGCTTATGAGTAAGAGCCAAGTTTTTAAATATAAATAAAATTGAGCCTGTAGTTGTACATTACTTAAAAATCCAGTATAGATAAGGGAAGTAGTATTTTTGTATGAATAATAATTTTATTGAATATACATGGATATATCATAAATGTACATTTAAAATCATTAGTTTATTTATATATATGTTATTTACAATCAAAATTACTATTTAAAAACAAAAAATATAAAATCTCAATGTAGTGGGAATAGAGAGTGTGATGTATAACAACTAGTTAGTAATAATTATTTTTATAAGAAAGTATAAAATTGAATGTTATTTATATTTTATAGTGATTAAATAATTAAAACGTGTTATTTCAAAATTCAATTTTCCAATGTATTCGTATTTTACCTACACCGAATATTTGACGAATTCGAATTGTTCTGAATTTCCGTACATAAAAAGCCAATATGGCCGAATTATGCTACTATGGTTGTAAATGCCAATCTAGATTTTCCTTAAGTCCGCGTACCTAACATGTTATCGAGAACGGTCGTAAAATTAAAGTTGAGGTATTGACGAAGAAGCTTGGTGAAAGAATCAATAGTTTTCTTGGCTTAGCACTGGACGGAGAGGAGCCAAAGATTGGGTGAAACGTTGCAGTCAAGCCTCTACGTAATCTACATATGTACTTTTTAATTACAACTTATATCATTATTAAATTGTATCCAGTTTTGATTATTATGTTCTGATTATGTTAAGATAACGTAATAAGTTCATATATATATATATGTATGTATGAGTCTTTCAATTGCAATGTTCAATTCCAACCCTTGTTGAGTGCATGAACTAAAAGAATTCCGCTACCCGTATTCGGGGTAAATGAATTGTATCCATGATACGTGCATATTTATTGGTTATGTGCTATATATTTGTATTCGGGGTAAATGAATTGTATCCATGATACGTGCATATTTATTGGTTATGTGCTATATATTTGGAGATGGACGCGTAGTTGGGACATTGGGTACACCTACAGATTTGCAATATTGATCAAATTTATAAAGATGGATCTGAGATGATTCCTCACGGTGGCCTTAAAGGTAGGACAACCCTCGATTGACAAGCTAGCAATGGATGTTATCATTTGATTGTTATCTATGAGTGATAATTACTCGTACTCAAGATAGAATCTTATCATGTTATGTTCTCATGCTTAGTAAATAGTTTACAAGTGAATCTTGGTTAGAATGTAATATTATTAATTATGACTCGTTGAGTCTTGTTTATGGCAATTGATGAGGTATTTAGATGTATAGATATATAACGATAAAACATGTGTGATGTGAACAAATATACTTTCTTTGGTATGAACGAAATAGGTTTATTTTATACTTCAAAAGGATTGATAAGTTGTGATTAATAAACCACCAATTAAATAGGAAAGTAGAATTTTATCTTAGAGCTTTCTATTATAATATATTGGTAACTCCTAGCCTTAAAGCTTATCTTGTTTGGATGCAATTCTATTGTTTAAGAAACTAGTTGATTAAGATAATAATCATATACATGGAAAGTATTCAGGATTATATCGATAAAATGATAACTTGGAATATGTAGATGTATTTATAGCAATATTACATGTGTTTTATAGATAGGATACACTTCCTTTATACTTAATTATTTAAAGATTGTGGTTTAGAGGATCATTAATTATGTGAAAAACAAAATGGTATTAGATAATATATTTGTCATTAAGCGTATATGTTAACAAAAAAAAGAAATGGTTACACTTAAAATATCCTACTAGAAAGGGGAAATGTTATGCTTACATCACTTACTACAATAGTTAGATTTAAGTGAATGATATGCGTAGAAGGAGTTTGTTTGTAAAGAAAAGTTATTGACATCAATTGGGAAAGCTTCTTAAGTTTTATTTGAAAGGAACAAGTAATGAGTAGACCTTAATAGAGACATCTTGCGTGATGTATTGGTAGTTCCATATTCCTATCTCCTTGATGAAACAATCGTTAAGTTAAAAGATTCGATTGAATAATTAACCAAGCAGTTTAATGAGTGTTATGTTTCTAATCTATTGTGGAAACTTAACTCTTACATGACAATAGAAACAACTTACATATAAGAATGTGAATGAGACCGAAGTACTTTGATTATAATAAAAGGGAACAATTGAATATAACATATTTGGATGTTTGAGTGAAGTTAAAGGAAAACTTCCATACCTTATTTCACAAAATATTAATGAGGAAATTGGGTATATTGCAGTTACAAATAGAATAAGACGAATATAACAACTATAATCTTGTCATATTTTGAATCTCTTTGAAGCTCATAACATGGATATGATGAAATCTTATACAAAATGTTTGTAGTGTTTGGAATTCATGTTAGTAGTGTTTGGAGTGTTTGGAATTCATGCAGAATTAGATTTGATGAATGGTGTTTGACCCCTAGTTGACTGTGTAGAGAGTTAAAACTAAAACCATATCTTTAAATGTGCTATCCATGACTTGCTCGTGTGGATTTTGTAATTACAAAGGGACTATATTTGACAAGGGAGGGAATCAATCCTAAATCCCCTTGGATTACTGTGCAAGCTTTTTTTATTAGAAACGCTCAATCTGGGTTTGTATGGGACGAGATTCGATCCCTTGACCAATGCTTGATTTTCTGACATAATTATTTACGAAAATATTCCTGTACAATTGGTAGATGCTAGCCTTGCTTAGATTTTACATATAAATCTTGTATAGAGTTATCTCTTGGGATTTTTGAACTGCATGATGACACAATAATGATTTTGCTCTTATTTGTTAACTTACATGTGGAGGGGAAACGATCTTAGGATCGTTGAGTTTATTCGACCTCCCTCTTTACTATTTTAATGGAGTGTAACGCCCAACTCTATATGTATGAAATTTTATGGATTCATGAATTGGATGTCGTTAATGTTCATTGGCATAATACTGTACTATTTTTATTGTTTTCAATTCGCTAATGCGACTGTGGTTACATAATTCAATAGTGGTTAGTGGTGTTTGATTAAATTTTTGTTTAATGTTTTGTAATACGATTTTGCTATGGTTCCTATATATATTTATATATATTATTTACTTCTTATATATATTTTGTAGATGTAATTTTATTATTTAACTTGAGAAGGGTTTAGGGACTTGGTTTCAGGATTCAAAATTAAATCCTCTCAATGCTTTGGGTTAAAGGGAGTTTTCTCTCTAGGATGAAAGGTTTATGATATATACACTAACTTTTATTTTGCTTATATAAATAACTCGGTTGTTTATAAACATATTTGCAGGCCTAATGAAGATAAAATTTACAACCCCAAATATGCAGATAAAGACTTCTATGTAACAATTATTCATAGAAGGGATTGCTCCTAAAACATAAGGTCAAGTAATATAGCATAATGAGGATAGTTCTGTAATAATCCTAACCATGCATTTATAAATGATATCCCTCTTAAAATCCTAGGTTTATAAAATAATGATAATTTCTAAAACAACTCTAACCATGCAAATTTAAACATAGATTCACAGATTCCTATCAGATCCGATTAAACAATATCAACATAACATGTAAGATAGTCCTTAGCATAGAATTCAAGGACTAAAATACTTATCGATCCTTTCTTTTGAATTAACTCTAACCATGCAGATTACACATAAATACACAGATTACATAACAATTCCCTATGATTCATATCAGGTCCAAATAAACAACATTTAGTATAACCTGTAAGATAATTCTTGGAATAGAAATCAAGGGTTAAAATACTTATCGATCCTTTCTGATTTCCAACTGAATAGGGAACCGCCACATTCCACCCAACCGTAGACCTCAAACCATTCATGGTTCTTTCAATAGGTCACCCTCGAGATGAAGCAAGCATGCCAGAGAATTAGAAGGAATAGGTGCAGTTTTCTATATTCATTACTAATCAACAGAGTAGCCACAAGGTCCGTTTACCAGCCCTTTGTAGAGTCTTGTAATTAATTCCCTTTATTCCCATAGTCCTTGGACTAACCAAATTTCTCCACTCGGAAAACTGAGCACTCAAAGACCTACGGCTGAACCCTCTAGTGCATTAGGAACCATTATCATTTTACCCCATGTAACGTCTGCTCTCTGCTCTTTATAAATTTTCTTGAGTAAAAAGGATTCTATGATTTAGGTTCAATCACTCTGTTTAGTTACTAGTCATACTGGTTGTTTGCTTTATTTTCTCTTTACTTAACAATTCGATCTATTTATTTTTTAACTCTCACAGTTAATTTATTTTTAATTAAATAATATAGGATTATATGTATCCTATTTCTAGTATATTTTTAGTTATCAACTACATAACCATTCTAATCTCTTGCATGATTGGTCTCTCTTCAAGTGGTTGTTCCCATTAGTTAAAAAAGAATAAAAGAAGATAAATAATATGCTAGCTATAATAATTAATGTACTATTGATGCTCGAAATCCTTTAGCTCAACATCAGTTAGACATAACAAGTCTAGGTGTTCCAGAGCTTACTGCTAAACACCAAGTCAACATAATCATAATCTAAGTGTTCTATATCTTACTGCTCAACACCAATTTTAACAATAGTCTTGGTGCTCCAAATCTTACTGCTCAACACCAAATTAATAATTTTAAAATAGTCTAGGTGCTCCAGAGCTTACTGCTCAACACCAATTTAAACAAATAAACATAAAAATAAATAGTCTTTGTTTTGGGATATTACATCTGTCCCCGCTTAAAATAACATCGTCCCAGTGTAAATAATTTCAAATGAAACCCTGAAATAAGGAGGGCTAAGCCTCTTTCATTGTAGTTTAATTTTCCCATGTGACCTCTTCAGGTTCGAAATGCTTCCATTGCACTTTCAGTTGGAAAATGGTTCGCTTACTGAGCTGCACCTCTCTCTTGTCCAGTATATGAAGGGGTTCCAGCACAACTTCCCCTTATGGTTCTACCTGTAACAATGACCAATCAATTACATGTTTAGTATCATAAACATATTTCTTAAGTAAGGATGAGTGAAAAACATTGTGAACCTTCAAACGAGCAGGTAGTGCTATCTCATAGGCCTTCAAGCCCTTCTTGGCAAATATTTCAAAGGCCCACGAAACCTGGGAGATAAATTTCCCACATTTTCCCAAGCTCAATGAGCTTCTTTTTGCTTTGAATTTCAGGTAGATATGTTCTCCAACCTGATACTCTTTATCTTTTATGTTTTTACTGGCATAACTTTTTTTCCGGTCATGTGCTTCCTTTATACTTTGTTGTACTTTCGTGACTAACTACTCCAAATATTTTAACAAATATGGACCGAACATGAGCTTGTCCACCGAGCTGCCCCAAGTTACCGATGTTCTTCATTTTCTGCCATAGAGCACCTAAAATGGGCTCATCTTGGCTAAGGTCTGATAACCATTGTTGTATGAAAGCTTTGCAAGGTGAAAGTACTCTTCCCACTTCGAGGGATTGTTCATTATCTACATTCTAAGCATATCTTCTAGTATTTGATTTATACGTTTTGTTTGTCCATACATTTGCGGATGATATGCAGTCCTAAAATTCAGCTATGTTTCCATCCCTGAAAATAATGAACTCAAAAAATTGATTGTGAAATTTGTATCTCTATCAAAGATACTATCTTTAGGTATACGATGCAATTGGAAAATTTCTTTTAAGAAAATATCTGCAATATGAACAACGTTATAAGTAGATTTTACCAAGACGAAGTGTGCAACCTTTGATAGTTTATCTACTATCACCATGATGGAGTAATTTTGTTTCTTGCTTTTAGGAAAACCTGTGATAAATTCCATGCTTATTACCACCCAGTTCCATTCTGGAATGGGCAATGGCTGAAGAAAACTAGCTAGATGCTGATGTTCAGCTTTAACCTACTGAAATTCTTGACATTTGGAAATAAATAATGCTATATCATACTTTAATTTTGGCCAAAAGAAGTGTTTCTTTAATGTTGATATCCTGGATGTCCTGAATAAGGTTTCTAGTGGAAATCATTCAATATTTCAGACTTGATATTCTATGTTTCAAGCACATAAAGTCTGTATGTAGACCATAACAATCCCGTTTCATCGATTTTGTATTGTTTTTGTTGCTGAAACAACCTGTTTTCTTGCATTTTCTGTAGGATTTCTGCATAAAATCAATCATTTTTTCTTGTTGTCATGATTTTGTCATATAAATCAGAACTGGTTTGACTCACTGGTACCTTGTACAACAGATGAATTCTGTGACTCAAGGCATCAATGATCTTATTCTCTTTCCCCTTTATGTGTTTTACTTTGAAATTGTATTATCTAAGGAAAGCCAACCACCTAGATTCTCTATTTAGGTCTAGCTGATCAAAAATATATTTCAAGCTCATATTGTCTGTTTTGAGGAGAAATTTCTTCCCCATGAGATAGTGCCTCCACATTTTCAGAGCGTGGATGATGGTATCTAACTCAATATCATGTGTTGGATATTTTTTCTCATGATATTTTAACTTTCGTGATTCATAATAGATCACACAAACATTTTTCATTTAAGGACTCACCCAAGTCCTTCCTTGCTTGCATACGTGCAAACAATAAATCCCCATTGGGATCAACAATCTTTAGTATTGGTGCAGTAGTTAGTAGTTGTTTGAGTTTTTGAAAATTGTCCTCACATTTTGTTGTCCATAATAGTTTTAACTCCTTTTTCTGCAAGGATGTCATGGGGCAAGCAATCCAGGAAAAGTTTTCAAAGAACTCCCTATAATACCCTGCTAATCCCAAGAATGATCTGATGTCTGAGACATAGGTGGGTGTAGGCCACTCCTCAATAGCTTTGATCTTCTATGGGTCGACAGTCATACCTTCTCCAGAAATGATGTGGAGTAGATACTAAATTTATCATTTATAAAAGTCACATTTACTTAATCTTCCATATAGTTGATGTTCTCGTAGGACTTGTAAAACAAACCTAAGATGTTCCTCGTACTCTTTTTCATTTTTAGAATAGATCAGTATGTCATCTATGAACACTAGTACAAATTTACCCAAGTATTTACTGAAAATATTGATTATCATGCATATAAAATTTGCGAGTGCATTTGTTAGCCGAAGGGCATTACTACAAATTTGTAGTGACCATACCGGGTCCTAAAAGATGTTTTTCTTTTGTCTTCTTCTCAAAACCTTACTTGGTGGTATCTGTATCTTAAGTTATTTTTTGAGAAAATCCTTGCTCCTCCAAATTGATCGAACAAATCGTCTATTCTAGGGAGCAGGTATCTATTCTTTATGGTTAACTTATTTAGTTGTTGGTAATCAATGCACATCTGCATTGTACCATCCTTATTTTTTATAAAAAAGATAGGTGCTCCCCATGGAGACACACTCAGTCTGATGTAACCTTTTTCAATTAGTTCCTGCAATTGTAATTTTAGTTCTACTAATTTAGGTGTACTCATGCGGGATGGGGATTTTGATACCGGTACTACTCCCAATACTATTTCTATGGATAAATACAGGTCTCTTTTCAGCGGCAATCCTGGTATTTACTCTAGAAATACATATTTAAAGTCCATTAAAACTAGAAAATATTAAATTTTTTCTTCCTTCTCTTTTTCCATGTTGCGAATGTTAACTACATAGAGTTTGCATCCCTTTCTTACACACTTTTCAACTTGTAGGGCTGATATTTGTCAGACAAAAATTTTCTTAGGTATCCCTTGTACCATTATCTGATTCTCTTGTTTATCAGTGCACATGAAAGTTTTATTTAAGAAATATAGTACTACATGGTGTTGTTCTATCCAATCCATACCTATCAGTATATTGTATGAGCCCAATGGCAGAATACTTAAGTCTTCTTCTGTTTGAAAACCGTCCATGTCAATTTTGCAACTTTTAACAAGTTCGGAAATTTTTCTTTTTGTACCAGTGGCTACCTATACCAGCCATGGTTTGTTTTTTTTTCCCTATTTAAAATGGAAATAGGATTAGTTAATATTTTACCTTCTATTTCGACCATGGTAGATTGATGGTCTACTTGCCTTCCCTCTAGAGCAGCACACAATTTCCTGGGTGTTCTTGCAACATCTTTCATGGTTGTATCTTCTTGTAAATTGTTCATAACTTTATTGTTTTTATGCGGGAAGTCTTTGTAATAATGGTGTCCTTGACATCCCCAACATTTCACTGGCAGTGGGGATGTTCTAGCTCCTTCAATAATTGTTGGTTTATTGACACTTTGTGCTCGCATATTTGATTGTGTCCCAAATTTTCCAACATTCCGATTAGATGGGAAACTATTTTTTTTATTTTGGTATGGAGGTAGTTTAAACCCCTTCTTTCTGTTGTCCATGGAGACTTTAAGATTTTATTTTTTCTTGTTTATGTTTTCAGTCATGTGTTGGTTGTGCTCATAACAGATCCTTGCCTTGTATAAGGTTTTATCCAATTTTTTGGGTGCATCAAATCCAATCTTATCTCTAAAATATGAAGGAATACATCCTAAGAATTGTTATATTTTTACCTTTTCTTCTTTAATGTAAGGCACATATTGTAGCAGTTCTAAAAATATGTTTATTAATGCATCCATGATGATAGAACCCATTTTCAACTCTTGGAATTCTTTTATTTTTTTTATCGAAGAATATTTCAAACATATATTTTTCTTGAAATAATTTCTTAAAGGTATTCCATTTGAGATCCTTATCTTTCAGTTTCTTAGTTAGTTTCAAATCTCGCCACCACCTGGAATCTTTTCCTTTCAAATTGTAGACAGCCAACTGGACCTTCATTCTGTTGGAATAATCATGTATTTCAAAGTACTTGTCCATTCCTAAAATCCATTCTTCAACTTTCTCTCCTGAATCTAAGTCTCCTTTAAATGTTGGATATTTGATCTTCCTGAATTCTTCTTACAAGCTATTATCACATTTATGTTTCTTCCTACGAGAGGATGATGAATAAGCATCAGAAGAATTATTGTTGTAGTAATCCTTGGTATCTTCAGAGGATGAGTCTGAATGTTCTTGAAGCTTCTTCTACTTTAGTTTTGAGACTGGTAGCTCTTTTCTTATGGTGGTGCTTATCCACGGGTTTACTTGCTGAGTGTGTTGTTTGTCATATGTTCCTTATTTCTGTTAAATTTTGCAGCAGTGCTTCATTTACTTCATGTTGTTCCCATCTCTCTTTTATGTTCTCATATTTAAAACTCTGAAATTCAACATGTAGACTCTGTATTGTTTTCAGTAGCTTAGAATGTGTGACTTCCCTAAGACTGTCATTCATATCTACCACCAGTTCCTCTTCTCAAGGTGGTGAATTTAGGTTCCCATGTTGAATATCATCCTTTTCAACATTATTCATGTTTTCAAATTCTAAAGAATTTTGCAATGTGCAACAAACAATAATTATTAGTTTATTAAATTTAATCTACGACGGTTAAGTGACAAGCTGATAGGTCATGAGCATTTGAATCTGGATCTAATACCACTTGTAATGTCCCTCAAAATACACCCTAAAAAAAAAATCTTACGGGTCCTCATTTTGTTGTGATACACATAATTATGTAAATTAACTTCAACACTTATTGACGGTTTGTTGTTCTCCTTGTAATTATGTAAATTAACTTTAGCACTGATTACTTGTTTGTTGCTCTCCTTGTATGCGAGACTTGCATCTCTTCTTTTGTTTCTTAGTAGTCAATACAATGATTGAAATGTCATCAATTATTCAGACTTGCATCTTTTATGTAAAGCACAGTTGATTGGAATCACATATGTACTTCATTGACTTTAACAACCAATACTCATGTATATGCTTTTGTATTCCACCTTTGGCTACTAGTTGTTTGGTCTTATTCTTGACACTATATTACTCGTAAGCTTATATGTGCTTTGATGACTCTATTTGTGACTTCATACTTGTGTACATTCTTTCCAAAGGTTAAGAGTTATTTTCTTCTTTCTGAGAATTTAAACCAGGTTCTGTTCCAAGAGAGTTCACTTTTATCATGCATGGATTTTGGCCCATTAATGGCCTCGGCTTGCTTAGCTTTGCTAACATATATGGTTTATTTCATCTTTTGTAGGTACATTACCAATTTAAACTAGTGTGGATATTACATTTCTTGCATTAGTCTACCTCATACACATCATCCTTGAAGTGGAAACTTATAACCTAATTCCAATACAATGTTGTAAAGGTATGTGCATGTAGAAAGGGTCAAATTCATTAGTTGGAAGGGTGTTTTACCCCTTTTTCCTAGTGCAGTGAAAATATATTAAGTCTCTTGTTAATTGCTGAAACATTGGATACTATATGTAATCTCCATGAAATATTTGGGGTGATTGAGATTTATGGCTATCCATGTGACTGGGTAGGTGGAAGCGCATCCAAATCAGTCCGCGCTGTCAAGCATTAATGCTTTTGTACTGTGGCTTTTATGGTTTACCCAAGAAGAATTCACGAGGGTTTTGTTTTGTTCATTGTACACTACAGGAGAGGGAAGCCCGGTGGTTTTCCCTTCTCCATACTACTTTCTCCTTCATTCTGCATCTTTGTTTGTGGTAGTTGATAAGGCAATGCACCCTAGTTCCTTAGCGATATCTGGTGAGGTTGAACAATTCAATTGAAGACCCTACATTGTCTATTCTCTATTTGTATACCAACTCAGGTAATGGTGAATTCTGGTTATCTACCTCAATTCAAAATCATGTAACTTGGTCTTCCATCCCTTTTGTTTTGATTTTGGGTGATTAATGTGTCTCCTTGTTAGTTTCTATGAAATCTTGGGCATGAGCGTGAGGGCTTCGAATGTATCCATACAACGTGAGTCATATCTTGCTCTGGGTAATCCTAAGGCCTTTCTCGTACCATTTTCCATCAAGGAGGGTAACTCCGTGGAAAACAATTATGTTTATTGACTAGGATGTAGTTTTTTTGAAATCATTCTTCCTCAAGAGAGGGGTCCTCAGTTTTAAATGGAATGCTTGAAATGTAGTTAGATTCCATTGTAATTATGTTCTTCTTATAATAAACGCCCAGCCTTGGGTTTTGTATCCATCCTCCATGGAGAGACAAGGGAAAGGCTCTTTTTCAACTAAATCGTGGAATCGATTTAATTGTATTACTTCTATCCCTGGTTATAGGATTATCACTTTTGCTTTTAACTGTATATTGAACTACTATGGATAATTTGGATGGTTGGTTCCCTACAGGGTTTTAGCTGATATATTTTACAATTTATTTTGAAACTTATAATTGTATACTATCTACTTCTATTAAGTATGTTGGTTGAAATTGTGAATCCTTTTTTGTCTCAGTTATGGATTATGATAACATTTGTCTCAGCTATCACGATTTTTGTTACGCTTTGTGTGGTATTTGGAGTTCAATCGTGTACCCAATGTGTTTGTAGATTTCGTTCTGATGGTTTCTTGGATGTATAGTTCAGCCTGGAAAATGCCCAGAGATCGACCCTAAGTCAATTCAATCATTTTTCCTTTAATTTTCGGGCATCTGATTTATTAAAAAACTTTACTGCAGAAATTCGTGGATGTTTACTAGGCGTTAATCATGTATGAAATTGTGTGCAGACTTGGATTTGGTGAATGGTGTTTGACCCCTAGTTGACTGTGTAAAGAGTTAAAACTAAAACCCCATCTTTAAATGTTCCAGTCATGACTTGCTCGTGTGTATTTTGTAATGAGAAAGCAACTGTATTTGACAAGGGAGGGAATCAATCCTAAATCCCCTTGGATTATTGTGCGAGCTTTTTTTATTAGAAACGCTTAGCCTGGGTTTGTATGGGAGGGGATTTGATCCCTTGACCAATGCTTGATTTCCTGGCATAATTATTTTATCAAAATATTCCTGTACAATTGTTAGATGCTAGTTGTGCTTAGATTTTACATATAAATCTTGTATAGAGTTATCTCTTGGGATTTTTGAACTATATGATGACACAATAGTGATTTTTCTCTTGTTTGTTAACTTACATGTGGAAGGGAATTGCTCTTATGTTCGTTGAGTTTATTCGACCTCCCTCTTTACTATTTTAATGGCATATAATGCCCAACTCTGTATGTATGACATTTTATGGATTCATGGATTGGATGTCGTTAATGTTGACTGGCATGATACTACTATTTTTATTGTTTCCAATTCGCCAATGCGATTGTAGTTACATAATTCTCTAGTGTTTAGTGGTGTTTGATAAAATTTATGTTTAATGTTTAGTAATACGATTTCGCTATGGCTCCTATATATATTTATATATATTATTTACTTCTTATATATATTTTCTAGATGTAAGTTTATTATTTAACCTACGAAGGGTTTAAGGACTTGGTTTCGGGATTCAAAATTGAATCCTCTACCTGCTTAGGGTTAAAGGTATTTTTCTATGTAGGCTAAAAGGTCTATGATATATATACTAACATTGTTTCTGCTTATATAAATAAATCATATGTTTATAAATATATTTGTAGGCCTAATGAAGATAAAATTTACAATATAGAATATGCAGATAAATAATTTAATGTAACAAGTATTTATAGAAGGGATTGCTCCTAAAACATAAGGTTGTAATATAGCATAATGAGGACAGGTATGTAATAATCCTAATCATGCATTTTAAATTATATCCCTCTTAATATCCTAGGTTTATAAAACAATTATAATTTTCCGAAACAACTCTAACCATGAAGATTTAAACATAAATACACATATTCATATCAAATTCGATTAAACAATATCAACATAACCTGTAAGACAATTCTTAGCATAGAATTCAAGGGACTAAAATACTTATTGATCCTCTCTTCTGAATTAACTCTAACCATGCATATTACACATAAATACATAGATTACATAACAATTCCCTATGATTCATATTAGGTCCAAATAAACAACATTTAGTATAACCTATAAGATAATTCTTGGAATAGAAATCAAGGGTTAAAATACTTATCGATCCTTTTTTTTATTTCCAACTGAATAGGGAACCGCCACATTCCACCCAACCATAGAACTCGAACCGTTCCTAGTTCTTTCAACATGTCACCCTTGAGATGAACCAAGCATGCCATATTAATAGAATGCCTAGATGCAATTCTCTATATTCATTACTATCACCAGAGTAGCCACAAGGTCCGTTTACCATCCCTTTGTAGAGTCTTGTAATTAATTCTCTTTCTTCCCACAGTCCTTGGACTAACCAAATTTCTGTACTTGTCAATCTAAGTGCTCAAAGACCTATGACTAAACCCTCCAGTTTGCAAGGGACCATTACCCCATGTAATGTCCGCTCTTTGCTATTTATAAATTTTATAGAGGAAAAAGGATTTTAAGATTTAGGTTCAATCACTA
Organism: Larix kaempferi; assembly: GCA_027924585.1. NCBI lineage: Eukaryota > Viridiplantae > Streptophyta > Pinopsida > Pinales > Pinaceae > Larix > Larix kaempferi. Next base: position 17,135,531 of record BSBM01000924.1, on the reverse strand, counting down.
TGTTTAGTCACTAGTCATACTGGTTGTTTTCCTTATTTTCTCTTTACTTAACAATTAGATTTATTTTTTAACTCTCACAATTAATTTATTTTTAATTAAATAATATAGAATTATATGTTTATCCTATTTCTAGTTGATTTTTAGCTATCAACTACTTAACCATTCTAATATCTTGCAGGTTTGGTCCCTCTTCAAGGGGATGTCCCCATCAGTTAAAAAGAATAAAAGAAGATAAATATTATTCTAGTTATAATAGTTAACGTACTACTGATGCTCCATATCCTTTAGCTCGACATCAGTTAGACATAACAAGTCTAGGTGTTCCAGAGATTACTGCTCAACACCAACTCAGCATAATCATAATCTAGGTGTTCCAGAGCTTACTACTCAAAACCAATTTTAACAATAGTCTCGGTGATCCAGAGCTTACTTATCAACACCAACTTAAGAATTTTAAAATAGTATAGGTGCTCCAGAGCTTACTGCTCAACACCAATTTAAACAAATAAACATAAAAATAAATAGTCTTTGTTTTGGGATATTACAACTACATCATACAATCCTCCAATGTTCATGGAGAAAACCTAGGCCTCTTTATTGTATAAAATGTCAATGTGAGATCAAAACATAGAAACACTTCACAACAAACCACTATGAGATTAATGCCATATTATGGTCCATCATATTATAGTGGTGAATGGAGGATGCTAGTAGAAAATAAGCATAGCATGTCAGCATATGGTCTAAATTTGAATATGTATACACATAATCTCCAATTGAAAAGAGGAAAAGAAATGAATAGAGGCCATCTTATGTATATAGATGGTCATGCATACACACATAAAAATATTTCAAGATTTATAAATAGTAGTAAGGAAAGTGACCCTATTGTAGGACCAAATCGTCAATTTGTTTTATAAATGATAAAGATGGAGATATAGAAAGACATGTTGATAGATTGATAATAGTTGAGGCTATTACTGACCTTACTATTGGGGATGTTATATTTATTAACTACCTCTTTTTAAAATGCATTCATGTACAAAAGAGAAGATAAGAAAAAGGTATCCTTGAGGATGTTCCTAAGGGCATAAAACCAAATACTAAGAAACGAGTGTGGCTTGTTTTTAAAACTATGAAGGCTAGGTGGCTTGTTCCATAGTTTTAAAAACAAGCCACACTCATTTCTTATTCTTTGGTTTTATGCCCTTAGGAACATCCTTAAGGAGACCTTTTTATTATCTTCTCTTTTGTACATGAATGCATTTTAAAAAGAGGTAGTTAATAAATAACTCATCCCCAATAGTAAGGTCAGTGATAGCCTCAACCATATACTCAAGATCCAACTGGGTTCTTAGGATTTGGACAGGATGATCCAAACCATCATTTAAACCATACCAAGAAAAAAAGAGCAGCATTGAAGATAACAATACAATGTGAGAAATTTGAAGAATTGATGAGATCAACATACATTGATGACATGCCACCTAGCCTTCAGGATGATGATGATGGTGAAAATGTATTGCACGAAGAAGGATTGAATAAAATGCTAATAGGTTTCTTTGGGGATGAAACAATGATGAGAATTATGATCCTATTGTTGACAGTAATGATGATAGAGGGGATGGGTGAGTGCACAAAGTTGAGGGACCTTTTAGATGCGATGGTAGATTCAAGAAACCCATTCAATTTCCATAAAAGATAATTAACCCCAAGCAATCCTGACCGTACCAAACCTAGTCCTAAGCCTTCCACGTTGAAGGTCAAGTAGGATAGTTAAACAAAACTTGTACGCGTTATGACCTACTAAATGTGTACGCGTTATGACCTACTAAACGTGTACGCATTTTTTAAAACATGTTTTATGCCCGAAACGGGCCAAGCCTGTTATTTCCTCCACAATAGAGATAGAGCAAGGATGGAGATGGAATGAGTAGTGGTGAACACATTTTGAGGTATAGAGCCCAAATATTCCACCTTGAACACTAATTTATTTAGCATTAGGTATTTAATCCAAATTCCACCCTTCTAATTTATATATTTTTGTTTGTTTATGCCCTAAAATCAATTGAATCCATAAATTTTAAATTTGTATGCCCTAAAAGAAATTTAGACCATAACTCCAAACACTTGTATGCCCAAAAAAAATTAAAACCCCAATTACCTCGTAAAAATCAAATCAATTTCACTAGATACATATATATACATTCAAGAATCCTTGTGAATCCAAACCAATATTCACAAATATCCAAAGATTATCATGTATATAGAAAGGTTTCTTACAACTAAAAACAAATTCATGTACAATTGATATCTTCTCCAAAATACATAAACAAAGACGCTAAATGGCCTATAGAGTCCAAAAAACATCATGCCACAACAAATAATAACATATCAAAATCCTTGCCAATATTGGGATTTTATTCATCAATAGCACCGTTTACGCCTCCTCTAGGCTCTAGCCCTTGCCTCTACCCAAAATATCGAAGTTGGTGTTCCAAGGACATTATTCAACACATTATATTTTTTATGAAACTTCCTAATTTCCAAGTTTGAAGATAAGTTATAGAAGCTCCCCATGCTTAATAAATGTTTTCACTTGAGTGAAGGGTGCATTTTTGTTAGGGTGAAGATAGATAAGTTCAACAATAGGCTCTACCAACATCAAGAATTATAGGGAGGTTGATGATTTTGATTACATGTCAATCCCATAATATCATACATGATAGAATCTAGTGGAAAGCTTTCAATCCTAAAAGATTGAAACTATTAATTCTGTTGAATTCTAGATCCCAAACCACTATAACCAAATATGAAAAGTTTCTCATGTCTATATATAAAGAATGCATACAACTAAAATAGCATCAGGTGAAATCCATATATGCCCCAAATTACATATAAATAAAGATGTTAAATGGTCTATAGAGTCCAAAAAACTTCACGCCACAACAAATAATTACATATATCAAAATCCTTGCCTATATTGGTATTTTATTCATAAATAGAAACATGTGCCCCCTGCTCTAGGCTCTAGCCCTTGCCCCTACCCGGAATCTCGGAGCTGGCCGAAATTTCATAATCCAAGGGAATTAGTCAACACCCTACATTTTTGTTGAAACTTCATAATCCAAGCCTAAAAATAATGTAGAGAGGATTCCCAATCAACATATACACTCAGGACATTTAATGTATGTATCTGGAAATTGGAATTAATAAACACATACGACATGAATTTAAGATGGAAAAATGTTAAATGTTTAGTCTTAAGTGTATAATTTGTTCAATTTTAAATTTCAAATTATAAACAGTTCATGTTGTTATTTGTTGTACACTAGTTTTACATTTTCCATTGCTTAGAGATGTCATTATACCATATGTATTTTTCTAATGATATTTTTTTTGTATTTATGATTGCAGTGGCTATTATGGATCAAAATGCATAGATATTGAGAGAGATCGGTACAGATTGGAGGAGTGGAGATGAACTCCTCCACTCATTGGTAGCATCACTAGATGTTATTGTGGATACTATCAGTCGCTCAAACGATGCATTGTAAAACATAGCATCATACAGAGAAATAAAATGGAAAGAATATGTCGATGGATTGAGTTATAATGAGGTGAAGAAATTGAAAATAACTAAAGAGAAAATATATTCACTTTTTAAAGTGCCTGGGACAAATGCCATTCTAGAGACTACTAGAGCACATATTTCAATTGAGTGGTGTGTTTTTACACCAATCATATATCGCTGGATGGATTGATGGTATATGGTATTTGACATTCCCCCAAACAACAACACGGAAGTACCACTATAATTCATTTGAAAACTTTATGTTGAGTTTGTGATGGGTAAACATTTCAACTATTTTGATATGTTGGGGTTCCAAGGCATTGGTATGGGGATTCCCCAAAACCGTCCCAATGTCAGGAATAGAGATGCCAATCGACCGATACCTCCACCTCGTAGCTATCTATTGAGGCCAGACGTCCCTCCTGCACATACGATGATACCGCAAACACAGGTGGTATTTTTGGTGCTAGCTCAGGTCATTGTAATCCACAGTAAAACTATTGACCAGGTAGGGACCTCTTCCCAGGGAATATTTTTTTGGTGAGACATATTCATCAATTATAAAATTGGTTAGTACTTTATAACACATACATGTTGATAATTATTGAGCTAATTGACATAGTATATTTTATTTGTAGAGCACCATTGCGGAGAGGATTTTAGCTAGGAGGATGACACCATAGTCCTCTATTCCTCAGATGGATTCAGTGAGTTTTTGTTATAAGTAATTGAGTCGTAGTTTAATTTTTTTTAGTTTGTTAGTGATTCAGTATTAGTTCAGTTACCTGATCAAGAAATATGATATTTGACTTGCAGTCGCCAGAGATGCACGGTAGTCGTAGACAGAGGTAAGATGCATCACAGTCTAGAAAAAAAAGAGGAAGTTAGGGTTTTTATGTGTAGTCTAGGACATACATACTTTTATTTACAAGAGGAAGTTAGAGTTTTGATTTGTGATCATGGACAAATTTACTTTTGTTTACGTGTACATCATTGACCTTTTTTATACATGTACATTTAAATGCCATCTAAGGGCCTTCTATTTTTGTATTATATGAATTCCATGATTTATTATATATTTCATATTGTCTCTTCACATCTTCACAGTTCAGTATTATGTGTGATCATAAATGTGTGGCCAATAATGTTTATATGCGTAATGATCCCAATTTTTTATAGCTTGAATGATTGCATGGAGATATCAGTTATAACGTTGAGAAAAATGCACATTTACAATGTTCTTGACAATGATCCAATTGCATATACAATGTTAAAGTGTATCCACAACAATGCACATTTACAGCATGTTCTTGACCACAATCGAATTATATTAAATTGAATGTGAAATGATGTGAGTGACGCACCTAATCCACACAATGTAAGTTAACACACATAACCTACAAAATAAGAAACTAATACAACTAATTGATGTACATAAACTCCTAAACCACATAAAAACTTAACAAGTGGGACAAACACACATAGGCTATGCATCTATACTTTCACACACATGTGATGCACTCATGCAACCCATATAAGTCGGTTAAATTTTATTGTGATGATACTCATATAACAAAATGAACATGGGCATGCACATAATTTCAATGTGACACTATCCTATTAACATGACCCTTGAACCCTAAATCAATAATCCCTTTATCATGAGTCCCCACTCACAACTTTCCAACTACACTCAAATCCTTTTTTATCATAACCCACTAACATTGTTAATCCTAACCACCTAATGCATTTCATGTTCTACCTCAGTCACATAAGCACCCAATGTACTCAAGTGACACACATAAGGAACAAACCAATATAACTCAAGCAATTGAATACCTAACCTACATAAGCACCTATTGGACAAATTAAAGGATGCACATAGATGGCACACCTATGAAACACACTTATTTATCCCACATAGGTGATACTTATCTTTTACCTTGACCCATGAAACCCCTATAACACTATTCCATATACCACAATACTATTTATGGCTAACCCACTAGCCCCAAAACCCCCAACACACAACGTACTAATGATCCTAACCCTAACTACCTAAGTCACTTTGCAACATACCTAACACACAAAATCACACAACACACCCAAGCAACTGACCCAACCAAGTGGAAGACATAAGCACCTTACCCACATAAGAACCTAACAAACAAAAAGGATACACATAGTTGACACACCTAAGTGATGCCCCTGTGTGGCCCACATAAATGAATAACTATATACCCCACAAAAATTTACAAATGACTTGAATACTTGTCCAATTCAAATGAAAGAGATTAGCAAGCCCGACAAAATATTTTTTTCAAGTGGATCCTAAGAAACCACAAGGACAAGTCAAGGAAAGTGACAAAGATAGAAAATATCAGAGAGGTATCGTCAATGAAACACCACCTCCTTTTTTTATTTGTAACTTTGAATTCTTAAAAATAACATTAATTGCTCAAAATGGAAATATAGTGGAACACTAAGGACATCGAAAATGACCTGGCATACTAAGGACATAGAAAACTATTAAGAGTGACATGTGGTGGGTTTGAGTGCCACTCTTTGAATGTTTAGTTATACAATCAAAATCAAAATATTTCAAAGTTGACCCTTTTGTGCAAAAACTACATAGACCCTTACTGAGCGAAACCCTAGTTTCCAAAATAGTCCTATAATTCAATCTCTAGGCCTTAGACCTAAAGGAGAGGGGTAACCCTAGCATCAATTCGATGTCCTAAATACAACGGAGTCAATGGTTCATCGATTTGAGCCACAGTCACCATTCTATGGTCTGTTACAACTCACACCCTACAGGCTTTGGGACACGTGTTCAATCCCTACCAAGGGCATAGAATTCCAACCCTAAAACAAAACTGGGTTATGGGAGGTCCTGCAAGTGTGTCTAGGAAGGTTCCACATGGGAATGCTAGACACAAGTTCCCGGTCGATGAAATTGCAAAGTTGACCCCTATGTGCAATAATTGCAAAGTCCCTTACTGAGAAAAACCCTAGTTTCCAAAATCGTCCTAGAAGACAATATCTATTCCATGGACCTAGAAGAGAGGGGCACCCCTAGAACTATCCCAATGTACTAAATCCAATGGATTCAACGATTCGTCGATCCAAGCCACGGTCACCATTCTATGGCACATTACAACTCACACTGTAAAGGCTTTCCGGGAAACATATTGAATCCCTACCGGGGGCATAGAATTTCAACTATGCAACAAAACGGGGTTCCGATAGGTATTGCAAGTGTGTCTATGAAATTTTTATGTGGGAAAACTATCCACAAGTTCTCGGTTGAGGAAATTGCAAATTTGACCCCTATGTGCAATAATTGCAAAGTCCCTTACTGAGTGAAACCCAAGTTTCCAAAATCGGCCTAGAAGACGATCTCTATTCCATGGACCCGGAAGAGAGGGGCACCCCTAGCAATATACAAATGTCCTGAATCCAACGGAGCCGGTGGTTTGTCGATCTGAGCCATGGTCACCATTTTATGTCCCATTACAACCCGCACCCTAAAGGATTTTAGGGACACCTATTGAATCCCTACCAGGGGCATATAATTTCAACTGTGCAACAAAACCTGGTTTCGGGAGGTCCTGCAAGTGTGTCTAGGAAGTTTCCATGTGGGAACGCTAGCCACAAGTTTCTAGTCTATGAATTTTCAAAGTTGACCCCTATGTACAATAATTGCAAAGTCCCTTACTAATCGAAACCCTAGTTTCCAAAATCATCCTAGAAGACGATCTTTGTTTCATGGACCCGTAAGAGAGGGGCACCCCTAGAACTATCCCGATGTCCTAAATCCAACGGAGTCAACGGTTCATCGATCCGAGCCACGGTCACCATTTTATGGCCCGTTATAACTTGCACCCAAAAGGCTTTTAGGGACACCTGTTGAATCCCTATGGGGGCATAGAATTCCAACCGTGCAACAAAACTGGGTTCTGGGAGGTCCTACAAGTGTTTCTACGAAGGTTCCATTTTTTAACACTAGCCAAAAGTTCTTGATCGAGGAGTTTGCAAAGTTTACCCCTATGTGCAATCATTGCGAAGTCCCTTACTGAGGGAAACCCTAATTTCCAACTTTTTCCTAGAATATGATCTCTATGCCATGGATCCAGACGAGAGGGGCACCCCTAGCACTATATCGATGTCCTTAATCCGACGGATTCGATGGTTCATCGATTTGAGCCACGATCACCATTCTATGGCCCATTACAACTCGCACCCTAAAGGCTTTCAGGGACACCTGTTCAATCCCTATCGGGGGCATAGAATCCCAACCCTGCAACAAAACTAGGTTCTGAGAGGTCATGCAAGAGTGTCTAGGAAGGTTGCACATGGTAACGCTAGCCCCAAGTTCTTAGTCGAGGAATTGCAATGTTGACCCCTATGTGCAATCATTTCAAAGTCCCTTACTAGACTCATATTTTGAAAGGGTAATTTCTAGCATCCCTTCGACTTATTAATGACTTAATTGAAACTTTGCATATGTATGCTCCAAACACATTAAACGAAAAATAAGTGTGATAATTGACTCATTGGCCAATAATGAAGTTGATTTAGTGATCTTTAGTGGGGTTCAAGTAAAACTTGGTGTTTTGAAGATCTCCAAGTTTGGTAGATCCCACTCAGTTCAAAGGGATACTAAAATTGATGTTCAACATTTGAAAAACACCAAACTTACATGTTCACATTGCCCTTAGGTTTTTTAATATTAATAGAAATAATCTAATTCAAGGTTATATATTCTAGGTAGATGTGAAATACATATGTTTGAGACATTCGAGATTTAACTATAGGTGTTTGAGACGTTTGAGATTCAAATATATATGTTTAGGCTACAAACTAGGGTTTATAGGCTTCACTCTAGGGTTTATAGGCTAGGATCTATAGGATAGGGGTTTAGAGTACAAACTAGGGTTTCTTGGAATCTTGTACAGGTCTGTAGCACAATGGATTAGATACAAATGGATGCACATGAATATAGGAATATTTTTGGCATGCTTATATAGTTGCAGCATGAAGTTTTTTAGACTCTTGTGAATACCCTTGCACAATGGTTTGGATTCTTACGGATGCACATGAATGCACAACTACGGTTTTTTGGACTCTTGTACGTATTTGTAGCATAATGGTTTGGATTCAAATGAATGCACATGAATATAAAAATATTTTTTGGCATGCATATATAGTTGCATCATGATGTTTTTTAGACTCATGTGCATAATTCTACACAATGTTGTGGATTCAAGTGGATGCATATGAATGCACAAACTAGGGTTTTTTGGACTCTTGTGCATCTTTGTAGTACAATGGTGTGGATTCAAATGGATGCATGTATGAATACAACAATATTTTTTGGCATGCATGTATAGTTGCATCATGAAGATTTTTTTACTCTTGTGCATAATTGTGCACAATAGTGTGGATTCATAATTGTGCACAATAGTGTGGATTCAAATGGATGCACATGAATGCACAGACTAGGTTTTTTTGGACTCTTGTGCATCTTTGTAGCACAATGGTGTGGATGAAAATGGTGATAGACATTTCTAAGTATTATGAACACAAACTAGGATCTAGGCTACAAACTAGGGTTTCTAGGGATTAGAATTCAAATTAGGGTTTAGGATACAAACTAGGGTTTATAGGGATTAGAATTCAAATTAGGGTTTAGGCTACAAGCTACAGTTTATAGGATTCACTCTAGGGTTTATAGGCTAGGATTTAGAGGCTATTATTTCTAGGATAGGGGTTTAGAGTACAAACTAGGGTTTCTAGGATAGGGGTACTAATACAAATGAGATATTGTTTTTCAAATATATAATAATATCATTGGAATAAAAAGCAAAAGCACTAAAAGGAAATGGTTAATAATTTATTTGTCCAACTCTAGCCCAAATGAAATGTTTTTTTATTGAATTGCATGATATGTCCACTAGTGTCATTGGAATTAAAAATAAAACTATTAAGAAAAAGATAGTCAATAATTTACTTGAATGATTAATAATTTATTCATGTATCTCTTGGCATAATTAAATGTACTCTTGTACATGTTTGTAGCACAATGGTGTGGATTCAAATGGATGCACATGAATATAACATGAGTTTTTGGCATGCATGTATATTTGGATCATGAAGATTTTTTTACTCTTGTTCATAATTGTGCACAATGGTGTGGATTCAAATGGATGCACATGAATGCACAAACTAGGGTTTTTTGGACTCTTGTGCATCTTTGTAGCACAATTGTATGGATTCAAATTGATGCACATGAATATGAAAAGATGTTTTGGCATGCATGTATAGTTGCATCATGAAAAAAAATTACTCTTGTGTATAATTGTGCACAATGGTGTGGATTCAAATGGATGCACATGAATGCACAAACTAGGGATTTTTTGGACTGTTGTGCATCTTTGTAGCACATTGGTATGGATTCAAATGGATGCACATGAATATAACAAGATTTTTTTGGAATGCATGTATAGTTGAATCATGAAGATTTTTTTGACTCTTGTGCATAATTGTGCACAATGGTGTGGATTCAAATGGATGCACATGAATGCACAAACTAGGGTTTTGTTGGACTCGTGTGCATCTTTGTAGCATAATGGTATGGATTCAAATGGATGCACATGAATATAACAATATTTTTTGGCATTCATATATAGTTGCATCATGATGCTTTTTTTACTCTTGTGTATAATTTTGCACAATGGTGTGGATTCAAATGGTGATGGATGTTTCTAAGGATTTTGAACACAAACTAGACTCTAGGCTACAAAATAGGGTTTAGAATTCAAATTAGTTTATAGGCTAGGGTTCATGGGCCAAGGATTATAGTTTAGGGGTTTAAAATACAAACTAGGTGTTTTTTGGACTCTTGTGCATATTTGTAGCATATGGTTTGGATTCAAATGGTGATGGAGGCTTATGGGGAGAGACTAGATTTAGATTTATATAGATTAGGTTTCTAGGGTTATATTTTTGTTTCTAGGGTAGATTGCATTTATAATGCTAGATTAGGTTTCTATGTTTGTGATTTGGTTTCTATGTTTCTAAATTAGGTATCTAGCCATTATATTTGTGTGGATGATGGATGAGAATGTTATGGTGATGGTGACAACATGGGAAGGAGGAGGGTGGTGGTGATGTTCATGGTGCCAATAGGCATGGTGGTGGTTACAATGGGCATGAGGATGCATATCTTATGGTGTACTTAGGATCCATGACGAAGCTTGTGCAATTTATCAATCTATCAAACTGTCAATGTCCAGTTGCAATAGTCAAAATATTAATGTCAATAATCAATGAGACCATAAAACAAAATCATAACATACATGTAAAACATAAAAACACAATATAACATGCAAACCACATACTAGATTACCTATCTATGGTCATTCGAATAGACCATCGGGATCATCTCTAATATCAAAGGTCTCCTTTAACCTCTTGTGCTCAGAGTCAGGAAATAAGCATCATGCCTTTGATGAGTTCTTCCTTGGCATTTTCTGCAACCATATGTTTGTTCCAATAACTAAGTGTGTGTAATGGTATACAATCTAACCCAATCTATAATCTTCAAATACATACTGCTTTCTAGTGTATGAGTGGGAAACCTGGTTCAAATACTCTCCTTTGATAACCATCGACCCAATCATAAAATCATTGTCCTCGCAGTCCCTTAATGATACATTGAAAGTTTGCTTCCCCTCCAAGCAATGTGCCAGCCAATAATCAGTGCACCATGCATTGCATATCGGGGAAACAACTACATATATGTGCCATGCAAAAAAAATAGTGTCAACATTTGAGTCAACTAACTAGACACAACAAGTTGTCAAAATTATCAAAATATTAATCGAACCTGGTTGTATGAGATTTGATATGTGGTCATAGTCTGCTGAAATGCTTGATTGGTCCTCCTCCAACTAGGATAATTCTGTATCTATACGTCGACCAATTGGGAGTGATACACAGTCCCAGCTATCAACCCAATCTATGAATTCACATGAGTCTCATTCACCACCACTGCATGAAGAACAAAAGCAAGAGAGTTTCCTTGTCCACATTTCAAGTATAGCATTGTCTGAAGTTCTAACTGAATGAAATGCACGAGTTCCATGGATGATATTGCACTAATATAACTGTGATCAATCTACATCCACCACCTCCCAAAAATATCTATGTACATGTGTGCTTTATTGGTTGAATGATCTTCATGCCTTCTTGCTCCCTCCCCCATGATTGAAGAACACCATTCAACAATGGTCTTTGCGTCTCGAATGAGCGATACATTTGTGAACTTCATTTCTTTCCTACGTAATGCAGTCTTAATGCACGCACCTGCTCCATCATGTTCACCTTTTCGATGTCTAGTCTCAAAATAGTTCCAAATATGTGGAACCTTGTGCCTTTTGTGGAGCATACACAACCATTGGAAGATAGGGGCATTTTTGAATTTCCCTGCACAACCATCAGACCAAACCCAATGTTTTTCCATCTGTATAATGTTATCCTTCAAGTGATTTAAGAACATTTAAAATTTGTGTTGTACAAAAGACAAGTCGTGACACCTTTCATCACTTATGTAGAAGTGATAATCCTTCAATATAATTTTGTTGTCTTCAGTACTATCTGCCCCATGTATATAGGTGATATGGACTATTATGATGACCTGGTCTGATTGATAGTATTGTCTATGAATCTCATTTTGCGGTTGAAGGGTGTAGTTTTCTGCAAAAATCAACCATTGATAAGATAGTCCCAACATGAAATGTATCCCTACACATTCTAAACTGCTCATATTGCCAACGAGCCACATGTACATACTTTACATATTGTTGTGTCTTTTCTAAGAATCCCTTCAAGCATTTGCAAACCCGTACCGGGTAGAGGTAGAGACAGAGGAGGGTGTTAAGAGATTGAGGGTAAGTAAGAGTTAGGGGGAAAAAGAGATATAGGGGGTTAGTAATAGTTAGGGAGAGATAGAGAGAGAGAGAGATTGGGGGGTGGCAAGGGGTAGAGAGAGAGAGAGAGAAGGATAGGGGTTTGGGGATGAGAAGGGGGATATAGGTGAGGAGCATGAGTGTTTGGGTTAGAGAGAAAGAGAGATGTAAAGTGAGATACTTTAAGGGTGGTAAGGGGTTAGAGGTAGAGACAAAGGGGTATTGTTAATGGGTTAGAGGTAGAGACAGAGAGGGGTGTTAGGAGATTAGGGGAAAGTAAGATTTAGCGAAAGAGATAACTATAGGGGGTTAGTAAGAGTTGGAGAGAGAGACAGAGAGAAAGAGAGAGAAGGCTAGGGGTTTGGGGATGAGAAGGGGGATTAGGGATAGAGGGGGATATAGGTGAGGAGATGCATGAGTGTTTGGGTTAGAGAGAGAGAGAGATGTAAATGGAGAGACTTTAGGGTGTGGTGAGGGGTTAGAGGTAAAGACAGAGGGGGATTGCTAATGGGTTAGAGGTAGAGATAGAGGAAGTTGTTAGGATATTTGGGGTAATTAAGATTTAGGGGGGGAGAGAGATATAGGGGGTTAGTAACAGTTAGGGAGAGAGAGAGAGATTGGTGGTGGCAAGGGGTAGAGAGGGAGAGAGAGAAGGATAGGGGTTTGGGGATGAGAAGGGGAATTAGGGAGAAAGGGGGATATAGGTGAGGAGCATGAGTGTTTTGGTTAGAGAGAGAGATATAGGTAAAGGGATAGAATTTAGGGGGTGGTAAAGGGTTAGAGGTAGAGACGGAGGGTATTGTTAAGGGGTTAGAGGTAGAGACAGAGGGTAGTGTTAGGATATTGGGGGTAATTAAGAGTTAGGGGGAGAGAGAGATATATACGGTTAGTAATAGTAGGGAGAGAGATATAGAGAAATATATATTGGGGGGGGCAAGGGGTAGAGAGAGAGAGAGAGAGAGATTTAGGGGTTTGGGGATGAGAAGGGTGATTAGGGATAAAGGGGGGTATAGGTGAGGAGCATGAGTGTTTTGGTTAGAGAGAGAGAGAGGTAAATGGAGATACTTTAGGGGTTGGTAATGGGTTAGAGGTAGAGACGAAAGGGGATTGTTAATGGGTTAGAGGTAGAGACAGAGGGGGGTGTTAGGAGATTAGGGGTAAGTAAGAGTTAAGGGGAGAGAGAGAGGGGGGGGTTAGTAAGAGTTAGGGAGAGAGAGAGAGAGAGAGAGAGAGAGAGAGAGATATTTTGGGGGTGGAAAGGGGTAGAGAGAGAGAGAGAGAGGCTTAGGGGTTTGGCGATGAGAAGGGTGACTATGGAGAAAGTGGGGTATAGGTGACAAGCATGAGTGCTTGGGTTAGAGAGAGAGAGAGAGAGATAGGTAAAGGGAGATAATTTAGGGGTTGGTAAGGGGTTAGATGTAGAGACAGAGGAGGCTTACCCCCTCCTCTCCCTGTAGGGGAGAAAGAGTGTGAGAGAAGGGGTTAGTAAGGGTTAAGGAAAGGTGGGGAGAGAGAGAGATAGGGGGTTTGGGGGATCGTTAAGGGGTTAGAGGTAGTGAAGGAGGGGGATTTTTAAGGGGTTAGAGGTAGAGAGAGAGGGGGTGTTAGGATATTGGGGGTAAGTGGAGCAAGGGAGAAAGAGTGAGAGGAGGACTTAGTAAGGCTTAGGGAGTGGAGGGGAGAGAGAGAGAGAAAAAGAGGAGGGAATTCAGTAGTAGGGGGAGGCATATGGATGTATGCGTGTGTGTGTGAGAGAGAGAGAGAAGGGGGTGCTAGTGGGTTGGGGGGTGTTTTATAATAATGTGGTGATCTTTGGGAGTTGTAGGGGGGTGTACTAGTGGGTTTGAGCTGTTAGGAGCGTAGGTAAACATAACGTGTATGTGTTTTTGTTAACACAAACGCTGACGCATTTTGGATTAACATAATGCGAACACATTTAATGTTCAATCAAACTTGTAGGAAAAATGAAAAATCACAATTATTCAGCGATGTTTAACATTACAATTTTGTCATGATGTTTAACATTACACTTCTATCACTATATTTAACCTTACAACTATATTTTTTAGTTTGGTGAAAAAGATATTCAAAGGAATTGGGGGGTGGTAAGATCTTAGAGGTAGAAAGAGAGGGTGAGTCTTAAAGGGTTAGAGGTAGAGACATAGGGGGGTTAGTAAGAGTTAGAGAGAGGGGTTATTAAGGGTTACGAAGAGGAGGTGGAGAAAGATATGGGGGGGGGGTTAGAGTGTATTTTAAAAAACAATTCTCACCCTTATCCCTTTTCGTGGATTTTTGTCGATGACATTGTTTGGAGGGAGTTATCTTTCCCTTCAAGTGATAAATTCCACAACCATTTTCCATTAGATTGTGTGCATCAATTTAGAAAAATTACAATATTTCAAAGCATGGGAAACAACATGAATATTGAATTTTTGGGGAAATAGATATGGAATATCTACTACATCAAGGTGTCTCCAAAAGAATGGAACCAAATCATTAACTAAATACATCAAACCTCTTGCATAAGGTTGTAATGTAAGTTAATCTTCAGAAAGGGTTTAAAATCCCATAGTAGTCTAGGGATTCATTTCCATTTACTTGGCCCAGTTACTCGTGGATGCAGGAAGAAAAAACTTTGGAGAGCCTCGTTCCCTACTTATATCCCCACATTCAGCTGTGAGGAGAATAAATTCTAGTTTAGATGGTAACATCTGATACACTTGCAAAATGTGTGTTGTTGGAAGAACTTACATACTTCAACAAAGGAGTGTTTTGTAGGTGACTTGAAAGTCCCTTTCAATTTTAAGCAATGAAATAAAAAAGTTCAATGTACAGATTTTTAGGAATACCTTTCAACCAACCAGATGACCAAATACAGGGAGAATACCATTTCTATGGAAATAAAATCATAGAATCCTCTCAGCCGCCATATTTCCTCATGTAAGTCATTCTCCCAATGGAAAAGCTAATGTAATAGCCCATTTTTCGACATATTTCCTCTGCTCAACCCTACACTCGTCTTCCACAAGAAATTGCTGCCTCCACATGTAATAACTACATTGTGTCATCGTAAATTGATATTCTTCTGCTTAGAAATGCATAATGAAGGATTCATTGTCATTGCTCTGAGAAGTTATAAGGTCAGTTTCTCGTAAAACCGAGATTGTATAAATCTTGTTAAGATCCATATGTTCCAGCTCACAGACTGAGAGCTTATTTATCTTATAAATAAACAAAAGAACTTCAGGATGAATACTAGAGAGTTGTTTCTTTACAGCTTCAACCTTCTAAGGGAGTAGGGGTAGAACTATAACAGTATTGGGAAGCTGACATACATAAATTTATTCAATTTGTGTTGTGCATGGCCTATCTTCTATTCATTCTGGAATAATATATCAAATATTAACATCGAGGGGGGTTCATTGAATCTTATCATCTATCCGTTTCTGAAAATGCAAGGCTGGCTTGTAACTAAGAAAATTCTCTTAAATCTAATACCTACAATTAAAACAATAATTTTCCATTCAAAACAAGAAAGAAAACCAGAGGTTATATATTTTCACTAATATCTAATTTAAGAAAAATCTCGACACACATATTGTTCTGGTTGTATTTTAAAATTTGTTTCCCACCCTTATCCCGTTTTGTGAATTTGTGCTGACGACATTTTTTGGAAGGAGTTATCCCACCCTTCCAGTGATAAATTCTGCAACCATTTTCCGTTGGATTGTGTCTATCAAATTATAAAAAATACAACATTTATTTCCTTATGGTTGTCCCCTTGAAGTCTTAGATTGGTGATATTTGACGCCCTAGGTTGGCTATATTTGGAATCCATGGAACACCCCCCTCTCAATTTACTTATAACCCCTTACCACCCCAATGTCTCTCCCTTCACTTGTCTCTCTCTTTGTTTCTCCCTAACCCATTAACACCCCCCCCCCCCCCATTTTCTCTACCTCTAACCCCTTACCACCCCCCACCCCCCTTTCTCTACCTCTAACCCCTTACCACCTCCCAGCCCCTTTTTTTACCTCCAACCCCTTACCACCAAGAATTATTCTTAATTTTATAATCGACACAAAATAAAATTATACCTCCCCTTCGGCAAAAAAAAATTATATTGTTACAAAATGTGCACGCATTATGTAACTACAAAATGTGCATGCGTTTTGTAAATATAAAACACGTGCACGTTATGTTTTGGCGCGCTTTAAATTTTAAATTTAAACAAAACGCAAGTGTGTTACTTAGCACTATGCCCAAACCTCCACATGAGCTAGCATGGCATTCCTATGCCTATGTGTCTGCTTTGTACTTTGCTTCAGATTCACCATGCATGTGCCTTGGAATATGATATACCATGACTAATTGAGCATTTCCAAATTACCACCAATGTAATCTTGATGATAATATTTTTAATGACTCAATCAAATAAGTAGCAAATATAGTCGTGTTCAAATCGGGTGCAAGTAGAACATAAAAAATTCATGCACATTAATATTATTAGAAATCGAGCCATTATTTGGTTGGTCATACAAAGAATCCACTACCCTACTAAAGTAAGTTGAATTATATTTATTAATTTGCATTGTCAATTGGTGTACCTAATTCATAAATATTTATCAACTTCATTTATATTTCTTTAAGTGGATTTTAAATAGACATATTGTATATAAAAAATATGCTAGTAAATGACATATCAAACATGTTTATCATAAGTCAAATATTCAATTGATTTAATGTCTGACAATATTATAGAGCATTGAAAACTAAAATATTCCCTAAAGATAATGTGTTGCCATCCACTTGTAGAGAAGCATTTCAATCGTTGGTCAATTTGGGGATTGAATATAAGAAAATCCATGCATGTAAAAATGATTGAATTTTGTATAGAGATGAATATCAAAACAATGAAGAATTCCCTATGTGCAAAGAGAAGAGATGTTGTATAGATGTACAAGGTCCTACAGTTCCAAATAAGGTTTTACGACACATGCCAATTATACCGAGATTTCAAAGAATGTTTCAGTGCAAGTCACTTGCATAATTGATGGAATGGCATGCAAAGAACATGAGTAAATACAGATCCATGTGAATTCAGGAAGACTACAAAGCAATGAAACACATAGAGGGAAAATGGCCAAGAAATTCAAAGATGAACCCCATAGTGTTAGGTTTGGTCTTGCAATGGATGGAGTGTGCCATTTCTCTTTCTTGGGATCAAATTATAGTTTTTGGCCAGTCAGATTGATAGTATAAAACATTCTCTTGTGGATGAATGTTAGAAAGGAGCACCTTATGCTAACTCTCATTGTTCTAGGAAAGCATCAAGTTAAAAAGATGGATGTTTATATTGCACCTTTTATTGATGAGATGCAATTGTTATGAAAAGGCATAAGAATGTATGGCATATCATGTCCTCCATTAAATAGGTCCTTCATTTTTTATGATATAATATGTTGGATTATTCATGATTTCCTAGGACTTGCCTTTCAGGTAAGAAAAAATATTTACATATCATAATTTATTTTCAGCTCAAATTTCATAAAACTAATATACTATTAGTTTTTTGTTATTAAAATTATGTATTAAATTGCAGGGATTCAAACAAAGGGGATATTTTAATGCCCAATATGCACAGAACAATTTCAGGGGCAATATTCTAAATATATACGTAAAATCAATTATGCAAACAACATGGTTTTTTTACCACCGGATCATAAGTATAGAAATCACCTCAAGAATCAATTTGATCGAAAAATTGAAAATATCCCTTTTAAGGTTATGGGTCCAGGGGATTGGCTTAATAAGTATGAAGATGTTGAATCAAAATCTTGGGAGGATTTTTTTTTTATCGGGGTGCTCCACTTGAAGAACAAGTAACAAGTTGTATTTGACATGCCAGAATGAATGAAAAGGAAATCCATATTTTATGAGCTTCCTTACTGGAAGGATCTATTAATATCTTATTTATTAGATCCCATGCACATTTTCAAAATTTTCCTAGATTCTATATTTCGACATATATCAAGAAAATATAAGAACATCTTGTCTCTCTTTCGCTTACCAAATTTGACTAAAAATATTTGTGGCCAAATAAGGAAAATGAAACATATGCATAAGCTCCGTGGATTTTGAAAAATAAAGAGCTAGAACAACTAAAAATTGTCATTCTTTCAATAAGAACGCCTACTCGTTGTGGATAATCATTGAATAAATATTTTACACTTGATGGACATATCATGGGATTTAAAACACATGATTTCCATAATGTTATGAAGCTATTAACATTAATTAACTCTTATTATTATCATTTAATTACTAAATTCTTTTTTATATTATATTATGTGAAATAATACTCATGATATTTGATAAATTTGTTTGATAACATATCATTCCATTGGAAATTAGAGGGGATTCATGCCTTACCCTTGATTTAAGGAATGCCATAAGTTGATTTTCAACATTTACAAGGTATGTGGTAAGAAATGTTAATCTATGTGAGACAAAGATATATTATATTGCATTTTAAATGTGACTAAAGGTTTATATTAATTTAGTATTATTATATTAATTATTATATTAGGTAGGTGACTTATAAAGAGATGAATGAATGTCAAGTAGCAAGATGGAAGAATGAAATTGCAGAAATTGTATGTGTATTTGACGAGGAGATGCTTACAAGTTTCATGGACCTACAAGTCCATTTACTTATACACCTTTTAGATGACATTGAATTTGCAAGTATCATATCAACGAGGTAGATGCTTTTCTTTGAAAGATATATGAAAAATATAAAAACAACCATTAAAGTTTACGATGTAAATAACATAGAATTAAAAATTGAGGATTTAATGGTTCATTTTCAAATATATACATGAAAAGATAAAAAATTTAAATCAATTGTATAAAACAGAGATAGACTAAACTATAAAATAAATAAATAAACACCAACAAACCGCAAATACATCACCATCAAGGTGAGACCAACACAAGTTTTTTTTTCAATTAAGAAAGGATTGATACAAAAAAAATTACTTTGGCTTGATGTTATATTTCAAGTCTTTGCGAAGACCGGGACCATATTTCAGCTCAAAGATCGTAAGGACGTTTACGAAACCGCTAATAAAATTCAAACAAATCATTATTTTTTTGAGGCCAAGCTATGTTATAAATGGATTATCACAAGTTAATGCCAACATTTATGATAAAAGATAGTGATTAATGTTCACAGAATATATAAAAATGCCATAGCGTGAGAATCCAACTCAAAGCCTTTTCCTTCGCCTTCATTTGTGTGCCTCTAAGAGCTACTTGCTATCAAGAGATAGTGTTAATCTCTGTAAGAAAGAAGAGAATGAAAACTAGAATGGAATGAAGACAATAAAAACAAGGGAAAGAAGCAGAGTTTTAAGTCCCTTCCAAGTAGATTAAAAAGAGCAGGTAAAATGGTTTAGCCAAATAGTCGTTGTAAGTATGGCTAGTTACAGGTTACTTGAAATATTTGCTCTCGCAGTAAAAATCCATGCAGAAGCAAAAAGAAGCAAAAGAACAGGGGGTGGAGTGGTCACAGGTAGGGGAGCATAGTTGCAATTCACTTGGCATATTGACTCTGCCAGTCACAGGCAAAATCCATGCAGAATCAGAAGAATCGAGGGCGGAGTAGTCACAGGAAAAGGTGGCAATACCCAGCAGGGGCATAGTTGCAGAGCCTCCTGCTCAAGATCGTACAAGAAAATTTCTGATTTATTATGTGCGTATTTTTTTATTCACACCAAAATTTATAAGTTTTTAATTAGATATTTTTAAAAGACTTCTCAATTATGTGATGCTCAAGGTCACAATCAAAGTTAAAAATGAGTAAAAGTGTGAGCTTACTTTGCCAACAGTTTGATGAAGCTCTCTCTGTGTTAGTAAAATTATGAGCTTGCTTTTCCAACAGTTTGTTTGATGAAGCTTTCTCTCACATAGAGAGAAGAAACATATATTACCATCTTGCTATTTTAAATTTACAATATATTACATCAAATATATTGTAGCATAATTATCCTTTTACAACCATTATTTCATAACCTAAATGCAATCTGAGCAAAACCAAGTGATTGAAAATATCAATAAACAAACATCCTAAAATAAAATTTAAGAAAAAATTAAAATCTATAATATTGCTCACTAGGGAGGTGTTGATTCTGCATTCATCTCCAACGGAGAGAAGAATTCATAGCCAAAACATAGTTTAGCAGCGTTCCAAAGTCCAACAAGTTTTATTTAATTTCTAGCACACACAAATGCCCACCCGGAAAGACCCGCAAATTTTGTTTCAAAATATCTCCATTCATAAGCTTTACAAGTTCCATTTCATAGCTTTACACACTTTGCATTACATATAACCTTTGGATATTGAAATAAGAGTTTATCACGTTAGCTTTTTAGCTTTACAGTTTCAGAGTTCATTAATTTTATTTTATAAAAATCCATGCTAAAAGGCTAAAATGTCAAATACTTCTGTTATAGAGGCTCTTTCAATTGCCTCTTTTAGAATTACGATAGAGACTGAATATGACGATGAGCCAAGTCGAGATACTTTGGAATGCTGCCACTTGAAATTGCAAGAGTATCAAGAAACCCTGGAATTGAATATTTGGTTGTGAATAGTTTATTTTCAGTTGAAAAGATATTGCAATTTCTTACGTGATATGAAATCATAATTTGAGCCTTTCCTTTTGTAGATATTATGGATAATGCTCGTCGCGGGTTTTCTTTGTTTGAACCGCTATCTCTTCTTTTTCTTTCCTTGTGGATGGCTCTTCACTATTTAGGTTAGCTAGTATTTGAGATGAGGCTGTGAGGGAGTGAGAACCCAATGAATGTTCAACCTTAACGGGACCTTTCAATCCGGACCTATCTTGACTTCCAAATGAATACCAGGGTGTTGGGTTCCGTCGACCCACACTGATTGGTCCAGATTTATGGGTTCGTTCCATCCACCACAGATGGCTTATCGAGTGGTAGAAGGGGTCCGGTGTGCCTTGCTTGACCGCATATTAAGCCCGCCTTTCTTTCATGCCAGCCAACCATCTTATTCAGCCACCCCTAATTTAAGAGAGAGATAATAATCCGATTCCGAGACTACCATTTTCGGTCCCTTTTGGAATACACATTATAGAATACTATGTCACATTTGGATACATTTTAGAGATCGGTCCGAGGAAGGAAAAACACTATAAAATTATGTCGCATTTGGAGACGGGGATAGAGAGAGGTCGTCTCATAATGCTACAATATATACCAACACCTCATTAATATATATATATATATATATATCAAGAAACAATTGTTCTTCATAAGCAATATATATCAAAATTAATATATAGCAAGAAACACTTATTGGCTTAGCTTAGTTAGATGGCTTTATGGCGGCTTTGTACCTCTTATGTGTTTTTAATTTGGCTTTTGTCTGGTTGGCTACTCTGGCTATGGTCAACCTCTGAGTCAACCACATAATTAACTTTTGAAACTAGTTGGAATGCTTCTTGTGCTTCTGGCATTCTAACTAGAAGGTATGATGTTGGGTAAACAACTGCTACGGACTTTTTTGGTCTATATAAAGCTACCTACTATGCCTTTGTTCTATCCCTTGCCTTTGCTCCTGCTACTGGCATGGGATATGGATATAGATACCGAAGGTCGTTTGGATCTAGTGAAAGCTATGGACCTCGAAATGTCAGATATGTTGTTGGTGCTGGATCAACAGAATCAAGAGCACGATCGGAAGACTCAATCACATAATCAACAACTATGGGCTCTTCACCACCTGGTCCTACTATCATTGAAAATGTATTCACCTCTACTTACCTTGCCGGAACTTCAACTCCCAAGGATGCCACTGAGATAGAATTTAGAGGAAGTTGACTCAAACAAATTCTCTATCTAATAAAGGAAAACCAAGCTACATTGTCAAGAGAACTACCATGTCTTTCACAAACAACACACACAAACCATATTTTCAACAATGGCACCAATGTCGACTTCAGTGAGAATTAAGTTAATTCATGACAGTGTACATATAATGTGTAAGGATTCATCCTTACATATTTATCATAATTGATAAATAAATATATTTTTATAATTGAATTGATGAATATTACATAGGAATGGTCCATATTAAATATGGCCTAACGGGAATAGACATATCTATTGATCAATAGATATGTCATTTAATAATTAATAATTAATTATCCTAATCTAATAATAAATACATTTGTAATAACCAATTATGTTTATTACAAGTCATCCTGCTTTGAAAAGATTCGACCACAAATCTTCTACGAGTGTATTGCAACTGGAATTCTTGCCACAAATAACTGTTCCATGGTTTAATAGTTCTTTGAATAATTGGTCACATTTCCATTCAAATCTTATCATGCTTATGATTCTGTAGATGAATGCATAACAACTAATCGGCATATATTGTGGATCTGCTAATCTGACAGTGTTCCTTTGCTCTTCTAATTTTATGTGGATCTTTGATAATTCTGCATGCTTTGATATGATTTTCTTATCTATAGAGGCAACTATTAGTAATGTACTTACTTCTTGGTCTGACAAGTTTGTCATTAGTTGTTCCTTGGGATCCTTTCCATCTTGACCTTCTCGAATATCTTGACTTGAAACAATTTGTAGAACTTTTTCCTTTTCAAGTGTCACCTTATCTTCAAAGTTTTCTTCTTTATTAGGATCTTTTTTAGTTTTTATAGTTTCATCATTGTATTGTTCTACAACTTTAATTCTCTCATAATTACTATTAAATTTGACTTTATTGATTTCGTTGATTTCTACGACATCATCATTTTCTTTACAATTGATATTGACATTGTGATTGTCAATATCATCTTGATCTTCCATCTCCTTGTCTTCTAACTCTTCTATTTCATTGTCCTTGTTATCATTATCTTTAACAAGTCCATGTCCTAGAGTTTCACTAGACAAGGTTATAGACCTTTCAGCTGGCGTATTAATGTGCCTTGCTTCCTTGTCTGACGAGCTTGTCTTTAATATTTGTTCTCTGGGAACCTTTTGAGATTCTAGAACATCTTGCATTGCAACTACTGATAGAATGTTGACATCATTATTTTTACAATTAATATTGACATCATGATTGTCAATATCATCTTGATCTTTCATATCCTTGTCCTCTACAGCTTCTGTTTCATCATCTTTGATCATCTTCCTTATCATGTACTTTGCTTTGACTGGAAATCTCAACATGGTATCTGGTTTGTCCTTGAGTACCACTGGACATCTTTATAGGCTTTTCGACTAGTGCATTAATGCAACTTACTTCCCTACCTTGTAAGAAATCGCAACGAATTTTTGAACGACGTGCATATTTTTTACTGAGTATCGTATTTTGAGGTTTGTAGTTAGGATGTCTTTCGTTATCCTTCCTAATGACTGGTGGTTTGGATCTTTTGTAAGGAGGGATATAAGGAAGCGATCGGCCTGGCTTCCCTTCTTTCCTAAGGGTAGTAGCGACCTTGAATTTCTCCTTAGTAGAGTACTTAGATTCTTCCTTGGTAGTCCTTTCTTTTGTTATGTGTGCAGAGGCAGTTCGCTGCCCTACTTGTCTTGAGAACTCGAGAGTTGTGATAGCATCTTCCTTAACGATCGTAGTCCCTTCTTTTGTCGTGAGTGCATATGCATTTTCTAGCTCTATTTGACCTGAGAACTCAAGAGTCGTAATAGCTTCTTCTTTTTTAGTCGTAGTCCCTTCTTCTGTTGTGAGTGCCAATGCAGACCACATCTTTGCTTGACCTGAGAACTCAGAAGTTGACATAGCTTGTTCCTTTATGATAGGAGTCCCTTCTTCTGACATGGGTGTAGATGCAGTTTCCAACTCTTCTTGACCTAGGAATTCAGAAGTCACTGTATCTTCTTCTTGACATTGTGTTATCGTCAACTTCAATTCCTTAACTAATTTGATAATGTCTTCATATCCACTTTTTATCTCTTCATGTTGGTTTCTTTTTATTTCTTTAGACTCGATCATTTTTATATCTTCGACTTCAATTCTTTCATCTCTTTTAGGTTTGTGGAATGGACTAATAATGATCTTATTAAAAGCCGAAAACATAGTGACTTCAACTTAAAAATATTCCAAGGGGATTTTGAATTATTTTCCAAATTTTTTAAATGATAATAATAATAATTATTAAATAATCATAATATTATTATTATGCATAAAAACTATTATAGTTTTTTAATAGTTTTTATTTTTTTTAATAATAATAATAATTATTTCTAATAATATTATTATTATAAAAAATAAATAAATTTCAAATTGGATTTGGATTAGGGTTTAAACCCTAGTGTTCACGTGGAAGTTGTGTGGTCGTTGGGCAATGGAGAAGAGGAGGGGAGAATGGACGAGAGGGATGTTGGAAGAGGAGGAGGGAAGGAAAATGGAGGATGTGAAGGTAGGCGGTTGGAGGTCGGAGGACTGCGCAGGAGGAAGCGAGCAGGAGAGATATGGAGTAAGGATGGTGGCGATGGGGAGTGAGGCCAGACGGAGTGAGGACAGAGGTGTGCGGAGGGGGATGCGGATGGGGTGTGCCGAGGAAGGATGAAGCGGATGAGAAGAGCTGGTGGTGGTGGTGGAAGAAAGATGTGTGCTGAGGAGTGGGATAGCGCAGGTGTGGGATGAAGGTGGTGTGGTGCGGAAGTAATAGAAGGAGAGCGAGTGCGTAAGGTACAACAAGTGAGGGAAAGGGAGTAGCGAGATGGGGGAGTGTGGTGCCAGACGTGGAAGAATAGGTATCAGTCTTACATGATTATCATATTTGATAATATATATATTTTTATAATTGAATTGATGAATATTATATAGGAATGGCCGATATTAAATATGGCCTAACGAGAATAGACATGTCTATTGATCAATAGACATGTCATTTAAAAATTAATAATTAATTATCCTAATCTAATAATATTTATACATTTGTAATAATCAATTAAGTTTATTACATAATGCAAAACTATATATGCAAGGACTTGTTATATTGCAACTACCTTTGTTTCTTTTTATATTGATTTGTCATTATATCGTATTACCCCCTAACCACCATAATTATCTAACTTCAAATAAAACAAATCTAATCAACCAAAAATGAAATACAACATCAACTAATAAGCTAAAAGCATAGCAATTTGCATACTATCAATATCATTACAATTAGATGTGCTTATTCAAAATCATTCATTTATATTTATCCTTATATAATAAAATATTTGAGTTAGAAGAGAATCCAAAATCTAAATATTTTAAATATAAAATATTTAGTTAGTAATGATGCTATTATGTTACCATTAAATCCAAAACATTATTTTTTTTATATGATAGTGTGTAAAGTGTTACTATTAAATCCAAAACATTATTTTTTTATATGATAGTGTGTAAAGCTTTATATATGACAGTGTAACTAATGCAAATGATGGCCAATATCATATTTATGTTGAATTCCCACTAAATTGCATATGTATATATATGTGAGAGACTATCATTACTAGCTATATGCCCAATGTATTCCATTATCATATAATCATTAATAATGTAAAAGCAAAAGTAAACACGGCTATGTGGTAGCCGATACTTGCTAAGTAATTTTTAATAATAAAAAAATTAAAGCTTATTAAAGTAAGTTTTCTCAAGCCCATTAACTAATGCATAATTACAGGAAGTGATTATGAAAATATTAAATATGAAAAGAACAATAACACTGAAAAATAGAGAGACTCTTGTTAGTTTCTATGGTGTTTTCAAGGAGTGCATGTAATGTGTTTTGAGAAATTGGGTGTAAACAAAAACTTGGTCTCAATGTGAATCTATTTTGGCTATGCTAACATAAACATATGATAGCACTGTTTTACAAGCTTACCGGTATCTCATATGTAATGGGCTCCAACTGATGGTCTGACTTCTCTATGGCATCAAGCAATTGACACACATCAATAATCTTTCCCATCTTACATAAGGTGCCCAAGATATAATTGTAATAATTTGTATTAGGTTCACGACCATCAAACATGATACTCCAAAACAAAACCAAGACAGAGGAGTATTAACAGAATCGAAGAATGCGAAATGTAGAACAATCTTGAAAATGCTGAAATGGTTTGCAATCAAGTGCAAATACATTGTTGGTGGTGAGAAACCATTATCAACCACTAATGCATTAATACAACATACATGTAATCAATTAGAGGCATGTGAAAGAAGTGACTCGGTGAGTTTAAACAATGGACTAATGCCAATAGAAAATGAGATACTTCTCCACGTTATCCACCAAGCACAGAGTATATAATGTATGTGATGTGTTTTTCCATAATTTAACCCAATGACTACAAACTAGCCAACACTTTCCATGACATCTTAACCTTGTTAACAAGTGTCCATCGAATGTTAACACTTGGCAAAGCAAATTTTGCATACACAGATGTTTCTTGGCTGGGTTAATGAGTAATCACAACCATTGTGACGTGATTCCTAAGAAAATTTTTCCCAACTATCTACACTTAGATGGAAATTCTAAAGGAGGCTTAGAACCCTCACACAATATTATCCATCTGCAGCTATGCGAAGATAACGATCATTTCGAACCTAGTTTAGTGTGCTGGATATTTGACATATTCCACCAAAGATCAGGTGTGCATTTTCCAGACTGTCAAGCTTAGCATGTGTTCTTATCAATTTAGTCTCTAAGAAAATGTCCTTGATAAAGCATATATCCTAGCCTGCATCACAGTTCATTTTTATCGGTTTTATATCATAGTTCATTCATTTTCTCACACACATATATGAAAACCTAACCCGTGCAATGGTTAGTTGACAATACTTAATGCAAATTTTCAGTTACTGATTACATCTAACCCGACTACTGCATCCTAAAAATCAAATTCATATTCCAAAAAATGTTAATGAACCAGTCATACGAAAATGAATTTGCATGAATGAGATAGGAAAGTTTTCATTATTCAATGACAACAAACTTTTATACCTGTTCAGATTTTTTTTGAAAACAAATTGCAGCCAACATGCAGAAACACGAGATTTCAAAGTTGACATGAAAAGCCAATGCATATTCCACTCCTTTTGAACCCATCTGTATAAGACCCTTTCCTACCACCTCATTCCTAAAATTGAGAATCTCTTTTACAAGGTCATTTACACTTGAGCTTTGAAATCTTAAGACTACATAACAAATTCTTAATAGACAAATAAGGAATTCAAACTGGAAAGAAAATCATAGATATTCAACATAGATAATACTATCTATAATCAATGTTGTGGCTCTCTTGCTGAGGTGCAAACTAGATTGAAGTTCATTAATAGACTCCAAGTTAAGTCCCTTCCTTTTTCTTACACTTGAATGTCTTTGTCCCCATCTTATATTTTGAACATATCCATTCTTGGTTTTAGAAGTTAAACTTCTGCAAGTAGATAGCTGATGTCGTAACTCATCAACAATCGTAACATTGATAATTATGTCTTCCTTGAGCATTACATTGTCCATCAAATGTTATTCTTTTCATCTGTTAGGTTACATGTCATAGGAGATCCGATTCACTTGTCAAAACAAACTCTTCCATGATGTTGAAATCTTTTGTCTTCACACAATATTCACCTCTTGGTTGATTTTGGATCTATGTTCATCTCTTCAACTTGCTCAATAATCATTATCTTTCAATCACTTTCCAGATTTGCAATGTTGAGGAAGAACCAATCAATATAATGAGTTGTCATTCCTTAATATAATCCTTTGTTTGAGCTTTAAAACATGAGTCAAAGTGTTGACATAGTCTCCTATTCACATGGTTTATGTAAAGTTGCTCGAAGCTATTCCAATCGAAATAAAAAATAAAAAATAAATCATTACTAAAATCACCTTCTATATTCCACGTAAGTTACCACAGATAGAACAAATATCAAGGCCGCAATGTCAACTCAGGCCGGAGGAATCTCCATCTTAGGTGTAAATTCATCTATAGTCGGATCACATGCTAATGCGTGTAAATTTTGAATGAACTTGTTGCATGTAACTTGTATACCATAAACAAATTATTGACCATCAATAATTAGCTGAACAACATTTAATTAAAAATCTAAAAAAATCCTTAACAGTGGACACCCCAAGTCAATGTTGAGCTAGCTAAAGACCTAGGCAAGGATTGCAATCCTGCACAAAGGATACGAAACTTCACGAACGTGCACTAGTAGTTTCAAAATTGAAGGGGGAACCTGGTAATGCTTTGTCGACTAAGTCTTAATGATCAAAAATGTAATCAACACCTCCTCCCTCTCCCTATCCATCTCTCCCTCCCAACTCTCTCTCCCCCCTCTCTCTATTAACCCCCCCTCTCTATCTCCCACACACAACCACCCTCCCTCTCCCACCATACATCTCCCCCACCTCTCTCTCCCTCCTTCTCCCTACCCCTCTCTCCCTCCCAAATCTCTCTTCATCCCTCTCTCTCCCCCATCTCTCCCTCTTTCTCACTCTCCCCCACCTCTCTCGCCCTCCTTCTCCCTATTCCTCTCTCCCTCCCAAATCTCCCTTCCTCCCTCTCTCTCCCCTATCTCTCCCTCTTTCTCACTCTCTCCCTCCCTCTCTCTACCTCATCACTCCCACCCTCCCTCCATCTTCATCCTCCTCTCTCTCTCCCTCCCCCAATATCCCCCCTCTCTCTCTCTCTTCCCCACCTCTACCTTCCCTTCCCCCTCTTTTCTCTCCCTAAGTGTCAACCCTCTCTCTCAATGTGAAGTGGAATGATAATTGATTAAATTGCATATGCACTCTGTAAAGTGGAATGCTAATTGATTAAAATGCATATGCTTTCTAGTTGACAATGCTCTCTATTTAAAATAAAATGCATATATGCGGTTTGAATACATATGCATTTTAGAGTTTGTGAGGTTCGCTCACAAGCTCGAGGTTTAAGCCTAACTTATGAAACGTACTTGCTTTATTTAACATTATAACAAAGATGTGTTTACTTATGAAAATCACTTGCTTTATTTAAAACTATAACAAAGATGTGTTTACCAGATCCATGATGACATAAAGAAGTGGACTCAACTTTATTTGATGTGGCCTCCACCAAAGCAATTGGGCTTGAACCGTCGTGTATGGATGACAGTTTCTCCTTTCCTTTCAGATTCTTCGATGGTGCTGCACAATATGGTGTCTGTGGAGTCGATATGGTCATTAAGATTGCAGCCAATCATTATTTTCACCTCTACATGAAGGCTTGGAGGGGTACGAATACTAGGGCTGAACTGGTGGCTCTATGGGGATTCCTCTTTTCTGCTTCTCTTTTTTGATAAGGTGAAGGGCATTGCTCTAACCCATATTTTCGATGACTCTCAGAGCATTATTGACTAGGCGCGGGGAAGTCCTTTTTGCAACCACTTCTTCTCAAATATTGGGTTCGAAGGACTCACGATCTGATTCTATAGTTCGGGGACTTATCCTTCTCTCACATCTTCCGATGTCACAATGTCGAGGCCGATAGGCTCTCTAAGATATCACTTGGTCCGATGGATGGAAAATTATTATATCAAGAGTATCTGGCAGGTGTGCTGGTAGTCTATTCCTCTTTACAGATCTGTTAGATGTTGTGGGTGCATTTTCCTCCAGTCTGTGTTTTTATTGGGTGGTGGTGACAGTTTTTGTTTAATATGACTATGGGGAGGTTTGTCCTATGTGGATGGTTTTGATGAACTCAGGGGTGTTTAGTTCTTTTGTTGACTGCTATAACTGTTGTGCCTTCGAAACTTTTGATACGTTGTTTTATGAGAAGATTGCACTTCTTGTAATAGACTTTGTGTTTCTTGGACATATCTTTCTCTTACTAGGGGAGGGAGGCCAAAAGTGGTGCGAAGCCACTTTGAACACCTAGGACGCCATGTGGACACCACCCGGCAAGGTCCGGAGGTGCCCAAGTGGCTGCTCCACGTCGTCCCAGGCAGATAGCGCTTTAATGCGCTTTATTACACCTCGGGAACCATGCCAGGTGTCCATTTCCCTGTAGCTGCTCCAAACGCCTGTGTATTCTTTCTCAGGGCCGGAGTGTGAACATTTGGCCACCCTGGAACATGTCCACCATGGCGTCATTGCTGCTCTAATGCCACCTCCTACTCCTGTTCGAACCTGCTGCTGCTTGGAGGCTCTGTCGTCGTTTTGTGGTCCGCGTCTAGTTGTTGTTCGGGTGGAGGTGTTTGCTATTCGAGCGGAGGTGTTTTCTGCTGTTAACCTGGTTGGAGTTCATGGTGGAGCAGCCTGCCTCCATGGTCATTGCCGTGGGTTGGAGAACTATTGTGGTGTTGTTCTTGTGTTCATGGTCCGTGGCGCGGGTCCCCCGGTGGGAATCTCATGTTCCTGCTTGTTTGCGGGCTGCTCCTGGTGTTGGTGTTCTTGCTTCGTCCTCAGCTCCTGGTTCTTCCTCAGCTCCTGCTTCGTCCTTGACTCCTGGTTCCTACTCCGTTCCTAGTTCGTGCAAGGCAGTGGCCATCTGTCCAAAAAACGTGGTAGGATTTTGATCCTACCGACTTCTCTTGCATTGTGTTTTTCAACACAACCACTCTCTTGGTGTGATTTGCTTGCTTTCTCTGTCTGTGTTCGGTCTAGTTGGGTCCAGTTGCGTCTGTGTTCTTGGTTGAATCGAAACGATGTCGTAGGTTATGGTTTTTGGTTTTTAATGGAGCACTATTATGATTTTTGGTTTTTAATGGAGCATTTTAGGGTTGAATTCGTTTACGAATGGAACAGTGTTATGGTATTTGGTTTTTAATGGAGCACTGTAATGGTTTTTGTTTTTTAATGGAGCACTGTTGTGTTTTTTGGTTCTCAATGGAGCACTATTATGGTTTTTGGTTTTTAATGGAGCACTGTTATGGTTTTTGGGTTTTAATGGAGCACTGGTATGGTTTTGGGGTTTTAATGGAGCACTGCCTTCGTTTCAAGGCTATGGTTTCTAGGGTTTCATGGTTTCGGCTTTAGGATAAGACGTTTTGGTTTTTAATGGAGTGTTGTTAATGGAGCACTATTATGGTAATTGGTTTTTAATGGAGCACTGTTATGGTATTGGATTTTTAATGGAGCATTGTAATGGTTTTTGGTTTTTAATGGAGCACTGTTATGGTAATTGGTTTTTAATGGAGCACTGTAATGGTTTTTGGTTTTTTATGGAACACTGTTATGGTATTTGGTTTTTAATGGAGCACTATAATGGTTTTTGGTTTTTAATGGAGCACTGTTATGGTATTTGGTTTTTAATGGAGCACTGTTATGGTATTTGGTTTTTAATGGAGCATTGTTAAGGTATTTGGTTTTTAATGGAGCACTGTAATGGTTTTTGGTTTTTAATGGAGCATTGTTATGGTATTTGGTTTTTAATGGAGCATTGTTATGGTATTTGGTTTTTAATGGAGCACTGTAATGGTTTTTGGTTTTTAATGGAGCACTGCTATGGTATTTGGTTTTTAATGGAGCACTGTAATCGTATTTGGTTTTTAGTGGAGCACTGTTATAGTTTTTGGTTTTTAATGGAGCACTGTTATGGTCAAAATTGATTATTAATGGCACATTGTTATGGTCGAAATTTATTATTAATGATTGTATGAATTAGCAATGAATGGTTGTTAATTTGTTAATGGAGTTGATTATAGGATTAGGGTTTGAAGGTTATAGGAAATTCTGACATAAAAAAACACCATAACAGTGCTCCATTAAACCCTTCAGTCATTATATTGCTTTTAGTGATTGCTTGAATTCGTAAGGAACGGTTGTTAATTTCTTATTGGAGTTGATTATAGGATTAATGCATGCTTGAGATGCAAGATGACGCTCTGAAATAATTTGGGCATGCCAATTAGATGAATAATTTGGACTGTGAATTGAAGGCATGAAACCTTTTAACAAATTAGGGTTTTCTATGGTTCATTGATTGTTTCAGTGATTGTATGAATTTGCAATTAGGGTTTGGAGGCATGAAACCTTTTAAGAAATTAACAACCATTCATGCTAATTAGGGTTTGCTATGGTTCAGTGACTGTTTCAGTGATTGGATGAATTCGCAATGAATGGTTGTTAATTTGTTAATGGAGTTGATTATAGGATTAGGGTTTGATATGGTTTCATTGTTTCATTGGTTGATAACTTAGTATATTTTAAAATTGATAGAAGGTTTCATGGTTATGGAAAATTCAGATATGGTTTAATGGTATGAAGGTTACGGGAAATTCTGACATAAAGAAAACACCATAACAGTGATCCATTAAACCCTTCAGTGATTATATTGCTTTCAGTGATTGCTTGAATTATTAAGGAATGGTTGTTAATTTCTTGTTGGAGTTTATTATAGGATTGATGCATGCTTGAGATGCAAGATGGCGCTCTGAGATGGATTTGGGCATGCTAATTAGATGAATAATTTGGACTGTGAATTGGAGGCATGAAACCTTTTACAATTCTAGTATCCCTTTATTGGATGAATATGTGAAATAAGCATTGATTTATAATGAGAGTATGAGAGAATATGAAAGAGTATTTGAATGTTGGACATGCATATGTGTTTGTCCCATCTACAGTTAGCCCTCATTTTGTATTTTTCTAGAATTTTGGTTCTCATTTAAAAAAATTTCATTACTCTTCCAGCAGTAATGCAATATGCAACATGGAAATAGTGATACCACCTACTTTCATTCTTGTTGTGTGCTCTAACCTAAGTAATCTTTAACTGTGTGCTCGACGGTTGTTTGCAATGCTTACTATCAATCCAGTTCAAGTTGATTTGCATTCAAGTCAGTATTGCATTCAAGAAAAACTTGCATTCAATTTAAATTTTCAATCAAGTTGGTCTACCATCCAATTTAGTTTAACATTCAAATTAGTTTGCCAACCAAGAAATCTAGCAATCAGTTTTAGTAAGGAATGTAATCCAGCAAATAGATAGAGCCATGAAGAAAACAATACTTGACATAAAGGGCATATTCTTGTTCAACATAGTAGGAATTCAAGATTTATACATATGGTTGGGCCCTGGTGGGTTGGGACTTTATACATTTACTGTGGTTATGTCCAACATATATCGACTGTCAGATTGGAATCAAACAAAAACTTAGGAAACCACCCAAATTTCCTCCTGCAACAAAACCTTAGTAAACCACCCAAAATTCCTCCTGCAACAAAAGCTTAGGAAACCACCCAAAATTCCTCCTGCAACAAAATCTAGCTTAATCTAGCTTTCACACGTGTATTCCAAAGAAAATACATCTTCCATCTGTCAATCAAAAACTTTGGAACCACCCAAAATTCCCCCCAACAACAAAATATTCCTTTCATATGTGTATGCCAAACACAAAACATCTATCATCCACCAAAAAAAAAAAACCTATGTGTGAGGAGGTTGAATGCCTTCATTACCCAATCTAGTTGGGTTAGATACTGATGCTTGACATGGTTGTGTTGAGCTGCAAACATTTGGTGCGGGCCAGGTTGCTCCTTGTAGCCAAGGAGGAATTGAGTAACCATAGTTATGACTTGAGCCTAATTGCCCTGGGTTCACTAGAGGTGTTTGGAAGGCATACACAGTATTTCCCCCTGCCTGGTGGTATTGGGGTATCTGTATGTTAATAAGGTCCTGGAATAATATTATTTTCTCTGAAAACTGATCCAATGGGTTGTCAACCACCTCTGTCCTCTCCAGACCATTTGGATTCCTCTGATTTGCCTTTCTTTTGTCACGTCCCCATTTTGACCCCCTTCGCATTAAATCGTAAATGATGTAAATATTGTTATTTAACAATAGTGAGGAGCTCAAGGCCAAGTCCCCACCATTGATTTAGCATTTTATGTATCGGCAATTAAAAATAGATACCTATGGTTCTTGTGCTAGATAGGCACAATGTAAATAAGACATCATGTAAATACGGATTTTAATGAAAAACCCACAACTAGCTATGCAATGCAACAAAGAGATGGGGGCATGATTCTACAAGGAATAGGGAGGGAAATTATCAAACCCTTGAGCCAATGGTGTTAATCCACGAGTCAATGAGAAAACCCATAAACCACCAACTACCCATTTTGGGTTATGCACCCAATCATTTAATTCTTCCAGAAATTGGTTGAGGCAGTTAATGCCTTGGGAATGAAGAGGTATGGCAGCCAATTTCGTGTATGGGCAAGCCATCAACTTGAAAAATCGTATTTTGCCTCCTTGGGAAAGAAAACACCCACGAAATGGTGCCTAAAGCCATTCTAAACCCACAGTCTTTCCTCTCTCACGCAGTTTGAACCACTGGGTCTTTCCCCATCACGTTTTTCGCCATTTTTACTGCATTTTCCATGCCTGGGAGTTGTTTTTGCATTATGCAGCAGCTGGGAGAGAAGGGCCATGATTTGGGATTTTGATAGAGGTCATTTTTGCCCCAAAATACCCATGGGCATTTTTCTGAAAACGGTTTTTGCTCTCCAGGGTTGAATCCCCAATTGCCATTTTCGTTTTTGGGTCTTCCCACATTTTTCTGGGCTGGTAGAATCCCCATCTTTGGGTATCTCTCTGTAAAAACATTTTTATCATGCCCAATAATTGTGGTTTTGCTGTTATGTGCATCCTTGTTTTGGTTTGAATCTGTGAGCAAGATATTTGGAGTGGTAGTGGACAGAATTGGCTTGATAAACCTAGTGGGGGAGACAACCTCTCAAGAAAGATCAAGAGGGCTTTGGCTACTCTTCTATGCATACCCTGAGAGCATTAGATGAGGAAGGTATGGCTTGAGGGACTGTACAGCAATGAAAAGAATACTTCCTTGTGCTGGGTGTGTAGGTATTGTGGGTGCCAAGCTAGATAGATCTTGTAAGGTTATCCCTGGCTCTGTGCTTGAGCTCACTAGCTTAGAAATTCTCCCTTTCCATTTCCTAGCAGCCTGATAAACCCAATTATAGATTGGCTTGGCTCATCTTGGTGTATGCTTGGCCATATGTGAGTCTGTTGTTCCCTAATTCCTTGTAGAGATCATGCCCAGCTCAGGGGTGGCCGTGTGTTGAGATATTGATGATCACAATTGGCCTATGGTTGGGTGGAACGTTGCAGTTGCATAGCCAGTTGCTTGGGACTACTTTGTTATAAGATAAGTACTCTCTTGTGTTAACTTTGCATTTATTTATTTGATGAATATCTTGAATGTATGATGGATGTGTTACTAAAATTATTTCCGCTGTGTTTTTCTTATAATTATATATTTCATATGTTCTTTTATATTATGAGAATGCTTATTTAAAAGCTCATGGCGCTAGATGCCCGGTTATAGCATCACGTCCTCTCTATCATGTCGGTATGATGGGAGGGGACATGACAGAATGGTATCAGAGTTGTTGGTTACAGCATTGGACCTCTATGGGCCAAATCAGATTACAGTCACATGGAAGGGTCCCTTCCTAATCACTACAGGTATCAGCATCGAGCCTAAAGTGGCTAAGTTAGATAGTTGCAGAGGTAAGGTTACCTCCTACTGAGCAGCAGTCATCATAGGAAGAAGAAAAGAAGAATCCGAAATTTGTTTTAAGAGTTTTTGGAAAAATTTTGTTTAAGTCGATTTTGTGGAAGAATTCGGGAAAACGCCTGGCAATTGCAAAAGGATTCCGCGAATCGTTCCGCAACGCGGAAGAGTTCGAGAAGTTTCCCTACAATTGCGGAAGGATTCCGCGAATCGTTCCACAACGCGGAAGAGTTCGGGAAGTCACCCCGCAATTGTGGAAGGATTCCACAAATCGTTCTGCAATGCAGAAGAGTTCGGGAAGTCACCCCGCAATTGCGAAAGGATTCCGTGAATTGTTCTGCAACGCGGAAGAGTTCGGGAAATCGTTCTGAAATTGCGGAAGAGTTCAGTGAATCATCCCGCAATTGCGGAAGAGTTCGGCGAATCGTCTCGTAACGGAAGACTTCAGAAAATCACTCTGAAATTGCGGAAGCATTCAGAAAATCACCCCGCAATTACGGAAAAAATTTCCAAATGTCTTCCGAAACTGCGGAAGGAATTCTCTTCCGAAATTGCGGAAGAGTTCGGTAAATCGTTCCGAAATTTCAGAAGAGTTCGGAAAATAGCCCCGCAATTGCGAAAGGCTTTGGAAAACCGCCCCGAAACTGCGGAAAGATTTACAAAAAAAATAAAAAATGAAGGCACTGCAACCATAAGGGGGCAAGCCCCCCTTGACCCCCGTCGTCCCCCCCCCCCCTCATATGTCGTTGATTGTGAGAAAATTCGATGATTTGACAAATTGTCAATAAAACATTTTCCCACGTGCATGAAAGTAAGTTATGAATTCTGAGAATATAATGCAGCTAACAATGGTGTTGATGAACACATTTTGCAGAATCACAGTTACATCAAGGCAACACTCTAGATAGTACAGTTGGAAAGTTTTGGATCTTGGTTGGGCCAAGAAAATCAACATCATAGATGATGCACAGGATCCCTATGAGCCTGAGACAGATGCCATGGGGGAGAACATACATGTTGAGAATGCTGAAACAAAATCTAATGGGAGAAGAAATCAAGAGACTCCTCCAGGTATTGCAGCCACCATGAGAAGCCTAAGGGTGGAGTTGCAAAGCTGTAGGGAAGATAATGAAAGGATGATTAAAGCTCAGGAAGAACAAAATCAGTTGAATGCAACCATGCTACAGAGTTTGACAGACATCCAAAGGAAAATAAACTCTGGGCATCAGACATCAAATCTAGAAAGGGGTGGGAGTAGTTCTAGGAGGAATTCCCGCAAGAGGGCCAGTAGCTCAAGAAGAGTTTCTATAGACAGAACATATACTCTAGAAATCTCTTCTAATGAATCATCTGACTCTGAAGAATCCATTGAGGGTTCAAGCTCTTCGTCTCGTAAAAGAAAGAGGAAGAGGCACTACAAGAACAATCCACATGGGGAATTTAAGAAGGCGAAACCTCCTACATTTGATGGAGAGATAAAGTTTGGTCAAGAAGTTGAAGCTTGGCTTCTCAAGATGAGAAAGTATTTCCAAGTCCAAGACTACTCGGGAAATATGAAGGCAAGGGTAGCCATCTTCAACTTGAATGGAAGAGCATCTATATGGTGGGAACACATCAGGCAAGTGAAGAAGATCAATGAAAGAAAGATTGTGTGGAAACAGTTCAAGAAATACTTCAAGCAGAAGTACCTCTCTGACAGGTACTATGATGATAAGATCAAAGAGTTCCATGAACTGAGATTGGGACAATTTACCATGGAAGAATATGCAAACAAATTCTTGGAGCTACTAAGATATGTCAAGTACATTCGAGATGATAAGGTGAAAATTCAGCATTTCCTAAGTGGACTACCCTAGTCATATAAAGATAGAATTGAGTTTGATGAACCTCGAACTCTAGAGGAGGCCATAAGAAAGGCCAAGTATTGCTTTGATCAAAACAGAAGCAAACCAGAATTCCATAAGGCATGGAAGGATAGGAAAAACGAAAAGTTTGATCAAAGGAAGAAGGGGTTCAAGCCTCCTCAATTCCGGAATCAGTAAAGGCAACAATCACAGGTTGTGACTAAGCCAACTAGGATGATGGGAGACAAGCCAAGAGATCCAAAGGAGCCAAGAGAACCACTTCAGTGTTAGGGTTGTGGAGGAGAGCACATGCTTAGGAACTGTCCACATCGGAATGGGAATCCAAATCAAGTTCACAACATCCAAAGAGCTGAAACTATGGGTCAAGTGGCAAGGACAATCCCTAGAATCTATGCAGCAGTAGACAACCGCCAAGCAGATCATAAGTCAACTGTGGTTGAAGTTGAAGGTAAGATTGCTAAGCAATCTGTTTCTATTTTGATTGATCCTGGATCTACTCACAGTTATGTCACTCCTAGAATTGTTGAGATTTGTGCTTTCAATAAATTAAAGCATAGTAAATCATGGTTAGTTCAACTAGCCACTGGAACCAAGAGAAAAGTTAGTGAAATAGTAGAGAAATGTCCATTAGAGATGGATGGGCTATTCACGTATGTAGATCTGAATATTTTTCCACTTGGTTCCTATGATATTCTCATTGGAATGGATTGGTTAGAAGCACACAGGGTTCAACTTGACTGCTACAATAAGACATTTGAATGCATGGACGAAGAAGGAAACCCGAGGGTTGTAAAAGGCATTCCAAAGGTGACTTCTGTTAGACAGGTTTCAGCCATGCAGCTGAAGAAGTTCTGTAGGAAAGGATGTCAATTGTATGCAACCCACATTCTAGAGGCAGTAGAGAATGAAACTCTTAAATTGGAAGACTATCATGTATTGCAAGAATTCAGGGATGTTTTTCTTGATGAGATTCCAGGACTTCCTCCAAAAAGAGACATTGACTTTACAATTGAACTTGTGCTAGGAGCGGCACCAGTGTCTAAGACACCCTACAGGATGAGTACACCGGAATTGCTAGAATTGAAAATGCAATTACAAGAGTTGCTAGAAAAGAAATATATTAGGCCAAGTGTGTCCCCGTGGGGAGCACCTGTTCTATTTGTGAAAAAGAAAGATGGAACACTCAGATTATGTATTGACTACAGGCAGTTGAACAAAGTCACTGTGAAGAACAAATACCCATTTCCCCGAATTGATGACTTTTTTTACCAAATGAGAGGGGCAAAGGTATTTTCAAAGATTGACTTAAGGTCTAGTTACCATCAGGTAAGAATCAAAGAAGAATATATTCATAAGACGGCCTTTAGAACAAGGTATGGACACTATGAGTTTGTAGTGGTACCATTCGGTCTCACAAATGCACCAGCTACATTCATGTGTCTCATGAATAATGTTTTTAGCAAGTATTTGGACAAGTTTGTTCTTGTATTCCTAGACGACATTCTCATCTATTCTAAGAATGAAGAAGAGCATGAAGAACATTTGAGAATGGCAATGCAATTACTAAGGGAGCATAAGCTGTATGCAAAGTTGAGCAAATGTGACTTTTATAAAGATAAAATTCATTATTTGGGTCACATCATCTCCGACGAAGGAATATCTGTAGACCCTGAGAAGATTGAAACCATTATGAATTAGCCAAGTCCAAGGAATGTGACCGATGTGAGATCTTTTATGGGCCTTGCTGGTTACTACAGGAGGTTTATCGAAGGATTCTCCAAGGTTGCAAACCCGATCACTTCTTTGCAAAAGAAGGGGATAAAGTTTGAATGGTCACCAAGATGTGAGGAAAGTTTTCAACGGTTGAAGATGCTTCTTACAAGTGCACCAATTTTGAAAATTGCAGACCCGGAAAAAGACTTTGTGGTGTGTACCGATGCATGCAATCAAGGACTTGGAGGAGTTCTTATTTAAGACAACCACGTGATATGCTATGAGTCAAGAAAGTTGAAGGAGCATGAGAAGAACTATGCTACTCATGATGTAGAACTTGCAGCCATAGTACATGCTTTAAAGATGTGGAGGCATTACTTAATGGGGAGAAAATTTGAGTTAAGGACAGACCATTGTGGTCTGAAATACTTGTTTGATCAGCCAACTTTAAATGCTAGGCAAGCTAGATGGTTGGAATTTTTGTGTGAATTTGATTTTGAAATCAAACACATAAAAGGGAAAGAAAACAAGGTGGTTGATGCACTCAACAGGAAGGTACATGAAATGCAGGTGGCAACACTTAGTACTTGCCAACCATATTTGAGGTGGCAGATTGTTAACCATATGGTTGAGGATGAAGTGTATGAGCAGATAAAGGGCAAATTGCAGCAGCAAGACCTTGGCAAGAAGTATGAGGGTTATCATTTGGAGGAAGATGGACTTCTTACCTATAAAAATAGAGTCTATATTCTCAATGTGGCAGATTTGAGGAGGATTGTTATGGATGAAATCCATAAAGCTCCATACTCTGGTCACCCATGATATCAGAAAACAATTGCTACAGCAAGAAAATATTATTTCTGGACAGGAATGAAGAAGGATGTCGCTGAATACATTTCTAAGTGCATGGAATGTCAACAGGTCAAGGTTGAACAACAACATCCCGCAGGTTTATTGCACCCAGTGCCAATTCCATAATGGAAATGGGAAATAATTTCCATGGATTTTATTACAGAATTGCCAATGACTAAGAGACAACATGATTCCATCATGGTTGTGGTGGACAAGTTAACAAAGGCAGCACATTTCATACCGGTTAAGTCCACATATAAAGCCGATGCCATTGCAAATATTTTCATGAAGAAAATTTTCAGATTACATGGGTTGCCTAAGGCAATAATTTCTGACAGGGATACCAAGTTCACTTCCAATTTTTGGAAAGGTTTCTTTGCAGATTTGGGTACACAGTTGAACTTTAGCACCGCGTACCATCCTCAAACAGACAGGAAAATAGAAAGAGTAAATCAGGTGCTTGAAGACATGCTTCACATGTATGTAATGGACAAACCATCCAAGTGGGAGGATTATCTACACCTGGTAGAGTTTGCTTATAATAATGGGCAGCAAGAATCATTGGGAATGAGTGCATATGAGGCTTTGTATGGTAGAAGGTGTAGAACACCAGTGACTTGGGACAATCCAGTGAACAAAATTGTACTTGGGCCAGAATTGCTTAATGAAATGGAACAAGAGGTTGCAAAGATCCGACAGAATTTAAAAGCAGCCCAGGATAGACACAAAAGCTATGCAGATAAACATATAATGCATAGGGAATTCGATGTTGGGGATCATGTGTATCTTAGAGTGAGATCGAGGAAGAGTTCCTTGAAGCTTGGGAGTTGTGCCAAGCTATCGCCTAGATATTGTGGGCCATTTGAAGTGCTTGAAAGAATAGGGCCAGTTGCATATAGACTTGCATTTCCTGCTAGCACTAAAGCTCATAATGTTTTTCATGTCTCTTTACTTAAGAAATATGTACATGATCCTAACCATGTGATTAATTGGGATGTGATCCAGGTGGAACCTGAGGGAGAGTTCCAAACTGATCCATTGTGCATCCTAGACAAGAAGGTAACATTGCTCTGGAACCGAGCCATCGGACAGGTAAAGGTGCAATGGAAGCACTACGGTCTCGATGAGGCTACATGGGAGCTGGAGGATGCCATGAGAGTGGCATATCCATTTTTGTTCAGTTTTGATGAGCACTGAGGACAGTGCTGATGTAAGGGAAGGGGAATGTCACGTCCCCATTTTGACCCCCTTCGCATTAAATCGTAAATGATGTAAATATTGTTATTTAATCATGGTGAGGAGATCAAGGCCAAGGCCCCACCATTGATTTAGCGTTTTATGTATCGGCAATTAAAAATAGATACCTATGGTTCTTGTGCTAGATAGGCACAATGTAAATAAGACATCATGTAAATACGGATTTTAATGAAAAACCCACAACTAGCTATGCAATGCAACAAAGAGATGGGGGCATGATTCTACAAGGAATAGGGAGGGAAATTATTCAAACCATTGAGCCAATGGTGTTAATCCATGAGTCAATGAGAAAACCCATAAACCACCAACTACCCATTTTGGGTTATGCACCCAATCATTTAATTCTTCCAGAAATTGGTTGAGGCAGTTAATGCCTTGGGAATGAAGAGGTATGGCAACCAATTT
Organism: Larix kaempferi; assembly: GCA_027924585.1. Classification (NCBI taxonomy): domain Eukaryota; kingdom Viridiplantae; phylum Streptophyta; class Pinopsida; order Pinales; family Pinaceae; genus Larix; species Larix kaempferi. The sequence goes on along the minus strand of BSBM01000924.1, from coordinate 17,093,333 downwards.
CATGTATGGGCAAGCCATCAACTTGGGAAATCGTATTTTGTCTCCTTGGGAAAGAAAACACCCACGAAATGGTGCCCAAAACCATTCTAAACCCATAGTCTTTCCTCTCTCACACAGTCTGAACCACTGAGTCTTTCCCCATCACGTTTTTCACCATTTTTCCTGCATTTTCCATGTCTGGGAGTCGTTTTTGCATTATGCAGCAGTTGGGAGAGAAGGGCCACGATTTGGGATTTTTATGGAGGTTGTTTTTGCCCCAAAATACCCATGGGCGTTTTTCTGAAAACATTTTTTGCTCTCCAAGGTTGAATCCCCAATTGCCATTTTCGTTTCTGGGTCTTCCCATGTTTTTTTGGGCTAGTAGAATCCCCATCTTTGGGTATCTCACTGTAAAAACGTTTTTATCATGCCCAATAATTGTGGTTCTGCTGTTATGTGCATTCTTGTTTTGGTTTGAATCTGTGGGCAAGATATTTGGAGTGGTAGTGGACAAAATTGGCTTGATAAACCTAGTGGGGGAGACAACCTCTCAAGAAAGATCAAGAGGGCTTTGGCTACTCTTCTATGCACACCCTAAGAGCACTAGATGAGGAAGGTATGGCTTGAGGGACTGTACAACAGTGAAAAGAATACTTCCTTGTGCTAGGTGTGTAGGTATTGTGGGTGCCAAGCTAGATAGATCGTGTAAGGTTATCCCTGGCTCTGTGCTTGAGCTCACTAGCTTAGCAATTCTCCCTTTCCATTTCCTAACAGCCTGATAAACCCAATTGTAGATTGGCTTGGCTCATCTTGGTGTATGCTTGGCTATGTGTGAGTCTGTTGTTTCCTGATTCCTTGTAGAGATCATGCCCAGCACGGGGGTGGCCGTGTGTTGAGATATTGATGATCACAACTGGCCTATGGTTGGGTGGAACGTTGCAGTTGCATAGCCAGTTGCTTGGGACTACTTTGTTATAAGATAAGTACTCTCTTGTGTTAACTTTGCATTTATTTATTTGATGAATATCTTGAATGTATGATGGATGTTTTACTGAAATTATTTCTGTTGTGTTTTTCTTATAATTATACATTTCATATGTTCTTTTATATTATGTGAATGCTTATTTAAAAGCTCATGGGGCTAGATGCCCGGTTATAGCATCACGTCCTCTCTATCATGCTGGTATGATGGGAGGGGACGTGACATCTTTGCTCCCTTTCCTCCCTTGCCAATTGTTTCCTTCGCTCTCTTTCCTCCCTTTGTTTCACTCTTACAAGCCTTTCCTTCCTTCGATTTTTTGCTACAACAATCTTTGCTTCCTTCTTCTCCTTTGCCAAGGCCTTCTTCTTCTCTTTTAATTCCTGCATCTCCTTTTTCTTGTGCTCAGCCTCAATCAATAGGGTGATGTAGTCCTCTGATGTTAGTAGTTGTGAGCTCCTGCTTAATCTAAGATGCTCGGCAGTGGGATTATATAGTTGAGCTGCAACTTTCTCCACTGGCAACTTAAGGAACTGGCCAAGTAGTGGCTCATTTGGTGGGAGTGCCTCATCATCATTTTCTTGGTCCACTGTATCTTCATTTTTTTCAATCTCATCTCCAACACCCCCAAGTGGCACATAATAATGTATAGCTTCATTGTTAAGGAATGCTGGCATCGAAGGAAGGTTAAGGATTTCATCGTTGGTGGGGGTGACAATGTGTCTGTTCATATTTGTCATCGCCTCTGCCAACCACTTGGGTTGTTCTGGCTGGCTTGGAAATGTCAACTCCTCGCTATTGTTTACCACTGCTTGGTCACCTCCATTCACACTAAAATCGGCAACGTTGTTATGAACAATCCCTTGGCCATCTAATTCTGTTTCTGTCCTTCCAACAGCTTCTATATTCTCCCCAACAGGTTCGGTGCCATACTGACTTTCACTTACGTGTTCATTGTCGTCTTCCAGTGGTTGGCAATGACCTTGAGAGAGTGATATGATGTTATCTGCAGCATCTACATCCTCTTGCCCCTGAACATCAAAAGCCTGACTACATCCCGTGTCATGTTGAAGAGCATCAGAATTAAAAGGCCATATTCTTGTCTGCCTAAAACCAGCCCTGATATTTGATGCTGTGAGCGCCCTAGCAAAAGCTTTGCTTGCAAGTTCTGCTAATTCGAACCTCTTCACCTCTACCCCCGGGTTCTTTGCCATCCGGGACGCTCTCTCAAACCTGAAGTAACGCTTGAAAGGCCCAAACACACTCACATCTAGAGGTTGCATCCTGTGGCTGGTATGTGCAGGCGGTGTCAATAGATCAATGCCTAGCCTGTTTGCCTCCTCAATGGTTTATATAGCAACGTGGCTGCCATGGCCATCAAAAATCAATAGGTGTCTGTTTTCAGGTGAAACACTGCCAGGGACAAAGGAAGCAAAGTGGTAAAGCCAGCTCAAGAACAGTTCTTTTGTCATCCAAGCATGGGGGTGTGCAACCATGCATGCGCCAGGTTCACAGTTTTTAATGTAATTTTTGAGTTGATTCTTTCCCTTGAACAGATAAAAACCTGGAATTGATGCTCCAACTGCGTTGACACAACAAAGAATAGTTATCCACTCCCTACTTTTTGGCAGAATTTTGGGCACATTCCTACTCCCTCTCTTGGCAATTACCTGCATGCCACAATTCCTCCCTTCCTGCAATCCAGTCTCGTCACAGTTCCATATATGGTCTCCTCTGTATGGGTGTTTCTCATATGCATCAGAGAGTTTCTGATAGAACTTGGTCACAACTGTAGGGCGTAGATTGAAATCCCTATCCATGTCAAGCCCCTCTGTTGTGCGTAACACAAGTTCTGGATGCCTTTGTTTAAATCCTCTCCGCCATGATTTCCTTGGAAATCCATCCTGAAGGGGTTTGGCCTCCTTTGACAGATTTTGGCAACAGTGGATTTGAGTTGAACCAACTCCATACCATGGCCTAGTTGAGCCATCTCTTCACACCAGACCACAACTTCTTCTTCCTCTTCTGCACTCAACACTGTAAGAGGTCCTTTTCGCTTGGTATGGGTCAGGCCATTTATCCAGTAATGGATTGATGTTGGTGGAATCCCATGTTTTTTAGCAGCTGCTCTGATAGAAAAACCATTGAACTCTATATCATCTATGGTAGCCTTTATGTCTTCTTGTGTCCATCCTCTGATGGCATTAATCTTCTTATTGCCAGTTGCACCTTGAACTGTGGTTGATTGTGGAATAACACCTCCAGGATCTGCATCATTTTCCTCTTCAACTGTGGTTGATGGTGGAATAACACCACTACACTCTGTATCATTTTCCTCTTCAGCATCTATGTGTGCATTGTTATTATCAGCATCATGTGCTATGTCCTCATCGGACGAGGTGCATCGTAGTTGGGCACCCCTGCTGAGTCTCCTACTTGACCTCCTTGTACGAGTAGTGTTGACTCTTGCCATGACTGCAATCACCCACAGAATTAGAACAAACAGGGCCAAGGACAGGGCTAGGGACAATGCTCCATTAAAAACCAAAAACCATAACAGTGCTCCCACCCACGGAATTAGAACTAGATGTGTATCTTCACAAGGATCTGAATATTAAAATAGTTGTGTTAAAACAAAGTGTTAAAACGACCCTAGGATCTAGAGTATTCAAAAGGATCTTTTAATGTGATTTACATGTTCAATGCAGGTTCTTGCATAAAACTAGATATAGTCTGGCTACTTGAAAACATTATTGAAAGACAAGTTTATCTTGAATGCAATACCTGAACTCTGAATGCTGTCTTGAATTAACTCTGCACCTGGAAATCAATCTGCAACTGTATTTTGCTTGAATGCAATGCCTAGACTCTGAAATTCAAGCTTGGAAATAGAGGTGAGTTTAACAAGGTCTGGGAATTTCGAATAGCAGAAAAAATGGAGTTTGTCTGAAGGTTGTAGTGTCTTTATAGCATTTTGGTGTTTGATTTGATTGGCAACTTTGAGAAGGCATGGATTGCAACTGGCTGGAGTTGGATGAGTGGCTCAAGATTGAGTTAGCCTCGATCCAATGGCCATCAATGGGGCTTTGTCGATCCAGGTGCTATTCGAAATGCCTATGGACATGCTTTTGTTTGGTTTTATGGTTGATTTGATGATTTACGTTTGGTTTTATGGTTGATTTGATGATTTTAATGGAGTTGGCAGCATTAATTGCATTGATTGGGCTACTTTGTTGAACAGCAATGCACCTGGAGCTGACACTCATTCTCCATTTATTATGCAGGTGACATTCGATAAATGTGTAGGTGGGATGCCTTGGTGGTTAAGTGATTCTCGATGCTGGTCTGGGTGTACATTGAAGCTTGTTCGATGGGGTCCATGTGATGGGCAATCTGTCCTTGTAGATTGGGCTACCTGGGGAGTGATGAGGTCCAATTAGATGTTTGTGTCAATGCATGTTGGGATTTGGAAGGGACATGATGGATTTGAATTTGGTTCTGTCAAGACCGCCCAGTTGTCAACCTTTTGTCCTATAGTTGACAGCTGTGGGCCTATTGTACAAAATGACACCACTGTACAAAATGACACTTAATGAACTTAAATAAGACACTTTATATATATTTATATAATTATATGTGTTTGACAGTTGGCATTTTCTTGGTCACTTTTTGGGTTGTAACAGTCACTGGTTCTATCACCACTACCAGTTCCCGTTCAACTATAGAACTCTCTCCCCTAATAAAAAGTTGTTTTTTCGTCGTGAAAAAAAAAGTGGACTCAACTTTGTGAACTCATCCTAAATCAATTATTTTAACCATTTATAAAATAAATTTTAATGTTTTTTAAAATCAATTTTTAATTTCAATATAATAAATAATAAATAATAAATTGAAATCAGCAATTATTATTAGCTCATTATCTTACCCACTAAACAAAATACGCAACACTATGTACGATATGGATTTAAAACTACACTATGAATTCAAAATCGACTTGATTCTCGAAACTTTTATATTTTAACAAACATGTAGCTTTGATATTTTAAGTTTAGGAGCCTATGAATAACTCATTTGTTGCAATTTTAAGTTTTTTAAATAAAAAACCATGCATAGTTGTTTTTTTTTAATTTTAAAGTATGACACATTAAGTTTTATTTTATGTAATTGCGAAGCGAGAAGCCAACAACCGAAGTCCAATAAAACATTGCGGTTAAACACCTAATAATTATCTTTATTAAACTAGATATACCTGAGACTCGATAAATTTCCCTAAGATATTCATGGCTTAATTAAAACCATGATTAAATAGTGATTTAAGTTATGAATGACAATTATGCAAAGTCTTTTAAAATCAAAGTCGGGTAAGAACGAGAAATTCCTGCAATGTTTGCGACTGTTCTCTTTGTGCATCCAAGAACAAAGATTTCCACGCCACTGGATTTGGTGTTCAGTTTTCCAGTTTACAATTCTAAGGCATTGAAAACCACTGTTCCCATGTCTTCTCTATTCTATATGAAATCTAGAAAGACAAAATAGATCATTCATGGCACATGGCCGACGTACTTCAACAGAAGCCATGCCTGCGACATGCCTTACCTGCTAGTCTATACCTTTCAAATTCCGCTAAGAAAATAAAATACTAATGCAGATGTGTCATTGTAGATTGAACAAAGAGTCTTCGGCCGAGCATTTTTCAATCACTCCACCTATTTTTTTCACTGGGACGGAATGAGCGCGGAAGGTACAGAACACGCAGAAACTGCAACAAAGATAGAGATAAGGGTAATGGAAGTAGGTATTCGCCCTTTGTCCTTCCTCATAAACATGGCCTCCAATATAGGATAACTAATTATCACTATGAAGCTGCACAAAAATATCTGCAAAATCATATTGTCAAAAGCCTGATATCCTTCTCGCATGATTCGCGCTAATCCACCGACCAACGATATCAAGTTTATTACTGCTAAAATTGCTGGGGGAACAAACATAGCAGATGCCACACCAAACTCCAACATTTCCTCCTCGTATCTTTTCGCTGCTTCGTTATCCACTACTTTGCTCGTCACTTCGAAGCCTACCTCCGATAAGCCAAGCATCTTGCAAGCAACTTGGATTAAAGCAAACAAATAGGATGACACCCCTTTAATCATCCACATTCTCTGCTCGTTCAACCAACTTTTAAACGAACCCCCGATCCACAGAAACTCAATTAGACTGTACCCATATGTAGATCCTGCTAACGAGGCAAAAAGGATGAACCATGGATTTGAAGCCTATCCAGTGGCACAAACTTATAATCGTCAGTAAAGGAAATGAGTATTCCCAGATGATATGCTATTTGATTTGGTCTTGGTTAGTGATGTAGCTGAAATATATATAGAAGAATTTGATCAGTTAAAAAGTACCTTAGGAAATAATGATAGACCGTGAAGCATGAAGAGGGCGGGAAGTAAACCGTAGCAAAGTATGTATAAAGAAGACAGAGCCCATAGACAGTAGACACCGTAACACATCCTCTGAGCTATACTTGTCGGTTGAATCCCATAAACATATGGACAAAACTTACTCAGTAAAAACTCCAGTTATCCGGCACTCCATCTTTTGGTTTGAATGAGAGTATCATTTAAGTTCACAGGCGCGCCACCCAAAAATGCTTTTCGCCTTGGAGTGCAGTAAATAGATTTCCACCCTCTGCACTGTATAACGAAACCTGTCAATGCATCTTCCACAGCACAGCCATAAATCATGCCAACCTGCAATTTTACCAAGTTCAGTTTTATCAAAATATAATAATAAAATATGAAGTTCAGTTTTATCAAAATATATTTACTAGCACAGGCCAGGCCTGAGCTTATCTAGATTGCTGATTCCTTCCATCTCCTTTCCTTCATCCAACCCACCAGCATTGAGCAAAGTCAAAGGTTGTTAACCTTTGACTTTGCTCCATGCCAGTTGGATGGAGGGAATCAGCAATTTGGAACTACAAGAACATGATAGAACAACTATACACTTAGATTTGTGGAGATGATTGGTTGTTAAACAAAGACTAAACATTAAACTAATTAGACGACCATAAAAAAAATCCAACTAATACACTTATTACACTAAGATTAATCTTGTTCTTGTTGATCACTCAAACCCAAAATCCGAGATAATATCTACCCTATCAACAAAATCTGAGATAATAATTATAAGAGAATTAAAACTAAAACTGCAAGTTGGATTTGCCTTTTGGACCCACAGGGTGTTCTCCTCGGAGGCGCACTTGCCAAGATCCGCTGCCTCTTTCAGCATCTTCAATGGACTTGCTCGAGCTTTAGAATTGGAGTCGTATGTAGGTGATTTGGAGGACGCATTCCTTCCTTCACTTCCGCATAAGGCAACCCGGCGGTGAATGCATCCAGTGCCTGCGTATATTGGACCGTCTAGACCATCCATACCATTAAATTGGATCTGGAAGGAAACATTTCCTGGTTAGGTTCAGTCTATGTTTGTATAACGTAATATCCCATGGTCAAAGGCACATAAAATACTCACATCGCGAATCCTCAAGTGAGTGTTTGAATAGAGATCGTTCTTTGTTAGGCCGTTGAAGCATTGAGGGAACTGGACGTAGGCGAACTGTATACCTGTTTTGGGGTCCATAAAAAAACACATGGCTTGACGCAGCGCTTCAGAATTGTTGGTGTACATGTCGCAATCAAGAGTGAGAATGAAGGGAGCATTGCTCATTACACCAGAGACTCGAATCTGCCCACATTACAAATTAAGCTCTGTAATCTTCAGCGACCTTAATCAGATTGTATTGTTAAACTTATTAATAATCCATTGCTTACTCGGTAATTAGAACAGTAGACATACAAATATTACCAGAACATTAAGAGCACCCGCCTTGTAATTGTGGGGAATTCCAGGTCGCTTTTCACGGGAGACATATATAAGACTGGGCAGATCATTACCCTCAATGTCCTTGTCCTGTCCGTTCTCTAGTAAAATCTGCGTATGCATTCGAAAGATTCGTAGACGGGAAGACGCAATCAACAAATAATCAGTAGCAGTAGAAATATTTAGCATGGCATCTGTAGATATCAACAAAGGTTCAGTACAGGACAGAATAAGACTGATCACCTGAACTATACTCGGATGATCTCGACTAGTGCTTCCTAAAATCCAGTCTTTGAAGCCCGTGTGTTCTTTCTGTTTGTCTTCTGGAACACTTCCAATCTCCACAGCCTCGTTGATACGATTCTTCAATTCCACATACATTTTCTGATAGAAATAACAAACAAAACAAAAGCCGTATAAAGTTATAAACCAAATACAGGATGTGGAGTTATAAGTTAAAAACTAGATCGCAGGATTCCGCCCATTAATTCATGTAGTTTAATGGTATCGGCTTACCTTTACACGGTTCCATTCTCTAGTGAAGACAGATTCTCATTTTCGTGAGCACAACATGCCGAGAAATATGCCTCTGGAGATCTCTGTTCAATCGAGAAGTTATAACAGAACGGAAGCCAGATCTTTGCAAAGCGTGAAGCTTCCAAGAGAGCATAAAATGTAAGCGGGGATCCTCCATCATCAGAAACATAACAGGACAGTTTTCCTACGGGATAATCTAGAGCCAGTGCGGACAATACTGTATTTATAACAGTCAGTGGAGGTTCTTTGATAGGATCAGCGGTGCATATAAATATATCCACAGGCGCCAGATCGCTCTCAAACCTGTCCATTAACACAGATTAACTGATATTCATTTAACATGATATACATAAAAACGTTCCATAAATCGTATTTATTTCATGTGGTAATTCTGCTGGACAACAGATGAGCAAATTATTACCTCTGAGAAAGTCTTTCTGGGAAGACTTTTCGCTCAACTGGCTGCCACCTGAAGGCCTGCTCTAAAATCCAACTGTAGGCGAAGCCTAGTTCGGCCAGAAATATCAGAATCCATGGCCAATAATCCTCACTTGGGATATACACAATGCGATAATATATGAGACAAATTATTGCAGAAAAGTGGGTGCAGGCATAAACTCTGTATAAGAAGGATTTATTTTCCAGTGTAGTATACAGAGGAAAGTCCTTAGGCTCCATCAGGCGGCACAGAGTAAAACCACGTATGTTTTTGGTCTCTTAGGGTCCATCAGGCGGTACTTATATATTCAAGAATGTGGAGACTAGTAAAGAATCGAAAGAATGATCGTGCAGTCATTGTGTAGTTTAAATGTGTGGCTACCAATTGAAACCTCATCTTCTGATCCTCGAGTCGACACAGGGGTTAATATAGGCTACGTAGAGCTCATGGATACCACATATTAGCCTCGTGTGGGATACTGGGATGCGCTTTGACCTTATTTTCATCGTTTTACGAGCAAAGGATTAGTTTTTATTGCATTAATGGGGGCGATTTCAGATTAAGAAAGATTGTGTTTAAGTGTAAGTATTTGTTTGTTAGGATGTGTTATCTATATATTACATATAAAAGTGCATCACTTATTATTTATTTTTTATATATTTTTTAATTCGTTATTTCAAATTTTGAATGAAACTCATAAAATTTAATTACTATTGTTAATCATATGTATAATTTATTAGTTGTGAAATATGTATTTTATAAGAAACTATTCGTTTCGCTTGATTAAAGAATTTGATTGATCAAAAAATATAAGAATTTGATTGATCACGAATTTTAAAGAACCTGCCATCGTTTTTCCTCTTCAATGTTTATGAAATTCCATGGAATTTCACTTCTTTTGATTTGAATATTTCAAATGTTATAATCTGTAATAAATGGCTATCAACTTACATCCACTCCATATAAATATAATTGTTAGTATATCGTAATAAATGTCTATAGACTTACATCCACCACATTAATATAATTTGTTAGTATATAGTTTATTAATATAACGCTTTGGAAAATGTATTTGATGTGTAGGTCAACAAAACCATGTAGGATTGGAATTTCAAATCCAATATATTTGTCAAACTATACCATTCTTTTATAAGATGCAAATCCAATCTATACCATTCTTTTATAAGATGCAAATCCAATCGATTTGTCAAACTATACCATTCACGCACATGGAGTTTGGGTGATTCAAAATTTTAAAAAGGAGTTACATTATTCGATGTAGTTTCCTGTCAACGAAGTCCTTCTGTGGGTCATAGCTGCACCACAGCTTTTTGGTCAGAAAGTCCTTTTGTGGGAATCCTTCTGTGGGTTGGTAAAAAAAGTGTAAAGTGAGATTGAAAACATGTAAGATGTGCATTGAACTAGAGGACCAATTATGTAAGAGAGTACAGGGTAGTGAGTTGTACATACTTTTTTACACTTTATCGAATAGTTTAGTTAGGTCTAATTTGTCTTATCATATTAGAGAGTTTATAATAATTTATTTTAATGTAAAAAGATATATTATTATTAACAAAAAAAAATTAAACATTTAATATGAAGCTTAGGGCGGGTGAAGAAATATGAGAAAACATTATTAACTTTTCTCATATTTTTTACCACCACTCTCATATTAAATTTGGTTCACTCTCATATTAAATTTGGTTTAGTTGTAGAAATAGGAAGGTCTCCTTACTTCAGAAACCCTCATGATAAAAAATTGGATTTAGGTTGAGAAATAGGAAAAGCTATTATTAAGTTTCGTCAAGGTTATTGGCTTAGTAGCATTCTCAAACTTGCTTCATTGTGCAATTGCATTAAAAGTAGAAATATATTTTGGTGATTCGTAAATTGGTAGAATTTCATACCTATTACAACCACTTTGGATCTTGGATCATCAATATCTTTTTTAAATTCATTAAAGAAATAAATTCTTATCCAAATTGAACCATTTTAAAATCTATATATATATAAAGATTATATATATATAATCTTTATATATATAATCTTTATATATATATATAAAGATTATATATATAATCTTTATATATATATATAAAGATTATATATATAAAGATTATATATATATAATCTTTATATATATATATATATAAAGATTATATATATATATATATAAAGATTATATATATATAATCTTTATATATATATATATATATATAAAACAATGCACGTGATATTGATAAAAGTTGATTTTTTAAATTTTGATTTATCCACATATAATGCCAAATCTTTAATGAAGTTAGTAATAAGTTTTGTTGTACAATATGTTTACTCATAAATTGATTATTGCACCGAGTGAAACGAGGTGCTCTACAATTCAGTATGGGGGAGATGTTGTAACGTGATATAACATTTGTAACAAAATAATTAAAAAAATTCATGTCGGCTCATAAAATAAAAAATTATGGAAAGTATTTAAAAAGAAAAATCCATGTTGGTTCATAAAATAAAATATTATGAAAAGTAATTAAAAAATAGATGTTCGTTTATAAAATAAAAACTTAAAACTTAAACCCGGATCTACCAATCAAGAAAGATCAAATTTCTTGAGTTTAAATTTAAAAAAAGAAATACACCTCAAGAAATTGGATCCCTCTCGGTATTTGATAGATATAGATTTAAGATAAATCTATGTTGGTTTAATTCATTTTAGATAGATCTCCATACATTACCAAATCTCACGAAATTGCTGCTAAATTTAGTTGGTAATAAATTTTATCACATAACGTGTACATTAAATGATTATTTAATTAAATTTTAATGGATCCGCATAGTGTTTCCACATAGCAGTTGGATCGTTCTTGCCTGTAGGAATCTTCAGAGGTGATATGTAAAAGACATACAAAGACTCTGTTTTAAAGAGCTACACTAACATGCATAAGCATCTGAAAAAATGTGGTTTTTATCATTAATTTTTCACATTTTATTTTTTAAATCATTTTTTTATACATGACTTTTGTTATTAATTTTAATTTTTTTAAAATGGATTTATATTATTAATTTTTAGTTTTTGAAAATGGATTTAAAAAAACTGAATTTTTAAAATTTGATATTGTTATTTTTTATTGATAAATTAATTTGATTTAATGTAATATTTGTTGTTTAAAAAATAATAATAAAATAAAGTAAGTTTTAAAGTTACCATGTTTTGGTCTTAATTTCCATAGGATTTGTACAAAGCAAACTACTTGAATGCAAATTAATAGAAAAAAAAATTGTAGGGAATTATTTTGTCTTTCCAATGATTTTTTTTTAAATACTAATGTCATTTAATGTCTCAAAATAATTGCATTTAATGAAACGTTTGTCCTTACAAATTTTAAGAAAAGTTAACAAGTGGCCTATGTGTATGCATGGGCATGAAGTTGGTGAACATTTTAGGTGCTACCAAAGTTATGCAAAATCCACTCACCTTATGAAAAACAATATTACGCATAGGTTTTTAAGAACTAGGCTTGAAATTTCCAAACCTGGCCATGTAGTTGACATGCAGGACATGAAAAACATCGCACACATGATATGAACACAACAAGCACATGCTATTACTTGTACTCAACCCCTTTTCTCTCATAACAATGGAATGTGAACTTCTCAACTAACCATCACTTGCATCTGATTATTGGAGGTTGCACAGTTCGATTAATAAAAATAGTTAAAAGGTAAAGGACAGGAACCTTCCACAACTTAGCATTATTTATCATACCATTTGACCACCTTTCCAAATTGTTGGAAATTCAAGGCATCATAAGGGATTATTTTAACTTCACCCTTAAGATACAACTCTTCTAAGGTCTAAAGCAATACTCAAACTCAATTTTCCATTGAACAAAGAAAGATCACAACATTTAGTGCCATCATTCTCGACAAAGTCCAAGTCAGATCGTGCACTTAATAATGAAACACAACTAGAGATTGACTTGGATTTACAATGAACTCAAGTATGTCATGCTTGAATTAAAAAGAAAAATTAAATGTGTTGTCTTGGTAGAAAAAATGACCGTTAATGCATGGGATGGATGAAGTCAAAAATTGTGCACGCAATATGTCCAAACGGCGTACGCGAAATGTACAAAATGCGCACGTGATTTTTGAATATTGTACATGTGTTATGGAGGATATAAAAAATCTCATTGGTCCCATCACAACCTTATTTTTGTCAAACTCTGCCCGAAAATCGCATTCTACAAGATTCTGTCGGGCAAACAATGATTGTAAGTTTTTTGTTTTATTGGCTTATCAAATACAAGATACTAGCATTGATTGTTGTGACAATGGGAAACGTAGGTAATAGAACAAGAAGATTGGAAAGAAAAAATAATTCCCCTGAAATCATGGACAAGAACTTAGAGAAAAACCAAGGGAAGACATGGTGAATTGGAGGCATGCTTCAATTCCAAGAACAATAGATGATACAAGTCTCTTTACCAATTTATGATAGAATAAGCGTAAACATTCAACATAGGAGCACTCATTTTCAAGAACAATGGATGAAGAATCCCCTAATGGCCCTAATCAAGAAGTAAAGAGTAGGTGATCATTGGGAGATGTTGCAATTCCAACATCACGCAAGTTCCAAATAAATATACCACCATTTAAAGATGGTATGAATGAGGAGCAAATATGAAAAATTTTGGCCTATACTGGTTATGAAAATCATGAAATTTTAGATTTAAATCATGAAGATCATTCTGACAAAGAACAAGTAAATGTTGTTGAGACCACCCATGAGGTCCAACCTATTTTTGAACAAGTAAATGTTTTTGAGACCACCCATGAGGATGTCCATCCTCCTCCATCTAACAACCAACAAGGGGATGAACAACCACAAGCTCATGTTGAATCATCACAGCCTACTGATGAAGTGTTCCATGCTACAAATGCTACTCCATTACTTCAACTGACTCTAGTGCATTGAAGAACTCCAAAATGTATCTACGTGGATGAAAGTGTCATTATTTCTCTTAAAGATGAGTTATCTAAATGTACTATTGCTTATCAAACTCGACAAATAATTAATAATTGGTTTCATTCAAAATGCAATGCTAACAAATGTAGGTTGTTTTTATCTTTGTTAAAATCTAGGTATTTTATTATTGTTAGAAAACAATTAGGCATCAAGGTAATAAATAATTATTTCCCAAGTAGTCATATTGTTAAAACCATAGTGGATGCTTTTATCACAATTGGTAAGAAAAGTCATTCTAAAGATCATAATCCAACTCGTCCTATATTGTCACTGAAGCTATAAACAAGAACACAAGAAATATTCATTTGTTAAATCCTCCATCCAAAATTGTTAAGTTGAATGTCAAGACAATACGTAAGTATTGTATAAGAAGAGAACATGATCTTGACACAATCGACCTGCGGGATGCTAGCGTCCAATCCCAAATCGAGCATGACCTCTCACACCTCATATCCTCCAATTAAGGTATTCAGTTCAAATTCCTCCTTTTACATTTTCTTTTGCATGCAGTGTATGGGTCCATAAATTATTTCTACAGGTGGTCCTATGACCCATGAAAAGACCCCCTTCAGCATGGCTAGAGCTTGGTCATCCTCTAATATCCATGGGAATGTTTGCATCCATCCCTAAACTTATACGTCCATTGATAACATCAATAGGTGCAGGAATCTACTCATTATAAAATTGTAGTTGGAGGGAATTCTATCATCATAGCAATGGAATCTTATGTGGGATTAACTTCCCACATCACCTCTACCATGTCACACATGTATTATTTTTGTTGAACCAGATCAAATGCTAGTGCCTTCAGTTCTACATGTGCAATAAGAGACTAATGATAATTGTTGTGATTGATAATCACCATTGTTGTTGGTATTGGATATAGGACCAAAGACAATTAAAGCATGGCGGAAGATGTTGCTGATGATGTTGCCCATGAAAATCAATCTTACGAAGAAATGTTGGAGCAAACAATATGTGATCAAGAGGTTGGTGCAAGGACTGGGTAGTCCTTAGTAAGAAACCAACTGATCAGGTAACATCAGTAGGATGATGGCAGCCTTGCAGGTAAGGTTCATTATGTTAATATTATTAATTGTTGAGAAAGGATGGGTAAGAATCCTTTATTCATGTTTTAGTCATCATAAAATGGTATGCATGTAATAGTGAATGCATTTGTGTGAATGACATTCCATAGGGTTGTTATCATGTGACTGTTTAAGAGTTTTGAATGCATTCATATGAAAGTAGATTATGCAATGTGTATAATGGTTATGGGTTGATAACCAAGCAAGTAAGGACTTGTGGTCTTGTTGTGGTATTGCTTTAGTGCTACACAAACCACCCATTAATTCCCTATTGGTGTTAAATTAGGATGAAACCTCTTTCCAACAACCATGGAGAGATAAAACTCAGGATGTGTTGTTGAATGGGGAATGAGGGCATCAAATAGACAACCAAATGATTGGGGATATGATTGGGCATGGTGTTGGAGCATTGGCCAGAATGTCCAACTTACTATTGTAGGAAACGTGTGTAGGCACATGGATGTTCTTGATCTATGTGGCAGTGTGTTGGGTGCATTTAGTAAATGTACCTTAAAAATATCTTGTAAATCTTGTGATTAAGCATTAAGTAAATGCATATAAAAGTTTGTGTAAAAGTTGTGAATGTGCATACATGTGTGGTTGCACATGTTGTGATGCATTGTGTGAATGCATATAAATATGTTTAGGCATATAGCTGACGAGGTTGCAGGATTAGCTTAAAGAGTTGTATTTAGGCATGGATATGTGTAGAAGTCATGCATGTGAAATATGTTGAACATATGTATGATATTGATATCTGATATGTTGTTCGCATGTGTTGATGACTGCAATCTATTGAACATGTGTATGATATTGATATCTGATATGTTGAACATGTGTTGATGACTACATCTGTATTAAAGATGGACAAGGGATAATATGGTTGTTAATCTATTGTTTGTTAGGGAAGATATTGATCATATTACTGAAGAGGATAGACTATCCTTGGGATAAAAATGTCAAGGGTTGGTGGTAGCATCATGTTAGCTTCACAATTTACCTGCTGATCGGGTAAAATCAGAGTAAGCAGCGGAATTTATGCAGGTATGCTTGTGTCTGTATGAGCTGAGAAATGAACTGGTAAGAATTCCTTCAGTTATATTGGATATCATGCGATTGATATGTTTAATTGTTGAGTGCATTATGTGATTAGTTGATACCCAAGAAAGGGGTAGTAAAGGTAATAAGACCTTAAATTCAAAAGGTTGATAACTCTTTTAAGCCATGAAAGCTAGTTAAATGATAACTTAATGTGGGTGATTATAATTCTGAAAATCACTTTAATGACTATTGCAATAAAAATGTTATGTGCGTGAAAGACTCCCAAAGCGTTTAATTGGTTTAAGTTTAGATTTCAGGTAGATTTATTTGGACATGACAAGGTAAGTAAGTCCATGATGAAGGCTGAAAATCTACCATGTGTAAGATTCAAACCTCATGAGAACGATCTCATGGTTGTAAACTTAGTTATGCATAGAACAGATTGTCCATTTCAGACTTGTAAATTTCAGATTTGAAAACTACGGATGATTGCTAATCAATGTTGGCTTGTATAGAACCGTGTCAGGAGGACATGAGTAAGTGGGTGTGCATGTTATGGTAACAAGCCTAAAACCCAATGGGCATAGTGGTGCCACTTGCAAAAGCCCAACAGTAAGAGGATTCCTCATCTGCACTACATGGTGGAAATCCATGTGAGTGAGATGGTAAAATTTATGCCAAATAGGGCATACATGTAACATGAAAGAGATTGGGGTGGAAAACCGAGGGACTGACAAATCAAAGGAGGGAACCCCACTCCTCACAAAGGAAGATAAAGTACATCTGCAAAAAGAGAAAAGTGTTCTGTAACCCTAGCTGAGATATAGACATGTCTAGTTACTAGAGTTAATATGCAGAGCATGTTTTATTTTATTTACATTATTTTAGACTACTTGAAGTAAGAGTAGGACCTGCATAGTTCACATCAGTGAGGGGTGCACACCTTTCTAGTGTTGAGTTATGTTAGGGTTATCAATATTGACTATACCTAGGAATGGACGCATTCCTAGTATTTCAATATTTGGTAGTGAATGTTATGAAATATGTTTACCACTGTAGAACATCAATACTAATGAACTAGCTTGTTCATTTTTGTGTGTCATCTCGAAAAGATACAATTGATGTGGCACACTCATGGAGAACATGGACTACTCATCATGTGTTGAGCATAAGCTCTGGAGCACATGGATGACATATATGTGTTGAGCAGAAGCTCTGGACCACATGGACTACTCATCATGTGTTGAGCATAAGCTCTAGAGCACATGGATGACATATATATGTGTTGAGCAGAAGCTCTAAAACACATGGACTACTCATTATGTGTTGAGCATAAGCTCTGAATAACACTAGAGTGAATACTTAAAAAGGTTGAACATAATTTCAGGAAGCAACAAAACTTATTGTATTACTGATGTTGAGATGGGGGCTCTAGAGCATCAGTAATCACGTTACTATTAATTCAGGTTTGTTATTAATTATTAGGTTCCCTGGATGAGAATCTTGGGACATACATAAGACACTAAGTGTCATAGCCAAGAAAGCGCAAGTCAACTACTCACATTGAAGTGAAAGAGGCTAAGGAGCATGGAACCACATTGTTGGTGTGACTTTGGATTAGAACAAGACTAAGAGGGGAAACTCTTACTCTCCTTTTTCCTTTTTAATTGATGCATTACAGAAAACAAAAAAATTGATTGAATGCATGTTTTGGCTGAGAAATGATTATGGTTGATTGCTTGAAATACTTGTGAAGGATGAGTTAGTTAATTCCTTGTGAAAGGATGAACATGCATGAGTTCCTGTGCATGTTAGGAAAGCATGAAAAATGTGAAAGTCTCATGGGTATATCATGGACTTTTCCTTGTCACTTGGGAAATTAATTGATTGATTTTAATGTTATTTTATGTTGGGCCTAACAGAATTACAATGATGTATTTCACAAGTGAGAAATTGAAATTAATTTGTTGTGGCTGTTACAAAGTAAGTAATACTTGTGAGCAAAGTGAGAGCCAACTTTGCACATTGACAATGGCAGCAGACCAAAGGCTGTTGGATTTGGCTGAAAACCTTCTGCAAACAATTGCCAAGACCCAAGAAAATATTGGGAAGATACTCAAGCTACAGAGGAAACAGAATGAGATGAACCAAAAGGCATTGCAGGGCACTATTTTCCTACAAAAAGAGGTAAAAAGCATTCTAGGAACAATCAGCAGTGGAAATAAAATTGTATCAATGAAGAAGCATTCGTCCAATCATCCCATTAAGAAATGTTCCAGGTGAGAAGACTCAAAGGAAATGGAGCTGGCAAAGGAAAAGCAGCCACAAAAATTTTGGGGATGTGGTGGTGATCACTTCTTAAACAAATGTCCTGAAAGAAGAAATAAAGGAACCAATGTGTATAATATGCAAGAAGCCTCTACTATTGGTGATGTTGCTAGAAGTTTTCCTCACATCTATGCAGCATTGGATAATCGCCAAGTTGATCATCAATCTTCTATGATCAAGATTGAAGATGGAACCTGAAGGGGAAATGCAGGTTCAACCAATCTTCATATTGGATTGCAGAAGCAAGATACTCAGAAACAGGGTCATCGGACAGGTAAAGGTCCAATGGACCCATTACTGTCTTGAGGAATCCACTTGGGAACTAGAAGATATAATGCGGGAAGAGTATCTGCATTTATTTTGAAAATGTGTATATAATAAAACATTACGACAACGAAATTTTGTATATGTTTTGATACATTGTTAATAGTCGAGGACAATGAAGACTCTAAAGGGAGGGGAATTGTAACACCCCCTGGCCTAGGTTAGAGCTGTTATTGTAATTTGAACATTGTGGTTGTGAGTATGTACATAGCATGATAATATTTAATAAAAACACCAGTTGATTGCATGAGGAGCAATACACTGAAGAGGAGATCCAGATATTAACCGAGGGTTGTGAGGAGGTAAGTTTGACCTATGTACCTTGTTCCCTAAACCCTTGTTTTATAAACCTTATGATAAAACCCAAAACCCATACTCCTAAGACATAAACTCTAATGGGGGATTAATTATTTTTAATTATTAATTAATCAGGAGATTTAGTGGCTAATCTTGCCCAAGGATGGGAGGAATGTGTTCCTTTGGGAAAGCCACGTGGGATCCCAAAGGAGGACACGGGGTCACTGTGGTGGTGGAATGAGAACATACCGAAGGAGGTCGTGGGGGTCAGGGGGACACATAGCCTGCCGGTGTCTACTGAATCAGAGACGTGAGTCATGGTCTGGAGAATGCACGCAGAGCACAGGGGGTAAGTGTCTATTGATTGCGAGAGAAGTGCGAGAATCTGGAAAGGGAATTGGGACAGGAACAATGAAGTTGTCACTATGTGTCTTGCATTTCTCTGAGAATGAAGAAAAATTTGGAGGGATTTCCTGTGATGAACCTGAACCCAAAATGCAGAGATAACCTGAACATTATTATGCTGAGATAACCCGAACTGGCCATGAATTCCTTGGTTGAATTAACCAGTCAATTGGCAATGAAGCATGAGACCCAGAGGGAATCCCGACATTTGCAGTGAAGTGTGTCGCTGTGCGTTTTGGGAAGGAACTTAGGTGGTTCAATTTCGGAATTGACAAGGAATTGGTTACCGAACTGTTGTTTGCTGAACCATGTGTATATTTTTTACCTATGTTAATTCCACCTTAGACTGTGAGAGTGAGTTGCGGAAAATTGGTGAGATATCTCTATTTAATGTTTGGATCTCAGCTCGAGGGTGAACTTGGGAGCTGAAATAGTACAGGCTAGACAAGTTCTAAGGTTGGGTGGAGCGTGGCTCACATGCATCCAGTTGCCACATTCATGTGAATTTCAGATAAGTGTATCTTTGTATGAATTATAATGTTCATGTGTTTTATTATGCTTGATATGTTCAATCCATGGAATGAATGTGTAAATAAATGTAAGCCATGAATATGCTATGCTTATGCCTATGTAGAAGGTTGTATACTTGTAGGATGTTTTCTTTAATTGCATGAGTTATCTGCATGATGAATCTTACTTGTGAAAGATGTAAGGCTATACTTCATTTATTAATCTCATGTGTGTTTATTCTGTCACAACCTTGTTCATGAATGGATGGTTCATGAAATGTTCATAGAATGATAGGCATAAACCCGGTTATGCAGTTGATATGCCTGATTGGGTTTCTTTTTTATGATTAAGGTGGTTTTGTGTAGTTTAACTCTGCATGCTATGATATGTCTATCTAGCTTAGTGTCATTCTTTATGTTGTTTATGTATTATCCTTCACCATGCTGAAGGATTAACTACTTTGGTGGTTATTAAGAACATAAGTTCGATGGGAGTTTTAGCTTGCTTGGAATGCAGATTGGGTGATTCTGGATGGCATGTTTTTGACTGTCTGTGTTTAATTTATGTTTATGGGCCAACTCGTGTAGATATGAAGCTTCCAATTGAATGCTTAAAGGAAATTGTTTTAATTGCATGTCTTTCATTGGTAGGTTGCCATGTTCGGACATGAAACTAACTGATGCAGTTAAGAGACTAGTACATATTTTTTGGCATGATAACACCAGGCCTTATTCAAACCAAAAGGATGTACTAAAAATGAGAAGGATTCTAGAGACCATGAACCACACATTAAATGCCTTATTGACACAACACAATCATAGTTATATGAGAGATTCAAGAATGAACATAAGGAATTGAACTTAGGCCAATGGACTTTTGAGGAGTGAAAGCCTTGATATGTTTGGATAAGCACACTTTGTAACACTTGTTGTTGTATACACCATGTAGAATATGCTTATTATTATGACACATTTGTATATATACGTCATGTTTTTCATACTAACCATGTGCAAGATTGCTCAATGTTAATACCATTGAATTCATCAAGGCACTTCATTCATAGCATCATGTGTAATAAGGCGAAGGGGAAAACATAATATGCAAACACTTTTTTAGATGGGACATGCTCCATGTGTGGCAAAATGGCTTTATTGATCTAGTGCATTCCTGAGAGTGAAGATCACAATTTTGGGAAAATGATGTTAGACATGAAAAGCTTCAATTAAATCACTTATGACAAAGGCTTTGGAAAAGAAAGAAAAAAGATACAATTTATGAAAAAAAAACGAGGGCGCTGCCCTCGACCCGCCCTGCAGTGGCGTTGATTTTTAATTTCATTTTTTAGTCAAACTTTACCTATAAACATAACTCAATGCCGAGATCATTTTTTTCCACCAAGTAAAAGTCATCCATTTCATCAAGGAATTTTTTGAAATGATGCAACAATATGTTTAATATGCCCACCTAGCTCGATGGCAGGATGAGCAACTTAGAATTTGCAGAGATACATTCCACCTTGGTACTATACTCTTAGTGGTTGATTTTTTCGAGAACTACACCCTCCATCCCCAAAATGAGATTGAAAGTCAATATTACCATTTTGAGCAAGTTTTTGTGATGGTCCAAATCAAATATAGGCATCGTCCAGACAGTACTGAAGAGAAACGAGAAATACTGAAAAAATAACAGTTCTACATAAGCAATGACAGGTGTCATGACTTCTATTATGTATCATCTCTACTATTAACGGTCTTGTTGTTATCTGCTACACACATCCCTCAACACAACCATTTTACATCCATTGAGTGGCTTATTTCAATCTTTCTATGAGAAATTTGACTGAGATTTATACAAAACTATCATTTTACATATCTATGCATCCAACTATTCCTTGTACCAAAAATATGTGTGTCATTACTACGAGGTCCTAAATGGTATTCAACTTATGAAACCCTAATTTTTTTCACCTTTATGCATAGTATTTTCGCACCTCTTTCCCCATGTTGCACACCTCACGATCAGCGAAGGATATTCCTAAGAATCTATCTACATTCTAAACCATCACCATATCACATTCTAGGTTGTGTGCAACCTATGAGCACATTGGCTTCCATATCTATATATACGCTGCCTTTCTCCATTCTTAACTTCTCATTGGTGTATTAAAATAGTGTGTATTCCCAATGGTTTGTACTCACGACCACATTGTTGCTTCTACTTAAGTTCATCATTGATGCGTTGGAGTTGTTTCCATCAATAGCAACTGCGAGGTTTTCGTCCCAAGTGGTTTGCCTTCTTTCCTCACCTACCTGGACTAATAATTTTTTTGTAAAGGGTGACCAAAAGCTTTCCTTCTTTCCTCACCTACCTGGACTAATAATTTTTTTTAAAGGGTGACCAAAGGCCATCGTTTCCTAGGCCCTTGTTTCCCTGCATTGGAGTCGAATGTTGAGTGTGAGCGTGACATTTGGAAGTTTCTAGATATTGTAAGTTGCAAGAAACCATATGCAAAATCATTTGTTGTGGTTGGTCAATGTACTGGTCGTTGGTATGGTTATGTTACTCCTAGTGATATGCCAACTCTTTTAGAGTAGCACATTGAAAAACAAAAGGGGGGAGATAGTAGATCGAGATCGAATTTGAATTCCAACTGCTTCTTAGATATTTTTTGAAAAGCACATGCAATTCTGTATTGAGATGGCATCGCATCAGTACGTTGCATTTTTTCTGAGGGACCTATATGAGAAAATTCTAAGAAAAAAAACAACAACAGTGGAAGTTACACCCTTGGATGGCGTAGTAAACTCACACTTAAATTTATGTGCATATATTAGAATTGAATTGGAATCAACATATGTGCCTGCTTGCAATCGAAGGCAAACATAGTCCCAATATCGGGTGAAGCTCAAGGAATGGTCTTGGACCATCTATGTGCACTCTACAGTTGAAGCTCGATTGAATCTACAACTTGTGCTCTGCATGAGGCTCTCTCTTAAAGGTGAATCCCCTCTTGGTAATTGTGCACGAAGATACTATTGAACAATGTATAAGCATGGAGCTAGGGCTACAAACCTTTAATTTTGCATTGAAGCATATCGTGGAGTATTTCTATTAACAGTGGTCTCTAGGCCTCACGAACTGTTTGAATACTGGCGTTCACGTGGGATGTATTGCTTGATGTCTAATTGAAGCCTTTTTGATACTAGTGGGAACGACAGTCGCCACTGCTGGATATTGCTAAAGCACGGCTCTAACCTGTGCGTTGATATTGTAGGAGATCACTAATGCATTCGTATGTAATGTGAGAGAATTTGCAGCATTTGCAATGTATTGAATGTGAAAACATTTGTTTTGTATTTGATGTGAGAGAAATAATCCTCAGGAAGAGAGTCGTCGTTGTCAAAGAGAGTCTCTAAGGAAAATAGGAAGAAGAAAATGGTGTTAAAGGATATCGAGCCACCATACATATTACAATTGTTGCCTTATCGGAGAGTAATACAAAAAGATATCATCATCAGATAGAGAAACCTTAAAGGAGACATATTGGAGAGATGCACGATAATAGAAGGAAATTATAAGATTGTTTACGGTAGAGTTTAAATACTGTAGCAGCCTGTATTGCAAAGTTTGAGGAGCATCTTGTAGAGAAATATTTTGATTTCTGAGGCCTATTTGTCTCACTAGTTTTCACACCACTACGGATCATCTTTGACTCCTCCAATAAAAGAGATTCTAGAAAACAACATTGTATTCCTGCCCAAGATTGCGTGAGCATCTAGGCTTCCACCTATCATTGGTCGACTACTGCATTAAGAAATGCATGACCACTGGTGCTAAGACCCTCGGAGGTACCTTTATCATATTCTACACACTAATAAATCTTGGAGGTAAATTTATCTATTCTACAAAAGCATAGTTGGAAAATTTCAATATATGTGAAGTCGATGCCTTGGTCACTAGCATTGGATTTGCATAGTGTGCACTCAAATCATTTTTAAATCTTGTATATCTTGGTAGCTCTTGGTTGTTTATTATGTTGTAAATAATTTCAATATTTAAATTGTCAACCTGAGGAGGGAGCTTATGAGATGCAATCACTATATGTGCAGGATTGAAGGCTTAAACTATCATAAGCGAACTAAAGATGCAAATGTGCTAATATGCAACTATATGATTTTAAACTACTTGCATGACTTTCAGAATTCAAATGCAAGAATTTATTCTATCTATGAAAACAGGAAACTCATCAACCAATGAAACAAATAGAAAACTTAATAAAGATGTTTAATTGAACTGTATTTGATTATGGAAACAAATAGAAAACTTGATAAAGATATTTTGATTATGGAAACAAGTAGAAAACTTGATAAAGATATTTATTATTAATCCAAATCTTAAACCATGAACATCTTCATTATTTGTATGAATGGGAACTAATCCTATGATAATTAGATGAAACTATCAAAAACTAAAACTTAAGAAATGGAATTATTAACTATTACTTGGAAGACAAACTATCTAAAAACAAGACTAATAAATTATGAACAGTAACTAATTAGCAGATCAGATTGAAGAACTGAAGTTTGGAAGAAGGTTTCAAGAAGAAAGTAAGAGAAATGAGGAAATAATAACAAGACTTAATTAAGAACTTTAAGTAACATGAAATAAACTTTAAATTATATTTAAAACTGTTAAGGAGGAGTAAGAAGAATTATGATTGAAGGGCAGAAGAAATTAGACTCTGAAGAAGACCTAAAATAATGCAGAAAGTAGACAGGTCCGAATGACGATCCGAACGCTTGTCTGAATGGCAGTCCAAATGACAGTCTGAATGGAGGAAAATGAGTGAAATTAGGGAAAAGAAGAATTTTGGATGATTTAATTACCAGCTGGTTTATGCAAATGATCCTACAGTGCACAAGAAGCAATAAATGATTATGTAGAAGCTAAACTAACAAGAAGTTAATTACTCTAATCATTATTTAAGAGAGGAACTATTTCTATTGGAGCAAAATGATGGAAGATAGAAGTCACCTACAGCGACAGAGGAATGATTTCTATGAGAAGTAGGAAGAAGGTTAAGATGGAAGAAGAGAAATAGTTAACCTACAACAGATAGGAAGAGAAACTAACAGAAGAGAAGAGAAAGAAACTAATACTAACTATGGAGGAATTTGGAAGAAATATCTAACTACAAATGATGGAAGAAGGAATGAAAGCAAACTACAAATTATTAAGCTGTTGGTCGACCATTTCCTAGTTCAGAAGAAGAGGGATTATATTAACAGCAGAATATTTAATTATAGAGGAATGAGGATGACCTACACAGGAAAAACGAAGTTAATTACACACACAGGAAAACAAACTAGTTAATTGCAGAAAATAAATGCAGAAAAAGATAACAAAACCTCTGGTTGATGAGGGGCCCTTCCCAGCAATAAGAGGTGAGACTAAATCAGCTTAAACGACTATCAGCAGAGCATCAACGTACTGAAACTTTCATTGATCTAAGAAAATTACATAATACTTTATGCAGAAGTAATTGCTATCTCATGTCTAATCCTACGCTATCTGGTCTTACACATCTGCACATATGGATCTGTGTTTCTCCACAGGAGATGCCTTTATATAAGTTTACAATGGGAGAGAGGGTCGACAAAGTCGACCTCTCTAAAAATAGCATCTGTAATGACTGTCAACAAACTGTGTGGTAGTTTACAACAGCACACAGGCCGATTAAGTGCTACATGCCAACACAATGAGCATTCTTCAGACATTGACGGAGTTGATTCCTTCACAGGGAAGCTACAGCGTCGATCTACCCAGCTCCTTAGCGTCAATCCCATCTAATACGAACGGCTAAGCATTCTTTTCCTCAAAATGTGAGTAGAAGCACGTGCTGGAGTGTCAACGTGGGCACAGGGGTTACGTTGGAAAGCTGAGCATGAATATGCTAGACTCCTTCCAGAATGATGGTGTGAGCAGTCAAGAACAGGCATGATTGATCCTCGACTGAATGCACAAACAAATAGGGACTTAGCGTGTTGATGAAGACGTGGGATACGTTGTCACATTTAGCGAGTATAGGAGCGGATCTTCTAGAACCATGGATCATTAACCATCAGAACCACATGGAAAACAAAACCCACGTGTCCTCCTCTTCATTCAACGAACTGCTATGTGTCAACCATGGATTTCGCAGTTGAATGAAGGGCTGAATGATGAGCTGAACGCATTTTGACTTAACATATAAGCACGCGGTCTGAATGAAGGGTCATTTGAGAAACACAGCCTGCAAATTAAAACATAAATACCAATTATGCCCATAAAATGTCACTTTAACATAAATAAATCATGATATAACGAAATATCAAGAAGATTTGCATAGTAAGTAAATATGTGCATACCTAGACTGTTTGATGGGCTGAATGACAAATAAAACATCTTACTATAGCAAAAGTGATAGAAATAACGCCATTTCGAGTACATTGAATGATAAAAAATGGTGACAAAAATGGACATCAACACTCCCCCAAACCAAAGATATGCTAGGTCCCACTGAGCAAAGAGAAAAATAAGGAAGAAGTGGATGCGATTGAATAGACTCGGAAAGGATGAGAGCGAGCAAAATGATGGTGAGGATTAGGCAGGGGTCAGTTTTAAAATAAGATCCGATTGAATGTTTGAAAAATCATGAGACAGAAATTTGGCACAATTAAACGATCATGCCATTTATTCAGAATTTTTGAAACATGTACCATAATAAAGATATGTGCGTTAATGAATTCATATGGTTTGTGAACTATTCAACCATGTCCAAAGTAAACTTTGGACAGGTTGAAAGAAATATTTCATCTTGAGATCATAACATAGTGCATCAAAAATCATGATGATCTTTGATTAATAAAATGACGGTTCGCATGTTAATTTTTTTTGCATATAACTTAATGAAAAGTTAAACCATATGATAACTAGATAATAACTCCGAAAATCACAATAATGCATGATTAATTAATTCATTTGGTGAAGTCAAGATGAATTAAAGGAATGAGATCGTTGTGCAGAGATGACATTTGATTAATCCCTTATATAGTTAGATGTTTTAGATTTATCAATAGAATTTCAAAAATTAAATACCTTAGCACACTTAATCATGATTTTATAAGTTATGGTTTCATTTGGATCATTATTCATTCAATTCATTCAACCCCTCATACAGACCATTTGTATGTACAAGATGTGCTTGCTGGACATGATTGCTGCTGATTATGCAGAAAATTTCTGAGGCTGCTAGCACACAAAAGGATGATGTAAACCTGCTTTTCTGAAATTTTTAGTCGCTCTTTTTTGTTCAACAATGATCAAAACAATTTTTATTTTTTCTTTTCTTTTCTGTTACTTGCATTATTCCTGAAACAACAAATCATTGTATAAGCATTTTTTAATTGAATTATAAGTAAACAGAAAAATAGAAGCAATTCTAAATCTTAGTAAATAGATTAAAATAGAAATAATTTTGAATCCTCCCCCAAACCGAAGGAATGGCACGTCCTTGGACCATTAATACTGAGTTGTGTGCTTCTTATGTAAACATTCTAGATCAACATCAATTAGCAGAAAATCCTAAAAAAACCATCATTATTCTAAAAACTAAAACTTTATGAGAAAAAGATGTATTCATGATATGATCAAAACAATATCATACTAAGTCAGATTCTTCGATACATGCAAATTCATCGGTTTATGC
This sequence comes from Larix kaempferi, assembly GCA_027924585.1. Classification (NCBI taxonomy): domain Eukaryota; kingdom Viridiplantae; phylum Streptophyta; class Pinopsida; order Pinales; family Pinaceae; genus Larix; species Larix kaempferi. The sequence goes on along the minus strand of BSBM01000924.1, from coordinate 17,065,748 downwards.
TCATGAAGACTACATAAAGAATAATAATGTAAAAGATGCGAAAAATGCCATAGGAAAACTAGTCGTCCATGACTCATTGTAAAGATCTCTTGTCATCCAAAGAATATAGATAAGGTTCACCGTAAAGTTTGTGAGATCTACTATAATTATGGGTTCCATTTCTAGGATAATCATATCCTAGGTATTTGTTTGAATTAGATGACAGGGTCCAAGTCCAACTTACAGCCATTATCTAATGACAGTATAAATAATCGGCCTAAACATGTGTTTGTATACTCATGCTTTTTATGAGCTATGTGAATAACAATGCATTAACCAAACCTCTTTTACCTGATATTGACCCGCTGCCAGTAGGCCTATTCAGTACCTCGACGAGTTTATCTTGGTACCATGCAAGCATAGCCCCGCTGCCAGCGAGCTTGTTTAGTACCCCGACGGGTTTACTTGCACTTACCGAACTTCCTTGTTTAAGATTTGTACTTAGCATGGACCCGCTGCCAGCGAGCCTGTTCAATACCCCGATGGGTTTGCTTCGTATAATGATATATATATATATATATATATATATTGTAAGGAAGTCGGTTGGCACTAGAGTGTGCTAAGCCTGTTAAACACATAATTCAAATTTTTAGCATAAACCCTATGAGTAACTTTATTTATAATGGTCTAAATTATAAATCATGTCAAAAGATAATAACCTAAAGCTGTTCTTTCACTTCATAGTCTATCTTCTTTATAAAATGTTAGTAATGTTCTCCAAAAAATAGAAAATATCACCCACTTTTAGGCTATCTTTTAAAGGTGCTTTAGAGACAAGTTTTGATAACGAATCTAGGATGAACTAGGAGTCCATAGGTGTAAGATTGAGTTTTGTGGAGATCATAATAATTAAAGTAGGTCTTTAAGTAACTGGTATGATAAGAAATATGCATGTATGATGTAAAATTGCTTTGGTTTAGTCATTAACATGATCTTATTCTTAATTCTTTTATTTTAAAGGAAAGCAAAAAGTGAAGTTGTATGAATATCTAAAGCTAACTAACCACATACAACTTTTTATTTATATACATACTATCCTATGCTATCTAAAGAAAGAAAAACTTATTATTCAAGTGTAAGAACTTTTCCAATGTAACCATGTGCGAAGCAAAATGAAAAACATACATATATCCACAAATGAAAAAGTTAAAGCAATGATTACCTGGATGTGGAGAATCAACCGACTTACTTGCTTTTGCAACAGAAAGTGTTGAATTGAGGAATGGTATTGTGGCCCCATCACCTCTTGGAACCATCTTTCGATGTAATCCTGATACTCATCTTCCTTCCTCATGCTATGCAGGTCTTCTTCTACTGAATGTTCAATTTCTTAAGGACATGAAAGATCTGTCGATAGATATGTGGAGAACTCTTCAACATCAGGTCTCTCTCCATCAAATGTAGTCTCCAATTTTTTGGTTTCCTTAGCAGATTGGCAAAGAGATTTGATTTGTAGCTCATGGGACTATAATTCTTCTATTATTCCTGGAGAGGTAGATAAATTCTTGACTTCTATCAAGATGTGTTTTCCTTGAGAAGAAGATATTGAGATTCCAGCGGCTGCTAGGATTCGAGAGATTTCTCTCATGCTGATTATCACCTCGGAATCCATTTTGTTGGTTGATAGATCCTACTTCACACATGGATTAGTCCTTGGGTTCTTACAACAACCAATTTTTTTTTTGTATGTGTTTTTAAAATACTTTATATTACTAAAACAAATTTGTGAACTAAAACATATCACACTTGCTGTAATAATAACACACCTGAAAAGAAGGAAGACAAACTTTACGAAATAAATTGCGGGAAATTAAATACCCAGATGTATAGAAAGGAAGTCATACTTGTGCGGAAAGTAACAAAAAGGATTTGAGGCAACCCACTAAAGTGGATGCGTCAGGTTATTACACTATGGAAAACCGTAGTGAGGTCGTCTTTGCATCTTACCATTTCCCCTCCCCCTTGTTGTGTAATGTACAAGCATCCTATATACCTAGACTCCAATCCCTTTAGCACCTCCCCAGCAACGACGCCAAAATGTTGGTGTTTATTATGTGTTAAATAATTCCAATATTTAAATTGTCAACCCAAGGAGGGAGCTTATGAGATGCAATCACTATATGTGCAGGATTGAAGGCTTAAACTATCCTAATCTAACTAAAGATGCAAATGTGCTAACATGCAACTATATGATTTTAAACTACTTGCATGACTTTCAAAATTCAAATGCAAGAATTTATTCTATCTATGAAAACAAAAAATTGATTAACCAATGAAGCAAATAGAAAACTTAATAAAGATTTTTAATTGAACTGTATTTGATTATGAAAACAAGTAAAAAACTTGATAAAGATATTTTGATTATGGAAACAAGTAGAAAACTTGATAAAAATATTTATTATTAATCCAAATCTTAAACCATGAACATCTTCATTATTTGTATGAATGGGAACTAATCCTATGATAATTAGATGAAACTATCAAAAACTAAAACTTAAGAAATGAAATTATTTACTATTACTTGGAAGACAAACTATCTAGAAACAAGACTAATAAATTCTGAACAGTAACTAATTAACAGATCAGATTGAAGAACTGAAGTTTGGAAGAAAGTAGGAGAAAGGAGGAAATAATAACAAGACTTAATTAAGAACTTTAAGTAACATGAAATAAACTTTAAATTACATCTAAAATTGTTAAGGAGGAGTAAGAAGAATTATGATTGAAGGGCAGAAGAAATTAGACTCTGAAGAAGGCCTAAAATAATGCAGAAAGTAAACAGATCCGAATGACAATCTGAACACCTGTCTGAATGGCGGTCTGAATGACAGTCCAAATGGGGAAAATGAGTGAAATTAGGGAAAAGAAGAATTTTGGATGATTTAATTACCAGCTGGCTTATCCAAATGATCCTACAGTGCACAGGAAACAATAGATGATTATGTAGAAGCTAAACTAACAAGAAGTTAATTACTCTAATCATCATCTAAGAGAGAAACTATTTCTATTGGAGCAAAATGATGGAAGATAGAAGTCACCTACAGCAGCAGAGGAATGATTTCTATGAGAAGTGGGAAGAAGGTTAAGATGGAAGAAGAGAAAGAGTTAACCTACAGCAGATAGGAAGAGAAACTAACATAAGAGAAGAGAAAGAAGCTAATACTAACTATGGAGGAATTTGGAAGGAATATCTAACTACAAATGATGGAAGAAGGAATGAAAGCAAACTACAAACTATTAAGCTATTGGTCGACCATTTCCTAGTTCAGAAGAGGAGGGATTATATTAACAGCAGAATATTTAATTACAAATGAATGAGGATGACCTACACAGGAAAAATGAAGTTAATTACACACACAGGAAAACAAACTAGTTAATTGCAGAAAAGAAATGTAGAAAAAAGATAACAAATCCTCTGGTTGATGAGGGGCCCTTCCCAGCAATAAGAGGTGAGACTAAATCAGTTTAAACGACTATCAGCAGAGCATCAACGTACTGAAACTTCCATTGATATGAGAAAATTACATAATACTTTATGCAGAAGTAACTGCTATCTCCTATCTAATCCTACGCTATCTTATCTTACACATCTGCACATATGGATCTGCGTTTCTCCACAGGAGATGCCTTTATATAAGTTTACAATGAGAGAGAGGATCGATGAAGTCGACCTCTCTAAAAATACCATCTTTAATGATTGTCAACCAAATGCATGGTAGTTTACAACAGCACACAGGCTGATTAAGTGCTACATGCCAACACAATGAGCGTTCTTCAGACTTTGATGGAGTTGATTCCTTCACCGGGCAGCTACATTGTCGATCTACCCAGCTCCTTGGCGTCAATCCCATCTAATACGAATAGCTGATCATTCATTTCCTCAAAATGTGAGTAGAAGCACTTGCTGGAGTGTCGACGTGGGCACAAGGGTTACGTTGGCAAGTTGAGCGTGAATATGCTGGAATCCTTCCAAAATGATGGTGTGAGCAGTCAAGAACAGGCGTGCTTGATCCTCGATTGAATGCACAAACAAATCGGGCCTTGGTGTGTTAATGAAGACATGGGATGCGTTGTCACGTTTAGCGAGTATAGGAGCGGATCTTCTAGAACCATGGATCATTAACCATCAGCATCACATGGAAAACAGAACCCACGTGTCATCCACTTCATTCAACGGACTGAGATGTGTCAACCATGGATTTCGCAGCTGAACGAAGGGCTAAATGATGAGCTGAACGTGTTTTAACTTAACACATAAGCACGCGGTCTGAATGAAAGGTCATTTGAGAAACACAGCCTACAAATTAAAACATAAATACCAATTATGCCCATAAAATGTCACTTTAACATAAATAAATCATGATATAACGAAATATCAAGAAGATTTGCATAGTAAGTAAATATGTGCATACCTAGACTGTTTGATGGGCTGAATGGCAAATAAAACAACTTACTATAGCAAAAATGATAGAAATAACGGCATTTCGAGTACATTGAATGATAAAAAATGGTGACAAAAATGGACGTCAACAGTAGCTCAACCCGTCTTGAATCATTGAGTGTGCCCTAGATGATAGCTTTTGATTTTCATTACTTAAAGATATTGACTTGAGGATTTATAAGCATAGAGGAAATTTATTTCTCAAACAATAGAAAAGGAGGATGTTGTTTTAGAACTTCTGAAGAAGAATCAACTAAATGCATAGGTAAAACATTCTTTTGAAGATCAATTCAGTGTTTAGATTCAAGATTATTTATAAGTTGCAAATAATAATTTTTGTAAGTTTATAAGTGCCAAAATTGAAAGAAAATTGCATTGCACTTGGGTGCATTTTTTACTAAGTCTGGGCCTGCTCAGTCCATTTGTAAAAGGGTGGAGTTGCAAGAATCCCTTTTGTATTTGAGTGAGTTTTTTAATTTATCAATGCTTAAAATGAATAGTTTGGTAGAGTTACTGAACACTCTACTTCTCTCCTCTGTCAAAAACACTATCATGATCAACAAGACCACCCTCACTAATCACATTCGAAATTGTGTAAACAATTCATAAGATACACTTCAATTTTTGCAACTTGAGTTGTAGCTTCTACTAGAAGAAACATATTCTGAACTTGTTCATGATTCCATTCAGCAGCCTGCACATAATGATGCCACTTCATAATCACATAATCAAATTAGTGACCCTAGTACAAAAGTAAAAGAAAGTGAAGATGAATTTATGCATATATAGAGGTTCCACTTCTTCTTTCCAACCCCATTATCATACCATGGGAAGAGATCAGCCACAACAAGCACATAACCAATATTGGATATGACAAGGAAGTGACAATTCACATTCCCCATTTCTCCAAGCCAATCCAATTTTAGAGTGTTGGATTCCTCAATTAGAGTTTATATTCATCCTGTCCAGTTCATATTTTTATATGCAAACACTATGACCGAGTTTTCCATAGGAAAGATCATTGTTTGAATATTCATCCTTGCAAGCATTGTGGAAAGCACAATCATTCTTCAAACATATGCTTCATTTTAAATAAACCCGCAAGAGAAAAGATTCACTACAGGTGGATCATTTCTTTGCAATGGTCACCGACAACTAAGATGATATATATGTCATACCAGAGAGTTCATTCACGAGTATTGACACATCTTGCAGTTGAAGTTCATTCTCTTCTCCTCACATTTTTCTTAACAGGGGGGGATGATAAACAATCATAAACAAGCGAGCAAGAACAAACAAGATGGAACAAGAAAGCCTATACCAATGCCATGGTACAAGCTGCAGCACTAAACCAAAGTCAAATCCTGATCCAGTTTGGTAGTATTTTTACGGTTTTTCAAGTCCTAATCTTTTGGGGTCGTTTTGAGGCCCTAAAATGTTTTTTTCCACAATAGCTCCCAGACGATCGTTGAAGGCACCATCTAAGATAACAACATGGATTATTTCTCTCCCATACCTTTCCAACAGGGTACTCAGTGCCCCAAATGGAGATCATATGCAAAAGGTGTGCCCTCGAGAAGTTGACATATTGACTACCCACATCGAGGCCAACAAACCTTTTGGAGTTTCATCTCCCGGGGTTAGATTTTTTTATGTTTAGGGTTTCAAATTTATGATTTATGTTAAAAAGGCATTTTTGGCCTCATTGTAACTCAGTTCTTGTGGATGAGTGTAGCCAACACATCTCTTTTCAGAGATAAGCTACCACTATCTAGAGATAGTTTTTATTGCTTTACAGTGTACAATGTTTTAGTACCAGCCCAATCGTTAATAGAATTTGGGTTTTACTGTACTATTGTGTTTTCTGCAAAATATTCATGTGTATTTTTTTTTAAATCACTTCCTTCATTTCGTTCTCCAAATAATCCAGATCACTGGTATCAAAGCAATCTACTTTTGTTGTTTCTTAGTGCATGTCCCCAACGAGATATAAATATCGAGAATTGGGTCTCGAATTAGTTGAGCTTGGGAAAAACCACCCTCATCGACCCAAGTAGCCTCACATGGTGAGAGAAGGAAAGAGATATGATGGAGTATGAGATCATATTAAGTTGTTCCTCGAGGAATCCCTAATGCATCGACAAAGGAATGAGATGATGGATAATTTTTCCCAGATCCTTTGACAAATGTTGGCGACAACGAATGCACCTTCAACAAGTAGTTGTATTGGAGGTGCGACTCCCTTCAAATTACAAGTTAAATTTCACATTCCCTTATTTGATGGCAAAATAGATGCAAATGCTTTGGAGAAATGGCTAAATCTGTTAGAGGGTTACTTCTTTGTTTTAAAAATTTTCCAACAGCAGAAATATCACCTTCACACTCCTTAAGTCCCTCTCCCATGCCAAATATTGGTGGGATGGTTACTACGAGAGGAATGCAAGAGATGAGTTTGAAACATACAAGATAGAATCCACTTGGGTGATTTTGTTGATTCCACAAAGGATGAATCCTACCCTGTCGGAAACTATGATGACTAGTACACTAGGTGGATGACTTTTCACTAGGAGAGAGACTAGACAGTGCTAGAGTTCACCAATATATTCCATACTTTGCACTCAAAGCTAAGTATTAGAAACTCCAAACAACACTCGGTCGTAAAGTACCACAATGGTATGCACATGTACATTAAGATAGATATGGATTTCATTGACATATCCTCACTAGGAGCTGCTTATTAGTATGTTGTCAAGATCGAGCAAAAGTTTCAGCAAAAGAATGAGCGAGAGTTTTGGTTTGCAAATCAACAATAGAAGAAGCCTGGAAAAGGTGGCCCTAACTCACAAAACAAAGGATAGAGCAAGGAAATCCAAAATCATGAGAACCAGCCCAAGCCGTAGGCGAAGAAGGGTAAAAGGAAATTGAAGGACATCGAAAAGTGGTGCGAGTTCCACAAATCCCCTAGCTCTAGCTTGGACTCCGATTCAGAGCAAGAAAAGGTAAAGGGGATCATTGATGCGAAACCTAAAGCCACCATCACAATCACAAAGGTCCAACCAGAAGAGTTAAATGATCCAGAGGAATGGGAGTGCCTCTTCCATTCACAACTGTTAGTGAAGTGGAATATGCTACATTTCATTTTTGGTAGTGGTATCTACAAGAACCTCATCTCAGTCGAGGTCATAAAAATATTGAAGTTGCAAAAATTCCACACCCCCAACCATACACCATAGGTTGGTTAAGCAAGGTGAGATGCATCCACATCAATCAACAATTCTTCTTATTCTACGGCATCAAGCCCTTCAAAGATGAGGTACTGTATGATGTTTCCCCACGTAAAGTTTGAGATGCTCTTTTAGGACAACCCTATATGTGGAAACACTATTTTTTTTATGAGTCCATGCCCCATAGTGTCATTGTTACTTTGGAGGGCCAACTCTATAGGATACCCAAGGTCTTCCCGACAACTATAGTTTCTTCGATCCCTGCGAAGCAATGACGAAAGGTCATCTCTCAGAGTGGGAAATTTTCCCTCTTCATGGTTCGGTCAGAAGGTGGACGAAAGTTCATTGCAACTGCCACAGCCTTAGCACAAGGTATCTTTAAACATCAGAAGCGGGTCGACAAGATTGTAGCAGGGTACAAGGACATCGTCACTTCCTCTACAGGGGTTCTTGATCTGTATTTCTTGGTAAAACATCCAATCGACTTGATACCGAGTACCACTTTACCCAATGGGCCAATATACATGCTCTCTCTTCTATAGAATGAGGAAATAAAATTCCAAATTCATGAGATTGTCCAAAATGGCCACATTCGACCAATATCCTCACCTTGTGGGAGACAATTATGTTACTGCAGAAAAAGGATGCGACATGGCGACTTTGTATTGATTATCGTGAGCCCTGAAAAAAATCACTGTCAATAATCGATACTCAATCCCGTGGATTGATGATATTCTTGATCAACTTAAGCATGCCAATTTATTTAGCAAGACTAATATGAATTCGGGCTACCACCAGGTTCCAATTGAACAAACCGATGCATGGAAGATAGCCTTCAAGTCTAAATAAGGCCTCTTTGAATTGTTGGTCATGTCTTTTAGCTTGAATAACACTCCAGTGTCGTTCCTGAGGATGATGGATGATATCTTCCAGCCATTCACAAACTCCTTTTTGGTCATGTATCTAGATGACATCCTCATTTACAATAAGACCTAGGAAGAACATCTACAACACATTCAACATGTCATGAGTACCCTGTGACAGCACAAGCTATATGCCAACCTAGAGAAATGCTCATTTGGAATGTAGAGAATTTAGTATTTAGGATACATCATGGATGAACATGGGGTGCATGTGGACCTAGCCAAGATCCAAGTCGTTGGTGATTGACCAACCCTAGAAACCCTAACAAAGCTCCATAACTTCTTGGTCCTTTCCAACTTCTACCATAGGTTCATGTTGAGGTTCTCTCATAGCGCTTGGCCCTTAAGCAAAGTGACCAAGGGTGGAGCTAAATCTAAGTTCACCTAGTCGAGGTCACAACTAAACTTATCCAAGTTGGTCATAAGTTTAGTTGGTAATAAATTTTGTCACATAGCATGTACAATGAGAGATTAAATTTTAACGGATCCGCATACAATGCAAAAGTGCTTCCACATAGCAGTTGGAGGATCGTTTTTGTCCATAGGATACACGTAATCAATTAGAGGCATGTGAAAGAAGTGACTCGGTGAGTTTAAACAATGGACTAATGCCAATAGAAAATGAGATACTTCTCCACGTTATCCACCAAGCACAGAGTATATAATGTATGTGATGTGTTTTTCCATAATTTAACCCAATGACTACAAACTAGCCAACACTTTCCTTGACATCTTAACCTTGTTAACAAGTGTCCATTGAATGTTAACACTTGGCAAAGCAAATTTTGCATACACAGATGTTTCTTGGCTTGGTTAATGAGTAATCACAACCATTGTGACGTGATTCCTAAGAAATTTTTCCCAACTATCTACACTTAGATGGAAATTGTAAAGGAGGCTTATAACCCTCACACAATATTATCCATCTGCAGCTATGCAAAGATAACGATCATTTCGAACCTAGGTTAGTGTGCTGGATATCTGACATCTGGGAAAGGAAAACCAAAAGTTGGTTGCTGCCAAGGGGTGAAGAAGTTGGAAGGTATGGCTACCACCACATTTCATTGACATATTCCACCAAAGATCAGGTGTGCATTTTCCATTTCATTGACATATTCCACCAAAGATCAGGTGTGCATTTTCCAGACTGTCAAGCTTAGCATGTGTTCTTATCAATTTAGTCTCTAAGAAAATGTCCTTGATAAAGCATATATCCTAGCCTGAATCACAATTCATTTTTATCGGTTTTATATCATAGTTCATTCATTTTCTCACACACATATATGAAAACATAACCCATGCAATGGTTAGTTGACAATACTTAATGCAAATTTTTAGTTACTGATTACATCTGACCCGACAACTGCATCCTAAAAATCAAATTCATATTCCAAAAAATGTTAATGAACCATTCATACGAAAATGAATTTGCATGAATGAGATAGGAAAGTTTTCATTATTCAATGACAACAAACTTTTATACCTGTTCAGATTTTTTTTTAAAACAAATTGCAGCCAACATGCAGAAACACGAGATTTCAAAGTTGACATGAAAAGCCACTGCATATTCCACTCCTTTTGAACCCATCTGTATAAGACCCTTTCCTACCACCTCATTCCTAAAATTGAGAATCTCTTTTACAAAGTCATTTACACTTGAACTTTGAAATCTTAAGACTACATAACAAATTCTTAATAAACAAATAAGGAATTCAAACTGGAAAGAAAATCATAGATATTCAACATAGATAATACTGTCTATAATCAATGTTGTGGCTCTCTTGCTGAGGTGCGAACTAGATTGAAGTTCATTAATAGACTCCAAGTTAAGTCCCTTCCTTTTTCTTCAACTTGAATGTCTTTGTCCCCATCTTATATTTTGAACATATCCATTCTTGGTTTTAGAAGTTAAACTTCTGCAAGTAGATAGCTGATGTCATAACTCATCAACATCGTAGCATTGATAATTATGTCTTCCTTGAGCATTACATTGTCCATCAAATGTTATTATTTTCATCTATTAGGTTACATGTCATAGGAGATCCGATTCACTTGTCAAAACAAACTCTTCCATGATGTTGAAATCTTTTGTCTTCACACAATATTCACCACTTGCTTGATTTTGGATCTATGTTCATCTCTTCAACTTGCTCAATAATCATTATCTTTCAATCACTTTCCAGATTTGCAATGTTGAGGAAGAACCAATAAATATAATGAGTTGTCATTCCTTAATATAATCCTTTGTTTGAGCTTTAAAACATGAGTCAAAGTGTTGACATAGTCTCCTATTCACATGGTTTATGTAAAGTTGCTCGAATCTATTCCAATCGAAATAAAAAATAAAAAATAAATCATTACTAAAATCACCTTCTATATTCCACATAAGTTACCACAGATAGAACAAATATCAAGGCCGCAATGTCAACTCAGGCCGGAGGAATCTCCATCTTAGGTGTAAATTCATCTATAGTCGGATCACATGCTAATGCATGTAACTTGTATACCATAAACAAATTATTGACCATCAATAATTAGCTGAACAACATTTAATTAAAAATCTAAAAAAATCCTTAACAATGGACACCCCAAGTCAATGTTGAGCTAGCTAAAGACCTAGGCAGGGATTGCAATCCTTCACAAAGGATACGAAACTTCACGAACGTGTGCTAGTAGTTTAAAAATTGAAGGGGGAACTTGGTAATGCTTTGTCGTCTAAGTCTTAATGATCAAAAATGTAATCAACACCTCCTCCCTCTCCCTATCCATCTCTCCCTCCTAACTCTCTCTCCCCCCTCTCTCTATTAACCCCCCCTCTCTATCTCCCACACACAACCACCCTCCCTCTCCCACCATACATCTCCCCCACCTCTCTCTCCCTCCTTCTCCCTACCCCTCTCTCCCTCCCAAATCTCTCTTCATCCCTCTCTCCCCCCCATCTCTCCCTCTTTCTCACTCTCCCCCACCTCTCTCTCCCTCCTTCTCCCTATCCCTCTCTCCCTCCCAAATTTTCCTTCCTCCCTCTCTCTCCCCTATCTCTCCCTCTTTCTCACTCTCTCCCTCCCTCTCTCTACCTCATCACCCCCACCCTCCCTCCATCTTCATCCTCCTCTCTCTCTCCCTCCCCCAATCTCCCCCCTCTCTCTCTCTCTTCCCCACCTCTACCTTCCCTTCCCCCTCTTTTCTCTCCCTAAGTGTCAACCCTCTCTCTCAATGTGAAGTGGAATGATAATTGATTAAATTTCATATGCACTCTGTAAAGTGGAATGCTAATTGATTAAAATGCATATGCTTTCTAGTTGACAATGCTCTCTATTTAAAATAAAATGCATATATGCGGTTTGAATACATATGCATTTTAGAGTTTGTGAGGTTCGCTCACAAGCTCGAGGTTTAAGCCTAACTTATGAAACATACTTGCTTTATTTAAAATTATAACAGAGATGTGTTTACTTATGAAAAGCACTTGCTTTATTTAAAACTATAACAAAGATGTGTTTACCAGATCCATGATGACATAAAGAAGTGGACTCAAATTTATTTGATGTGGCCTCCACCAAAGCAACTGGGCTTGAACCGTCGTGTATGGATGACAGTTTCTCCTTTCCTTTCAGATTCTTCGATGGTGCTGCACAATATGGTGTCTGTGGAGCCGATATGGTCATTAATATTGCAGCCAATCATTATTTTCACCTCTACATGAAGGCTGGGAGGGGTACGAATACCAGGGATGAACTGGTGGCTCTATGGGGATTCCTCTTTTTTGCTAAGGTGAAGGGCATTGCTCTGACCCATATTTTCGATGACTCTCAGAGCATTATTGACTGAGCATGGGGAAGTCCTTTTTGCAACCACTTCTTCTCAAATATTGGGTTTGGAGGACTCACGATCTGATTCTATAGTTCAGGGACTTATCCTTCTCTCACATCTTCCGATGTCACAATGTCGAGACCGATAGGCTCTCTAAGATATCACTTGGTCCAATGGATGGCAAATTATTATATCAAGAGTATCTGGCAGGTGTGCTAGTAGTTTATTCCTCTTTATAGATCTGTCAGATGCTGCGGGTGCATTTTCCTCCAGTCTGTGTTTTTATTGGGTGGTGGTGACAGTTTTTGTTTAATATGACTATGGGGAGGTTGGTCCTATGTGGATGGTTTTGATGAACTCAGGGGTATTTAGTTCTTTTGTTGACTGCTGTAACTGTTGTGCCTTCGAAACTTTTAATACGTTGTTTTATGAGAAGATTGCACTTCTTGTAATAGACTCTATGTTTCTTGGACATATCTTTTTCTTACTAGGGGAGGGAGGCCAAAAGTGGTGCGAAGCCACTTTGAACACTTGGGACACCATGTTGACGCCACCCGGCGAGGTCCGGAGGTGCCCAGGTGGCTGCTCCACGTCGTCCCGGGTAGATAGCGCTTTAATGCGCTTTATTACACCTCGGGAACCATGCTAGGTATCCATTTCCCCGCAGCTGCTCCAGACGCCTGTGTATTCTTGCTCAGGGCCGGAGTGTGAATGTTTGGCCACCCTAGAACCTGTCCGCCATGGCGTCATTGCTACTCCGATGCCGCCTCCTGCTCCTGTTCGAACATGCCGCTGCTTGGAGGCTCCGTCATCGTGTTGTGGTCCGCGTCTGGTTGTTGTTCGGGTGGAGGTGTTTGCTGTTCGAGCGGAGGTGTTTTCTGCTGTTAACCTGGTTGGAGTTCATGGTGGAGCAGCCCGCCTCCATGGTCGTCACTGTGGGTTGGAGAACTATTGTGGTGTTGTTCTTGTGTTCATGGTCCATGGCGCGGATCCCCCGGTGGGAATCTCCTGTTGCTGCTTGTTTGCGGGCTGCTCCTGGTGTTGGTGTTCCTGCTTCATCCTTGGCTCCTGGTTCGTCCTCGGCTCCTGGTTCTTACTCCGTTCCTGGTTTGTGCACGGCGGTGGCCATCTGTCCAGAAAACGTGGTAGGATTTTGATCCTATCGGCTTCTCTTGCATTGTGTTTTTCAACACAACCACTCTCTCGGTGTGATTTGCTTTCTTTCTCTATCTGTGTTTGGTCTAGTTGGGTCCAGTTGCGTCTGTGTTCTTGGTTGAATCAAAACGACGTCGTAGGTTATGGTTTTTGGTTTTTAATGGAGTACTATTATGATTTTTGGTTTTTAATGGAGCATTTTTAGGGTTGAATTCGTTTACGAATGGAACAGTGTTATGGTATTTGGTTTTTAATGGAGCACTATAATGGTTTTTGTTTTTTAATGGAGCACTGTTGTGTTTTTTGGTTCTCAATGCAGCACTGTTATGGTTTTTGGTTTTTAATGGAGCACTATTATGGTTTTTGGGTTTTAATGGAGCACTGGTATGGTTTTGGGGTTTTAATGGAGCACTGCCTTCATTTCAAGGCTATGGTTTCTAGGGTTTCATGGTTTCGGCTTTAGGATAAGACGTTTTGGTTTTCAATGGAGCGCTGTTAATGGAGCACTATTATGGTAATTGGTTTTTAATGGAGCACTGTTATGGTATTGGGTTTTTAATGGAGCATTGTAATGGTTTTTGGTTTTTAATGGAGCACTGTTATGGTAATTGGTTTTTAATGGAGCACTGTAATGGTTTTTGGTTTTTAATGGAGCACTGTTATGGTAATTGGTTTTTAATGGAGCACTGTAATGGTTTTTGGTTTTTAATGGAGCACTGTTATGGTATTTGGTTTTTAATGGAGCATTGTTAAGGTATTTGGTTTTTAATGGAGCACTGTAATGGTTTTTGGTTTTTAATGGAGCACTGTTATGGTTTTTGGGTTTTAATGGAGCACTGGTATGGTTTTGGGGTTTTAATGGAGCACTGTAATCGTTTTTGGTTTTTAATGGAGCATTATTATGGTATTTGGTTTTTAATGGAGCACTGTAACGGTATTTGGTTTTTAGTGGAGCACTGTTATAGTTTTTGGTTTTTAATGGAGCACTGTTATGGTCGAAATTGATTATTAATGGCACATTGTGAGGGTCGAAATTTATTATTAATGATTGTATGAATTAGCAATGAATGGTTGTTAATTTGTTAATGGAGTTGATTATAGGATTAGGGTTTGAAGGTTACGGGAAATTCTGACATAAAAAAAACACCATAACAGTGCTCCATTAAACCCTTCAGTCATTATATTGCTTTCAGTGATTGCTTGAACTCGTAAGGAATGGTTGTTAATTTCTTATTGGAGTTGATTATAGGATTGATGCATGCTTGAGATGCAAGATGACGCTCTAAAATAATTTGGGCATGCCAATTAGATGAATAATTTGGACTGTGAATTGAATGCATGAAACCTTTTAACAAATTAGGGTTTGCTATGGTTCATTGATTGTTTCAGTGATTGTATGAATTTGGAATCAGGGTTTGGAGGCATGAAACCTTCTAAGAAATTAACAGCCATTCATGCTAATTAGGGTTTGCTATGGTTCAGTGACTGTTTAAGTGATTGGATGAATTCGCAATGAATGGTTGTTAATTTGTTAATGGAGTTGATTATAGGATTAGGGTTTGATATGGTTTCATTGTTTCATTGGTTGATAACTTAGTATATTTTAAAATTGATAGAAGGTTTCATGGTTATGGAAAATTTAGATATGGTTTAATGGTATGAAGGTTACGGGAAATTCTGACATAAAGAAAACACCATAACAGTGATCCATTAAACCCTTCAGTGATTATATTGCTTTCAGTGATTGCTTGAATTCTTAAGGAATGGTTGTTAATTTCTTATTGGAGTTGATTATAGGATTGATGCATGCTTGAGATGCAAGATGACGCTCTGAAATGGATTTGGGCATGCCAATTAGATGAATAATTTGGACTGTGAATTGGAGGCATGAAACCTTTTACAATTCTAGTATCCCTTTATTGGATGAATATGTGAAATAAGCTTTGATTTATAATGAGAGTATGAGAGAATATGAAAGAGTATTTGAATGTTGGACATGCATATGTGTTTGTCCCATCTACAGTTAGCCCTCATTTTGTATTTTTCTAGAATTTTGGTTCTCATTTAAAAATTTGTCATTACTCTTCCAGCAGTAATGCAATATGCAACATGGAAATAGTGATACCACCTACTTTCATTCTTGCTGTGTGCTCTAACCTAAGTAATCTTTAACTGTGTGCTCGACGGTTGTTTGCAATGCTTACTATCAATCCAGTTCAAGTTGATTTGCATTCAAGTCAGTATTGCATTCAGGAAAACTTTGCATTCAATTTAAATTTTCAATCAGGTTGGTCTACCATCCAATTTAGTTTAACATTCAAATTAGTTTGCTAACCAAGAAATCTAGCAATCAGTTTTAGTAAGGAATGTAGTCCAGTAAATAGACAGAGCCATGAAGAAAACAATACTTGACATAAAGGGCATATTCTTGTTCAACAAAGTAGGAATTCAAGATTTATACATATGGTTGGTCCCTGGTGGGTTGGGACTTTATACATTTACTGTGGTTATGTCCACAATATATCGACTATTAGATTGGAATCAAACAAAAACTTAGGAAACCACCCAAATTTCCTCCTGCAACAAAACCTTAGTAAACCACCCAAAATTCCTCCTGCAACAAAACCTTAGGAAACCACCCAAAATTCCTCCTACAGCAAAATATAACTTAATCTAGCTTTCACATGTGTATGCCAAAGAAAACACATCTTCCATCTGTCAAGCAAAAACTTTGGAACCACCCAAAATCCCCCCCAGCAACAAAATCTTCCTTTCATATGTGTATGCCAAACACAAAACATCTATCATCCACCAAACAAAAAACCCTATGTGTGAGGAGGTTGATTTCCTTCATTACCCAATCTAGTTGGGTTAGATACTGATGCTTGACCCGGTTGTGTTGAGCTGCAAACATTTGGTGCAGGCCAGGTTGCTCCTTGTAGCCAAGGAGGAATTGAATAACCATAGTTATGACTTGAGCCTAATTGCCCTGGGTTCACCGGAGGTGTTTGGAAGGCATACACAGTATTTCCCCCTGCCTAGTGGTATTGGGGTATCTATATGTTAATAAGGTCCTGGAATAATATTATGTTCTTTGAAAACTGATCCAATGGGTTGTCAACCACCTCTATCCTCTCCAAACCATTTGGATTCCTCTGATTTGCCTTTCTTTTGTCACGTCTCCATTTTGACCCCCTTCGCTTTGAATCGTAAATGATGTAAATATTGTTATTTAATCATGGTGACGAGCTCAAGGCCAAGGCCCCACCATTGATTTAGCATTTTATGTATCAGCAATTAAAAATAGATGCCTATGGTTCTTGTGCTAGATAGGCACAATGTAAATAAGACATCATGTAAATACGGATTTTAATGAAAAACCCACAACTAGCTATACAATGCAGCAAAGAGATGGGGGCATGATTCTACAAGGAATAGGGAGGGAAATTATTCAAACCCTTAAGCCAATGGTGTTAATCCATGAGTCAATGAGAAAACCAATAAACCACCAACTACCCATTTTGGGTTATGCACCCAATCATTTAATTCTTCCAGAAATTGGTTGAGGCAATTAATGCCTTGGGAATGAAGAGTTATGGCAGCCAATTTCGTGTATGGGCAAGCCATCAACCTGGGAAATCATATTTTGTCTCCTTGGGCAAGAAAACACCCACGAAATGGTGCCCAAAGCCATTCTAAACCCACAGTCTTTCCTCTTTCACGCAGTCTGAACCACTGGGTCTTTCCCCATCACATTTTTAACCATTTTTCCTGCATTTTCCATGCCTAGGAGTCGTTTTTGCATTATGCAGCAACTGGGAGAGAAGGGCCATGATTTGGGATTTTGATAGAGGTCGTTTTTGCCCCAAAATACCCATGGGCATTTTTCTGAAAACATTTTTTTCTCTCCAGGGTTGAATCCCCAATTGCTATTTTCGTTTTTGGGTCTTCCCACATTTTTATGGGCTGGTAGAATCCCCATCTTTGGGTATCTCACTGTAAAAATGTTTTTATCATGCCCAATAATTGTGGTTCTGCTGTTATGTGCATCCTTGTTTTGGTTTGAATCTGTGAGCAAGATATTTGGAGTGGTAGTGGACAGAATTGGCTTGATAAAACTAGTGGGGGAGACAACCTCTCAAGAAAGATCAAGAGGGCTTTGGCTACTCTTCTATGCACACCCTGAGAGCGCTAGATGAGGAAGGTATGGCTTGAGGGACTGTACAACAGTGAAAAGAATACTTCCTTGTGCTGGGTGTATAGGTATTGTGGGTGCCAAGCTAGATAGATCTTGTAAGGTTATCCCTGGCTCTGTGCTTGAGCTCACTAGCTTAGCAATTCTCCCTTTCCATTTCCTAGTATCCTGATAAACCCAATTGTAGATTGGCTTGTCTCATCTTGGTGTATGCTTGGCTATGTGTGAGTCTGTTGTTCCCTAATTCCTTATAGAGATCATGCCCAACTCGGGGGTGGCCATGTGTTGAGATATTGATGATCACAACTAGCCTATGGTTGGGTGGAATGTTGCAGTTGCATAGCCAGTTGCTTGGGACTAATTTGTTATAAGATAAGTACTCTCTTGTGTTAAATTTGCATTTATTTATTTAATGAATATCTTGAATGTATGATGGATGTGTTACTGAAATTTTTTTCGTTGTGTTTTTCTTATAATTATACATTTTATATGTTCTTTTATATTATGTGAATGCTTATTTAAAAGCTCATGGGGCTAGATGCCCGGTTATAGCATCACGTCCTCTCTATCATGCTGGTATGATGAGAGGGGATGTGATAGAATGGTATCAGAGCTGCTGGTTGCAGCATTGGACTTCTATGGGCCAAATCAGATTACAGTCACATGGGAGGGTCCCTTCCTAATCACTACAGGTATTAGCGTTGGACCTAAACTGGCTAAGTTAGATAGTTGTAGAGGTAAGGTTACCTCCTACTGAGCAGCAGTCATCACAGGAAGAAGAAAAGAAGAATCCAAAATTTGTTTTAAGATTTTTTGGAAAAATTTTGTTTAAGTCGGTTTTGTGGAAGAATTCGGGAAAACGCCCTGCAATTGCGGAAGGATTCCGCGAATTGTTCTGCAATGTGGAAAAGTTCGGGAAGTCGCCCCGCAATTGCGGAATGATTCCGCGAATCGTTCTGCAACACGGAAGAGTTCAGGAAATCGTTCTGAAATTACGGAAGAGTTCGGCGAATCATCCCGCAATTGCGGAAGAGTTTGGCGAATTGTCCTGCAACTGCGGAAGACTTCGGTAAATCGTTCCAAAATTGCGAAAGCATTCAAAAAATCGCCCCGCAATTGCGGAAAGAATTTCCACCGAAACTGTGAAAGGAATTCTCTTCCGAAACTGCGGAAGAAATTCTCTTCCGAAATTGCGGAAGAGTTCGGTAAATCATTCCGAAATTTCGGAAGAGTTCGGCAAATCGCCCTGCAATTGCGGAAGGCTTTGGCAAACCACCCCGAAACTGCGAAAAGATTTACCAAAAAAAAAAAAACAAGGGCGCTGCAACCACAAGGGGGAAGCCCCCCTTGACCCCCGTCATCCCCTCCCCCCCTCATATGTCGTTGATTGTGAGAAAATTCGATGATTTGATAAATTGTCAATATAACATTTTTCCACGTGCATGAAAGTAAGTTATGAATTCTGAGAATATAATGCAGCTAACAATGGTGTTGATGAACACATTTTGCAGAATCACAGTTACATCAGGGCAACACTCTAGATAGTACAGTTGGAAAGTTTTGGATCTTGGTTGGGCCAAGAAAATCAACATCATGGCTGATGCACAGGATCCCTATGATTATGAGACAAATGCCATGGGGGAGAACATACATGTTGAGAATGCTGAAACAAAATCTAATGGGAGAAGAAATCAAGAGACTCCTACAGGTATTGCAGCCACCATGAGAAGCCTAAGGGTGGAGTTGCAAAGCTGTAGGGAAGATAATGAAAGGATGATTAAAGCTCAGGAAGAACAAAATCAGTTGAATGCAGCCATGCTACAGAGTTTGACAGACATCCAAAGGTAAATAAACTCTGGACATCAGACATCAAATCTAGAAAGGGGTCGGAGTAGTTATAGGAGGAATTCCCGCAAGAGGGCCAGTAGCTCAAGAAGAGTTTCTACAGACAGAACATATACTCCAGAAATCTCTTCTAATGAATCATCTGACTCTGAAGACTCCATTGAGGGTTCAAGCTCTTAGTCTCGTAGAAGCAAGAGGAAGAGGCACTACAAGAACAATTCACATGGGGAATTTAAGAAGGCAAAACCTCCTACATTTGATGGAGAGATAAAGTCTGGTCAAGAAGCTGAAGCTTGGCTTCTCGAGATGAGAAAGTGTTTCCAAGTCCAAGACTACTCGGGAAATATGAAGGCAAGGGTAGCCATCTTCAACTTGAATGGAAGGGCATCTATATGGTGGAAACACATCAGGCAAGTGAAGAAGATCAATGAAAGGAAGATTGTGTGGAAACAGTTCAATAAATACTTCAAGCAGAAGTACCTCTCTGACAAGTACTATGATGATAAGATCAAAGAGTTCCATGAGTTGAGATTGGGACAATTGACCATGGAAGAATATGCAAAGAAATTCTTGGAGCTGCTAAGATATGTCAGGTACATTCGAGATGATAAGGTTAAAATTCAGCGTTTCCTACGTGGACTGCCCCAGTCATATAAAGATAGAATTGAGTTTAATGAACCTCGAACGCTAGAGGAGGCCATAAGAAAGGCCAAGTATTTCTTTGATCAAAACAAAAGCAAACCAGAATTCCATAAGGCATGGAAGGATAGGAAAAACGAAAAGTTTGATCAAAGGAAGAAGGGGTTCAAGCCTCCTCAATTCCGGAATCAGCAAAGGCAACCATCACAGGTTGTGACTAAGCCAACTAGGATGATGGGAGACAAGCTAAGAGATCCAAAGGAGCCAAGAGAACCACTCCAGTGTTGGGGTTGTGGAGGAGAGCACATGCTTAGGAACTGTCCACATTGGAATGGGAATCCAAATCAAGTTCACAACATCCAAAGAGCTGAAACTGTGGGTCAAGTGGCAAGGACAATCCCTAGAATCTATGCAGCAGTAGATGAACGCCAAGCAGATCATCAATCAACTGTGGTTGAATTTGAAGGTAAGATTGCTAAGCAATCTATTTCTATTTTTATTGATCCCGGATCTACTCATAGTTATGTCACTCCTAGAATTGTTGATATTTGCACTTTCAAGAAATTAAAGCATAGTAAATCATGGTTAGTTCAACTAGCCACTGGAACCAAGAGAAAAGTTAGTGAAATAGTAGAGAAATGTCCATTAGAGATGGATGGGCTATTCACCTATGCAGATCTGAATATTTTTCCACTTGGTTCCTATGATATTCTCATTGGAATGGATTGGTTATAAGCACACAGGGTTGAACTTGACTGCTACAATAAGACATTCGAATGCATGGATGAAGAAGGAAACCCGAGGGTTGTAAAAGGCATTCCAAAGGTGACTTCTATTAGACAAGTTTCAGCTATGCAGCTAAAGAAATTATGTAGGAAAGGATGTCAATTGTATGCAGCCCACATTCTAGAGGCAGCAGAGAATGAAACTCTTAAATTGGAAGACTATCATGTATTACAAGAATTCATGGATGTTTTTCCTAATGAGATTCCAGGACTTCCTCCAAAAAGAAATTTTGACTTTACAATTGAACTTGTGCCAAGAGCGGCACCAGTGTCTAAGACACCCTACAGGATGAGTACACTGGAATTGCTAGAATTGAAAATGCAATTACAAGAGTTGCTAGAAAAGAAATATATTAGGCCAAGTGTGTCCCCGTGGGGAGCACTTGTTCTATTTGTGAAAAATAAAGATGGAACACTCAAATTATGTATTGACTACAGGCAGTTGAACAAAGTCACTGTGAAGAACAAATACCCATTGCCCCGAATTGATGACCTTTTTGACCAAATGAGAGGGGCAAAGGTATTTTCAAAGATTGACTTGAGGTCTAGTTACCATCAGATAAGAATCAAAGAAGAAGATATTCATAAGACAGCCTTTAGAACAAGGTATGGACACTATGAGTTTGTAGTGGTACCATTCGGTCTCACAAATGCACCAGCTACATTCATGTTTCTCATGAATAATGTTTTTAGCAAGTATTTGGACAAGTTTGTTCTTGTATTCCTAGACGACATTCTCATCTATTCTAAGAATGAAGAAGAGCATGAAGAACATTTGAGAATGACAATGCAATTACTAAGGAAGCATAAGCTGTATGCAAAGTTGAGCAAATGTGGCTTTTATAAAGATAGAATTCATTATTTGGGTCACATCATCTTTGACGAAGGAATATCTGTAGACCTTGAGAAGATTGAAACCATTATGAATTGGCCAACTCCAAGGAATGTGACCGATGTGAGATATTTTATGGGCCTTGCTGGTTACTACAAGAGGTTTATTGAAGGATTCTCCAAGGTTGCAAACCCGATCACTTCTTTTCCAAAGAAGGGGATAAAGTTTGAATGGTCACCAAGATGTGAGGAAAGTTTTCAATGGTTGAAGAATCTTCTTACAAGTGCACCAATTTTGAAAAGTGCAGACCTGGAAAAAGACTTTGTGGTGTGTACCGATGCATGCAATCAAGGACTTGGAGGAGTTCTTATGCAAGACAACCATGTGATATGCTATGAGTCAAGAAAGTTGAAGGAGCATGAGAAGAACTATGCTACTCATGATGTAGAAATTGCAGCCATAGTACATGCTTTAAAGATGTGGAGACATTACTTAATGGGGAGAAAATTTGAGTTAAGGACAGACCATTGTGGTCTGAAATACTTGTTTGATCAGCCAACTTTAAATGCTAGGCAAGCTAGATGGTTGGAATTTTTGTGTGAATTTGATTTTGAAATCAAACACATAAAAGTGAAAGAAAACAAGGTGGCTGATGCACTCAGAAGGAAGGTACATGAAATGTAGGTGGCAGCACTTAGTACTTGCCAACCAGATTTGAGGCAGCAGATTGTTAACCATATGGTTGAGGATGAAGTGTATGAGCAGATAAAGGGAAAATTGTAGCAGCAAGACCTTGGCAAGAAGTATGAGGGTTATCATTTGGAGGAAGATGGACTTCTTACCTATAAAAATAGAGTCTATATTCCCAATGTGGCAGATTTGAGGAGGATTGTTATGGATGAAATCCATAAAGCTCCATATTCTGGTCACCCAGGATATCAGAAAACAATTGCTACAGCAAGAAAATATTATTTCTGGCCAGGAATGAAGAAGGATGTCGCTGAATACATTTCTAAGTGCATGAAATGTCAACAGGTCAAGGTTGAACAACAACATCCCGCAGGTTTATTGCACCCAGTGCCAATTCTAGAATGGAAATGGGAAATAATTTCCATGGATTTTATTACAGGATTGCCAATGACTAAGAGACAACATGATTCCATCATGGTTGTGGTGGACAAGTTAACAAAGGCAGCACATTTCATACCGGTTAAGTCCACATATAAAGCCGATGCCATTGCAAATATTTTCATGAAAAAAATTTTCAAATTACATGGGTTGCCTAAGGCAATAATTTCTGACAGGGATACCAAGTTCACTTCCAATTTTTGGAAAGGTTTCTTTGCAGATTTGGGTACACAGTTGAACTTTAGCACCATGTACCATCCTCAAACAGACGGGAAAACAGAAAGAGTAAATCAGGTGCTTGAAGACATGCTTCACATGTATGTAATGGACAAGCCATCCAAGTGGGAGGATTATCTACACCTGGTAGAGTTTGCTTATAATAATGGGCAGCAAGAATCATTGGGAATGAGTGCATATGAGGCTTTGTACGGTAGAAGGTGTAGAACACCAGTGACTTGGGACAATCCAGTGAACAAAATTGTACTTGGGCCAGAATTGCTTAATGAAATGGAACAAGAGGTTGCAAAGATCCGGCAGAATTTAAAAGCAGCCCAGGATAGACACAAAAGCTATGCAGATAAACATAGAATGCATAGGGAATTCGATGTTGGGGATCATGTGTATATTAGAGTGAGATCGAGGAAGAGTTCCTTGAAGCTTGGGAGTTGTGCCAAGCTATCACCTAGATATTGTGGGCCATTTGAAGTGCTTGAAAGAATAGGGCCAGTTGCATATAGACTTGCATTTCCTGCTAGCACTAAAGCTCATAATGTTTTTCATGTCTCTTTACTTAAGAAATATGTACATGATCCTAACCATGTGATTAATTGGGATGTGATCCAGGTGGAACCCGAGGGAGAGTTCCAAACCGATCCATTGTGCATCCTAGACAAGAAGGTAACATTGCTCCGGAACCAAGCCATCGGACAGGTAAAGGTGCAATGGAAGCACTACGGTCTCGATGAGGCTACATGGGAGCTGGAGGATGCCATGAGAGTGGCATATCCATTTTTGTTCAGTTTTGATGAGCACTGAGGACAGTGCTGATGTAAGGGGAGGGGAATGTCACGTCCCCATTTTGACCCCCTTCGCATTAAATCGTAAATGATGTAAATATTGTTATTTAATCATGGTGAGGAGCTCAAGGCCAAGGCCCCACCATTGATTTAGCGTTTTATGTATCGACAATTAAAAATAGATGCCTATGGTTCTTGTGCTAGATAGGCACAATGTAAATAAGACATCATGTAAATACGGATTTTAATGAAAAACCCACAACTAGCTATGCAATGCAACAAAGAGATGGGGGCATGATTCTACAAGGAATAGGGAGGGAAATTATTCAAACACTTGAGCCAATGGTGTTAATCCATGAGTCAATGAGAAAACCCATAAACCACCAACTACCCATTTTGGGTTATGCACCCAATCATTTAATTCTTCCAGAAATTGGTTGAGGCAGTTAATGCATTGGGAATGAAGAGGTATGGCAGCCAATTTCGTGTATGGGCAAGCCATCAGCCTGGGAAATCATATTTTGTCTCCTTGGGCAAGAAAACACCCACGAAATGGTGCCCAAAGCCATTCTAAACCCATAGTCTTTCCTCTCTCACGCAGTCTAAACCACTGGGTCTTTCCCCATCACATTTTTCACCATTTTTCCTGCATTTTCCATGCCTGGGAGTCGTTTTTGCAGTATGCAGTAGCTGGGAGAGAAGGACCACGATTTGGGATTTTGATAGAGGTCGTTTTTTCCCCAAAATACCCATGGGCATTTTTCTGAAAATATTTTTTTCTCTCCAGGGTTGAATCCCCAATTGCCATTTTCGTTTTTGGGTCTTCCTACGTTTTTCTGGGCTGGTAGAATCCCCATCTTTGGGTATCTCACTGTAAAAACGTTTTTATCATGCCCAATAATTGTGGTTCTGCTGTTATGTGCATCCTTGTTTTGGTTTGAATCTGTGAGCAAGATATTTGGAGTGGTAGTGGACAGAATTGGCTTGATAAACCTAGTGGGGGAGACAACCTCTCAAGAAAGATCAAGAGGGATTTGACTACTCTTCTATGCACACCCTGAGAGCACTAGATGAGGAAGGTATGGCTTGAGGGACTGTACAACAGTGAAAATAATACTTCCTTGTGCTAGGTGTGTAGGTATTGTGGGTGCCAAGCTAGATAGATCTTGTAAGGTTATCCTTGGCTCTGTGCTTGAGCTCACTAGCTTAGCAATTCTCCCTTTCCATTTCCTAGCAACCTGATAAACCCAATTGTAGATTGGATTGGATCATCTTAGTGTATGCTTGGCTATGTGTGAGTCTACTGTTCCCTGACTCCTTGTAGAGATCATGCCCAGCTCGGGGGAGGCTGTGTGTTGAGATATTGATGATCACAACTGGCCTATGGTTGGGTGGAACGTTGCAGTTGCATAGCTAATTGCTTGGGACTAATTTGTTATAAGATAAGTACTCTCTTGTGTTAGCTTTGCATTTATTTATTTTATGAATATCTTGAATGTATGATGGATGTGTTACTGAAATTATTTACGCTGTGTTTTTCTTATAATTATACATTTCATATGTTCTTTTATATTATGTGAATGCTTATTTAAAAGCTCATGGGGCTAGATGCCTGGTTATAGCATCACGTCCTCTCTATCATGCTGGTATGATGGGAGGGGACATGACATCTTTGCTCCCTTTCCTCCCTTTCCAATTGTTTCCTTCGCTCTCTTTCCTCCCTTTGTTTCACTCTTACAAGCCTTTCCTTCAATTTTTTGCTACAACAATCTTTGCTTCCTTCTTCTCCTTTGCCAAGGCCTTCTTCTCCTCTTTTAATTCCTGCATCTCCTTTTTCTTGTGCTCAGCCTCAATCAGTAGGGTGATGTAGTCCTCGGATGTTAGTATTTGTGAGCTCCTACTTAATCTAAGATGCTCAGCAGTGGGATTAGATAGTTGAGCTGCAACTTTCTCCACTGGCAACTTAAGGAACTGGCCAAGTAGTGGCTCATTTGGTGGGAGTGCCTCATCATCATTTTCTTGGTCCACTGTATCTTCATTTTGTTCAATCTCATCTCCAACACCCCCAAGTGGCACATAATAATGTACAGCTTCATTGTTAAGGACTGCTGGCATCGAAGGCAGGTTAAGGCTTTCATCATTGGTGGGGGTGACAATGTGTCTGTTCATATTTGTCATCGCCTCTACCAACCACTCGGGTTGTTCTGGATGGCTTGGAAATGTCAACTCCTTGCTGTTGTTTACCACTGCTTGGTCACCTCCATTCACACTCAAATTGGCAACGTTGTTATGAACAATCCCTTGGCCATCTAATTCTGTTTCTGTCCTTCCAATAGCTTCTATATTCTCCCCAATAGGTTCGGTGCCATACTGACTTTCACTTACGTGTTCATTGTCGGCTTCCAGTGGTTGGAAATGACCTTGAGAGAGTGATATGATGTTATCTGCAACATCTGCATCCTCTTGCCCCTGAACATCAAAAGCCTGACTACATCCCGTGTCATGTTGAAGAGCATCAGAATTAAAAGGCCATATTCTTGTCCGCCTAAAACCATCCCTGATATTTGATGCTGTGAGCGCCCTAGCAAAATATTTGCTTGCAAGTTCTGCTAATTCAAACCTCTTCACCTCTACCCCCGGGTTCTTTACCATCCAGGACGCTCTCTCAGACCTGAAGTAACACTTGAAAGGCCCAAACACACTCACATCTAGAGGTTGCAGCCTGTGGGTGGTATGTGCAGGCAGTGTCAACAGATCAATGCCTAGCCCGTTTGCCTCCTCAATGGTTTATATAGCAACGTGGTTGCCATGGCCATCAAAAATCAACAGGTGTCTGTTTTCAGGTGAAACACCGCCAGGGACAGAGGAAGCAAAGTGGCAAAGCCAACTCAAGAACAGTTCTTTTGTCATCCAAGCATGGGGGTGTGCAACCATGCATGCGCCAGGTTCACAATTTTTAATGTAATTTTTGAGTTGATTCTTTCCCTTGAACAGATAAAAACCTGGAATTGATGCTCCAACTGCGATGACACAACAAAGAATAGTTATCCACTCTCTACTTTTTGGCAGAATTTTGGGCACATTCCTACTCCCTCTCTTGGCAATTACCCGCATGCCACAATTCCTCCCTTCCTGCAATCCAGTCTCCTCACAGTTCCATATATGGTCTCCTTTGTATAAGTGTTTCTCATATGCATCAGAGAGTTTCTGATAGAACTTGGTCACAACTGTAGGGCGTAGATTGAAATCCCTATCCCTGTCAAGACCCTCTGCTGTGCGTAACACAAGTTCTAGATGCCTTTGTTTAAATCCTCTCCACCATGATTTCCCTGGAAATCCATCTTGAAGGGGTTTGGCCTCCTTTGACAGATTTTGGCAATATTGGATTTGAGTTGAACCAACTCCAGACCATGGCCTAGTTGAGCCATCTCTTCACACCAGACCACAACTTCTTCTTCCTCTTCTGCACTCAACACTGTAAGAGGTCCTTTTCGCTTGGTATGGGTCAGGCCATTTATCCAGTAATGGATTGATGTTGGTGGAATCCCATGTTTTTTAGCAGCTGCTCTGATAGAAAAACCATTGAACTCTATATCATCTATGGTAGCCTTTATGTCTTCTTGTGTCCATCCTCTGATGGCACTAATCTTCTTACTGCCAATTGCACCTTGAACTGTGGTTGATTGTGGAATAACACCTCTAGGATCTGCATCATTTTCCTCTTCAACTGTGGTTGATGGTGGAATAACACCACTACGCTCTGTATCATTTGCCTCTTCAGCATCTCTGTGTGCATTGTTATTATCAGCATCATGTGCTATCTCCTCATCGGACGAGGTGCATCGTAGCTGGGCACCCCTGCTGAGTCTCCTACTTGACCTCCTTGCACAAGTAGTGTTGACTCTTTCCATGACTGCAATCACCCACAGAATTAGAACAAACAGGGCCAAGGATAGGGCTAGGGACAGTGCTCCATTAAAAACCAAAAACCATAACAGTGCTCCCACCCATGGAATTAGAACTAGATGTGTATCTTCACAAGGATCTGGAATACTAAAATAGTTGTGTTAAAACAAAGTGTTAAAACGACCCTAGGATCTGGAGTATTCAACAGGATCTCTTAATGTGATTTACATGTTCAATGCAGGTTCTTACATAAAACTAGATATAGTCTGGCTACTTGAAAACGTTATTGAAAGACAAGTTTATCTTGAATGCAATACCTGAACTCTGAATGCTGTCTTGAATTAACTCTGCACCTGGAAATCAATCTGCAACTGTATTTTGCTTGAATGCAATGCCTGGACTCTGAAATTCAAGCTTGGAAATAGAGGTGAGTTTAACAAGGTCTGGGAATTTCGAATAGCAGAAAAAATGGAGTTTTTCTGAAGGTTGTAGTGTCTTTATAGCATTTTAGTGTTTGATTTGATTGGCAACTTTGAGACGGCATGGATTGCAACTGGCTGGAGTTGGATGAGTAGCTCAATATTGAGTTGGCCTCGATCCAATGGCCATCAATGGGGCTTTGTCGATCCAAGTGCTATTCGAAATGCCTACGGACATGCTTTTGTTTGGTTTTATGGTTGATTTGATGATTTCTGTTTGGTTTTATGGTAGATTTGATGATTTTAATGGAGTTGGCAGCATTAATTGCATTGATTGGGCTACTTTGTTGAACAACAATGCACCTGGAGCTGACACTCATTCTCCATTTATTATGCAAGTGACATTCGATAAATTTGCAGGTGGGATGCCTTGGTGGTTAAGTGATTCTCGATGCTGGTCTGGGTGTACACTGAAGCTTGGTCGATGGGGTCCATGTCATGGGCAATCCATCTTTGTAGATTGGGCTGCCTGGGGAGTGATGAGGTCCAATTAGATGTTTGTGTCAATGCATGTTGGGATTTGGAAGGGACATGATGGATTTGAATTTGGTTCTGTCAAGACTGCCTAGTTGTCAACCTTTTGTCCTATAGTTGACAGTTGTGGGCCTACTGTACAGAATGACACTTAATGAACTTAAATAGGACACTTTTTATATATTTATATAATTATATGTGTTTGACAGTTGGCATTTTCTTGGTCACTTTTTGGGTTGTAACAGTCACTGGTTCTATCACCACGACCAATTCCCGTTCAACTATAAAACTCTCTCCCCTAATAAAAAGGTGTTTTTTCGTCGTCAAAAAAAGAGTGGACTCAACTTTGTCAACTCATCCTAAATCAATTATTTTAACCATTCATAAAATCAATTTTAATGTTTTTTAAAATCAATTTTTAATTTCAATATAATAAATAATAAATAAAAATTGAAATCAGAAATTATTATTAGCTCATTATCTTAACCACTAAACAAAATACGCAACACTATGTACGATATGGATTTAAAACTACACTATGAATTCAAAATCGACTTGATTCTCGAAACTTTTATATTTTAACAAACATGTAGTTTTGATATTTTAAGTTTAGGAGCTATGAATAACTCATTTGTTTTTTTTCTTAATGTTAAAGTATGCCACATTAAGTTTTACCGTGAAGCATGAAGAGGGCGGGAAGTAAACCGTAGCAAAGTATGTATAAAGAAGACAGAGCCCATAGACAGTAGACACCGTAACACATCCCTCACACATTATTAACTTTTCTCATATTTTTTACCACCACTCTCATATTAAATTTGGTTTAGTTGTAGAAATAGGAAGGTCTCCTTACTTCACAAACCCTCATAATAAAAAATTGGATTTAGGTTGAGAAATAGGAAAAGCTATTATTAAGTTTCCTCAAGGTTATTGGCTTAGTAGCATTCGCAAACTTGCTTCATTGTGCAATTGCATTAAAAGTAGAAATATATTTTGGTGATTCGTAAATTGGTAGAATTTCATTCCTATTACAACCACTTTGGATCTTGGATTATCAATATCTTTTTTAAATTCATTAAAGAAATAAATTCTTATCCAAATTGAACCATTTTAAAATCTTTATATATATATATATATAACAATGCATGTGATATTGATAAAAGTTGATTTTTTAAATTTTGATTTATCCGCATATAATGCTAAATCTTTAATGAAGTTAGTAATAAGTTTTGTCACATAATATGTTTACTCAGAAATTGATTATTGCACTGAGTGAAACGAGGTGCTCTACAATTTAGTATGGGGGAGATGTTGTAACATGATATAAGGTTTGTAATAAAATAATTAAAAAAATTCATGTCGGCTCATAAAATAAAAAATTATGAAAAGTATTTAAAAAGAAAAATCTATGTTGATTCATAAAATAAAATAATATGAAAAGTAATTAAAAAATAGATGTTCATTTATAAAATAAAAACTTAAAACTTAAACCTGGATCTACCAATCAAGAAATATCAAATTTCTTGACTTTAAATTTTAAAAAAAAGAAATACACCTCAAGAAATTGGATCTCTCTCAGTGTTTGATACATATGGATTAAGACGGATCTATGTTAGTTTAATTAATTTTAAATGGATCTCCATACATTGCCAAATCTCATGAAATTGCTGCTAAATTTAATTGGTAATAAATTTTATCAACATAGCGTATACAATGAATGATTATTTAATTAAATTTTAATGGATCCGCATAGTGTTTCCACATAGCAGTTGGATCGTTCTTCTCTGTAGGAATCTTCAGAGGTGATATGTAAAAGACATACATAGACTCTGTTTTAGAGCTACACTAACATGCATAAGCATATGAAAAAATGTGGTTTTTATCATTAATTTTTCACATTTTATTTTTTAAATCATTTTTTCATACATGACTTTTATTATTAATTTTAATTTTTTTTAAATGGATTTATATTATTAATTTTTAGTTTTTAAAAATGGATTTAAAAAAACTGAATTTTTAAAATTTGATATTGTTATTTTTTATTGATAAATTAATTTGATTTAATGTAATATTTGTTGTTTAAAAAATAATAATAAAATAAAATAAGCTTTAAAATTACCAAGTTTTGGTCTTAATTTCCATAGTATTTGTACAAAGCAAACTACTTGAATGCAAACTAATGGAAAAAAAAAAATTAGGGAATTATCTTGTCTTTCCAATGATTTTTTTTAAATATTAATGTCATTTAATGTCTCAAAATAATTGCATTTAATGAAACGTTTGTCCTTACAAATTTCAAGAAAAGTTAACAAGTGGCTTGTGTGTAGGCATGGGCATGAAGTTGGTGAACCTTTTAGGTGCTACCAAAGTTATGCAAAATCCGCTCACCTTATGAAAAACAAGATCACGCATAGGTTTTTAAGAACTAGGCCTAACAATTCCAAACCTGGCCATGTAGTTGACATGCAGGATAGGAAAAACATCGCACACATGATATGAACACAATGAGCACATGCTATTACTTGTACTCAACCCCTTTTCTCTCATAACAATGGAATGTGGACTTCTCAACTAACCATCACTTGCATCTGATTATTGGAGGTTGCACGGTTCGATTAATAAAAATAGTTAAAAGGTAAAGGATAGGAACCTTACACAACATAGCATTATTTATCATACCATTTGACCACCTTTCCAAATTGTTGGAAATTCAAGGCATCATAAGGGATTATTTTAACTTCACCCTTAAGATACAACTCTTCTAAGGTCTAAATCAATACTCAAACTCAATTGTCCATTGAACAAAGAAAGATCACAACATTTAGTGCCATCATTCTCGACAAAGTCCAAGTCAAATCTTGCACTTCTTAATCAAACACAACTAGAGATTGACTTGGATTTACAATGAACTCAAGTATGTCATCCTTGAATTAAAAAGAAAAATTAAATGTGTTGTCTTGGTAGAAAAAATGACCGTTAGGGCATGGGATGGATGAAGTCAAAAATTGTGCACGCAATATGTCCAAACGGCGTACGCGAAATGTACAAAATGCGCACGTGATTTTTGAATATTGTACATGCGTTATGGAGGATATAAAAAATCTCATTGGTCCCATCACAACCTTATTTTTGTCAAACTCTGCCCGAAAATCGCATTCTACAAGATTCTGTCGGGAAAACAGTGATTGTAAGTTTTTTGTTTTATTGGCTTATCAAATACAAGATACTAGCATTGATTGTTATGACAATGGGAAACATAGGTAATAGAACAAGAAGATCGGAAAGAAAAAATAATCCCCCTAAAATCATGGACAAGAACTTAAAGAAAAACCAAGGGAAGACATGGTGAATTGGAGGCATGCTTCAATTCCAAGAACAATAGATGATACAAGTCTCTTTACCAATTTATGATAGAATAAGCGTAAACATTCAACATAGGAGCACTCATTTTCAAGAACAATGGATGAAGAATCCCCTGATGGCCCTAATCAAGAAGTAAAGAGTAGGTGATCATCGAGAGATGTTGCAATTCCAACATCACGCAAGTTCCAAATAATTATACCACCATTTAAAGATGGTATGAATGAGGAGCAAATATGAAAACTTTTGGCCTATACTGGTTATGAAAATCATGAAATTTTAGATTTAAATCATGAAGATCATTCTGACGAAGAACAAGTAAATGTTGTTGAGACCACCCATGAGGTCCAACCTATTTTTGAACAAGTAAATGTTTTTGAGACCACCCATGAGGATGTCCGTCCTCCTCCATCTAACAACCAACAAGGGGATGAACAACCACAAGCTCATGTTGAATCATCACAGCCTACCGATGAAGTGTTCCATGCTACAAATGCTACTCCATTACTTCAACTGACTCTAGTGCATTGAAGAACTCCAAAACATATCTAGGTGGATGAAAGTGTCATTATTTCTCTTAAAGATGAGTTATTTAAACGTACTATTTCTTATCAAACTCGACAAATAATTAATAATTGCTTTCATTCAAAATGTGATGCTAACAAATATAGGTTGTTTTTATCTTTGTTAAAATCTAGGTATTTTATTATTGTTAGAAAACAATTAGGCATCAAGGTAATAAATAATTATTTCCCAAGTAGTCATATTGTTAAAACCATAGTAGATGCTTTTATCACAATTGGTAAGAAAAGTCATTCTAAAGATCATAATCCAACTCATCTTGTATTGTCACAAGAAGCTGTAAACAAGAACACAATAAATATTCATTTGTTAAAGCCTCCATCCAAAATTGTTAAGTTGAATGTCAAGACAATACGTAAGTATTGTATAAGAAGAGAACATGATCTTGACACAATTGGCCTGCGGGATGCTAGCATCCAATCCCAAATCGAGCATGACCTCTCACACCTCATATCCTCCAATTAAGGTATTCAGTTCAAATTCCTCCTTTTACATTTTCTTTTGCATGCAGTGTATGGGTCCATAAATTATTTCTACAGGTGGTCCTATGACCCATGAAAAGACCCCCTTCAGCATGGCTAGAGTTTGGTCATCCTCTAATATCCATGGGAATGTTTGCATCCATCCCTGAACTTATACCTCCATTGATAACATCAATAGGCTCAGGAATCTACTCATTATAAAATTGTAGCTGGAGGGAATTCTATCATCGTAACAATGGAATATTATGTGGGATTAACTTCCCACATCACCTCTACCATGTCACACATGTATTATTTTTGTTGAACCAGATCAAATGCTAGTGCCTTCAGTTCTACATGTGCAATAAGCCACTAATGATAATTGTTGGATTGATAATCACCATTGCTGTTGGTATTGGATATAGGACCAAAGACAATTAAAGCATGGCGGAAGATGTTGTTGATGATTTTTCCCATGAAAAGAAATCTTACGAAGAAATGTTGGAGCAAAAAATATGTGATCAAGAGGTTGGTGGAAGGACTGGGTAGTCCTTAGTAAGAAACCAACTGATCAGGTAACATTAGTAGGATGATGGCAGCCTTGCAGGTAAGGTTCATTATGTTAATATTATTAATTGTTGAGAAAGGATGGGTAAGAATCCTTTATTCATGTTTTAGTCATCATAAAATGGTATGCATGTAATAGTGAATGCATTTGTGTGAATGACATTCCATAGGGATGTTATCATGTGACTGTTTAAGAATTTTGAATGCATTCATATGAAAGTAGATTATGCAATGTGTATAATGGTTATGGGTTGATAACCAAGCAAGTAAGGACTTATGGTCCTATTGTGGTAATGCATTAGTGCCACAAAACCACCCATTAATTCCCTATTGGTGTTAAATCAGGATGAAACCTCTTTCCAACAACCATGGAGAGATAAAACTCGGGATGTGTTGTTGAATGGGGAATGAGGGCATCAAATAGACAACCAAATGATTGGGGATATGATTGGGCATGGTGTTGGAGCATTGGCCAGAATGTCCAACTTACCATTGTAGGAAACTTGTGTAAGCACATGGATGTTCTTGATCTATGTGGCAGTGCGTTGGGTGCATTTAGTAAATGTACCTTAAAAATATCTTGTAAATCTTGTGATTAAGCATTAAGTAAATGCATATAAAATTTTGTGTAAAAGTTGTGAATGTGCATACATGTGTGTGGTTGCACATGTTGTGATGCATTGTGTGAATGCATATAAATATGTTTAGGCATATAGCTGATGAGGTTGCAGGATTAGCTTAAAGAGTTGTGTTTAGGCATGGATATGTGTAGAAGTCATGCGTGTGAAATATGTTGAAAATATGTATGATATTGATATCTGATATGTTGTTCGCATGTGTTGATGACTGCAATCTGTTGAACATGTGTATGATATTGATATTTGATATGTTGAACATGTGTTTATGACTACATCTGTATTAAAGATAGACAAGGGATAATATGGTTGTTAATCTATTGTTTGTTAGGGAAGATATTGATCATATTACTGAAGAGGATAGACTATCCTTGGGATAAAAATGTCAAGGGTTGGTGGTAGCATCATGTTAGCTTCACAATTTACCTACTGATCAGGTAAAATCAGAGTAAGCAACGAAAGTTATGCAGGTATGCTTGTGTCTGTATGAGCTGAGAAATGAACTGGTAAGAATTCCTTCAATTATTTTGGATATTATGCGATTGATATGTTTAATTGTTGAGTGCATTATGTGATTAGTTGATACCCAAGAAAGGGGTAGTAAAGGTAATAAGACCTTAAATTCAAAAGGTTGATAACTCTTTCAAGCCATGAAAGCTAGTTAAATGATAACTTAATGTGGGTGATTATAATTTTGAAAATCACTTTAATGACTATTGCAATAAAAATGTTATGTGCGTGAAAGACTCCCAAAGCGTTTAATTGGTTTGAGTTCAGATTTCAGGTAGATTTCTTTGGACATGACAAGGTAAGTAAGTCCATGATGAAGGCTGAAAATCTACCATGTGTAAGAGTCAAACCTCATGAGAACAATCTCATGGTTGTAAACTTAGTTATGCATAGAACAGATTGTCCATTTCAGACTTGTAAATTTCAGATTTGAAAACTACTGATGATTGCTAATCAATGTTGGCTTGTATAAAACCATGTCAGGAGGACATGAGTAAGTGGGTGTGCATGTTATGGTAACAAGCATAAAACCCAATGGGCATAGTGGTGCCACTTGCAAAATCCCAACAGTAAGAGGATTCCTCATCTGCACTACATGGTGGAAATCCATGTGAGTGAGATGGTAAAATTTATGCCAAATAGGGCATACGTGTAACATGAAAGAGATTGGGGTGGAAAACCAAGGGACTGACAAATCAGAGGAGGGAACCCCACTCCTCGCAAAGGAAGATAAAGTACATCTGCAAAAAGAGAAAAGTGTTCTGTAACCCTAGCTGAGATATAGACATGTCTAGTTACTAGAGTTAATATGCAGAGCATGTTTTATTTTATTTACATTATTTCAGACTACTTGAAGTAAGAGTAGGACCTGCATAGTTCACATCAGTGAGGGCTGCACACCTTTCTAGTGTTGAGTTATGTTAGGGTTATCAATATTGACTATACCTAAGGGAATGGACGCATTCCTGGTATTTCAATATTTGGTAGTGAATGTTATGAAATATGTTTACCACTATAGAACATCAATACTAATGAACTAGCTTGTTCATTTTTGTGTGTCAGCTCGAACAGATACAATTGATGTGGCACACTCATGGAGAACATGGACTACTCATCATGTGTTGAGCATAAGCTCTGGAGCACATGGACTACTCATCATGTGTTGAGCATAAGCTCTGGAGCACATGGATGACATATATGTGTTGAGCAGAAGCTCTGAAACACATGGACTACTCATTATGTGTTGAGCATAAGCTCTGAATAACACTAGAGTGAATACTTAAAAAGGTTGAACATAATTTCGGGAAGCAACAAAACTTATTATATTACTGATGTTGAGATGGGGGCTCTAGAGCATCAGTAATCAAATTACTATTAATTCAGGTTTGTTATTAATTATTTGATCCGGATTTATGTGGGAACGAAACAAAAGATAGCATACACAGAATCATATATAGAGATATATTGCAAATAACACAGTGATACAGTAAACACATATTCTATTCAATAGCGGAAATAGAACAGACTGTAAAATACAATAGCTAGAATGGTGGTAGCTATCTCTGAGAAGAGATGTGGCCGCTATGCTCATTCGTGCCAAGATGATTCAAAGAGAGGCCGAAAGGGCCTATTTATCATAAGCATGAGGGAAAGAATCCCAAACATCCAAAAACCTAACCCTAGAAGATGAACCGTCATAAAGTTTGCGGCCCCAAGGTGGTTAGTTGAACAGTCAACTTTCCGGGGTCATAACTTTTGCATACGATCTCCGTTTAGGGCGCTCGATAGCTCATTGGAAAGGTCTAACCGAGATTTACAACTTTAGATTGGGGCCAAATGTGTGTCGTTTGCAACCATTTGGTCCCCCAAATCGCCAAAAAATGTCGTTTAGGGCCTCAAAATGGCTCCGAAAGTTCAGGACCCGAAAAACTGTAAAAATAGTAATTTACCAAAATTGCCAGAAGACTGTTTTGAGCTAGTTGGAAGAGGTGGGCTGCCACCGATATCCACCTGGATCAATCCTCCCTCCTTAGGAAGCAATGGTATCCATTGCGTTAAATCCCTCATCATATGTCGAGCTGTGTGTCGAGTTGAGTTCTTGGTGCGACATTTGTTGAAGCAGAAAGGTTGCCTTTCTTTGAAATCTTCAGAGGGCTGTAATTGTTGTTGCTGGCTGCGTTGGAGCTGTTCAATAGTTTTGGTTGTTGTGGTATTTTGCATTGGTGTTGATGGTTTCTTTTTGTGGGAGCACCTTGAATGCGTGGCCTTGCACTGCAAAGGAACTCGAATAGGCGATGCTGCACTGAACTTCTGTTTTTCTTGTTTCTGCTGAGTAGCGGGATGATGGGCAGAGGTTGTGGATGTCTCTGCGATATGATGTTCTCCTTTAGTGGCAATTGCGAATAGGGAAAATTTCCCAGTGTGGGAGATTATCTTCCTTCCCTGCTCGTTTGGGGTAGGTGCAACTATCTCTGGTATCCGATAGAGTTGTCCTCCCAAAGTGACAATGACACTGCGAGGTCGTGATTCATATACAGCATGACGCTTCCACATATATGGTTGTCCTAAAAGAACATCACATACTTCAAGTGGGGCCACATCACACAATACCTCATCTTTGAAGGGCTTGATGCCATATGGTAGGCGACATTGGTGACTGACACGGATCCTTCGTCCTTGGCTTAGCCATCCAATGGTGTATGGTTGTGGGTGCAGTGTTATTGGTAGCTCCAATCTCTTGACGACTTCTTCTGAGATCAGGTTCTTCTGGCTGCCGCTGTCCACAACAAAGTGTAGGGGAATTCCCTTCACCCACATCTGTGAGTGGAAAAGGCGCTCCTCTGCCTCCGACTCTTCAGGTTCCTCTGGTTGAATCTGTGTGGTGGCAACAACGGCACTGGGTTCTGCATCAATGCTCTGCTTCCCTTTTTGCGCGGCTGTGAAATTAGGTTCCGAGTCAGAATCGAAACTGGGATCTGATTCTGAAGCTTTGATCTCAGCCACCAATGACTGTTTTGAGCGACAATCATCAGTGTTGTGCCAGGGGCTTTTGTGGAACTCGCACCACTTCCCGGTGTCCTTCTTTGTCTTTTCTTTACCCTTCTTCGCCTGTGGTTGGGACTGGTTGTCCTTTTCCTGCCCCGTGCTCTGCAAGCCAGAGTTTCCCTTGCCCTGCTTCTGCGCAGGTCCGAAGTCACGCTTGTTCTTTTGCTGAAATTTTTGCTCAATTTTGACAGCATATCGATAGGCGGATCCGAGTGAAGAGATTTCCAGGAAATCCATCTCTGTTCGGATGTACCGGTGTAGGCCACTGCGATATTTCAGTACTAGGTGCCGCTCGGAGTCCTTGATACCTAGCTTTGTGCGCCAAGTATGAAATTTGTTGGTGTACTCCGACACCGTTTGGTCCCTCTCTTGATGCAGAATGGTCCATTTTGTGTACTGGTCATCATAGTTTCCAACAGGGTAATATTGTTCCTTGACGGAATCTATAAAAGAGGCCCAAGTGGGATTGGAATATTCAAACAATCCAGACTCATCTGACGAGTTTTGCTCACAATAAGTTTCCCACCAATTTTTGACATGGGGGACGGCCTTAAGGAGCGCAAATATGATCTTTTCCCTGTCGGAAAATTTGTGGACAGAGAAATACCCTTCTAGTAGATTCAACCATTTATCTAGAGCATCGGCATCGATTTGGCCTTCAAATAAAGGGATATCAAAATTAACTTGTACCTTGAAGGGAGTAGTATCTCCGAAATGGCTGCTCGTTGAGGGTGCATTTGCTGCTGTTGGCATGCGTTGAAGGATTTGGGCGAAATTATCCATCATCTCGTTCCTCTGTCGCGCGAGGGCTTCCTCGAGCAACAACTTGATAGGATCTACTGCTCCGTCGTCTCTCTTTTCTTCCGCCATGGGAGGCCGTTTGGGGCGGCGAGAGTGGTCTTCCCCAAGTGAAACTAGTTCGAGACCCAACTCTCTGTATCCTAACCTCGTCGGGGACATGCACCGAGAAACAATCAAAGAGCAGACCGCTCTGATACCACTGATCCGGATTTATGTGGGAACGAAACAAAAGATAGCATACACAGAATCATATATAGAGATATATTGCAAATAACACAGTGATACAGTAAACACATATTCTATTCAATAGCGGAAATAGAACAGACTGTAAAATACAATAGCTAGAATGGTGGTAGCTATCTCTGAGAAGAGATGTGGCCGCTATGCTCATTCGTGCCAAGATGATTCAAAGAGAGGCCGAAAGGGCCTATTTATCATAAGCATGAGGGAAAGAATCCCAAACATCCAAAAACCTAACCCTAGAAGATGAACTGTCATAAAGTTTGCGGCCCCAAGGTGGTTAGTTGAACAGTCAACTTCCCGGGGTCATAACTTTTGCATACGATCTCCGTTTAGGGTGCTCGATAGCTCATTGGAAAGGTCTAACCGAGATTTACAACTTTCGACTGGGCCCAAATGTGTGTCGTTTGCAACCATTTGGTCCCCCAAATCGCCAAAAAATGTCGTTTAGGGCCTCAAAATGGCTCCGGAAGTTCAGGACCCGAAAAACTGCTAAAAATAGTAATTTACCAAAATTGCCAGAAGACTGTTTTGAGCCAGTTGGAAGAGGTGGGCTGCCACCGATATCCACCTGGATCATTATTAGGTTCCCTGGATGAGAATCCTGGGACATACATAAGACACTAAGTGTCATAGCCAAGAAAGCGCAAGTCAACTACTCACATTGAAGTGAAAGAGGCTAAGGAGCATGGAACCACAGTGTTGGTGTGACTCTGGATTAGAACAAGACTAAGAGGGGAAACTCTTACTCTCCTTTTTCCTTTTTTATTGATGCATTACAGAAAACAAAAAATTGATTGAATGCATGTTTTGGCTGAGAAATGATTATGGTTGATTGCTTGAAATACTTGTGAAGGATGAATTAGTTAATTCCTTGTGAAAGGATGAACATGCATGAGTTCCTGTGCATGTTGGGAAAACATGAAAAGTGTGAAAGTCTCATGGGTATATCGTGGACTTTTCCTTGTGTTAAAATTTAATATGCTAAGACAGAAAATAGCAGCATTACATTCCATTTCACAATAATAGCATATACAGGATCACTGAAGAAACAACAAGCATAGCATAAACACAAGAGACACAGATTTATCCTGGGAAACCCTCATGGGGTAGAAACCCAGTAAAGCTTCCTCAATATAGATGACCAGCAATATACAAAGATGCAAACCAAAGACATGATCTCCTTCTCCACCATAGCAGACCTCTCCTCCACAAGTGCGCCTCTCTCAAGTGTGTGTGTGTGTCAAATGAGGAACATACCTCCTCTATTTATACACTACACTGACATGTATTTTACACAAGTACATGTAGGCTCGTATTTAACCATTAGGTTAAATACCCTATTATAACTGACTGGGCCGACCCCCACATGGTGGGTCTAATAACCCTAGTTACCACAACCAATTCGGAGGAATAAACATCTTCGGATTCATAGTATAATCACATCGGAGGTATGGAACATCTCCGGAATAAATAATATACAAACATAATATTCTTAGAAGTTACAATATTCAACACTCCCCCTTAACGAGAAGGATATTATAACAACATCTGCAGGAGCAACGAGTCATACATCATACATGATACATCTATAAATCATTGGAAGCTTTCTTAACATCATCAGTAACTCAACCAGTTACTGGAACATCAACATCTTCAGTACTGAGTCTTTATCTTTTGCAGCACTCGAACAACTATAGCAACATCAACGTCTGGATCCTCACGATCATCAACATCATCATCGCACGATCAGCATCGTCATCACATGATCATCAGCATCATCATCACACGATCATCAACATCGTCATTCACACGATCATCAGCATTGTCATCTCACGATCATCAGCATCATCATCACACGATCATCAACATCGTCATCACATGATCATCAGCATCGTCATCACACGATCATCAACATCGTCATATCACGATCAGTAGCATCGTCATCACACGATCAGGAGCATCGTCATCACACGATCAGCAGCATCGTCATCACACGATCAGCAGCATCGTCATCACACGATCAGCAACATCATCATCACACGATCAGCAGCATCATCATCACACGATCATCAGCATCGTCATCTATATACATGATCCTTCCTTTCGGAATTACTGGATCAATCTCATCACAATCATATTTAAGACTATCCTTCCTTTCGGAATTACTGGATTTACTGTCTAAGGATGATTAGTCCAACCACAATCATATTTAAGACTATCCTTCCTTTCAGAATTACTGGATTTACTGTCTAAGGATGATTAATCCAACCACAATCACATTTAAGACTATCCTTCCTTTCGGAATTACTGGATTTACTGTCTAAGGATGATTAGTCCAACCACAATCGCATTTAAGACTATCCTTCCTTTCGGAATTACTGGATTTACTGTCTAAGGATGATTAATCCAACCACAATCGCGTTTAAGACTATCCTTCCTTTCGGAATTACTGGATTTACTGTCTAAGGATGATTAATCCAACCACAATCGCGTTTAAGACTATCCTTCCTTTCGGAATTACTGGATTTACTGTCTAAGGATGATTAATCCAACCACAATCGCATTTAAGACTATCCTTCCTTTCGGAATTACTGGATTTGCTGTCTAAGGATGATTAATCCAACCACAATCGCATTTAAGACTATCCTTCCTTTCAGAATTACTGGATTTACTGTCTAAGGATGATTAATCCAACCACAATCGCATTTAAGACTATCCTTCCTAGATTTACTGTATAAGGATGATTAATCCAATCACGTGCATTTTGAACCAAGGTCCAGGGACGATGCAGTCCTATCCTCTATTCTCGGAGACACCTGTCTACGGCTCACTTTAGAACTTGAGTTCAAGGATGATCCAATCCTCTCAAGTCCACCAAGGACTTCATTCTCGGAGACCTCACGTCTACGTCTCTCTTTAGGACTGAAAGTCCAGGGATGATCTAATCCCCTCAAGTCCACCAAGGACTTCATTCTCAGAGACCTCACGTCTACAGCTCTCTTTAGGACTGAAAGTCCAGGGATGATCCAATCCCCTCAAGTCCACCAAGGACTTCATTCTCGGAGACCTCATGTCTACGACTCTCTTTAGGACTGAAATTCCAGGGATGATCCAATCCCCTCAACTGTCCACTAAGGACTTCATTCTCGGAGACCTCACGTCTACGGCTCTCTTTAGGACTGAAAGTCCAGGGATGATCCAATCCCCTCAACTGTCCACTAAGGACTTCATTCTCGGAGACCTCACGTCTACGGCTTTCTTTAGGACTGAAAGTCCAGGGATGATCCAATCCCCTCAACTGTCCACTAAGGACTTCATTTTCGGAGACCTCACGTCTACGGCTATCTTTAGGACTGAAAGTCCAGGGATGATCCAATCCCCTCAACTGTCCACTAAGGACTTCATTTTCGGAGACCTCACGTCTACGGCTCACTTTAGAACTTAAGTTCAAGGATGATCCAATCCTCATCTGTATTCTCATCTATATAGGTACAAATATCCAAGAGCATGTATCACATCAAAACATGTATACATCACTAATCAAAACATGTATACATCACACCAAAACATGTATACATCTAGCATGTATTCTCACTAATACATCTAACATCAAAACATGTATACATCACATCAAAACATGTATACATCTAGCATGTATTCTCACTAATACATCTAACATGAAAACATGTATACATCACATCAAAACATGTATACATCTAGCATGTATTCTCACTAACATCAAAACATGTATACATCACATCAAAAACATATATACATCTAGCATGTATCAAAACATGTATACATCATATCAAAAACATGTATACATCTAAAAATAAAAGATATATAGGAGTTCTAAATCTAAATAATTCTAAGTAACTAAGTGCAACAAAACAAAATTTAAGGGACAGACTTGTTATCAAATACTATACTACTCCCCCTTTCGAGGAGGGTCCTTCTGGACTATACCAAGCTTGTCTCGGAAGTATTCAAACTTTACTCGATACAAAGGTTTAGTCAGGATATCGGCAATCTGATCCTCAGTGCTTATATACTCGAGCTTGATAGCTCCTCTCTGCACCATGTCTCGTATATAGAAGTATCGGATCTCAATGTGTTTTGACTTATCGTGGAACACAGGATATTTAGACATCTTAATGCAGCTTTGATTATCACACATAATCACAGTGGGATCCATTTCTAAGTCAAACACTCCATATAAAAGCTTCTGAAACCATACTGCTTCATAGTTGGCAGAGCAGACAACCATATATTCTACTTCAGCAGTACTGAGAGCCACACTAGAATGTTTCTTGCTGAACCATGAGATCATGGCAGATTCAAGACTATAACATCCACATGATGTACTCTTTCTGTCTGAGACACTTCCTGCCCAATCAGAATCTGAGTAACTATGTAAACGGAGTTCATGACCTCCAAGATAATATAGACCAAAAATCTAATGTACCTTTTAGGTACCTCACTACATGCTTTGTAGCTATTAAGTGAGCCTTTCTAGGTTCTACTAGATACTGACTTAGGGTATTTACAGCAAAGCATATATCTGGCCTAGTATTTGTTAAATACATCAATGACCCAATGATTTGTCTATATAGGGTTAGGTCCACTAAATACGATGAGTCATTAACTAACAACTTCAAGTTGCAGTCCATGGGAGTGACCATGGATTTATACTCCAACATATCAAATCTTTTTAGAAACTTCATAGCATACTTACCTTGATTTAAAAGATTCCTTTTGGATCTTTCCATACTTCTAGACCTAAGAAGTAGTGCATTAATCCGAGATCTTTCATACAAATCAAAATTAAGTACATGATTAGTAATACTTCATAATCATCAAATCATATTGACATGATAACCTACTATGCATACAGATATCATTTACATAGTTATGCAACTATTTTGACCAATACTTTGGCACAACACTTTCCCATATCCTGTATGCATACAGTGGCTATCTAGATGCCTTCCATCTCTACCAGAACATACTATTAAGAGTGTGCACAGCTCTCAGTATGTCAGCAAAGAGGTTTCACTCTAGACAAGCAACAATGGAATGTTTGTCCTATTTACCAATCATATGCATATTAGTAGTATACTGTTCAATGCTTTATGAATGTTTACACTCAGCATGATATATCCTAGGAATACAAATATGCATACAAGCAATATCATTTACTATTTCTAATAACAACTCAAATACTTATCTTTTATGTTTGTGTGGTTGTCTCCCGCTTGATCTTCTGTATGTCTTCTGAACTTCTATTCATTCTGTACCACTGTGCATG
This sequence comes from Larix kaempferi, assembly GCA_027924585.1. NCBI lineage: Eukaryota > Viridiplantae > Streptophyta > Pinopsida > Pinales > Pinaceae > Larix > Larix kaempferi. The sequence continues at coordinate 17,021,345 of BSBM01000924.1, read as the reverse complement.
CTCAAGTGTATACTAGTGTCATCCTCATGATCTCATACACAAACATACATTCATTAGTATATTCTCAATATTATCAAAACATTCTAATTCTAAATAATCTTGAATATGTACAGTCATGATTATTAGTATTCAGGGTTTCAAGGAAGTCTTCTTTTACTTATTCATATTCTTGTTTGATCTAGTATGCATAAACCCTTGATTACTAACCAATCATACCAAGTATACTTACACAAGGTAAGATTCTAACATGACATAGGAAAACATACCTGGATTAGTATACCTGCTTAGTTATGTACAACATACCTCGTGAGTCTTTGTCTTCATGTTGTCATGGTCATGGAACTTGATTTGTCTTTTGTGATGTACCTGTGTCTTGTTAGCAGACAACATCAACCTTACACAACACCATAATGCATAAGTACAATCATATAGCCCTAATGAATGTCTTCGATCATTCACATGCATTCATATTGTTACTAGGGTGATAAGACAATTAATAACATTAATCAAGATTGTACTAATAAATAACATGAAGACAAACACATTATGAACTTGATCAAGAATCAGATTTCAAGGCATACCTGAACCTCCTTAAGTCATACCTGTCGAGACCTTTTGTAGTCTTCTTATGTAAGGCGTTAGCCTCAACTCCCCCTGAAACTTGATCTGGAGCTTGATTAGGGTTTGCTAGAGAAACCCTAAAAAATTCAATCTTTGACTTTCACACTTCTGAATGGATGGAAGAATGTGTCTTGCTGAGCTGATCAACCTAGCATTCTTCAATTTTGAAATCTCCAAAATTTGACCCCTCAAAATTGCCTTCGAAACTTCTGGATCTTCTGGACAGGAACCCGAACTAGGGTTTGATGAAGCCCGGTCTTCTACCCAACCAAAAATTCAATCTTGGTCTCTAAATTTCAATTTTCCTGAGTAGCATTCAGCCGTGGACTCCGATTCCAAAAATTCTAACTTTCTCCGAAACCCTAAATTCCGGAAGCCATGAATAAAGGTGCTCCAAAAATAATTCTGTTTTGACAGAAATAAGCACCTGATTGTTTCTGCTATAACTCTGAAATTTCTTCTCCACAGGGTCTGAAAACTTTTTTTGCAGTAGCCTGACCTGTCATCTTTCCATCCTGATAGGTCTAACCTCAATTGGATTTTCTGAGAGAGTGTTATGCCAAGTGTCGCAACGTGACCTGTTTATGGGATAAAACAAGAGAGCAAACTTGTACGGCGTGCCACGTGTCACTGTTTGAACTTCGGCTTCTGAAAACTTTCCCTGAGATATCTCGCCCTGTTATCTTTTCATATTGATAGGTCTGACCTCAATTGGACTCTCTGAGAGAGATTTATGCCAAGTGTCGCAACATGACCTGTTTATGGGATAAAACAGGAGAGCGAACTTGTACAGCATGCCACGTGTCACTGGTTCACCTTCGGCCTCTGATAAAGTTTCTTGAGATAGTACAGTCTGTTTACTACCTGTCACTTTTTATGAAATTTCGTTTGGAGCTTCCTAGCCCAAGTTATGACCTTTTTTCCAAGGTGACCTGATTTTGACTGAGATCTGGAAGAGGCAGAAACCCTAACTTGTACTGATCATAACTCATAAAGTACAACAAATCTGAGGGTTCCCTTTGGACACAAGATACCTGGGGATGTTATCTTCGGCCTGTAAACTTTTCAGACCCTGATCCTTCGCAAAAATGGATTTATAGCGAATGTTCCACGATGACTGGTTTTTGCTATGTAAAACCCTAACCTTCAAATTGTCGTAAGTAAAGCAAGTGTCGTAAGTGCCATACCTTGTCTTCCTTCAGGTTAGCTCTGATACCATGTTGAAATTTAATATGCTAAGACATAAAATAGCAGCATTACATTCCATTTCACAATAATAGCATATACAGGATCACTGAAGAAACAACAAGCAAAGCATAAACACAAGAGACACAGATTTATCCTGGGAAACCCTCATGGGGTAGAAAACCCAATAAAGCTTCCTCAATATAGATGACCAGCAATATACAAAGATGCAAACCAAAGACATGATCTCCTTCTCCACCATAGCAGACCTCTCCTCCACAAGCGCGCCTCTCTCAAGTGTGTGTGTGTGTCAAATGAGGAACATACCTCCTCTATTTATACACTACACTGACATGTATTTTACACAAGTACATGTAGGCTCGTATTTAACCATTAGGTTAAATACCCTATTATAACTGACTGGGTCGACCCCCACATGGTGGGTCTAATAACCCTAGTTACCACAACCAATTCGGAGGAATAAACATCTCCAGATTCATAGTATAATCACATCGGAGGTATGGAACATCTCCGGAATAAATAATATACAAATATAATATTCTTAGAAGTTACAATATTCAACACCCAGTCACTTGGGAAATTAATTGATTGATTTTAATGTTATTTTATGTTGGGCCTAACAGAATTACAAGGATGTATTTCACAAGTGAGAAATTGAAATTAATTTGTTGCGGCTGTTACACAGTAAGTAATACTTGTGAGCAAAGTGAGAGCCAACTGTGCACATTGACCATGGTAGCAGACCAACGGTTGTTGGAATTGATTGAAAACCTTCTGCAAACAATTGCCAAGACCCAAGAAAATCTTGGGGAGATACTCAAGCTACAGAGGCAACAGAATGAGATGAACTAAAAGGCGTTGCAGGGTGCTATTTTCCTACAAACAGAGGTAAAAAGCATTCTGGGAACAATCAACAGTGGAAAGAAAATTGGATCAATGAAGAAGCATTCGTCCAATCATCCCATTAAGAAATGTTCCAGGTGGGAAGACTCAAAGGAAATGGAGCTGGCAAAGGAAAAGCAGCCACGGAAATTTTTGGGATGTGGTGGTGATCACTTCTTAAACAAATGTCCTGAAAGAAGAAATAAAGGAACCAATGTGTATAATATGCAAGAAGCCTCTACTGTTGGCGATGTTGCTGGAATTTTTCCTCACATCTATGCAGCATTGGATAATCGCCAAGTTGATCATCAATCTTCTATGATCAAGATTGAAGATGGAACCCAAAGGGGAAATGCAGGTTCAACCAATCTTCATATTGGATTGCAGAAGCAAGATACTCAGAAATAGGGTCATCAGTCAGGTAAAGGTCCAATGGACCCATTACAATCTTGAGGAATCCACTTGGGAACTAGAAGATATAATGCTGGAAGAGTATCCGCATTTATTTTGAAAATGTGTATATAATAAAACATTACGACAATGAAATTTTGTATATGTTTTGATACAATGTTAATAGTCAAGGACGATGAAGACTCTAAAGGGAGGGGAATTGTAACACCCCCTGGACTAGGTTAGAGTTGTTATTGTAATTTGAACATTGTGGCTGTGAGTATGTACATAGCATGATAATATTTTAATAAAAACACCAGTTGGTTGCATGAGGAGCAATACACTTAAGAGGAGATCCAGATATTAACGGAGGGTTGTGAAGGGGTAAGTTTGACCTATGTACCTTGTTCCCTAAGCCCTTGTTCTATAAACCTTATGATAAAACCCAAAACCCATACTCCTAAGACATAAACTCTAATGGGGGATTAATTATTATTAATTATTAATTAATCAGGAGATTTAGTGGCTAATCTTGCTTAAGGATGGAAGGAACGTGTTCCTTTGGGATAGCCACATGGGATCCCAAAGGAGGACACGGGGTCACTATGGTGGTGGAATGCAGACATACCGAAGGAGGTCGTGGGGGTCAGTGGGATGCACAGCCTACCGGTGTTTGTTGAATCATAGACGTGAGTCATGGTTTGAAGAATGCACACAGAGCACAGGGGGGAAGTGTCTACTGATTGCAAGAGAAGTGCGAGAATCTGGAAAGGGAATTGAGACAGGAAAAGTGAATTTGTCACTGTGTGTCTTGCATTTCTCTGAGAATGAAGAAAAATTTGGAGGGATTTCCTGTGATGAACCTGAACCCAAAATGCAGAGATAACCTGAACATTGTTATGCTGAGATAACCCGAACTGCCCATGAATTCCTTGGTTGAATTAACCAGTCAATTGGCAATGAAGCATGAGACCTAGAGGGAATCCCGACATTTGGAGTGAAGTGTGTCGATGTGCATTTTGGGAAGGAACTCAGGTGGTTCAATTTCGGAATTGACAAGGAATTGGTTACCAAACTGTTGTTTGTTAAACCATGTGTATATCTTTTACCTATGTTAATTCCACCTTAGACTCTGAGAGTGAGTTGTGGAAAATTGGTGAGATATCTCTATTTAATGTCTGGATCTCGGCTCGAGGGTGAACTTGGGAGCTGAAATAGTACAGGCAGGAGAAGTTCTAAGGTTGGGTGGAGCGTGGCTCACATGCATCTAGTTGCCACATTCATGTGAATTTCAGATAAGTGTATCTTTGTATGAATTATAATGTTCATGTGTTTTATTATGCTTGATATGTTCAATCCATGGAATGAATGTGTAAATAAATGTAAGCCATGAATATGTTATGCTTATGCCTGTGTAGAAGGTTGTATACTTGTAGGATGTTTTCTTCAATTGCATGAGTTATCTACATGATGAATCTTACTCGTGAAAGATGTAAGGCTATACTTCATTTATTAATCTCATGTGTGTTTATTCTGTCACAACCTTTTTCAAGAATGGATGGTTCATGAAATGTTCATAGAATGATAGGCATAAACCCCAGTTATGCAGTCGGTATGCCTGATTGGGTTTCTTTTTTATGATTAAGGTGGTTTTGTGTAGTTTAACTCTGCATGCTATGATATGTCTATCTAGCTTAGTGTCATTCTTTATGTTGTTTATGTATTATCCTTCACCATGTTGAAGGATTAACTACTTTGGTGGTTATTAAGAACATAAGTTCGGTGGCAGTTTTAGCTTGCTTGGAATGCAGATTGGATGATTCCGGATGGCATGTTTTTGACTTTCTGTGTTTAATTTATGTTTATGGGCCAACTCGTGTAGATATCAAGCTTCCAATTGAATGCTTAAAGGAAATTGTTTTAATTGCAGGTCTTTCATTGGTAGGTTGCCATGTTCGGACATGAAATTAACTGATGCAATTAAGAGACTAGTGCAGATTTTTTGGCATGATAACACCAGGCCTTATTCAAACCAAAAGGATGTACTAAAAATGAGAAGGATTCTAGAGACCATGAACCACACATTAAATGCCTTATTGACACAACACAATCATAGTTATAAAAGAGATTCAAGAATGAACATAAGGAATTGAACTTAGGCCAATGAACTTTTGAGGAGTGAAAGCCTTGATATGTTTGGATAAGCACACTTTGTAACACTTGTTGTTGTATACACCATGTAGAATATGCTTATTATTATGACACATTTGTATATATCCGTCATGTTTTGCATACTAACCATGTGCAAGATTGCTCAATGTTAATACCACTGAATTCATCAAGGCACTTCATTCATAGCATCATGTGTAATAAGGCGGAGGGGAAAACATAATATGCAAACACTTTTTTAGATGGGACATGCTCCATGTGTGGCAAAATGCCTTTATTGATATAGTGCATTCCTGAGAGTGAAGATCACAATTTTGGGAAAATGATGTTAGACATGAAAAACTTCAAATAAATCACTTATGACAAAGGCTTTGGAAAAGAAAGAAAAAAGATACAGCTTGTGACGTCCTAGGTGAGTACAAAACAGTCTTTGATTTTTAATTTCATTTTTTAGTCAAACTTTACCTATAAACATAACTCAATGCCGAGATCATTTTTTTCCACCAGGTAAAAGTCATCCATTTCATCAAGGAATTTTTTGAAATGATGCAACAATATGTTTAATATGCCCACCTAGCTCGATGGCAGGATGAGCAACTTAGAATTTGTAGAGATACATTTCCCCTTGGTACTATTCTCTTAGTGGTTGATTTTTTCAAGAAGTACACCCTCCATCCCCAAAATGAGATTGAAAGTCAATATTACCATTTTGAGCAAGTTTTTGTGATGGTCCAAATCAGATATAGGCATCGTCCAGATAGTACTGAAGAGAAACGAGAAATACTGAAGGAATAACAGTTCTACATAAGCGATGACAGGTGTCATGACTTCTATTATGTATCATCTCTACTATTAACGGTCTTGTTGTTATCTGCTACACACATCCCTCAATACAACCATTTTACATCCATTGAGTGGCTTATTTCAATCTTTCTATGAGAAATTTGACCGAGATTTATATAAAGCTATCATTTTACATATCTATGCATCCAACTATTCCTTGTACCAAAAATATGTGTGTCATTACTGCGAGGTCCTAAATGGTATTCAACTTATGAAACCCTAATTTTTTTCACCTTTATGCATAGTATTTTCGCACCTCTTTCCTCATGTTGCACACCTCACGATCAACGAAGGATATTTCTAAGAATCTATCTACATTCTAAACCATCACCATATCACATTCTAGGTTGTGTGCAACCTATGAGCACATTGGCTTCCATATCTATATATACGCTACCTTTCTCCATTCTTAACTTCTCATTGGTGTATTAAAATAGTGTGTATTCCCAATGGTTTGTACTCACGACCACATTGTTGCTTCTACTTAAGTTCATTACTAATGCGTTGGAGTTGTTTCCATCAATAGCAACTGCGAGGTTTTCTTCCCAAGTGGTTTTCCTTCTTTTTTCCTCATCTACCTGGACTAATAAATTTTTGTAAAGGGTGATCAAAGTCTTTCCTTCTTTCCTCACCTACCTGGACTAATAATTTTTTTTAAAGGGTGACCAAAGGCCATAGTTTCCTAGGCCCTTGTTTCCCTGCATTGGAGTCGAATGTTGAGTGTGAGCGTGACATTGGGAATTTATAGATATTGTAAGTTGCAAGAAACCATATGCAAAATCATTTGTTGTGGTTAGTCAATGTACTGGTCGTTGGTATGGTTATGTTACTCCTGGTGATATGCCAACTCTTTTAGAGTAGCACATTGAAAAACAAAAGGGGGGAGATAGTAGATCGAGATCGAATTTGAATTCCAACTGCTTCTTAGATATTTTTTGAAAAGCACATGCAATTCTGTATTGAGATGGCATCGCATCAGTACGTTGCATTTTTTCTGAGGGACCTATATGAGAAAATTCTAAGAAAAAGAACAACAGCAGTGGAAGTTACACCCTTGGATGGCGTAGTAAACTCACACTTAAATTTACGTGCATATATTAGAATTGAATTGGAATCAACATATGTGCCTGATTGCAATCGAAGGCAAACATAGTCTCAATATCGGGTGAAGCTCCAGGAATGGTCTTGGACCATCTATGTGCACTCTACAGTTGAAGCTCGATTGAATCTACAACTTGTGCTCTACATGAGGCTCTCTCTTGACGGTGAATCCCCTCTTGGTAATTGTGCACGAAGATACTACTGAACAATCTATAAGCATGGAGCTAGAGCTACAAACCTTTAATTTTGCATTGAAGCATATCGTGGAGTATTTCTATTAACAGTGGTCTCTAGGCCTCACGAACTGTTTGAATACTGGCGTTCACGTGGGATGTATTGCTTGATGTCTAATTGAAGCCTTGTTGATACTAGTGGGAACGACAGTCGCCACTGCTGGATATTGCTAAAGCACGGCTCTAACCTGTGCGTTGATATTGTAGGAGATCACTAATGCATTCTTATGTAATGTGAGAGAATTTGCAGCATTTGCAATTTATTGAATGTGAAAACATTTGTTTTGTATTTGATGTGAGAGAAATAATCCTCAGGAAGAGAGTCGTCGTTGTCAAAGAGAAAGTCTCTAAGGAAAATAGGAAGAAGAAAATGGTGTTCAAGGATATCGATCCACCATACATATTACAATTGTTGCCTTATCGGAGAGTAATACAAATAGATATCATCATCAGATAGAGAAACCTTAAAGGAGACATATTGGAGAGATGCACGATAATAGAAGGAAATTATAATATTGTTTACGGTAGAGTTTAAATACTGTAGCAGCCTGTATTGCAAAGTTTGAGGAGCATCTTGTAGAGAAATATTTTGATTTCTGAGGCCTATTTGTCTCACTAGTTTTCACACCACTGCGGATCATCTTAGACTCCTCCAATAAAAGAGATTCTAGAAAACAACATTGTATTCCTGCCCAAGATTGCGTGAGCATCTAGTTTCCTCCTCCATTGCGGGCTTCCATCTATCATTGGTCAACTACTGCATTAAGAAATGCATGACCACCGGTGCTAAGACCCTTGGAGGTACCTTTATTATATTCTACACACTAATAAATCTTGGAGGTAAATTTATCTATTCTACAAAAGCATAGTTGGAAAATTTCAATACATGTGAAGTCGGTGCCTTGGTCACTAGCATTGGATTTGCATAGTGTGCACTCAAATCATTTTTAAATCTTGTATATCTTGGTAGCTCTTGGTTGTTTATTATGTTGTAAATGATTCCAGTATTTAAATTGTCAACCTGAGGAGGGAGCTTATGAGATGCAATCACTATATGTGCAGGATTGAAGATTTAAACTATCCTAAGCGAACTAAAGATGCAAATGTGCTCACATGCAACTATATGATTTTAAACTACTTGCATGACTTTCAGAATTCAAATGCAAGAATTTATTCTATCTATGAAAACAGGAAACTGATTAACCAATGAAACAAATAGAAAACTTAATAAAGATGTTTAATTGAACTGTATTTGATTATGGAAACAAATAGAAAACTTGATAAAGATATTTATTATTAATCCAAATCTTAAACCATGAACATCTTCATTATTTGTATGAATGGGAACTAATCCTATGATAATTAGATGAAACTATCAAAAACTAAAACTTAAGAAATGGAATTATTAACTATTACTTGCAAGACAAACTATCTAGAAACAAGACTAATAAATTCTGAACAGTAACTAATTAGCAGATCAGATTGAAGAACTGAAGTTTGGAAGAAGGTTGGAAGAAAGTTTCAAGAAGAAAGTAGGAGAAAGGAGGAAATAATACCAAGACTTAATTAAGAACTTTAAGTAACATGAAATAAACTTTAAATTATATTTAAAACTGTTAAGGAGGAGTAAGAAGCATTATGATTGAAGGGAAGAAGAAATTAGACTGTGAAGAAGGCCTAAAATAATACAGAAAGTAAACAGGTCCGAATGACGATCCGAACGTCTGTCTGAATGGCGGTCCGAATGGAGGAAAGTGAGTGAAATTAGGGAAAAGAAGAATTTTGGATGATTTAATTACCAGCCGGCTTATGCAAATGATCCTGCAGTGCGCAGGAAGCAATAAATGATTATGTAGAAGCTAAACTAACAAGAAGTTAATGACTCTAATCATTATCTAAGAGAGGAACTATTTCTATTGGAGCAAAATGATGGAAGATAGAAGTCACCTACAATGACAGAGGAATGATTTCTATGAGAAGTAGGAAGAAGGTTAAGATGGAAGAAAAGAAATAGTTAACCTACAGCAGATAGGAAGAGAAACTAACAGAACAGAAGAGAAATAAGCTTTAATACTAACTATGGAGGAATTTGGAAGAAATATCTAACTACAAATGATGGAAGAAGGAATGAAAGCAAACTACAAATTATTAAGCTGTTGGTCGAACATTTCCTAGTTCAGAAGAAGAGGGATTATATTAACAGCAGAATATTTAATTACAGAGGAATGAGGATGACCTACACAGGAAAAACAAACTTAATTACACACACAGGAAAACAAACTAGTTAATTGTAGAAAAGAAATGCAGAAAAAAGATAACAAAACCTCTGGTTGATGAGGGGCCCTTCCTAGCAATAAGAGGTGAAACTAAATAAGCTTAAACGACTATCAGCAGAGCATCAACGTACTGAAACTTCCATTGATCTGAGAAAATTACATAATACTTTATGCAGAAGTAACTGTTATCTCCTGTCTAATCCTACGCTATCTGATCTTACACATCTGCACATATGGATCTGCGTTTCTGCACAGGAGACGCCTTTATATAAGTTTACAATGGGAGAGAGGGTCGACAAAGTCAACCTCTCTAAACATAGCATCTTTAATGACTGTCAACCAACTGCGTGGTAGTTTACAACAGCACATAGGTCGATTAAGTGCTACATGCCAACACAATGAGCATTCTTCATACTTTGACGGAGTTGATTCCTTCATAGGGAAGCTACAACATCGATCTACCCTGCTCCTTGGCGTCAATCCCATCTAATACGAACAATTGAGCATTCTTTTCCTCAAAATGTGAGTAGAAGCACGTGCTGGAGTGTCGACCTGGGAACAGGGGTTACGTTGGCAAGATGAGTGTGAATATGCTAGAGTCCTTCCAAAATGACGGTGTGAGCAGTCAAGAATAGGCATGCTTGATCCTCGACTGAATGCGCAAACAAATCAGGCCTTAGCTTGTTGATGAAGACGTGGGATGCATTGTCACGTTTAGCGAGTATAGGAGTGGATCTTCTAGAACCATGGATCATTAACCATCAGCACCACATGGAAAACAGAACCCACGTGTCCTCCTCTTCATTCAACGGATTGAGATGTGTCAACCATGGATTTCGCAGCTAAACGAAGGGTTGAATGATGAGCTGAACGCATTTTGACTTAAGACATAAGCACGCGGTCTGAATGAAGGGTCATTTGAGAAACACAGCCTACAAATTAAAACATAAATACCAATTATGCCCATAAAATGTCACTTTAACATAAATAAATCATGATATAACGAAATATCAAAAAGATTTGCATAGTAAGTAAATATGTGCATACTTGGACTGTTTGATGGGCTGAATGACAAATAAAACAACTTACTATAGCAAAAGTGATAGAAATAACGTCATTTTGAGTACATTGAATGATAAAAAATGGTGACAAAAATGGACGTCAACATTCCCTCAAACCGAAGATATGCTAGGTCCCACTGAGCAAAGAGAGAAATAAGGAAGAAGTGGATGCGGTTGAATAGACTCGGAAAGGATGAGAGCGAGCAGAATGATGGTGAGGATCAGGCAGGGGTCAGTTTTAAAACAAGATCCAATTGAATGTTTGAAAAATCATGAGACAGAAATTTGGCACAATTAAACGATCATGCCATTTATTCAGAATTTTTGAAACGTGTACCATAATAAAGATATGTACGTTAATGAATTCATATGGTTTGTGAACTATTCAACCATGTCCAAAGTAAACTTTGGACAGGTTGAAAGAAACATTTCATCATGAGATCATACCATAGTGCATCAAAAATCATGATGATCTTTGATTAATAAAATGACGGTTCGCATGTTAATTTTTTTTGCATATAACTTAATGAAAAGTTAAACCATATGATAACCAGATAATATCTCCAAAAATCGCAATAATGCATGATTAATTAATTCATTTGGTGAAGTTGAGATGAATTAAAGGAATGAGATCGTTGTGCAGAGATGACATTTGATTAATCCCTTATATAGTTAGATGTTTTAGATTTATCAATAGAATTTCAAAAATTAAATACCTTAGCACACTTAATCATGATTTTATAAGTTATGGTTTCATTCGGATCATCATTCATTCAATTCATTCAACCCCTCATACAGACCATTTGTATGTACAAGATGTGCTTGCTGGATCTGATTGCTGCTGATTATGCAGAAAATTTCTGAGGCTGCTAGCACACAAAAGGATGATGTAAACCTACTTTTCTGAAATTTTTAGTCGCTCTTCTTTGTTCAACAAGGATCAAAACAGTTTTTTTTTTCCTCTTCTGTTACTTGCATTATTCCTGAAACAACAGATCATTGTATAAGCACTTTTTAATTGTATTATAAGTAAACAGAAAAATAGAAACAATTCTGAATCCTAGTAAACATATTAAAATAGAAATAATTTTGAATCCTCCCCCAAACCGAAGGAATGGCACGTCCTCGGGCCATTAATACTGAGTTGTATGCTTCTTATGTAAACATTCTAGATCAACATCAATTAGCAGGAAATCCTAAAAAAAAACTATCATTATTCTAAAAACTAGAACTTTCTGAGAAAAAGATGTATTCATGATATGATCAAAACAATATCATACTAAGTCAGATTCTTTCATACATGCAAATTCATCGGTTTATGCTCATGAAGACTACATAAAGAATAATAGTGTAAAAGATGCAAAAAATGCCATAGGAAAACTAGTCGTCCATGACTCATTGTAAAGATCTATTGTCATCCAATGAATATAGATAAGGTTAACCGTAAATTTTGTGAGATCTACTATAACTATGGGTCCCATTTCTAGGATAATCATATCCTAGGTATTTGTTTGAATTAGATGACAGGGTCCAAGTCCAACTTACAGCCATTATCTAATGACAGTATAAATAATCTGCCTAAACATGTGTTTGTATACTCATGTTTTTTATGAGCTATGTGAATAACAATGCATTAACCAAACCTTTTTTTACCTGATATTGACCCGCTGCTTGCAGGCCTATTCAGTACCCCGACTGGTTTATCTTGGTACCATGCAAGCATAGCTCCGCTGCCAGCGAGCTTGTTCAGTACCCTGACGAGTTTACTTGCACTTACCGAACTTCCTTGTTTAAGATTTGTACTTAGCATGGACCCACTGCCAGCAAGCCTGTTCAGTACCCCGACGGGTTTGCTTCGTATAATGATATATATATATATATTGTAAGGAAGTCGGTTGGCACTAGAGTGTGCTAAGCCTGTTAAACACATAATTCAAATTTTTAGCATAAACCTTATGAGTAACTTTATTTATAATGGCCTAAATTACAAATCATGTCAAAAGATAATAACCTAAAGCTGTTCTTTCACTTCATAGTCTATCTTCTTTATAAAATGTCAGTAATGTTCCCCGCAAAATAGATAATATCACACACTTTTAGGCTATCTTTTAAAAGTACTTTAGAGACAAGTTTTGATAACGAATCTAGGATGAACTAGGAGTCCATAGGTGTAAGATTGAGTTTTGTGGAGATCATAATAATTAAATTAGGTCTTTAAGTAACTGGTATGATAAGAAATATGCATGTATGATGTAAAATTGCTTTGGTTTAGTCATTAACATGATCTTATTCTTAATTCTTTTATTTTAAAGGAAAGAAGAAAGTGAAGTTGTATGAATATCTAAAGCTAACTAACCACATACAACTTTTTATTTATATACATACAATCGTATGCTATCTAAAGAAAGAAAAACTCATTATTCAAATGTAAGAACTTTTCCAATGTAACCATGTGCGAAGCAAAATGAAAAACATACCTATATCCACATATGAAAAAGTTAAAGCAGTGATTACCTAGATGTGGAGACTCAACCGACTTACTTGCTTTTGCAACAGAAAGTGTTGAATGAATGGATGGTATTGTGGCCCCATCACCTCTTGGAACCATCTTTCGATGTAATCCTGATACTCATCTTCCTTCCTCATGCTATGCTGATCTTCTTCTACTGAATGTTCAATTGCTTAAGGACATGAAAGATCTGTCGATAGATATGTGGAGAACTCTTCAACATCAGGTCTCTCTCCATCAAATGTAGTCTCCAAGTTTTTGGTTTCCTTGGCAGATTGGCAAGGAGATTTGATTTGTAGCTCATGGGACTATGGTTCTTCTATTATTCCTAGAGAGGTAGAAAAATTCTTGACTTCTGTCAAGATGTGTTTTCCTTGAGAAGAAGATATTGAGATCCCAGCGGCTGCTAGGATTCGAGAGAGTTCTCTCATGCTTATTATCATCTTAGAATCCATTTTGTTGGTTGATAGATCCTACTTCACACATGGATTAGTCCTTGGGTTCTTACAGCACCCAATTTTTTTTTATGTGTTTTTAAAATACTTTATATTACTAAAACAAATTTGCGAACTAAAACATACCACACTTGCTGAAAGAATAACACACCTGAAAAGAAGGAAGACAAACTTTACGAAATAAATTGCGGGAAATTAAATACCCAGATGTATAGCAAGGAAATCATACTTGTGCGGAAAGGAACAACAAGGATTTGAAGCAACCCACTAAAGTGGATACGTCAAGATATTACACTATGGAAAACCGCAGTGAGGTCATCTTTGCGTCTTACCATTTCCCCTCCCCCTTGTTGTGTAATGTAAAAGCAGCCTATATACCTAGTCTCCAATCCCTTTAGCACCTCCCCGACAACGGCGCCAAAATGTTGGTGTTTATTATGTGTTAAATAATTCCAATATTTAAATTGTCAACCAAAGGAGGCAGCTTATGAGATGCAATCACTATATGTGCAGGATTGAAGGCTTAAACTATCCTAATCTAACTAAATATGCAAATGTGCTAACATGCAACTATATGATTTTAAACTACTTGCATGACTTTCAAAATTCAAACGCAAGAATTTATTCTATCTATGAAAACAAAAAACTGATTAACCAATGAAGCAAATAGAAAACTTAATAAAGATGTTTAATTGAACTGTATTTGATTATGGAAACAAGTAAAAAACTTGATAAAGATATTTTGATTATGGAAACAAGTAGAAAACTTGATAAAGATATTTATTATTAATCCAAATCTTAAACCATGAACATCTTCATTATTTGTATGAATGGGAACTAATCCTATGATAATTAGATGAAACTATCAAAAACTAAAACTTAAGAAATGAAATTATTTACTATTACTTGGAAGACAAACTATCTAGAAACAAGACTAATAAATTCTGAACAGTAACTAATTAGCAGATCAGATTGAAGAACTGAAGTTTGGAAGAAAGTTGGAAGAAAGTTTCAAGAAGAAAGTAGGAGAAAGGAGGAAATAATAACAAGACTTAATTAAGAACTTTAAGTAACATGAAATAAACTTTAAATTACATCTAAAACTGTTAAGGAGGAGTAAGAAGAATTATGATTGAAGGGTAGAAGAAATTAGACTCTGAAAAAGGCCTAAAATAATGCAAAAAGTAAACAGGTCCGAATGACGATCTGAACGCCTGTCTGAATGGCGGTCTGAATGACAATCTGAATGGGGGAAAATGAGTGAAATTAGGGAAAAGAATAATTTTGGATGATTTAATTACCAGCTGGCTTATGCAAATGATTCTACAGTGCACAGGAAGCAATAGATGATTATGTAGAAGCTAAACTAACAAGAAGTTAATTACTCTAATCATTATCTAAGAGAGGAACTATTTCTATTGGAGCAAAATGATGGAAGATAGAAGTCACCTACAACAACAGAGGAATGATTTCTATGAGAAGTAGGAAGAAGGTTAAGATGGAAGAAGAGAAAGAGTTAACCTACAGCAGATAGGAAGAGAAACTAACATAAGAGAAGAGAAAGAAGCTAATACTAACTATGGAGGAATTTGGAAGGAATATCTAACTACAAATGATGGAAGAAGGAATGAAAGCAAACTACAAATTATTAAGCTGTTGGTCGACCATTTCCTAGTTCATAAGAAGAGGGATTATATTAACAGCAGAATATTTAATTACAGAGGAATGAGGATGACCTACATAGGAAAAACGAAGTTAATTACACACATAGGAAAACAAACTAGTTAATTACAAAAAAGAAATGCAGAAAAAGATAACAAAACCTCTGGTTGATGAGGGGCCCTTCCCAGCAATAAGAGGTGAGACTAAATCAGCTTAAACAACTATCAACAGAGCATCAACATATTGAAACTTCCATTGATCTGAGAAAATTACATAATACTTTATGTAGAAGTAACTGCTATCTCTTGTCTAATCCTACGTTATATGATCTTACACATCTGCACATATGGATCTGCGTTTCTCCACAGGAGACGCCTTTATATAAGTTTACAATGGGAGAGAGGGTCGACGAAGTCGACCTCTCTAAAAATACCATCTTTAATGACTGTCAACCAAATGCGTGGTAGTTTACAAGAGCACACAGGCCGATTAAGTGCTACATGCCAACACAATGAGCGTTCTTCAGACTTTGACGGAATTGATTCCTTCACCGGGCAGCTACAACGTCGATCTACCCAGCTCCTTGGTGTCAATCCCATCTAATACGAACAGTTGAGAATTCGTTTCCTCAAAATGTGAGCAGAAGCACTTGGTGGAGTGTGGACGTGGGCACAAGGGTTACATTGGCAAGCTGAGCGTGAATATGCTGGACTCCTTCCAGAATGATGGTGTGATTAGTCAAGAACAGGCGTGCTTGATCTTCGATTGAATGCGCAAACAAATCGGGCCTTAGTGTGTTGATGAAGACGTGGGATGCGTTGTCACGTTTAGCGAGTATAGGAGTAGATCTTCTAGAACCATGGATCATTAACCATCAGCACCACATGGAAAACAGAACCCATGTGTCCTCCTCTTCATTCAACGGACTGAGATGTGTCAACCATGGATTTCGCAGTTGAACGAAGGGCTGAATGATGAGCTGAACGTGTTTTAATTTAACACATAAGCACGCGGTCTGAATGAAGGGTCATTTGAGAAACACAGCCTACAAATTAAAACATAAATACCAATTATGCCCATAAAATGTCACTTTAACATAAATAAATCATGATATAACGAAATATCAAGAAGATTTGCATAGTAAGCAAATATGTGCATACCTAGACTGTTTGATGGGCTGAATGGCAAATAAAACAACTTACTATAGAAAAAATGATAGAAATAATGCCATTTCGAGTACATTGAATGATCAAAAATGGTGACAAAAATGGACGTCAACAGTAGCTCAACCCGTCTTGAATCATTGAGTGTGCCCTAGATGATAGCTTTTGATTTTCATTACTTAAAGATATTGACTTGAGGATTTATAAGCATAGAGGAAATTTATTTCTCAAACAATAGAAAAGGAGGATGTTGTTTTAGAACTTCTGAAGAAGAATCAACTAAATGCATAGGTAAAACATTCTTTTGAAGATCAATTCAGTGTTTAGATTCAAGATTATTTATAAGTTGCAAATAATAATTTTTGTAAGTTTATAATTGTCAAAATTGAAAGAAAATTGCATTGCACTTGGGTGCATTTTTTACTAAGTCTAGGCCTGCTAAGTCCATTTGTAAAAGGGCGGAGTTGCAAGAATCCCTTTTGTATTTGAGTGAGTTTTTCAATTTATCAATGCTTAAAACGAATAGTTTGGTAGAGTTACTGAACACTCTACTTCTCTCCTCTTTCAAAAACACTATCATGATCAACAAGATCACCCTCACTAATCACATTCGAAATTGTGTAAACAATTCATAAGATACACTTGAATTTTACAGCTTGAGTTGTAGCTTCTACTAGAAGAAACACATTCTGAACTTGTTCACGATTCCATTCAGCAGCCTGCACATAATGATGCCACTTCATAATCACATAATCAAATTAGTGACCCTAGTACAAAAGTAAAAGAAAGTGAAGATGAATTTATGCATATATAGAGGTTCCACTTCTTCTTTCCAACCCCATCATCATACCATGGGAAGAGATCAGCCACAACAAGCACATAACCAGTATTGGATATGACAAGGAAGTTACAATTCACATTCCCCATTTCTCCAAGCCAATCCAGTTTTAGAGTGTTGGATTCCTCAATTATAGTTTATATTCATCATGTCCAGTTCATATTTTTACATGCAAACACTATGACCGATTTTTCCATAGGAAAGATCATTGTTTTAATATTCATCCTTGCAAGCATTGTGGAAAGCACAATCATTCTTCAAACATATGCTTCATTTTAAATAAACCCGCAAGAGAAAAGATTCACTACAGGTGGATCATTTCTTTACAATGGTCACTGACAACCAAGATGATATATATGTCATACCAGAGAGTTCATTCACGAGTATTGACACATCTTGCAGTTGAAGTTCATTCTCTTCTCCTCACATTGTTCTTAACAGGGGGGGATGATAAACAATCATAAACAAGCGAGCAAGAACAAACAAGCTGGAACAAGAAAGCCTATACCAATGCCATGGTACGATCTGTAGCACTGAACCAGAGTCAAATCCTGATCCAGTTTGGTAGTATTTTTATGGTTTTTCAAGTCCTAATCTTTCGGGATCGTTTTGAGGCCCTAAAATGTTTTTTTCCACAATAGCTCCCAGACGATCGTTGAAGGCACCATCTAAGATAACAACATGGATTATTTCTCTCCCATACCTTTCCAATAGGGTACTCATCGCCCCAAATGGAGATCATATGCAAAAGGTGTGCCCTAGAGAAGTTGACATATTGACTACCCACATCGAGGCCAACAAACCTTTTGGAGTTTCATCTCTCGGGGTTAGATTTTTTTATGTTTAGGGTTTCAAACTTATGATTTATGTTAAAAAGGCATTTTCGGCCTCATTGTAACTCAGTTCTTGTGGATGAGTGTAGCCAACACCCCTTTTTTCAGAGATAAGCTACCACTATCTAGAGCTAGTTTTTATTGCTTTACAGTGTACAATGTTTTAGTACCAGCCCAATCATTAATAGAATTTGGGTTTTACTGTACTATTGTGTTTTCTGCAAAATATTCATGTGTATTTTTTTTAAATCACTCCCTTCATTTCATTCTCCAAATAATCTAGATCACTGGTATCAAAGCAATCTGCTTTTGTTGTTTCTTAGTGCATGTCCCCAACGAGATCTAAATATCGAGAATTGGGTCTCGAATTAGTTGAGCTTGGGAAAAAACACCCTCGTCGACCCAAGTAGCCTCACATGGTGAGAGAAGAAAAGAGATATGACGGAGTATGATATCATATTAAGTTGTTCCTCGAGGAATCCCTGACGCATCGACAAAGGAATGAGATGATGGATAATTTTTCCCAGATCCTTTGACAAATGTTGGCGACGATGAATGCACCTTCAACAAGCAGTTGTATTGGAGGTGCGACTCCCTTCAAATTACAAGTTAAATTTCACATTCCCTTATTTGAAGGCCAAATAGATACAAATTCTTTGGAGAAATGGCTAAATCTGTTAGAGGGTTACTTCTTTGTTTTAAAATTTTTCCAACAGCAGAAATATCACCTTCACACTCCTTAAGTCCCTCTCCCATGCCAAATATTGGTGGGATGTTTACTACAAGAGGAATGCGAGAGATGAGTTTGAAACATACAAGATAGAATCCACTTGGGTGATTTTGTTGATTCCACCAAGGATGAATCCTACCCTGTCAGAAACTATGATGACCAGTACACCAGGTGGACGACTTTTCACTAGGAGAGAGACTAGACAGTGCTAGAGTTCATCAATATATTCCATACTTTGCACTCAAAGCTAAGTATTAGAGACTCCAAACAACACTCGGTCGTAAAGTACCACAATGGTATGCACATGTACATTAAGATAGAGATGGATTTCATTGACATCTCCTCACTAGGAGCTACTTATCAGTATGTTGTCAAGATCGAGCAAAAGTTTAAGCAAAAGAATGAGCGAGTGTTTTGGTTTGCAAATCAACAATAAAAGAAGCCTGGAAAAGGTGGCCCTAAATCACAAAACAAAGGATAGAGCAACGAAATCCAAAATCATGACAACCAGCCCAAGCCGTAAGCGAAGAAGGGTAAAAGGAAATTGAAGGACACCGAAAAGTGGTGCGAGTTCCACAAATCCCCTAGCTCTAGCTTGGACTCCGATTCAGAGCAAGAAAGGGTAAAGGGGATCATTGATGCGAAACCTAATGCCACCATCACAATCACAAAGGTCCAACCAGAAGAGTTAAATGATCTAGAGGAATGGGAGTGCCTCTTCCATTCACAACTATTAGTGAAGTGGAATCTGCTACATTTCATTTTTGGTAGTGGTATCTACAAGAACCTCATCTCAGTCGAGGTCATAAAAATATTGAAGTTGCGAAAATTCCACACCCCCAACCATACACCATAGGTTGGTTAAGCGAGGTGAGATGCATCCACATCAGTCAACAATTCTTCTTATTCTACGGCATCAAGCCCTTCAAATATGAGGTACTGTATGATGTTTCCCCACCTAAAGTTTGAGATGCTCTTTTAGGACAACCCTATATGTGGAAACACTATTTTTTTTATGAGTCCATGCCCCGTAGTGTCATTGTTACTTTGGAGGGCCAACTCTATAGGATACCCAAGGTATTCCTGACAACTATAGTTTCTTCGATCCCTGTGAAGCAATGACGAAAGGTCATCTCTCAGAGTGGGAAATTTTCCCTCTTCATGGTTCGGTCAGAAGGTGGACGAAAGTTCATTGCAACTGCCACAGCCTTAGCACAAGGTATCTCTAAACATCAGAAGCAGGTCGACAAGATTGTAGAAGGGTACAAGGACATCGTGACTTCCTCTACAAGGGTTCTTGATCTGTATTTCCCGGTAAAACATCCAATCGACTTGATACCGAGTACCACTTTACCCAATGGGCCAATATACATGCTCTCTCTTCTATAGAATGAGGAAATAAAATGCCAAATTCATGAGATTGTCCAAAATGGCCACATTCAACCAATATGCTCACCTTGTGGGAGACAATTATGTTACTGCAGAAAAAGGATGGGACATGGCGACTTTGTATTGATTATTGTGAGCCCTGAAAAAAATCACTGTCAATAATCGATACTCAATCCTATGGATTGATGATATTCTTGATCAACTTAAGCATGCCAATTTATTTAGCAAGACTAATATGAATTCGGGCTACCACCAGGTTTCAATTGAACAAACCGATGCATGGAAGATAGCCTTCAAGTCTAAATAAGGCCTCTTTGAATTGTTGGTCATGTCTTTTAGCTTGAATAACACTCCAGTGTCGTTCCTGAGGATGATGGATGATATCTTCCAGCCATTCACAAACTCCTTTTTGGTCATGTATCTAGATGACATCCTCATTTACAACAAGACCTAGGAAGAACATCTACAACACATTCAACATGTCATGAGTACCCTGTGACAACACAAGCTATATGCCAACCTGGAGAAATGCTCATTTGGAATGTAGAGAATTTAGTATTTAGGATACATCATGGATGAACATGGGGTGCATGTGGACCTAGCCAAGATCCAAGTCATTGGTGATTGACCAACCCTAGAAACCCTAACAGAGCTCCATAACTTCTTGGTCCTTTCCAACTTCTACCATAGGTTCATGTTGAGGTTCTCTCATATCGCTTGGCCCTTAAGCAAAGTGACCAAGGGTGGAGCTAAATCTAAGTTCACCTGGTCGGGGTCACAACTAAACTTATCCAAGTTGGTCATAAGTTTAGTTGGTAATAAATTTTGTCACATAGCATGTACAATGAGAGATTAAATTCTAATGGATCCGCATACAATGCAAAAGTGTTTCCACATAGCAGTTGGAGGATCGTTTTTGTCCATAGGAATTTTCAGAGGTGATCTGTAAAAGACATACACATACTGTTTTAAAAGAGCTACACTAGCATGCATGCATAAGCATATGAAAAAATGTGGTTTTTATTAATATTGCGGTTGCTTTCACATTTTATTTTTTAAATCATTTTTTTCGTACATGACTTTTATTATTAATTTTAATTTTTTTTAAATGGATTTATATTATTAATTTTAAGTTTTTGAAAATGGATTTTAAAAAAACTGAATTTTTAAAATTTGATATTGTTATTTTTTATTGATAAATTAACTTGATTTAGTGTAATATTTGTTGTTTAAAAAATAGTTGTAAAAATAAAATAAGCTTTAAAATTACCAAGTTTTGGTTTTACTCTCCATAGGAATATTTGTACAAAGAAAACTACTTGAATGCAAACTAATGGGAAAAAAATGGTAGGGAATTATCTTGTCTTTCCAATGATTTTTTTTTAAATACTAATGTCATTTAATGTCTCAAAATTGCATTTAATGAAATGTGTGTCCTTACAAATTTCAAGAAAAGTTAATAAGTGGCTTGTGTGTAGGCATGTGCATGAAGTTGGTGGACCTTTTAGGTGCTACCAAAGTTCTGCAAAACCTGCTCACGTTATGAAAAACAAGATCACGCATGGATTTTTAAGAACTAGGCCTGACAATTCTGAACCTATCCATGTAGTTGACATGCATGATAGGAAAAACATCACACACATGATATGAACACATCGAGCACATGATATGACTTGTACTCGACCCCTTTTCTCCCATAACAATGGAATGTGTACTTCGCAACTAACCATCACTTGCATCTTATTATTGGAGGTTGCGTGGTTCGAATAATAAAAATTGTTAAAAGGTAAAGGATAGGAACCTTACACAACTTAGCATTATTTATCATATCATTTGACCACCTTTCCAAATTGCTGGAAATTCAAGACTTCATAATGGATTATTTTAACTCCACCCTTAAGATACAACTCTTCTAAGGCCTAAAGCAATACTCAAACTCAATTTTCCATTGAACAAAGAAAGATCACAACATTTAGTGCCATCATTCTCGACAAAGTCCAAGTCAAATCTTGCACTTCTCAATGAAACATAACTAGAGATTGACTTGGATTTATAATGAACTCAAGTATGTCATGATTGAATTAAAAAGAAAAATTAAATGTGTTGATGTGTTTTCTTGGCAGAAAAAATGAATGTTAAGGCATGGGATGGATGAAGCGAAACAAAATCTCACAAGTAAAAAATTGTGCATGCAATATGTCCAAATGGCGCACGCGAAATGTACAAAATGCGCACGTGATTTGTGAATAATGTACATACGTTATGGAGGATATAAAAAATCTCCTTGGTCCCATCACAACCTTATTTTTGTCAAACTCTTCCCGAAAATCACATTCTACAGGATTATGTCGGGAAAACAGTGATTGTAAGTTTTTTGTTTTATTGGCTTATTAAAAACAAGATACTAGCATTGATTGTTGTGACAATGGGAAACATATGTAATAGAACAAGAATATCGGAAAGAAAAAAGAATCCCCCTGAAATCATGGACAAGAAATTAGAGAAAAATCAAGGGAAGATATGGTGAATCAGAGGCATTCTTCAATTTCAAGAACAATAGATAATACAAGTCTCTTTACCAATTTATGATAGAATAAGCGTAAACATTCAACATAGGAGCACTCATTTTCAAGAACAATGGATGAAGAATCCCCTGATGGACATAATCAAGAAGTAAAGAGTAGGTGATCATCATGAAATATTGAAATTCCAACATCAAGCAAGTTCCAAACAAATATACCACCATTTGAAGATGGTATGATTGAGGAGCAAATATGAAAACTTTTGGCCTATACTGGCTATGAAAATCATGAAGAGCATTCTGACGAAGAACAAGTAAATTTTGTTGAGACCACCCATGAGGTCCAACCTAATGTTGAACAAGTAAATGTTTTTGAGACCACCCATGAGGATGTCCATCCTCCTCCATCTAACAACCAGCAAGGTGATGAACAACCACAAGCTCATGTTGAATCATCACAGCCTACCGAAGAAGTACATTCCATGCTACAAATGTTACTCCATTACCTCAACTGGCTCTAGTGCATTGAAGAACTCCAAAACGTATCCAAGTCAATGAAAGTGTCATTATTTCTCTTAAGGGTGAGTTATCTAAACGTACTATTGCTTATCAAACTCGACAAATAATTAATAATTGCTTTCATTCAAAACGTGATGCTAACAAATGTAGGTTATTTTTATCTTTGTTAAAATCTAGGTATTTTATTGTTGTTAGAAGACAATTAGGCATCAAGGTAATAAATAATTATTTCCCAAGTAGTCATATTGTTAAAATCATAGTAGATGCTTTTATCACAATTGGTAAGAAAATGAATTCTAAAGATCATAATGCAACTCGTCCTGTATTGTCATAAGCAATTGTAAACAAGAACACGAGAAATTTTCATTTGTTGAAGCCTACATCCAAAATTTTTAAGTTGAATGTCAAGACACTACGTAAGTATTGTATAAAAAGAGAACATGATCTTGACACAATCAGCTAGACGAATTTTGGGGCTTTCATTGGCAAGTTGCCATGTTCAGATAGGAAACTAATCGATGCAATTAAGAGACTAGTGTGGAATTTTTTTCATGATAACACCAAGCCTTATTCAAACAAAAAGGATGTGCTAAAAATGAGAAGGGTTCTAGAGACCATGAACCACACATTAAATGCCTTCTTGACACAACACAATCATAGTTATATGAGAGATTCAAGAATGAACATAAGCAATTGAACTTAGGCCAATGAAATTTTGAGAAGTGAAAGTCTTGATATGTTTGGATAAGCACACTTTGTAACACTTGTTGTTGTAGAATATGCTTATTATCATGACACATCTGTATATATTCATCATGCTTTGCATACTAACCATGTGCAGGATTGCTCAATGTTAATACCACTGAATTCATCAAGAGACTTCATTCATAGAATCATGTGTCATAAGACGGAGGGGAAAACATAATATGCAAAAAACAAATTAGATGGGACATGCTCCGTGTGTAGCAGAATGGCTTTATTGATCTAGTGCATTCCTGAGAGTAAAGATCATAATTTTGGGAAAATCATGTTAGACATGAAAAGTTTCAAATACATCACTTATGACCAAGGCTTTGGAAAAGAAAGAAAAAAGGTACATTTTGTGACGTCCCAGGTGAGTACATAACAATCTCTGACTTTTAATTTCACTTTTTAGTCAAACTTTACCTATAAATATAACTCATGCTGAGATCATTTTTTCCACCATGTAAAATTCATCCATTTCATGAAGGAATTTTTTGAAATGATGCAACAATATGTTCAACATGGCCACCTAGCTCGATGGCAGGATGTGCAAATTAGAATTTGCAAAGATACATTTCCCCTTGGTACTATACTCTCAGTGGTTAATTTTGCGAAGAACTACACCCTCCATCCCCAAAATGAGATGGACAGTCAATATTACCATTTTGAGAAAGTTTTCGTGATGGTCCACATCACATAAAGGCATCGTCTAGATAGTAATGAAGAGAAACAAGAAATACTGAAGGAATAACAGATCTACATAAGCGATGACAAATTTCATGACTTCTATTGTGTATCATCTCTACTATTAACGGTCTTGTTGTTATCTTCTACACACATCCCTCAACACAATCATTTTACATCCATTGAGTGGCTTATTTCAATCTTTCTATGAGAAATTTGACCTAGATTTATACAAAGATATCATTTTACATATCTATGCATCCAACTATTCCTTGTACCAAAAATCGGTGTGTCATTCCTGCGAGGTCCTAAATGGTATTCAACTTAAGAAACCCTAATTTTTTTTACCTTTATGCGTAGTATTTTTGCACCTCTCTCCTCATGTTGCACACCTAACGATCAGTGAAGGATATTCCTAAGAATCTATCTACCTTCTAAACCATCACCATCTCCCATTCTAGGTTTTGTGCAACCTATGAGCACATTGGCTTCCAGATCTATATATGCGCTACCTTTCTCCATTCTTAACTTCTCATTGGTGTATTAAAATGGTGTGTATTCCCAATGGTTTGTACTCACGACCACGTTGTTTCTTCTACTTAAAATCATCACTGATGCGTTGGATTTGTTTCCATCGATAACAACTGCAAGGTTTTCTTCCCAAGTGGTTTTCTTTCTTTCCTCACCTACATGGACTAATAATTTTTTGTAAAGGGTGACCAAAGGCCATAATTTCCTGTGCCCTCGTCATATTTTACTCACACTAAGTTAGGCTTAAGGGGGGTTGTTAGAATATTAAAAAACCCATCTAGACTTAGGATATAAAGTATAATTCATTTTTTATACTTTCCTAGGTGTTTGACTAGGTAGTTGGCCCCATATTTCCTTTTTAAGCTCACACTTGTCATCATTATCCACATGAGCACCCTCAGAAAGATTCTGGATAGATTCTCCTTGCTTTTATGACTGTCCATAATTGGTAAGAGTGCATTCCTGCTTTTACACAGTTTTGTCATGCTTTTCAGTGGATAAGGATAAAGCTAGGCACTTGCATTCCTACTTTTCACAGTTTTGTCTTGCTTTTCAATGGATAAAGATAAAGCTAGGTGCTTTTATGGACTTGGAAATCTGCCTAATTTTAGGCCCACACATCCTTCATCTTTTTCTCTCCAAAATCCATCATCTTCTTCTTTTTCATCACTCATTAGCTTCCATATCTGATTTAGCTAATTCGTGAGGTCCTTGACTGAGTTGGAAAGTGATGTTGCCACTATTGGGTTTTTTTTGCTTTTAGTAAGCGTGAATTTTGTGAGATTTTCAAACTTGCCTCCAAGGCACTCGATTTCTCTCTAATATAAGTATTATATATTGTATTCTATTTTTTGAATAACACAAAGATGAATTTTACATCAATTGAGTTCTCTCTCTTATAGTTCTACTTCAATATTTCTTCTTATTTTTGCATATCTCTGAATAAATTCTTGTGAGGACTTTTTTGCTTCTAGATCTTGGATTGTAGATAGAATTACTACATGGTATCACAACCATAGAATTCTCACACCTATGAGAACATATTTTTGAAACAATGAGATGGAGGGATAAGGCAGTGGATCCTTGCATTGGAGTCGAATGTTGAGTGTGAGTGTGACATTGGGAAGTTTCTAGATATTGTAAGATGCAAGAAACCATATGCAAAATAATTTGTTGTGGTTGGTCAATGTACTGGTAGTTGGTATGGTTATGTTACTCCAGGTGATATGCCAACTCTCCTAGAGTAGCACATTGAAAAATTAAGGGGGGAGACAGTAGATCGAGATCAACTTTGGATTCCAACTACTTCTTAGATATTTTTTTAAAAGCACGTGCAATTTTGTATTGAGATGGAATCACTTTAGTTGCATTTTTTCTAAGGGACCTATATGAGAAAATTCTAAGAAAAAGAACAACAAGAGTGGAAGTTACATCCTTGGATGGCCTAATAAACTCACACTTCAATTTATGTGCATATATTAGAATTGAATTGAGATCAAGATATGCCTTCTTGCAATTGAAGGAAAACATAGTCCCAATATTGGGTGAAGCTCAAGGAATGATCTTGGAACATCTCTGTGCACTCTATAGTTGAAGCACGATTGAATCTACAACTTGTGCTATGCATGGGGATCTCTCTTGACAGTGAAGCCCCTCTTGGTAACTATGCGTGGAGCTACTATTGAACCATGTATAAGCATGGAGTTGTTGCATGGAGCTAGAGGTACAAACCTTTAATTTTGCATTGAAGCATATTGTGGAGTATTTCTATTAACGGTGGTCTCTAGGCCTCACGATCTATTTGAATACTGTTGATCATGTGGGATGTATTGCTTGCTATCTAATTGAAGCCTTTTTTATACTAGTGATCATGACAATCGTCCTTGCTGTAGATTGCTAAAGCATGGCTCTGACATGTGCGTTGATATTGTTGGAGATCACTAATGCATTCGTATGTAATGTGAGAGCATTTGTAATGTATTGAATGTGAAAAAATTTGTTTTGTATTTGATGTGAGAGAAATAACCGTCAGGAAGAGAGTCATCGTTGTCAAAAAGAAAGTCTCTAGGGAAAATAGGAAGAATACAATGTTGTTAAAGGATATCAAGCCACCATACATATTAAAATTGTTGTATTCCATCGTATCAAATTGAATAAGTTTCCTTATCAAAGTGTCATGACCCCTCCCATGGATCCAACGCAAGGAAGAGAACCTGACTACAAATCTTGGTATTTTTAAAAAACTGAATCCCAATCATTATGAACAGATACATAAAACAGATAAAACACATGTGTGTGCAGAGGTATAATTCAATTAAACATGCACAACGTAATTAAACTATCCACACACATTTCACATGCATTCAGCATATCAATAACAGTCATCAAATTAAAAACATTTGCAGAAGTAAAACACATAGTCAATTCTTATCTTGATGTAAGGTTGTCCCAAGCCACTAGCTATGCAACTGCAATGTTTCTCCCAGCCATAGGCCAATTGTGTTCATCAATCTCTCAACACAATTTCCACCCCCAAGATGGGCATGATTTCCACAAGGAATGGGAACAAGCTCATGCAAAACAAAGTGCACATCAGATCTAAGCCAAGCCATCCCATAGCTGGGTTTATCAAGCCATATATGAACCCTCTATTTTTGGATGATTGCATTCAATCTGAAGCCAAAGCAATGGATACCCATAAATAATACCACATCCTTCTCTCCCACACACAGCAAAAGACATATCTTGGGAATAGGGAAAACATTTTTAACTATGGGATTTACAAAACAGGGTTCCCATTGGCTCTCCCAATTCGTGGGACACCCAAAAATGAATTGTGGGAAGGGAAATCAACCAGAGGGAGAACAAAATCGAGTTCCTAGAAGATATATGGGAGTTTAGAGGAAAAAACGGCCTCTATGGGCCCCCAAACCATGACTCCCTTCCTCCCAGACATCCTGCAACAACAAAATGACCTCCCAGCTTGAGAAAAATTGAGGAAAACTTAGAAATTTGTGAGGGAAAATGCCTAGGTAGCTTCCAACTCGTGAGAGAGACAAACTGGTTGATGCATAATGGCTTGGGGAGCAATTTCATGGATTTTTTCTTTCCCAAGAATCCAAACACGTTTTTCCAAAACTAATGGCTTTCCCATACATGAAATTGGGGCACCCATACTCTCCATTTCCCAAAACATTAACTTCCTCAACCAACTCTTGGAGGAAATAAATGATTGGGTGCATAAGTCAAAATGGGTAGTTGAAGGTTCATGGGTTATCTCATTGACACTTGGATTGGCTTTATTGGCTCAAGGGTTTGAATATTTCCCTCCCAATTCCTTGTAAAAATCACACCCTGTGATGCACCTGCAACAATTAATTAATAAGAATATGCGAAATAGTAGAAATGACAGAACTCATAATCACTTTCATATTGATCACAGGCCACTTCGAGGGGGAAACCTCCTATGAGCAAGCTCAATACAAATAACTTCACGGTGCCTTCATAGGTCTCAGCACACACTTATATACTAAGTCTAGGCGCCAATACTATGGGTCAAAACCATGGGCCACTACAAACTATGGATCAACAATACTACAGGCGACTTACAAAACATATGCACCAACAACAATAACATAAACTATTGATCAACAAATACTATGGGATGACTTGCAAAGCATATGCGTCCAACAACAATATACTAACAAAGTAAAGACATGGGTTCCTAACACACCCCCACACTCTTGTTGCATTGCATAGCTAGTTGTGGGTATTTTATTAAAATGCATATTTACATTATATTTGCAATTTTCATTGTGCCTGGATAGCACACAAAACACATGCATGGATTTTTAACACTAAATCGATGGAGGGGCCTTGGCCTTGAGCTCCTTGCCATGATTTTATAACAATATTACATCATTTACATTTTAATGCAATGGGGTCAAAATCGGGATATTACACAGAGAGTAATACAACAACATATACATCATTAGATAGAGAAACCTTAGAGGAGGCATATTGGAGAGATGCACGATAATGGAAGGAAATTATAAGATTTCTTTATAGAATGTAAATACTGTAGCAGCCTGTATTGTAGATTTTGAGGAGGAGCTTGTAGAGAAATATATTAATTTCTGAGGCCTTTTTGTCTCACTAGTTTTCACACCACTACAGATCTTCTTTGACTCCTTCTTCAATAAAAGATATTGTAGAAAACAACATTGTATTCCTACCCAAGATTGCGTGAGCATCTAGTTTCCTCCTCCATTGCGAGCTTCCACCTATCATTGGTCGACTACTACATTAAGAAATGCATGACCACTGATGCTAAAACCCTTGGAGGTAACTTTATCATATTCTACACACTAATAACTCTTGGAGGTAAATTTATCTATTCTACAAAAGCATAGTTGGAAAAATTTCAATATATGTGAAGTCGATGCCTTGGTCACTAGCATTGCATTTGCATAATGTGCACTCAAATCATTTTTAAATCTCGTATATCTTGGTAGATTATCCAGTCTTGAATCATTGAGTGTGCCCTAGATGATAGATTTTGATTTGATTTACTTAAGGAGATTGACTTGAGGATTTATAAGCATAGAGGCAATTGATTTCTCAACAATAGCAGAGGAGGTTGTTGTTTTGGCACTTCTGAAGAAGAATCAAGCAAATGCATACGTAAAACATTCTTTTGAATATCAATTCAGTTTTTATATTCAACATTCTTTATATCTTGAAAACAAAATAGAAAGAAAATTGCATTGCACTTGGGTTCATTCTCGACTAAGTCCGATCCTACTAAGTCCATTTGTAAAAGGGTGGAGTTGCAAGAAGCCCTTTCATATTTGAGTGAGTTTTTCAATTTATCAATGGTTAAAATGAATGGTTTGGTAGAGTTACTAAACACTCTACTTCTCTCCACTGTCGACAACACTATCATGATCAACAAGACCACCCTCACTGATCACATTCGAAATTGTATAAACAATTCACAAGATACACTTGAGTTTTTACAACTTGAGTCGCAGCTTCTACTAGAAGAAACACATTCTGAACTTGTTCATGATTCCATTCAGCATCCTACACACAATGATGCCACTTCATTATCACATAATCAAATTAGTGACCCCAATACAGAAGGAAACGAAAGTGAAGATGAATTTATGCATATAGAGTTTCCACTTGTTGTTTCCAACCCCATCATCATACCATGGGAAGAGATCAGCCACAACAAGCACAAAATCGATCTTGGATATGACAAGGAAGTGACAGTTCACATTCCTCGTTTCTCCAAGCCAATCCAGTTTTAGAGTGTTGGATTACTCAATGAGAGTTCATCTTCTCCTCTCTAGTTCATTATTTTACATGACAACACTATGATCGAGTTGGCCATATGAAATATCAGTGTTTTAATCCTCATCCTTGCAAGCATTCTAGAAAGCACACCCATTCTTTAGACATATGCTTCATTTTAAATAAACCTGCAAGAGAAAATATTCACTACAGGTGGATCGTTTCTCTGCAATGGTCACCAACAACCAAGATGATATATATGTCATACCAAAGAGTTCATTCACGAGTATTGACACATATTGCAGTTGAAACATTCTCTTCTCCTCGCATTGTTCCTGACACGGGTTAATGATAAATAATCATAAACTAGCAAGCAAGAACAAGCAAGATGGAACAAGAAATCCTATACAAGTGCCATAGTAAGAGTTACATCACTGAACCAGAGTCAATGCTTGATCCAAAAAGAAATCGATGGCCACCCACCTAGTCCATTGGCTCAAACTTGCAATTTTCCAGTATGGTAGGGTTTTTTTTTTATGTTTAGGGTTTTGAATTTATGCTTTATGTTAAAAATGCCTTTCCGGCCTCATTGTAAATCAGTTCTTGTGGATGAACGTAGCCAACACATATCTTTTCAGAGATAAGCTACCACCATCTAGAGTTAGTTTGTATTGCTTTACAATTTACAATGTTTTTCCAACCCAATCATTAATA
This sequence comes from Larix kaempferi, assembly GCA_027924585.1. Taxonomy (NCBI): domain Eukaryota; kingdom Viridiplantae; phylum Streptophyta; class Pinopsida; order Pinales; family Pinaceae; genus Larix; species Larix kaempferi. The sequence goes on along the minus strand of BSBM01000924.1, from coordinate 16,989,973 downwards.
GAATTTGGGTTTTACTGTACTATTTTGTTTTCTGCAAAATATTCATGTGTATTTTTTTCTTAAATCACTACCTTCATTTCGTTCTCCAAATAATCCAGTTCAGTGGTATCAAAGAAATATGCTTTTTTTTTTCTCAGTGCATGTCCCTAACGAGATCTGAATATTTAGAATTGGGCCTCAAAGTAATTGAGCTTGGGAAAAACCACCCTCATAGACCCAAGAAGCCTCACATGGTGAGAGAATAAAAGAGAGATTGTTGATGTATATGTAACTTCGGAATGTATTTCATCTATGTATTTCATATATATTTATTGTACCCTTATAAGAGATGTGTTATTCCTCTATAAGGAAGTGTTGTCATGTGGATTGACAAGTGTCGCAAGTGTGTGTACTTGCCGATGGGTTATTAGACCACCATGTGTGGGGTCGGCCCTGAAATATATATTATATTATGGATGTATCTAGATAGACAAGTCGGCGCCATAGTGTAACTGGGAAAACAGGTTAAGTATAAATAGAGATCAGGAGATCTCTATTTGCATCACTCGGAAACTCACACTTCTCTCACTCAGAAAGTGGTGCACTAGTGAGGAGGAGGATCATCATCTACTAGGAGACTATCTCAGTGTATTTTGGTTGTACTTTGGTTGATCCATTGCTCTCTCTATCTCTCCGGGAAACTCAAACCCTAATTCAGGGCTCTCCCTAGTGAACCCGGGAGGACAAAAAGTTAAATCTGAAGGGTAAAGCTTTGCTGATCTCAAATTCTAAATACACCAGGCTGATTAGCTCATCAAGGCGCATCTTTCTATCCTTTCAGAAAGTTGAAATTCACATTTTGAATTTTTAGGGTTTTTTCGACAAACCCTAATCTGGGACCAGATCCAGTTTTCAGCATTTCAAGTGGTAAGACCTAAATATTTTCTATTTCCATTTGAATTACTCTTTAAGATGTCTCACCACACCAATCTTGAGGATAAGCTTGAAGGGGATGATAACTTCCGAGCTTGGAAGTATAGGATTGGGTTAATCCTGGAAGAGAATGAGTTGGACTCATATATAAAAGAAGACATCCCTATCCCAGAGGATGAAGAGGCTAAGGTATTGCATAAGATGAGCTTGGTCAAGGCAAAGAGAATCATTGCTGATTCTATCAAAGACCATCTCATACCCCATGTGTCTTCTCTAAAGACACCCGAGGCTATGTTTGACTCTTTGACCAAGCTATTTGAAGGAAAGAACATAAATCGGAAGATGACCCTACGGAATCAATTGAAAGGGGTCAATATGTCAAATGGAGAAACCATTCAACCCTATTTCTCCTAGGTCTCTCAGATCAAGGAACAACTTGAAGCTGTAGATGAAATGGTGGAGAATGGTGAAATTGTTATGACTACTTTGAATGGCCTACCTAGGTCATGGGACTCTTTTATCTAGGGGATCTGTGCTAGAAAGAAATTAATCTCCTTCAGCAGATTATGGGAGGAATGTTCTCAAGAAGAAACAAGGCTTGTGGCAAGAGAAGAGAAGATGGGAAATGAAGATCAAGCTCTCATAGCTCACACTAAGAAGGGCAAGTTCAAGAGGGAGCCATCCCATCACAAGAAGAAATCTTCTCATCATTTTCACAAAGACAAGAAATATCTAAGGTGTTTCACTTGTAATGAGAAGGGTCACTTTGCTTCAGAATGTCCCAAGAACAAAAGGGACAACCACAACAACAACAACTCCAACAAGAAGAAGAATGGTAACAAAAGAAGGTACCATGCTCATGCTGTCGAAGATGATGAACCTCCAAAGAAGAAGGCTAGGGAAAAAAGTGATGATAGTAATGATGATTCATCAAGTGAAGAAAAGTATTTTCTAATCTATGCTCTCACAGGTACTATCTCCCATGGTTGTAATGATTAATTAATTGACAGTGGGGCTTCCAAACACATGACTGGGTTTAAAGAATCCTTTGTAAATCTGTCTGAACATGAATCACCCCATAAAGTGAAACTTGGGGATGATTATCAATATCCCATCAAAGGAAGTGGTGAAGCCTCCTACAACCTAGATTCTGGAAAATATTTGAAGATGAAAGAAGTCCTTTATGTACCTGGGCTCAAGAAGAACTTACTCTCCATCTCTGCATTGGATGCAAAAGGTATGAGGTTTGCATTTGTGCATGGGCAAGTCCTAATGTGGCCAAAGGGAAAGACCATAGATGATGCAGTTGTGATTGGAGAGCAAGAGGGAGGTTTGTATAAATTCAAAGGACAACCTAAACATGCCATGGTGCATGTATCCATGGATCCAAGTGAACTTTGGCATAGAAGACTTGCTCATATGCACTATAGGGCATTTCCAATTGCAAGCAAGGCTGTAGAGGGTCTTCCTGAAATCAAGACCAAACATGAAGGTGTTTGCAAAGGATGTGCAAAAGGCAAGAACATTAAGAAGGCATTTCCAAGCAGTGAAAGCAAGGCAAAAGGAATCTTGGAAATCATCCACTCAGATGTTTGTGGTCGCATGTCATCTAGTTCTCTAAGTGGGTATGTTTACTATGTCTCATTTATTGATGAATTCTCTAGGAAGACTTGGGTATACTTCTTGAAAAACAAAGATGAGGTGTTTGATAAGTTCAAGGAATTCAAAACCTTGATGGAGAATCAAACTGACAAAAAGATCAAAACATTCAGATCCGACAATGGTGTAGAATTCACCTCGGGTGACTTCAAGAAGCTTTGCAGTGATTCAAGGATTAAGAGGGAGTTGACTACTCCTTACAATCCTCAACAGAATGGAGTTGCAGAAAGGAAGAACAGAACAATCATGGAAGCAGCAAGGGCAATGTTGCATGACCAGGATCTACCTATGCATCTATGGGCAGAAGCAGCTAGAACAGCTGTATATGTGCAGAACAGAACACCCCACAAGATATTGGACAACAAGACACCAGAAGAGGTCTTTTCTGGTAAGAAACCTGAAGTCAGCCATCTCAGAATATTTGGTTGTCCAGTATATACACATGTCCCAAAGGAAAAGAGGACCAAGATAGATCCTTCAAGAAAGAAGGGTATCTTTGTGGGTTACAGTGAAAGCTCGAATGCTTACATAATATACTTTCCAGGGTTCAAGAAGATTGATGTCAGTAGGGATGTAACATTTGATGAAAACTCAACATTCATCAAATCAAGAAAGGCACCTATCGAAGTTTATGAAGAACCTAAGGAAACTAGATTTCAAGACACTACCATGACTGAAGCAATTCCAGAAGTTGTTCGTGAGTTTGAAGATCCGCAAGAACCTGTAGATCCACACCGTGAGGATAACTCTCACAAGAGGAAACCTGCATTGGCTAGAGAGCTCATTCAGGATGTAGAAAGATTTGGAATTCTAGAAGAAGAACATAGAGCAAAGAAAAGAACCAGATCACATACCAGCTATGTTGCTTTACTCTGTGACATTATGAACAAAGAACCTTCCAGTTATGAAGAAGCAGTGGAAAAGAAAGAATGGAAGGATGCTATGGTTGAGGAATACCAATCAATAATGAAAAATGATGTTTGGGATGTTGTCCCAAGACCTAAAGAGAAGTCTGTTGTGACTTCCAAATGGATCTACAAAATAAAGCATGCTGCAGATGGCAGTGTAGATAAATACAAAGCAATATTCGTAGCTCGTGGCTTCTCTCAAAAAGAGGGAATAGATTATGAAGAAAATTTTGCACCTGTAGCCATACATACTTCCATCAGAACAATACTTGCCCTGGCTGCAGCAATGAAATGGAAAATACACCAGATGGATGTCAAGACTGCTTTCTTGAATGGTGTAGTTGAAGAGGAAGTATATGTGGAGCAGCCACTCGGCTTTGAAATACATGACAGGGAGTCATATGTGTGCAGATTGAAGAAAGCCTTGTATGGCTTCAAGCAAGCCCCCAGAACTTGGTATGGTAGGATGGATAGTTTCCTATCTAGTTTGGGCTTTACCAAGAGTAAAGCGGATTCCAATCTTTACTACAAGGTTGAGGAAGGAAATCCTGTGATTCTACTTCTGTACGTGGATGACTTATTTGTAACAGGAGATGACAGATCGATTGAAGATACTAAGAGGAAGCTTGCTGTTAAGTTCGATATGAAAGATTTGGGAATGATGCATTATTTCCTAGGTATGGAGGTGTGGTAGAATTTAGGTGGGATCTTCCTTGGTCAAGGGAAGTACACAGTAGATATCCTGAAGAGATTTTGGATGATGGATTGCAAGGCCATGGCCACACCCATGGCATCGAATCTGAAGCTTCATATGAGCTGGTTGATGTCTCTATGTATCATCAGATGATTGGGTCCTTGATGTACCTGATGAACACGAGACCAGATATTTGCTTTGCAATGAATACATTGAGCCAGTTCCTGACGGATCCAAGGAGTATGGGCTCAAGTATGAAGCGAATCAAAAGTTTAAGCTGCAGGGTTATGTTGATTCAAATTGGGCTGGCAATGCTGCAGATAGAAAGAGCACATCTGGGTGTTGCTTCAGTATGGGATCAAGTGTGATCTCTTGGTTTAGCAGGAAGCAGTCCTGTGTAGCACTGAGTACAGCTGAGGCAGAGTATGTTGTAGCCTGCTCAGCTAGTTGTGAGGCAATATGGCTACGGAAGCTACTGTCTAAGTTATTTGATCTCCCACTGGATGCTACTAGTATCTTTTGTGACAACCAGAGATGTGTGAAGCTGTCTGAGAACCCAGTGTTTCATGACAGGTCGAAACACATAGAGATCAAATATCACTATATCAGGGATATGGTGCAGAGAGGAGCCGTGAAGCTCCTGTATGTTGTGACGGATGAGCAGATTGCAGATGTGCTGACAAAACCACTAGCTAGGGTGAAGTTCGAGTACTTCAGGGAGAGGCTTGGTGTTCTTCAGATCGACGACACTTTGAGGAAAAAGTGATGGACACATTTGCTGAAGCCATTCCAAGTATGTTGGAAGGAGGATCCTTCACATGGCCGTGGATGTAAGCGCTGGATGATGAGCATCAGGACAATGCTCCAATTACTGCTCTGTATATACATCATGTTGATGTTGGATATGATTAGTTGGATCATTTATATTTGTATGTATTTACGCATCGTGTTGATGTTGGATATGATCAGTTGGATCATTTATATTTGTATGTATGTACGCATCATATTGATGCTGGATATGATCAGTTGGATCATTTATATGTATGTACACATCATGTTGGATGTTGGATATGATCGGTTGGATCATTTGTATGTATTTGTATATGCATCATGTTGGATGCTTAGACCATGTATCTGTATATGTATCAGGTGGATACATTGTATGATCAGGTAGATCGTGTATGTTGATATGTATCATGTATTTGTATTTGTATCAGGTGGATACACTGTATGATCAAATGGATCATGTATGATGATATGTATCAGGTAGATACTTGGTATGCATCAGGTGGATGCATTGTATGATTAGGTTGATCATGATGATGAGCTTCAGGATGTTGCTCCAAATGATATGTACCAGGATTGTACAGTGATGATGATCAGTATGATCATGGGCATCAGGATGATGCCTCGTGCGATGATGATCCGTTGGATCATGAGTATCAGATTCATACTTGGAGGTCAGAGATGATATGTGGCAGTTTGTGCAAATAGCATGTAATCAATCCTGGGAGATCTTGTCGGTCGTGCTGCGGCACATAAATGTTCCTGGGGTACTCTTTCCGGTATTGCTATGTAGTATGTAATTAGTCCTCAGATATCCGATAGGTTGAGCTGTGTGCTTGTAATCAGTCCTGGGATGAGGTATTACTACGGAGACATGTAATCAATCCTAGAGATCAGAGAGGTTGAGCTGTGTGCTCGTAATTAGTCCTGGGATGCTCTTTAGAGATCTTGTCGGTCGTGCTACGACACATAAATGTTTCCAAGATGATCTTTAAAGGTTTTGTCTATCCACATGTAATCAGTCCTGGAGATCCGAGAGGTTGAGCTGTATGCTCGTAATAAGTCCTGGGATGCTCTTTAGAGATCTTGCAGGTCATGCTGTGGCACATAAATGTTCCTTGGATGCTCTTTAAAGGAATTGTGGAGGAGATGCATGTACTCAGTCCTAGGAGATCTTTTCAGTCGTGCTTAGGCACATAAATGTTCCTGGGATACTCTTTCCGGTATTGCATCCACACATAAAATTAGTCATGAGAGGCCACCTCTATCAGACCGTTCGCACAGATGATGAAGACCTGCAGGTGGTGGGCCTGCATCCAGTATGAAAAAGGACTGGCTCTGTAGAACTTCCTATGACGAGTAGAGTCAGAAATTGGTTGAGATAGAAGTAGCAGTGACGATGATGATGACAATGCATCGATGACGATGATCCCGAGAAGAAGACTTGTCTAGCAAAACTGTGTTGAGAAATACCTTCCAAGTTAAGAGGGAGTGTTGATGTACATATAACTTCGGAATGTATTTCATCTATGTATTTCATATATATTTATTGTACCCTTATAAGAGATGTGTTTTTCCTATATAAGGAAGTGTTGTCATGTGCATTGACAAGTGTCGCAAGTGTGTGTACTTGCCGATGGGTTATTAGACCACCATGTGTGGGGTCGGCCCTGAAATATATATTATATTATGGATGTATCTATATAGACAAGTCGGCTCCATAGTGTAACTGGGAAAACAGGTTAAGTATAAATAGAGATCGGGAGATCTCTATTTGCATCACTCGGAAACTCACACTTAACTCACTCAGAAAGTGGCGCACTAGTGAGGAGGAGGATCATCAGCTACTAGGAGACTATCTCGGTGTATTTTGGTTGTACTTTGGTTGAGCCATTGCTCTCTCTATCTCTGAGGAAGTTGTGGGGTTTTTCACCTTAGGTTTTTCACCATGAAAACTCTGTGTCTCTCATGCTTTTGATTCTTGTGATGTTTGTCATGCTTATTGTGATTGTTATGCATTGATATACTATATATGTTATTCTCTCAGTAAAGATCCTAGAGTATTGTGAATTAATGCTCAAAATTTAACAAAGATGATGGAGTAGGATATCATATTAAGTTGTTGATCGAGGAAGCCCTCACGTGTCGACAAAGGAACGAGATGATGGATGATTTCTCCCAGATCCTTTCACAAATGCCGACGACGGTGGTTGCACCTTCAACAAGTAGCTGTATCAGAGGTGCGAATACCTTAAAGGTACAAGTTAACTTTCACATTCCCTTATTTGAAGGCCAGATAGATGCAGATGCTTTGGATAAATGGTTAAATCTGTTAGAGGGATACTTCTTTGTTTTAAAATTTTTCCAATAGCAAAAAGATCACCTTCACACTCCTTAGGTCCCTCCCCCATGTCAACGATTTGTGGGATGGATACTACAAGAGGAATGAGAGAAATGAGATTGAAATATACTAGAAAGAACCCACTTGGGTGGATTTTTTTGATTCCATCAAGGATGAATCCTACCCTATTGGAAACTATGATAACCAGTACACCAAGTGGACAATTTTGCACTAGGAGAGAGACTAGACAGTGTTGTAGTTCACCAATATATTCCATACTTTTCACTCAAAGCTAAGTATTAGAGACTCCAAACAGCACTCTGTCCTAAAGTACCACAGTGGTATGCACATGTACATTAAGATAGAGATGGATTTCATGGGCATATCCTCACCGTGAGATACTTACCGGTATGTTGTCAAGATTGAGCAAAAGTTTACTCAAAAGAATAAGCGAGAGTTTTGGTTTGAAAATTAGTAGCAGCAGAAGCCTGGAAAAAGGTTTCCCTAACTCACAAAACAAAGAATAGATCTAGGAAATCCAAAATCATGACAACCAACCCAAACCATAGGAGAAGAAGGGTAACGGGAAATTGAAGGACATCGGAAAGTGGTGCGAGTTCAACAAATCCCCTAGCACAACACTAATGAATGTTGCTCAAAATAATAATTGTTGGTTGAGACGAAAACCATAGAGATAGACTCTAGATCGGACTTTGATTCAGAGCAAGAAAGGGGAAAGGGGATCCTTGATGTGAAACCTAGTGCCACCATCACAATCACAAATATCCAACCAGAAGAGTCAAGTGATCCAGAGGAATGGGAGTGCTTCTTCCATTCACAACTGTTGGTGAAGGGGAATCCACTACATTTCATTGTTGGTAGTGGTATATAGAAGAAACTCATCTCAGTCGAGGTCATCAAAAGATTGAAGTTGAAACAATGCCACACCCCCAACCATACACTATCGGTTGGTTAAGTTAGGGACGAGGCATCCACATCAGTCAATAGTGCCGCTTATCCTACAGCATCAAGCACTTCAAAGATGATGTACTGTATGATGTTTCCCCACCTAAATTTTGAGATGCTCTTTTAGGAAAACCCTATATGTGGAAACACCATGTTGTTTATGAGTCCATGCCTCATAGTATCATTGTTACTTTGGAGGGACAACTCTATAAGATACCCGATGTAGTCCCAACTTCTATAGTTTCTTTGATCTCCACGAAGCAATGACAGAAGGTCATCTCTCAGAGTGGGAAATTTGTCCTCTTCATGGTTCGATAAGAAGGTGGACGAAAGGTCACTACAAATACCACAGCCTTAGCACAACATCTCTCTAAACATCAGAATTAGGTCAACAATATTGTAGAAGGGTACAAAGACATCGTCACTTCCTATACAAGGGTACCTAATCTACATTTCCAGGTAAAACATCCAATCGACTTGATACTGGGTACCACTTTACCCAATGGCCCAATATACATGCTCTCTCTTCTATAGAATGAGGAAATAAAATGACAAATTCATGAGATTTTCCAAAAGGGCCACATTTGACCAAGATCCTCACTTTGTGGGATTCCAATTATGTTGTTGCAGAAAAAGGATGGGACATGGCGACTTTGTAATGATTATAGAGCTGTTAACACCCAAAAACTGCTCACTAGCTCATTTCCCTATTCACATGACCCATTTGTCCACTTTTTCACCAGTTCAGCCTCTAAAGCCAACAAAAGGTCACCAAAAGACCTTAGTACACCCCTTTTCCCACTCAAAAAGATTATTTTTCCTAAAAAAGTATAAAAAACCCTCAAAAAGGGTCCAAAATTCCCAAAAATATCAAAAAAGGAATAAAAATAATAAAAATATTCAAAAAAGGAAAAGAAGGGAAAAGTACCTAAACCATGTTGGTCAATACCATTGGTTTCCACAAAACCACAAATGGTATTCCCCACCACCAAAACCTATAAAAAGGTGGTAGGGGCTCCTCATTTCACATCCATCCATCTTCCTATCCTCATGCTGCCAAAATATCCCTTGAGCTTTTGGCCATTGTAGCAAACTTGGAGAAAGGACCCTTTGGAGTTTGGAGCTGCTCATCCTTGGAGCTTCTCAACTATCTTCATCACTTGGAGGTATTATCGCAAGCACTTGCTTGCCCCCATTTTTCAATACAAATTTATTTTCTCAATTTCTTGTTTTTGTTTTTAATTCAAAAGTTTATAATGAAATGCACATGCTAGTTTAGTTTAGTTTAGATTTAGTTTACATTGTTTTTTCTTAATATTGAGACTGCTGCTACTAGTTAGCAAGTGCCCATAGCACTAAGCTTGGTTGCAAAACCAAGCCAACAGTTTTTTGGCGACTCCGCTGCTTTCGAATCTTTAGATCTCACTTTTGCTTTAGATCTTAATTTTTGATAGTATTAGTTAGTTTAATTCATAGATCTGCCACTCTAGACAGCAGATCCATTGCTGTTCTAGACCTTGGCCCATTTTGTAGCCATTAACAGCCCGAAATTCTCAATTTTTGGCTTCATTTTTCGGCATCCACGTACGGCTTTCGCCTCGCGGCTTTTTTCCCCACAGTCGCGTGGCCCATCGCGACTGCGCGGCTTTTTTCCGCGCGGTTCACCGCAGCTTCGTGGCCCATTAGCGCGCTGCACATCGCGGCTTCGCGGACCTTTTCCGCGCTGCACATCGCAACTGCACCACCGAAACCCACGCTGCACATCACGGCTTCGCGGTCAAAACCCACACTGTCCATCGCGACTGTGCGACAGAAACCCGCGCGGTCCATCGCGACTGTTCTGTCGAAACCCGCGATGCCAATTTTTTCATTCGGCCAATTCGTTTAAAAATTTAATTTTTTGCTGTATTATCTTCCCACTTAGCTATTTTTACAGTATCAAAAATTCCAGCATTATTTACAGCCATTGAAAAATTTTACTATTTAGAATGCACCTTTGAACAAAGTCTTTTTAAAAAATTTCAGAAATTGAAAGAAGCATTTCTTTTTGCATTTTTATCTAGATTAAAAAAATTTGCTGTTTACTTCTTTAATATTTTTCCCATAGCAATTTGTTGAAAAGAAATCCATTTATTTCTCAAAGAAATCATATTATTTGCTTTCATATTTCAAAAGATCCTTTGTTTTTTGAATAGTCTTTGCAAAGCATTTAATTTCCATGTATTGAAAAAAGTCATAATATTTGCTTTTCATATTTCAAAAGATCCTTTGTTTTTGAATATTTTCTCCAAAGCATTTACTTTTTTCAATTTCAGTTTAAAATACCACACGTGCACCCACTCGAACACTTAATTTAAACTGAGCCTTAAAACGAACCCTAACTTCATCAAACTTTTAACCCCACTTGGGGAACACTTAAAAGAACTTTGTAGCTAGGTAGTATTGAGGGGATAGGTGTTCCAATAACACCCGTCAGTTATTACATCTGAGACATAGAAGTTGTCCTTTTAGGGAGACAAAATCTCCTAGTATTTATTGGCATGGTCACAACCGGTTTGTGGGAAGGCCTCTCCCCTAGGAGGGTTGAAGTCGCGAGGATGGTTCCGAAAGCCTGAGTGGAATACCGAAATCCATTCAGTAACCAAAGGGCTACCATTCGCAGTTCTCGGGATATCCCTGTATGGGGGTATTGCGATAAAGGACCAAACGACAGATTTACCTTTTCTCGACGTGTCATGAACGGAGTATCCTAGTAGCCATTCTTTAGGATTGATTACCCGGTGTCCCTCCCGGTAGGGGGATATCTAACCGTTGACTCAACACTCATATAGTCTGACTTGGATTTCATCACCTTGCATAGAATATCATTTGTTGATTCACAATACTTTTAGTTAGGTGTTTGCATGATTCAATCCACCTTTGGTCTATTTACACCTATTTTTTCTAGAAGTTGTTTGCATGTTGGTACTCTGACCATTTTTTGCATCCCTCCACTTATTATAGCACAACTGCTATAATAAGTGCCTTTTTGAGGTTGATTTTTTGGCCTGAGAGCCTTCATTTTCACTCCCCTTCTTGCACCCTTGGTTGCATTTAGGGTTTTGAGTTTTTTATACATTACCATTTTACACATAAGATTTTTCCACAAAAAACTTATTTCTCACCATTGAGAATTTTAGACGCTCTCGTCGTCTTCGGGGCGAACTCCCAGAGTTCAGTCTACTTGGCTCGCCACGTCACCGACACCGAGCCTTATCCCTTGACTCGACACATCGTCGGTCAAACAGACAGTCATCCGATTCTGACACGCCTCACTTCACATTTGATTTAGAGGCAGAATCCGAAAACCCCACTGTGTTATTCCCAACCAACCTTATGGCTGGAACACCATTTGACCCACTCTTTACCAGCACCATAGGTGAGACATCCACAGATCCTTCTACTGCGGTGCCATCCATGGCAGCAACCACCCCCCTGGGTATGCCTAATATGGGAAACACTCCACCCTTAGGAATGCCCAACACAGGGCCACCTCCTGTTATAGGAATCCCCAACACAGCGCCACCACCTGTTATGGGTATGCCCAACATAGGGGTCACACCCCCTCTGATTCCCACAACCCAGATTCCAGGAATCACCACTACTATTCCTAACCCAAGTGTAACCCATGTTGCACTTGGAAGCGCTGACCCATACCAGACCACACCTATTGGAGGACACATACTTTCAATACCGAGCATACCCCTAGGCGCTACTGGACCCCTACATCATACCACCATGACTAGTCATGTCCCAGTCACTATGCCACATACATCTGCTACCTTACCTTACATGGCAAGTCTGAACTTACCAGACTTAGCCAAACTCACCAATGATCCTATCAGACACGATCCTGCGTGGCCTCACATGCCCACCAAACTTCCCTCCGACATCCCTAAGTTTGAGGGCAAAGCAGGCGAGGACCCCCAGAACCATATCATGTCCTTCCATCTATGGTGTTCCTCCAAGTCCATAGTGGACGACTCTGTCTGCCTCCGTCTGTTACAGCACACCTTCACTGGCTCTGCAGCTAAGTGGTATATCGAGTAGCCCCATGGGACGCATGCCACCTTTACCTCCCTTGCCTCGACCTTCCTACAGTTCTTCCAGTTACCTGTCCGCTATGATGCGGGAGTTGAGATCCTACTGTCTTGCAGATAGAACACGGCGACCCATATCACTGACCACATTCATGAGTGGCGTCGACGCCGAAGCCTCTGCAAAATCAAGTTAGATGACCGCATCTTCTTAGATTGGTTTCTGAAATCCCTCCTCCCTCTCATTGCGAAGGATGTGGCATCCGAACGACCCTAGTCTGAAGAAGAGGCCATCCTCAAAGCCCAGCAGTTTGACCTCATTTACTCCCAGTCGGGTTATCTGTATACCACTATACCGGATGCCCCTCGAGCTGATTCATCCCAACACGATGCACCGGGGGCATCCCATGCCGCAGACGGCATCATTGGTCGTATTACCCCACATCCCCAACCCTTTTCCATTCCACATCCTAGCCATGGTCCCGACCTTTCGCGGGCTACATCCCAATCTGGAGCAACCAATTCATATACTCCCATGGCACATCACCACCATACCCACGGACCTTCATGTCCACCTCAGTGCTTTGGTCATGCACCACCCGCATACACCCCTCCAGTCGCACCTCAACCTGTGTACTACCCACAGTTAGCTGCGACAGCTAACCCAACACCTCCAATAGCTCAGGGTTACCAACAACCCCAGCAGGTATCTGGTCCACTTCGAACCCCACCAGTGTATTATCCACCACATCCTGCTCCCGCACCTGCGGCGAACCAAAATCCTCCCACTGCTCAAGGGCAAGTGTACACAGAGCACAACCAGCCCTAGCACCAGAACAACCAGCGCAACCAAAATGCGCAATAGAACCGTGGAAGAGGATGTAACCACGGTAATAACCAACAACATCAGCAAGGTCCTCCACCTCCCAATCCTCTGCAAAATAACAATGTTGCTCCCCCCAACCGGAATCCCAATTGTAATCCCGGGCAGCCTAAAAATAGCAACCTCAGAACAAACTCTATTTGCGGGGTTTATGGTCATTACACGCATGCTTGCCCACATTTGGACCGAGCTCAGCAACTTTGGACTGACGATGCCCATCGTCAAGGGAAAGCAGCTCCTCAGCCACCGCCCAACCCTCCACCACCCCAACATCAACCTTTGGTGCTACAAAATCCCTTTCCAAACCAAGGTGTAGTGAACACGCAACCGTTAGTTCCCCCTCAAGGCAACGCGCCACCATAGCAGATTACTTATGCAACTCCTGATCAACCCATGTTTGATTCAGGTACTCACCACTTGTTGATGATGTCAACCACCGACGCCAACCTCCAAACCCGTTGGAACCAATATGGTTCCACCTCTGAAGCCCCTACAGCCGACAAAAACACTAACGTTAATCCCACAGATCAAACGTTACGTATACCCCCGACTCCGCTTGATGGTGCTCCCAAAGCACCTCGCTTCCCACTTCGTCGCATCAATAATAATCCCAATGCTCGTGCTATGTCGAATTACAACATTGTCGACGACTTAGCCCAATCTCCTGCAGCCATGTCTGCTTTAGAAGTTTTGAAAAACTGTCCTTCGTAGCGCAAGACTTTGCTCTCTGCCATTGGCGCGATTGACCCCAATGATTCACAACTGATCGCATTCGATTCAGACCAATCTGAACCTCGACTGCCTTCCAGTTTAGCATTCCAAGTTTCCGTTTCCGTTCGGAATCTTGTCATCCATCGGTGCATTATCGATGAAGGGGCCTCTACATGTGTCATGTCCACATTCGTTTGGAAGAAGTTGGGATCTCCCACTCTCCAGTAGTCTACCACTGCGTTGCGAGCCTACGACGGCCGTTCGGCTCAACCCCAGGGTCTCTTACCTAATGTCCCCATCCAGCTCGCGGGTAAAACCGTGCTCATTGACATTGAGGTCATCAATGCCCAACTTGACTATAACCTTTTACTTGGCCGTAGTTACATGTATGCCATGCGGGCTGTTGCCTCATCTATTTTTCGTACCATGCAGTTCCCCCATCAGGGACGCGTGGTCAAGGTGGACCAACTCACCTATTACGATCCCAAGGCCCCCGCCACACTTGAAAATGTTCTCCCCATGGTTGAACAACCTGTTTGTGGTGCAACTACCTCATTCATTTCCTCAGTAGGACCCGGACTTTACTCCGAGGCAGCGATGACCTCTACATTCCAGGCCATTCCACCACCGTCACCGGAGACCCACGTTGCTAACCTCTGCACTCTTTCATAACAACCCGGTAACCAAACCCTCCTTGTTGCCTAAACCACCATTGGTACCTAGTCACATTGGGGTTACACCCATCCACACAATCCCCTTCCTATTCCCTCCTTCGGGTGTGGTAAGCACTCCGTTTATGGCTACCCTTAGTCTCCCCGGGTTAACATTGGGATTACCCGTGTGGTATATTTCGCCTCCCGTTCCCCCACCGATACCAAATGTCATCCTGCAACCGGTGCAGCCCATCATCACTTCTACCCAACCACCTCCCGGTATCACGACTCCTTCGTCATCTACACATCCCCCTCCTCCCATCAGGCCCACTGGGGGCAGAGGCCCACAACCATACACTGCGGTGCCCCCACCCAAAGAAGTTAAACCTCCCCCCGTGTTTCGTGCTCCTCCCAAATGCTCGTTGTGTGATGAGTTAGGCCATCCAACTCATCAGTGTCCACAGTTACCTGCATTACAGGAACACATGCAAATGCTGGACGACGACCCCAACATCCCGGTGGTCAAACTCAATCCAAATCCCATGCCTCATGATAAGTCACCGCGCACTAACCACCCTTGTACCATATGCGGTGTTTACGGCCATTACTCACATCACTGTCCTGACATCCCAGATTACAGAGCAGCTCTCTATGACATGAATAATCTGGACCTTGAGACGGCACCCCCTACTATCGAGGAGATCTACCCTCCCCCATCATCCTCATCCGGAGAGATTAACAACATCTATATGATCTCTTCAACGACCACTTTCAAACCAAAACCCCTTGATTTATGGTCTGACTACTTCCGTACTGATGAGCAAATTTTGGAAACACTCACTGCTCCCGACTACCCTTGGGACGATATGCATCATCGCTCATACTTCCTTCAAGAGGCATCTACATCCACGACATTTGACCAGTTGTCAGTCGAATCGAAAGATTTCATACCCACTAAGGTCAATTAGCTCAAGGACCCCATCCCAGCACCGGATGCCTTCGAAGAAGGGAACATGTCAAACATTTCCCCCATTATACAAAGTGATATTTCCAACACACCTGGAAAACCTGAGCTCATCTCGCTGGGTGCATCTTGCACTCAAGCGGAAACTCAGGCGTATAAAAAGCTTTTTCAAGAATTTCGTGATGTCTTTGCCTGGTCCTATACCGAAATGCCTTGTCTTGACCCTACCATTATAGAACACCACATTGACACATGGCCTGATGTTCCCCCCGTTCGTCAGAAACAGTGACCCATTCATCCTTCCAAGCTCCCCGCTGTTAAAGCCGAGGTTGAGAAACTTTGCGAAGCAGGATTCATTTATCCTATTCCGTATACCACATGGGTTTCAAACCCCGTTCCCGTAAACAAAAAACAAGGCACCCTCAGAGTATGTACTGACTTCCGTGATTTAAACCACGCTTGTCCCAAAGACAATTTCCCCACGCCATTCATTGACCAACTCATTGATGCATGTGCGGGACATGAAGTCCTATCTTTCATGGACGGTTTTTCCAGATACAATCAAATTCACATTCGTAAAGAGGATCAGTACAAGACTGCCTTTACCACCCCATGGGGCACCTTTTCCTATCGTGTCATGCCTTTCGGCCTCAAAAATGCTGGTGCCACCTTCCAGCGGGCCATGACCTATTGTTTTCACGACTTGGTCCATATCCTGCTGGTTTACCTTGATGACCTTACAGCTCATTCCCAAAAACGATCAGACCACCTTAACGACCTCCGGCAAGTCTTCCTGCATTGTCGCAAATATAAAATCCGCTTGAACCCACACAAGTGTGTCTTTTGCGTTCCTGCAGGCCGTTTGTTGGGTTTCATTGTTTCCTAGGATGGAATTACTGTTGATCCCCTGAAAGTCAAAGCCATCTTAGAACTTCCCTCTCCTCGCACGCTTCAGCAACTCAAGAGTCTGCAGGGGCGATCCAATTTCCTTCGTCGCTTCGTTCCTGATTACGCCACCAAAGTTCATGGATTCTTACGCCTACTTCGTACCCACATACCCTTTGTTTGGGATGAGCAGGCCGACACAGCATTCGAAGACCTCAAGAAAGCTCTCACACAAGCCCCCTTGATCTCCCCTCCGAATTTCTCTTAGGACTTCATCCTTTACGTCTCGGCATCTGAACATGCCGTGTCCGGAGTCTTGGTCCAAGAAGATGCCTCTCACCAAGAACATGTCATTTATTACATCAGCCAGACCTTGTCGGGCCACCCCTACGCTACCCATACGAGGAAATATTAGCCCTAGTTGTAGTCTTTTCCGTCCAAAAGTTGTGACACTACATTCTGCTCGGTCATACCACGGTTGTCGCCGACTCCAACCCTATGGTCTATCTCCTAAACCGGCGGCTCCTACAAGGTCGTGTTGCTAAATGGGTCATTATTCTCCGGGAATACGACCTCACTTTCAGAACCCCTAAAAGCACCAAAGCCCTCGCGCTGGCCCACCTCATCACGAATCTCCCATCCTCTTCGTCATCACCCGCTATCTAGACGGATCTGATTGACGAGCACATCTTCATTATTTCGTCTGACGACCCATGGTACGGTGATATCCTAACGTACCTCCGCACACAGAAGTTTCAACCCCACATCGATCGTGACGGACGCCGTCATATATGACACCACGCCCCCCGATACCTCTTGTTAGGAGATGTACTTTATCGACGCGGCGTTGATACCATCCTCCGACGTTACCTATCCCATAGCAAGGCCGAACAAGTCCTCAATGATTGTCATAGCGGTGCCTGCGGAGGCCATTTTTCCGATATGGCCACCGCCCAGAAGATCATTCGAGCAGGTTACTTTTGGCCGACCTTATTTACTGACTGCATCACCGCAGTCAAACATTGCCAAAACTGTCAACTTTTTGCTCCCAAAGCAAGAACCCCACCCGCCCCCCTTCATCCAGTCGTTACTGCATGACCATTCTGCAAATGGGCCATTGATTTCCTTGATTTCAATCCAACGTCAGCCAGCGGTCACAAACATATTATTGTGGCCGTAGATTATTTCACCAAGTGGGCGGAGGCCATGCCAACTTACAATTGCACAGCCGACACCACAGCTCGGTTCTTCCTCAACCATGTTATCACACGTTTTGGAGTGCCAAAGCAACTTGTCTCTGACCACGACTCTCACTTCGAAGATGCCGTTTGGAAAGAACTATCAACCTTACCGAAATTTGAACACCATTTCTCCTCTTCCTACTACCCCCAAGGAAATGGCCAATTTGAAGTGATAAACAAAATTTTGAAAACCATCCTCCAGCGCACTGTAGACAAACACAAGTCAAATTGGCACCACATGCTCTTCCCGGCACTATGGGCATACCGCACATCAACTAAAACCGCCACCGGCTTTACCCCTTTCCACTTAGTTCATGGGGTCGAATCTGTCCTCCCCATTGAGTGCCAGATTCCAACCCTACATTTGGCCGTTGAACTCCTACCGGACACTGCCCCAATTGAGCAACGCTTACTACTCTTGGAGTAGGCCGATGAAGATCGGCGCACAACCCTTCAAACCATGGAAGCAGCCAAGAACCGATCCAAATTGAATTATGATAAAAATGTCCACCCAAGAACTTTTTCTGAAGGGGACCTTGTCCTCGCCTACGATCAAGCTCATGACAAAACTGGGAAAGGAAAGTTTGTGTCCATGTGGCAAGGCCCATATATTATACACACTTGCCTCGGATAGGGGGCATACATTCTGACCGATTCAGAAGGCAACCCCCTCCGCAACCCACGAAATGGGTTGTGCCTCAAGCGATTTTACCCATAGTAAACCGCATGGACACCACCATCCATGACTAACCTTCATGACAGTTCTTTCCTTTTCCAGTTTTCATCAGGTCCATTTTTTGACCATTTTTCCATGCCCTCGTCTCCTTGGTTTGCGTGCCACATCGGCCGTCGCCCGTTTTTGACGAGTCTTATATCGCCGGATTTAGTTTTCCGCGCTCGTGATGATGCTTGAGATCATTTTTCGCTCTCACGCCTAGATTTTTTGGGCATTTTTTCCACGCCCCCTTGTCGCCTCGGTCTGCGTGCCACATCGATCGTTGTCCGTTTTTGACGAGTCTTATATCGCCGGATTCAGTTTTCCGCGCTCGTGATGATGCTTGAGATCATTTCTCGCTCTCACACCCAGATTTTTTGGGCATTTTTCCATGCCCCCCCCTCGTCGCCTCGATTTGCGTGCCACATCGGTCGGCGTCTTTTTTTATGAACCTTATATCGTCGGATTCAGTTTTCCACGCTTGTGATGATGCTTGAGATCATTTCTCGCTCTCACCTCCATATTTTTTAGGCAATTTTTAAATGTCACCCATCGCCTCGGTTTGCGTGCCACATTGGCTGTTGCCTCTTTTTTGACAATCTTTATGTCACCAGATTCAGTTTTTCGCACTCATGATGATGCTTGAGACCTTTTCTCACTCCCATCAATCCCTTTTTGTTCGATATAATTTTATCCCTTTTTCGGGTCGAGCAATCCCTTTTACGAAAAAGGCACTTAGGGAGTTTCTGTTAAGCTCTTTTCTGACTCCTAAAACAATGAAAAGATCGCCGAGCAACCTTGCTTCCTTTCATGCTCGTTAAACGTATCTGAAAGGGCATCTACTTGGTATAAGATTACCCCTTTTCCGAACCTTGTAGACTAATTACGAAAAAGGAATACTCTAGTCACATCGGCTAGAAGAGTTCTCCATCTGCATCATTTTATGCTTTTTCGGGCCTTGGAGACTAAACTTATGAAAAAGAACACCAATGCAGTCCACTTACCGCTTTCAAACTCTCTAAACATGAAAGCGACCACGAGCAATCACCATCCTGGGCTCGTAAAACCAACAGGATAGTAGTCATAACCACTGCAGAGTCTTCTTATCGTTTTCAGACTCCTTAAAAGTGAAAGCACCAATGAGCACGAACAGTCCTGGGCTCACAAATCCACAGGACAGTACCATTTCAGAGCACACTTTTATCTCCTCAGGGAAACGCGCCAGCACAGCAGATCACTTATGCAGCTCCCGATCAACCCATGTTTGATTCAGGTACTCACCACCTATTAATGATGTCAACAGCCGACGCCAACCTCCAAACCCGTCGGAACCAATATGGTTCCACCTCTGAAGCCCCTACAGCCGACAAAAACACTAACATTAATCCCACAGATCAAACGTTACGTATACCCCCGACTCCGCTTGATGGCGCTCCCAAAGCACCTCACTTCCCACTTCGTTACATCAATAATAATCCCAATGCTCGTGCTGCGTCGAATTACAACATTGTCGACGACTTAGCCCAATCTCCTGCAGCCATGTCTGCTTTAGAAGTTTTGAAAAACTGTCCTTCGTAGCGCAAGACTTTGCTCTCTGCCATTGGCGCGATTGACCCCAATGATTCACAACTGATCGCATTCGATTTAGACCAATCTGAACCTCGACTGCCTTCTAGTTTAGCATTCAAAGTTTCCGTTTCTGTTCGGAATGTTGTCATCCATCAGTGCATTATCGATGAAGGGGCCTCTACATGCGTCATGTCCACATTCGTTTGGCAGAAGTTGGGATCTCCCACTCTCCAGCAGTCCACCACTGCGTTACGAGGTTACGACGACCGTTCGGCTCAACCCCAGGGTCTCTTACCTAATGTCCCCGTCCAGCTCGCGGGTAAAACCGTGCTCATTGACATTGAGGTCATCAATGCCCAACTTGACTATAACCTTTTACTTGGCCATAGTTACATGTATGCCATGCGGGCTGTTGCCTCATCCGTTTTTCGTACCATGCAGTTCCCCCATGAGGGACGCGTGGTCAAGGTCAACCAACTCACCTATTACGATCCCAAGGCCCACGCCGCACCTGAAAATCTTCTCCCCATGGTTGAACAACCTGTTTGTGGTGCAAATACCTCATTCGTTTCCTCAGTGGGACCCGGATTATACTCCGACGCGCCGATGACTTCTACATTCCAGGCCATTCCACCACCGTCACCAGAGACCCACGTCGCTAACCTCTACACTCTTTCACAAACACCCGATAATCAACCCTCCTTGTTACCCAAACCACCATTGGTCCCTAGCCACATTGGGGTTACACCCATCCACACAATCCCCTTTCTATTTCCTCCTTCGGGTGTAGTAAGCGCTCCGGTTATGGCTACCCTTAGTCTACCCGGGTTAACATTGGGATTACCCGTGTGGTATATTTCGCCTTCCGTTCCTCCGCCGACACCAAATGTCATCCTGCAACCGGTGCAACCCATTGTTACTTCTACCCAACCACCTCCCGGTATCACTACTCCTTCGTCATCGACGAATCCCCCTCCACTCATCAAGCCCACTGGGGGCAGAGGCCCACAACCATACACCGCGGTACCCCCACCCAAGGGAGTTAAACCTCCTCCCGTGTTCCATGCTCCTCCCAAATGCTTGTTGTGTGATGAGTTAGGCCATCCAACCCATCAGTGTCCACAGTTACCTGCATTACAGGAACATATGCAAATGTTGGACGACGATCCCAACATCCCAGTGGTCAAACTCAATCCAAATCACATGCCTCGTGATAAATCACTGTGCACCAACCACCCTTGTGCCATATGCGGTGTTTACGGCCACTACTCACATAACTGTCCTGACATCCCAGATTACAGAGCAGCTGTCTACGAGATGAATAATTTGGACCTTGAGACGGTGCCCCCTACTATCGAGGAGATCTACCCTCCCGCATCATCCTCATCCGAAGAGATTAACACCATTTATATGATCTCTTCGACTACCACTACCTCATCACTTGATGTGACCACTCAAAGCTCCCGCAATGATGATGAGATTCTCGAGGCTCCTATAGCCCCTGATCATCCCTGGGAAGACATGCACCCTCGGTCACACTTCCTCCAAAAAGAGACCTCATCCACCCCCGCTACCGAATTTGTGGTTGAGTCTAAACATTTCTTTCCTACTAAAGTCGACTGGTTCAAGGACCCTATTCCTACTCCTGACGCTTCCGAAGATAATAACATGCCCAATATTTCTCCCGTCATCCACATCGACATCTCTGACCCACCTGGTGCCCTACATACCATTACATTAGGAGCCTCCCACCGTGAGCATGAGATTGGAGAATACCAAAAACTATTCCAAGAATTCACTGATGTCTTTACTTGGTCAGATACCGAAATACCAGGCCTTGACCCCGCCATCTATACAGTCTCCACTAGATACCCCTTTCTCCGGTCGGCCCCTTCCACCGATCCCGTCCACACACATGTTCCACTCTGCTACGTCGGTTTCGCTAATGGAGCAAGCCGTTGGTCCCCCAATCTGGCCTCCGCAACTTGGGTAATATATTCCCCTTCACATGAGTTGATCCACATCGACGGAGTGTGTTTGGGTGCCGCTACCAACAACCAGGCTAAATATGATGCCGTGATCGGTCTCTTGGCCTCAGCTCTCCAAATGAGCATACGTCACCTTAACGTTTTCTTGGACTCACAACTCCTTGTTTCCCAACTCAACAACGATTACCAGGTACGTGATCCCTGCCTTTTCAGAAAATTCCTGCGCACTAAACAAATGGTTAGACAGTTTGAATCCATTTCATTTACACACGTCCCAAGAAACCTCAATAGTGTAGCGGACCATATGGCCAACAACATTCTAGACCGGCACACTAATCACATTATACCAAATCAAAATGTGCATCCACATGCATAACATGTGCCTCCACGGGCATATACAAAAAACCAAATGTGCATCCACATGCATAACATGTGCCTCCACGGGCATATACAAAAAACCAAATGTGCATCCACGTGCTAACATGTGCCTCCACGGGCATACAGAAAATCAAACAGGCCTCCACGAGCGAACATAAAGACAACAAATGCATCCATGTGCATACACGACTATATATCCAAACATATATCTACATATATATATAAACCGCGATAGTCAACATGTCATAGGTGCCCTCAGCACCCACAATACAAAAAATACATGAGCCGTACAAAATAGTACTTCCCCATATGCTCATCAGCATTTGGGGGCAAATACATATCATCTAGTCATTAGGGTCCCTGGGCTCCTCTAGTGCCTCCTCCACGGGCCCCTCCGGATCATGGCGAGCCCGAACTCTCCGCTCTGCTGGCCCTGCTGGATCATCCCGTAGCCGGATCCTCCTCTCAGTCGGCCCTGCCGGGTCATCCCAAGCACCATCCCTGTGCTCTGCCACAAACACCGTTGTCCTCAACAAGAGTGACCGCCACTCACACAGTGCACCAAAGCAACGCTCCATGATGTCCCGGTCCAAATCTATCCAGCCATCCTCGGGGAGTCCAGCTAGAATCATGTCAAAAGTCTGTCTGACACCCTCTATGGCGTCATCTCGAGGGCCAACCCCTCGCCCACGAGCCGCAAATCCTCCACCACATGGAGGTGGTACCACTACAGGAGGTTGGGCAACCACCATTGCCCGCCCCCGCCGAGCCACGTAGTCGGCAGGTGGTACCGGACCAACATCTGCACAATGCAAGTAAACCATCATATACATATCTAACTATAGTCATAAACAAATCTCATGATATGGTATAAAACAAACCACAAAACATACTGTCTAGACCCCAGGCCTGTCCCTGGGCTCGAGGCATCTCTGGGTCGCCTCGATAGTCCATGCCAGCATACAGGTAATCCTCAATCACCAGGGGCATCTGCTCCCACTACTCATATACCTCCTCCGTGAAAATCCCTCGGACACCGCCACCGCCACGAGGCATCATATGCCCCCACCGCACCATACGTGGCTCACTCACCAGACCATCATGAATGGGCACCCGTGGATGCAAGGTTGGCACCCGCTCGAAGAAAAAACAGCATAAAAAGGAGGCATAACAGAACTCTCCTCCCTCTCGACAGTACTTGTCCAAATCTCTCCGGACACCAGCTAGAAACATCTGAGCCCATGCATAATACGTCCCACGAAGCACAGAGTCCACCATCATCGTTTGCCCCCCGGACAAATGATGTGGCCCCGCAGCACCTAGCACTCGCAGCACACATGCCCCAACAGCCCTCATGTCCCACTCCTGTAGTGATCGAAGACTCAAGGCACTATTCTGCAAAATGGCCCCATCAACACAAAAAGTCTACAGCAAATCCTCCATATCCACACCTGGCGAGATCCTCGGCAGAAGATCTTCCACCTCCCCTAACCGCGGCAACCTAGTCAGAAAATATACATCTATGAGGGTGATCTCCAATCTCTGTCCCCCAATCATAAAAGCACCCTCGGCGGGCACCCGCCAACTCACCAACTTGTTCAGGAGCCGTCTCACTGAACGCATGGGTGGGATCTGAGCGAACTTCAAAAGTCCACTCACTGCTAGAGTCTGCCGGACCCCCGGATCAGTGTGAATCTTCTCCATCAAATCATCATCTATCTCCCGCTCTCGCCATGAAGTCAGTGGTCTCCTCAACATCCTGCCAAAAAGCAGAAGAAATTTTTAGCCCCAACAAAAAAAAAATTTGAAAAATACCATTGCGGCTTTTCCATCAAAAGTCGCGATGATCATCGTGGCCTCCATTCAAGAACCCACGATGAACATCGCAGATATTTTCCAGACAGTCACGATGAACATCGCGACTATCTCCCATGAACCCGCGATGAACATCGCGGGTTCCAACCTCACAGTCGCGATGAACATTGCGACTGTCAGCCTAAAACCCGCGCGGTTCATCACGGGAAAAGACCCGAAACCCGTGATATTCCACGTTGGAAGGTCAACGTGGAATTTCACGGCCTTCGAGGGCCGCCGCCAAACAAAAAAGACATAATTGAAAAGGCTAAGGAAAATAGGGTTACCTGAAACTCGCAGAATCGAAAACCAACGGTCAAATCTCCCAGAAATCGAGAAAGAGCTTTGACTGCTCTGCCAAACTCGCACGTAACAATGACACGTCATATGGGCCCCACGCCCTATTTATAGAAATTCTATCATTTTTCAAACCGCCATTCTGGTCTCATACGACGTCTGTTTCTCAAACCATTGGTACCATTGGAATCAGCACAGCGAGAACTTCATGATAGATCTTTCCTTTTCCTATTTTCATCAGGTCCATTTTTTTGACCATTTTTTGGGCACCCTCGTTGCCTCGATTTGCATGCCACATCGGCCGTCGTCCATTTTGGACAGGTCTTATATCGCTGGATTTAGTTTTCCGCGCTCGTGATGATGCTTGAGATCATTTCTCGCTCTCACGCCCAGATTTTTTGGGCATTTTTTCCATACCCCCCCTCATCAGCTCGGTTTGCGTGCCACATCGGCCGTCATCCGTTTTGGACAGGTCTTCTATCACCGGATTCAGTTTTCCGCGCTCGTGATGATGCTTGAGATCATTTCTCGCTCTCACGTCCAGATTTTTCGGGCATTTTTTCCATGCACCATTGTCGCCTCGGTTTGCGTGCCACATTAGCCGTCGTCCGTTTTTGACAAACCTTATATCGTCGAATTTAGTTTTCTGCGCTCGTGATGACGCTTGAGATCATTTCTCGCTCTCACCTCCTGATTTTTCAGGCATTTTTTAAATGTCACCCATCACCTCGGTTTGCGGGCCACAATGGCCGTTGCCCCTTTTTGACAATCATTATGTCACCGGATCCAGTTTTCCGCACACATGATGACGCTTGAGACCTTTTCTCGCTCCCATCAATCCCTTGTTGTTCGATATAATTTTATCCCTTTTTCGGGCCGGGTAATCCCTTTTACGAAAAAGGCACTTAGGGAGTTTCTGTTAAGCTCTTTTCTGACTCCTAAAACAATGAAAAGATCGCCGAGCAACCTTGCTTCCTTTCATGCTTGTTAAACCTATCTGAAAGGGCGTCTACCTAGTATAAGTTTACCCCTTTTCCGGACCTTGTAGACTAATTACGAAAAAGGAATACTCTAGTCACATCGGCTAGAAGAGTTCTCCATCTGCATCATTTTATGCTTTTTCGGGCCTTGGAGACTAAACTTACGAAAAAGAACACCAATGGAGTCCACTTACCGCTTTCAGACTCTCTAAACATGAAAGCGACCACGAGCAATCACCATCCTGGGCTCATAAAACCAACAAGACAGTAGTCATAACCACTGCAGAGTCTTCTTATCGTTTTCAGACTTCTTAAAAATGAAAGCACCAATGAGCACGAACAGTCCTGGGCTCACAAATCCACAGGACAGTACCATTTCAGAGCACACTTTGAGCTCATTTAAACTACGAAGAAGGACCCAATGGTGCTTCTCGGTGCCACAACAGATCACGTCTACTCATATGGCAGCTTCCCCATTTTGGTCGCCTTTGTTCAGAGTATTCTGCAGTATGTCACCCTGAGAACCCCTCGACAGCACCCATCAGCTTGATTCCCCCCCAGAGTCAATACACACTCTTCAATCCTTGAAAAGCAATGATCCCCACACCTATAAGTCAGTTCCCTACGCTGCCAGGTCAACCATGCTATCATTCTCTGAACAAAGGAAGTTTGAGCCCATCCCATATATAACCCCAGTTACTTCCCATCCCCCAAGTATGTCAGTCCTACCATCAGTACTACCACACTTCAGTTCTACACATCGCGCTCCTATCAAGGAAACATCATTGCCTTGTTAGTTGATGGTCTCCCTCTGTCGACGACAACCAAATTTATTCCAGAGGATAGACCTAGAGGTCCCTGTGTCTTGGACTCATCACCATTTATGATGAGTGCCTACGAATCATTTTGAGAAGAGCCCTCAGTGCCTCTCCAAATGGTTGTTTCTCACATGCTCGACTTCAACACCTTGATCGCATCATTGAGACTTGCACGGGGCATCGGTCCATTCAGTTATTATTCGAAGACCCTGGATACCATCTGACTCCTCCACATTTGAGAGTCTACCTATGGATACAACCAATTATACTTTTCCTATAGATATTCGGGTTGCGCATGGCGACAGTATTCAGATGTACCCCAGTTTTATACTCCCTCGAGTATACAGTTACATATACTTCCCAGAGATGGCTCACAGTCATTACGTCCCTACAGATGTTGGACACCTTCAGTTTCAGCAGTTCATCAGTTATTCCAGTGTATCAGTTATCGAGATCAGTCATGTCATGATCATGAGTACATCCCAAAATAATGTCCCCTCTAGACCATTATGATGTACCAGTAGATTCTTTATGTATTAGATCCCCCTTCTTGGGACTAATTGTTATGTATATGTCTTGATACGAGCATGGGTATGCCCGCCTCGTCCATTATCAGAGATTCTTCCTCATTCATATTGAGGCCATGTAACATTTGTTTATTTTTTGCAGCTTCCAAGGTCCGTGGATCCAGACTCCAAACGGTCTCTTCTCCTCCCCAAACCCCAGAAAAAAGACAAAAGAACTATGATGTCTATCGGCCATACGATGAGCTCCTGCCCTCACACATCAGGGGGCAATCTGTTAACACCCAAAAAGTGCTCACTAGCTCATTTCCCTATTCACATGACCCATTTGTCCACTTTTTCACCAGTTCAGCCTCTGAAGCCAACAAAAGGTCACCAAAAGACCTTAGTACACCCCTTTTCCCACTCAAAAAGATTATTTTTCCTAAAAAAGCATAAAAAACCCTCAAAAAGGGTCCAAAATTCCCAAAAATATTAAAAAGGGAATAAAAATAATAAAAATATTCAAAAAAGGAAAAGAAGGGAAAAGTACCTAAACCATGTTGGTCAATACCATTGGTTTCCACAAAACCACAAATGGTATTCCCCACCACCAAAACCTATAAAAAGGTGGTAGGGGCTCCTCATTTCACATCCATCTATCTTCCTATCCTCATGCTGCCAAAATCTCCCTTGAGCTTTTGGCCATTGTAGAAAACTTGGAGAAAGGACCCTTTGGAGTATGGAGTTGCTCATCCTTGGAGCTTCTCAACTATCTTCATCACTTGGAGGTATTATCGCAAGCACTTGCTTGCCCCCATTTTTCAATACAAACTTATTTTCTCAATTTCTTGTTTTTGTTTTCAATTCAAAAGTTTATAATGAAATGCACATGCTAGTTTAGTTTAGTTTAGATTTAGTTTACATTGTTTTTGCTTAATATTGAGACTGCTGCTACTAGTTAGCAGGTGCCCATAGCACTAAGCTTGGTTGCAAAACCAAGCCAACAGTTTTTTGGCGACTCCGCTGCTTTCGAATCTTTAGATCTCACTTTTGCTTTAGATCTTAATTTTTGATAGTATTAGTTAGTTTAATTCATAGATCTGCCACTCTAGACAGCAGATCCATTGTTGTTCTAGACCTTGGCCGGTTTTTTAGCCATTAAAAGCCCAAAATTCTCAATTTTTGACTTCGTTTTTCGGCATCCGCGTACGGCTTTCGCCTCACAGCTTTTTGCCCCACAGTCGCGTGGCCCATCGTGACTGCGCGGCTTTTTTCCGCACGGTTCACCGCGGCTTCGCGGCCCATTAGCGCGCTGCACATCGCGGCTTCGCGGACCTTTTCCGCGCTGCACATCGCGACTGCACGGCCGAAACCCGCGCTGCACATCACGGCTTCTCGGTCAAAACCTGCGCTGTCCATCGCAACTGTGCGACAGAAACCCGCACGGTCCATCGCGGCTATTCTGTCAAAACCTGCGATGCCAATTTTTTCATTCGGCCGATTCGTTTAAAAAATTAATTTTTTGCTGTATTATCTGCCCACTTAGCTATTTTTACAGTATCAAAAATTCCAACATTATTTACAGCCATTGAAAAATTTTACTATTTAGAATGCACCTTTGAACAACGTCTTTTTAAAAAATTTCAGAGATTGAAAGAAGGATTTCTTTTTGCATTTTTATCTAGATTTAAAAATTTTGCTGTTTACTTCTTTAATATTTTTCCCATAGCAATTTGTTGAAAATAAATCCATTTATTTCTCAAAGAAATCATATTATTTGCTTTAATATTTCAAAAGATCCTTTGTTTTTTGAATAGTCTTTGCAAAGCATTTAATTTCCATGTATTGAAAAAAGTCATAATATTTGCTTTTCATATTTCAAAAGATCCTTTGTTTTTTTGAATATTTTCTGCAAAGCATTTACTTTTTTCAATTTCAGTTTAAAATACCACACGTGCACCCACTCGAACACTTAATTTAAACTGAGCTTTAAAACGAACCCTAACTTCAACAAACTTTTAACCCCACTTGGGGAACACTTAAAATAACTTTGTAGCTAGGTAGTATTGAGGGGATAGATGTTCCAATAACACCCCTCAGTTATTACATCTGAGACATAGAAGTTGTCCTTTTAGGGAGCCAAAATCTCCTAGTATTTATTGGCACGGTCACAACCGGTTTGTGGAAAGGCCTCTCCCCTAGGACGGTTGAAGTCGCGAGGATGGTTCCGGAATCCTGAGTGGAATACCGAAATCCATTCAGTAACCGAAGGGCTACCATTCGCAGTTCTCGGGATATCCCTGTATGGAGATATTGCGATAAAGGACCAAACGGCAGATTTACCTTTTCTCGACGTGTCATGAACGGAGTATCCTAGTAGCCATTCTTTAGGATTGATTACCCGGTGTCCCTCCCGGTAGGGGGATATCTAGCCGTTGACTCAACACTCATATTGTCTGACTTGGATTTCATCACCTTGCAGAGAATATCGTTTGTTGATTCACAATACTTTTAGTTAGGTGTTTGCATGATTCAATCCACCTTTGGTCTAGTTACACCTATGTTTTCTAGAAGCTATTTGCATGTTGGTACTCTGACCATTTTTTGCATCCCTCCACTTATTATAGCACAGCTGCTATAATAAGTGCCTTTTTGAGGTTGATTTTTTGGCCTGAGAGCCTTCAATTTCACTCCCCTTCTTGCACCCTTGGTTGCATTAAGGGTTTTGAGTTTTTTATACATTAGCATTTTACACATAAGATTTTTCGACAAAAAACTTATTTCTCACCATTGAAAATTTTAGACGCTCTCGTCGTCTACAAGGCGAACTCCTAGAGTTCAGTCTACTTGGCTCTCCACGTCATCAACGTAGAGCCTAATCCCTTGACTCGACACATCGTCGATCAACCATACGGTCATCCGATTCTGACACGCCTCACTTCACATTTGATTTAGAGGCAGAATCCGAAAACCCCACTGTGTTATTCCCAACCAACCTTATGGGTGGAACACCTTTTGACCCACTCTTTACTAGCACCATAGGAGAGACATCCACAGACCCTTCTACTGCGGTGACATCCATGGCAACACCCACCCCCCTAGGTATTCCTAATATGGGCAACACTCCACCTTTAGGAATGCCCAACACAAGGCCGCCTCCTGTTATAGGAATTCCCAACACAGGGCCACCACCTGTTACGGGTATGCCCAACATAGGGGTCACACCCCCTCTGATTCCCACAACCCAGATTCCAGGAATCACCACTACTATTCCTAACCCAAGTGTAACCCATGTTGCACTTGGAAGCGCTGGCCCATACCAGACCACACCTATTGGAGGACACATACCTTCAATACCGAGCATACCCCTAGCCGCTACTGGACCCCTACATCATACCACCATGACTAGTCATGTCCCAGTCACTACGCCACATACATCTGCTACCTTACCTTACATGGCAAGTCTGAACTTACCAGACTTAGCCAGGCTCACCAATGACTCTATCAGACACGACCCTGCGTGGCCTCATATGCCCACCAAACTCCCCTCCGACATCCCTACGTTTGAGGGAAAAGCAGGTGAGGACCCCCAGAACCATATCATGTCCTTCCATCTATGGTGTTCCTCCAACTCCATAGTAGATGACTCTGTCCGCCTCCGTCTGTTACAGTGCACCTTCACTGGCTCTGCAGCTAAGTGGTATATCGAGAAACCCCATGGGATGCATGCCACCTTTACCTCCCTTGCCTCGACCTTCCTGAAGTTCTTCCAGTTACTTGTCCGCTATGATGCGGGAGTTGAGATCCTACTATCTTGCAGACAGAACACAGCCACCCACATCACTGACCACATTCATGAGTGGCGTCGACGCCGAAGCCTCTGCAAAAACAAGTTATATGACCGCATCTTCTTAGATTGGTTTCTGAAATCCCTCCTTCCTCTCATTGCGAAGGATGTGGCATCCAAACGACCCTAGTCTGAAGAAGAGGCCATCCTCAAAGCCCAGCAGTTTGACCTCATTTACGCCCAGTCGGGTTATCTGTATACCATTATACCGGATGTCCCTTGAGCTGATTCATCCCAACACGATGCGCCAGGGGCATCCCATGCCGCAGACGGCATCATTGGTCGTATTACCCTGCATCCCCAACCCTTTTCCATTGCACATCCTAGCCATGGTCTCGACCTTTCGCGGGCTACATCCCAATCTGGAGCAACCAATTCATATGCTCCCATGGAACATCACCACCATACCCACGGACCTCCATGTCCACCTCAGTGCTTTGGTCATACACCACTCGCATACACCCCTCCAGTCGCACCTCAACCTGTGTACTACCCACAGCTAGCTGCGACAGCTAACCCAACACCTCCAATAGCTCAGGGTTACCAACAACCCTAGTAGGTATCTCGTCCACTTCCAACCCCACCGATGTATTATCCACCAAAACCTACTCCCGCACCTGCGGCGAACCAAAATCCTCCCACTGCTCAAGGGCAAGTGTACACACAGCACAACCAGCCCCAGCACCAAAACAACCAATGCAACCAAAATGCGCAATAGAACCGTGGAAGAGGACATAACCGCGGTAATAACCAACAACATCAGCAAGGTCCTCCACCTCCCAATCCTCTGCAAAATAACAATGCTGCTCCTCCCAACCGGAATCCCAATCGTAATCCCGGGCAACCTAAAAATAGCAACCTCAGAACAAACCATCCTTGTTCTATTTGCGGGGTTTATGTTCATTACACGCATGCTTGCCCACATTTGGATCGAGCTCGGCAACTTTGGACTGACGATGCCCATCGTCAAGGGCAAGCGGCTCCCCAGCCGCCGCCCAACCCTCCACCACCCCAACATCAACCTTTGGTGCTGCAAAATCCCTTTCCAAACCAACGTGTAGTGAACACGCAGCCGTTAGTTCCCCCTCAGGGAAACGCGCCACCACAGCAGATCACTTATGCAGCTCCCGATCAACCCATGTTTGATTCAGGTACCCACCACCTGTTGATGATGTCAACCACCGACACCAACCTCCAAACCCATCAGAACCAATATGGTTCCACCTCTGAAGCCCCTACGGCCGACAAAAACACTAACGTTAATCCCACAGATCAAACGTTACGTATACCCCCGACTCCGCTTGATGGCGCTCCCAAAGCACCTCGCTTCCCACTTCGTCGCATCAATAATAATCCCAATGCTCGTGCTGCGATGAATTACAACATTGTCAACGACTTAGCCCAATCTCCTGCAGCCATGTCTGCTTTAGAAGTTTTGAAAAAATGTCCTTCACAGCAAAAGACTTTGCTCTCCGCCATTGGCGCGATTGACCCCAATGATTCACAACTGATCGCATTCGATTTAGACCAATCTGAACCTCGACTGCCTTCCAGTTTAGCATTCCATGTTTTCGTTTTTGTTCGGAATCTTGTCATCCATCGGTGCATTATCGATGAAGAGGCCTCTACATGCATCATGTCCACATTTGTTTGGTAGAAGTTGGTATCTCCCACTCTCCAGCAGTCCACCACTGCGTTACGAGCTTACAACGGCCGTTCGACTCAACCCCAGGGTCTCCTACCTAATGTCCCCGTCCAGCTCACAGGTAAAACCGTGCTCATTGACATTGAGGTCATCAATGCCCAACTTGACTATAACCTTTTACTTGGCTGTAGTTACATGTATGCCAGGCGGGCTGTTGCCTCACCCGTTTTTTGTACCATGCAGTTCCCCCATGAGGGACGCATGGTCAAGGTCGACCAACTCACCTATTACGATCCCAAGGCCCCTGTCGCACCTGAAAATATTCTCCCCATGGTTGAACAACCTGTTTGTGGTGCAAATACCTCATTCGTTTCCTCAGTGGGACTCGGACTATACTTCGACGCGCCGATGACTTCTACATTCCAAGCCATTCCACCACCATCACCGGAGACCCACGTCGCTAACCTCTGCACTCTTTCACAAACACCCGGTAATCAACCCTCCTTGTTACCAAAACCACCATTGGTCCCTAGTCACATTGGAGTTACACCCATCCACACAATCCCCTTTCTATTTCCTCCTTAGGGTGTAGTAAGCGCTCCGATTATGGCTACCCTTAGTCTACTCGGGTTAACATTGGGATTACCCGTGTGGTATATTTTGCCTCCCGTTCCTCCGCCGACACCAAATGTCATCCTGCAACCGGTGCAACCCATTGTTACTTCTACCCAACCACCTCCCGGTATCACTACTCCTTCGTCATCGATGAATCCCCCTCCACTCATCAGGCCCACTGGGGGCAGAGGCCCACAACCATACACCACGGTACCCCCACCCAAGGGAGTTAAACCTCCTCCCGTGTTCCGTGCTCCTCCCAAATGCTCGTTGTGTGATGAGTTAGGCCATCCAACCCATCAGTGTCCACAGTTACCTGCATTACATGAACATATGCAAATGTTGGACGACGACCCCAACATCCCGGTGGTCAAACTCAATCCAATCACATGCCTCGTGATAAATCACTGTGCACCAACCACCCTTGTGCCATATGCGGTGTTTAAGGCCAATACTCACATAACTGTCCTAACATCCCAGATTACAGAGCAGCTCTCTACGAGATGAATAATTTGGACCTTGAGATGGCGCCCCCTACTATCGAGGAGATCTACCCTTCGCATCATCCTCATCCGAAGAGATTAACACCATTTATATGATCTCTTCGACTACCACTACCTCATCACTTGATGTGACCACTCAAAGCTCCCGCAATGATGATGATATTCTCAAGGCTCCTATAGCCCCTGATCATCCCTGGGAAGACATGCACCCTCGGTCACACTTCCTCCCAGAAGAGACCTCATCCACCCCCGCTACCCAATTTGTGGTTGAGTCTAAACATTTCCTTCCTACTAAAGTCGACTGGTTCAAGGACCCTATTCCTACTCCTGACGCTTCCGAAGATAATAACATGCCCAATATTTCTCCCGTCATCCACATCGACATCTCTGACCCACCTGGTGCCCTACATACCATTACATTAGGAGCCTCCCACCGTGAGCATGAGATTGGAGAATACCAAAAACTATTCCAAAAATTCACTGATGTCTTTACTTGGTCAGATACCGAAATACCAGGCCTTGACCCCGCAATCTATACAGTCTCCACTAGATACCCCTCTGTCTGGTCGGCCCCTTCCACCGATCCCGTCCACACACATGTTCCACTCTGCTACGTCGATTTCGCCGATGGAGCAAGCCGTTGGTCCCCCAATCTTGCCTCCGCAGCTTGGGTAATATATTCCCCTTCACATGAGTTGATCCACATCGACGGAGTGTGTTTGGGTGCCGCTACCAACAACCAGGCTGAATATGATGCCGTGACCGGTCTCTTGGCCTCAGCTCTCCAAATGAGCATACGTCACCTTAACGTTTTCTTGGACTCACAACTCCTTGTTTCCCAACTCAACAACGATTACCAGGTATGCGATCCTTGCCTTTTCAGAAAATTCCTGCGCACTAAACAAATGGTTAGACAGTTTGAATCCATTTCATTTACACACGTCCCAAGAAACCTCAATAGTGTAGCAGACCATATGGCCAACAACATTCTAGACTGGCACATTAATCGCATTATACCAAATCAAAATGTGCATCCACATGCATAACATGTGCCTCCACGGGCATATACAAAAAACCAAATGTGCACCCACATGCATAACATGTGCCTCCACGGGCATATACAAAAAACCAAATGTGCCTCCACGGGCATACAGAAAATCAAACAGGCCTCCACGGGCGAACATAAAGACAACAAATGCATCCATGTGCATACACGACTATATATCCAAACATATATATACATATATATATAAACCGTGATAGTCAACATGTCATAGGTTCCCTCAGCACCCAATATACAAAAAATACATGAGCCGTACAAAATAGTACTTCCCCATATGCTCATCAGCATTTGGGGGCAAATACATATCATCTAGTCATCAGGGTCCCTGGGCTCCTCTGGCGCCTCCTCCGCGGCCCCGCCGGATCATGGCGAGCCCGAACTCTCCGCTCCGCTGGCCCTGCTGGATCATCCCATAGCCGGATCCTCCTCTCAGCCGGCCCTGCCGGGTCATGCCGAGCACCATCCTTGTGCTCCGCCACAAACACTGTTGTCCTCAATAAGAGCAACCCGCCACTCACGCGGCGCACCGAAGCAACGCTCCACAATGTCCCCGGTCCAAATCTCTCCAGCCATCCTCGAGGAGTCCAGCTAGAATCATGTCAAAAGTCTGTCTAACACCCTCTATGGCATCATCTTGAGGGCCAACCCCTCGCCCACGAGCCGCAAATCCTCCACCATGTGGAGGTGGTACCGCTACAGGAGGTTGAGCAACCACCATCGCCCGCCCCCCCCCCGCCGAGCCACATAGTTGGCAGGTGGTACCGGACCAACATCTGCACAATGCAAGTAAACCATCATATAAATATCTAACTATAGTCATAAACAAATCTCATGATATGGTATAAAACAAACCACAAAACATACCGTCTAGACCCCAGGCCTGTCCCTGGGCTCGAGGCATCTCTGGGTCACCTCGATAGTCCCATGCAAGCATACGAGTAATCCTCAATCACCAGGGGCATCTGCTCCCACTGCTCATATACCTCCTCCGTGAAAAACCGCGGACACCACCACCGCCACGAGGCATCATATGCCCCCCACCGTACCATACGCGGCTCACTCACCAGACCATCACGAATGGGCACCCGTGGATGCAAGGTCGGCACCCCGCTAGAAGAAAAAACAACATAGAAAGGAGGCATAACAGAACTCTCCTCCCTCTCGACAGCACTTGTCCAGATCTCTCCGGACACCAGCTAGAAACATCTGAGCCCATGCATAATACATCCCACGAAGCATAGAGTCCACCATCATCGTTTTCCCCCCGGACAAACGATGTGGCGCCGCAGCACCCAACACTCACAGCACACATGCCCCAACAGCCCTCATGTCCCACTCCCGTAGTGATCGAATACTCAAGGAAACTGTTCTACAAAATGGCCCCATCAACACAAAAAGTCTACAGCAAATCCTCCATATCCACACCTGGCGGGATCCTCGGCAGAAGATCTCCCACCTCCCCTAACTGCGGCAACCCAGTCAGAAAATATACATCTATGAGGGTGATCTCCAATCTCTGTCCCCCAATCATAAAAGCACCCTCGGCGAGCACCCACCAACTCACCAACTTGTTCAGGAGCTGTCTCACTGAACGCATGAGTGGGATATGAGCGAACTTCAAAAGTCCACTCACTGCTAGAGTCTGTCGGACCCCCGGATCAGTGTGAATCTTCTCCATCAGATCATCATCTATCTCCCGCTCTCGCCATGAAGTCAGCGGTCTCCTCAACATCCTGCCAAAAAGCAGAAGAAATTTTTAGCCCCAACAATTTTTTTTTTTTGAAAAATACCATCGCGGCTTTTCCATCAAAAGCCGCGATGATCATCACGGCCTCCATTCAAGAACCCGCGATGAACATCGTGGATATTTGCCAGACAGTCGCGATGAACATCATGACTATCTCCCATGAACCCGCGATGAACATCGCGGGTTTCAACCTCACAGTCGCGATGAACATCGTGACTGTCAGCCTAAAACCCGCGCGGTTCATTGCAGGAAAAGACCCGAAACCCGCGATATTCCACGTTGGAAGGTCAACATGGAATTTCACGACCTTCGGGGACCCGCCGCCAAACAAAAAAGACATAATTGAAAAGGCTAAGGCAAATAGGGTTACCTGAAACTCGCAGAATCAAAAACCAACGGTCAAATCTCCCAGAAATCGAGAAAGAGCTCTGACTGCTCTGCCAAACTCGCACGTAACAATGACACGTCATATGGGCCCCACGCCCTATTTATAGAAATTTTGTAATTTTTCAAACCGCCATTCCGGTCTCATACGGCGTCCGTTTCTCAAACCGTTGGTACCATTGGAATCAGTACAGCGAGAAATTCATCATAGATCTTTCCTTTTCCTGTTTTCATCAGGTCCATTTTTTTGACCATTTTTTGGGTGCCCTCGTTGCCTCGATTTGTGTGCCACATCGGCCGTCATCCATTTTGGACAGGTCTTATATCGCCGGATTCAGTTTTCCACGCTCGTGATGATGCTTGAGATCATTTCTCGCTCTCACGCCTAGATTTTTTGGGCATTTTTTCCACGCCCCCTTGTCACCTCAGTCTGCGTGCCACATTGGTCGTTGTCTGTTTTTAATGAGTCTTATATCGCCGGATTCAATTTTCCACACTTGTGATGATGCTTGAGATCATTTCTCGCTCTCACGCCTAGATGTTTTGGGCATTTTTCCATGCCCCCCTCGTCACCTCGATTTACGTGCCACATCTGTCGGCGTCCTTTTTTTATGAACCTTATATCGTCGGATTCAATTTTTCGCGCTCGTGATGATGCTTGAGATCATTTCTCGCTCTCACCTCCATATTTTTCATGCAATTTTTAAATGTCACCCATCACCTCGGTTTGCGTGCCACATTGGTCGTTGCCTCTTTTTTGACAATCTTTATGTCACCGGATTCAGTTTTCCGCACTCATGATGATGCTTGAGACCTTTTCTCGCTCCCATCAATCCCTTTTTGTTCGGTATAATTTTATCCCTTTTTCGGGCTGAGCAATCCCTTTTACGAAAAGGCACTTAGGGAGTTTATGTTAAGTTCTTTTCTGACTCCTAAAACAATGAAAAGATCACCGAGCAACCTTGCTTCCTTTCATGCTCGCTAAAAGTATCTGAAAGGGCATCTACCTTGTATAAGTTTATCCCTTTTCCGGACCTTGTAGACTAATTACGAAAAAGGAATACTCTAGTCTCATCGGCTAGAAGAGTTCTCCATCTGCATCATTTTATGCTTTTCGGGCCTTGGAGACTAAATTTACGAAAAAGAACACCAATGGAGTCCCCTTACCGCTTTCAGACTCTCTAAACATGAAAGCAACCACGAGCAATCCCCATCCTAGGCTCGTAAAACCAACAGGACAGTAGTCATAACCACTGCAGAGTCTTCTTATCGTTTTCAGACTCCTTAAAAAATGAAAGCACCAATGAGCATGAACAGTCCTAGGCTCACAAATCCACAGGACAGTACCATTTCAGAGCACACTTTTATCCCTTCTTGGAGCTCATTAAAACTACGAAGAAGGACCCAATGGTGCTTCTCGGTGTCATAACAGATCACGTCTACTCATAGGGTAGCTTCCCCATTTTGGTCGCCTTTGTTCAGAGTATTCTGCAGTATGTCACCCTGAGAATCCCTCAACAGCACCCATCAGCTTGACCCCCCGAGAGTCAATACATACCCTTCAGTCCTGAAAATCAATGACACCCACACCTACAAGTCAGTTCCCTACGCTGCAAGGTCAACCATTGCATCATCCTCTGAACAAAGGAAGTTTGAGTCTTCCCATGTATAACCCTAGTTACTTCCCATCCCCCAAGTATGTCAGTCCTACCATCAGTACTACCACACTTCAGTTCTACACCTCGCGCTCCTATCAAGGAAACATCATTGCCTTGTTAGTTGCTGGTCTCCCTCTGTCGACGACAACCAAATTTATTCCAGAGAATAGACCTAAAGGTCCCTGTGTCTTGGACTCATCACCATTTATGATTATTTTTCCTAAAAAAGCATAAAAAACCCTCAAAAAGGATCCAAAATTCCCAAAAATATTAAAAAGGGAATAAAAATAATAAAAATATTCAAAAAAGGAAAAGAAGGGAAAAGTACCTTAACCATGTTGGTTAATACCATTGGTTTCCACAAAACCACAAATGTTATTCCCCACCACCAAAACCTATAAAAAGGTGGTAGGGGCTCCTCATTTCACATCCATCCATCTTCCTATCCTCATGTTGCCAAAATCTCCCTTGAGCTTTTGGCCATTGTAGCAAACTTGGAGAAAGGACCCTTTGGAGTTTGGAGCTGCTCATCCTTGGAGCTTCTCAACTATCTTCATCACTTGGAGGTATTATCGCAAGCACTTGCTTGCCCCCATTTTTCAATACAAATTTATTTTCTCAATTTCTTGTTTTTGTTTTTAATTCAAAAGTTTATAATGAAATGCACATGCTAGTTTAGTTTAGTTTAGATTTAGTTTACATTGTTTTTGCTTAATATTGAGACTGCTACTACTAGTTAGCAGGTGCCCATAGCACTAAGCTTGGTTGCAAAACCAAGCCAACAAGAACCCTGAAAAAAATCACTGTCAATAATCGATACTGGATCCCCTGGATTGGTGATCTTCTTGGTCAGCTTAAGCATGCCAAGTTCTTTAGAAAGACTGATATGAAGTTGGGATACCACCAAGTTCCAATTGAAAAAACTGATGCATGGAAGATAGCCTTTGAGTATAAATAAGGCCTCTTTGAATTGTTGGTCATGCCTTTTGGCTTGACTAACTCTCCAATGACGTTCATGAGTATGATGGATGATATCTTGCATCCATCCACAAAATCCTTTGTGGTCATGTATCTAGATGACATCCTCATCTACAGCAAGACATGGGAAGAACATCTACAACACATTCAACATGTCCTGAGTACCCTGCAACAACACAATCTATATGCCAACCTAGAGAAATGCTCATTTGGAATGTAGATAATTTAGTACTTAGGATACATCATGGATGAACATGGGGTGCATGTGGACCTAGCTAAGATCCAATTCATTGGAGATTGGCCAACCTCGAAAACCCTAACAGAGCTCCATAACTTCTTGGTCCTTGCCAACCGCTACTATAGGTTCATGTTGAGGTTCTCTCATATCGCTTGGCCCTTAAGCTAAGTGACCAAGGGAGTAGCTAAAGCTAAGTTCATATGGTCGAGGTCATAACAGAAATCATTTGAGGATCTGAAACATCGCCTTTTCTCAGCACCAGTTCTCACTCTGCTAGACCTGCAACAACCATTTGAAATTGAGATAGATGCCTTAGACTATGCTATCGGTGCAATCCTCACTCAACAAGGAAATCTTGTGGACTATCACAATCAGACACTATCTGATACTGTTCTCAAATATCTCACCTATGACAAGGAGATGTACTCCATTGTGTAGACATGCTGATGGTGGAAGCGTTACATTATAAGAAAGGAAATGGTCATCCAAACTGATCGCAGGCCCTTGCAATTCATGCATACAAAGGAAAAGTTACAGAATGAACACCATTAGAAGTGGTCCAGGTACTTTCAAAAATTTCATTTGAACATTAAGTACAAGAAGGGTAGCACGAACCGTGTTGCAGATTGCCTCAACTAACCCTCATTTGTGGAATTAATCGTGTTCCTCAACTCCTGTGGACACAAGACCTCCAGGTGGCACCAATTATATATTAGTGACCTTGACTTTGATGCTACATATCATACATTTGGCGCAGGTAAACAAGTTCCATACTTTCACATCCAAGATGCACTTTTTTGATATCTGGGTTATCTTTGTGTTCCATCAAGTGAGCATTAAAAGCTAATTTGGGAGGCACACTACAGTTGTGAGGCCAGACACTTCGGTGTGGAGAATACAGTAGCAATGCTTCAAAAGTATTTCTATTGGACAAAACTCATGCAGGACGTCGGAAGGTATATATGATTGTGCAATGCCTATGCCATTGCTAAATATACCATCAATAAGCAAGGGTTGTACACTCCTCAACCTACCCTAGAAATCCTTGAGAGTCACTATCAATGGATTACATGTTAGGTTTTCCCTCAACCAAGAATGGTCATGACTATTTTTTTGTGGTTGTCAATCGGTTCTCTAAGATAGTCATTCTAGCACCATGTACGAAGAGTATCACAACCGAAGGCATTTCTAAGCTCTTCTTTGAGCGTGTTGGGGTTAATTTTGGGCTGCCATGAACCATTGTTTCACATAGGTACATTAGGTTCCTCAACACCTTCTGGTCCTCCTTATGGTCTTTAATGGACACTAAGATGACCAAATCGACTACCTTCCACCCCCAAACATATGGGTAGAGATAAATGGTCAACAATATGATTTTTCATATCCTACGCATGTACAACTCCAAAGATCCATGCACATGGGATGAGATCCTTCCATATGTTCATCATAGTTACAACATATCCCTCCACAACTCTATTAGCCACAACCCCTTTCAAGTGTGCTTGGGGTTCTATCCATTGACCCCCATTGATGTAGCTATAGCCATTACATCTACATAGGACAAGTCCTCCCATGCTTAGGCCAAGGCAGAGAAAGCGACCAAATTCATTGAATGGATCTAGGACATCCAACAACAAGTTCATGATATCATGCAGAAAGCCAATGCCAAGTACAAACAATGACATGACCATAATCGGGTTTTACATAAGTTTCAAGTTGAGGATAAGGTGTGGTTACATTTGCAGAAGGAGAACCTCATAATCCCCCATATAAATCTCAGGCCAATTCAATATGGACCTTACACCATCAAGAAGGTTATGGGTGCTAATTCTTTTGAATTAAATATTCCCCCTTCCTTTGGCTTGCACCCAATATTTAATGTGGAATTTCTTCAACCATATTTTCTACCTCTCTTAGACACCTAAGAGGTGGTTGAGAATTTGGCCCCTACATAATTCAATCCAAAATTCCTTGAAAAAAAATAGTGGATCGTATCATGGACACATAGATGACGGACACCTCCTACCAAAACATTCAACTCTACCAAGTTGTGAAAGTAGGGCAGCTTCTTCACCAATGCAAGTGTCTCACCAAGAGTCAAATTCAATAGAAGTTCCCACAGATAATGAGAGATCTTGATGCAATGGAGACCAATGCTTCCTAATGGGGGAGAACTGATCCAGATGGAAATTGATGGCCACCCACCTAGTCCACTGACTCAAAGATGCAATTTTCTAGCTTGGTAGTTTTTTACGGTTTTACAAGTTCTGATCTTCCGAGGCCGTTTTGAGGCCCTAAGCGACACTTTTTTCCATGACGATTCCCAAAGGATTTTTGAAGGCATAGACTATGCTAATATCATGGATTCCTTCCTAGCCATACCTTTCTGATAGGGTATTGAGTGCCCCAAATGGAGATTGTATGCAAAATTTGTGCCCCCAGGAAGTTGATGTATCAACTAACCACATCAGGGCCCACAAACCTTTTGGTGTTTCATCTCTCGGGGTTAGGGTTTTTTATTTTTAGGGTTTCACATTTATTATTTATATTAAAAGTTCCTTTTTGGACTCATTGTAACTTAGTTCTTGTGTATGATCATAGTTGAAACATCTATTTTCAGATATAAGCTACCACCATCTAGAGCTAGTTTGTATTGCTTTACAGTTTACAATGTTTTTCCAATCCATTCATTAATAGAATTTGGGTTTTACTATACTATTTTTTTTTATGCAAAATATTTGTGTGTATTTATGTTTTGTATCTCTTCCTTCATTTCATTCTCCAAATAATCCATATCAGAGCCATGTTCGACTAAGATCCAATTGGTTTGTGGTCATCATAAAACCACCCATTTAGTGAAATGAATTAGATTCTACTATCTTTTGGAATGTTCCAGGAACCTCTAATATTTATATACAAGTTCCAGAGTTGAAGGTTTATCATTGAACCACTATTTAGTAGAATAATTCAACTTCTGCTAGCCTTCATAATGTTCCAAAAACCGTTGAGTGAGAACCTGAGTTAGATCCAAGTTCCAGACAACCACTGAGCCAAAACTGGAGTTATCACCAAGTTCCAGAGTTTGTAGTCAGCCTAAAATCACCCACTTATTAGAAAACTTTAGCTTATGTTATCCCTTTTGTTTTTTGGTCAACCAAAACCACCACTTTAGAGAGCACTTGTATTTAGCAAAAGACGTAAGCTTCTGCTAGCTTGCTTAGCAAATTTGGACTTTCAAGATCAAGATGTTCAACCTTTTGAAACCATCTTTCTTAATATTTCAGCTCTCTTTTATTGGACTCATATACACCCATTCAGATTAAGTGCGGTTTGTTGGGAACATAATCCTTATGGTTAGGAATATTCTTGTATTATTGTATTACTATTCACAATATTGTTGAGAAAATGAAATGAAGGGTCATAGGTGAATAGGAAAAGTCAAGAGGAATCTAAGAGATGCCTTGGAAAATGAAACCAAGGGTCACTCTAATGTATGTTTATATGTACATACCTTAATAAGAAATTGTGCTTTTATGCTATCTCCATTTGTATTTGTAGTGCATAATCTTGTATTTGTCTTTGTGTTTAACCAATTTCCCTATTTTCCCTAGTGGGAAACCTAACAATAAGGAAAAAAGACGTGCGGAGATTTTTTTGGGAGGTGATTGAGGTTGATCATTCACATGTGTGGGAATGCAAGAGTGTGCATGGGACTCATGGTTTTCACTCAATTTGAAGCTTTGACAACCCCATATTTGAAATATGGACCCAAAAACTTGCTTGCTTCTATCCCCCATGCAACAATGTTGATTAGGACAGGTGTGAATCATCATATTGGGTTGATGCATGATATTTTGTGTCACTTTCACTTGATCAATGTGCAATTGTTGAATTGAACCCATTGGAGGTAGACCAATCATCTATTTCTCCATATTTTGATCATGTCTTAGATCTTGTACAACCTAGTATAATGCAACCTTATCTTAAATCTAGAATGTTAAGATCACATGTACATATTTTCATCTTCAATGTTTTAAGTACATTAATGGTCTATATTTTTAAGCATTTTTTGTTATATTTTTCAAGGCACATATATGTAGTTGTTTCCCCAAAAGGTAATGAATGGGGTGGGAATTATTGGTTAGCATGTTGTCTAGAGGGAAAGAAAACCCTTAATATATCCATAACTAATATTGAAAACATCAACTTCCCAATTGGTTCGATGGTTTTCAAAGGGGAATACTCGACACAAGACAACAATGCAAGAAAGAAGGGTGGATATGTTGATCCCAGTTACAAATCTAGCACAAGTGTGTATCACTTTACAAACTTGATCATTGGTACAACCATCCAATTACAAGCATTGCCTAGAAGAAACTTCTCGTGGGTACTTCTAAGCAAATGATGAGCACAAGAAACTAATTGAGACCATCAATATCAAAGATGATCCAGAGAGTTTAGTTGTATGATAATTTAAAGGTATGTTGACATGTTGTAGTATGTTTATAGAGAAGGTATGTTATTAAAGAGTTATTTTCATTGTTTTCTTTCTAATGCAAGTTAAATTATGTTATTTATGCAAATTGTTATTTTCAATATAATGTATTATGATACTAACTATACCATCCTTCTGTGTCCAAGGTTGTACAAAGAATCTAGAGATAGAAAACATGAAGGAGAAAAAAAGAACATCGTGTCTTTAGACACCACCACATGCTCTGGAATTTGTAAATTTTTTTGTTCG
The DNA here is from genome assembly GCA_027924585.1 of Larix kaempferi. Classification (NCBI taxonomy): domain Eukaryota; kingdom Viridiplantae; phylum Streptophyta; class Pinopsida; order Pinales; family Pinaceae; genus Larix; species Larix kaempferi. Next base: position 16,945,767 of record BSBM01000924.1, on the reverse strand, counting down.
AGTATTTATATGGATGATGGATGAAATTGCATAGATGGATTAAATTGTGTTATTTTCTCGCGGTTTGTGCAACATATATGAACATTATTGTTCTTTCTTTTGAGTCTCATAGACTCATGTAGTTACTAGTTTCATCAATAAGGAGGAACTATCAAATTCATTTTGAAGCTACTTGACCCAAAATTAATCTCAAGTTGGTGGTTGATGACTTTGTTGAACCTCTAACACAAAATATTAACCAAAGATTTCATTAGGAGGCATAAAAACCTAAAATGCTTTGTACATGTAGCTCTACCAATGAGTTCCCTCTATAGTTTGATGGTAGACCTTGAAATCCTAGTGCAAGCTATGACACACATGCTATCTATCACAAACACTTTGATCAACTTAAATTTAGTGATCCCTTTTAAACACATATAGTGTAGCAGTAGTAGATATCGTACAACACACACATCAATCTTTCACCTCTTGAATTATTTTTTACATGCATGGAACACACCAAATTTTCATTTTAATTCTAGTTTAGGATGATCACTTAGATTCATCAAAAAATTTACAAAAAACAACACTTATAAATACTGCCTCCAATTGACACAGGGTTCCACACGTATGTAGTATTGAAATACACAAGTTCCATTCACTTGCTTTCCTCCCCCTGGCCACTTTTATAAACTAGGAGGCATGGGTATGTAGTATTGACATTCACACACATGAATAAGCTGATGGAACTCAGTTCCAATCCACGGTTGGGTTTTTATGCCCTGATCATAGCTTCACCAAGTGTCCCTATAAGGATTAAGGAGGTGACCCTATAAGGAGGATCGATGAACCGTCGACTTCGTTGGGCTCATGACAATGCATTCCATCGAGGGGCACCTCTCTCATATGGGTCCATCACTTGGTGCTCATATTGTGCAATGATATTAGGAACTAGGGTTTTACTAATTAAGAGACAATGCAATTTTGCAAGATTAGGTAAACTACTGAAAATTCTCGACCTTGGGACTATGGGTGGTGTGCCCACGTTGAAAATTCCCAAACATGCATGAAGGATCTCACGAAACTCAATTCCGATGCCTGATTGTGTTTTTATGCCTTGGTCACATATTCATTAAGTGTCCCTAAAAGGCTTGACGAGGCCACCTGCAAATCACCATAAAACAATGACTGTGGCTTGTATCAATGAACTGTCGTTTCCGTTGGGATCATGCCAATGCATTCTATGTAGGAACACCTCTCTCGTGGGTCCATCTCTCGATGCTCCTCTTGTGCAGTGATCTCAAGAACTAGGGTTTTGCTCAGTAAGAGACTGTGGGTCCATCTCTCGATGCTCCTCTTGTGCAGTGATCTCAAGAACTAGGGTTTTGCTCAGTAAGAGACTATGCAATTTTTCAAGATTAGGTCAACTACTGAAACTCCACAAAATTAGGACTTTGGGTAGTGTTCCCATGTTTAACATGCCCAAACACACATGCAAGAGCTCGTGGAATTAAATTATGATGCCTAGTTGGATTTTTATGCCCTGATCATAGATTCACCAAGTGTCCCTTAAAGGATTAAGGAGGCAACATGTAACTCACCATAAAATGACAACCGTGGTTTGGATCGATGAATTGTTGACTCTATTGGGCTTGTGACCATTTATTCCAGCTAGTGGAACCTCTCTCCCACGGGTCCATCAGTCAGTTCTCATCTTGTGCAGTGATATTAGGAACTAGGGTTTTGCTCAGTAAGAGACTATGCGATTTTGGAAGATTAGATCAAGTGTTGAAACTCCTTGAACTTGGGACCATGGGTGATGTTCCCATATTGAAAATTACCAAACACACATGGAGGATCTTACGAAAATCAATTCCAATGCTTGGTTGGGTTTTTATGCCCTGGTCACATATTCACCAAGTGTCCCTAAAAGGCTTAAGGATGTGACTTGCAACTCACCATAAAACGACAACTGTGGCTTATATCGATGAACCGTTGGATCTGTTGGGATGATGACAATGCATTCTAGCTAGGGGAACCTCAGGATTACATGGTTCCATTGCATGGTGCTCATCTTGTGCAGTGATATCAAGAACTAGGGTTTTGCTCAGTAACAAACTATGTCATTTTGAAATATTAGGTCAGCTACTGAAAATACTCAACCTTGGGACTATGGGCAATGTTCCCATGTAGAAAATTCCCAAACACACTTGGAGGATCTCATGGAACTCAATTCCAATGCCCGGTTTGGTTTTTAAGCCATGATCACAGATTCACCAAATGTCCCTAAAAGACTTAAGGAGGCGAACTACAACTCGCCTTACGAAACCATGGCTCGGATCGACAAACCTTTGAATCTGTTGGACTCATGACAATGCATTCTAGCTACGGGAACCTCTCTCACGTGGACCCATCACCTAGTGTTCATCTTGTGCAGTTATCTCAGGAACTAGTGTTTTGCTCAGTATGAGACTATGTAAATTTACAAGATTAGTTCAATTGTTAAAAATCCTCAACCTTGGGACTATGGGTGGTGTTCCCATGTCAAACATACCCAAACACACATGCAAAGCTCATGGAAAAATATCGATGACTGGTTGAGTTTTTATGCCTTGATCACAAATTTACTAAGTGTCCCTAAAATGCTTAAGGAGGTGACATGCAACTCACCATAAAGCAACGATCATGGCTCATATTGATTAACTGTCAGATCCATTGGGCTCATGACAATGCATTCCATCTATAGGCACCTCTCTCCCGTGGGTCCATCACCTAGTTCTCATCTTGTGCATTGAGATCAAGAACTAGGGTTTTTCTCAATAAGATATTATGCAATTTTGAAAGATTAGGTCAATTGTTGAAAATCCTCGACATTGGGACCGTGGGTAGTGTTCCCATGTTGAACATTCCCAAACACACATGTAGGACCTCACGTAAATCAATTATGATGCCCAGTTGTGTTTTCATGCCCTAATCATAGATTCACCAAGTGTCCCTAAAAGGCTTGAGGAGACGACCTACAACTCGCCATAAAATGATGAGCGTGGCTTGGATTGATGAACCATCGACTATGTTGGGCTCATGACAATACATTCTAGCTAGGGGTACCTCTCTCTCGTGGGTCCATCAATCGATTCTCATCTTATGTAATGATATCAGGAACTAGATTTTTGCTTAGTAAGAGACTATGCAATTTTGAAAGATTAGGTCAACCACTGAAACTCCTCAACCTTGGGACCATGGGTGGTGTTCCCATGTTGAGCATGCCTAAACACACACGCAAGCATGCTTGTCTTCAACACTTGGTATAGACATGATTGTTTTCAATTCTTATTGCTTAATTCTTTATGCCATTGGTATGTATAATCTTGGGTTGCATGCACAAATGTTGATTGAATGCTAGGTTTTTATGATAAAACTAAAATACTTAGGGTACATTTCTTAGTTTCTTCACTAGATAAAAAGAGAAATTTATGACTAAAAAACTACTAAAATTTGCATATAAATGACTAGTTTTGGTCATGTGACTATTAGTGGTTTATTTCCAATCACTTACAATGTAACTAAATTTATGACTAAAAAATTTAGTCATTTATTGGTTGTACTGATTTGTCAACTTGATAGTATATTTATCCATTTAACTGGTAATTTTTAATATTTAGTTGTTGTAGTCATTGATTGTAGTCAGCTGGTAGTATAATCAGTCATTTTAATATTTAATTGCCATCAACTAGTAGTATATTTAGTCATTGACTGTTGTAAAATGGTAGTATATTTAATCATTGATTGTCATCAAATGGTAGTATATTTAGTCATTGATTACCATCAAATGGTATATTTTGTCATTAATCATTAATTGTCGTCAATTGGTAGTATATTGATATACTATTTATTGGTTGCATAATCATTAGTGTAGTGCAATTACTGTACAATATTATTGGATGAACCAATATTATTGATATTCATCGAGTATCAATGAAACACACTTATCAAAATTTAACAATATATATATACTAATTGAATTAAAACATACAATCAAATAAAAACCTATACAATACACAATTCAACTCGGAGATTACATAAGCACCTGCACCAATTTATCATTAGCATTGTTGTTCCATAAATGCACAATTTAACTTAGAAATTACACAAGTATGGGAAGCCATTTAGCATCACCAATTTTTTAAGACCCTCATAGTGGGGCTGAACACTCAACCTTCTCCTTCCGGGGCTTCACCGACTTTCGTAATTTAAAAAAAAAAAATTAACACTAAAAATTATGGAAATATATTTTCGAATATAACTCGGTCGTCTACGTTTCAAATTTTTACACCACGTTCTAAAAGGTTGTGTAGATACATATTTATTTTTAGTGATCATATCTCTAGTTTTACATGTTTCCATTGCAACTAATGTATCATAATTGGGTAGGGTTACCTTGCACTAGCCCTATAGTAGCTTATAAAAACAACGAGTATATATTAATCATATGGAATTTGACATAAGCACACATATTACATTAATAAAATTGTTTATATTAGATTTATTCCTCACCTATCATCATCGTTATTGAAGAAAAACCACACCACTTGAAATAATCCATCTGTTGGTGGTCCATAAGGGGGAAAACTTCCATTCACAATCTCTTAACCAATCATAAACAATTTTAAATCTTACTCCATGACCAAGTTTATATTAGATTTACTATTAAGTAAAGACACTTTAGTTGCCACTTAAAACTGAAAAATTGAGGAACTTTTTACTTCAAGAGACAATTTGAGGTATCTACACAATGAATTTTAGGGTGAAGTGAAAAGATGAATATAAGAATTTGAATAAGCTTTCATAATATAGAATTTTTACATTTGGAAAATTCACTTAATCGCTCAAAAAAATAATTTTATAAACATGGATTTTTAAAATTTCATGACATTATAACGTATATGTCTGTGCACATGTATCACTTTATAAAGTAATTTACAATATTATTTTACAAAATTTTGTAAATTTGTAAAGGACATCCTATATTACAAGTGCAACACTATTTTTCCAAAAAAAAATCATGATGATTTTATTTTTTATAAATTATCAAAGTCAAACATCCCTGAAAAGAAGACCTTGTGTGTGCATGTAGCACTTTAGGGACATAATGAAATTGATTATTTTTTATATCCAATTGTAGGCATCTCTTTCTACCAGTGCATGATATAATTTTTGGGGGAAATGGTCAAGGGACTAAAAATTTGCAATAGAAACAATGGAGGGTTGCATTTGGAATCATGACATGTGTCACTTGAAAAACCAATAAAAATGAAAAAAATATATATATATTTAAACTATGTAGAAATAATTCTATAATTATATTTAGTTTCATAGTAATTTACTATGTTATGCATAGCCAAAATCATCACCAAAGTGAACAACCATGAAAATTTTCTTGAAAAAATCTTACTTGCCTTGTTTGTTGTCCTTGCCAACAGGTTGATTAGGTTGAACCTAACTCTATACTAGCAAAAGACGTGTTATCCCATTCAAAATAATGCATTTGTGTTATAAAATGCATATGTGTTATGGTGAACATCCATTCCCTCCCTCCCTCTACTTCCACGTTCCCTCTCTTTCTCGCGCCTTCCCTCCCTCACCTCTTCCCTCTCTCTCTCTCTCTCTCTCTCTCTCTCTCTCTCTCACACACACACACACACACATAAACACACACAAACACACACATTTTTGCATGCACGCACCATCCCTCCACCCCCCCTCTCTCTCTCCCTTTCTCCCTCGCCCTCTATCTCTCTCTTCCCTCTTATCTCTCAATCCCTACCTTTCACTAACTCCCCCCACACTCATCCCTCCCTCCCTACCTCTCCCATGCGCTATTCACCCCTCTATTTCTCTCTCTCACTCCCATAATTTATGTCTTTTGTATCCCCCCCGCTAATTTATGGCTTTCACAACCCCCCACCCTCTCTCTCACACATACACACCTTCCCTCACTCTTTATATCCCTCTCTCCCTCTCCATATCCATCTCTCCCTCCCCACTCTCTTGCTCGCTCTCATACTTCCAATCCCTATCCCTCCCCCCATCTATGTATTTCCTCCCCCCACCTCTCTCTCCCACCCATCCACCCTCCCTTTCGCTCTCACATGCACCCCACTTCTCTCTCCCTATGGTGAACCACCCTCCCTCCATCTCCCTCTCTATTCCCTCCCTCCCTTTATATCCCTCTCTATTCTCTCCTTCCCTCCTCTGCATTCCCTCACCCCATACCCCCTTCCCCCCCTCACCCATCCCCGACCCCCCCTCTCTCCCCCCCCCCCCCTCTCTCTCTCTCTCCCCACCCCCCCTCTCTCTCTCTCTCTCTCTCTCTCTCTCTCTCTCGTCGTCTCACCCTCTCCCCCTCTTTGACACCCACCTCTCTCTCAATATTTGTTACCCTCATTCCTATGCCCCCTCTCCCTATCCTCCCCTCTCTATGTGGGGACCCTTGCAGCGATACGAAGATTAGCGCGTCGGGTCTCCAGAGTTCCTTGCTCTCCTACAAATGCTCAATAGGTGGCCAAGACTCAACTAGGTGGGCGCAAAATCTCAAAAGGGTAGGCTAGAGTGTAGTAGGAATTTTGGCAACATAAGGGTATGAAGAGTGATCATGGATGTGAAATGGCAGGCCTCCATAACCTTTTTATAGCAATTTTGGGTGGTGGAGTATTGACCCATGGTTTTGGGAAACCAATGATATTGGCCAGTGGTATTTGATGTTTTCCCTCTTTTTTAATTTTATTTTGACGTTTTTCTTCTTTTTCTTTTCTTTTTTGGGGATTTGGACCCTTTTTTGTGGGATTTTAACCTTTTTTGAAGGAATTTAGTTATTTTTTAGGGAAATAATGTTTTTTTTCCCATTTGGTTACCAATTTAGGGATTTTGGGGGGTTTTGGAGGCCAAAAATGTAGGAAAAAGGGGTAAATGGGTTATGTGACTAGGGAGATGAGCTAGTGGATAATTTTTGGGTGTTAACAAATTTCCCCCTGATGTGTGAGGGTAGGAGCTCATTGTATGGCCGATAGACATCATAGGTACTGACTTTTTCCAAGGGTGTGATCATTATGATGGTAGAGAGCAGAAACTGGTTGGAGACCGTAACACATGCTTCATACAAACTGCAAGGGATAAAACTTGAAATACATCATCTCAATAATGATTGAGGAATAATCTGAAATATATGGATGAGGCAGGCATACCCATACTCATATCAAGATATACAAATAATGGTGAGGCCCAAAGGGGACCTGAACAATACATAGAGAACTATTGTGTACATCATAATGGTCCAGAGGGGACACAAATCTAGGACATACTCATGGTGCAACCATGACTGATTTGAAGAGATGGAACTTTAAACAATGGCATCCATCCATAATGCAGTACCATAACAACTGATGCTCTGTTGGATCTGAAGGTGTCCAACAATGATATTGACTCAACGACTAAGAGTCGGAATCTCAAAGGTACACTGAACTGCATCTGAACTGGATACTCTAGGAAGCATATAGTTGAAGGGATTTCAAATACTGTCACCAACGCAGCCTGGATATCGGCGAGAACATACAACTGGGGGTTCCAAATAGAATCACCAATGTGCTAGAGTCAGGGGACATCCGAGGTCTTCAACCAATAACTGAAGGCACCAATATCCTATATGAATCTCAACGGTGCGATGATGGAATTGAAGTCGAGCACGTGAAAAACAACCAATATAAGAGGCACTAAGGACTCGTCTTAGATGGTCCATAGGAACTCACCACTGATGGATATTATTCCAAGGTATAGGGACCTCTGGGTCTATCCTCTGGAATAGATGTGTTGGCGTCGATAGAGGGAGACCTGCGACTACCAAGGAAATGATGTTTCCTTGATAGGAGCACGAGATGTACATGAAACAAGATGTGATGGAACTAGATGTGAGACTGACATACTGTGGGGGGATACAGGGGTCGCAGAGTGGGAGGACTCAAAATTCCTTTGTTTAGAGTATGACGGCAAGGTTGACCAGGCAGCATATGAAACTGACTTCGGGGAAGGGGATCATAGCTTAGGGGATCAATGACTGTGGTTGAAATGGGGGAGACTCAAGGGGGAACTGATGAGTGATATAAGGAGACTCCAAGGGTGACACATCACAGAATATTATGAACAAAGGTGACCATGTTGGGGGTGCTTCCATAATGTGGGGACTAGATGTGATCGGTCATGGCACCGAGAGGCAACATTTGGGCCTTCTTCATGGTTTAAGGAGCTCAAAGAAGGGATAGAAGTTTGCTCAAAAGGATATCATCATGTGGATTTGTACGAGCCCAGGACGGTGCATGCTCGTAGGTGCTTTCAATTTTAAGGAGTTTGAAAGAGATAAGAAGACTCTGAAATGGTGAGAAGGTACCATCGTGTGGATTTATACAATCCCAGGATGGTGAATGCTCATGGTCGCTTTCAATTTTAGAGAGTCTGAAAGCAATAAGAAGAATCCAAGGGGGTTATTTTTCGTGTGTTAGTCCCCAAGGCCCAAAAAAGCATAAAAGTATGCAATGGAGAATTCTTCTAGGTAATGTGACTAGAGTATTCATTTTTTGTAATTAGTCTACCAGGTCCAAAAGAGGGTTAAACTTATAACAGATAGATGCCCTTTCGGATACTTTAATGAGCATGAAAGGAAGCTATATTGCTAGGTGATCTTTTCATTCTTTTAGGAGTCAGAAAAGAGCTTAACGAAAACTCCCAAAGTGCCTTTTTCATAAAGGAGTTGCTCGGCCCCGAAAAAGGGATATAAGTATACCGAACAGAGGTCAAAGCCAAGCAAGGAGGAAGTGTTCAATCAAGGGACAAATATGGGAACCAAGAAAGAAGGTGTGGGGAGAACATTGATGGGGCATCCTTGGGGGTAGATGAATGGTGGAAAAATAATGCAATAACTGCAGTATGGAGGGAGCAGAGGGCTCATGAATAGGTTGCGATAGAAAAAATGGTCAAAGTTGGGAAAAAACGACTATGGCTTGTGTGGCATGCAAATCGAGGCTATGAGGGGCATGGAAAAAATGCCCGAAAAAGGATTAAGTGAGAGAGAGAACTAATCTCAAGCATCATCATGGGCACAAAATTCTGAATCCGGTGGTGCAAACGGTGTAAAAAACAGAGATCATATGAACCCGAAACAATCAAATCCAAAATTAGGATAAAAGTGGCTATAAATAGCAAGGGATCCCACCTCCACATGTAATTTTCACTGTGCAAATTGGGAGGAGTGTGGAGGGGCCCAGAAGACGAAATTCGTATTTCTCTCAATCTGACCGGTGGAATCGAGTTCTCTGACTTGCAGGTGAGTCTTTATATGATTTTTAGTGTTTTTCATGCTTTTTGGTTTGGATTTGGTCCTTCGCAGAGCCCTGGCAAGCACGACTAGGGTAGCACAGCATCAGAGCGCGTTTTCGAGGGAAATGGCGCACTTAGGGTGCAGCTATGAGTCGTACAGTCATACGGTTGGGGCGCGATTGTGGGATGCATAGCCGTGCTCTGAAGCATGGATTTTCCTGAGAAAAGCGTGCTTCAAGAACGACTGTGGGCCCTATAGGTGCACTCAAGGAGCATGCTTTTCGAGGAGAAAGGCGTGCTCTAGGGCACGCCTGAGGGGAAAAAATGTGTGCTTTGGAGCGCACTTTTTTTCCTTAGTCTAGGTGCTACGGCCTTGAGGAGACCGGGTTTTTATTCATATGGAGCTGATGGGGTTTTTTTTCTCTGGTTGACAGGATTTCGAGAGTGAGTTGGTGAGAGCGAGAGCTTAGGCAGTTGCGTGATGATATCCTGGATGATGAGGATGCCCAGGATTCTTTGGCCTGGTGTGGGTTGCTGAAGTTTACCAAGGTGCCCCCAATGCGTTCAACGAAGTTACTGCTAAACAAGTTGGTGGAGTTTTGGGATGTCGATGTGGGGGCATTCATGATATAGGGGGAGCAGATAGAGATATCTCTCATTGATGTGTACTTCCTAACAGGGCTCTAGTGGTTGGGTATGATTTCAGACACCTAGCCGAGGAATCCAAGTGACGTATCTATAGAGGACTTATTGGAGTGCCATTGTTACGCCACAGCTTATGTGCATGACAATGCGATATTGATCTGTGACATCGAGAGTCTGTAGACTCGGGATATATAGGCACTGGTAGTGCGGATACTGGGGTCGAAGGCACCCCACAGGATCTCTGGGGGGCAGATGATGTTGGTTGAGCAAGATTTAGCAGGTACCTACTTCTATTGGGGACAAATGTATCAGACAGTTGTTCGGCATGAGCTGAACAAGGTGAGCCGCACAGGAGGGGATTTTTGTTTCCCTTCGTTCCTATGCTCGTTCTTCTTTGAGCAAGTGTCGACGCTGCGACCGCACAGAGCAATACGCGATGGTGGACCTACTGAGCCGCAAATGCAGCGATAGGGTGAGATGATGACTTGCGGTGGTAGGGGACTAGTTGGTCACTTCTTTACACGTGAGTTGTTTACTCAATGCCGATAGCTTCCAATGGTGATAAATGACTTCCCCTATGTAGGGATAGACTACAGGGGGGATCTAGAGTTACCACGACCTCCTGATCAGGCCTAGGGACCAGATGGTATGTATTTACTCAGTTTATGGTATCATGTTTTGTATACTTCATAGCATATATGGTAGCTAGAGGATTTTTATGACATTGAACTTGATGATGTGCTTTGGTGTGCAGATGTGGGACCACGGCCTCCAACAAGGTACCAGGCTCGTAGGGGTTGAGTGGACAGGGTGTACTCTCCCTCACACAGACAATGACATCATTGGAGTGCATCTACAACTTTGGAGTCATTGGGGGTGGGGATTGACCGCCTACTAGATGGAGTGGTTGATGATGGCTGGCAACATTTAGATCAGGAATTGATCGATATCCGCTACAATGCTCCAGAGGTGAGGAGGCTAATGATGCAGTGGAATGTGATGGCAGATGAGGCAGTGAGGGCCATGGCGCGGGGTGATGCCTGATATGATGGTGAGGAGGAGGATACCACATCACATGAGGAGGAGGAGGAAGAGGAAGAGGAGGAGGAGGAAGATGAGGACGAGGAGGACGAGGATGAGGACGAGGACGACGATGATGGAGATGACTTTGATGACTAGGAAGTTGATGGAACTGTCCCCCAATGCGATGAGCATGGGGAATTTTTGTACTCGGATATTGATTTTATGATGAGGAAGTTGTTGGGGATCCTCGATGTATTGATGTTTATGTGATGATGTAAACTATGACCCTTTTATGATTATATATAGATATGCACGTGGATACGTTTTATTATGATGATGGTTCTCTTTTTGTGTTTATGATGTTATATGCCTATATGATGTATATATGCATGTGGATGATATGATGATGCATTTGTATGGTTTACTTCCTATATGTTGTGATTTATATGCCAGTCGAGAATATTATTATCCATTTGGTCTACAACATTGTTCTTACTTCGTGGGACATGAGTGAATGTAATGGAATCAAAATGTATAATCAGTTGTTTAGTGTGCAGGAACTTTCTAAAAAGGAAAGGATTCCATACCTGGTAAAATTTATTGAGTTGGGAGACAAGGAGCTAGGAGTCAAGAAACACACGAAGGTGACTTATGCCCATCTGGAGAGCAGTGGTCAAGATACCAGTCACAACATCGTACTCAGCCTGGTTATTGGTGGCAGCACTGATACACACTCCTTCGAGGTGGATAAACTCGTGTGAGGGGGAATACAGTACACAAGCTACGTAGGCAAGATTTGGAGACCATCTACTTGCGCCGTTGGAGAAACCGACATAGAGTGGGGAAACCAGATCCATCTATGGTCACGCATGGAAGAAAACTGTAAGGTTCAAAATGAAAAAAGTGAAAAAAGGGGATAAAACTATACAACACATACTATGGGGTCTGAGAAAAAGTGTTAAGGGTAAAATCGTTTGAGATACAACCCGTTGCGAGGGTTGGTTAAGGGATGTCCTTCAGAATCGGTAAGGATGTATGCCCCCTTGCCGAGACAGGTTTGGACAATATAAGGGCCTTTCCACATGGATTCAAACTTTCCTTTGTCATACTTGTCATGTGCTTGGTCATAAACGAACACGAGGTCACCTTCATGGAAGGTGTGGGGGTGGAAATGCTTGTCATAATTGGATTTGGAGCGATGTTTGGAAGCGTCGGTGATTTGTAATGCTGCTCGTCGATCTTCATTGGCTTGTTCCAATAGGAGTAAGCATTGTTCAATAGGTTAGGTGTTCGGGAGAAGGTCAAAGGCAATGTGTAAAGCGGGGATTTGACACTCAATGGGGAGAACCAACTCTACGCCATGAACCAAATGGAAAGGGGTAAAACCCGTGGCAGTCTTAGTGGAAGTGTGGTAATCCCAAAGTGCTGGAAAGAGCATATGGTGCCAATTAGAATTATGTTGGTTTACTATTCATTGAAGGATCTTCTTCAAGATTTTATTGATAGCCTCAACTTGGCCATTCCCTTGGGGGTAGTAATATGAGGCGTACTAGTGGTCAAACTTAAAGAAGGTGTACAACTCTTTCCAAATGGTGTCTTCGAAGTGTTTTCCATGGTCAAATATGAGTTGTTTAGGTACGTCGAATCGAGAAATGACATGGTCAAAGAAAAAACGTGTCGTAGTCTCGGCCTGGTAGTTAAATGTAGGCATGGCCTCATCCCATTTAGTGAAATAGTCGACGACCACATTGATTTATTTATGTCCATTCATCGAGGGGGGGTTTCACTCTAATGGCCCACTTACAGAAAGGGCCAACAATGATGACTGGATGGAGAGGAGTAGGAGGGGTCCTGGATTTGGGGGCAAAAAGTTGGCAATTCCAACAATGTTTGACTATTGTAATGCAATCAGTAAAAAGGGTGGCCTAGAAATACCCAATGCATATGAATTTTTGGGAAGTTTCCATTCCAAAGAAGTGGCCACCATAGGCTCCACTGTGACAATCATTTAATACCTGTTCATCCTCGTCATGTGTAAGGAATCAACGTAAAATGGTGTCGAAACCACGTCAATAAAGGACATCGCCTAGAAGTAGGTATCATGAGGCGTGATGGATTATGCGATGTCGATCATCATGGCTGAGGTTGGAGCGAAATTTCTACATGTGGAGGTATACCAGGATGTCGCCATACCATGGGTCATCCGTCGAAATGGTGAACAAGTGGTCGTCAGGAAAGTTAGTGATGAAGATGATAAGTCAGTCATGAGGTGTTCCAAGGCAAGGGCTTTGGTACTCTTGGGTGCTACAAATGTCAAGTCATATTCTTCCAGGATAATGATCCATTTAGCCATGCAACATTGAAGGAGGCAGTGAGTCAAGATATAGACCATGGGGTTGGAGTCTTCCACAACTGTAGTTTGGCGTACCATTTGAATAAAGAAGACGACAGCTAAGGCCAACTTCTCCTCATGGTGGTAGCGTAATGGTGGACCAGACAATATCCGACTCAAGTAATAAATGACTCATTCTTGTCGTGCACTATCTTCTTGGACTAACACGCTGGAAGCGGCATATTCGGATGTTGAAACGTAAAGGATAAAATCCTTCGAGAAATCAGGAGGTGAAATAAGGGGGGCGAAAGTTAATGCTTGTTTGAGTGCTTCAAAATACGCTTATGCCTATTCGTCCCAAACAAAGGGAACGTGGGTCCGAAGCAAGCGAAGGAAACCATGAACTTTCGTAGCATAGTCTGGAATGAAGCGACGTAGAAATTTGGCTTTCCCTTGAAGGCTTTGTAATTGGCGTAATGTTCATGATGAAGGGAGTTCAAGAATGGCTTGAACCTTCAAAGGATCAACAGTGATCCCATTTTGCGAAACAATGAAACCCAATAACCGGCCTGCAGGAACACAAAAAACACACTTGAGGGGGTTCAACCGAATGTTGTATTTGTGACAACGCAAAAAGACTTACCAGAGATCATCCAAGTGGTTGGATCGCTTCTTGGATCGAACAGTGAGATCATCCTAGTATACAAGATAATGTGGACCAAGTCGTGAAATAAAATGGTCACGGCCTGCTGAAATTTGGAACCATCATTTTTAAGTCCAAACGACATAACTCGATAAGAAAAGGTGCCCCACAGAGTAGTGAAGGTAGTCTTATACTGATCTTATTTGTGAATTTGAATCTAACTGTAGCCATAGAAACCATCCATGAAGGAGATAATCTCATGACCCGCACATGCATCAATGAAAGGCGTAGGAAAGTTGTCTTTGGGACAAGCTAAATTCAAATCATGAAAAAATCAGTGCAGACGTGAATAGTGCGCTGTTTTTTGTTAACCAGCATAAGATTTGACACCCATGTGGTGTAATTGATGGGGTAAACGAACACAACTTGGAATAATTTTTCAATCTTAGCCTTCACTGTTCGTAGTTTAGAGGGGTGAATGGGTCACTGCTTTTGGCGGACGGGTGGGACATCAGGCTAAGTATTGATACGGTGCTCAACGATGGTGGGGTCAAGACTAGGAATCTCAGTATATGACCAAGCAAAAGCATCACAAAACTCTTGGAAGAGTTTCTTATAGGAAGCGACTTCTTCTGGAGTACATGAGGCACCTAACTTAATGTTCTCAACTATACCAGGTGTGACAGAAATATCAACCTGTATGGTTGGTGAGATGTTAGCCATGTTACCTTCCTCGAAGGCATCGGGAGTTGGGATGGGATTTTTAAACCATTCCACTTGGCTATGGATGAAGTATTTCGAATTGATCAAAAGTTGGTTGGTCGTAACAGGGGAAGACTCCTCGTGAATGAAGTAGGATCAATGATGCATATCATCCCAAGGGAAGTCAGGTGCGGTTAATGCTTCGAGGATTTCTTCGTCACTGCAAAAACATTGTGTGGACAGATCGGAAGAGGTAAAGCTTGACGTTGGGGGAAAAGTTGGTTCGCCACTTGTGGAAATCATGTAGATAGTGTTAATCTCTGTCGAGGAGGAGGATTCAGGTGGGCGAATATCCTCGATGGTATTAATGGATGACTCTAAAGAGGATTGATTCATTTCGTGGAGAACCAATCGATACTCGGGTAAGTTAGGACAATGATGGGAATAGTGTCTGTAAACTATGCATATGGCGCAGGAGTGGTTGGTGCACAATGAATTGTAACGCGGTTGGGGGTGGTTTCTAGTTTGACCACTGGAATATTGGGGTCATCGTCCAACATCTTCATGTGTTCTTGAAGGTTTGGAAATTGTGGACAATTATGGGTTGCATGGCCCAAATATTCGCACAAAGCACACTTAGGAGGTGCACGGAATGGAGGCGGAGGTTTCACGGGTTTAGTCGCATGTGGTGCAACATGAGTTTGCATGGCCCTACCCCCAATGTTCTTGGATGGTGGAGGGGCATTGTCGAATGAAGATGTTGTCACCACACCGAGAGGTGGATGAGTGCCAGTGGTAATCTGTTGGACTGGTTGAAGGATGACTTTTGGTGTGAGAGTGAGGTTGGGAGCAGGTAAATACCACACGGTAAGTCCTAATGTCAATCTTAGGAGATTAAGCGTGTCCATGACGGGCATACTTACTACCCTGGATGGTGGGAACAAGAACGGGATTGTGTGGATTGGTGTGGCTCTAACGTGGCTAGGTACCAATGGTCGTTGAGGCAGCAGTGGTGATTGCGGGTTAGGGACCGATTAATTTGATGAAATGGTGCACAAGTCAGATATCTCAAAGGCCGGCAGAGTAGGTGGTAAATAATGAAATGTGTATACCATTGGAGTCTTTGAATAAATTCTAGGGCTGACGGTGGAAATCAAAGACGTGGGCGCACCAAAAATAGGTTGTTCAACCATGGGGAGAACATTTTCTAGTGTAGCGGGCGCGTTCAGGTCATAGTAAGTAACCTAGTCAATTTTGACAACCCGTCCCTCATGGGGGAACATCATAATGTGGGACACCAATGAATAAACAACCTTCATGGCGTACATGTAACTTCGTCCTAGGATCAGGTTGTATTTGAGTTGTGTGTTGATGACTTCAATGTCAATCGGGATAGTTTTTCCAGCTAATTGGACTGGAACATTAGCTAGAAGGCCTTGTGGCTGAGATGAACAGCCATCATAAGCTCATAAGGTAGTTGTGGGTGGTTGTAGGGTAGGGGATCCGAGCTTCTTCCACACGAATCTAGACATCACGCATGTAGAGGAACCCTCATCAATGATGCATCGATGGATAATAAGATTCCGGATTGAAACAGAAACTTGGAATGCTAATGTGGAAGGTATGAGTGGTTTAGATTGGTCTAAATCGAATTCCATCATCCGTGAATCAGAAGGGTCTATCGCACCTATGGAAGATAACAATGTTTTGCGCTGCACTTGGTAGTTCTTTAAAACTTATAAGGCTGACATAGCAGCAAGGGACTGGGCTAAGTCATCCACGATATTATAGTTGGGGGAAGCAAGAGCGTTGGGGTTGTTATTAATGTGACACACAGGAAAGCAGGGAGCTTTGGGGGCCCCTTTGAACGATGTTGGGGGTATACGTAATGACTGATCGGTGGGAAGAGTGTTAGAATCCTTGTCCACAGGAATGGTTTCATTGGTGGAACCGTACTGGTTACGGTGATTTTGAAGGTTGATATTAGTCAAATACATCATTAAAAGGTGGTCGATACCTGAGTCAATGGGTTGACTAACATGAGAAACGTAAGTAACTGGCTATTATAGTGCAGTATCCCATTGAAGGGGAGCCAAAGGTTGAGTGGATACTACCCCTTGCGTGGGTAGGGGGTTCTGCAACATCATAATTTCTGCATGAGGTTGCGGGGGGTTTGGCGGTGTTGGGGGTGTAGCATGTCCTTGGCATTCGGCGTCATCATTCCAAAGTTGGCGAGCTCTCTCTAGATGGGGACAATTATGCGTGTAATGTCCATATACCCCACAAATAGAACATGGGTGGTTCGTGCGTAAGTTGGTGTTTTTACCTTGTTGAGGTTGTCGATCAGGATTTTGGTTAGCTGGTGCAACACCATTATTATTAGGTGGGTTCAGTGGTGGACCGCCTCTACCAGGAGGTTGGTTGTTTCCTTGGTTAGGGTCGCATCCCCTATTTTGGTGTCCTTGTTTGTTCCATTTGGTAGGTTGGTTCTGCTACTGGTTTTGTTGAGCATAAAATTTCCTTCGGGGAACAGGAGGTTTCTATGGTTGAGCAGGTGTTGGGGAAACCTGCGGTGGGTAATAAGCGGGAGGGGCTTGGGGTTGTGTGGGTGCAGGTGCTGCTGATGGATGGTAGTAGGAAGGTAGTGTGGTAGGAGGGTGTATGTTGGCGGGTCATGTCCGTAAAAATACATCAGACAAGAAGGTTCATGTATATGAGGGGCTTGGGCCAGGTGAACAAATGAAGGTGTTGCTCCTGAATAAGCTTTGGCATGCGAAAGGTTGGGGCCACTAATTGTAGAATTAGGCGTAGGATTATAAGCCAGGGTGGTAGTAGGAGGCATATGGACATATGGCTGACTACGAGATGCAACGTGCCCAATAATGCCATCAACAGCATGAGATTCTCCCGGCGCATCCTTCTGGGAGGAATCACTGTGAGGAGCATCAAGTAAAATGGAGTACAAGTAGCCCAACTATGCATAGATAAGGTCAAACTATTGGGATTTAAGTATGGATTCTTCTTTGGTTTGGGGCCGTTCAAATGCCACATCCTTGGCGATAACTAGTATGAGGGATTTCAGAAACCAATCTAAAAAGTTACGGTCATCTAATTCGATCTTGCACAAACTACGACATCTACGCCATTCATGAATATGGTTAGTGATATGGGTAGCCATGTTTTGTCTGCAAGATAGTAAAATCTCAACACCAGCATCATAACGGACTGGTAGCTGGAAGAACTACAGGAAAGTTGAAGCGAGGGATGTAAAAGTGGAGTGTGTTCCATGTGGATTTTCAATATACCACTTAACTGCAAAGCCAGTGAGTGTCCATTGTAAAATGCATAGGCAGATTGATTCATCCACTATGGAGTTGGAGGAACACCATAAGTGGAAGGACATGATATGGTTTTGGGGGTCCTCACCACTCTTCCCTTCAAACTTTGGAATGTTCGAAGGGAGTTTGGTAGGCATGGGATGGCATGTGGGGTCATATTGGATTGGGTCATTGGTCAATTGGGCCATATCATGGAGGTTGAGACTGGCCATGAATGAAAAACTGGAAGGAGGATGTAACATTGTCGAAGTATCCTGCGTGATATCCATGGCGACAATCATGGGGCCATCTCCATCGAGGGGTGGATCAATGGCGTGAGTTATTATGGGGATCGAGGGACCACCGGTAAAGGGCAGAGGGATCGAGTAGGAAGGGCCAGTGCCCCTAAGTGTGCTACTGGTGACCAAAGAGACAGTGGTCGGAATAGATCCACTACCGATGGGTATGGAAGTAGTGATTGGAATTCCAGGTGTAGGTCTTATGGATATCATAGTGGGGATGGATGTCGAAATGGTGGTTGAGCTAGTGGTGGAACCACTGCCGACAATCCTGTCGTTAAAGGGGTTGGGATTCACACCGGCAATGGGGCTAGAAAGAGTGATGTATATGGGTAACTCTAAATCAGATTCAGGAGTGAAAGAAGGGGCATCGGGATGAAGATCTAGCAACGAAGATGTGCGTCTGTGACAGGTGGGGCCAACTAGACCATGCTGCGGGGATAGTCCCCCTAGGTGACGAGAGTGTCTGTTAGGATATTTAGACACTTAGGAGTTAGTTAAGATCAACTTGTGTAATATATCCGTTAGGGATAGTGTGTTTCTTTAGTATGCATTAGTATGCATTTGTAAATACTTAATCCGACGGTCACGATATGTTTCCGACATAGAGTGATCCGACGGCTCAACTTCTCTTAGATCAAACCTAACCTTGATCCGTGGCTTAACACCCGATTGGTCCATGATCTCTATTTAAAGAGCATGGAGGGTCATTGTTTAGTTGATCGATTATGAGAAGCTCATTTGTAACTTTCTTTCTTTGCATAATAAATTGTCCCGTAGAAGCTATTTGGCCGGGGCCGTGGAGTGTTTCCCTCAAGAGGGTTTAAACCACGTCAAAAACATCGGTGTGTTGATCTGTGATCTATTTGTGTGAAGTGGTTGCTCTTGGTGTTCGGTCCTTTAGTAGTACCCTGTGTACCTGAACATGGTATCAGAGCTTTTATGAAGTGCCGCTTCCGGTTATGATCTAGATCTTGAACTGCTGTTGCCGAAACTCGAAAGGGTTTCTAGTTCTGGTATTTCTGTGCATTTCTGGGCTATGGGAGGTGTTCCATTGCGTCCGGAGCATCATTTCCATTGGGAAATAGTTTTCGTTTGATCGAAAACGGTTCCCAGTTGCTCCAGAAACGCGTATTTTATCAGATTTGAAGGTATAATGTTACAGTGACGCATTTTTTTATTTCGTTTTTTTAATCTCATATTTCATTTTTTTTTTTACTGTTAAATTTTTTTTGGTTCGGATTGTTGCTTTCCCGTCTGCGTATGCTCCTTTCCGTGCACCTTGAGCGATCTCGGCAAATCAGAAACAGAAAGGGAAAGGATTTTTCTCAGCTGCGTATGCTCTTTGCTGTGCACCTTGCGCGATCTCGGCAAATCAGAAACAGAGAGAAAACATAAAATTTCCGGGCAAGCTAACAAGATCTAACTCCACAAGTGTGGAAAAGTTTTTTTTGTTTCGATTTGTGGTTTGTTTGCAGGAAAAATGCCAACCACGCAAACCGAGCAAGAAGAGTAAAAAAAAAAGAAGCCCCCTTCCTCATTCCCATATTTTACATACCTTTTAATCTAGCTCACTTGGTTCAAAGTTGCTTTATTCCTTAATAGGTCTTGAGTTCAAGTCTTAGGAAGTTACTTTTAAAAGAAAAGTGCATGCAATTTCTATTTTCAAGTTACTTTATTGTAAAAGTGCATCTCACTTAAATAATAATAAAAAATAAAAATACAAGTGAGTCACTTAAGTTTTTATTTATTGTTGCACTATTTAAAAGTAATATCATTGTAAAAGTGAAATCACTTATTTTACAAAAGTGGTTCACTTAAAGCAACTTTCTTGAAAAGTGATTGTCAAAAGGTTTATCTTGGGAAGAGGGGGGTTCTTTTTTTGCTGGACATTCTCTAGCTGCCACGTCACTATTGGGGACATCTTCAACAGTTTCTTTGTTCAAGCATAACTTCATCATACAGAGTCCGTTTTCAGTGCCGTTTTTTTTTAAACTGCCTATTTTTTTGAGCTCTTCACATCTAGACTATTGGTTTCTACTTTTACAGCCATTAATTTACAAATATGGCCGCCCTTTGTGATATTCTACTTAACAGTTCCAACTATTTCTCATGGAAATCTCGTATGGAGGATGTTCTATGAAGTAGGGGACTTTTCAGAATTACAACAGGGAAAGAAAAAGAACCCACTGATGATGATAAGAAAATAAAATGGGCAAATAGATGTGATGAAGCTCGTGGATTGATTGGGATGTCAATCTCTACTGATTTGCGATTCCACATATCTGTAATTGATGAACCTAATGCTGCTTGGGATAAGTTGGAATCTGTGTTTGGTAAACACAATGAAATTCGAGGTCACCAACTCGAAAATGAGTTGATTTCTTTAAATCCAAGTGACTTTTCATGCATTCAAGATTATTTATCTAAGTACAAAACTCTTAAACTCTTATGTGCAGAATGTAAGATTGAGAGGGAAGACAAATAGTGCATTTATCATATTCTTTCCAAACTTGGACCTGCATATTCTATTTTTGTATCTACATTTTACTCCATGAAAGCGTCCTTGAATGCAGCTAGCTATCAAGAGCCTAGTCTTGAATCCTTTTGTGATTCCTTGATTAGAGAACAAGATAAACTCATTCATCTTGGAATAATCAACAATGCAGATACATCTGGGAAAGCCTTATTGTCCCAACAGAAAGAAAAGTTCAAGCCTCCCAAGAAACAAAATTTTCGCAATAATAAGTCAAACAAGGGTCCCAAACCCTCTCAGTCAGCTTCTTCTTTAAAAAATTACAAAGGATCAAAGCAAAAAGGCAAGAAGACTAAGCGTCATTGCAACTATTGCGGGAAAGATAATCATGATGAATCTAAGTGTTTCAAGAAGATGGCAGCCTTGGAAACAGCAATGAAGAAGCACCACATTAGCCTAGATTCGCCTTCAGAATCTACCTCTCATGGACATGCACTTTGTGCTTCTAGTTATTCTTATAATGCATCTTCTTCTTCTACTTCAAATGAATGGCTCATTGATTATGGAGCATCTTATCATATGGCTAAGGATCAAGCCATCTTTTCTACTATGCATGAATGTAACACCAAACAAATATTTGTTGGCGATGATAGATCTCTAAGTGTTGTAGGAGCTGGAACAGTTCCAGTAGATAATGGTCATTTTAGTGATGTACTGTGTGTTCCAAGAATTTCCTGCAATTTGTTATCAGTCTATCAGATCACTCATTCTCGTGAAGGTAAAACTGTGACCTTTACACCTCACCAAGTTATAATTAAGGATTTTAAAGATCCTCAACAGGTCTTAGCTACCGAAATTGTTGATGATATTACCAGGTTGTACAAGTTTAACAACTTTGGGTCATCACCTTTCCCTTCAGTTTTTGTTGCTCATAGTGATAACTTGAGCAAACTTTGGCATGAGCGATTTGGTCACTTAAATTATCGCTCATTGCAACAACTATGTAAAGAAAATATGGTGACAGGTCTTCCGATGGTATCTTGCAACGATGGTGTTTGCTCCGGTTGTGTACTCGAAAAACATCATCGGGACAGTTTTGACAAACGTGCCTCTTGGCACGCCTCAGTTCCCTTGGAGCTTGTGCATAGTGACTTGTGTGGTCCTCTTCCATCTGCTTCCTTTTCTGTTTTCAAATATTTCTTAACTTTCATTGATGATTACACCAGACGCACTTGGGTTTATTTCCTAAAACTTAAGAGCGAAGTATTTAACATGTTCTTGGCCTACAAGGCCCTTGTTGAAAAACAATCTGGTCATCAAATTATCAAGTTAAGATCTGACAATGGAGGAGAATATGTTAACAAACAGTTCACTACTTTCTGCACTGAACAAGGCATCCAACAACAGCACACTGTTCCATATACACCACAACAAAATGGTGTAGCTGAGCGGAAGAACCGCACTTTAAAAGAAATGGCTAATTGTATGATCCAATCTAAGGGACTAAGTCTTCAATTTTGGGCTGAAGCCATAAATTGTGCAAATTACATAGTTAATCGCACCCCCACAAAAGCATTACAAGGTATAACACCGGAAGAAGCATGGAGTAAAATTAAACCTGATGTAAGTCACTTTCGTGTGTTTGGTAGTGAAGCATGGGCTCACATTCCGGATGAAAAACGGAAAGCATTGCAGCCTAAAAGTGAAAAGTGCATATTTGTTGGATATTCTGAAGATGTAAAAGGTTATAGACTTCTTCAACCACCTTCTCATGCTATAATCATTAGAAGAGATGTTAAATTTGATGAAAATATCTTGGCCTGCGAGCCTAACTCGGCGAGTGTGCCATCTTTGGCCCGTGAGCCTGATTCGGCGTTTGTGCCTTCTTCTTCTTCTTCCAACTTCCTTGACAGGTTTCCAACTCCGGTTTCTGATGATGACAGTGAGGATGAAAATCCACCTCCGCCTGCTCATGTTCCTCCAGTTTCACCAGCACAAGTGCTTCCTCGATGGGTCCATTCAACATGTGAAGCAGCTGGTGATCTTGCCGGTGATCCTAGAGATCAGCATCGAACACGTTCTCAGTTTCAGCAAGCCTCTTCTCTTTTGGCTCAAGTTTCCGAGAATCATGATCCAGAAACTTTTGCAGAAGCTTTAGGGAATCCAGATTGGGATGTAGCCATGAATGAAGAATATCGTTCCTTAATGACGAACGATACTTGGGATCTTGTACCTCTTCCAAAAAGAAGAAAACTTGTCAGATGTAAATGGGTCTACAGAACTAAGTATGCATCAGATGGAAGTGTTGAAAGACTTAAGGCAAGGTTAGTTGCTAAAGGTTTTTCTCAAGTTGAAGGGATTGACTACAATGAAACCTTTGCTCTTGTCGCAAAAATGAACTCCATCCGCCTTGTTCTTTCCCTTGCAGCCTTACACAACTGGGAAGTCCATCAAATGGATGTCAAGTCTGCCTTCTTACATGGTGATTTACAGGAGGAAATTTACATGGAACAACCTCCTGGATATGTTCAGAATAACTCTAGCCTTGTCTATCGCCTTAAGAAATCCTTATATGGCCTTAAGCAAGCTCCTAGAGCTTGGTATGCCAAAATGGATAACTTTCTCCTTGACACTGGTTTTTCTAGATGCCATTCTGACCCCAATGTCTATACCAAGAAAGTAGGAAACCATCTCATCATACTTGTTCTATATGTTGATGACCTTATTCTTACTGGTAGTGACCCTAAGCTTATAACCCATGTGAAATCCAATCTTAAACAAACTTTTGAAATGTCAGACTTAGGACATTTGCATTATTTTCTTGGTCTCCAAGTTCTGCAAACCAAAGGAGGAATCTTTCTTTCTCAGTCTAAGTATGCTTGTGACCTTCTTCGTCGCTTTCACATGGAAGATTGTACACCAGCCCCTTCTCCCTTCCAGTCTGGAGTCAAACTTTCTGCCACTTGTACTTCACCTGAAGTAGATGCCACCTTGTATCGTCAGCTTGTTGGTAGTCTTTTATACTTGACTCATTCCCGTCCTGACCTTTCCTTTGCCGTTGGTCGAGTTGCCCGTTATATGCAGACACCTCATGAAAGTCACTGGAAAGCAGCTAAAAGAATACTTCGATATATTTGAGGTACAGTTCAGTTTGGGATTCATTACAGTACAGGGGGGGAACCTTTGTTGGTTGGTTTCACTGATTCAGATTGGGCCGGCGATCTTGATGATCGAAAGTCTACTGCAGGTTATGTTTTCAGTCTGGGATCTGGACCTATTACTTGGGCTTGTAAGAAACAACAAGCTCTTGCTCTTTCTTCAGCAGAGGCAGAATATCGAGCAGCAGTTAATGCCAGTCAGGAAGCTTTATGTCTTCGACAGATCCTTTCAGAGTTTGGATTCGAGCAGCAGCAGCCTACTCCACTTTGGTGCGACAATCAAAGTGCCATCAAGCTTGCCAAAGATCCAGTTCTACATCAACGCAGCAAACACATTGAGCTACATATGCACTTCATCAGAAATCTTGTTCATGATCGGGTTCTTGAAGTGCTCTTTTTCCCTACAGATGATCAAGTTGCAGACATCTTCACCAAGTCTCTTACAGAAGCGAAGTTTTCTAAACGTCGATCTATGTTAGGAGTTCAGGAACTTGTCATTAAGGGGGGATAGGCTCTAATGCCTCCTTCCTTCTCCTAATAGTGTCACTTTTGTAAATCCTTCAATCCTATCCCAAGTTGTTCTTAAGGGGGGATGTTAGGATATTTAGACACTTAGGAGTTAGTTAAGATCAACTTGTGTAATATATCCATTAGGGATAGTGTGTTTCTTTAGTATGCATTAGTATGCATTTGTAAATACTTAATCCGACGGTCACGATATGTTTCCGACATAGAGTGATCCGACGGCTCAACTTCTCTTAGATCAAACCTAACCTTGATCCGTGGCTTAACACCCGATTGGTCCATGATCTCTATTTAAAGAGCATGGAGGGTCATTGTTTAGTTGATCGATTATGAGAAGCTCATTTGTAACTTTCTTTCTTTGCATAATAAATTGTCCCGTAAAAGCTATTTGGCCGGGGCCGTAGAGTGTTTCCCTCAAGAGGGTTTAAACCACGTCAAAAACATCGGTGTGTTGATCTGTGATCTGTTTGTGTGAAGTGGTTGCTCTTGGTGTTCGGTCCTTTGGTAGTACCCTGTGTACCCGAACAGTGTCTTGTTGAATCAATGGTGACAGGTGTAAAAAAGTGCTAAAAGAGATGTGGGAGATAAAAAGCTCAAAAATCCTAGTGTAATCGTGTGTGCAAAAGGAGAGCTCACAAAAAAAAGATGGCACTCAGTACAACAACAAGCTCAAAAAAACTTGCTAAAACAAGCGGAGCGACGATAAAATGGTTAGAATACCAACAAGCAACACTCCTAAAATGAAAAAAGGTAGACTCACTAACCGAATGGGAGTATAGGAGCATGCAAACATCTATCTAAAATATATGAAAGCTCACACAAATCACATCCCCTGTAGGGTGATGAAATCCGTAGTCAAGAAATACGAAATGTAGAACCCAATGGCTAAAGGATATCCCTCTACCGAGAGGGACTCCGAGTAAATGAGTCCTAGAAGAATGGAAACTAAGATACCACATTCATGGCATGTCCAGGAAGGTGTCCCGTAGCTTTAGTTGTTTGGTCATCGCACACTCAGTATGGGCTCTAGCATGCACGAAAAGAACAACAAGTTGGTATCCTTCAGTACAGAATGGAGAGCGGTATTCCACTCAGACTTTTGGAACCAATCTTTCTACTTTCCCTCCTAAGGGAGAGGCCCTCCGAAAAATCAGTGTCAACCGTACCAATAAGTAAGAGGGTATTTTGGATCCCTAATGGAGAACAACTATGTCTCAAATGTGTATGACAAAGGGGGTGTTATTTGGATGCCTAACCCCAATGTCCTACCTAGCTACATAATTGTTTTTTTGTTCACTAAGGGGGGTTCAAATGTGTTTAATTAATTCAATTTTAAGTCTCACTTGAATGATGGGGAGAGTGTGTGTGCACAAGTGGTGTGAACCCAATATCGCTAGATAGTAAATGCTGGAAAATAAATGACTAAAAATTGAATAAAAAGTAGTAACTGTTATATGTAAGAGAAATGAGCTTGTTGAGATATAATGCAAAGTGAAATATTTTAAATGCTACAACAAGAAAAAAACATAAAAGTATTGAAGGAAAAATGGATGCAGGCAAATAGGAAGTTGTTTGGGAAAGGAAAGAGTAAAAAATGGCTGTAGGGTGTGCCCGTGAGACGAAAAGTTGTGATCTGGGTGTGGCCTGCTCCAGAAAAATGGAGCTGAAACATAAAAACTGAAAACAGGAAAAAAGGGTGCAGGTCTGCACGGAAAGGGTGCACATGAGGCATAGGTTTCAAGCTTAGAAGTGTGTAGAGGGTGTGACTTTCAAGAAAATAAGCGTGCGAAAGGGCGTGGGTTTTAGGTTAGTAGGCGTGTGGAGGGTGCGACTTACAGGTCAAGGGCGAGAGAAGTAGGCCAATAAGCATGAGGAGCGAGAGGATTACCAGCTGGAAGGCACGGGGAGTGCACGGTTTACAGGAGGACAAGCGCGCACTGGGTGTGAGTTGCGGGACGAAAGTCGCGCTAGGGAGCGCGGGTTTCGGGCCGAAAGTCGCACTCAGGGCGTAGGCTAATGGAAGAAAGTCACGGGTTAGGCTGTAAAAATAGAACTAATGAATGGCACTGTGAAGGAAAGGACCTAATATGCAAGTATGGGAGCCAAAGCTAGGACATAACTATAAAATGCAAGCAAAATAATAAATACAAAAGCTAAACTAAACCAAAAATCGATGGGAATCGACCGAGCGGAGTCGCCAAAACTGTAGCTAGTGTTTTCACACCAGCTCATGTTAAAGAGCACCTACTAAGGATCATGGAACCCTTAGTAGCAGTTCATAAAAATGGATAAAAACAGATATTATGATAAAGATATGTGTGAGTGAAAATAACAACAGAAAATAAATCTAACTAATTACTGCAGTAAAAAATAACAAGTAGATTGGAACAGGTGAAATATATTTTGTATTATGTTGCAAACAAGGGTTTACAATAATGGTTACCTCAGAAGACGAGGTGGTGGGGGCCCTTGCAGTAGGACGAAGAATAGTGCGCAAGGTCTCCAGAGTTCCTTTCTCTCCTCCAAATTCTCAATAGGTGGCCAAGACTCAACTAGGTGGGCATTGTTAGTCCCAGAGACTTTCAAAGGATGTTTTAGAACTGTGCATGGGCATCAATAAGTTTCAATCTTTGTCTTAATCATTATCACATTGATAAGAATACTATGTTGATAACCAAACTTGGAGTAATGTGGGAAGTACTTCAATATGCCAATAAAAACTTAAATGAATTTTTGTTGATGAAATGTCACAAGAAAAGGTACTCAATAGGAGTAAATCTTTATCTCATGTGCATAGAAAAACGTACTGAGCCGAAAGGAATTCAGTAGTTTACACAGAATGATCACAAAATTAAATCCAAATGTTATGAGGATAATATAACCAAATCATATACCATGAATACTTCACGACATAAAATATCTGGAAACAGTATTTTAATCCAAGAGAACTCATATTTAAATCTAGACTAACTTTGCAAATCATGGAAAATATATGAAAGAAGGGATTAAATCACAAAAGAAGATATTACTAACTGAACATATCAAAGCTTTGAATCCACAGAACACCAAGGTGGAGCTTGAATTTTCTTTCTTTATATCTTGATCAGACTTCAATTATCTGAAGTTACACTTCTAATAAAAAAAGTTGACACTGGGCTCTCTAGCCTTTCCTTCTATATATTATAGCCTTAATAAACTTCGCAAAATTTACACATGGTTTGTTACATCCCAACGGCTTACAGTTTTATGTTTGTGTCTTTAACAAAAATTACTTACAAAAATATTAGTCCGTTGGACTAATGCTGACTTGTATACTGTGGCGACCAGGGTCCACCCTACTAAGGTGGAGGGATGTCCTGCTGCATTGAAGATGTTCCCGCTACTGGCTGTGATGAGGACATTCTGATCGTTGCTTGCACCTTCGTAGATTTCTCTAACTATTGGATCTAGAGAATTATCTTGATTCTTTTCCAATCCATACCCATAGGATATTGGAAAACTCTTAGCTCTCTAAGTGATGAATCCAACTCGGTATACCACCCAAAAGAGGCCTTTGGAAGACTTTTGAAAATAGACTGAAGGCGATTAAGCATCTTGAAATTGGTGTGCAAACTGTCTACGATCATTCTGCCATTAAGCTCCTGAAGAGTATCCACCATGTGCACTTCAGAGTTCCTTGCAACTAAAATCATGGCATTATAGTTCTCTTTCAGATATAAATCTGCATGTCCATCCCAAAAAGATGGGAGGCCAAGGGGAAAGACTGTTTTGAATAGTTATTTGAACGAGTGAATATCATGCTTCAGCTGAGTTTCCATATCAGTAACGTTTTGAGCCATCATTCCCTTGGTAATCAATTTATTGGATCCATGATCATTCTAGTTATGTCCCGGATGGAATATGTCTGGACCTGTTCAAAATTCTTCTCATTTAAGAAGTTGATCACCGCTTTGGCTAAATTGGTTTTCTTACATACGTTGTTTAAAGTTGATCGAGCATCTTGGGTGGCGGCTTTATCAATATCATACTCTTCTTGGGATACGAAGAAATGGCTCCACTGCGTGGTTATCAAGGCTGCTACCTGCTCCCATACTACGAAGTTGGCACTTTTTATCGGGGGCTCACCGGTAAGTATTCTAGACAGCTCTTGGACGTAGTTCCAGAGCTTCTCCTTAGATTGTTGTAGTTATGTGATGACCTAATCTCTTCGAAACAATTTTTCATTCATGTTGAAGAGCTCCTCACACTTGATGTTCAACTGGTATTGTGCCTAGTTCAGGTGAGCGTCCTTGAGACATTTCAGCAACTTCCTGGGCTAGATTGTCGGTAGGATCTGCAAATGACAAGACTTGTAATGAGGCGGCCATTTCGTGGAGGATGTCTTGATTAAGCTTTATTATATCATCCAACTCACTTTCTAAAGCGACAATCTTTTCTTTAAATATATGGACACCAGCCATTGCTTTCTCTAGTTCTGAATGCATTGCCGACACTTCGGCAGTTTGTGAATGCTCAACCGTGGGGATGCTGAGCTTCTTCTTTAAGTCTGCAATTTATTTGTCCTTCTCTTTCAGCATGGCTTGTAATGGAGCCATGTCCCTTGGATTCTGCACCATTTTTACAATTTGCTGCTCCAAGTTAGCTATTTTTAACTTCTTATCCATGTTAGAATATTTCTCATTCTTCAATTGCTTCTCCAGCTTATGGACAGTGTCCTGTAGCTTATTGGTGCTCATAGTGTACTTCATCACATCTCTATACACTCCTTCACCTGTCTGTTGGTGAAGCTCCATGATTTCCTTGGAAGGGAACGCATCCAAATTTACTATCACCTGAGTAGTCTTGAAATTCGAGGGTACTTTCTTCCCCCCAGGCACCAGTGGTTCTAGAATTGCCATTTTCAAGGTTCCTTGTCTCAAATCTAGTGCAGATAGCATCCTAGATTGTTAAACTGTGTCAAGTTGCTACTTCGGGAATAAAGACTTCTCAAGGTCAATTTTCTTGTCTTTAATCTAAGCATATAACCCAAACAAACCTGATTTAACTGGTGATGTGGTGACCAAAGCGCCTTTTGTGGACTGTGCTTCCTGCTTTTGGGGCCAAGTTGCGGATGGGAAGCTTTCCCACAGCTTTCCAGGATGACAGGTGCCAAGGAGGTGGGTGTTGGCGTGACTTTTGAAGTTGTGCTAGACGTTCCTTCCACTTTTGATCTCTTCAACTTCGATCCCACTCTCCCTGATCTTTCTTTTTCAGCTTCAGATGTGTGCTCCAGTGTGTCCCTTTTCCCCAATGTTTCCATATTATGGGGTGTTGGAATGACCGATGCCCCGATGGCCTTGCTAGGATCCAACGCGTCTTGGCTCTACTCCCAGCTGTCTAAGTTGACCATTTTGTCCAACAGTAGATGAGGTTCATGGGAGTAAGCTACAGACCTGGCAGTCTGTCTTTTTTGGGAGATGATCCCTCTAGGATCATAAGCTGCAAACCTGGTGGCCTGTTTTTTTTGGGAGATGATCCCTCTAGGATCATACTTGCACACTATGCTCAATGGGAAACCGAAAGACACTAGTAGTTCTTCAACTAATTTCTGAGCAGCTCTGCTCCTAACCTTGAATGGTACAGCCTCATTGGGGACTTTGAAAGTCCTGACACTTCTCCCCTTCATAAAATGTACATCGTCATAATTGAATCTTTGACGGATGTACTCCAAGGAAAAAATTCTAGGAGATAAGAATATTGGGAGCTTGTAAGGAGCTAGCTCTACTGCATACACCTGTATTTCACTATGGGTCTCAAAACATAACCAATCCACAACAACCTCATTTGGGTTGAGCTGAAGAAATTGCTTGCACTTTGGGAAGACTCTTGGGGGAGGACAATCAAACAACAGTGCATATACTTAGACATAACAGTGTCTATGAACACAGGAAAACCTTCCTGTGGGGGGACTGGAATAATTGGTTTTTCAAGGTCACCTTTACTGAAGAAACTCTTCTTGTGACAAAAAATCATATACAAGAGGAGGGAACTGAACCTAAACATCTTCTTGGATGAAAATGTTTTGAATTGTAGGTGAATGGACTAGGCGAGGAACGACAACAAATCTAACATGACGGGGGTCTCCTGTTGAGACAAGTTCATGAGAAAAAGGAAACCCAAGGCTTCTTCGTCGATCAACAAGTCATGGTCGTATCTGAGGACCCGACATATCATTAACAGTACCTTCATGGCTGAACCTACAAACACCTCCAAACTAAACATAGCCTGAGTACTGGGAAAATTGGCCTCTGGTGAGACTATCATACAAATGAAAGAATCCATGCTTTATGGGGATAGATCTCTAATCTTTCCTACTAGAATTTCCTCATCGAACTAAATCCTTGAGGCATCTTCCTCGGTGTCGGTCAACTCCATAATGAGCTCCTTGGTAATTGGGAAAACAACAGTTCCCAACCTTGAGATGACATCTCTTCTTTGTGGTGCATACCTCTCGGCGCACCACTGTACCATCTTAGGGAAAATCCTGGCCTGTGGTAAAATCATTTTGGCCAATCCAGACTTCCATAAATTGAAAAGGTCACTGCCACATTTTTCCTGCTCCTCAGCCTCACTGGCTAATTTGTGTAGGTTTGGGAAAGAGGAAAAAGAATCATGGATGTCAAAAAACTTGTCACGAAGGTGATCATCTTGACTGAGAAATGCAGACATAGAGGGGGATTCGGGGGTAGACACAAAGGCCATGGTGATGCTAAAATGGTGAAGGGAACACTGGTAAATGCTTGGCTTTAGGAGATGGGAAGGATGGATTAGAGAGTGTTGGAGGAGGAGCTCAAAGTGTTGGGAACAAAGTGCCCAGTAAATTTTTCGGAGGCGTATTTATAGGGAAAAATTTTAAATTGGTAGGTTTTAATGTGGGGTAGACATGGCACCTAGAGATTGGTTCTCTATCTAAGGGTTAGGTGGTTCTTTAAATGCAAGGGAACGTTTACCTCATAAACACTGGCGGTAATGACCGTTACATCCTACAGGTGGATTAAGGAAACAGTCGAGGAAGTAAAATTTTGGGAAGAGGCGGAGAACCACAAACCATAAGTGGTTTCAGGGCTCAAAATAGGAAGTTTAGGTAGACATCTTTTTGGGCCCTGAATGAACATGAAGCTGCCACGTGGAGATGGTGTTTTTCATTCAGGGACGCATCTGGAGTGTTAAACTCTGAGCACTTTAAACATCCTAAAGATCGGGTAGCTGTCGATCTCCCTTCCCTGTCTTCTTGAGATTTGTGCCTGGACGACACAACTTTATGAGGTAGGTCCCCTCTCTCTAGAAGCTCAGTGACTAGAGGATCGTGGCTGTAATCCACTGAGGTGGCTTCTTAATGGTTTTAGGGCTCAAGAAACGCTGTTTAGGGAGATCGCTTTTGGGGCCTTGAACGGCTCTAGAGCTGACATGTATCTACAACGGTTTTCATTCAGAGGTGCTTCGATCTTGATAAACATCACGCACCTTGAGCCCCTGAATGAAATATCATCCATTGATTTAGATTAAGCGGCCATCTCGATTTGAGTTGCCTTTATCTCATCAATCGATCATTTTCCGCGATAAGGGATGACCTCTCTTTCTACCTTCCCATGCCGTAGTTGCTTCTGAATTCTGGTTTAGAGATCTACCTCAAGTTCATGAACTATATTGCTGCCTTTTCCAACCAGGACATCATTTTTCTTCAAAAGAGGTTGAGAACATTAGACTAGTGCCTTTAAGTCCATTGGGTTGTGGAGTCATATCTGTCCAATATTTTGAAAATCAAGTAATAGAGAACGTGAGAGAGAAAAATAAAAATATGAGCATAGCATAACTTTTTCGCAGAAAGAAAAGAGAAAAACATATATTACATATATGATACAAGGGATCCTTGATAGAGCATGATAGAGATCAATATTGAAAAAATCGTTTCAGAAATCTCCCGTTTACAGAATTTTCGAAGATTTCGTCATTGAGTTGCACCAATTCGTAAGTGTTGTTGTCATGGACTGCAACAACCTTGAATGGGCCCAGCCATAAGTTGTCAAATTTCCCATCCTTATCTCTCTCTTCCCTTCTAGAATCCCATTTTAGAACAAGGTCTCCATGTTGAAAATCCCTAGCGACAACTCTTCGATCAAATGTTGCCTTAATCTTGTCTTGGTGCATCTTGGTAGTTTCGTCCGGCTGTTCCGTAACCTGCTGAATCTCGATCAGTTGATGAATCCTTCTCTCCATATCATTTGGTTCTTCATGATCTATATGTAATAGTTTCATTACTCGTAAACCCAACTGAATAGGAAGGACTTCTTCTTTTCCATAGACAAGTTGGAATGGTGAAGTGCCTATAACATGTTTGACACTAATTCTATCTGCCCATAGTGCAAATTTTAGCTGGGAGTCCCAAGACCTTTTATTTGTATTCAACATCTTCTTAATGATAGTCACTAAAATTTTGTTAGAAGACTCTGCCAAGCCGTTTCCAAGCTGTTGAATGAGTTAATTCGATGTTGTAGTTTTGACAGAAACTCATCATTTTGGACAATATAAAAGCACGAGCATTGTCTGTAACGATCTTTCTTGGGAAACCAAATCTTGCTAAAATATTCTCTTCCAGAAAATTTATTATGACCGTGTCATTAGCGTTTCTTGTTGGAATTGCCTCAACCCATTTTTTGAAATAGTTGGTGGCCATAAGAATCCATCCATTTTGGCCACTAGAATGGTTGTTTATCTCTCCTATGAAATCAATGCCCCACTGTTGGAATGGTGCTTCCACATTGATTGGTTTAAGGGGAAATGGTTTAAGTTTTTTATTTGCAACAAATAACTTACATTCCCTACATGATCTAACAATTTTATTAACATCAGTGAACCATGTAGGCCATAAATAACCAGCTCGCAGGACCTTGTAGGCAATGGCTCTCCATGCATGATGTCCTCTGCACATGTCTTTGTGAAACTCTACTATTATGACTTCAGTTTCTTCTTCAACAACACAATTTAGTAGAATTCCAAGAGGATCCTTCCAAGAGAGATATCCATCTAGAATGCAATATTTGATAGCTTTGAGCTTAAGAGATCTCATTTTGGATTTATCCAAATTAGGAGAGTAAGTCAGATGCTGTAGGTAATAAACAATGTCTTTGTAACATCCTAAACAAGCAAATTTTTCAGATACGTTATCAGAGAGATTTTTTTGTGATACCTTCTTCTTCCTGACTAGGAAGTCAATCTATCATATTGATCTCAAGAGCTTGATAGTTTGACTTGGCCAGAAGTTTGGCTAGTCCTTATCCTTTCACCACCTTAGTAGGCTTGATTTCCATGTCATACTCTTGGATTTTGGAGATCCACTTTCCCCTTATTCCTTCGTTGTCTGGCTCACACAAGATATTCTTGATGGTACTTCTTGGGACATAGGTGATGATTTTAGAGTGCAGGACATAATTCCTGAATGACTTAAGGGCTTTGACTAGTGCATAAACTTGTTTTTCCATCGTGTTGTATTTCATCTCAACATATCTCAATGCTCGGTTGAAAAAGGAGATGGGCTTCTCGTGTCCTTCACCATTCTTGTGTAAGAGGAATGCTGCATTGGTGACCTCAGAAGCAAATGAGAAAATAAGCAACTCCTTTGTATAATCAGGACTAGTCAAAACAAGTGCTTCTCTTAAGACATCGTTTATCTATTTAAAGGAATCTCTTGCAGTTGTGGTCCATTTGATCTCAGTGTTTTTTCTTAACATATCAGGTATTTCTTTCATTATTACAGCAAAATTGGGGATGAACCTTCATAAAAAAATTATTTTGCCAATAAATGATTGTACCTCCTTTTTATTCCTTGGGAAATCAATTAGTTTGATAGCGGCTACTCTATCAGGATCTATCTTCACTCCATCTTTGGAGATAATGTGTCCTAACAACTTTCCCTTTGTCATTGCGAAAAAAGGATTTTTGGGGATTGAGAGATAAAGTAAATTTTCTACATTTCTTGAAAGTTTGCTTTAGATGTTGAATATGATCTTCATCATATTTTGAAAAAACTGTCATCTCATCTACATATATAACAATAAATTTGTCATATTCACCTATGAAGGCTATATCCATGGCCTCAAATGTTGCACCGGCGTTAATAAGATCGAAGGGCATTTTATCATACATGAAAGTTCCCCATGGTGTGGTAAAGTTGTCTTTTCCCTACCATATAGGTGCATGGAGATCTAGTTATAGCCTGAAACTCCATCCATAATAGACACTCTAGTTGACCCAACCACTTTCTGGAGAATGTGATCCATTTTGGGAAAAGGGTAATTGTCCTTTAAAGAGCACTTATTCAGATTTCTAAAATCAAAACACAAACATATTTCTCCATTCTTCTTCCTGACTGGTACTAGATTAGCCACCCACTCTGAGTATCTGAGAGGGATTATGATTTTTGCATCAAGTAACTTCCTCACTTCTTTTTCAATTACAGGGAGTAAGATAGGATTCACTTCCTCAATTTTTTATTTACTGGCTTAGCATCCGGCTTTAGTGGGATCCTTTGTTGTATGATAGTTGTATCATAGGTTTTCAAATCTTCATACTTCCAAGCAAAAAACGTCTATATATTCTGTAAAAATCTCCTGATACTTTTTCCTTTGCTCAGTTGTCATAGATTGTGAAAGCTTTATGAATTTTGATTCTTTCAGGGTACCCACATTTACTTCTTGCACAACCTTAGTCGTTGGTTGCACTGTTGGTTTCACCGGGATCTTGTTCTTGTCAAACAGTTGTTCTAGAGGAACCAGTCCTTTAGGAATAAAGTTATTTTTTAGTTGAAGGATCTTGTGGCCTGCAATTTGTTGTGTCAATCTAGGATTTGCTCCACTTTCTATTTTTAGGATATTTTATCCTTCCTCTTCTTCGTCATTGTCTATATTAGTACTTGAAAACTCATCCATAAGCTGCAGAAAGTGCTTGATCTATTGATCGTCCTCAAAGACCTGCCAACTTTTTATATTGTCAGGGATAGAGGGGTGATATCGTATTTCTACCTCGTATTTTAGCTTTGGTTTCTTGGGAGGTTTGAAAGAGCAATTCCTTAAGGCCAACGAATCGGCCTGTTGGTTACACTCCCTAGGGACAAAAGTTATATTGAAAGCATCAAAGAAATTCTCAATAAGGTCCCATGCAAGATTTTGGTATGCCCTAAACCTTGGATGCTTCGTTTGATAAACACCTTTGATCTGGTTTACCACCAGCTCAGAGTCTCCAAAGACTTCTAGCTTAGTGACTTTTAAATATTTAGCAGCTCGGAGGCCTGGGATGAGGACCTCATATTCATCGACATTGTTAGTAGTATCAAAATATAGCTTGTAAGACAAACTAATCTCTTCTCCTGCTGGTGATGATAGTATTTCTCCAACTCCAGAATATTCTTTGGATGAGGCTCCGTCAAAATATAGTTTCCAAACTTGATTCCGGTTATCCTCAGCAGTAGGTTTAGTCAATTGAGGTTGCACAATTTCCTTTTTAGAGGGGTCACCTAATGACAACATATAACAACCCATATCTTCGTCAGTTGCATATATGGGATAGTTCATAGGACTATCTTGATCACTTATTACATAGGAAAACATAGCTTCTATGTATAATCGTCTACTCTCCCCAGCAAACACGGGTATTGTAGCGTATTTCATATCCATCTACATGGTGCCTCCCAATTTTTTAGCCTAGCTTCTTGATAGAAGCATACCGTATTTGGATGGGATATCTGACACTACTACGTCCATCATTACACTTTTGGCTGGTAATTGAACGAGAGTTACGACCAAGTCTTTTATCATACCTATAAACTTTACTTTTATGGAGTCGAAACTGTAGAGATCATGATATGGCCTAGTAATCTCTAGTCCCAACTGTTCCATGATCATTTTGGGCATCAAATTGTGAGATTCTCCAGAGTCTAGCATACAATTATGGACGAGTTTATCATGCACGTTTAGGGTAACATAAAAAGGAACAGTGGGTTCCTCTTTGTCATCGATGTGAGGGCCACATTGAAAAGTTGGGGCCTCATCATTCAGATTTATAGAATCATGTTGGTCAATAATTTCGACTTTGTGCAACATCTTATCGATTTTTTTCTGGTACAGAGGTTTTTTTATCAATTCAGATAGGGAAACAACTATTTTTAGTTTACTCAATTCATGTTCCAAATTAAAAGATGTGGGACATTCTTTGTCCTCTTTAGGATCTGGCTCTATTTTCTTATGGTGGCTGAAGCCTAGTTTTGTTTGGGTATCTGGAACGGAGGCCTTATTAGCTTTGTCCTTTGACAAGTCTCTTCTTTTTAACAAGATTATGTTTGAGAGGGATTAGCTTGGACCGACCTCTAGGGAGAGATCTTGGGAGGAATACCATTCTGCCTATTTGTTGACTTTGGTCTTGGCCTCAAGTCATATTTCTTTTGCAAGCCTTCCTGTTGAGCATTTGCGAATAATGGATACTCACACGGCAATGAATCATTTTCTTGAGGGTTTTTAGGATATCCACCCATCTAGTTATGTGGGAGTGAGTTTTCATAATCATCTCTAGTGAGGTGCTTGATATAAGAATCTTCTTACATCCAATTAAGCTACTCTTTGGCTTCCTCATAGATTTCTTCCTCCGGTATTTCGATCAGATTATTATCGTTATCTCGGACAGGTGGCCTTAGTGGTTGCTCATCGTTCCTCTTTTCTCTTTATGCCATCTGAGGGTTGTAAGGCCTTCTGAACTTAGTAGGAGGGCGAGCAGGAGATTATCTGTTAGGACTGCTACTTTCTAATTCCATTCGAGTGACTTTATTTGACAGTTTTTTTATAATGTGAGTCATTTCATCAATCTTAGCTTCTTGAGAGTATTTAACTCCTAAGGAGCCACTCTCCTCTTTGGCCTTCCCTTTTCCTTTCTGCTCAATATCATTTTTCAATTTGATCTTTCCTCCCGCCCTCATATTTCCTTCAATGTCTATACTGTCATCTTGCATCACACTAAGGGAGGGTGATATCCTTTCCCTTAACATGATGGAAAAATCGAAGGGGAAGGATCCCGCATAAGTGGCTCGGGCTGTGTCTTCTGTAGGTTGGATATCTTCAGGGATTCTATAATATATTTTGTTAAATATTGCAGTGAAATCTACCACATTTTCAGAAGTGCTCTTTCTGAGGGCGGAAAATTTTGTTAGATAGTACAGGTTATCACGCTTAATTCCCCACTTCTTGATGAAGGTGGTTTCCAAATTTTTCATAGTGCTGATGGAACCATTAGGTAGTGATCTGAACCATTTTATTGCTTCTCCTTATAGTGATTGGACGAAGACTATCATGAACACATCCTCATGGTCGATAAGAATGTTGTCAATGAAATCTTTGAATTGATCTACATGATCTTCTGCAGATGTTCCCTTGCTGCCATCATATTTTGGTAACAACTTTAGATGTGGGTAGGAATATCAATTAAGGGTGTAGGAAACTGCAAAGATCCATGCCGGCAAGCCACCCATCAAGGTGTTCTGGGTGGTGGTGTTCCTCTTCTACCTCCTCCTCCTAACATGAGGTGATCACTGATTAGTTTCTTGGCTTGAGGAGTAATAAAGGAATTGAGCGGATTTTTACAAGTGAAAGATTATCCGCTTATGGTGGGAATAGCTTGAGAGTCAGGAAGACAAAAAGGAGTGTGGGGATTATGTGGAGAAGGTTCTCTTTGAGGGATTTGACAAATAAACTCAGATTCAAGGAATTGAGGGCCAAACAGAGGTGGGGAGAAACTTCGTCGGTGGCATGGTGAGGTGGACTGATATTTTCCACGTCTGTGCCTCCAAAAGACATAATATTGTAGAGCCACTAATTCTTCGTGGCTAGGGTTATGGTGAGTATGTCTACGTCCATATGCCAAGTTTGATTCGGTAGAGTCGCCAAGCGGATTACAGCCTGCTGCCTGGTTTCATCCACTATGAAATTAGGAGCGTATAAGTTGTCGTTGTCCCCAGGGAATATTTATATTCTTACTTCTATTCCCTGGCAACGACGCCAAAAACTTTGTTAGTCCCAGTGACGTTCTAAGGTTGTTTTAGAACTGTTCCTAGGCATCAATAAGTTTCAATCTTTGTCTTAATCAATATCACATTTATCTGAATACAATGTTGATAACCAAACTTGGAGTAATATGGGCAGTACTTCAATATGCCAGTAAAAACATAAATGAATTTGTGTTGATGAAATGTCACAAGAAAAGGTACTCAATAGGAGTAAATCTTTATCTCATGTGCACAGAAAAACGTATTGAGCCAAAAAGAATTCAGTAGTTTACACAGAATAATCACAAAATTAAATCCAAATTTTCTGAGGATAATATAACCAGATCATATACCATGAATACTTCACGACATAAAATATCTAGAAACAATATTTTGATCCAAGAGAACTCATATTTGAATCCAAACTAACTTTGCAAATCATGGAAAATATATGAAAGAAGAGATTACTAACTGAACATATCAAAGCTTTGAATCCACAGAACACCAAGGTGGAGCTTAAAGTTTCTTTATTTATATCTTGATCAGACTTTAATTATCTGAAGTTACACTTCTTACAAAAAAAGTCGGCACTAGGCTCTCTGGCCTTTCCTTCTATATATAGCCTTAATAAGATTTGCAAAATTTACACATGGTTTGTTGCAGCCCAAGGACTTACAGTTTTATGTTTGTATCTTAAACAAAAATTACTTACAAAAATATTAGTCCATTGGACTAATGCTGACTTGTTTGCAGTGGCGACTAGGGTCCACCCTGCTGAGGTGGACGGATGTCCTGCTGCGTTGAAGATGTTCCCACTGCTGGTTGTGATGAGGATGTTCCGACTATTGCTTCAACCTTCATAGACTGCTATAACTACTGGATCTGGAGAATTATCGTGATGCTTTTCCAATCCTTACCCATAGGATATTGGAAAAATCTTAGCTCTCTGAGGGATGAATCCAACTCGGTATACCACTCAAAAGAGGCCTTTGGCAGACTTCTGAAAATAGACTGAAGGTGATTACGCATCTCGAAATTGGTGTGCAACCTATCTACTATCATTCTGCCATTAAGCTCCTGAATGGTATACACCATGTCAACTTCAGAGTTGCTTGCATCTAAAATCATGGCATTATAGTGCTCTTTCATATATAAATCTCCATGTAGATCCCAAAAAGATGGGAGGCCAAGGGGAAAGACTATTTTGAACAGTTCTTTGAATGAGTGAATATCATGCTTGAGCTAAGCTGCCATATCAGCGGCATTTTGAGCCATAATTCCCTTGGTAATCACTTTATTGGCTTCCATGATCATTATGGTTGTCTACCGGATGGAATACGTCTAGAGCTCTTCAAAATTCTTCTCATTTAAGAAGTCGATCGCCGCTTTTC
Organism: Larix kaempferi; assembly: GCA_027924585.1. Taxonomy (NCBI): domain Eukaryota; kingdom Viridiplantae; phylum Streptophyta; class Pinopsida; order Pinales; family Pinaceae; genus Larix; species Larix kaempferi. The sequence continues at coordinate 16,905,852 of BSBM01000924.1, read as the reverse complement.
CTAAATCGGTTTTCTTACTTACATTGTTTAAATCTGATCGAGCATCTTTGGTGGCGGCTTCATCAATCTCAGACTCTTCTTGGGACACGACGAAATGGCTCCACTGCGTGGTTATCAAGGTTGCTACTTGTTGCAAGACTACAAACTTGGCACTTTTTATGAGGGGCATACCAATCAGTTTTCTAGACAGCTCTTGGACGTCATTCCAGAGCTCCTCCTTATATTTTTGTAGCTCTGCGATGACTTGATCTCTTCAAACCAATTTTTCATTCATGCTGAAGAGCTCCTCACACTTGACCTTCAATTGGTCCTGTGCTTGGTTCAGCTGAGCGTTCTTGAGACTCATTTCAGCAATTGCCTGGGCTAATTTTTCGGTAGGATCTGCAAATGATGAGACTTATAATGAGGCGACCATTTGTTGGAGGATGTATTGATTCAACTTTCTTAGATCATCCAACTCGCTTTCTAAAGCGACAATCTTTTCTTAAAATGTCTGGCCATCAGCCATTGCTTTCTCTATTTTTGACTGCATTGCCGACACTTTGGTAGTTTGTGAATGCTCAACCGTGGGGATGCTGAGTTTCTTCTTTAAGCCTACAATTTATTTATCCTTCTCTTTCACCATGGCTTGTAATGGAGCCATGTCCCTTGGATTTTGCACCATTTTTACAATTTGATGCTCCAAGTTAGCTATTTTTAATTGATTGGCCCTTTTAGAAGATTTCTCATTCTTCAATTGCTTCTCCAGCTTCTTAACAGTGGCCTGCAACTTATTGGTGCTCATAGTGTACTTCATCACATCTATATACACTCTTTCACCTGTCTGCCAGTGAAGCTCCATGATGTCCTCGGAAGGGAACGCGTCCAAATTTACTGTCACCTTAGTAGTATTGAAATTCAAGGGTAATTTCTTCGCCCTGGGCCCTAGTGGTTCTAGAACTGCCATTTTTAGGGTTCCCTGTCTCAAATCTAGTGCAGAAAAATCCCTAGATTGTTTCCCTGTGTCAAGTTCCTTCTTCGAGAATAAATACTTCTCAAGGTCAATGTTCTTGTCTTTAATCTAAGCGTATAACCCAAACAAACTTGATTTAACCAGTGATGTGGTGACCAAAGCACCTTTTGTGGATTGCTCTTCCTTCTTTTGGGTCCAAGTTGTAGATGGGAAGCTTTCCAGGATGAAAGGTGCCAAGGAGGTGGGTGTTGGCGTGACTTTCAATGTTGCGCTTTACGTTTTTTTCTGCTTTTGATCTCTTGACCTTCGATACCACACTCCCTGATCTTTCTTTTCCAACTTCATATGTGGGCTCTGGTGTGTCCCTTTTCCCCAATGTGTCCACCTTATGGGGTGTTGGGATGACAGACGGCCTTGCTAGGATCCAATGCAGCTTGGCTCTGCTCCCAGCTGTCTAAGTTGTCCATTTTGTCCAATAGTGGATGAGGTTCATGGGAGTAAGATGCATACCTGGAAGCCTGTCTTTTTTGGGATATGATTGTTGAGATATTGTAACTTTTAAGAATATTATATTTGTACTTTATTATTTCGGAGATGTTTCATTCCTCCGTGGAGACCCTATTGTATATCCGAAGATGTTTTATTCCTCCGTGGAGAATGTGGTAACTTGGGTTATTAGACTTCCCTAGTGGGTTCGGCCCTGTATGAGTCATGTGGGTTAAAGGGTTATTAGACCACCCTATTGGGGTCGGCCCAGTCAACATTATGTTAAGTGGTTAAGTTGGGGCTGACCTAGTTAGTGTAAAAGTCAAGTCGGAGTTGTGTATAAATAGAGGAGGTGTGTTCCTCATTTAACACACATTCACTCACTTGTGATTGGCACAAAGGAGGAGTAGGAGCTCATGTTTGGGGATTACATCTTTGTATTTGCTGGTCATCTATATTGAGGAAGCTTTGCTGGGTTTTCTACCCCATGAGGGTTTCCCAGGATAAATTGTGTCTCTTGTGTTTATGTTGTGCTTGTTGTTCTTTTAGTGATCATGTATATGCTATTGTTGTGAAATGGAATGTAATACTGATATTTTATATCTTAGCATATTGAATTTTAACATGGTATCAGATTTATCCTGAAGGAAGGCAATGTATGGCACTTACGACACTTGCGACAATTTGAAAGTTAGGGTTTTGTATAGAAAAACCTAGTCATTGTGGAAATTTCGCTCTAAATCCATTTTGGAGAAGGTTCAAGACCTGAAACTTCTACAGGTCGTAGATAACATCCCCCTATACCTTGTATCCGAAGGACATCCTCATATTCATTGTACTTTGTGAGATATGATCAGTACAGGTTAGGGTTTCTGCCTCTTCCAGAATGCAACCCTAAACAGGTGACCTAGGAAAAAAGGTCATATCTCGGGATAGGAAGATCCAAATGAAATTTAGTAAAAATTGACGGGTAGGGCACGGACTGTAGTTTCACAGGTCCTCTTTTCAGATTCTGAAGTTAAAACAGTGACATGTAGCACTCTGTACAAGTTCGCTATGTTGTTTCATCCCATAAACAGGTCATGTTGCGACACTTGGCATAACTCTCTCTCAGAGAATACATTAAAGCTCAGACCTGTGGGGTTGGAAATATGACAGTTCAGGCTACCACAGGCTGAAGTTTTAGACCCTGCAGATCCAAAATTGAAGAGATACACCAGAAACAATACGACACATCTGAATTGGATATACGGAGGAAATCTAAGATGAGGAGGAAGAAGCTCTCACTTAGGGTTTTCAATTCTTAGGTCTGGAAGGACCTGATACAATTTTGGAAACACATGATACAACATTGGAAGCTTTGATAATGGATTTGGAATCCATTCATCATTTACATTGATCCTCCATCAAAATGTTGTGGGAGGAAGAAGATTGAAAATTAGGGTTTCCAAGTAAGAAGAAACCCTAGCATAGTTGGGAGACTCATAAGGCAACAATGAAGAAGGTTTAAATGGCACTGATATTATATCATCCTAGCACCATGAACATACATAAGATGTTTACAAGTGATCTACCGTGTATGGTTATGGTTTTACCCTTATAGAGAAGACTACTCGACAAGTATGACTTGAGAAGATATAGGTATGTTTTGAAATTTGTTCCTTGATTAAGTTCATAATATGTTTGTCTTCAGGTTATTGAGGTTAGTACAATTATGATTGTTTGATAATGAATGCATGTGAGTGATAGAAGACATTCATTGATTAGGTTTATGACACTTATGATTGTACTAATGCACCTGTGGTGTTGTATGAGGATGATGTTGTCTGCTAACAAGATACAGGTACATCAAGAAAGACAAATCAAGTTCTATGACCATGATGACATGAAGACAAAGACTCATCCATAATATTTGATCACATAGAAGCTCTACTTACGAGGTATGTATGACTTTGTTCTACAATGCTTAACTTATGAGATATGCAGGTTCTAGCACAAGGTCTCTAAATCATTGAAGAGAACAAAGAAGATATTGTTTGGGTATGTTAAGACATAACCTGCAAGCTTGATAATCCAAGTATGTTTTCCTATATCAAGTTAGAATCCTACTTTGTTGGGATCTTAGGTAAGTATACTAATGTATGAAATGATCATGACCATACATACTTAAGATTATTTAGAATCATAATGTTTTGATAGTATTGAGACTATACTAATGAATGTATGATTATGTATGAGATCATGAGGATGACACTAGTGCACACTTGAGCATGCATAGTGGTCCAGGATGGATAGAAGTTCAATGAGTTATAATCATGATGCTATCATAGAGATCAAGTGGGAGGAAACCACACAAACATAAAAGATAAGTATTTGAGTTGTTATTTGAATCTCTGAATAGTTAATGATATTGCTCATAATAGTTGTATGCATATTTGTATTCCTAGAATATATCATGCATAGTATAACATTGAACAATATACTACTAATATGCACATGATGGGTAAGTTGGACAAACATTCCATTGTTGCTTGTCTAGAATGAAACCTCTTTGCTGACATGTTGAGAGCTATGCACACTCTTGATAGTATGTTCTGGTAGAGATGGAAGGCATCTAGATAGCCATTGTATGCAAACAGGATATGGAAAAGTGTTGTGCCAAAGTATTGGTCAAGATAGTTGCATAACTATGTGAATCATATTTGTATGCATAATAGGTTATCATGTCAACATGATCTGATGATTATGAAGTATTACTAATCATGTAATCAACTTTGATTTGTAGGAAAGATCATGAAGAATGATGAACACTGAACAAGTGATGGATGTTCAACAAGAAGAATTACAAATCAAACGTAATATAGAAGGCTCATGGCTAGAAGATTCTCTTAGAAAGAGGAAGAGGATCATAATGAGATGTTTGTTGCAAGTGGCTAGATAAGACCATTCTCTTAATGGTGTAATTGAAGAAAGCTCTGTATGGGTACCCAGGATCAATAGTCATTTGATGAACTTAATGATCACCATGGGTGATGCGGATTTCAACCTTTGCTACAAGGTTGAAGATGGTTTCTATATACAGATGACATTCTTCTCTTAGATGGATGCAAGAAGGAACTCACCACAGAGTTCGAATGATCTTGAGGTTCATATCAGTAGACCCATCTAACGAGAGATGACACGGATAGATATGCAGAAGATCACTCAATGCAGAGTGTGAATGATGTTCAGTCACAAAGGGAGAATTGATAAGCTTCTTGACAAGCTTGGGATTTACCAAAAGTAAAGCTGATCCTAACCTTTACCTTAAGTTTATGGATGATGAACATGTCATACTATTACTGTATGTGGATGATCTCTTTCTGACAAGGAATGAGAAACAGATCATGGAAAGCAAGAAGAAGATGGCTGCAGGATTTGAGATGAAAGATCTCGAATTGATGCATTACTTCCTAAGTCTGGAAGTATGGAAAGAAGGAATCTTTCTCAACAAGGGAAAGTATGTTGTGGAAATATTGAAAAGAGTTGATATGTTGGAATGCAAATCCATGGCCACTCCCATGGATTCCAACTTGAAGCTGTTAGATGATGACTCATCAGAGTTAGTGGATGTGACTTTGTACAGACAGATTATTGGGTCATTGATGTATCTGATGAACACCAAGCCAGATATATGCTTTGATGTGAACACCTTGAGTCAGTATATAGTATAACCTAGACATGTTCACCTGATTGCTGCAAAGCATGTGATGAGGTACCTAAAGGGTACGATAGATTTTGGTCTATGTTATCTTGGAGATCATGACTTCAGATTGTGTGGCTACATAAATGTTGATTGGGCAGGAAGTGTATCAGACAGGAAGAGCACATCAAGAGGATGTTATTATCTGGGATCTACCATGATCTCGTGATTTAGCAGGAAGCAGTCTAGTGTGTCTCTCAGCACAGTTGAAGAGGAATATATAGCTGCTTGCTCTGCTAGTTATGAAGCATTCTGGCTTCGGAAATTGTTATCAATATTGTTTGACTTGGAGATGGACCCCACTGTGATCTTGTGTGACAACCAGAGTTATATCAAGATGAGTGAGAATCCAGTGTTCCACGATAAGTCAAAGCACATAGAGATCTGATAGTTCTATATACGGGATATGGTGCAGAAAGGAGCTATAAAACTCGAGTATGTGAGCACTAATGAACAAGTTGTTGATATATTGACCAAACCTCTGTCTCGAGTAAATTTTGAGTATTTCCGAGACAAGCTTGGTGTAGTTCAGAAGGACCCTCCTCGAAAGGGGGAGTGATATGGTCGCTGATGATGAGATTGCCTGCATCGACGATAAGGTCAATGATGTGGATACTTGTATTGATGATGTGGATACTTGTATCAATGATGAGGACACTTGTGTCAATGATGAGGTTACCTATTCCGACGATGAGGTCGATGATGAGGTTACCGGTTCCGACGATGAGGTCGATATATGGTCCTTAGACTTTGTCTAAGTGGACGAGGAGGGATTGTATCATCCCTGGACTTCGGTCCCTGAATTGATCCGTAGACATGTGTCACAGGGGATTCACTCAATAAACCGCTATCATAGCACATTCGTTCATGGCATATCAAACAATACCCCTAATTTCACTAAATATTGGAAAATACCTTCCAAAATCGTTTTTTTTTAACCCCCTCCCAATATGCCTTCCCAATTTAAAAAAACCCCTAGTTTCACTAGATATTGTATGATACCCCTTTATATTTCTACCTAGTATATTGATATGATACCCCTCTTATGACCCCACATGCATTCTACAATGCACCATGCTTCTTTTGATGTATATTGTGGATGCACATTACTTCACCCACAATACAATTACTCAACCACATATCATTATGATTTGCAACATCTAATGGTTTAATGAAGAGATAGGAGATCACTTATTGTATGTCACTAGAGCCAATGCACATAGTACAACAATTAGATTGCATGTTGTAGTTCCCCAATCGTTGACTAAGCCTATTGTGGGCTAGGTATCCAAGCCCCCAAGGCCTATAACAAGATCTAGGAGGATGAATAAACCTACCAATGCCTGTAATAGGCACGAGTGGTTGGGTATTCAAGCCCCCAAGGCCTATCGAGGGCCTATAATAGGCCCTCGAGGCTTATAGCCTCCCAAGGCTATTGGTAACTACTGGTTGAGTGCTATTGGTAACAATTGGTTGTCAATGACCACTATCTCTTAACTATGATCGACTGGAAACCCACTTCACCACGAAACCCCCTGGCCTCAAGCATGCCTCAAGACGCGATTTCCCTACGTACTAGTAAGCCCAAGCCTTGCCTCAACCCGATTTCTCATCTGGCCATGATCCTGCCATCTCCATTTGGCAGATATTTGTCAACCCACCCATATAAAAAAGACCCCAAAGTATTTTTGTATTGTTACATTAAGTAAAAAAAACCTTTGCCCCTTAATATATAACCAATATAATTTTCAGGTTTTCATGAATATTTAATACCGCAATATGAATGAACATGGTATTATATTGCCTTCTAGTGAAGCCCCCGTGACATATGTCTCTGAGGAATGGTCCCTAGTGGACGAGAGGGATTGTATCATCCCTAGACACATGTCCTAAAAGAGATCCGTAGACATATGTCTCCAAGAAAGTGGTCCCTAGTGGACATGATAGGATTGCATCGTCCCTGAACATTTGGTTCAAAATGTACGTGATAGGATTGCATCGTCCCTGAACATTTGGTTCAAAATGTACGTGATAGGACTGCATTGTCCCTGAACATTTGGTTCAAAATGTGCGTGATAGGACTACATCGTCCCTAAACATTTGGTTCAAAATGTACATGCTAGGACTGCATTGTCCCTAAACATTTGGTTCAAAATGTACATGATAGGACTGCATCATCCCTGAACATTTGGTTCAAAATGTACATGATAGGACTGCATCGTCCCTGAACATTTGGTTCAAAATGCATGTGATAGGATTGTGTCATCCCTAGACATGAGACTTGTCTTAAAAGGATCACGGATTGTATCATCCCTAGACATGAGACTTTTCTTAAAAGGATCACAGATTGTATCGTCCCTAGACATGAGACTTGTCTTAAAAGGAGAACGGATTGTATCGTCCCTAGACATGACACTTTTCTTAAAAGGATCATGGTTTGCATCGTCCCTAGACATGAGACTTGCCTTAAAAGGATCACGGATTGTATCGTCCCTAGACATGAGACTTGTCTTAAACGGATCAAGGACTGCATCGTCCTTAGACATGAGACGTGTCTTAAATTGATAAGGATTGATCATCCTGGAAGTAGATCTGGTTGCATCATCAATGGACATGAGACTTTTCTTAAATTGATAAGGATTCATCATTTTGGAAGTAGATATGGATTGCATCATCCATAGACATGAGACTTGTCTTAAATTGATAAGGATTGATCATCCTGGAAGTAGATCTAGATTGCATCGTCCATAGACATGAGAATTGTCTTAAATTGATAAGGATTGATCGTCCTGGAAGTAGATATGGATTGTATTTTCCATAGACATGAGAGATGTCTTAAAGTGAGAGGGATTGATCATCCCATAATTGGATCATGTGTGTTGTAGGGTATGCTGCTATGATGCTGTTGATCTAGAGATCTAGATGATGTTGTTGATAGAGAGATCCAGATGATGCTATTGATGTAGAGATCCAGATGATGTTGTTGATAGAGAGATCTAGATGATGTTGTTGATCTAGATATCCAGACGATGCTGTTGATAGAGAGATGCAGATGATGTTATTGATCTAGAGATCCAGATGATACTGTTGATAGAGAGATCCAGATGTTGATGTTGTTGATCGAGAGGATCCAGATGTTGATGTTGTTGATCGAGAGGATCCAGATGTTGATGTTGTTGATCGAGAGGATCCAGATGTTGATGCTGTTGATCAAGAGATCTAGATGTTGATGTTGTTGATCGAGAGGATTCAGATGATGATGTTACTGTAGCTATTCGAGTGTTGCAAAAGATGAAGACTCAGTACTGAAGATGTTGATGTTCCAGTATTGAAGATCTTGAAGATGTTCCAGTAACTGTTTGAATTACTGATGATGTATGAAGAAAGCTTCCAATGATTTATAGATGTATCATGTATCATGTAGTTGATGACTCCTTGCTCCTGCAGATGTTGTTATAATATCCTTCTCGTTAAGGGGGAGTGTTGAGATATTGTAACTTCTAACAATATTATATTTGTACTTTATTATTTCGGAAATGTTTCATTCCTCCGTGGAGAACCTATTGTATATCCGGAGATGTTTTATTCCTCCGTGGAGAATGTGGTAACTTGGGTTATTAGACTTCCCTAGTGGGGTCATCCCTGTATGATTCATGTGCGTTAAAGGGTTATTAGACCACCCTATTGGGGTTGACCCGGTCAACATTATGTTAAGTGGTTAAGTGGGGGCCGACCTAGTTAGTGTAAAAGTCAAGTCGGAGTTGTGTATAAATAGAGGAGGTGTGTTCCTCATTTAACAGACATTCACTCACTTGTGATTGGCGTATTGGAGGAGAGAGATCTTCTGTGGAGGAGTAGGAGCTCATGTTTGGGGATTACATCTTTGTATTTACTGGTCATCTATATTGAGGAAGCTTTGCTAGGTTTTCTACCCCATGAGGGTTTCCTAGGATAAATTGTGTCTCTTGTGTTTATGCTGTGCTTGTTGTTCTTTCAGTGATCTTGTATATGCTATTGTTTTGAAATGGAATGTAAAACTGATATTTTCTATCTTAGCATATTGAATTTTAACAATGATCCCTCTAGGATCATACTTGCACACTATGCTCAATGGGAAACCGAAAGACGCTAGTATTTCTTCAACTACTTTCTGAGCAGCTCTGCTCCTAACCTTGAATGGTCCAGCCTCATTAGGGACTTTGAAAGTCCTGACATTGCTCCCCTTCATAAAATGTACATCATCGCAATTGAATCTTTGGCGGATGTACTTCAAGGAAAAAATTCTAGGATTTAAGAATATTGGGTGCTTGTAAGGACCTAGCTCTGCTCCATACACCCGGATTTCGGTGTGGGTCTCAAAACAGAACCAATCCCCAACAGCCTCATTTGGGTTGAGCTGAAGTAATTGCTTGCACTCTGGGAAGACTCTGGGGGGAGGAAAGTCAAACAACAGTGCATATACGTTAGACATAACAGTGTCTATGAACACAGAAAAACCCTCCTGTGGGGGGGCTAGAATAACTGATTTTTCAAGGTCACCTTTACCGAAGAAACTTTTATTGTGATAGAAAATCATATACAAGAGGAGGGAACTGCACCTAAACATATTCTTAGATGAAAAACTTTTGAATTGCATGTGAATGGACTGGGCGAGGAACGACGACAAATATAACATGACGGGGGTCTCCTGTTAAGACAAGTTCATTAGAAAAAGGAAACCCAAGGCTACGTCGTCGATCACCAAGTTGTGGTCATATTAGAGGACCCGACATATCATTGGTAGTACCCGGCCTGGATGAACCTGCAAACACCTCCAAACTGAACATAGCTTGAGTACTGAGAAAATTGGCCTCCGGTGAGACTATCATACAGACGAAAGAATCTCTGCTTTCTAGGGATAGCTCTCTAATCTCTCCTACCAGAATTTCCTTATCGAATTGAAGCCTTGAGGTGTCTTCCTCGGTGTCAGTAACCATAATGAGCTCCTTGGTAATTGATCAAACAACGGTTCCCAACCTGTAGATGACAGATCTTCTTTCTGGTGCATACCTCTTGACGCACCATTGTACCATCTCAGGGAAAAGCTTGGCCTGTGGTAAAATCATTTTGGCCAATCCAAACTTCCATAAATTGAAAAGGTCACTGCCACTTTTTGTCTGCTCCTCAGCAAAAAGTTTGGGAAAGAGGAAAAAGAATCATGGATGTCAAAAAACTCGTCACCAAGGTGATCATCTTGACTAAGAACTGCGGACGCAGAGGCCATGGTGATGCTGAAATGGCAAAGGGAACGCTGGTAAATGATTGGCTCTGGGAGATGGGAAGGTTGGCGCAAAGAGTGTTGGAGGAGGATCTCAGAGTGTTGGGAACAAAGTCCCTAGTAAATTTTTCGGAGGCGTATTTATAGGGAGAAGTTTCAAGTTGGTGGGTTTTAATGCGGGGTAGACGTGGCACCCAGAGATTAGTCCTCTATCTGAGGGGTAGACGTTGGTTATTTAAATGCAGGGGAACGTTTACCTCCTAAACAACGATGATAATGACCATTAGGGGTGGCTTAAGGAAACAATTGAGGAAGTTAAACTAAGGGAAGAGGCATAGAACCACAAACCATAAGTGGTTTCAAGGCTCAGAATAGGAAGTTTAGGAAGACTTCTTTTCGGGCCCTGAATGAACGTGAAGCTTCCACATGGAGATGGTGGTTTTCATTCAGAGGCACATCTAGGGTGTTAAACTCCAAGTGCTTTAAACATCCTAAAGATTGGGTAGCCCTCGATCTCCCTTCCTTTTCTTCTTTAAATTTGCGCCTGACTGGTGCAACTTTACGAGGCGGGCCCCCTCTCTCTTGCGGCCCACTGACTGGTGGCTCATGGTTGTAAACCACTGAGGCAACTTCTTAATCGTTTCAAGGCTCAAGAAATGTGGTTTAGGAAGACTGCTTTTGGGGCCCTGAACGGATCTAGAGCTGAAATATGTCTACATCGGTTTTTGTCCAGGGGTGCTCCAAGCTTTATAAACATCGCGCACCTTTAGCCCCTGAATGAAATATCAGTCGTTGATTTAGATAAAGCGGTCATCTCGATTGTATCTTCCTTTAGGTCATCGATCAATCATTTTCCTCTCTAAGGGATGACCTCTCTTTCTACCTTCCTGCACCGTAGCTGCTTCTGAATTATGGTTTAGAGATATACCTCGGGTTCGCGAACTATAACGCTGCCTTTGGCCGACCGGGTCACAAATATTAGTACTAACTAGCACAAAAGATCAAAAGGGTAGGCTAGAGTGTAGTAGGAATTTTGGCAGCATAAGGGTATGAAGAGTGATCATGGATGTGAAATGGGGTCCCCCATCACCTTTTTATAGCAATTTTGGGTTGTGGAGTATTGACCCATGGTTTTGGGTGAACAATGGTATTGGCCAGTGGTATTTGATGTTTTCCCTCTTTTTTAATTTTATTTTGACTTTTTTCCTCTTTTTCTTTTCTTTTTTGGGGATTTGGACCCTTTTCTGAGGGATTTTAACTTTTTTTAAGGAATTTAGTTATTTTTTAGGGAAATAATGATTTGTTGTCCATCTGGTTACCAATTTAGGGGTTTTTTGGGGTTTTGGAGGCCAAAAATGTAGGGAAAAGGAGTAAATGGGTTATGTGACTAGGGAGATGAGCTAGTGGACAATTTTTGGGTGTTAACAGAAAGGATCAAATCACAATTAAAAAAAGGGGTCATGAATGAGAGTCATGGATCATTGGCATAGAAGTCCAAAAAGTGGGTGAGCGCCATAAATATAGAAGGTATTGGTCATTAGTACAAATAATAATGTATTAGGCATGATGATTTGTCAAATTTGTGTGAAAGTCGAGATGATTTTAAAAAATTAATTTAAGTTAAAGATGGAGTCTATGTCAAGCATTTAATGATGTAATGAGTCAAGTTATGTGTGGGGAACCCTCAACAATTAAATGATGAAAATGCATGATATATCAGAAATAGAAAAACATAGAAGGTATTTATTGATCGCAGGCCACTTCGAGGGGGAAACCTCCTATGAGCAAGATCAATACAAATAACACGTGGATTCCTTCATTGGTCTCAACACGTACTTATATACTGAGTCTAAGATAAACAACTATTACTCCCCATGAATGTGGAATAATACAATATACTCACAGGACGACTTACAAAGCATATGCGTCCAACAACAATATACTAACAATGTGGGATAATCCAATATACTCATAGAACGAATTACAAAGCATATGCGCCCAACAATAATATACTAACAATGTGGGATAATAAATATACTCACGGGACGACTTACAAAGCATATGCGTCCAACAACAATATACTAACAAAGTAAAGAGAAGGGTTGACATGGGTTCCTAACATTATGTTATGCTCAAGTCAAAGTTAGGCCAAGGCTAAGTTGAGTGAGTCAAGTAATGACATTGTTTAAGTCTTTCAAGTTCATATTATATAAAATCATGGCATTGGTGCATCAATTAAGTTTTCCAAGCCAAGGTCATAGGTGTCTTGTTGGATGGAAACGTCCCTCCAACAAGAAACATTTGTATGCAATAAAGCTTTTAGTTGCATGAAGAATATTGCAGGTGTAAGAATCAGATGAAATAAGAAGTGAAAAGCAGTGAAAGACATACTTGTGATGTAGAAGACAAAAATTGGCAAAATACTATGGTGTGGCAAAAGATAAAGCAAGAAGACTCCAAAGGAAAAGCACAAGATATGCATGGTGTTGAACTGGAAATGGGCATATGTAATGGGCTTGTAATTTGTTGGGCATTTAGTAAAGAATTTGGAATGCTTGTTATACTTGATCTAATGATGCATATATGATGTAAAGGGTACATGATCAGTTGTACTCGACACCATAAAGGATTTTTTTTCCAAGTTGTAAAGCTTAGCCATATGCAAGCTATATTCCCCAGGTTGTTGTAAGACTTGTTTAGTAGGAAAACGTGTTGTAGCGCAGAGGCGCATGAAATCACAAGGTGTGATTTTCTCTCATAGGTAGAGAGGTTGTCGTATCAAGTTGTGGAATTAACCACTGTGAGGGTTACGGGGGTGACAGGTGTATATGTATACTAGTTTGATGCTAGATCGAAGAAGATGAATCTTCGGTTGAAGGGGAAAGTGTGAGTTAATCTCAAAGTGTTCAAATGTTGGGACCAAGTTATGTTTAAGGGGGAGTTTAGCATGTTGATGAACCACGTAAGTGAAAAGGTTTCCTAGAGAACTGGCAGATATAGAAGTTGGAAACACATGTATTCCAGTAGATGGATTTCTTTTATATGGACATTGAAAATGAGTTTGTGCAGGTACAAGAAGATGGAGCGGAAAGCTCAAGGACGAAGCCTCAAAATGAAGAAATCCCAAGGCAATGAAAAATAAAGGCCAAGATGAAGACCCAATTAATGACTAAAGATGAAGACAAATATGGACATAAGACCTAGACGAAGACTGAGACGAAAATGAGTAATAGTAATGACAAAACAACACTTTGTTAAAATTGTTACCTTTAATAAACATTAAGGGGGGAGTGTTAAAACACATATTAAGGAACTGTAATGTTTATTAGATAGTGATGACAATATAGATCTCCAAAAGGATAAATAAATGAGACGGTGAGCAGTTGGAACAGTGATAGTCGGCAAAGAAAAATATGGATAAAGGTTTCTAGATTGAAGCTCTTCTTATGTAATTTCTAGCTATAAATACAAATAAATCTAAGCCATCGGTGCAAGGCCTTCCAGCTTGTAATTTAGTCTTTCAGTGTTAATTGTATCTCTTTGTTTCTTCACCCTCACCCCCTCACTCTCTCTCCAACCCCAAACCCCCCTCTCCCCCCCCTACAAAACTCTCTTCCTCTCCCCATATCTCCCTCCCCCACCCTCCCCCCTCCTAGAAAACCACCCTCCCTCTCAGCATCCCTCTCTCTCCCCCCTCCCTCTTTGTCACTCGGTCCTTCCCTCCCTCCCTCCCTCCCTCCCTCCCTATGCCACCCGCCATCTCCCTCCCTCCCTCCCTCCCTCCCTTCCTCCCTCCCTTTATCTCTCTCCTCATTCCCTCACACTCCCCCCTCTCTATCTATCTATCTTTCTCTTACCCTCCCCCCTCTCTCCTCCATTCCTCCCCTCCTCTCTCTTCCTCCCGCCTTCTCTCTCCCACTCTCACTACCCTCCCTATCTCATATCTCCCTCCCAACTCTATCCTCCCTCCCTCTCCCCATCCCCCTCACTCTCTCTCTCTCTCTCTCTCTCTCTCTCCTCTCGCATCTATCTCTATATTGCCCCCCACCCCTCTCTCTCTCTCTCTCTCTCCCCCCCTCCCTCTTTCTGCTCTTCCATACCTCCCTCACACACTCTCTCATCCTTTCCCCCTCTCTCTCTTCCTCCCCCTTCTCTATCTCTCTCCCCCCAATGTGAAGTGGAATGCTAATTGATTATGCATATGTGTTTTCTCTATAATGCACTCTCTTTATGTAAAATAAAACACATTTGTGTTTTATAGCACTCTTGTTATGTAAAATAAAACACATATGTGTTTTATAGAAGATATGTATTTTAGAATTTGCAAAGTTGGGTAATAAGCTTAACCTATCAGACAATCCAACATAATTACAGTCCAAGTTTTTTAGTTTTAGCCCCAACTACCTAAATAAAATGGTTGTCCTGGCTAGGTGGGATTAATTAGATCGACTGCTCTCTAAATGAACTTCTATCCTTTCCTTGTAGGATATATTCATTCCGGTTTGCTTGGAGCTCTACTGCCATCCTCCAAAATGATTAAAAAGGAAGGGCCATAAAGTCTCCAGTGACTCCAACATGTTGATCCTATACCAGGATTTTATATTAATAAGTCATTCCATAAGCAAGAAAAAAGGAAATTAAACCATCCAGTTAGTTGTAAGAGTACATAATCACCGATCAATCAAGAACTTAAAGTGTAAAACATTAAAATTTTCAACTATTAATAAAATTTATTTTAACTTATTTTAAAAAAAAATTATAATTTCAATCCATTAAATGAAAAATTTAATAAAAATTGAAAAATTGAAATCACTAATAATTAGCTTATTATCTTGGCCACTACACTATAAATTCGAGTATATGGATTTAAAACTACACTATGAATTCGAGACCCACTTGATTCTCGGAACTTACATATTTTAACATGCACTTTTGATATTGTAAGTTTAGGAGGTATGAATAACTCATTTTGTTACAATTAATTTTTTAAAATAAAAAACCATATATAGAGTTGTTTTTTAAATGTTCTGACATGGTAATATCACGAGGTCAGTTGGTAGGCAATATTCTATCACGTTTATTTATATTGATGAATAAACTATGATACAGAATTGAGAAAATACATTGTCATGTATTAAGGGGCAAAGGGGGCTTGATTATGTTATATGGCAATATAAATATTTATGGTATATTTTATTACATTTCATGTAGAAGCGGTGGAGGGGAAGTAGAGGGAAAATTATGAGACAAGGGTACGAAGTATTCAATTTGATGGACAAGGGATACTCAATCAGGATGTAGGATGGTTGATGCTAGTGCTCCATTGAATGGTTTTCATGTTGCTCATGTACTTGCTTGGTTAATGGATCTTCAAATTGTTAATGGAATTGAGGTAATGAAGGATTAGGCTTTCTATCTTTTATGTGATTGTTATCAATTGGAAGTGTAGTTTAGGTGCATCTTTCGTGTCTAGAAATCATGTGTTTTTTTATGCCTTTCATTGTAGCTTTCCTCCTTGAGTCCATTTGAATTTTTTTTGCTCTAGAAATTTCCTTTTGTGTGAACTTTAAAAATCATCCCATCCACTAGAGAGCATATAGGTTTGTTAATTGCGACCTTGTCCCTTTCTAATATTCCTAAAGAATGCCTTATGCAATCCTTGGTTGACCCCATTTGCCCATTGTATAAAACACTAGTCTCCAATTCCTTCATGACACTTATATTTTACAAAAAACAAAACACTTTTTTTTATAAATGTGTTGTTCATTTTCACCATGTACTCCATTGTTAAACTCTAGTAATCCTACCCTAGGGACTCCACCTTTGAGTTAGAGAAGAGATAGCCTAAAGAGACAAAAAAGGTTAGGTGTGGTGACAATGCACTACTACAAAAAAGGCCTTTGATGACGATCATGCCTATGATGGACCTTAAACGGTCATCACCAAAGTGACTTATGGTGACAGGCTATGAACAAATGTCGTCGTAAGCGATTTTGGTGATAGTTCTTTAAATCCCATCACCATATCCCTTTTAAATGACACTTTTAGTGAGGGTCGTTAGAAACCTATTGTTGATTCTCTCTTTGGTGACACTTATGGTGAGGGTTGTTAAAAGCTCATTGCTAATTATCTTTTTGGAGACACTTTTGGTGATGATCCTTGAATGACCCTCACCAATATTTTTTTGGTGATGCTTTTGGAGATGGTAAAATAATGTATGTTGCCATAGATAATTGTAATGATTTTGATGACACCATGTGGCCATCACTATAGTTTTTGGTAGAAGGTGATGATTTTAGACCACAACAATTAAGTCTTTTTCATTATGTGTCTAGGGTCATAGTGGTTAGGGTAATTTAATTTGTTAATAAGTTAGCTTGTTAGTGGAATTGTGTGCATCGCTTGTTTTTTGATACCATTCTGATGGTGTTTTCATGTTTAGCATCATGTTTCCTTATACTAAGATGGGTTAGAGTATTGAAAATGGGTTGATAAAAATGGATACCTACAATATGTAGTGAAACTAGGGTTTTTTAAAATTAGAAATGTATATTGGGAGGGAGGGGTTCAACAATACAATTTTAAGAGGCATTTTCCAATATTTAGTGAAATTAGGAATATTCTTCAATATCGCCATGTGAATAGACAACAACCAAAGTCCATTAAAACATTGCAATTAAATAGCTAATAATTATCTTTAAACTAGATATACCCTAGACTCAATAATTTTCCATTTAACAAGTTATATGTTACTTGTCCTCCATGCTTAATTGTAATCACGTGTTGTCTATGTCTTAGCTAGCCATTACCTTATTTATTATCTATACATAAGTTACGAGTTAGTCATGCATTAACTACAGATTAATCATGCTATCAGCTATATATATATATATATATATATTATATTATATTTAAAATTAAGTGGGTGTAGAAAGAGACATTCCAGCAATGTTTGCATGTGGCAAACTGTTCTATTTGTCCATCCAAGAACAAAGCAGCATATTCCACGCCACGGATTTCGTGTTCACTTTTACAGTTTACAATTCTAAGCCATTCAAAACCACTGTTCCCCTACCTTGTCTATACAAAATCTAAAAAGACAAAATCGGTCATTCCTGGCACATGGCCGGCGTACTTCAACAGAAATATTTTTACCGGGACGGAATGAGCATGGAAGCTACAGAACAGGCAGAAACTGCAAGAGAAATAGAGATAAGGGTAATGGAAGTAGGTATTCGCCCTTTGTCCTTCCTCATAAACATGGCCTCCAATATAGGATAACTAATTATCACAATGAAGCTACAAAGAAATATCTGCAAAATCATACTGTCAAAAGCCTGATATTCTTCTCGCATGAATCGCGCTAATCCACCGACCAACGATAACAAGTTTATTACTGCTAAAGTTGCTGGGGGGACAAACATAGCAGATGCCACACCAAACTCGAACATTTCCTCCTCGTATCTTTTCGCTGCTTCGTTATCCACTACTTTGCTCGTCACTTCGAAGCCTACCTCTGATAAGCCAAGTATCTTGCAAGCAACTTGGATTAAAGCAAACAAGTAGGATGACACCCCTTTAATGAGCAACATTCTCTGTTCGTTCCACCAACTCTTAAACGAACCCCCGATCCACAGAAACTCAATCAGACTGTACCCATATGCAGATCCTGCTAACGAGGCAAAGAGGATGAACCATGGATTTGAAGCCTATCCAGTGGCACAAACTTATAATCGTCAGTACTGGAAATGAGTATTACCAGATGGTATGCTATTTGATTTGGTCTTGGTCAGTGATGTAGAAATATATATAGAAGAATTTGATCAGTGAAAAAATACCTTGGGAAATAACGATAGACCGTTAAGCATGGAGAGGGCAGGGAGTAAACCGTAGCAAAGTATGTATAAAGAAGACGGAGCCCATAGACAGTACACACCGTAACACATCCTGTGAGCTATACTGGTCCGTTGAATCGCATAAACGTATGGGCAAAATTTACTGAGTAAAAACTCCAGGTATCCAGCACTCCATCTTTTGATTTGAATCAGTGTATCATTCAGGTTTGCAGGCGCGCCACCCAAAAATGCTTTTCGCCTTGGAGTGCAGTAAATAGATTTCCACCCCCTGCACTGTATAACGAAACCTGTCAACGCATCTTCCACAGCACAGCCATAAATCATGCCAACCTGCAATTTTATGAAGTTTAGTTTCACCAAAAAAAGATATTTGATATGAAAATTGTATGAGAATTAAAGTAAAAATGCAAGTTGGATTTGCCTCTTTGCCCCACAGGGTGTTCTCCTCGCAGGCGCACTTGCTAAGATCTCCTGCATCTTTCAGCATCTTCGATGGATTTGCTCGAGCTTTAGAAGTGGAGTAGTCTATAGGTGATTTGGAGGACGGGTGACTTCCTTCAATTCCGCATAAGGCATCCCGGCGGTGAATGCATCCAGTGCCTGCGTATATTGGACCATCAAGGCCATCCATTCCATTAAATTGGATCTGCAAGTGAAGATTTCCTGGTTAGGTTCAATGTATGTTTGTATATAAATAATATCCCACAGGTCAAATGTGGATGTAATACTCACATAGCAAGCCCTCAAGTGAACGTTTGCATACAGATCGTTCTTTGTGACTCCATGAAAGCCTTGAGGGAATTGGACGAAGGCAAATTGGTGACCTGTTTTGGGGTCCATGAAAAAGCACATGGCTTGACGAAGCGCTTCAGAATTGTTGATGTACATATCGCAATCAAGAGTGAGAATGAAGGGAGCATTGCTCATTACTCCAGAGACTCTAATCTGTCAGCAATATTACAAACAAGAACAATATTACAAACCATATTACAAACCAGATGTAATATTAATTGTCTAAATTGCATTTGTAAACATGTTTGTAAATATGTATATTGCTTTAGTATTTATATATAGAGATGTTTATATTTTAGAATTTGAGGTAGAGTAGTAAATATGCTTTCTATAGATTGGAAGAGTATGAAAAAGTGTACTGTCTAGATTGATTTTAGGGATAACTGGTAGTTGATGTATGGATAAGTGGATAATCAGCAGTGTTACACAATAAGAACGGCTATAATAGTATGACTTAATTCAGGCATAGATAACAGGTGATTACAATTATACATAAAGAACAATGAAAAATAAAAGATAACTTGTTCATAAAACTTAAATTATGACTTATAAATATTCATGAACCACAAATTATAAGTAACTGTGTTAATCTACTAGTGTACAGCAAATTAAGTGACTGTGTTAATCTATTGATGTACAGCAGATTAAGTGACTGTGTTAATCTATTGGTGTACAGCAGACATGACAAATATTACCAGAACATTAAGAGCACCGGCTTTGTAATGGTGGGGAATTCCAGGTAGCTTTTCACGGGAGACATATATAAGACTGGGCAGATCATTACCCTCAATGTCCTTGTCCAGTCTGTTCTCGAGTAAAATCTGCATATACATTCGAAAGATTCGTAGACAAGAAGACAGAATCGACAAATATATCAGTAGAAATATTAGTGATTTCAACTACAGATGTTTAGCACGGTATATGTAGATATCAACAAAGGTTCACAGGACTCAATAAGACCGACCACCTGAACTATACTAGGATGATCTCGACTAGTGCTTCCTAAAATCCAGTCTTTGAAGCCCGTGTGTTCTTTCTGTTTGTCTTCTGGAACTTTTCCAATCTCCACAGCGTAGTTGATACGATTCTTCAATTCCACATACATTTTCTGATAGGAAGAACAAAACAAAACAAAAGCTGTATAAAAATACAGGATGTGGAGTGAAATACAAGTTTGATCGCGGACTCCCGCCGATTAATTCATGTAATTTAATGGTATCGGCTTACCTTTACACGGTTCCATTCTCTAGTGAAGGACAGATTCTCATTTTCCTGAGCACAACATGCCGAGAAATATGCCTCTGGAGATCTGTCTTGAATGGAGAAGTTATAACAGAATGGAAGCCAAATCTTTGCAAACCGTGAAGCTTCCAAGAGAGCATAGAATGTAAGAGGGGATCCTCCATCATCAGAAACATAACATGATAGTTTTCCTACTGGATAGTCTACAGCCAGAGCGGACAATACTGTGTTTATAACTGTCAGTGGAGGTTCTTTGATAGGATCAGCGGTGCATATAAATATATCCACAGGCGGTAGATCGCTCTCAAATCTGACAGTCCATTTACACAGATTAACTCATATTCAATGAACATGATCTCCATAAAAACGTTGTATAAAATCATATTTAATTCATGTGGACAATAGATGATGAGCAAATTATTACCTCTGAGAGAGTCTTTGTGGGAAGACTTTTCGCTCAACTGGCCGCCACCTGAAGGCCTGCTCTAAAATCCAACTGTAGGCGAAACCTAGTTCTGCAACAAATATCAGAATCCATGGCCAATAATTCTCACTTGGGATATACACAATGCGATAATATATGAGACCAATTATTGCAGAAAAGTGGGTGCAGGCATAAACTCTGTATAGGAAGGATTTATTTTCCAGTGTAATATACAGAGGAAAGTCCTTAGGCTCCATGAGGCGGCACATGGTAAGACCACGTATGTGTTTGGCTTCTTTGATGTCTGGGGGTACTAATGTATTCAATATTCTGGAGATTCGTAAAGAATCTAAAGAATGATCGCATAAAATGTAAGCGGGGCTGTGTGGCTACCATTTGAAACCTCATCTCCTCGGGTCGACGCAAGCTTATTGGCACGGGGCCAATATAGGTTGCGTAGAGTTCATGGATACCACATATTAGCCTCATGTGTGGACGAACTTTGACCTTATGTTCGTCGTTTTACGAGAGGATCATTAGTTCTTCGTTGCATTCACATAAAGAGGGGATTAGTCTTCCATTGCGTTCAAGACTCAATGAAGTTTTGTTTATTATTATAAAATTTATCACTACTAAAATTGTTAAATTTCAGTTTGGAGAGTATAGATTTATATTAATAAGTGTATATATTTTAGAATTTGAGGTGAAATATCATCTATGTTTTTTATAGATTGAAGAAGAATGAGACAAGTCCTTTCACCCAAAAATCTATCAACAGCTTTCCAAGGACCACAATACTCAAAAATCTACCACAATGATTTGACATGCAATTATATGGCGTTCCAAACTTCCAACTTTCCAAGGACCACAATAAATTTTCTAGCAAAGCTCCGGAGTCATTTGTTTTTTGCATTTTTTTTGAAATGTTTAGTTAATCTATACTTATCAACTGAAGTACAAATATTTATATGGTGCTAGAAAATTTATTGTAATCCTTGAAAAGTTCGAACACCATACAATTGCATGTCAAATCATTGTAGTAGATTTTTGGGTGAAGAAATATTTTTGGGTGAAGAAAGTTTGTGTCAATTAAGGAGTTGGGATGATCTTATTATAAACAACCTATTTGTAAATTGAAATTCATATTACCAAGTAATTTAAAAAGTTGCTCTTACATTGAAATGTTGCTATAAATTATGTATTCTTTAATTGGAAAAATAAAAATATAATTTTAATATGTTTTTAGACGATTTTAATTTTGCATTTCTGGAACATGCTAGAACCCGTGACAAAGCTGAGACAATTTCAAATTTAAACATTGTTTAAAAGGATTTATTTTTCTATCAATGAATTGACGTTACTGCCTACTTTCTGCTATTTTGTCTGAAGTCCTTCGGTGTGCCATGCTGCACCACAGCTTGTTGAAAAGACATAAATTAACCTAGTGCGCTCTTTTCTCCTCTCTCTCTGGTTTCTAAAAAAATATAAGTGCGATTGAAAACATGGAGATATGCATTGAACTAGAGGACCAATTATGTTCTATGAAAACAAAAAGGACCCATTATGTAATTATGTAAGACAGCATGTAAGTCATTTCATATGTTGCTTATTGTAATAGTCATTGTTTCATTGTGCAAATGCATTATTAAAAATTATTCATTGTGCAATTGCATTATTGTGTACAAATATAAATAGCTTTTGATTAGTGTTAAATTGGTAGAATTGCATTCCTACTACAGCCTTTGGATCTTGGATTATCAATTTTTTTTTTAATTTATAAAAAATTAAATTCTTAATCAAATTGAAATATTTTAAAACTTTAATCTAAAATTAAAATTTTTAAATTAAATTATATATATATATATATAACAATGCAATTAACATTGAAATAGATTCAAAGTATAACAATGCAATTAACATTGAAATAGATTCAAAGTATATTGATTGGATTGTATCAAATTATTTTACATAGATTTTTTTTTTTGTATTTTTACAAACATACAAGTTGTTCCACTGTGAGCATTTGTTCCATGGTTAAAATTAAGAGAAACATTGAGAAGGTGGTTTTATATATCTATTCCATTGAGAACAACAAACTAACAAGGCCGACTTCTTATTGTATTGAAAAGATATGACTATGCATTTGAGACATGATAAACCTAAAAAATGAAATGCAAGTATAAGTACAAGGCAGAGTGGCTACTCTTTTACAAATAGTTTTTGTGGACAAAATCGTGTGAAAATCGCCCATGAAGAAGTTTTGTCACACAGCAAGGTACATAATTTTGAGTGTACTACTGTGCATGATTACTTAAATTATGATTGATCCGCATACAATGTCAAATATTTAATGAAGTTAGTGAGTGATTATTTAATTAAATTTTGATGGATTGCATACAACGCCAAACCTCATGAAAATGGTAATAAGTTTTGTCACATGGCTTGTACATTGAGTGATTATTTAATTAAATTTTGATGGATCTCTATACAATGCCAAGTGTGTATAATGAGTGATTAGTAGTTCGGTTTTGGGAAAATTTTAAGGATTTATATTTATTTAAAATACTTATTTAAAAGTGTAGAAACTTTGGTAAATCTTTCAAATTATTAAGATGTCAATTATAAAATTTTCAACGATAATTGTTCAAAAAATATTTTAATTTCTAAGGATTTTATATAGTTTATATAATAATTTGACGATTTTTAGAGTGAAAAAATTATGCCTCATCAAAATTGGGCCAAACAAGGCTTCAAAAAATGCAAATTGGCGAATCTTTTTTGAAAAATAGCCCATGGGCTAAATTTTGCCCCTAAAATTTTCTTTGCGATGCATAATAGGGACATATTGCAATGGATTTGGTGTATTCGTTTGTTCTGCCTCATCTCAATTTTTGTAAATGAAAATGTTAAAGATTAGATTGAAGTTTTTATATTAAATTGAATCTTGATATAAATTATTTAGCTCATATCCCATTTGCTTTATGTTGTTGACGTTCACTCTCTGACATACAGATACTAACGTAAATTCATCATTTATGTATTATTATTAATGAGATGCATGATCCCATTGTTTCGATTTGGCTTGTGGAGGTTCAATTAAGACCATCAAATCTGATCTTGTTGAGGAGTGTACGCCAAATGACACGACAACCATTTTTTAAGAATCAGGCGAGTTTAAGCAACATATGTATACTATGAAGTTTTGCAACTGGTGTGGTTGAATCATAAAAGAACATTTGAGATGAATATACCATTTTAAGTTTAAACATATATCCAGAACGTTTTTTAAAGACTCAGGTGCGCCTTAATAATACAAATGCATTGGTGAGTCCTGAGTAACGAAACACACCAGTGCATCTAAAACACTTATGCACTATCTTTAATCATTTGGAAAATATCAACAAAAGAAAATATCCGTTGTATTTGATAGCAGATATTTAACTATACATTTTTATTGAAGTTGGTGCACTTAGTATATATAAGCACACTAGTTCAATCATATTTCTCAAATGCATTGGTGAATGAAAATTAATTTTTTATGTGTATACTTCTATTATATGCCAATACAATGCACTTTAAAAAATATAGCGCACTGGTGCACGCATATCATACCGACGCACCGATTTTTTGAAAAAATGGAGTTATATGGGAACGATGCATTGCATGTTACCTTGCATTAGTGCGCTTGTATATATAAGTGCAACTAATATGCGGAAAAAAATTGATTAATTAAATTAAAAATAACATGGTTTTATTCCCATGAGCTAAAAAGGCTATTGTTTATTTTAAAATAATTGTTTGTGAAAATCAAACATTTGTATAATGTACTGAACATAGTGTTCCAATTGAAAGACAATAGGTTACCAATAAACGTAACAATTACATATTGACATTTTAATTATTGTACACCTTTATGTTGTCCCATTTTGTATAACAAAGGCCATGTTATTCATATATAATAAAATAAAGTTTCTTATTATATTGCATTGTCTATTTTCATTGTGAAATGTTACATCGTTGATTAAATATTACAATAGATGTGAAAACTGATAATATAACAAATTAATCCAAGCATATTTTCAAATGCAATAATTATTTAAAATTAAAATTATATGAATACTATTATAAAAAATATTTCATTTTCTGATGAATAATGGAATTAAAAAAAAAGATAAAATATAAATATTTCAGTGCGAAGTCACCAGTCATTGTTCAACAAAGAGAAAATGATTACTAATGCCTTTAATCATTTCCATCGCACTAGTACATTTAAGTAAATGTAGCACTGGTGTGTTTAAAAAGAAAGCACATTGGTGCAACAAACTACTTGTGCATGCCTCGGTGCATTTTTATTATTACACCCCAGTGCTTTCTATATAAGTGCTCTGGTGTTCCAATATATTGTAACCACACTACTGAATGTAAAAAGGCAATGAACGTCAACTTCCCACTCAACTTCATCGATGTGTTTTCCTTCCATTATAGCATCAGTGCATTATAAGAGTTCATAAGCACCGGTACTATATTTCTTATAAATCACTAGTGCATATAGTGTTATAAAGCACTTGTGTTGTTAAAATTTAGGTATGCACTGGTGCTTGTTTGTATTTAAATGCACCGGTGCCTTTTGCATTTGTTAGCACCAGTGTGTTTATATTAGTAAAGAGTGCCTAAGAAAAAACCTTTGCTAAAGCCTTCAACCACCATTTTTTTTTGTTATAATAATTTTTCCTAAAAACCTCCTTCAAACCATCCAGTACCATTGGTGGAGGTTGTAGCAGAGGTTTTTTTGACAATTTTGGTCAATCTTCTAACACTCAAAACCTACGTTATAACCCTCGCTATATGGAATTTTCCTTTTAGTGAAAATAAGTCAAGGATCTGAGCACCTAACCTGCTATTTATTATTCTCAACTACTCCATCAAACCGGAGTGAATATTTTTTGAATATCTCATCCAATGCACAAAAAATAGATTTATATGTGTAAAACATAGACATAAACTCCTAAATTCTTTTTGAACCAACGCTCTGAGGCATTGATGCTTTAATGAAAGCATATTAGTTTGGAGAGGATGAAATGGATATGGATCTGGTAAATAGAATTATGATTATAGGTTTTATATTGATCGTATCTTGTATATTTGGCTTGGCATTGGGAATAGAGAATAAGTTCATAGACTATTCTCTTTTGGGGATTACAATCAACAAATACAAGCACTCATGTGGATTTCCCACCTTATGGTCGCACAATTTTCCACTTTTTCGTTCAACTGGTCTACAAGTTTTTCCTTTTGTACTTAAAGAAAAAGAATGTTAAAAAGACAATCAACAACTACAAACCCAATACAAGCACTCATGTGGATTTCCCACCTTATGGTCACACCATTTTCCACTTTTTCATTCAACTGGTCTACAAGTTTTTCCTTTTGTACTTAAAGAAAAAGTATGTTAAAAAGTATTCATAATTAATTAAAAAAAAATTGTAAAATCATTTTAAATTTAACAAAATAAGACTTTTGCATAGATCAAACATTAAATTAAAATAAATAGATATATATTGTGAAATGGTCAAAGATAGATCCCTATCAACAACATGTGTTTCCTTTCTAGATATCAATGGGTAAGCCTATAATCCAAAATGTATTAAGGAACTTGGTAACCCACTAAACATTTCCACTTGCCTCAATGAATTTGTAAAAAATCTTACAAGGTATATATTACATTGTGATCAAAGTTCCAAGTTACTAATATGATGTCATTTCCAAAGTAAATTTTAAACCAAAGTGATATTATATATGGTAGGCTCTCTTAATAAAATATTGTTATGTTGGAGCTTGGGATGTTTTAGTAAAATCTTGGCATGTTGGAGCTTGGGATGTTTTAGTAAAATCTTGGCATGTTGGAGCTTGGGATGTCTTCATAATACTTGTTAGAGTTTCTCATGATCAAAGAAATGCTACCAGATATTGACCAAAAACTATATTTATTCATGAGTCATCACTACTCCAATAACTTGTATTGAGATATCAAAATTCAATTGAATGCAATACAAAGAATATGGTTGTTGGAATTGAATTCAGGTCTACATAGCTACAATGTGAAGTTCTCACAACTAAATAAACTACAACTTCTAAGTAGTTGAGCATGTTATGGATTTGAAGTATATATATAAATTTGTTTGGTTTTAAATTCATGTTATATATATGACATAACTCTTTAGCTCAAGTTTGCATGGGTTTCATTCACATGGTTAGGGAGTTGTTATCATGCTTTTTTGTTCATAATTTTTAAATAACAATAATTACTATGGAGAATTAACTAAATTGTTCAAAAATTTAACATATGGTGATGACAATCATGTATATTAAACTACACCGTGTCGAGTTATTCTAGGTTCACATTTCATATCAATTTACAATTTGGAATTGATTTGTAGATATGTTGAGGAAGTTGTGATAACAAAGATATTAACAAAGGAGTGTATAAAATCAATGAGCGTATTGAGGGATCTAGAGGAAGGATTACTAGGTGTTTGCATCACAAGTTATGCCAAATAGTGAGATATGTTAATTGTGAAAAATACAATAGTTAAAGATTGTGAAATGCTTTTCATCAACTTTGGACTTTTATTGCTTGGATATTAAGCACAAATGTTTGAATTTTTCCACTAAAAGGAAATAATACAGGCTATCAATGAATGAAGTTCTATGCTTTGTGTTTGAATTTAATGGAGATCGCAGTTATTGAATTTGGAGGTGATAGATCAAAAGGGGTGTTTGTTACTCATCAATTCTCTTCAATATCTGCATGTACCTTGTGAGAAATCATATAACCTTTCAACACCATAGCCTCTGCTTGTAAATTCCAACCAAAATAGGCACATCAAATATCTGAGAACAAGTACTCTACTCATAAACTCTATAACAACCCATCATTGTGTATTATATAGAGATCAAATTCAATGAATTCGGTGGTCAAAACTATTTTGTGTCATTGAAGGGGTTTCTTGCACTACAAAATAAATAATTCATAGGGCCATCCATTCTTGACATTTTCCCTGCTATAAATGCATTTGAATCTTCTCATTCACTAATTCATTGCATATTTTGTATATTGTCCACATTTAGCATTTTCTACACTTCCTTAAACTTCACGGTCTCCATTTCCCAAGTTCTCGTATAGCTACATCAATTCCACCTTTCTCCCTTAGTATCAAGTACTTTTTTTTAATTGTTGGGTGCAATTGCTAGTTTAATTTATATCATATATGTAGGTATATGTAGGGACTATAACCTATCTATTACCAATGAAGGTTAACATGGTCAAATTCTAATAAACAACCACGACACATAATTCACTACTAGAAAACCACTATATTAAGACAAATCTCAAAATACAAAGACACTAGTAAGTATCTCAGGTTTGATTACCATTTCCTTGAAAATATTCTAATGAGACTAGCCCTGTAATTGTAATTAGATATGATGCTTGTAGTAGTATTATGTGTTTGAACTCTTTTGGTTGCTTGAGGAGGACTACCTCATGTCTACCACAATAATTGTTTTTATTATAAAGTTTATATGATATGAGTATCCAATAATAATATTATTATTTATTAATTTTGCATATATTTAATACTTGGGAACAATCACATAACTTATGGCCAGTGAACACCAATAGGACACAATTTAAGTGCCACAAATAAGTTATATGTTATTTGTCCTCCATGCATAGTTGTAATCACCTGTTGTCTATGCCTCAGCTACATGTTATCACTCGCCTTCTTCTAGTTAAATGGGTTGTCTTTCACTAAGCCTGATATCCATGCATCATCTAAGAGTTATCCATGCATCAACTACCAACTATCCATGCATCAACTACCGATTATTTTTTATATTTTTTTTTCTTTTATAATTGTTTATTTCGAATTTGGAATGGCTACCATAAAATCAATCCAGATAGTACACTTGTCTCATCCTCGTGTAATCTAGGAAAATCATAAGTGCTAGTCCACCCCAAATTCTAAGATATAAAAAACTATCGGTGTAATTATACGTACTCAAATACCTTGATTCAGGTGAAGAAACCAATGGGAGTGCGATTGATGCAATGTCTTAAGGAAGAGGTGGCGAACACTCCAAATTTCTTCATTGAAAGTTAACATGAGGCGACACCGCATAAATGCAGGTGCCACTTGGATGCAGTGACAAGAGGGTTCAACTGATATTAGAAATGAGGATGGTGATGGTCTTACCTCTGTAACAGAAGTCATGATGATCCCCCGCTCATATGGGTTGTCTCATGAGTACGTTGTTGAAGATCAGGGACAAGATTCAACTGTAGTCTGAGGTAAATATATTTTTGTTAATCCTTCGTCTAGGTATAGAGGTAGCAGTATATACAACTTAGACATTGATTTTTTTAGGACCAAGACATTGATAAACTAGGATGTTTTATTTTATTATTAATAGGGTTTCTCTTTTGGCTAGAACGCTATGAAACTCTTTGTAATTTCCAATCTTTTAATGTAAATTAGATAGGTTTGCTTACTGAAAAAAAATATACTTACTCAAATAAATTATAATTACTTTTGAGGGAGGGTAAGATAATAATGCAAATGTCCTTTTATTATAAAATTGAGGAGTAGTCTCAACATGCTATGATTTGAAGATTTTTCTATCATATTTTTCAAATCATTTTTGCCCAAAATCCAATGAAATTTTGAAAAGAATAATTGAAGCTATTGACATTGCACAAATTGGATATAACATTGATATTAAAAGACAATGAATCCATTTATGCATTCAAAAATGCATAATAAAAACATGCAATTTGACCAAAAAAATCTATCTAATAATAATGATGATAATAATAATAAATACCACTAAAAAACCTATACATCAAAACAAACAAATACAAAGATGGCCATTGGAACCCTCTAGTATGGCTAAGCTATAGGACTACCTCATGTATCCACAAGAAAGCTTCAAAATCCATTACCTTTGAGGTTATCTGGGAGGCTAGGGAATCTTTGCCACTCATTTATAGCCTACATGATACATGGCTAGGCTCCAAAACATCAATCGGATTAGATGGGTAGGTGGAAGTCCATGAAGATAAGAAAGAAGGTAGGTTGAATGTTGCATAAACGATGTAAGTGTTAACAAATGAAGATAGCCATGAGTTAGACCATTGTCTACTCCATGCTTTCTAGGAAAAAGGGTTTAGAGTGGATATTTTGGAAAAAAAACCACTACATTTTAATCATTCTTTAATGATATGTTAATCACATTAAACACAACCATTTTATATAGGTAAAAATGTATTAAACACTTGATATTTCCTATAAATCTAAATGTATAAGCATATATTACTATTGTACAATCTTTTTATATTTTCCCAAAAATCTAACACTTTAAATTACTATTACCATGTTTTTGTTGATGATGATGATAGTTAATGTACAAATCTTAAGCCAATTTTAGTTTATCAAACCTTAAGAAGGAAAAGTAAGGAACTATTTGGTTTGCATTAGAGTTTTATTTATGTGCTCAAGAATCCTAGAGATGAGTGTTTCTAAATTACTATAATTTTGATGAGCTAGAAGGTTGGGTAGGTTCTTGTTGTAACAAAAATTTTGAAGCTGAGATATTAGGTGGGTGTTCGTAGGGAAATCTAAGAGGAAGTGTTTTTTGTCCTCAACGCTCATAGTCTCACAAAGATGATAGATCCTTTCAGCCCAAGGAGTTTTAGGAAATGTCCAATGCCCTAGTTCACTATGGAGCTCATGAGAGTTCATTCTTATTTTAGCTATGTGGATCTTCTACTTTATGCTAGTTAAAACAGAGAAATAATTTTGATCTTCTTAAGGTTAACAAGCTCCTTGTAATATCTTAATTTTCTTTTATCCTCTAAATTTTCATCACACCAGAGCTTCTCTTTGAACTTCGAAGTAATAATATTTTTAATGTCATGTATATTTTTCAAAGTGACATGTTCGTCAATCCCCCACACCTTTAACCAAGACATGGCATCTTTATGCCAACCTCGCTTGAGCCTTAGGTGGTTTTGATTGGAATTTAAAGCAATTTTTGAAAGTCTCGGGTCTCCCAACTTATTTATTTTTTTCTTGTACATTAGTTACCTAGTCATAGCTATGCTCTCAATGGGGGAAAAACTCACTTCAATTAGGAGAATAAGATATGATACATTGCTTTTAATTTTAAGATTTTAAGTTATAAAATGCTTATGGATTTGCTCAATCATTCTCCAAGATTCTCTAGAGAGGCTACAACACCAAACTTCACACCCATATAGGAGAACGACAGTGACAAGAGTTTCAAAGTGGAATTTTTTTTTATCCCACATCACAAGGTTTGTTGACTTACAATTGTTTTCAAGACCAAATTAAGCTTTTCACAGATCCATTTTTCATTTTCTTGATATTGTAGTTCCAGTTAAACTTGTCATGGATATCAATCCCACGATATTTGTAGGAAGTCACTTCCTCCAAGTTGTTATTATCATACAAAAAATGAGCATAAGTGACCTTATTAGATTTTATCAACATAACTTTGGTTTTTTCGGTATTGACATTCATGCCCATACTAGAGTAGAAATTCTTGAGAATTTTAATTGCTTATCAAGATCAGATGGACATCTTGCAAGAAGAACAATATCATCAACATAAAGAAGGACCTGGGGATGACAATTCTTGCTAAGGTCATGTCATTGCAACCTACTTCTATTAAACAACCTTCTAACTTATCAATGTATATACCAAAAACAATAGGGGAGAGGGAGAGCCTTGCTTAACTCCACATCACGTTGTAAAGCATAAATTACTCCAACAATGTTGATATTATAGAATATTATGATAATACTTTATTCTTGCATATAAATGTTTATCAATTAAACTGTGAAGAATATATTTTTATCATAATAATTTTTAGTAATATTAAATTAATATAAATATATATATATTTTTCTAAAAATCTAAAATTTATCAATGTTTTTTATTTAATCTAATGAAATATTATATAATATAAATTCCAAACCTACATAACATAGTATTTAATAACAACAACCAGTAAGAAGCATATTTTTCTATGTATTCTATCTTACAAAGCATATTTTTCTATTTATTCTATCTTATGATGATGGTTAAAGTACACTCATACCTACTAAACATTAATTACTATTAATATTTTGTATTTTGATTTTCATCTAATTTTGACAATTAAATAATTAAATCATATGTGTTTATATATTAGAATTTGGGGTGGACTATCATCTATGTTTCACACAATTCATTTAATTAAAGAAGGTAACACGTAGCCAAGGTAGCCAAGGCATAGACAACCGGTGATTACAAGTTAAGTGGCTCTATACTAGTTTGTAGTATGACTAGCAAGCCATATTATGCCATAAGTTAAGTGGAAGCTAAACATTAAACTAATTAATAAAAACATAAAACAAATACTATTTAATAAACATACTTCTTTTTATTAATCCACTTAACTTAAACTTATTTAAATCCTAATCAAAATGGATTTAAACATAATAATATCAAATAAAATCTATAATATCTAAAAACTATTTAATAACATTTAAAAATGAAATTTTAAGAAAACTGAAATTGACTAATCATTCTAAGTTTTGAACTTTGTCACCAATCTTGGTTAAAATAACTTGTTTCCATTGTTCAAATCATATTCTTAGACAAATGTTAAAAAAAATAAACAGCTGCAAAGACTAATACAGATTTTAAAATACATATGCAAAGACTATTATAAATTATGTGATAGTAGTAAATAGCCTTCATCATACGATTCTTCTAATGACAGTTCCTAGAAACAACTGCGGAAGCAAGCACTGCAACGGAAATAGAGAGCATGGTAATGGAAGTAGGCATGCTACCTTTGTCCCTTCTAATAAGCATGGCTTCCAAAATCGGATAACTACTCATTACTATGAAACTACACAAAAATAACTGAAGAACCATATTCTCAAATGCTAGATAGCCCTCTCGCATGATTCGTGCTAAGCCAACCACCAGCGATATCAAGTTTAGAAATGCCAAAGTAGCTGGTGGAACAAACAGAGCAGATGGAACACCAAACTCAAACATTTCTGCTTCGTATCTTTTGGCTACTTCACTGTCCACTACTTTGCTTGTTACCTCGAACCCTACCTCCGAGATACCAATCATCTTGCAAACAACTTGCATTAAGG
The DNA here is from genome assembly GCA_027924585.1 of Larix kaempferi. NCBI lineage: Eukaryota > Viridiplantae > Streptophyta > Pinopsida > Pinales > Pinaceae > Larix > Larix kaempferi. Next base: position 16,872,866 of record BSBM01000924.1, on the reverse strand, counting down.
CAAAGAGATAGGACGACACGCCTTTTATCGAACACATCCTCTGTTCGTTCCACCAACTTTTACACGAACCCCCAATCCTCAAAAACTCAATCAGACTGTACCCATATGCAGATACTGCTAAGGATGCAAACAGGAAGAACCATGGATTTGAAGCCTGACCGTTATCAATAAACAATTATTAATGAAAAAATACAAAATGGAACCATAATTGAAAGATTTCCAAATTTTAAGCTTTTGATGGAAAAATACCTTAGGAAATAATGACAGCCCATGGAGCATGGAAAGGGCAGGAACTAAACCGTAGCAAAGTATATGTATGGAAGACAGAGACCATAGGTTGAAAAGACTATAACACATTCTCTGGGCTACTGCTGTTCGTTGGATCCCATAAACATAAGGGCAAAACTTACTCAGAAACAACTCGAAGTGGCCGGCAGCCCACCTCTTATGTTGAATTAGTGTATCGTTCAAGTTCATCGAAGCGCACCCCAAAAATGCCTTTCTTCTCGGATTGCAGTAAACGGATTTCCATCCTCTGCAGTGTATGACGAGGCCTGTCAATATATCTTCAACAGCACTGCCATAAACCATGCCAACCTGCAATTGACAAATTTGAATATCAGCCAAATCTACGAGCTTCTTTAATTAATACAAATTCAAACATTATTATTTTCCAAAAATATTATAATAATATCCTATTAATCTTTCTAGTTCTAAATCAATAAATTAACGTTGGAGGTTAGAATTGCCTCTTTTCCCCACAGGGTGTTCTCCTCGTAGGTGCAATTTGCAAGAACTCGTGCATCTTTCTGCAACTTTGCTCTATCTTTCGCAGTGCTTTCATTTTCTGCGCAACCAGTGAAGTATGGTTTATCTAAATTTGAGGAACTATGTCGTCGCTCCCTTTCGCACAAGACATCCCTCCGGTGAATGCATCCGGTGCCTATGTAAAATGGACCTTCAATTCCGTCTAATCCATCAAAGTGGATCTGCATATATGTGAAAATTTACTGTGTCTGCTCAGTGTATGGATCTCATAAAACCAAAGTCATTTTCTGATCATTGCTCCAAATTAAAACTTCAGGCAAAATGGTCATATCAACAAAGCATCAATTTTGTAAAAGTCGAAGCTGCGTATACCCACATCATTGAACCTGCTGAGATTATTTGCATAGAGATCGTTCTTTGTTATGCCGTGAAAGCATTGGGGGAATTGGACGAACGCAAACTGGTGACCTGTTTTAGGGTCCATGAGAAAGCACATGGCTCGACGAAGCGCTTCAGAATTGTTGGTGTACATGTCACAATCAAGAGTGAGAATGAAGGGAGCATTGCTCATTACGCCAGAGACTCTTATCTGTCCACATTACAAACTTGTCATAATATTCGGTGACCTTGGCTAAACTGTATAGTAGACATTACCAGAACATTAAGAGCACCAGCCTTGTAATGGTGGGGATGTCCAGGTCGCTTTTCACGCGAGACATATGTAAGACTGGGTAGATCATTACCCTCAATGTCCTTGTCCTCTCCGTTCTCTAGTAAAATCTGCATAATATATATTTGAAAGATTTGTAGACAGGAAGACACATTCGACAATATCAGTAGAAATTATATTGGTGATTTCAACTACAGATGTTTAGCACAGCATCTGTAGATATCATCAAAGATTCACAGGACTCAATAAGACTGATCACCTGAACTATACTCGGATGATCTCGACTAGTGCTTCCTAAAATCCAGTCTTTGAAGCCCGTGTGTTCTTTTTGTTTGTCTTCTGGAACACTTCCAATCTCCACAGCCTCGTTGATACGATTCTTCAATTCCACATACATTTTCTGATAGAAATAACAAAACAAAACAAAAGCTGTATAAACCAAATAGAGGATGTGGAGTTATAAGTTACAAACTAGAAATACAAGTTTGATTGCGGCCTTCCGCCCATTAATTCATGTAGTTTAATGGTATCGGCTTACCTATACACGGTTCCATTCTCTAGTGAAGGACAGATTGTCATTTTCCTGAGCACAACATGCCGAGAAATATGCCTCTGGAGATCTCTCTTCAATGGAGAAGTTATAACAGAATGGAAGCCAAATCTTTGCAAACCGTGAAGCTTCCAAGAGAGCATAAAATGTAAGCGGGGATCCTCCATCATCAGAAACATAACATGATAATTTTCCTAGTGGATATTCTACAGCCAGAGCGGACAATACTGTGTTTATAACTGTCAGTGGAGGTTCTTTGATAGGATCAGCGGTGCATATAAATATATCCACAGGCGGTAGATCGCTCTCAAACCTGACAATCCATTTACACATAACTGATATTCATTGAACATGATATACATAAAAACGTTGCGTAAAATCATATTTAATTCATGTGGTAATTCTGCGCCTGGACAATAGATGAGCAAATTATTATTACCTCTGAGAAAGTCTGTCTGGGAAGACTTTTCGCTCAACCGGCCGCCACCTGAAGGCCTGCTCTAAAATCCAACTGTAGGCGAAGCCTAGTTCGGCCAGAAATATCAGAATCCATGGCCAATAATCCTCACTTGGGATATACACAATGCGATAATATATGAGACCAATTATTGCAGAAAAGTGCGCACAGGCATAAACTCTGTATAGGAAGGATTTCTTTTCCAGTGTAGTATACAGAGGAAAGTCCTTGGGCTCCATCAGGCGGCACTACTTTTTGGCTTCTTTGATGTCTGGGTACTCATGTATTCAATAATCTGGAGATTCGTAAAGAATCTAAAGAATGATCGCATAAAATGTAAGCGGGTCTGTGTGGCTACCATTTGAAACCTCATCTCCTCGAGTCGACGCAAGATTACTGGCACGGGGCCAATATAGGTTACGTAGAGTTCATGGATACCACATATTAGCCTCATGTGTGGGACGAACTTTGACCTTATGTTCATCGTTTTACGAGCCGAGGATTAGTTCTTCTTTGCATTAACAGAAACAGTCTTCCTCAAGAAAGTTTAGTGCATTATTATAAAATTTAGAATTTAGGATGATTAAAATTGTTAAGTACATTGATAAATGTTAATATTTTAGAAGTTGGGATGGATTAGGTTTCATGTTTATTTTCTAAACAGATATATCAAAAATATGATTTTTTTTTTCATAAAGAAAAATTAGCTTTTATATTAGAAGACAAAAGTGGACCACAAGATGTGATCATACATTAAACCGGTAGAGGAGCTAAATCTAAGAGCAGATTATGAACTTCGTAGGCAGAGGAGCTAAATCTAAGAGCAGATTATGAACTTCGTAGCCAGGAATGCCTCATAGCATAGCAGAGTATGTAACAACTGCAAATATATTTTTAGAAATAAACAGTTACCATCATTGTCACAGGCGTCATTCGTTCATATACTATCCATATAGTAATCAATGCAAAAGGGTGGTGACAAAATAAAAACCATACAGCCAAATTCAAAGAGGTTCATCACATTAGAAGAGATTCATCACAGTGGAATTTATGAGTTTCCCTCCACAAATTTCCTCGCAAAGGAACTGACCATTCATCTCTCCCATAGACTGTATAGAGAGGCGATCAGCAGTAACATTTAATTCCCGGTAGATGTGCCTGAACCAAAGGGAGCCAAAAGAGATTACCTTATCCTGAATTTTGTTCATCCAGTGCTTCAGATGAAGAGCATTGAGGCAAGCACCATGGCTGACCCAGTCAATGATACACTTTGAATCTCCAAAGATACAAAGGGAGTGAACAGCACACGAATGGGCAAAACATAGAAGAATCTAGAGTGCAATTAATTTCGCCCTCGTGTTAGTTCCATATCCAGCAGCAAAAGATAGGTGAAAATGATGCAAAGGACTGATGAGCAGGACCGCACCAGCACCACACTGATCATTATGTTCTGCCCCATCGAAAAATCCATGAGGTAGCGGGAAATCAACCGTCACCGGATCAAGAAAACGTGGCCGCCGGGGGAAGAAAAGGGGGCGAAGGTGTAAGCTGCTACCCGCTGAGATGAAGGTTGGATCTCATTGAAAATGGCGTTATTCCTAGCCTTCCAGACAAACCAAATACAAAGACATATAATGGATGACAGCTTGATATGTCGTCGGCACCAGAGTAGCAATGAGTCCTCAAATAATGTTCCATCCCAAGGGAATTGGACATTCAAGATTATCGATAATTCATTGATAGTAGACACAATGAATGGACAGTCCCTAAAGAGATGTGACGTAGACTCAAGTCCTTCCGGCACAACGCACAACGACTAGGCCCAGAAATGCCACATTTCTGCAAGTTCTTCCATGATAAAATCTTATCATTGAGCACAAGCCAAGAGAACAGCTTCACCTTTACAGGGATGTCCACCTTCCACGACCAAGGGATCCACCATGGCACATTGACTTGAACAGTGAGAGTAACAAGCTTAGAATACGCCAAGGCTGCAGTGACCTCTCCATTGGTCGAGTTGAAGGTCCAAACAAGTTTGTCCTCATGATCGGAAAGAACAATACCTGCATGTGATAAGGAGCTAACATAATGGTCCCATTCCTCCGCCAACAAGCCACTCAAGTGAAGGTCACCCGAGCATAGCTAGGAAGAAACGTGTTCAGCCAAAGGGATATAAACATGCTTGATCACATAATAATACATACTATGAAGACAACTCAACAGTGCATGAGACATAAGAGGATCAGAGCCACAACCCGAGATGGGGTCAATACCAATGAAAACCTCGGTACCACGCCCAATATCCCATGCAATGGAGGAATGTATCAACTACAAGGATTTTATAAATGATTAGTAGCTGATGTATAAATAAGATGCATAAATAATTGTCAATTCATATCATACAACACTTAACTTGTGACTCACCCATCATAAATTAAATGACTATGCTAATTATTAATAACACTTATTAATCATAATGTATTTTTTTTCAGCGAAAAAATCTACTATTGATATTCAAGGAGAATCAAATAGTACAATGAAAGACTTGATTCAAGGTCTGAATCATTTAAAGACAATCTGATCACTAGCTCGAAATTATACAGTCTACGTCATTACATTCTTCTCAAAAAGTACCAAAACTGATAGGCTACATGCCTCTACAAAAAGAAGGGAAAATCCAACATCTTAATCAAAAAAGTAGATATCACCACTGTCCACAATGGCATTTTCTAGCCATTCTTCCCAAATAAGATGACCTTCCAAGCCCTCCAAAGCCTGTTTTGAAAGTTTATCCGCCATCAAGTTGTTTTCTCTAAAAATATGCTCAAAGGAGATATTGTGTTGTAGCGAGATTTCTCTTTGAGTGCGAATGCACCAGTGACAAAGATTAGTGACATTGAGTTTAAAGTGCCCCATTACCCACTTGATTGTTACCCGCGAATCTCCATAGACTTTGAGATTCACTAAACCAAAAATGTTTGCCAATTTTAAGACACACCAAAGAGCCATAAGTTCTGCTTTCATATTCGTACCCACTCCACAATTGAGACGAACAGAGAAGTGATGATCTTCGTTCAGGAAGATTACTCCTCCTACTGCACAAATCCCATTTTGTGATGCCCCATCAAAAAATAAAACTGGTTGATTTACTTTGAAAGAAAAACTATGAACTCTGCCAACCTTCAAGCTGTGGTCATCATTCTTATAAGCCAAAAACATCTTCAGAGCAGTCAATCCACAAACCTTTTCATCTGGTTGTAGGTTCTGGAAAATGGCACAGTTCCTAGTGTACCATATAACCCAAGAAATACAAATTGCAATGCTGAAACAAGGCTTACAATTTCTGAACCAGTTTAATAAACAGTAATTGAAATCACCCACATCCCAAGGGTGGGTAATATTCAGATTTGCAGAGACAAAAGCCCAAACTTTAATAGTGAAACTGCAGTTGACTAAGAGATGTTGAGAAGTCTCTGATGAAACCAAACAAAGGCTGCACCTACTTGGGCCAATCCATCTACACTTAAGCAAATTCTCCCAAGTCTTAAGTTTATCTTGAAAAGCTAACCACAAGAAACATTTTAATTTCAAAGGAATAGACCATTTCCAGAGTCTCTTGTACCACCAGTCCTGAGGAAAGATATAATTGTCTTGAATTATTCTTAAATAAGCTAATTTGGCAATGACTATTCCAGTATTAGCATTCCCACTCCATACCAAACAATCAGGATCAAAATTAATTTTCACACCAGCAGAGTTTAAGCCTCTAATATACTTTTCCCATTCAATTGCATAACAGCCAGATAGCCCAAGGTATTTGGAATTCATCCACACAGCAAAGTTGGCCTCGCCATTCCTTTGAATAGAAATTATGTCGAGAGTATTCAACCCTAGAACCTGAAGGTAGTTGACTAAAGTAGAGGAAAGCAGATAAGAGTCCTCCAAACCTAAGACCTGATCCAAACCAACTCTGATATTAGTTCCCGATCCCACTTGCCAAAAGAGATCTTGTTTGATCCATTTGAAGACTTTCATGAAACCCCTCTAGACATGAGAGAAGTTCCATCCCTTCATCTGCGGGTTTCTAATCCAGGTTATCACATTCAGCTTTAGATATTTATGTTGCATAACCCTAGACCACAGGGTAGTCCCAAAAATGCATCTCCAAAGACTTTTGAGTCTAAGAGCTGCATTGAAAGCTTCCAAGTCCTTGATTCCCCATCCCCCAAATATTTCAGGTCGTGAAATGGCTTGCCAAGCAACCATTGGAACTTTTGCAGAATCAGAATTCCCTGACCAAAGAGAGTTAAATAAACATTTTCTTATAGCAGATATGATGAAGGACGGCACTTCGAGCAAAGAAAACCAGTAGACAGGAATACTAGTAAGCATTGTCTTGACTAGAATAAGTTTTCCACCAATGGACAAAAGTCTAAAAGACCAATGTTGAATCCGATTCTCAATTTTCCTCAGAAGCCAGAACCAATCTTTGATGAGATAATTATTAGGTTTCAATAAGAACCCCAGATATTTAAAGCCATCGTCCGGAGGGAAACACTGGAAGGGAAGGAAGGAGGTAACACTTCTCAGAAGTAGATCATTTGAGTTGAAATGATAGAAGCTGGATTTTGCAGAACTTACCTTCATACCGGATGCATTGCAGAATGTCTGTATAATGTTTTTGTAAACTTTCCATTCTGCAACTATTTCCATACCCCCTACCAAAACATCATCCGCAAATAGAATATGAGTGCTCACACAATCCTTGGCCAGCTTGATACCCTTTATCCAACCATTTTCCACAGCTTGATTAACTAGCCTGCTAAATCCATCCATAACTAGTATAAAGAGAAGTGGGGAAAGAGGACATCCCTGGAGGATGCCTCTCGAGCAGGTGAAGAAAGACGAAGGAGATCCATTAACTAACATTGCAATATTTGTCGATGTGATGCAAGCCATGGTCCACCTTATCACATGAGGAGGAATACCAATCCTTATCATAATTAATCTCAAGAAATTCCAATCGACCCTGTCATAGGCTTTCTCTAAGTCCATTTTAAGCAAAATGGCTCTCATCTTTTTTATTTTGATGTTGTGCAACAATTCCTGAGCTATCCCCAAAGCATCATGAATCTGGCGTCCAGAAAGGAAACCAAATTGCTCTGGAGATATAAATTCTGAGAGCACCGATTTCAATCTTTGAGCAATTATCTTGGCAATCAGCTTGTACACAAGATTGCATAAGGCAATCGGGAAAAAATCTCCAAAGGTAATTGGCTTGTTGCTTTTTGGGATAAGAGTAACAAAGGTTGAATTGAGTCCTCCAGGAATGGCACCATTAACCCTTGAGAAATTTACCATACTTTTTAACTCATCTCCCATTACATCAAAGAAATGGATGAAAAGCTCCACCGGCCATCCATCTGGCCCGGGGCTTTTTTCTTTAGCAAAAAAATTTAAAGTATCCTCGATTTCAGACAGAGATACTTCCTCTTGTAAATGCTCAACATTATCTTCATTGAAGAACCTCGGATAGAGCCTAGCCACATTGATCTGATCTTGCAAAACACAGTCTCCCGCATCCATATAAATGTTTTCAAAGAAATTGACTGCTTCTGATTTTAGCTGGTCATTCCCAGAGAGCATAAAACCTTGAGCATCTTGGATTTCCCAAATGGTATTCATATTTCTTCTAGCCGAGGAAAATTTGTGAAACAATTTTTAGTTTTTATCCCCATGGGCCATCCAGATGACTCTGCTCTTGAGGCGCCACTCTTTTTCCTTCTGGACCAGCAGCTCTTCTTTTTTTTTTCAAGCGTTTTCAATGCTTCAAAGGACTTTTCATCTAAGGAGTTAGAAAAGTTTTCTTCAAGGGATTTATGAATTTTTAACTCCAACTGAGATAATTCCAGCCGATCAGCCAGCTTTCTATTTTTAATCTAGACCATAACCACTTCTTTTAGGGATTTCAGCTTATGATAGAAGCGAATCATTAAATTATCCTCCTGACCCCTATAGTTCAGCTAGAAATCTTTGACCATAATGCAAAAATGTTCATCATTTAACCAAGAGCTATTAAATTTAAAGGGAGATGACTGTCTTTGCCCATAGTCATCCAAATGTAACACAATAGGCCAATGATCAGAGAATTTAGTCTCATAGACCCAAGTCCTGTATCTTTTAAATTGAACCAGAAATTCAGACTTAATAAGAAACCTATCAAGCCTTTTATGTACCCCAGCCCTGCCACATCTACCATTTGACCATGTAGGTCTCATCTTCACAGGTAAGATATCAATTAAATCATTCTCCTCATAAAACTTAGAAAAAAATCCAGCCAAATCATCCAGTTTAGTCGTATGTCCCCAAACATCAAAAGTTGAGCTTGTGTGATTCAAATCACCTGCAATAATCAAATTTGGAAGACTCGGAAGACCAAAATCTTGAAGTGACTCCCAAAATCTCTTTCTCTCCTTGTAGGGAGCATAGCAATTTAAAATTTCAAGAGACTGGTGACATCCACAAAAAGAACCCTTCAGGAGAATACCCCATGGAGTAGAATGTGCTTTAAAAGAGAACAGAGACGAGTTCCAAGCAACAACAAGACCCCCCGAGAGACCACACGAAGTGACAGTCGCAATTTCCTAGTTAGGCAGGACCTTACAAATCTTGGAGATAACAAGAGAATCATCACACATAGTTTCCTGGAGCAAAACAATAGCTGGGCTAGTAGCAGAAACAAGATTGGATAAGGCCTAAGCCCTAGATACCTTACCCAATCCACGGACATTAAGAGAGATGATGGACATTACCCTGCTACCCCAGACAACCTCAATTTCTGCAGGCAGTCCAGGCCGCATATCCATCTCTACCATTACCTTATCAACCCTCCTATCCATTCCACACAAGTTATGCTTATCAAATCTAATAAACCTTCCCACCACATTCGCCAAGCCCATGATCACATCTTTAAACCAAAGTTCTATGGGAAAACCAGGAATGAGCATCCAGAGGTGTCGAATACCTTGAGGTTCCTTTAGAGGGTCGAAGTTCACATGCCAATGCTTAAGAAAAAGAGAACCCTACTTAAAAACCCAGAAATTCAAAAGGATTTGATCAATGTCGAAAGCCTCTGGAAAGATGAACAAGATCCATCTATTCATCAATAGATTGATACGCGGCGCCATTCCCATCAAGGGGACACAAAACTTGTTCACCCAGTCTGATATTTCTAATTTCGAACCAAAGGTGTACTCTAATCTTCCCACCAAGGCTCGCTCTGCAAGCATTTCTATCCGAGCCAGGTTAAAATCAGAGTCGATTTCATATTTCTCAACTACCTCCCATGCTTTCATTGTCTTCAAATATCTCCTGGCCTTTGCCCTAGGACCAAACAGCTTGTTGTTTTTAGGGATACAACCTCCCGTATCAGACCTCGCCTGCAGAGGGTTTGAAACGGAAAATGAATCTGGAAAGGGAGAAGGGTCTCCCATAATGGGAGATCACCGGGCCTACCAGCGAGTAACCGGCAGTTGTAAAACTAGAAAAATGACATCGATGAGAAGCCCCACCACCAAAACGAGCAAAGGGAGGTGACATCTGCCACACACCAAGAACTTGTCTAAATTTAGCCACACCCCTAAGGGTAGACCAACAACTGCAACAAGAGGCCCCACAAACCGAAAAAGACCACCAAAAACCCCCACAAGTAGCTGCAAAAAATTAGGTTTAGAGAAATCAAGCGGTAGGCTACAGCATAAGCCAAAAATTTCCCACGTTTTTTATACTTGGTTGGTACTAGGATGATTCGAAAGAATCATCTAGACTCCAAGTTGCCGCAGACCCACACATTCGTCACCTTCAACCATAATTTTCAGCAGAGGACCATAAGGGGTGTGGTTCTGAAAACCCTAGTTGCAGAGCCATTTTTTCCTCTTTTAAGATTATATTGTTGTTCAATAGTATAAATCATAATGTATTTATAATTTATTAAATATGGAAAATGTAATTTGTTAGAATGGTTAGTTTAACTTGATTAAACACCTAGTTACCTTATTCGATGTACTTTTTGGTCAACGAAACGACGGTTAATCTGCATACTTTTCTGTTAAAAGAAAAAGTTACCTTATACAATGTACTTTTCTGTTAACGAAATGACGTTACTCTGCGTACTTTCTGCCATTTTGTCACAAGTCCTTCCGCATGCCACAGCTGCACCACAGCTTGTCGAAAAGTCCCAAATTAGCCTAATGATGAAGATCTAGTGCGTGCTTTTCCCCTCTCTCATATTTGGTAAAAAAAATTTAGTGCGATTGAAAACATGGAGATGTGCATTGAACTAAAGGACCAATCATGTTCTATGGGAAAAAAAAATATTATGTAATTATGTAAGACAGCATGTAAGCCATTTCATATGTTGGTTATTGTAATGGACATTGCTCTTTTCTCATACAAGACATTGCTCTTTAAAAGATAAGACATGTAAGAGTGGCATATTTCCACCGAATCTTTAAGGGCCAACTCCAAATTAGGTGATGTATTTCGAGAGAGTTAGGCAGGTAGATCGCCTGCTTTTTTTTCACCGACCTTGCTTGCTTGCCTACCCACCTTATTATTATTGCTCCATTTCATCGATCACGATTTAGCGTCATCTTAATGAATTCATCATCTTAGCGTGTTATTATACTCTCTACTTCTATTTCTAGCTTTTATAATATTCTAAGCACAAGTTTTGGTGCCCTTGCATCATCACAAAATAGTTGCAGAGGTCGATTCCTACCCTTGTTCACCGTTGGTATATCTCTTAAAGGGTACCACTTGGGAAGGTTAGATACTCCAATCTACCATAAAACCCCATTGGAGAGAAGGAATATTATAAGTCCTATATTATCCCCTTTAATCCCTACATCATCACCTAAGGTTGTGGTTGTCCATAACCTACAAGTTTTTATCCATTCTAGGACCTTGCCAACCATTGGAAACCCCACCCAAATGAAGATTTAGAATCCCAACATTCCTATGGTTAGGCCAAACCCATCTAATCCATAGCTAGTAGTAATATAAATTCATTAATCGTACCTCCTAGAGACCAATTAGGGGACCTTCGTAATGGCTATATAAAAACCATGCTAGATTCAATAGAGAGAATGATCTTTCTATTGAAGAAAATCTCACTGCATTCTAAGAAGACATTGATAACTTTTAAGTTATAGATATAATGTGTTAAATTTTGAGCATTAATTCACAATACTCTTGGATCTTTACTGAGAGAATAACATATACAGTATATCAATGCATAACAATCACAATAAGCATGACAAGCATCACAAGAATCAAAAGCATGAGAGACAAAAGACACAGAGTTTCCGTGGGGAAAACCCTAAGGTGAAAAACCCCACAACTTCCTCAGAGATAGAGAGAGCAATGGCTCAACCAAAGTACAACCAAAATACACTTGAGATAGTCTCCTAGTAGCAGATGATCCTCCTCCTCACTAGTGCACCACTTTCTGAGTGAGAGAAGTGTGACTTTTCCGAATGATGAAAATAAAGATCTCCCGATCTCTATTTATACTAACCTGTTTGCCCAGTTACACTATGGGGCCGACTTGTCTATCTAGATACATCCACAATATAATATATATTTCAGGGCCGACCCCACACATGGTGGTCTAATAACCCATCGGCAAGTACACACACTTGCGACACTTGTCAATCCACATGACGACACTTCCTTATAGAGGAATAACACATCTCTAATAAGGGTAAAATAAATATATATGAAATACATAGATGAAATACATTCCGAAGTTACATATACATCAACACTCCCTCTTAACTAGGAAGGTATTTCTCGACACATATCTGTTAGACAAGTCTTCTTCTCGGGATCATCGTCACCGATGCATCGTCATCATCATCGTCACTGATGTTGCTATCTCAACCAATCTCTGACTCTACTCGTCATAGGAAGTTCTACAGAGCCAGTCCTTTTTCATACTGGATGTAGGCCCACCACCTGTCGGTCTTCATCATCACTGGCCATACTGTGGAATACTCAGGACTTATTACGTGCGTCACAAAACCTCGAAAGAGCATCCCAGGCTGTTACGAGCACACGACTCTACCTATAGGATCTCCCAAGGCCATATTATATGTGACCTCGCCACAAAACCTCGCAAGAGCATCCCAAGCTGTTACGAGCACACAACTCTACCTATAGGATCTCCCAGGGACAGATTATATGTGGTCACCACAAAACCTCGCAAGAGCATCCCAGGCTGTTACAAGCACACAACTCTACCTATAGGATCTCCCAGGGACAGATTATATGTGGTCATGGAAAAACCTCGCAAGAGCATCCCAGGACTTATTACGAGCACACAACTCAACCTATCGGATCTCCCAGGGATATATTATATGCCATAGGACAAAACCTCGAAAGAGCATCTTCCAGATATCCCAAGGCCAAATTATATGCCATAGGCAAAACCTCGAAAGACTATCTGCAGATCTCCTAGGGCCAAATTATATGTCCTCCTAGAGCAAAACCTCGAAAGAGCATTTTCCAGATATCCCAGGGCCAAATTATATGCCATAGGCAAAACCTTGAAAGACTATCTGCAAATCTCCCAGGGCCAAATTATATGCTCATCTGCACAACCTGATCCACGGCCATAGAGTATCAACCTGATACTCACCATACATCATCCTGATGTACACATGATCATCCTGATCATCATCACTGCAACATCCTGCTACATGTCATCTGGAGCAACATCCTGAAGCTCGTCATCCATGATCATCCTGATCATACAATGCATCTACCTGATGCATACCAAGTATCTACCTGATACATATCATCATACATGATCCACCTAATCATACAGTGTATCCACCTGATACAAATACAAATACATGATACATATCACCATACATGTCCACCTGATCATACAATGTATCCACCTGATACATATACAGATACATGGTCCAAGCATCCAACATGATGCATATACAAAATACATACAAATGATCCTACTGATCATATCCAGCATCCAATATGATGCGTACATACATATAAATGATCCAACTGATCATATCCAGCATCCAACATGATGCGTACATACATATACATATAAATGATCCAACTGATCATATCCAGCATCCAACATGATGCATACATACATATATAAATGATCCAACTGATCATACAAAGCAGAAACCAGAACATCATCCCGATGCTCATCATCCAGCACTTACATCCACAGCCATGTGAAGGATCCTCCTTCCAACATGCTTGGAATGGCTTCAACAAATGTGTCCATCACTTCTTCCTCGAAGTGTCATCAATATGAAGAACGCCAAGCTTCTCCCTGAAGTACTCGAACTTCACCCTGGCTAGTGGCTTCGTCAGCACATCTGCAATCTGCGCATCCATCGCAACGTACAGGAGCTTCACAGCTCCTCTCTGCACCATATCCCTGATATAGTGATATTTTATCTCTATGTGTTTTGACCTGTCATGAAACACTGGGTTCACAGACAGCTTCACACAACTCTGGTTATCGCAGAAAATACCAGTAGCATCCAATGGGATATCAAATAACTCAGACAGTAGCTTCCATAGCCATACTGCCTCACAACTAGCTGAATAGGCTGCAACATAATCTTCCTCAGCTGTACTCAGTGCTACGTAAGACTACTTCCTGCTAAACCAAGAGATCACACCTGATCCCATACTGAAGCAGCACCCAAATGTGCTCTTCCTATCTGCAGCACTGCCAGCCCAATCTGAGTCAACATAACCCTGCAAGTTAAAATTTTGATTCGCTTCATACTTGAGCCCATAATCCACTGTACCCTTCAGGTACCTCAGAACATGCTTTACAGCAACCAAGTGAACACTCCTCGGATCCGTCAAGAACTGGCTCAATGTGTTCACCACAAAGCAAATATCTGGTCTCGTGTTCATCAGGTACATCAAGGACCCAATCATCTAACGATACATAGAGACATCAACCAGCTCATATGAAGCATCACAAAGAAGCTTCAGATTCGATGCCATAGGTGTGGCCATGGCCTTGCAATCCATCATCCCGAACCTCTTCAGGATCTCTACTGCATACTTCCCTTGTACAAGGAAGATTCCATCTGCACTCTGCCACACCTCCATGCCTAGGAAATAATGCATCATTCCCAAATCTTTCATATCGAACTCAACAACAAGCTTCCTCTTAGTATCTGCAATCAATCTGTCATCTCCTATTACAAATCATTCATCCACATACAAGAGTAGAATCACAGGATTCCCTTCCTCAACCTTGTAGTAAAGGTTGGAATCCGCTTTACTCTTGGTAAAGCCCAAACTAGATAGGAAACTGTCCATCCTACCATACCAAGTTCTAGGAGCTTGCTTCAAGCCATACAAGGCTTTCTTCAATCTGCACACATATAACTCCCTGTCATGTATTTCGAAACCGAGTGGTTATTTCACATATACTTCCTCTTCAACTACACCATTCAATAAAGCAGTCTTGACATCCATCTGGTGTATTTTCCATTTCATTGCTGCAGCCAAGGCAAGTACTGTTCTGATGGAAGTATACATGGCTACAAGTGCAAAGGTTTCTTCATAATCTATTCCCTCTTTCTAAGAGAAGCCACGAGCTACGAATCTTGCTTTGTATTTATCTACACTGCCATCTGCAGCATGCTTGATTTTGTAGATCCATTTGGAAGTCACAACAGACTTCTCTTTACGTCTTGGGACAACATCCCAAACATCATTCTTCATTATTGATTGGTATTCCTCAACCATGGCATCCTTCCATAATTTCTTTTCCGTTGCTTCTTCATAACTGGAAGGTTCTTTGTTCATAATGTCACAGAGTAAAGCAACATAGCTGGTATGTGATCTAGTTCTCTTCTTTGCTCTGTGTTCTTCTTGTGGAATGCCAAATCTTTCTGCATCTTGAATGAGCTCTATAGCCCATGCAGGTTTCCTCTTGTGAGAGTTATCCTCATGGGGTGGATCTACAGGTTCTTGCGGATCTTCAAACTCACGAACAACTTCTGGAATTGCTTCAATCATGGTAGTGTCTTGAAATCTAGTTTCCTTAGGTTCTTCATAAACTTCGATAGGTGCCTTCCTTGATTTGATGAATGTTGAGTTTTCATCAAATGTTACATCCTTGCTAACATCAATCTTCTTGAACCCTGGAAAGTATATTCTGTAAGCCTTCGAGCTTTCACTGTAACCCACAAAGACACCCTTCTTTCCTGAAGGATCTATTTTGGTCCTCTTTTCCTTTGGGACATGAGTGTATACTGGATAACCAAATATTCTGAGATGGATGACTTTAGGTTTCTTACCAAAAAAGACCTCTTCTGGAGTTTTGTTGTCCAATATATTTTGGGGTGTTCTGTTCTGCACATATACAGCTGTTCTAGCTGCTTTTGCCCATAGATGCATAGGTAGATCCTGGTCATGCAGCATTGCCCTTGCTGCTTCCATGATTGTTCTGTTCTTCCTTTCTGCAACTCCATTCTGTTGAGGATTATAAGGAGCAGTCAAGTCCCTCTTAATCCCTAAATCACTGCAAAGCTTCTTAACGTCACCTGAGGTGAATTCTCCACCATTGTCGGATCTGAATGTTTTGATCTTCTTGTTAGTTTGATTCTCCATCAAGGTTTTGAATTCCTTGAAATTATCAAACACCTCATCTTTTTTCTTCAAGAAGTATACCCAAGTCTTCCTGGAGAAGTCATCAATAAATGAGACATAGTAAACATACCCACTCAGAGAACTGGATGACATAGGACCACATACATCTGAGTGGATGATTTCCAAGATGTCTTTTGCCTTGCTTTCATTGCTTGGGAAAGCCTTCTTAATGTTCTTACCTTTTGCATATCCTTTGCACACACCTTCATGTTTGGTCTTGATTTCAAGAAGACCCTCTACAGCCTTGCTTGCAATTGGAAGTGCCCTATAGTGCATATGAGCAAGTCTTCTATGCCAAAGTTCAATTGCCTCCATGGATTCATGTACCATGGCATGTTCAGGTTGTCCCTTCAATTTATACCAACCTCCCTCTTGCTCTCCAACCACTACTGCATCATCTATGGTCTTTCCCTTTGGACACATTAGGACTTGGCCATCCACAAATGCAACCCTCATACCTTTTGCATCCAATGCAGAGATGGAGAGTAAGTTCTTCTTGAGCCCAGGTACATAAAGGACTTCTTTCATCTTCAAATATTTTCCAGAATCTAGGCTGTAGGAGGCTTCACCACTTCCTTTGATTGGGTATTGATAATCATCCCCAAGTTTCACCTTATGGGGTGATTCATGTTCAAATAGATTCACAAAAGATTCCTTAAACCCAGTCATGTGTTTGGAAGCCCCACTGTCAATCAACCAATCATTGCAACCATGGGAGATAGTACTTGTGAGAGCAGAAATTAGAACATACTCTTCTTCACTTGATGAGTCATCATCACTATCACTTTCTGCCCTAGCCTTCTTCTTTGGGGGTTCATCATCTTCGGTAGCATGAGCATGATATCTTCTTTTGTTATTCTTCTTCTTCTTGTTGAAGTTGTTGTTCTCTTTCTTCTTCTTGGGACAACCTGAAGCAAAGTGTCCCTTCTCATTGCAATTGAAGCATCTGAGATCTTTCTTATCTTTATGATAATGGTGGTGTGAGAATTTCCTGTTATGAGATGATTCCTTCTTGGACTTGCCTTTCCTGGCATGTGATGTGAGAGCTTGATCTTCATTTTCCATCTTTTCTTCTCGAGCCACAAGCCTAGCTTATTCTTGAGAGCATTCTTCCCCCAATCTATTGAAGGAGATCAACTTCTTCCTTGCACAAATTCCTTGAATAAAGGAATCCCATGACCTGGGTAGTCCATTTAGAGTGGTCATCACCACTTCACCATTCTCCACCATTTCATCCACTTCTTCTAGTTGTTCCTTGATCTGGGAGACCCTTGAAAAATAAGATTGAATGGTTTCTCCATTCTGAAACTTTACTCCTTTCAATTGGTTCCGCAGGGTCATCTTCCGATTTATATTCTTCCCTTCAAATAGCTTGGTCAAAGAGTCAAACATCTCCTTGGGTGTCTTTAGAGAAGACACATGGGGTATGAGATGATCTTTTATAGAATCAACAATGATTCTCTTTGCTTTGACCAAGTTCTTCTTATGCAATACCTTAGCCTCTTCATCCTCTGGGATAGGGATGTCTTCTTTTACATATGAGTCCAACTCATTCTCTTCCAGGATTAACCCAATCCTATACTTCCAAGATTGGAAGTTATCAGCTCCTTCAAGCTTATCCTCAAGCTTGGTGTGGTGAGACATCTTAAAGAGTACTTCAAATGGAAATAGAAAATATTTAGGTCTTACCACTTGAAATGCTGAAAACTGGATCTGGTCCTGGATTACGGTTTGTCGGAAAAACCCTAAAAATCAAAATGTGAATTTCAACTTTCTGAAAGGATAGAAAGATGCGCCTTGATGAGCTGATCAACCTAGTGTATTCAGAATTTGAGATCAGCAAAGCTTTACCCTTCATATTTTCCTTTTTGTTCTCCTGGGTTCACTAAAGAGAGCCCTGAATTAGGGTTTGAGTTTCCCAGAGATCTACCCAGCCAAAAATCTCGATCCAAAGCTCTAAACTTTGATTTTTGCAAGGAGCTTCCAGCTATGTCTTCATATTTCAGAAATTCCTATTTTTGTGGAAACCCTAATTGTTAGGGCCAAATCTAAAAATGCTCAGAATTGAATTTTGATTGGACAAATAGATTCTCCTTGATGAGTAGAGTCAATCTACTATACTGCTTTTTCAAAATCTGTGGAGAGAAACCCAATAAACAAGAAACTCAAGTTTTCGTCACTGCAAAATGTCTTCTTCTCAGGTTAGCTCTGATACCATGTTAAATTTTGAGCATTAATTCACAATACTCTTGGATCTTTACTGAGAGAATAACATATACAGTATATCAATGCATAACAATCATAATAAGCATGACAAGCATCACAAGAATCAAAAGCATGAGAGACAAGAGACACAGAGTTTTCGTGGGGAAAACCCTAAGGTGAAAAACCCCACAACTTCCTCAGAGATAGAGAGAGCAATGGCTCAACCAAAGTACAACCAAAATACACTTGAGATAGTCTCCTAGTAGCAGATGATCCTCCTCCTCACTAGTGCGCCACTTTCTGAGTGAGAGAAGTGTGACTTTTTCGAATGATGAAAATAGAGATCTCCCGGTCTCTATTTATACTAACCTGTTTGCCCAATTACACTATGGGGCCGACTTGTCTATCTAGATACATCCACAATATAATATATATTTCAGGGCCGACCCCACACATGGTGGTCTAATAACCCATCGGCAAGTACACACACTTGTGACACTTGTCAATCCACATGACGACACTTCCTTATAGAGGAATAACACATCTCTAATAAGGGTACAATAAATATAGATGAAATACATTCCGAAGTTACATATACATCAACACTCCCTCTTAACTAGGAAGGTATTTCTTGACACATATCTGTTAGACAAGTCTTCTTATCGGGATCATCATCATCGATGCATCATCCTAATGTACACATGCAGATCACAATGTATGGTTGATCGACTCACCCCAACTTGGAAGGATAGGGTCCTAAGATGTGATATATTGAAATCTTCAATGATTACGTGTTAAAATAAATCCATTTGAAAATGTAGTATACATTAAAATTTTATTGTATATTAAAAGCAATGTAATCAAAATTTTCAATATAGTGATAAAATTTGTGTTATTCCACTCTATGGTTTTTAATAAGCAATGTCTAACCCAAATAACCCAAGAACCTATATGGAGGAAATTTTACAAACAAAAAATACCCTACAATACAAAAAAATCAATTGAAAAACATTTATAACCAATCGAGAACTTTGAACAGAAAAATCAAGGTTGGATGAAAATGAAATACAATCTATACAATGTCCAATGAACATAGAGATCGATACATACAAAAGATGGAGTGAATTTAAAAAATATGTTCATGAATACCAAAACTATTCTCTTGAATCACTTCAATAACAAACTTCACTCCTTTCCAAGAAGAAGCAAATAAATACTTATAAAATAACACAACAAAAAAACTATTCTCATGATGCACATACCTGAAAAATCATTTAGCCGCAGGAACTATCCAACCAATATTGAACTTCACTAATGGAAGGAATCACTTTATATATGTTTCTAGCCAGTCAACTCTGCGAACCAAAGGAGAGACATACTCCCCTATAGGAAATAATCATTAGAGGGGGTGTATTTTCTGTCTCTGGTGGAGATGTGCACTTGTGCAGGTTGGTAGTGGAATGGTGGTGTTGGGGTGGATGTGTCCTTCTTTTGATCAAGCAAATCCCATGGAGTCTGAAGAGGGTATGATGTACCTTATGAATGAATAGGGAAAGAAATGGTGGAAGTAGCCTAGGCAGGGATCGATGGTGACGGTGGAAACAAACTGAATAAGGGTTGAACTCAAAAGTAGAAGCAGCCTAAGCAAGGGAGAAGAGTTACTCCAGTTTGAAATTGTTATTTTGGTAGGAACGGTTTAAGGTACCTCTTCCCCTTGAATCCTATTTCGTAGGACAAATGAAAATCTTAGTCGATCATGATTCTTGTAAACAATGATAGTGATATCCAATCATAAGGCAAGTTTTCCTCCTGCGATTTTTGGGTACCTTTGAGCAGTACAATCATCTTTATGTAAGTACCAATGAATCAATTTGATACAAATGGATGAACTCTTTCAGTCAAGTCTCCATATCAACCATTCAAAAACCTAAGGAAAGAGGAAGTGACCCTCCATCTCACTTACTAGCAAAAATATCCATGTCTCACTTCTCAATGATGAAGTAAATATTGATCGAAAAGTGATCAAGGCACTTTCAATCCAACATGAGACTTGATAAATATGTTCATTCACCTACCTGACTAGCTAGCTCTGTCGACTCTCGATTGAATTCCTGAGCTACCTGCGCCCAGGCATGAGCTCCCTCCCCTATCTAGATACCATAACTCTAACTTGTACTAAAACATGAAACAAGGTAGAAATATGAAATTGAAATAGGATCGAGAATCAATGGTGATGGTAGAAGTAGGAACATCCTAAGCAAGGACAACAAGTTTGGAAATTAGAATAATATAAACAAACTTTTAAAGTTGAAAACCACTTAAGTTCCAAACTTTAACCTTTCATAATTACATTTCCAAAATCCAATAACCATTGATTTAACCATAGTTCCAAATCTACTTTCATAATCACATTTCCAAATTCCAATATATAACCATTTGATTAACCACAGTTCTAAATCCAGATCCCCTAATTCCAATCACTCGGCTACATTAATTATAAAGCAGTGAAAAAAATGATAAATCGATTCTAATTCTATTTTTTTATCATTCGATGCATAATTTAATTCCAGATTATGTGATTGCATTCTCTATTAATACATTACTTATTCACCTTACACATAAACTAGTTGGGATTTTAGAAGGAATAGTTGTCAAGCTACGTTAAGCGTTTGAAGCATGTTGTCAGTTGATTTCAACTGTGATAGCCTACCGAAACACAACCATCATTAATGCATTTATTAGCTACCGGGCTACTAGCTTACCACAACAAATTTTCAATTAATGCAAGTTTATTTGCTACCAACTTGCTAACTTACTAGAGGTGATTGTCAATTAATGCTTGGCGCTCAGGGTTGCATCGTGCATCACAGGTGATTACTGGTTATAACCTTCTAGTAAAGAGTAGAAAGGTATAGACTCCAGGCGTTTATGGATCACATTTGTCAATATAATACAAATTATCCATCAAATTTAACCTGGGAGAAAGAGCTATCAAATTGCCCTATTTTGAGAAGTTTTCTCATTCAAATCCCTTCATTTTGGACAAGTTTTCTAACCAAAAATTGCAACATATATAGATCTATACCAAAAGAGTGTGTAACTCTGGCTTCCACACATCATGCACTCTCTTCTCAAAGTTTGGAAATCTTGTTGTACCATTCTCCTCCATTAATATCTTTATGTACAATCTCATTCAATTCTGCTCCAAGCCTCTAGACTCTTGAAGTAGCCATAGTTGATGACTCTGGGCTAATTTTCAAGGTTCTTTTCCAAAAAAATATTTTTTATTTTCTATTTTTTTCCAATATGATTAGCCAAAATTTTATACGATTAAAATTTTTTACTCTAAAAATCATCAGAACTGTCCAAAAACTATATCAAACCCTTATAAATTTGAATATTTTTTAAAAATATCGCCAAACATTTAGTAGTTGTGAATTTGATAATTAGTAAGATTTTCCACGGTTACTACACTTTAAGAAAATTATAGATCCTTAAAAATTTCCCTGGTTGATGAAATCATGAATCCATGGCTAGTAGCGCAACCACCTTACATTATAGCACATGTCCCATCCAACAAGTGATATTGTTGCATACAATAAAGTAAACATGGTTTTGGAGGATCCAAACCCTGAAAGAAGACAAGGTCATGGGGCGGGATTTTGAAGGCTTGCACAATATCCTGATGGCCTCTTCCCTACAACAGTCAAGAAAATTCATATCTGCAAATTCAAGGGGATGTTATTATGAAAGGAATAGTAGTAATGAAAATGCAACCATCCTATGATTAGGTCTTATTTCCAAATGTACCCATGCTAGAAAATCATAATTTAAGTATTAGATCATATCAATCCTATTATCAATAATAGCCTACATATATGTGATTAATACTAGTATAATTGTATAGTTACTTGGAGATCCAAACTACATAATTACAATTTTACAAAATCAATACAACCCATTGCAAAGTCACGTCATAACAAAAAATATCAACTATTGTAGTATTGAAACAAATTAATAAACATTAAAAAAAATATTTTCATTTAATTTTTTTATAAAGAACTTATATTTGAATAAAAAACCATTATATAAAGACATTGATCTCGAGCCGAGAGTCCAAATCTCAACAAACTTCCTCGCATATCGTGGATGGTAGGTCGAGCAAACCGTTAGCGGGTCATCCAAGCCAGAAGATGTCTCAACGGAATTGAACCCGGGTGGATGGAATGAAATCCATCTATCCCCACCAACGGACCACCGTATCCTTGACCGAGAGTCCATCCATATTTTGTAGTATAGTCTCATTCCATTAATAATTGAATGAGCTTTCACTATTTATTTTATTAGAGGCTTAAGTCTGGTGCGCAATATTATCCACTTATGAATTTAGATATGATTTATTCGTATATGTGTCCATAAATTATCCAGGACATTGAAAGTTAAGCTATGTGTTGTAGATGTGTTCGGAGTTGAGCATTGAGCAACTAGATGGAAGAAGCTACATGTAACATGGCAATAACATTTAAAGTTAATTTTAGATATTTTAAAGTTTCATTGTGATTTAAATTTTGATAAATAATCTTAATGGAAACTGTGGAAGACTTGGTTGGGATTTTTCCTTTGTTGTTGCTTAATCGTCCATCCTCAACCATCTAAAAATTTGACAGACAAAAATTAGAGTAGCCCTTCAATTGCAAAGCTGCAAAATAAAGGTGAATTTCATTATTGAAGGGCCCGATACAAAAAAAAAAAAATTGCATGGAAAAATTGTTGTACCCTTCTATGAAGGGTAAAATAGGCCTTGAAGGGCATTGACTTGTTTCATTATGAAAGTGCATTATCAATTTGTTTTCATTGTGAAATTGCATTATTTTGTACTAAGTATAAATACATTTTGGTGGCTCGTAAATTGGTAGAATTTCACTCTTATTATAGCCTTTGGATCTTGTATCATCGACATCTTTCTTTAATTCATAAAAAAAAAAAATTCTTAATCAAATTGAAACATTTTAAAATCTTAATCCAAAACCAAAAAAATTATATGTATGTTCTTCATATTAAATAAAAAACATTGCAAATATACATTATATTGATTAACGTTGAAATGAATTTGAGGTGTATGCATTGGATTGTATCAAATTATTTTGCATCATTTACATTTTTACAAATATACAAGTTGTTCCACTCTTAGTGTTTGTTCCATGGTTAAAATTAAGAGGAACATGGAGAAGGTGGTTTTATATATCCATTCCCTTGAGGACAGGAAATTGACAAGGCCGACCTCTTATTGTATTGAAAGATATGGCCATGCATTTGAGACATGATAACCATAAGAAATGAAACATAATGAAAAGGAGTGGCTACTCTTTGACAAATATTTTTACTGGATAAAACCATGTGAAAATCACCCATGAAGATGGGCCATTAATAAGTTTTGTCACATAGGAGGTACAAAATTTTGAGTGTAGTACAGGCGTGATTATCTAAATTTTGATTGATCTGCATACAATGCCAAATATTTAATGAATTTAGTAATAAGTTTTGTCAGTTTGTACAGTGAGTGATTATTTAACTATTAAATTTTGATGGATCTACATAAAGCGCCAAATCTCATGAAGTTGGTAATTATTTTTGTCACATAGCTTGTGCAGTGAGCGACTATTTAATTAAATTTTGATGAATCCCCATACAATGCCAAGTTGTTATAGCCCGGTTCTTTTCACTTTATTTTTTAAATCAATTTTTATCTTCTGCATGTTGGCATTCCTCTGGACACGGTGAACTGGGTTATGGCCTGTGTTACGACTGCTCGCTATTCTATCTTAGTGAATGGCTCGCCGACAGATGTCTTTGGTGGGGATAGGGGGTTACGCCAGGGATGCCCTCTTTCTCCCTATCTTTTTATCCAAGCTATTGAAGGGCTTAGTCTTCTGGTCTCTGATGCTCGAAGGAAAGGTGTAATTAAAGGTATCAAGGTGGCACCGTCTATGTTTCTTACTCATTTGCTCTTCGTGGATGACGTGCTTTTCTTTGGCGTCGGTTCTCTGGTGGAGTGGCAACAGTTTAAGAATATATTGGAGTGTTTTTGTAATGATGCGGGGCTGGAAATCAGTCTTCGTAAATCCACCATCCTGCATCACAGCATTGAGTTAGGGATTTTGTCCCAGATTTGTGACTTGCTTCCTTATCCAATTGTTGAGTTGATGAGAGGCTTCAAATATCTTGGTTATCTTCTTAAACTGAATGGCCTTCGGTGTATGGATTGGGGTTGGCTTATTAAGAAAGTAAGGAGGCGTATATCTAGATGGGGCTTCAAGTACCTATCGTTGGGAGGTAGACATACTGTGGTTCGTGCAGTTCTTCAATTATTCTGGTTTTCTGGTTTTCGCTTTTTATTGTTCCTACATCCATCGTTCTTTCTCTTAGAATATTATTTGTGAATTTTCTATGGAATGGCGCTGGTGGTGACCGCCATTGGCATCTTGTGGCTTGGCATTTGATCGCTCGTCCTAAGAGTTTCAATGGTTGGGGTATTAAAGAGTTGAAAAGCTTTAATCTTTCACTTGTGGCTAAGTCATGCTGGAGATGTTTTACGGTGCCTGGTCTATGGGGTAGGGTGATCAAAGCTAAGTATTTGGGCAGGCTGTCTTTACCCCTCTGGCTTCGTTCTAGTAATTGGATGTCCCAGGGCTCTCTTATTTGGCCAAGTTTAAAGAAAGCGTTCCATATTATCAATGTTGGGTTGTGCTGGTCGGTGGGGAGAGGCACACAATTTTTTGTGGGTATTGATCCAATTGTTGGCTTTGGTTTGGACTTTCGGTTGGATTCTGATTTGATCCGTGTGCTTCATTCTCAGAATCTTTTTGTTCTTCATCAGGATTGTCACCCTTCGAGGGATGGTTCCATCCATTGGAAGTCGACTGCGGACTTAGGACTGGATCCTTCTATGGCTTCCAATTGGAATAAGTATATCTTTCGTCTAAATGAATCTGGTATCTTCTTATCGCAGGAGGAGGATGTTTTACGTTGGGGCTTTAACTCTGCTGATGGTTCTGTTACGGCAAAACTGGCCTATTTATATCTGATGGATTAAGCTAATGAGGTTGGCGGTCATCTTTTTTTTTAGAAGATTTGGAATCTGAAGTGTGTCCCCAAAATCCGTTGTTTCCTTTAGCTGACATTGAATAATAGAGTTATGACCTGGAGCAATCTACGTAGAAGAGGTATTCATGGCCCTGGTAGATGTGTTTTTTGTATGAATCAGAATGAAGACGTAGACCATCTTTTTGGGCATTGTTTCTATTTTGGAAGACTTTGGGACATGTTACAGTCTTCCCTGGGGTTTCATTTCACATGGACGAGGCTCCCGCTGGCTAGTTTTTTCAGGAAGTGATTGGATTCGCATATCTTCGACCCAGATCTTTTAGGAGTTACTTTGTGGGAGCTTTGGAAAGCTCGAAATGGCGTCATCTTCAGGGTCTGCCATATCTCTTTGTCCATTTTATCTGCTCGTATTGTTGGATACTTCAGAACTATCCCTTCTTCAGGAAACCCGACTCGTCGTAGAATTGTTCATCATGTGGAGAATGATTATGGTTTTCTGGTTGGTTATTTCAATGGTGCGGCCCAGAATGGAATCTGTGGTGTGGGTGGAGTCTTAAAAGTGGATCAGCATGTGCATTATTCTTTCAAGTTTGGTGTTGGCCAGGGCAGCAATACGTGATCATAGCTTATAGCCCTTTGGGGCCTGTTGTACCTGGCGAGTTCTTTGGGCCTTCCTCATCTATGTATCTTTGGTGACTCGCAGGTTATTATAAATTGGGCTAAAGGGGAATGTGGTCTCTCTTCCTTAGTTCTGCGCGGGTGGATGAGTAGAGTGCTTTCACTTATTTCTCGCTTCCTTGCTCTATCATTCTCTCATATTTATCACGAGTTTAATATGGAAGCTAACAAGCTCTCTAAGCTTGCCTTGGGGGATATGGCTAGTTCCATCTTTTTTCAGAAGTTCTGTGATGGAGTCCTTATAGATTTGCATAATCTGGACATTGTCTAGTATCTGGATGATGGATGGTTTTTTGTATAATGTCAAGTTTGAAGTCTAGTTGTTTAGTCTCTGAATCAAGCTTAGTCACCTTGTGATGGTTGGACTTGATATTTTTGAGCTCATTTTGATGTAATGGCTTCTCGCCTCTTGTATCTTGGATACAACTTTTTATTTAATAGAAGTTTTTTTTGCATGAAAAAAAAATATAGCGATGGTTTTGGTGTATTAGTTTGTTCTACTCCATCGCAATTTTTTTCAGTGTAAATGTTAAACATTAGATTTAAGTTTTCATATTAAATTCAATTTTGATATAAATTATTTATATCATCTCCCATTCGCTCTGGTTGACATTGAACCTAAGGTTCAATGAAGGCTATCAAATCCGCTATTGTTGAGGAGTCTACTCCAAATGACATGACATTTTAATGAATAAGGGTTGAAGGGGATTGCCACATTTTGAGGGGCTGACGAACATGTGTAGATCCACTGATTTTTTTCCCAATGGTAAACTCCAATTGACACATGGATCAACATTAAATATTATTTTTACTATGTTTACTATCGAATGCCAATCGCAATATGATAGAAGGTCACGATGATGGGATGTAGGGGAGAGATGCTATTAGTGGTATGGATACCACTAGTGGTCGTGGTCATAATACTTGTCGCCTCAACCACCCAATACATGAAAACCAAACATACCATTAAACTGCACCAATGACTTATATAAATACATATATAATCTTTAAATTAAGTGCAAAAACAACCCATTAATTGACTAGTTCAATAGTTGTCACCTATTAGTATTTTTAAATACAAAATTACAAACCATCTTGTCCCACTATCATCTAAATCCATTTTTCCATAAATAGACAACAAAATATACCTAATCTACAAGTACTTAGTGCCCATCACTTCAAACCCCATGGATGACCATTGGAATAGCCTTGATCATCACCCTAACACCCACGAACAACCTTTGGTGCAACATCATACAACCAACAAACCATTGTATCACATGAAACATAAACACCTGGACAGAGCAACAGTGAAATATGTCAGCTTCTCAAACTAGTATGTTCAATAAATCAACCCACCCTCTTCAATAAATGACACATGCCAACATAAACTCATCAAATCAACAATAAAACAAATGGAATTTATCTAAATCGTCCATTAAACACATTGAAAGCACAAGGATCATGGATCGAAGCCAAAGCCATCATTCTACCCAAATAAAGTCATCAAATCAACAATTAAACACAATCGAAAGCACAAGGCCACCCAAATCAACTCACCAAATCATCCATTAAACACACTCAAAGCACAAGGATCAACACAGTTTAATTTACAGCCATTGATCAACGCCTGAGCAATCACACACGTTCATTTTCAAATTTAAATTTTCAATCCATGTCAATTCCATATAGAAATCCAAGTGCACAACAAAAAATTATAAAGTAACCCCAATCTACCTACAATTGACTCTATTTTTATTCTGAGAATTCAAATAGTGCATCAACATTACCATAAGTTTGGCTACAATCCACTCGACTTGCCTTTCAAATAGTGCATTACCATAAGTAAAGTTTGCCTACAGTCCGTTCAACTTGCCTTTCAAATAGTGCAACTACACTTCTAGCAGTTTGCATATAGTCCAATCTACTTTTCTTTCAAACATTTGAATAACACTTCCAGTAGTTCGCATATAGTCCACTTGAATTTCCTT
Organism: Larix kaempferi; assembly: GCA_027924585.1. NCBI lineage: Eukaryota > Viridiplantae > Streptophyta > Pinopsida > Pinales > Pinaceae > Larix > Larix kaempferi. Next base: position 16,844,721 of record BSBM01000924.1, on the reverse strand, counting down.
TCAAATAGTGCATCAACACTCCCAGCGATTTGCATACAATCCACTCGACTTTCCTTTGAAACAATGCATCAACCCTACCAACATCAAACAATGCATCAATGGTATCGACAGGCATAAATTAAACCAGTGCATCAACACTATAAAAATTCAGACATTCAACCAGTGCATCAACACTATCAACTTAGGATTTGTGTGCCACAGTGGTTCAGGTATGGTTCACCCTCTCGCATGGTATTGCAATTCCTAAGTGTTTACGTGTATGCAAGACAACATTCCCTACTAGATTAATATACATGCAATGCAATTCGTAAATGTGTACATATACAATACTACATTGCCTACATGTTTTTGAATTCATGACTGTTGGAATTTAACTAAATTTGCATGCTAGTCACAGTTATCCTAATATGAATGTAAGAAAAACAATATCAGGGAAAAAATGGTATTGTTTCAAGTATCAAACAACCCTTAATTTTTCAAATTGGCAAATATTACCACCAAATAATATCATAGGCATTGATTAGGAAAATTGTTACGGAGAAAAACTTCCTATGGCTTGGGGTAGACCACAACAGACAAAGTGACACCAGAAATCAACTCAATTCTCAAGTATGCTATATAAATGTAAAATGCCAACAACAAAAGAGAAGAATCTTACCTCAACCGAATGTTCGAAGAAGACCACCGTTGAGCTTGAAATCCAATGCTCATTACAAACAACTTGTCCTCAACAACAAATATATATGAGCAAATGGAATATAGATATAAATTGTTAGCATAAAAACTAGCATAATCCACTAACATATTCAACAAATATACCCAAGGAAAATAACATAAACATTTATAACATGTATTGGATGAGAAAAGAGTATTTCTATTAATGAAATGAATAGAAGTACATAGCGACAACCTTTTGTAGGCAACTCCTCGTAACTGAGAAACTAAGTTCCTCCACCTAGGCTTCCACCACTTCAATCCTCCGTGCAATGGCAAGCTCACAAGTTCAAGGAGTAATTGGGTTCCTCCTTCACAAGATATGGAAGAGCTTGGGAGATGAAAATAAAAGAGTTCAAACAACAAGGACAAAGGGATGTAGACTCAAGGAAATGGTAATGGGGATAAATTTCTTTAGAGTTTCCTTAGTCTCTAGTTTCTCCTCCTTCAAATGCTCCACAATGGCTAAATACATAACCCTCAAAGGAGGTGGAGGGTTGAATCAGAACATTTTCCAGCATATGGAAGGCCAAGGATCAACATGGTCGTTACTTGGGAAGGAAAACCTGAAATGTTTTTAATTTTGAGCATGCAACCCGATGTATGTGGGTAGTAGTGGAGCAGCATGCGTATATGCGAGATGTAGTGCTGGTAGGTCGCGTACATGAACAAAAATGTGCTTTTTAGGGGTTTCTCTAAGTAAGAGAGATGATATGAGTCTACAGAGGGACATGGAAGGCCATCAAGGCATGTTGCATAAGTTGTGGCAAATCATGCTATAACAGATGCTCCCTAATGTATGAGGTCAGAAGGAATATCACAATGGCCGAAATACATTATAACTCTCAAAAGTGGAGTGGTGGAGACCCAGTCGTAAGAACTAGCCACTCATCATAATATTACAATGTTGACTTTAGTATACATATTGGTAACTTGAAGTACATAGTAGTTTGATACAATGGCCATGAATAGGCAATAAAACATAGATATATGTCATAAGTGGTCACAACCATGACCCATATACAGTGCAGCCCAGTCTCCAACTGAATTGAAGATATCTGGTGCAAACTGGGGTACAAATTGCTTTTTCATGCCAAGAATTGAGGTCCCATAGATACTATCACAATCATAGATAGTATCATATCATGTGTAATCCCATTGTAGCATGATGTCTTTGACACGAATTGTCTATGGTGCATGTCCCATCATGTGAATATAGGTACTGGAGTCGAACATGATGACACATCGTCTGATTACCAGTCCTTAAGGTATATCGTTAACAGATGCGATACTACCCACTAATGATGAAAATGGGTGTCAAGGCACCAAGTACATTCAACAAGTGTGAATAAGGGTGTTGAGGTCGAACACTTGCAGAATCCATCGATCATGGGATATTGATGAATTCCCGACTATCAATGATCAGAGGACCTTCCACTGATGACTGCAAGTCTCAAGGTACTCATCTAACTCTAGATATCAATTCCAAAATAGATGATATCAAGTCGATGGAATGAGATACGCTAGAAGGATGGAATTAAGGAATCCCCCATAAACCAACACAAGGTAATATCTAGGATGAAGGATTTGGAAGGACTCGAACGAACAGGCTGAACACGAACCAAACCAAGTGTGTCTCTCACATGTACCAGATGCAAGTAGTGCAAGGAAGAGACACTCTGAATAGTATCCAATGATGAATACTACTAACAGAAGCGAGGAAAACACCAATGGGGTATAATGGAATCCAAGGCACGACACGAATCCTGATTTGTGAATAAATGTCTTTCCGTCGAACACAACGGAAACCACTCAGCCAGAAACCAATGATGAGATGTCCTCTCCTGAGTTCAAGGTCACCTACCAATGATGAAAGTAGGCCTAGGGTGCTAGGTAGGACAAAAAGTGTCATTTGATCAGAATATACTTATACAGGGATGGTCGACATACAAAGTCAAGAGATCTTATGAATGGTAGACTCGGTTTTATACACTTCCTTTGAACAAGAGCATGAGACAGATGGAAACTCAGGAAGCATAGACTTAAGAATGAATGCTGACACAATTCTATGACGCAGGAGTCATTGACAGAATCTGCATAGGGACTGAAAGCTTAACCAAACGGAGGAGTAATATATGAGTAACGAGTTCAACTTCCTAAGGCCATACTAAACCCAAACCATTGATGAATGGACTCGATATTTGTGCTATGTTCAAAAGCGACACGACTGTTTCGAATTGAAGATGATGACATTTTCTCGTCCGTCTTTTTATTTTTTTGGTTTTTTGGTTTTTTTCATATTATGAAATCTTAAAAAGAATAAAAGAGTGCTTATAATACAAGTAAGAGGGAAAAAGTGTCACAAGAAAGAAAACTAGTTCCATGCAGTGGAACATACCTATGCTCAATGCAAGGAAACAGGTGCAGGATAAGGACACTCGAGGGGTGTTCCCTCTATTGGAATATTCTCACCATCTCATTTTGGTCTTGCATGCATCCATGCATTACATGCATTAGTAGTTGAGTCTCCTAGCACGTAGTCCTAACTTTGGACCCCCGGGAGCTTTCTTTTGGCCATAATTATCCCTCCTATCCACTCAGAGCACCTTGGTTACATAACTGAAGTCCAAATTCTCCCCCATGCATGATTTTAGGAGTTAGCACAATCAGTTCCATGATTTAGGGCACCTTGTCCCCTTGATTTCCTAGTTAACTGATTTTCTACACCTAGTTTCACTGCTACTGAGTGTAGGAGCACCTATTTTGACCACTCCAAATAATTATTTCACCCCCTTGGAGTCTCCTCCCTTATTTTGGTGCCCACATGATTCAATTATGCTTATTTCTACCTCATTTAACTGATTATTCATCATCTATGGCCATTGAACCTTATCAGGAGATGGTTCCAATGAAAACTAAGCCTATACTTGAGGTGAATTCGAATCCTTCCATGAGTATCGAATTCATTCTATTGTAACACTTTTTGATTGTCAGCTTACAGTTGATTAATGTATCAACATCAATTTTTCATGTGTGTTTCAATTTTATGAGTGAGTTTATCCATGTCTTTGTCTAACTCTTCTCAATAATAACAGTTTGAAATTGTGAGGTTTGTTCTAGCTTAGTGATCTATCCCTGTGGAATTTCACATGGTGAGTAATAGCTCGTGAGATATTTTGAGTGCAACATTTGCAGCAGTAGCAACAGTTGCAATAGTAGCAACAATAGCATCAGTTTCAGCAGTAGATTGAGCAGCTCCTTTCAGTAGTGCACCAGAAGCCTCTGGATTTCCGCAACAAATCCTGGTGTCATTGCATTGAATTCATTGGAGAAATCCTTTGAGGTCTAGCCAGGTGGGAAGGATCCAGATAAAAGTGCCTATTGTCATAAAGCAGTTTTCAATAGATTTAGTAACAAGCCTCCAGATATTTTACCATTTTTTTTGCAGGTATTCTACAACGGCTTCCAAGAATCTGAAAGCAATTCCTCCTCTCTCTCTCCATTCAACTATCATGAGTGGAAACCAAATATGATAGAATATATAAGAGACCAGGTATTTTTTATATGTGTATTGGTGTTATGAGAGATTTTTCTTCCTATGAAGAAGAGAATGATTGGCTAAATGAATGTGACAGAGCCTTTGGAGCAATGTGTATTGCTATGTCTCCTAGTATGCAGTACCTCATGGAAACTGTTGAATATCCAAGTGATCTATGGGCCCAACTGGACAAAGAATTTGGCAAGCAAAATGAAGAGATTGGTGCAAATTATTTGGAGAAGAAGCCCATTGATACCTCCTTAAGTGTTCTCTTTAATTATGTCTCGGCCTCAATCATATCTCATGATGAAGTTATTCAAGATGAAGAAGAAGCTACATATTCAACACAAAAAGTTCATGTTGAATACATGCCTTCCTCTGTTTCTCTAGAAGTTGAAGACAATTTTTAATTGTCCCCTTCCCATGTATCTGATGCAGATGAAAGTGATACAACTAATGAAGATTATCCTTTTGGAGATATTATCCATTCCTCACTCATGTTCTCAATGTCTTCTATTTTGAATTATGAGAAAGATAAGCTAGTTCATGCTCTAGAATCTAAATAGGTTCTTAAATCCTCTCTTTCACATGAGTCTGTTGGTGTGAAGAATGATGATCTAGTGAATGTTTTGGAGGTTAAATCAGAGTTTGGAGGTGACGCATTCTCCCTCCTTGATCACATGATTCCTATGAACTTCTATTTGATCATTGGCACATGCTCTCATAGTTTATCTGAAGATGGAGGACACTACCATTTGCTTGGGTTCAAGTCTCAGGCACATTTTGGTGATTTTGGTTTTGATATCACCCCTGCTGGTTCAAAGGAGATCACAAGAAACCATCTATCAATTCTTGGATTTGATTTAATTTCCACTGATCAGAAGTTCAAGTTTCAAGATCAATTAGATCTGATTGGAGTTGAACCTACCTTAGTTGGTTCGAATTACAGGTTCCAGGATGATATTCATATTTTTGGATTTGTTCTTACCATGTTTGGTCTGAAGAGCAAGTTCAGAAAGCCTCCAGATTCACTTGCATCCACTGAAGGAGAATTCAAGCACATGTTTTTGGAGCATGACCCACTTCTTCCCAAGAGGAATATACCTCTAGAAATTGAATCAAGCATCACAAATAATTGAGTTTTGAGAAGCAATTTTTGGTGTGTTTCACTCTATCTTGATGGGGGGGGTTCCCACTGGGTTTTCCTTATTTCCTCACTTTTTTAGATTGTTGTACTGGGTGACCTTTGGTCTCAATAACCAGGGCCCTAATTTACTTATATTTTTCCTCATAGTATGGCTTAAGGGGGGATGTTGGAATATTCTCATCATCTCATTTTGTTCTTGTGTGCATTTTGCATGCATCCATGCAGTCCATTCATTAGTATGTGAGTCTCCTAGCACCTAGTTTTTACTTTGTCCCCCCCGGAGCTTGTTTTTGGCCATCATTATCCCTCCTATACACTCAGAGCGACTTGGTTACATCATTGAAGTCCAAATTCTCCCTCATGCGTGATTTTAGGAGTTAGCAAAGTCAGTTCCATGATTTAGGGCAACTTGTCCCCTTGATTTCCTAGTTAACACACTGTTACACCTAGTTTCACTGCTATTGAGTGTAGGAGCACCTATTTTGACCACTACAAGTCAATATTTCACCCCCTTGGAGTCTCCTCCCCTATTTTGGTGCCCACATAATTCAGTTATGCTTAGTTCTACCTCAGTTAACTGATTATTCATCATCGGTGGCCACTGAACCTTATCGGGAGATGGTTCCAATGCAAACTCATCCTATACTTGAGGTGAATTCGAATCCTTCTGTGAGTACCGAATTCATTCTATTGTAACACTTTTTTATTGTCATCTTACAGTTGATTAATGTATCAAAAACATTTTTTCATGTGTGTTTCAGTTTTATGAGTGAATTGATCCATGCCTTTGTCTAATTTTTCTCAGTAATAACAGTGTGAAATTGTGAGGTTTGTTCTATCTCGGTGATCTATCACTGTGGAATTTCACACCCTCGGGGTCAAAGGGTAATGAAGCTGTAAAGGATAAATAATAAGCTCTGCTTGGCTAGGACTAAGAATTTCTTAGGTAGTTTGGCTTATACTAACAAAGCGGGAGCTAACACTAAGCTCATAAAGGAAAGTAGGTCAATGATATACATTCACAACTTGACTTAATCGGGAGTCCCTAGGGGTGATATCCAGAACATAAGATGAGAAGAAACATGTGGTTTCAACACAAAGCCATGGTGGGACTACAAGAGAATCCTAGACCTAAGGAGGAACTATAGCATGGGCACCATATGATAAAATAGGTTATAACTAGGGTACCCATGGTTGGGAAGGCCCTACCACTTAAATAACAATAATTCTAGAAGCAGTTGGAAGTTTCTGTGTCAATAAAAAGCGGGATCGCACCTAAGGTTTATGGATTGTAGTCATAGGTCAATGCAACAATGCATGCGGAGTGGAATCCTAACCTATATGATGGGAATGATATATACCTGTTGAATGTGCATATCACGTTAAAAAAGGTTGAAATCGATAACCATCGAAAGAAATTGGTTCAAAAATTACCTTACATAATAGAATTAGTCCATTAGGCGCATAAAATATTAAAAGAAAGGGTCAAAAATATAAAATGTGGGTGAAAATTTTCTACAAATAGTAAAAATAAGAGTTTTTACCATGTCATTTGGTTTTTTACCACAATAGTGCATTTGGAGCCATTTTTCCCTATTTCTTCAATTGGTGATTCCGAGAGCTACAGGAGACAAAATCACAAGCTTTCTAGGCCAAGTAAGTGCCCTCATCATGCTTTTCAATTTCATTAGTTAAATTTTATATTTTAGTAGTGGATTTTTGAGGTTTTAAGCCTGAAAATTGTGAAACTCGGTGTACCCGGGCAACATATCATTAGGCCGCATACAAGGGTAGGTCCACACGGGAAAAGCAAAGCCTGCCCGCATATATGCGCGACTGTGATCATTGTTGCTCGCGTACAAAACCGTAAGGGTTGTTTTTTAAGAGAACTAACTCAAATCGCTCCCTTCTTTTTGTAGGATGGTGATAGAGTGGAGGGAGAGGGATCATAATGCCATTGATCATCAAGTACAAGGTGATTTGGTTGCTCAACAAGCTTTGCAAAGATGTGGACTTTACAATTTTTGGAACATTGGAAACCTAAGGGCACAATCAAGGTTGCTTCAAATGCTTATAGACTATTGGGATCCAGACACTGAGTCCTTCAACTTGGACAGGAAGCCTCTAAAAATTGAGGTTGAATACATATAATTCATCATAGGATTATTCCGTCGAGGTGATGTAGTAAATTTGAGGGCTCGTGCCATAGGAGGGGGAATGACTGTAGAGGACTACATTTCTACATAATGTCTTCCTGACACTCAAAAGGTGGGAAGTCAAGTCCCCATCACACCCATCAGGAGCCTCAACTTGAAGATCATCATACTAGTGCTCGGTAGGATATTGGGTTCGGTTGCACTCCACCAGGCTTCGAGACCTATGATGTTCTATGCGGCACAGTTTCTGAGACCTACCGTGTATGATTGGTGTACATCATTGTTGGAAACTATGAAGCGCCAACTTACTGAATGCAAACTTGGAAGGGCCAAAAACTTTGGGTTTGCAATAATATTGTGCATTTCCTTCTTCGAGAGGGTTCTCGTCCTTAGCCCGAGAGTGTAGGTCCCTCCTCATAGTCTATAGGATCCATCCCAAGCCCGCTAGATTGAGATCATGACGCGGTTAGGATGTGGCAGAGTGACCTCTCCATATAGTGACTACTTCTTCCATTGATGGCAACGACAGGTGATCGCCATAGACGATTGTCCCTATGAGGGGATTGACTTCCGTGGTGACAGAGACATGCCATTACCACCAGGATCCGCGTTTGGTGAGATTGGTAAGCACTATTTTATTTTTTCATTATTTAATTTTTTGGATTTTTTACTTTAATCAAAGCAAAAATGTTTTTGGTGTGGTATCAAGTATTAACACTAAAATATTTATCGCAGACATAGCACCACGATGACCAAATGTATACCCACGACACCAGCGTAGAGGCTGAGGAGAGGAGTTAGCTAGCGGTGATTCCAAGCATATACTACAAAACCTATAGGGAAACCTATCTTGGTTGACTCATAGAGTACCAATGGTTCAGATAGAGAACCTCCCAAAGGTCATGCAGAGACACATAGTAGGAGTACCCCGTCCATGGGTGCGGATTTTCCAGTGTCTAGCCAACGTCGTAGTATGCTATCATGACACACATCCTACGCCTGAGGCTTAGATGTCTTGGTTATACTATGTACTGGTCGTGTACATTTTAAGAGCTATGAGCTCAATTTTTGTACTATGACACCACATTTTTGGATTTATTTATGACAATTAAAAACTTATGGTTCTCGACTCTATTATTATTAGTGTATAAATGTGTGAATGAATGAATGAATGGTTGATTCCTTTGATTAATTGTGAGACAAATGCCAATCTAAAATATAGTTTGCATGTGCATCATCAACTTGGTTTGGTATATGAATGTATGTGATAAAATTAAAATATTGTTCCAGTAGGCTTACCCATAAGAATCTTCTTAGTAGCGTAGGATCTCTAACACGGTACTGGTTGTTCAATTGTGAAACAACCAACTGTGAATCCAGGCAGAACTCTAAAGACTAAATACTATTATAAATGGCATCGCGTAGTATCTCAATGACGGCACTGTACTCGGCCACATTATTCAACGATGGTCCGAGACATACACCTCCTAAAGACACAAGCTAAGCCTCGAGTGAGTAAATGACCCAAGCATCAGAGGATAAGTTCTGTGTATGAAAATTGGCACCATCCACGAATCCTAAGAATGTCGAAGACTTTGTTAACATATTCCAACCAAAAGGAAGCATATAAGCAAACCCCAGATACCAAAATGAAACCTAAACTATGTACAAAACTATACAATAATATACAGGGTACCAGCCTAAGCTGAAGACTCAAGCATAGTATCACTTAAGGTAGATCCCATTTCTAGGCTCCTTAAGCACATTCCCTTCATAGTATTCCAACTCATAAGCTCCTTTCTCTAGAACACGCCTCTGTGATGTAAGGAGAATGCCACATTGGGTTGAAATTGCCTTCCCCCAATAGTTCCTTAGCTTGGTCATACAAGACAACCAAGTCACCCTCAGTGTACTGCCGGGGACAGACATACCTATCATATTGATCCTTAACATGACGTTTATTAGCTTCTATGGACACAGGGTCATCTCGACGATGCTCATCAAGTTGCTCGAGGTGTATTAAACGTTGTTCTAAGTCTGTTGTGTCAGGAAGGAACTCAATGGCTAACTTTAACGAAGGGATCTCGCATTCAACCAGAAGAATAGACTCCACACCATGAACTAAATGAAAAGGTGAGAGACCGATGAAAGTCTTAACTACGGTTCGGTATGCCCACAAAGCTGCATATAACATGATATTCCAGTTGGACTTTCTTTGTCTGACGATTTTCTATAGAATGGCCTTAAGAGATTTATTAACCGCCTCCACTTTTCCATTCGCTTGGATATAGTAAGACGATGAATGATCTTGTTCAAATCCCAACTTTAATGCTAATTCCACCATCATTTTATCTTGGAAGTGACTTCCATGGTCATTGACAAACTCCTTAGAGATCCCAAACCGAGCGATGATCTGATTGAACACGAAGATTGCAGTCGCCCCATCGGATTTGACAGTCGGCATGGCCTTTTCCCACTTAGTAAAATAATATATGGCCATAATTATATGGTGATTCCCCCCAGCTGAGGATTGGTTGCAATCCATGAAATACACCCCCCACTTGGTGAAGGGACCGACGGTGACGACTAGATGTAAAGGGGTTGGACGTGAGTGCATATTGCGAGAAAACACATGGTAAGGGTTACATCTCTTGATCACGTTAACGTAATCCTGAAAGATCGACAACCAATACTAACCAACTCACATAATCTTTTGCGCTATAGAAAGCCCAGATAAGTCACCACCACATACCCCACCGTGGCATTCATTAAGCACAACCTTCGCGTCTTTGTGAGTTAAACAACGACGCAACATGGAATCCACTCCTCGGCGATACAAAGTTTCACCAATGATAATGTAGTTCTTAGCAAGATGACGTATTTGTCGTCGTTCATCCCTCGAAATATGGGGAGGGAACTTCAAGGTCAGGAGATACACGATGATGTCTCCATACTAGGGGTCTGAAGATGATATGAGGAAGATATGCTCATCCACAAATGATTCGTCATGAACTATGTCCTCATAAAGTCCAGGTAAATCAGACATCAACTCCGTAAAGACCAAATAATTCTTGGATTTCGCCGAAAAAAAATCAAGGTCAAATTCTTGTAAAATCACAATCCATTTATTATATTCCCCCACAATCATATGTTGTGTCAATATGAATTGAAATGGATTTATATAGGCCATAACAATGGTCTTCTAAATTAAAATGTATTGACGTAATCGTTGAACTGCATGAACAGTCGCAAGTGCCATTTTTTCCACGTGATTATACCTGAGTTCAACATCTACTAGATTTTGACAAAGATAATAGATAACGTGCTCCTGGAGCTCGTCATCTTCCTGAACCAGGACCATGCCAACCATCTCTTGAGATGCAGCAATATATAGAAAAAATTCTCTATTGAAGTCGGGAGGACACAATAAAGGCACTGATACTAGGGATTTCTTAAGAGCATCGAAGGATTTATGGGCTTGCTCATACCAAATAAAAGGAACTCCCTTCTTCAAAAGGCACATGAAACCCTTAGTACGGATGGAAAATTTCACTATAAAGCGACGTAGAAAATTAGCTTTCCCCTACAGACTCTGGAGTTGTGTAATCGTGCATGGGGGAGGAAACCGAAGTATCTCCTCAACCTTTAAGGGGTTGACTCTAATCCCCTCCTTTGAAACGATGAATCCCAAAAGGCATCTTGTTCTCATGCAAAAGATGCACTTATGAGGGTTTAACTGAATCTTATAACGTCATCATCTTTCAAATACATTATGGAGGTGGTCTAGATGATCCACTCTCTTGCGAGAGTGAGCAACAAGATCATCAAGGTAATCCTCCACAATACGTTTAAGATCATGAAACGCAAAGGTCAAAGCACGTTGGAAGGTTGGTCTGGCATTTTTAAGTCCAAAGGGAATTTTTCGGTATGCTAAAGTACCCCAAGAAAAAATAAATGCAGTCTTGTGTTGATCCTCGGGCTTGATCTGGATATGATTATATCCTGAAAAACCGTCCATAAACAAAAAAATCTTGCTTCCCACACATTCATCCAAGATCTGATTAATGAAAGGTGTGGAAAATTTGTCCTCCGGGCAATATTTATTCAGATCTCTAAAGTTTGTGCACACTCAGATGGTTCTTTGCTTCTTATCTACGAGAACGGGGTTGGATACCCATTCAGTTAAGGGAACTGGATAGATGAAGACAACTTTAAGGAGCTTCTCTACCTCTGCTTTGATAGTGGGTTCCTTCCTGGGATTCACCACCTGCGGGCGTTTTCGAATAGGTTTATCATGAGGATAAGTTTTAATTTCATGTTCGAAAATACTTGGGTCTATACTTGGCATCTCTTCATAAGACCATGCAAACACATCCCATAATTCTTTAAATAAATCGGTGTATATTTGAACTTATTCAAGGGAGCAATCTGCACCGATATATACATTCTCCACTTTTTCGGGAGTTCAAGAAATGTCGATCGGAATAGTGGGAGATATATTTTCCATGTTCCCTTGAGCGTATATACCATGTGTATCCAAATGGACCATGGGGTGACCTACTTGCTCTCTTAGAGTCAACCGAACTTGTCTTGCTCAATGCTCTCAAGCTCAGGAAGAAAATAGGATCTATGATGAAGGTATTCCCAAGGCTTGTCGGGACCATTCATGGCCTTGATAATGGATTCATCTGAAGGTAAATTATCATTGAGGCAATCATGCGAACAAGATGATTTGACCTCCCAAACCAGTGGTAGAGTGGGATCCTCCTCCTCCATCTGCGAAGAGGAAGGATCGAGGTCTGCAATGACTTTTTGTACAGCTTGATAAAAAACCTCAACTGCAAACAATGGCACAGCCATTCCGACGTTTGACTGTCCTTTGCACGATGCAATAACGGAAGGAAGAGTCCATGGATCGTTAAAATATGAAGAGTGAAACGACACCGGACTCAACGAAGAGGAAGTATCATCGGAAATGGATTTGATAAATTCGATTTGCACCAAAAAGTTAAAGGTTCCTATGAGAGAGGAATACATCCTAACACCAACATTCTCAATTTCCTGTTGATAATTTTCTATCTTGGGGACCGTAGATCCTGGCGATGCAGTGGAATTGGAACTAGTAAAGGATAATTGGTCAACAATCACGATATTACCTTCATGTGTAAAGTAGATCACTCAAAATACAGATGAAATGACCACTTTCTTAGTGTAGATCCACTTCCGACCCAATAAAATATTGTAGTCAAACCTAGACCTCTACCATGACGGACTTCCCACCCAACTAGACCTGAAGAGAGCGAATAATACCATGCAGTCTAAACGAACGTCCATCAAATGTGGTTAACATGTTCATAGACTTAGATAAAGGAGGCGAGCCAAGGGCCTTCTAACAAGATAACAACATCATTGGCGTAGAATCACCTTTGTCAATGATGGTGCATTTGACGGTCATAGCGAGACAATCCACGTGGACTTGAAAAGCCGCATGGTAAGGTAAGTGAAGTTGTACGTTGGCGATATAAAACTTGATGACACTGGGGCCACTAGAATCAAGAGATCCCAAGGAAGATTACAGAGCATTCCTTTGTGAAGGACATGTCTAGAGTACCTCAAGGGCTGACATAGCGCATGGTGTTTGGCACAGATCCTCGACGATGGAATAGTTCTGGGAAGCTCAAGCATTAGGATTGTGAGATGAGCGCTTAAGGAATCCTTTCGGAATTCATGGCGTGGGATCGAGCTTATCAATCTGCAAGGGTGTATCTGGAAGAGGAGGCTCTTTCCCCATAGAGTGATACAAAGGATTGTAATCACGAAAGCGAGTAGCAACATTAACCTTCAATTGTACCATATTAATGCATCCATGGCCACCGTCATGGGACAAAGGTTTCGAAGTTCCAACAGACCCATTCCAGCTGGTGGACGCACCCGAAGTCATATTTTGGTTGTGAGGAAGTGGATTAGTCAACACAGTTGGGCTTAGTGCAATTATCTTCGAGGTTTCATCCGACCTGGGGAACAAGTGAGTGAGGTGACCCTATGAGAAAAAATTACAAGGAAATGTCACTTTCCGCTTTTAATTCTTGTACCCGCCAACATTATTTTCATTATTCTCATTATTTGCATTTCCCTTATTATTATTGTTGTTCCCACCCTTACGGTTATTCTTCCCCTTTTTATTATTTCCTTTGGGTTGTTGGTTACCCTTCAGATTCGTGAATTGCACAGAATGTACATCCAACGACTGGGTGGGAGAGGACAAATTCATAGCTTGTACTGATGCAAAATAGTTAATATACCAATTCTACATCTGGTTTGTCACCTAGTCTACAGCCTTGGCACTTGCAGAACCTACAATGCCATCGGCATGAGGCCCTAGAGTTGGTTTGGATTCATGGCTTGATCTTGGTGCATCTAGTATAATCACATAAAGAATAACAGACTGAGTGTATATCAAGTCTAACTGTTGAGCTTTACATATGGCATGTTCCTCAGTCGTGACTCCGGATGTGGAAAAATCCTTCGCAATATTGGTAAAAGTGACTTAAGGAACCATTCCAGCAGAAACTTAGGTGGAATATTAGCTTTAATCAACCTCTTTCGTCGACACCACTCCTCACTATGGTCTAAAATATGCGTGTCTTTGTCTTGACGAAATGTCGATAGGATTTTCGTGCCTACTTCATAGCGGACTGACAACTGAAAGTTGTTAATAAAAACTAAGTCCAAATCATTAAAATTCTGGTACATGCCCCCGGGAAACTTAACATACCATTTCGCAGTAGGCCCTGTAAGGGTGCGTTGAAATAGTCAAATGAATGGAATCATGATTCAAATAATTTGATGAGCACCAAAGGTGAAAGGTAGTAACATCATCACCTAGATCCTCACCCTTCTTTCCTTCAAACTTTGGAATGTATGAAGGAATCTTAGTGAGGACCAAAGGCCATGCCGGATCATGACACACTCGATCATTCGTAAGTCTAGATAAGTATGGTAAGTTCAAAGTAGCTAGGAACGGGAGCCATGGTTGTGAAGCTTGAGGCTTGGCCCCCAGGAAATACTGACCCCGTGGATACATGCTTGTAGACATAGAATTCGAGATTGTGGGACACGGTGGATTTTGGTAAATACCATTCATAAATGGATGAACCGGTATTTGCATAGAAGGGATTCATTGGGAAGGAAAAGAAATATTACCAAAATTTCCCATATGATTGTATATGTTTCCCCCTGACGAAGGGGGGGGGCATATATCCACCCGACGAAGGAACTCCAGCCGAATGGTGACCTATATTAAATGATACATTCCCTCCCAAGGGGACGGACGAACCAGGAGGAGTATGCACCATAAGAAAGGTGTTCATAGGTATTGGTGTAGTAGATGATAAGCATATGGATGGAATATATGAAGTAGAGCCACCACATACGTGCCCACTTCCAACCACAAAAGGATTAAAACTAGTATTAGGGGCTAATGAAGGGGGAGGCCATCCCCCAACAAAAGGATAAGAAGGAGGGATATGACCACTCCCAAAATGATATGCAATGAATGGAGATGAGATGCCCCCAAACCCAACACCAAAGGTACTACTAGAAACCGGTATGGAAGATGGGATACTAAACAAAGGATTGGTCATGACAAATGTAAACGGATTAGTGGTTTCAGGAATCGACGAAGCGTCCCCTTCCAAAAATCCTAAGGAAAAAGAATATACATGATCCGATGACCAAGCATTATCAAAAGGATCCATTCTGATGGGATGGGATGAACCAACAGCGTGAGAACTAGTAATCACGGGAATCCCGGGGACCCATGAGACAAAAAAAAGGATTCTCGTGGATTCCTCCACTCCCTAGCGACAATGGTGTCGAAGGGATCCCTGAATTATCGAATGCGAAGCTCATAGTAAGAATTATTTGAATCTCACGGTATGATAAATAAGGACCAACAATGATCTCTCTACACCTCTTGTGGCGAGACTACAAAGGATCACAGGGTGGTAAACCCGCTAAGCGAAGAGAATGGTGGATAGCCAGAACTCGATCCACGATGACTCCAAAGAGTTGTAAAAACAAATATCGGTCCCTAAGGCCAACTAACCGACAATGAGCACACTCCTATAAAATATAAGCTAAGATGCACACAAATAGAGAGAGTGGCTAAAGGGCCTCCCAAAATTATAGAATGTGTGCCTCACTTAGGCGGGGCCTAAGACTCCGCTACTACAGCCGGAGGTATCAGAACCAATTATAAGGTCCCTAGGACTTCAAAGTGCAATGTTATGTGTTGTTTGACCCCTATCTGGCTCAGGACACTCATAGAATAACACCTGCAAGTACCCTCTATGGTACCTAGGATAGGAAACTATGGTCACCACATATAACCAATGCTTAGGCGAACAATCACGGGTTGGATCCACCGTATGGACAGGGTAGCTAAGCCCGAATCTCAAGAAGCACTTAGGTGCTTCAAGAACCCCCAGATACGAATAAACCTTAGATATATCTCCAACGCTAGGAAGGTAGTGAAGGGATATATCCTTAACCAACTTTCATGTCACCTCGTGCTTGACTCATTTGTAAGGCAAGCTTCCTAAGAACACCAATTATACCATGGGTTTCACCACTCCCTGGATAACACCAATTATACCATGGGTTTCACCACTCCCTGGATAGACACCTAATGTTTAGTTTCATAGTCTTGGATAATTTTACTCACACAATCCTATTCCAAGACTCTAAAACATATACTTGTTGGTGCACCCTATAAAATAAAAATGTTTCTAATCAATTTTAAATCAAGCGTTAATTTTAGTTGGATGTGCTTAGTAAAGGGGATATGGTCGTGCAACTAATGATGTTGTGAGTCAGCAAAAATAAAGAAGCATACATAAAAACATTGCTAAGTGCTAGACTTGTTTTTCAAAAGAAATTTGTATGCCACTAAATGAAATGCACAATAATGATCTCTTTCAATTTCAAATGCAAATGCAATCTTTCCTAAAATTGCCAAGACTAATGCAACTCCAAATAAAAATGCAAGCGCTCAATTAAAATGAAAAATGAAAGTATTTTTGTATTTTTAAAATATATGAATAAAAATGCAATATTGAACCATGAGCTTCTCAGATTATGCAGCTAGTATAAAGAGACCAACCAAGCAAGACGCCAAGAAGCATGACTCAAGCAAGCCAAAAATCTACAAATGAGGAAAAATGACAAAAACTAACTTAATTAAAAACAAATCAAAGGAGATCTTCCAATCACTATAAATGCAACAAACAGACTGCACAGAGACCCAAGAAGACCGGCAACACTCAGAATTCACCCAGCAAACCTATAACTCAAGATATGGACTTAAAAGTGAGATGTAGATGACTGTTTGATAAAACGCAGTGTATGTATGTGAGCAAGATACTAACAGGTCGCGTGGGTACGCTGGAAGGGATCATCCAGCCTGCGTGGGTGGAGAAAAATACTCAAAAAATTAAGAGTGAATCCAAATAACTCAAGATAAAATCAATGTACAGACTATCAAGCTACCAATGACACAGAAACTCAGAAAAATAGAGAGAGATAAGAAATAAAAACCGCCCAAAAAGACCCCAAACGGAGGCTCCCTACTATGGTCGCCAATTATGTTACGGAGAAAAAATTTCTATGGCTTGGGGTAGACCACAACAAACAGAGTGACAATAGAAATCAACTCAATTCTCAAGTATGTTATATAAATGTAAAATGCCAACAACAAAAGATAAGAATCTTACCTCAACCGGATGTTCAAAGAAGACCATTTTTTAGCATGAAATCCAATGCTCCTTACCTACAACTTGTCCTCAACAACAAATATATATGAGCATATGGAATATAGATATAAATTGTTAGCATAAAAACTAGCATAATCCATTAACATATTCAGCAAATATACCCAAGAAAAATAACATAAACATTTATAACATGTATTGGACGAGAAAAGAGTATTTTTATTAATGAAATGAACAGAAGTGCATAGCGACAACCTTCTGTAGGAAACTCGTCAAAACCAAGAAACTAAGTTCCTCCACCTAGGCATCCACCACTTCAATCCTCCGTGCAAAGGCAAGATCACAAGTTCAAGGATTAATTGGGTTCCTCCTTCACAAGATATGGAACAGCTTGGGAGATGAACATAAAAGAGTTCAAACAACAAGGACAAAGGGATGTAGACTAAAGGCAATGGCAATGGGGATAAATTTCTCCATATTTTCCTTACTCTCTAGTTTGTCCTCCTTCAAATGCTCCATAATGGATCAATATATAACCCTCATAATAGGTGGAGGGTCGAATCGGAACATTTTCCAACATATGGAATGCTAAGGATCAACATGGTAGTTACTTGGGAAGGAAAAGCCGAAATATTTTTAATTTTGATCATGAAACCCGATGTATGTGGGAAGTACTGGATCAACATGCATATACGTAGGCTGTAGGTGCTGGTAGATCGCGTACATCAACAAAAATGTGCTTTTTATAGGTTTCTCTAAGCAATAGGGATGATATGAGTCTACAGAGGGACATGGAAGGCCATCAAAGCATGTTGCATAAGGTGTGGAAAATCATGCTATAACAAAAACAAGTATTTTAACCACTCTATTTTACAGTCAAATTGTTGTATTCAATGCATGCATGTGTAATACTTGTGCAGGTTTCCACAACCATGGAAAGAGTTAATAATGTAGCTCGTACTAGGAGAACCAAGAGCCAAGGTGACAAGGGTGCCAAGCTATGTTGCACCTCATCAGATGATGATATCCCCTAGGATTCCAACAACAATGGTGCTCCTATAAATGCCAAAAAATATCATGTACTGCCAATGCAAGATGGGGACAACACAGTTCCACCATCACCCACAGTGTCACCTTCACCCGCAGTGCCACCATCAACCATAGTTCCAAGAGTTAGTTCATCATATAAAATCAGCGCTATCAGAGTGTGGACAGAACATGACATGTTGGTTGTAATTGACGTTGTTGAATTCCATGGATATTCGATTAGATCGGCTGCAAAAAACATGATATTGCACCCACTTCAATGCATTAATGGATAATGGCCTAACACATTCCAAGAAAAGGGGGGATCTTATAGTTCTGATTGAACAGGAGGAGAATGAGTTGCTTGTATGGTGTAAGGAGTTGTCCCAATTGGGACATGGGATGGAGTTGATACAACTGAAATCAATTGTTTCTCAAATCTGCCAGGGGAGTCCAAACCCATTCAAATATGGGTTTCATAGTAAAATCTTGGTGGCTTAGGTTTAAAAAAAGGCATCCAGAACTTGTCTTATGTATGGTCGAGGGCCTTGATACAGACAGTGCACTAAACCTGCACCCTGCAATTGTCTCTAGATTCTATGATACACTTTCTAGTGTATATGAGAAACAACATTACCCTCTGTTACGATGGTACCAGTACCAGTGCACCTACAGAGGTACCCCAGGGAGAGGGTGTCATTTTTCTGACCAAAAGGGGTGCTTAGCCAGCTTATTCTAAGGTATGGGTTATGGTCGTACCCTCTAGTTTCTCCTTTGGAAGTAATATGGCTTAATGGCATTATTGACTGCCTCATGAAAGGGATTGAAGCCCTGAGGTTGGTTTCTAAGGCTTCCAGGGGTGGATCACTAGGTCACATAACCCCGACTTTGATTTATCACTCCAGCGGCAGATTCTTTAGCACTGAGGTGCATACTTATCCTTCAGAACACCTCCAGCACCCTGCTAGCCCTCTAGATCACCAGTGCCCTCTCTCTGGTCCCCTCTTTAGAGGATGAAGTCATCCTTGAGAGCAGACTGTATGCTTGATAAAGGGGGGGCGTTGAGGGATTTTCATCACTGTTGGGGTTAGTTGGGGCATGAAGACCCCCCCCCTCTGCAATATGTCCTTCAGAACGGACCGATATGCTCATTTTTAGCCATTTTTCTCATGTGTGGGTCAAATCTGGGGAAGACACCCCAATTTACCCACTACTTTGATTATTTTATATTATTTTTGTTTTAATTTTAAGTTGACATTTATAATTTCAAATTGAGATTTAAAAAGGCATGTCGGAATGGATTCTATTTTATTTTTGTAAAGTGAGTGTAAAAAGGTATAAATAAATTTTCCTCATTTCATTTTTACACATCAAGTTAAGGGATTACACAAAATTTTCTAATTTTTACCCTTCTTGGGCTCAATGGAGTGATGCGCACCTCTTGAGAATGGATAAGCTTGTTAGTTTGGGGACAAATTTTTTATGTCTTTGCTCTTGTTTATTTGCTAAGGTGGTGCTAAGAGTTGTTTGATTAACACATGCACAAGGAGGTATCTAAGTCTTTTTCTCTTGATATTTCTTTGTTAAATGTTGGATTTGTCTTGTCTAAGGTTGAATGGTGGCCATTGATGTTGCATTTTTCCCTAGCATAAGTTATTTTCAGTCTTTAGTTACCCTAGCATTGTCAACTTGAGTTTCAAGTCTCCAAAGTTTGTCTTACCTAGGGCATCATCAACCAGCTGTTGTAGTTGTTGAAGAAGCCCTAGTTTTCCAAACTTGGCAAGTTCCATCTCAAGGGGAGGCTATCCTCCATTAATGCCTAGGGTTAGGGTGAATTTCTCATGCAAACCCTAAGTTTTTCTACGTATTTAAACCTAATTTTTCTGAGTTTGTTCATGTTGTAAATATTATGTTAGTTTAGTCTTTTTGGTTTTTTGTAATCTAGTTTAATTTTTATGTTTCTTCGTAAATTTTATTAAATTAATTTTAAACCCTAAATTCTTTTTTTTTACCCTAACTGCAGAAATTGCAGACCCTAAACCTCCTACGGCCTCCTCCTTTTTCTTCTCCTTCCTTTGCTCCCTTTGCCTAGCCATTCGGCCTCCCTCTCTCTAATTTCTCACACCCTCGGCCCCCCTCCTTTCCTATTTGTTGGCCCTTTCTTCCACCCGCTGCAGCCCTCTTCTCCCTTTACCTTCGCTACCTCCCTTTTCTCCCTCAGTTGGCCTTCCCTTTTCTTCCTCTCCACTCCATCTCCCCCTTCTCCATTTCTCCTTCCTCGCTGCCCTTTTCCATTCTCCTCCTCTCCTTCCTCCCGCATCCCTCTTCCATTCACCTTCCTTTTCTCCTCCGCAACCCTCCTTCACCATAGTCTGCGGCCTTACCTCTGCTGAGATAGCAGCAGGGCTGCAATTTATTGCATACCGATGCTCTTTCTCTTCCTCAATACTCCCAACACCTACACATACAGAAACAAAAAGTAAATCAATGCATTAGTAGTATTTTCACCTCTACTTGCATCTGCAAACTCGTCATTCATTGGGTAAAGTTATGATATTCCTATTTTATATAGAGGTCTGATTTTTTTACTATGCAAATGTTTGAAGTGGTTATGATTAGTGGAAGATCTTTGTGGCATACATAAATTATAATTATGTTTCTATTATACCCTGCTATGCAATTACAAGAGCTGAGTTCATAGACATTTGAATCTTGAGAGTAATTATGTTGAATATACAAATCTGAAATTACATGTGGTTATTGGAGGTTAATGTTGATTATTGATAAAGAATGTTTGTTGAATGCTAAACTGATTGGATTGACATGTGACATTGTTTTGACTTGCATACGTTTGCACTAAACATTTGATGGTTAATGATAGTTAATGCATCATTTGCTGGCTCAATGAAATCATTTATGCATAACATTGTTGGCCTTAATAACTCTTGAACTAGTTCAAACTTAGTTGTTGATGTATACTTACATGATAAATCTGGTTGACAGTGAATACTTTGCTAATTATTCTTTGAATCGTTGTGGTTATATTATCCTCATTGGTTGCACATTACCATAATACATGCTTATGATCTTTACATATTTACTTGCTATATCTATTTCTTATGATGAATGTAACAAATGATCTTTCATATATGATGATCTTGGATTGACCTTACACTTTCATTGAATGATCTATGTTGGTTAATAATCCTTGGTGATTCTTTGGTCATTTACTTTGCATAACTTGCACCTATCGATATTCGATGATTAATTGTTATGTTTACATTGAATCCATTTAGGCACTGGTCTAACTAATATTTGCATAAAGAACATAGTCTTTTGGTTGCATCATTGTTCTATAGGTCATCACAAGGGTACTTCTCCTTGGAGGTTTTGACGCTCCGAAGAAGCTAGAATCATGATCGAGGTGACATTGGATCACTTTTCTTATTTTTGCTTATAGGGAACTAGCCCTGCTAGTTTTCCCGGTAACATTTTTGGCTCCGTTGCTAGAGATGTTTCAAAGATTAAAGTGGTTCATCCGGAGTCATTACACCCTAGGAAAAACGAAATTTGGTAAGAACTCAAAGGTGAGTCCTTCTTCCTTATATTTTTTAAAATATCTATAACGTACTAACCCCGCAGGTCTTATATAGAGACTCCACTCATTTAAAGTGACTCCACTGGTTGATAAGCGATCAACATTATCTCAGATACGCCCTTGTTTTTGGTACTTTGGTGGGATTTGTTAAGATAACTTGGCAGGTCTCTCTTGGAGACTCCGACTGAAGAAAAATAACTTAAGTACTCTCTAAAGACAAGGTGAGATGCACCTGCAACAATTAATTAATAAGAATATGCGAAATAGCAGAAATAATAGAACAGAATCACTTTTATATTGATCACGGGCCACTTCGAGGGGGCAACCTCCTTTGAGCAAGCTCAATACAATTAACTTCACGGTGCCTTCAATGACCTCAACACACACTTATATACTAAGTCTATGCCCAATACCATGAGTCAAAACCATGGGACATATAATACTACGGGACGACTTACAAAGCATATGCGTCCAATACTATGGGTCAATACTATGGGCTAATATAAACTACGGATCAACAAATACTACAGGATGACTTACAAAGCATATGCGTCCAATAACAATATACTAACATAGTAAAGAGAAGGGTTTACATAGGTTCCTAACATCCCCTCTCCCTTAGAAAAATCTTTGTCCTCAAAGCTTTGGTTGGAGAAATTGTTGCAGAAGCTGAAGGAGTGGTTCCCCGGTAGCATCCTCGGGTTGCATTTCAGGCCACTGACACCTTTCGAGTGTCAAGGAGGATTGCTTGGAAGGCTGTAGATGAAGAAGAACCCTGTCAGCTGCGTGGAAAATGCGCTCAGAATGGTGCTGATCGGCTTGTTGATTCAGGCGAATTCTGGCCATGTGAAGATTGTCCTGCAGAATGAGAAGAATCCGATTGCGGTTTCGAAGAACCGAGTCAATTGCCTGAACCGGGGAGCTGCTAAGGGTGTATGGAAGAAGAACTGGTGGTGTTTGTCCATAGACCGCTTCATATGGTGTTCTGTGAGATGTGGTATTGTACCACCAGAGCGCTGCTAGGAAATCCATAGAAATAGTTGGCCAAAGCTGTTTAGGGATGGGCAAGGGTTTGAGCAATCCCGAAATGAGTGTCATTTCACCCTTGTTGACTTGGAAAGTATCATCAGCAGCCACCATCTGTTGAATTGTCATTTTTAGTCCCTGCCAAAAGAAGTTACATTGTTCTTGGTCATACCTGTTGCAGAACCCAGAGTGCCCTGTTGATGAAGAAGCATGGAGTTCATAGAAGAGAGAGCCCTGTTGAACATATTGCACCCAATTTGGAACAAGCAGAGAAAGAGTTGTAAGAGAAACTGGGTCATCAATTGTGCAAGAAGGAGCATCTTCCACCATATTTTCCTTACCCTTCTTGTAAGTGATCACATAGGGATAACCCATGAGGTGGATAACCCATTTCAGGTGTGTTGGGGAGGAGACCCATTGTTCTAGAAAATTTTCCAGACTCGGGAGATCAGTCTTGATGCAAAAATAATTCCCTAATAGGTATGGCTGCCACTTCTGTATTGCATGCAAAATAGCCATCATTTCCTGCTGAGAGGTAGATGTGGCTAAATTCTTACCGGAAAGGTCTCGTGAAGGTAGCAAGCGCATTGGTTCAGCAAGGATACCTGCATATCTATCCAAGGAAGTAGTGGAGACTGTTGATGGGTGCATCTGGATGGAATTGAGCTGAGCGATGACACCATGTGAATTCTTCTTAAGGAGTTTTTCCAGGCGATGTGAACTGATGATGCAGAGAGACCCTGGTTGTAAGCCCATAAATTTGTGTCGTGCCCCATTGACTTTAAACTGCATCCAAAGTTCAGCAAAATCCCATAAGATGGGGCCAATTGTGCGTAACCATTGAACACCCAAAACCACATCACATCCGCCTAAGGGCAAGGCAAACATGTCAAAGCGTAGGTTATAATCTTCCATAGAGATACGCACATTGTGACACTTCCCCTTGCAAGGTAAGGTGCCCCCATTGGCAACCATGACTTCAAAGCTGGAGCAAGGATGGACAAAACAATCAGCCTGTTTAGCAATCCGAGGGTCAATGAAGTTATGAGTGCTACCAGAATCAATGAGTATGGTAAGAGGGAGCTTCTTGAAGTATCCCCTGACCCGCATTGTTTGTGGGGTGGTGACGCCGGTTACAGCATGGAGAGAGATATCAGGTGGGTCGTCCTGAAATGGGGTGTCAACAGTCGGGTGTTGAATGTCGATCTGATCATCCACTGTATCTGTAGCTGTTTCACCAAGTTCTAAGGCAGGCGGAGAATCCACATCCAAGAGATAGAGCTTTTGTTGAACACATCTATGTCCCCGAGTGAATTTCTCATCACAATTATAGCAAATCCCTTTTTCTCGGCGTGCCTGCATTTCTATTTCAGACAAATGCTTGATAGGATTTGGTTGAGGAGAAGGCGTGATGGGAGTTCATTGGGAACCCATATTTCTGAAGGGAACAAGGGTGGGTTTGGAGCGTTGTTGAGCTGCAATCTTGTCCTCAGCCAGCTTAGCCAACCCTAGGACTTCCATCATTGTGTTGGGACAAAACATTTTGACCTCTGAGCGAATTTCATCCTTGAGACCACTTATAAAACAACTCCTGTAGAATTCATCAGACAATCCTTCTGTGTGATTGGCCAATTTCTCAAATTTTGTATGATACTCTCTCACTGTGCCAATTTGGTGAAGTTTAGTGAGTGCTCCTATGAAATCATCAAAAGCACTAGGGTCAAATCGTGGCAAAATGAGTTGGCAAAAATCTGTCCAGTTTGGCTCGGGATGAGCTTTGATGTACCAACGGTACCATTGAAGGGCTTCCTGTTCCAAATGAAAGGATGCAAGTGGAACTTTCTGGACATCAAAAGTATTATGCAGACTGAAATATTGTTCTTCTCGGTATATCCATCCAGTCGGATCAGTACCATTGAAGCGAGGAAAATCAAGCTTCGGCCCACGAAAATTGTTGGAAGAAGAGAACCCATTGTCTGCTAAAGACTCGGACTGCCGTTTGTTGTTCATAGCAGAATGTTCAAGATGGAGACCGAGAAATTTTTCATCCAGATCCTGGAGTTTGGCTTGGATGGCTGCAAGTGCTTCGTCCATGGTTTTTGCTCCTGCACGGGTGACAACCATAACCAGGATTTTTTTATTTTATTTTTTTTGACTGGGTAGGAAAACAAAAACAAGAACTACTTCAGTAAGGGAAAGTTTGGATTTGGGAAAAAATCAGAAGGGTAATTGGGGTTTGACTAGGTTTTGGACACTGTTGGATAGACAGGGAAGCAAAAATGAGGATTTCAAAAGCGGGGTGAAAGAATGGGAAAATTTGGCAGAGGGGAACAAAGAAGCAGAATTCAGAAAGGAACTCTGTGGTCAAATTTGAAGGTGATTGGGTGAAATCTGAGGACGTTATGGCAAACCCTAAAAATAGACAAATGTGGGATTTTGGGATGTAGGAAGGGGAATTGAGGATAGGGTCCTCAGGAATGAAATATGCAAAATGGAATGACAGGGGTTCCCTGAAAATGTGGGATTTTTTTTATTTTTATTTTTTTACAGACTGGAGCGGCTACGGCTCGGAAGGAATCTGGAACAACGCCGAACGACTGGATCTGGAACGGCTTGCAAAATGGATCTGAAACGGCGCAGTAGTGATCGACAATAGTTCAGCTGAAAGTAGATATGGACCCCAGGTATGTGCGGCTTCCTAACAGTTCAAGGTTTTCACTCGGCCACCAATGTTGTATGACAGCTTGCGTATTGGGGCAGTACCCCTCACTCCACAGCTCAGGTAAAACTGATAACCGCTTTGCCACAAACGACAGCTCTTGGTTTACCTCACGGGTGGGAACTAGTCAATCAGGTAGGGGTCGTTGCCCTTTTCGCTGGCAGGTCCTCTCAATGGGCCAGCTACTTCGGGGTTCTTGTGGTACTCCTCACAATGAGTTTTAGGGATTATGCCCAAGTACTTCCCACAGTTAAGCGGATAGGGATTATTCCCAAATCCGAACCTGCAACAGATGCGAAAAAAAAAATTGGCAGAAATTTCACCCAGCGAGCCCAAGAAAGTGCTCTGATACCAGATGAGATGCACCTGCAACAATTAATTAATAAGAATATGCGAAATAGCAGAAATAATAGAACAGAATCACTTTTATATTGATCACGGGCCACTTCGAGGTGGCAACCTCCTTTGAGCAAGCTCAATACAATTAACTTCACGGTGCCTTCAATGACCTCAACACACACTTATATACTAAGTCTATGCCCAATACCATGAGTCAAAACCATGGGACATATAATACTACGGGACGACTTACAAAGCATATGCGTCCAATACTATGGGTCAATACTATGGGCTAATATAAACTACGGATCAACAAATACTACAGGACGACTTACAAAGCATATGCGTCCAATAACAATATACTAACATAGTAAAGAGAAGGGTTTACATAGGTTCCTAACATCCCCTCTCCCTTAGAAAAATCTTTGTCCTCAAAGCTTTGGTTGGAGAAATTACTGCAGAAGCTGAAGGAGTGGTTCCCCGGTAGCATCCTCGGGTTGCATTTCAGGCCACTGACACCTTTTGAGTGTCAAGGAGGATTGCTTGGAAGGCTGTAGATGAAGAAGAACCCTGTCAGCTGCGTGGAAAATGCGCTCAGAATGGTGCTGATCGGCTTGTTGATTCAGGCAAATTCTGGCCATGTGAAGATTGTCCTGCAGAATGAGATACAGTGTAGTTTCTTTGATTCACAAATGAATAGCAAGAGACTCTTTTTCTTTCTGGAAAAAAAAGGTTAGTTAGGAATATATGGTTACCCATGCAGTGCATTTGACGTCCTTTATGTCTACGTAGGTTAGTCACTAGTTTATGCATTTATTTTATTTTCATATGATGAACAAGGTAGGACAGAAATGTCTGCCTCATGTTAGTTTGATGTCCTTAGTTATTTGATATGTGTGTAGGTCTACAGGTACCCAGATGATTCTTGGATTCTACAGCACCCTAAGGAGGAGTAATTGTCCCGCAGTTGGATCCAATTTTACGATGGTACCAGTACCAGCACACCTGCATAGGTACCCCAGGGAGAGGGTGTCATTTTTCTAACTAGAAGGAGTGCTTAACCAATTTATTCTGAGGTAGGGGTTGTGGTCGGACCCTTTGGATTATCCCTTGGAAGTACTATGGATTAGTGGTATCGTTGACTACCTCATGAAAGGGCTTGAAGCCCTGAGGTTGGTGTCTGGGGCGTCCAAGGGTGGATCACTAGGTCGCTATAACCCCGACTTTGATTTATCACTCCAGCGGCAGATTCTTGAGCACTGAGGCGCATGATTATCCTTTAGAGCACCTCTAGCACCCTCCTGGCCCTCCAGCTCACCAGCGCCCTCTCTCTGGGCCCCTCTTTAGAGGATAGCGTCATCCTTGAGAGCAGACTATATGCTTGATAAAGGGGGGGCATTGAAGGATTTTCATCATTGTTGGGGTTAGTTGGGGCATGACGACCCCCCCCCCCTCCATGGTATGGCCTTCAGAATGGACCGATATGTTCATTTTTAGCCATTTTTCTCATGCATGGGTCAAATCTGGAGGAAACACCCCAATTTACCCACTACTTTGATTATTTTATATTATTTTTGTTTTAATTTTAAGTTGACATTTATAATTTCAAATTGACATTTAAAAAGACATGTTGTCCTAGATTCTATTTTATTTTTGTAAAGTGAGTGTGAAAAGGAATAAATAACTTTTCCCCACTTCATTTTTACACATCAAATTATGGGATTACACAAAATTTTCTGATTTTTACCCTTCTTGGGCTCAATGGAGTGATGCGCACCTCTTGAGGATGGATAAGCTTGCTAGTTTGGGGACAAATTTTTGAAGTCTTTGCTCTTGTTTCTTTGCTAAGGTGATGATAAGAGTTGTTTGCTTACACATGCACAAGGAGGTATCTAAGTCGTCTTCTCTTGATATTTCTTTGTTAAATGTTGGATTTGTCTTATCTAAGGTTGAATGGTGGCCATTGATGTTGCATTTTGCCCTAGAATAAGTCATTTTCAGTCTTTAGCTACCCCAGCATTGTCAACTTGATTTTTAGGTCTCCAAGTTTGTCTTAGCTAGGGAATCATCAACCAACCTTTGTTGTTGTTGAAGAAGCCCTAGTTTCCAAACTTGGCAAGTGCCATCTCAAGGGGAGGCTATCCTCCATTGATGCCTAGGGTTAGGGTGAATTTCTCATGCAAACTCTAGGTTGTTCTACATATTTAAACCTAATTTTTCTAAGTTTGTTCATGTTGTAAATATTATGTTAGTTTAGTCTTTTTGGTTTTTTGTAATCTAGTTTAATTTTTATGTTTCTTTGTAAATTTTATTAAATTAATTTTAAACCCTAAGTTCTGTTTTTTTTGCCCTAACTACAGAAATTGCAGAACCTAAACTTCATACAACCTCTTAATTTTCCTTCTCCTTCCTTCGCTCCCTTCACCCATCCATTCGGCCTCCCTCTCTCTAATTTCTCACACCCTTGGCCTCCCTCCTTTCCTATTCGTTGGCCCTTTCTTCCACCTACTGCAACCCTCTTCTCCCTTTACCTTTGCTGCCTCCCTTTTCTCCCTCGGCTGGCCTTCCCTTTTCTTCCTCTCGACTCCATCTCCCCCTTCTCCGTTTCTCCTTTCCTTTCTCCTTCCTCGCTACCCTTTTCAACTGTCCTCCTCTCCTTCCTCCCGCAGCCCTCTTCCATTCTCCTTCCTTTTCTCCTCCACAACCCTCCTTCACCATAGTCCGCGGCCTTACCTCTACTAAGATGGAACCAGGGCTGCAATTTATTGCAGACTACTACTCTTTCTCTTCCTTAAGACTCCCAACACCTGCACAACAGAAACAAAAAGTAAATCAATGCATTAGTAGTGTTTTCACCTCTGCTTGCATCTTAAAACTTGTCATTCATTGGGTAAAGTTATGATATTCCTATTTTATATAGAGGTCTGATTTTTTTACTATGCAAATGTTTAAAGTGGTTATGATTAGTGGAATATATTTGTGGCATACATAAATTATAATTATGCTTTTTATTATACCCTGCTATGCAATTAAAAGAGCTGAGTTCATAGACTTTTGAAGCTTGAGAGTAATTATGTTGAATATACAAATCTGAAATTACATGTGGTTATTGGAGGTTAATGTTGATTATTGATCAAGAATGTTTGTTGAATGCTAAACTGATTGGATTGACATGTGAGATTGTTTTGACTTGGATACGTTTGCACTAAACATTTGATGGTTAATGATAGTTAATGCATCATTCGCTAGCTCAATGAAATCATTTATGCATAACATTGTTGGCCTTAATAACTCTTGAACTAGTTCAAACTTTGTTGTTGATGTATACTTACATGATAAATCTGGTTGATAGTGAATACTTTGCTAATTATTCTTTGAATCGTTGTGGTTATATTATACTCATTGGTTGCAAGTTGACATAATACATGCTTATGATCTTTACATATTTACTTGCTACATCTATTTCATATCATGAATGTAACAAATGATATTTCATATATGATGATCTTGGATTGACCTTACACTTTCATTGAAGGATATACGTTGGTTAGTAATCCTTGGTGATTCTTTGGTCATTTACTTTGCATAACTTGCACCTATCGATATTGGATGATTAATTGTTATGTTTACATTGACTCCATTTAGGCATTGGTCTAACTAATATTTGCATAGAGAACATAGTATTTTGGTTGCATCAATGTTCTACAGGTCATCACAAGGGTACTTCTCCTTGGAGGTTCCGATGCTCCAAAGAAGTTAGAATCGTGATCGAGGTGACATTGGATCACTTTTTCTTATTTTTGCTTATCAGGAACTAGCCCTGCTAGTTTTCCCGGTAACACCCTCCATACGACATATGGAACTGTGACAAAACATGGTTACAGGAGGGAAGGAACTGTGGCATGCGGGTAATTTCCAAGAGAGGGAGTCAAAAAGTCCCAAAGATTCTTCCCAAGGGCAGGGATTGGATAACCATACTTTATTGTGTGAATGCAATTGGTTTTTCAATCCCTGGATTCTATTTTTTAAAGGGTAAAAGTCACCTGATAAATAAATCCAAAACTATGAATCAAGAGCATGCATCGTTGCACATCCCTATGCATGGATGACCAAAGAACTATTTTTGAACTGGATTTGTCATTTTGTAGCATCTATACTAGGTGGTGTGTATCCTAAGAATAGACACCTGCTAATTTTTTATGGCCATGGCAATCACATCGTACTGTAAACAATCGAGGAGGAAAACAGGTTGGCCATTGACTTATTAACATTGCTTTCCCATACAACTCACAGGCTGCATCCCCTCTATGTGAGTGTGTTTGGGCCCTTCAAGTGTTATTTTAGGTCAAAATGAGAATCATGGATGGTGAAGAACCTGGGGGTAGAGATAAAGAGGGTCAAGATAGCTAAGCTTCCAAGTAAATTTTTTAAAAGGGTCTCACACCCTCCAACATCAAGGCTATTTTTAGAAGAATAGGTATTTAGCCACTGAACTACAATGCTCTTATCCATGATACTAGTTGTATCCAGGAATTTAATGTGGATGATCAAGAGGAGGTGGATTCCCAAGATCATGTGGATGGCCAAGTAGATGTAGACGCTGGAGACAATATGTTGTCCATATCTCATGGAAACTTCCCATCTACGGATGATGGTGATGACGACAAAGAGGTCAACGTTACACAGTATGAACATGAACCAGCAAAAGAAGACATGTAGGAGGGCGAACCATACGAAGCACAGGTGGATTATGAATCATATACTCCATGTCTCAATGATGAGTTTGGTGAGGTCAATGGTGGTCATTTTCCAAACAAAAACAATGACCCCTTGACATTACCAACCATGGTATCACATCCATCATGGATGGAAGAATCAATGATGAACTTGAACATCCAGGTTGTCACAAACACCAATGATGAAAGCATTAGCATGCCTTCGTAGGCACCATTTATGCCTAGTGAAATTGTCCATTTTTATGTATATAATAGGTCAGAAGCAGATCCTAATGCAGAGAGTGAGGACACGGTTAAAGAGGTCAATGTAGATGAAACACCTATCCTAGATGCACAACAACCGCCACCAATGAAAACACCGACACTTGGTCGATTCCTGAAGTTGCCAATGAAGATGGTGCCACCACGGCGGAGGACAGTAACAACAAATGCTCTATGTTTGGGTCGAGGTTCTCAGCTTCTAACATCAAAATACTACATCATCTTTTTGATGGATCCTCAACAAAAGAAACATGACATGGAAAAATTAAAACAACGACATAAAGACCTTGCACAAGGAAGGAAGGAAGTTAGGTTGATAGTAGTCGAACAACATGCGTTGGAAATGACTGAAAGAGCGAAAAAATAGGAAGAGAAGGAGCATCGAAAGGTACTGTTAAGGGAGGAAAAGGAAGCAAGAAAGGCACAACATATGGATGAAAATTATGGGGATAGCTTTGCACAAAATGCAAACCCATAGGAGGAAAGGAATATGATGGCCAATTCATTGGAACATATTCCATATAATACACAGTTCTATACATACATTATCAACATTCAATTACCACACTATCATCAAGCAGGCACAACCCACCCCTTTATTCCTACAAGTGCAACACACAATTCTATGTTTTCTTATCCAACTCGTCCCATTAACCAGGGAGTGTCGAGCACATCTCAGACCTGTGGCTTTTCTATTCCCCCATGGATGCAAGTAGCAAATTGGCCTCAAAAAA
The DNA here is from genome assembly GCA_027924585.1 of Larix kaempferi. Taxonomy (NCBI): domain Eukaryota; kingdom Viridiplantae; phylum Streptophyta; class Pinopsida; order Pinales; family Pinaceae; genus Larix; species Larix kaempferi. Next base: position 16,812,957 of record BSBM01000924.1, on the reverse strand, counting down.
ACGCATTCACCAATGCTCATCCTAATCAAGCATGCTTAGCTATGCCAATCATTTTAGCTCAAGCAGGTAGGTCGACAAGCTTGGGAAATGAAGATAGTCAATGGAATCAAGCTTCATGATGTCGACTAACCACATGCAAAGTGGATTTTGTGGGTGACAATTTTTGGATGTTGGGGAAGGATTTTTTGTATTCGAGGAACTATATTTAGTTACTATTTTAGTATTTACTATAACTGTAAGAACCCTACTTTTCGGCACTCTAATTTTGATGACTATTTTTCAGCACTCTATCAATGCACCTTCAACAACATGCCCACGTTCAAGGTGAACCTATTGGTAGCAACAACTACAATTGGAGTGCAACAAACAACATATAGCTGACTCTATATGTAACTAGCAAGACCACTACTATTTATCTTTCTTTCCAAATCAACACTTTAGGGTTTCCATATATATCTTAACCATGTAACACCACAGCTGTTATCCTACATGCATGTTAAATATTTTAGTTATATATCATTTTGCTTACATGATAAATTATTTTATCTAAAGAAATTCTTATGACTTATTTAAGATATATCTTTTGTTGAATGTAAGAGCCGTGTGTTAGGTTGGTGGTAACATTTAATTCACTGAGTTTAAGTCACTTTTGGAGGGTTTTACCACACTTTTACTCGATCTATGTTCTTTCCCTATGCATTCTTGTTTGGGTCACTTGCATGGGCATTAGACTCTAAGGAATTAATACTTATACTATGAGATTTCACAATGAAACAATGTAATGTAATGTGACACTGAGGATTATAAAGAGACGAGATCAAATCTCATTTGAAGGTCGATGAAGTGCACAATTCATGGATTGGCAAACCCATGACCATATCAAGTTGTGTCAATGACCACAATCCTAAAATTATAATTTGTATGTCAATTGAAGCATAACCATCAAGTATAAGCTACAGATAACGCTAACAACAACATGAATGTAACATTAAACATATAACATGTGAATAAACTACCATCAAACACTTTCACACTTGGAAAATCAATTACACATTGGAAAAGCAATTACACCACTGAAAATCAATTACAGAAGTAGACCAATGTATTGCAGTTCTATGAGTGTATGCAAGTACTTGAAAATATACATGGAAGACAATATTAAGCATGCACTTATGCGTATGAAGCCATCAATAAAATCACATCGCAAGCTTAAAATAAAGAGCTAATGTAGCATCCACATTGAGTACGCATGATTTTAAGTAATTGCTTACTAATTCGCTACATAAATAAAAAGATTCAGATCATAAATAATAGATGATAGTAGCAACGTTATCAACCATAAGCATACATTATCAACATCACCGAATTATCAACCATAAATAACCATAAGCAAGATGACAGCAACAACATTATCAACATCACCAAATTATACTCGAAATGGAGCAAACCACTCAAAGGTTCGATCCAGGGGGGAAACATAAAAATCATCAACATAACTGAATTATACATGACAACAGCAACATTATCATCCATAAGCATACATTATCAACATCATTGAATTATCAACCATAACTAACCATAAGCAAGATGACAATAACAACATTATCAATATCATCAAATTATACTTGAAATGGAGCAAACCACTTCGAGGTTCGAACCATATGGCCAACATAAAAATCATCAACATAACTGAATTATACATGACAGTAGCAACATTATCAACTATAAGCATACATTATCAACATCACATAATTATCAACCATAACTAACCATAAGCAAGATGATAACAGCAACATTGTCAACATCACCAGATTATAATCAAAATGGAGAAAAGCACTCAAAGGTTCAAGCTAGAGGATCAACATAAAAATCATCAACATAACCGAATTATACTAAAGAGGGAGCAAACCACTCACGGGTTCGAGCCGCAGAGACAACCAAAATATTACACACATAACCAAATCATACACATAATGGAGCAAAAACCTTACAGGTTCGAGCAACATGGTTAACAAAAAAATCATCAACATAACCTAATCATACGCCAGATGGAGCAAACTATGCATAGGTTCGAGCCACGAGGTGGACCAAAATATTAAGCAAATCACCGAATTATACTCAAAATGGAGCAAACCAATCACAGGTTCGAGCCACGGGAAAACAAAATAGTATCAACCTAACTGAATTATACCCATAATGGAGCAAAAAACTTACAGCTTCAAGCCACATGGCTAACACAAGAATCATCAAAATAACCCAAGCACACGCCATAGGGAGCAAACTACTCACAGGTTCGAGCCACGGGGCCAGCCAAAATATTATCAACAATACCGAATTATACCAAAATGGATTAAAGCAATCATAGGTTCAAACCACGACAAACCAAAATAGTATCAACTTAAACCAAATATACGCCAACGGCTATAGGGAACCCAATAATATATCAAATTAACCCAAATATACACCAACATGACCAACCCCTTAACAGGTTCGAGCAACGGGGTGGTTGACCAAAACCCTAGAAAAATAGAGCCAACCATACATTTTTCCACATAAACATAGCAAAACCATTAGAGGTTCGAGCCATGGGGTGGCCAAAATAAGATATATTTGCATGCACCAAAATTCAATGCAAATCCATAATAGGTTCGAGCCATGGGGTGGCCGACCAAAACCCTGCAAGTAAATAGAGCCAACCATACATTTTTCCACATAAACATAGAAAAACCATCACAAGTTCGAGCCATTAAGTGGCCAAAATAAGATATATTTGCATGCACTAAACTTCAACGCAAACCCATAACAGCTTTGAGCCACGGGGTGGCCGACCAAAACTCTACAAGTAAACAAATCCAACGTGGCGCAGAGGAGGGCACATCGCTATTGGCGTCCCTCCCCTAAATTCATAAAAAGGTTATGATGATAAAAGGATTGGCTCTAGTGCTTCCTCTATTGTTGAAAATCATTTTATATAAATCCATGATTAATTATAGGCCTCTCCTCCACCCCTTCGTGACAAACAATGAGGGAGTTTGTGTTACATATCATTTTCTTCTTTCAACACATGGTGTATATGTTTACTTTGTTATAAATGTTATTATATGATACAAATTAGCACATCTGCAAGTATCTGCATTACACGTGTAGATGAAAACACCAATAAGGATCACCAACTCTACGTTGATGTTTTATGAAAACACCATTAAGGATCACCAACTCTACAGTGATGTTTTTAAATTCTATTATTATACACTTAATTTAATCAAATAATTATTTGATAAATAATTTCTTTTTAAATTTTTTAATCCCATCTTTATTGAAGTTTAAAATTTGTTATATAATAACTATATTTTTTTAAATCATATATAACCCTTACCCCAATGAAATAATCTCTGTAAATAATATGCAAGACCTTTTCCAACACGTATTTGTAGGTGCCACATAAATGGTATATCTAGTTATCAATAGAGCTTGGACGTCCAATATTAGTGACATATATAAAACTTCTCTGCTTATTTGTGCTTCCACTGCAACAAGTAATATCAGAGCAGGTATACGAAGCTTGGAAACAGAAATCGGTGGAGGGACTCGCTATTGCTGCGTGAGGAAGAGATCGCATGGTTTCCATAGCCGAGTCGTCGCCTCTGTGGACACGTTATGTGATTTGGGAAGGCGAAAATTTAAAGTTATCGCACCCATAGCCTCTATAGGGGAGCGAAAATATATGTGGCACTTACGAAATTAAATGTTTTGAGATTTTCGCTTCATTAATCGATAATACTTTCACAATGTGAAAAATCAACCTTTTTTTTAAGTGGACGTGGTTTAAGGTATGTGTTTGATTGATTTTAAATACTATTTAAAATAATGGGCAAAGCTTGTCACTTAATGGAGTTGTAACGCTCATCCATGCATATTTTAAATATTTGTTCACATTGGATTTTACTTTGAAAGGTGGATCGAGGTTTGAACTTTAAAGAGTGGAATGTGGTGATATATGTTTAAGTGTTTTTGTTTAAATATAAAGTGGGAGTTATAAGGTGAAATGTTTTATAAAGGTTTTTCAGATATTAAATATATTTCTTTTTGTTAAAAAGCTCTTGTATTCATACTTTATTTCTATTTAGAATTAAGTTTTAAAATATTTGATCCACGGTCTTAAAAGAGCTTCGTTTTTTATAAGATTTGGTATGGTCTCTTTGAGAAAATGGCAAAGATGTTCGAAGTGGAAAAAATTAATGAGGAGATTAATTTTGAGTTATGGAAGTTCAAAATGAGAGATCTGCTTGTGAAACAAGGAGTGCAGAAAGCACTGGTGGGAAAATCAAAGAAGCCTGCAGACATGTCAGGCGAGGAATGGAAAGAGCTAGATTCAAGAGCGTGGAGTACCATCCGTATGTGCCTAGTAGATGAAGTCATGTTCAATTATGTTGGAAAGGAAACAACAGCTGGTCTATGGAATAAACTAGAAATCCTTTACATGACAAAATCCTTAACAAACAGGACCTGTAGAAGAAAACGCTATATGCCCTGCAAATGGAGGAAGGTACGAGAATCCCTGATCATTTAAATACTTTTAATGATCTGATCTATCAATTAGCCAGCTTGGATGTAAATCTCAATGATGAAGACAAGTCAGTTGCCTTGCTATGTACTATGCTTGACTCTCGGGATAATATGGTCACCTCAATGTGGATTAGTAATATAGAATCCTTTGATTATGACATTGTTGTTGGAGCCTTGTTATGTGATGAGGTGCATAGAAAGAACAGTGCAGAAACCTCGACAACAACAACAATGGTGGCTAGAGGTTGATCCATAGAATGAGGGAATAATTCGAGAGGTGCATTCAGATCCAAATCAAGAGTTAAGAAGGGTAAGATGAAGTGATGGTACTGTAATCAATCAGGCCATCTAAAGAAGGATTGATGGAAAAGACAAGCATCCAAAGAAGATTCCAGGAAGGAAGCAAACACAATAAAAATAAAATCAAGTATGGTTGACGAGGTACGGTTTGTTTCTAATGTTTTGGAATATCATCATGATTGGTTGTTAGATTCTAAAGCCTCTCACAATATGTGTCTTCACAGAAACTGGTTCTCAACTTACCAACCCATTAATATTGTATAGTTTTCATGGGAAATGACATTTCCTGTAGAATTGTTGGGATTGGTAGTATCAAAGTTAAAATGTATGACGGCACTATGAGAACACTTACAGAGGTGAGGCATGTTCCTGAACTTAGGAATAACTTAATATCCATGGGAGTTCTAGATTCTTGGTTATAAATTTTCAGGTCAAGGTGGAGTTATGAAGGTGTCCAAGGGAATTTTAGTTGTCATGAAGGCTAAAAGAATTGAGAACATTTATAAGCTTGACATAATTACTAAGATAATTCATGCAGTTGTAGTCGTTGAAGATGCAGGTGACTCTTCTCGTTTATGGCACCAGCGTTTGGGCCATTTGAGCAAGAAAGGGATGAAGATACTTGCATATCATAAGTTGCTTCCTAGCCTAAAATATATGAATTTAAAGTTCTGCAAACATTGTTTGTTTGGTAAATAGTCTAGACAGAAATTTAAAACAGGAAAGCATGTAAGTAAAGTTGTCCTAGATTACATCCATTCAGATCTTTGGGGACCAGCCCCTACTGTTTCTTTTGGAGGATGATCATATTTTGTTACATGTATAGATGATTACTCTAGAAAGGTATGGATCTACTTATTGAAAAGAAAAGTTGATGTGTTTACTGCTTTTAATTAATTTAGAGCTTTGGTTGCAAAAAGCACTAACAGGTCAATCAAGTGTTTGAGGACAGATAATAGCAGTGATTTCACATCTAAGGAATTTGAAAACCACTGCAAGGAAGCTCGAATCGAAAGACACAAAACCACGGTTCTCAACAAAATGGTGTTGTTGAACGCATGAATAAGACTCTTCTAGAAAGAGTAAGGAGCATGCTCAGTAATGCCAAGTTGCAGCAGGAATTTTGGGGAGAATCAATTCGTACAGCATGCTATCTAGTAAATCAATCACCATCAACTACAATAGACTGTAAGATTCCATAAGAGGTATGGACAGAACACCCCTGTGATTATTCAAATCTTAATATTTTTGGTTGTGATGCTTATGCTCTTATTCCCAAGAATCGGTATTCTAAGTTAGATCTGAAATCAAAAGGATATGTCTTTGTTGGGTATGGTGATGGAGTTAAGGAATACAGATTGTGGGATCCTATTTCCCACAAGATCATCATTAACAGAGATGTTGTATTTGATTAATTGTCACTCATTAAATAAGATGTGGTAGATGGTGAAATGAAATAGGCAGAAGTACCACAGATTCAAGGAATTCAGTTGGAGACTCAATCATCTACAGGTGAGGAGGAGCATGAATACGTTCATGAAGAACCTCCTGCAAAAAAAGATGAGGTTACAAAAAATTCCCGGGAAACCGAGGAAGTGCCACAACAAACTTTGCAAAGATCTACACGGGTCAGAAAATTTCCTACAAGGTATGAAGATTTTGCTTCATTTGTTGCTTTGATTTCTAATGATGGGGAACCTAGTTGTTATCATGAAGCAATGGAGGTATCCGAAAGTGTTAATTGGAAATTAGTAATGAAGGAAGAAATGGATGCCTTGCAAAAGAACAACACATGGGACTTGGTAGAACTTCCAAAGGACAGAAAAGTTGTTGGTTGCAAGTGGGTCTACAAGCTGAAGAAAGGTGTTGATGATAAAGTGTTATCGGACAATCCACTCGAGTGTACGCGATCCGGATCTCCCTAGCTCAAAGTGAGTCTAAAACAAATAGAACAGACTACTCATGCATTTCCTAGATCTACTTAAGGATCGAGTACTAGATGTCTTACCTTTTCACTATGCAATCCTTTCTCCTGAATGTTGATCCACGTCCCACGGTCGTCAGATCCAAGTTGCAAGACCTGTCAATACAAGAAACAAGAGAAACCAGTAAAAGACATCTATACAATAAGAGATCTAAGTAAACAGTTAAGCAGGTAAACTACTCAATATCATTACACATACGAACAACATTGGTGGAAAGCATTTGTATTACTGCAAATAGAGGAGTACATGATAGAGATATAGAACCACAACCAAGGCTTAATGTTGTAGCCCTTCTCCGACAAAGCTAATTGCCATATCCTTCGAAGGAATTATGAGTTCTCCAATAGGTGAGTGGAGATGTTCTAAATGTGATTTCACCAGCATGTAGATACCATAGTCTTCCTCCCTTTGGGATGGGAGTGAGCTTCATTCATATAGGACTAAATGGCTAGGGTATGGATAGGATAGGTTGAGAGATGGTAGGAGAGGCTTAAGGGATCTCCCCAAAGGTCTAGGAACCGAGTGCCAACTCTTCCAAGAGGTCAGGGATAGGGTCCCAAGTTAGCAAGCTTCGAGATGGACCTCGAAGAAGCTATTTTTTCCATTTAACTGACTTTGTCGCACCCTGTAATGGAGCAAGGTGCGACATCGCATGTTTCTAGTGTGCAACCTGCAACGACCCTTCAAAACTGAGCACAACTGGGTACAAATCCTCCCAGAATGATTATTTAGTCCAAGTATCTTCAAGGGTATATACACTGAATCTCATGATGAGTAGATTTTGGGTGTAACAGAATGCCCCCAAAGCACGAAGTTGTTGAAGATAGATAGGTGAAGTGCTTTGATAGAAGTAATGGCAATAGACCCGTCGGACGAAGGACACTGCTGCAGTACAACTGACTCTGAACTGACAATCTCATATGAAGTACAATATGGCTGCCAACCAATACATTGAAAATCCATGGTAGTAATGACCAACTAAACACAATCATGGCTACTAGACACAAGCGTAGATCCATGATGAGATGATAACACAGCCACGACCAATACAAAAGTGGATCCGTGTGATATAACTCAATACAAACTCCATCGCAACCTGGGTAAAACATGACTCCCCAGGGTCTTCAAGCTGAACCCGCAATGATACGAATCTATCCATGTGATTACAAATGTCTTGACGTCGAACATGGTAGAAACCACTTGATTACCAGCCATTGATGTAAACCGTTAACAAGTGCAAGGGAGATCACCATTGATGTCAATGATTCCCAAGGTATCACAGTACATATCATCAAGCGTGAATAAATGAGTTGAAGTCAAACGCGAGATGAAATCTTTCAATCAAGAGTCAATGATGTAAACTCATGATGAAAGCGAGGTAACCTTCCATTGAGGCATGCAGGGCCAAGGTACTTGATTGGTTTCTAGATTCGATCCTCGGATGATGAGTTGAAGTCGACAAGGATGAATCCGTCGAAGGAGGGCCATGATGAATCCCCCATCAATCGACATGAAACACGACAAAAGATGTGTAGAGTGGATCGGATAGTACAACAACATGTGAGACTGACACAAAGTAAACCGATATGGTGACGGGTGTACTGACTGCAGATGATAAATGATAGATGTGTTCTTGAACATGGGCATGGCATGACTCGGCAGTATTGACACAATGAGTACGACGCAAACTTCCAATGCAATCGATGATGGGAGCTTTCTTTGAAAGAATCAAAGGAGTAACAGGACTCAGAGAGTAAACGGGGACTCATAGATAAACAGATGACCCAAGTACTGTATGAAAATGCAGATGAGTGCCATGTTCAAGAACGACTACATACTGCCACTAATAAGGTATGTAACACAAACACTTTCCTTTTTCCCCATCATGAATTATGAGTGCCTCATGTGTTTTTTTACAAGCTTGATGAGGGTAACCAGATGCTCGGTATAACTCATCTCATAGATGAGTCCAATTCCAAATATTTTACGAACCTAGGATAGGAGGGGTTCGTCCCATGACAGGCCCTTCAATGTGAAAAATTTTAACGATTCCATAGAAGGCAAAACTCGGTCGTCATTTCATGTTTAGAGAGTCTGAAAAGAAATAAAGAAGACTCCAATGGTCATTTTTCGTAAAGTTAGCATCATCGCCCGAAAAAGGGTAAAACAATGTGGGAGAGGACTCTTCCAGTCATGATCGGCTGGAGTATACCTTTTTAGTAATTAGTGCCTCCTAGTCTGAAAAAGGGGTAAACTATCACCAGGAAGACAACCATTCAAATACTTTAACAAGCATGAACGTGACAAGTTCGCTTGGCAATCTTTTCATTTTCGAGAGCCTGAAAAGAGCTTAACGGTAGACTCCGGGGGGTGTCCTTTTCCGTGGAAGTTTAACGAGCCCGAAAAAGTGATAAATCATAACTCAGTACTTGTTCTCATAGTTCTGTGAGTACGAGAACAAATGAAGAGTAAACTCATCATCACGCAATAATTACAGACTAACCGTTGCAAAAATAACGACAAAACATTCAAGGGAGTGTTCATACCTAGGATGATCGTTGTGATGCGAGAAATGGCACAAAATACCACTTACAACTCCTACACACTAGAAAATGTGTCAAATAGCCTCAAATATGACAAAAATTATGATAAATGGCCCAAGAGCATCAAAATATTTGAAAAGGAATATTCCATTCTATTTATAAATAGAAAAATGGGCCAAAATAGATTTCATTGTTTCATTTGCCAATTTGGGAGGAGAAGTACCAATTTGGAGCCAAAACTTTCTTTGCCGATTCCGGGAGCTACGATCTGCCATTTCACCAACCGTCCGGATCAGGTAGGCCTAAACTTCATCCAGCAACTTTCCAGTGGATTAGATTTTGTTTTTAGGTTCATTTTTTGGGTTTTTTTATGAGTTCATGGAGGGCTACTGCGCTCTCGGCTCGTCGCAGTTGGCCCTTTTGGGACCTGCGATGCGACTGAGTCATCGCAAGCCTCGAATGGGTGAAGTGCGATGACATCGCACTGTACGCAAACGTACAGTGCAACGACGGAGTTGCAAATTCCAAACATCAAAAAGAATCCAAAAAATGGACTTGTGAAGGTTGAAGTAGGACCTAACAATGTTTAAATGCCCTTCTTGGCAGGTTGTTTGCTAGCCAACATGGTTTCAGAGTGGCGGGAAAGAGAACACGAGATAGAAGATGAACAAGCTACCAACGATCCACAATGCGTGGATGCCTTGAGGAACTGTGGTTTACTCAAGTTCTTTGAGATTCAGGGGATGAGATCCCAAATCCCATTGCTATCACACATGCTCCAGAGTTGGGATGCATCCCAACTATATTTCGTGATTGGTGAGCACTGTTCGGGTACACAGGGTACTACCAAAGGACCGAACACCAAGAGCAACCACTTCACACAAACATATCACAGATCAACACACCGATGTTTTGACGTGGTTTAAACCCTCTTGAGGGAAACACTCCACGGCCCCGGCCAAATAGCTTCTACGGGACAATTTATTATGCAAAGAAAGAAAGTTACAAATGAGCTTCTCATAATTGATCAACTAAACAATGACCCTCCATGCTCTTTAAATAGAGATCATGGACCAATCGAGTGTTAAGCCACGGATCAAGGTTAGGTTTGATCTAAGAGAAGTTGAGCCGTCGGATCAATCGATGTCGGAAACATATCGTGACCGTTGGATTAAGTATTTACAAATGCATACTAATGCATACTAAAGAAACACACTATCCCTAACGGATATATTACACAAGTTGATCTTAACTAACTCCTAAGTGTCTAAATATCCTAACATCCCCCCTTAAGAACAACTTGGGATAGGATTGAAGGATTTACAAAAGTGACACTATTAGGAGAAGGAAGGAGGCATTAGATCCTATCCCCCCTTAATGACAAGTTCCTGAACTCCTAACATAGATCAAAGTTTAGAAAACTTCGCTTCTGTAAGAGACTTGGTGAAGATGTCTGCAACTTGATCATCTGTAGGGCAAAAGAGCACTTCAAGAACCCGATCATGAACAAGATTTCTGATGAAGTGCATATGTAGCTCAATGTGTTTGCTGCGTTGATGTAGAACTTGATCTTTGGCAAGCTTGATGGCACTTTGATTGTCGCACCAAAGTGGAGTAGGCTGCTGCTGCTCGAATCCAAACTCTGAAAGGATCTGTCGAAGCCATAAAGCTTCCTGACTGGCATTAACTGCTGCTCGATATTCTGCCTCTGCTGAAGAAAGAGCAAGAGCTTGTTGTTTCTTACAAGCCCAAGTAATAGGTCCAGATCCGAGACTGAAAACATAACCTGCAGTAGACTTTCGATCATCAGGATCGCCGGCCCAATCTGAATCAGTGAAACCAACCAACAAAGGTTTCCCCCCTGTAATGTAATGAATCCCAAACTGAACTGTACCTCGAATATATCGAAGTATTCTTTTAGCTGCTTTCCAGTGACTTTCATGAGGTGTCTGCATATAACGGGAAACTCGACCAACGACAAAGGAAAGGTAAAGACGGGAATGAGTCAAGTATAAGAGACTACCAACAAGCTGACGATACAAGGTGGCATCGAATTCAGGTGAAGTACAAGTGGCAGAAAGTTTGACTCCAGACTGGAAGGGAGAAGGGGCTGGTGTACAATCTTCCATGTGAAAGCGACGAAGAAGGTCACAAGCATACTTAGACTGAGAAAGAAAGATTCCTTCTTTGGTTTGTAGGACTTGGAGACCAAGAAAATAATGTAAATGTCCTAAGTCTGACATTTCAAAATTTTGTTTAAGACTGGATTTCACATGGGTTATAAGTTTAGGATCACTACCAGTAAGAATAAGGTCATCAACATATAGAACAAGTATGATGAGATGGTTTCCTACTTTCTTGGTATAGACATTGGGGTCAGAATGGCATCTAGAAAAACCAGTGTCAAGGAGAAAGTTATCCATTTTGGCATACCAAGCTCTAGGAGCTTGCTTAAGGCCATATAAGGATTTCTTAAGGCGGCAGACACGGCTAGAGTTATTCTGAACATAGCCAGGAGGTTGTTCCGTGTAAATTTCCTCTTGTAAATCACCATGTAAGAAGGCAGACTTGACATCCATTTGATGGACTTCCCAGTTGTGTAAGGCTGCAAGGGAAAGAACAAGGCGGATGGAGTTCATTTTTGCGACGGGAGCAAAGGTTTCATTGTAGTCAATCCCTTCAACTTGGGAAAAACCTTTGGCAACTAACCTTGCCTTAAGTCTTTCAACACTTCCATCTGATGCATACTTAGTTCTGTAGACCCATTTACAGCTGACAAGTTTTCTTCCTTTTGGAAGAGGTACAAGATCCCAAGTATCGTTCGCCATTAAGGAACGATATTCTTCATCCATGGTTGCATCCCAATCTGGATTCCCTGAAGCTTCTGCAAAAGTTTCTGGATCATGATTCTCGGAAACTTGAGCCAAAAGAGAAGAGGCTTGCTGAAACTGAGAACGTGTTCAACGTTGATCTCTAGGATCACCGGCAATATCACCAGCTGCTTCACATGTTGAACGGACCCATCGAGGAAGCACTTGTGCTGGTGCAACTGGAGGAACATGAGCAGGCGGAGGTGGATTTTCATCCTCACTGTCATCATCAGAAACAAAGTTTGAAACCTGTAAAGGAAGTTGGAAGAAGAAGAAGAAGGCACAAACGCCGAATCAGGCTCGCAGGCCACAGATGGCACAATCGCCGAGTTAAGCTCGCAGGCCAAGAGATTTTCATCAAATTTAACATCTCTTCTAATGATTATAGCATGAGAATGTGGTTGAAGAAGTCTATAACCTTTTACATCTTCAAAATATCCAACAAATATGCACTTTTCACTTTTAGGCTGCAATGCTTTCCGTTTTTCATCCGAAATGTGAGCCCATGCTTCACTACCAAACACACGAAAGTGACTTACATCAGGTTTAATTTTACTCCATGCTTCTTTCGGTGTTATACCTTGTAATGCTTTTGTGGGGGTGCGATTAACTATGTAATTTGCACAATTTATGGCTTCAGCCCAAAATTGAAGACTTAGTCCCTTAGATTGGATCATACAATTAACCATTTCTTTTAAAGTGCGGTTCTTCCGCTCAGCTACACCATTTTGTTGTGGTGTATATGGAACAGTGTGCTGTTGTTGGATGCCTTGTTCAGTGTAGAAAGTAGTGAATTGTTTGTTAACATATTCTCCTCCATTGTCAGATCTTAACTTAATAATTTGATGACCAGATTGTTTTTCAACAAGGGCCTTGTAGGCCAAGAACATGTTAAATACTTCGCTCTTAAGTTTTAGGAAATAAACCCAAGTGCGTCTGGTGTAATCATCAATGAAAGTTAAGAAATATTTGAAACCAGAAAAGGAAGCAGATGGAAGAGGACCACACAAGTCACTATGCACAAGCTCCAAGGGAACCAAGGCGTGCCAAGAGGCACGTTTGTCAAAACTGTCCCGATGATGTTTTCCAAGTACACAACCGGAACAAACACTATCTCTGCAAGATACCATCGGAAGACCTGTCACCATATTTTCTTTACATAGTTGTTGCAATGAGCGATAATTTAAGTGACCAAATCGCTCATGCCAAAGTTTGCTCAAGTTATCACTATGAGCAACAAAAACTGAAGGGAAAGGTGATGACCCAAAGTTGTTAAACTTGTACAACCTGGTAATATCATGAACAATTCCGGTAGCTAGGACCTGTTGAGGATCTTTAAAATTCTTGATTACAACTTGGTGATATGTAAAGGTCACAGTTTTACCTTCACCAGAATGAGTGATCTGATAGACTGATAACAAATTGCAGGAAATTCTTGGAACACATAGTACATCACTAAAATGACCATTATCTACTGGAACTGTTCCAGCTCCTACAACACTTAGAGATCTATCATCACCAACAAATATTTATTTGGTATTACATTCATGCATAGTAGAAAATATGGCTTGATCCTTAGCCATATGATAAGATGCTCCAGAATCAATGAGCCATTCATTTGAAGTAGAAGAAGAAGATGCATTATAAGAATAATCAGAAGCACAAAGTGCATGTCCATGAGAGGTAGATTCTGAAGGCGAATCTAGGCTGATGTGGTGCTTCTTCATTGTTGCTTCCACAGCTGCCATCTTCTTGAAACACTTTGATTCATCATGATTATCTTTCCCACAATAGTTGCAATGACGCTCAGTCTTCTTGCCTTTTGGCTTGGATCCTTTGTCATTTTTTAAAGAAGGAGCTGACTGAGAGGGTTTTGGACCCTTGTTTGACTTATTATTGCGAATATTTGGTTTCTTGGGAGGCTTGGACTTTTCTTTCTGTTGGGACAATAAGGCTTTCCCAAATGTATCTGCATTATTGATTATTCCAAGATGAATGAGTTTATCTTGTTCTCTAATCAATGAATCACAAAAGGATTCAAGACTAGGCTCTTGATAGCTAGCTGCATTCAAGGATGCTTTCATGGAGTAAAATGTAGATACAAAAACAGAATATGCAGGTCCAAGTTTGGAAAGAATATGATAAATGCATTGTTTGTCTTCCCTCTCAATCTTACATTCTGCACATAAGAGTTTAAGAGTTTTGTACTTGGATAAATAATCTTGAATGCATGAAAAGTCACTTGGATTTAAAGAAATCAACTCATTTTCGAGTTGGTGACCTCGAATTTCATTGTGTTTACCAAACACAGATTCCAACTTGTCCCAAGAAGCATTAGGTTCATCAATTCCAGATAGGTGGAATCGCAAATCAGTAGAGATTGACATCCCAATCAATCCACGAGCTTCGCCACATCTATTTGCCCATTTTATTTTCTTATCATCATCGGTGGGTTCTTTTTCTTTCCCTGTTGTAATTCTGAAAAGTCCCCTACTTCGTAGAACATCCTCCATACGAGATTTCCATGAGAAATAGTTGGAACTGTTAAGTAGAATATCACAAAGGGCGGCCATATTTGTAAATTAATGGCTGTAAAAGTAGAAACCAATAGTCTGGATGTGAAGAGCTCGAAAAAAATAGGCGGTTTCAAAAAAAACGGCACTGAAAACGGACTCTGTATGATGAAGTTATGCTTGAACAAAGAAACTATTGAAGATGTCCCCGATAGTGACGTGGCAGCTAGAGAATGTCCAGCAAAAAAAAGAACCCCCCTCTTCCCAAGATGAACCTTTTGACAATCACTTTACAAGAAAGTTGCTTTAAGTGAACCACTTTTGTAAAATAAGTGATTTCATTTTTACAATGATATTACTTTTAAATAGTGCAACAATAAAAAAAATTTAAGTGACTCATTTGTATTTTTATTTTTTTATTATTTAAGTGAGATGCACTTTTACAATAAAGTAACTTGAAATTAGAAATTGCATGCACTTTTTCTTTTAAAAGTAACTTCCTAAGACTTTAACTCAAGATCTATTAAGGAATAAAGCAACTTTGAACCAAGTGAGCTAGATTAAAAGGTATGTAAAATATGGGAATGAGGAAGGGGGCTTTTTTTCTTTTTTTTTACTCTTCTTGCTCGGTTTGCGTGCTTGCCCTTTTTCCTGCAAAACAAACCACAAATCGAAAAAAAAAAAAAAAATTCCACACTTGTGGAGTTAGATCTTGTTAGCTTGCCCGGAAAGTTTATGTTTTCTCTCTGTTTCTGATTTGCCGAGATCGCGCAAGGTGCACGGCAAAGAGCATACGCAGCCGAGAAAAACCATTTCCCTTTCTGTTTCTGATTTGCCGAGATCGCTCAAGGTGCACAGCAAAGAGCATACACAGACGGGAAAGCAACAATCCGAACCAAAAAAAATCTAACAGTAAAAAAAATGAATTATGAGATTCAAAAAACGAAATAAAAAAATGCGTCACTGTAACATTATACCTTCAGATCTGATAAAATACGCGTTTCTGGAGCAACCGGGAACCGTTTTCGATCAAATGAAAACTATTTCCCAATGGAAACGACACTCCGGACGCAATGGAACACCTACCACAGCCCAGAAATGCACAGAAATACCAGAACTAGAAACCCTTTTGAGTTTCGGCAAAAGCAGTTCAAGATCTATATCATAACCGGAAGCGGCACTTCATAAAAGCTCTGATACCATGTTCGGGTACACAGGGTACTACCAAAGGACCGAACACCAAGAGCAACCACTTCACACAAACAGATCACAGATCAACACACCGATGTTTTGACGTGGTTTAAACCCTCTTGAGGGAAACACTCCACGGCCCCGGCCAAATAGCTTCTACGGGACAATTTATTATGCAAAGAAAGAAAGTTACAAATGAGCTTCTCATAATCGATCAACTAAAAAATGACCCTCCATGCTCTTTAAATAGAGATCATGGACCAATCGGGTGTTAAGCCACGGATCAAGGTTAGGTTTGATCTAAGAGAAATTGAGCCGTCGGATCACTCTATGTCGGAAACATATCGTGACCGTCGGATTAAGTATTTACAAATGCATACTAATGCATACTAAAGAAACACACTATCCCTAACGGATATATTACACAAGTTGATCTTAACTAACTCCTAAGTGTCTAAATATCGTAACATCCCCCCTTAAGAACAACTTGGGATAGGATTGAAGGATTTACAAAAGTGACACTATTAGGAGAAGGAAGGAGGCATTAGAGCCTATCCCCCCTTAATGACAAGTTCCTGAACTCCTAACATAGATCGAAGTTTAGAAAACTTCGCTTCTGTAAGAGACTTGGTGAAGATGTCTGCAACTTGATCATCTGTAGGGCAAAAGAGCACTTCAAAAACTCGATCATGAACAAGATTTCTGATGAAGTGCATATGTAGCTCAATGTGTTTGCTGCGTTGATGTAGAACTGGATCTTTGGCAAGCTTGATGGCACTTTGATTGTCTCACCAAAGTGGAGTAGGCTGCTGCTGCTCGAATCCAAACTCTGAAAGGATATGTCGAAGCCATAAAGCTTCCTGACTGGCATTAACTGCTGCTCGATATTCTGCCTCTGCTGAAGAAAGAGAAAGAGCTTGTTGTTTCTTACAAGCCCAAGTAATAGGTCCAGATCCCAGACTGAAAACATAACCTGCAGTAGACTTTCGATCATCAGGATCGCCGGCCCAATCTGAATCAGTGAAACCAACCAACAAAGGTTTCCCCCCTGTACTGTAATGAATCCCAAACTGAATTGTACCTCGAATATATCGAAGTATTCTTTTAGCTGCTTTCCAGTGACTTTCATGAGGTGTCTGCATATAACGGGAAACTCGACCAACGGCAAAGGAAAGGTCAGGACGGGAATGAGTCAAGTATAAGAGACTACCAACAAGCTGACGATACAAGGTGGCATCGACTTTAGGTGAAGTACAAGTGGCAAAAAGTTTGACTCCAGACTGGAAGGGAGAAGGGGCTGGTGTACAATCTTCCATGTGAAAGCGACGAAGAAGGTCACAAGCATACTTAGACTGAGAAAGAAAGATTCCTTCTTTGGTTTGTAGGACTTGGAGACCAAGAAAATAATGTAAATGTCCTAAGTCTGACATTTCAAAATTTTGTTTAAGACTGGATTTCACATGGGTTATAAGATTAGGGTCACTACCAGTAAGAATAAGGTCATCAACATATAGAACAAGTATGATGAGATGGTTTCCTACTTTCTTGGTATAGACATTGGGGTCAGAATGGCATCTAGAAAAACCAGTGTCAAGGAGAAAGTTATCCATTTTGGCATACCAAGCTCTAGGAGCTTGCTTAAGGCCATATAAGGATTTCTTAAGGCGGCAGACAAGGCTAGAGTTATTCTTAACATAGCCAGGAGGTTGTTCCATGTAAATTTACTCCTGTAAATCACCATGTAAGAAGGCAGACTTGACATCCATTTGATGGACTTCCCAGTTGTGTAAAGAACAAGGCGGATGGAGTTCATTTTTGCGATGGGAGCAAAGGTTTCATTGTAGTCAATCCCTTCAACTTGGGAAAAACCTTTGGCAACTAACCTTGCCTTGAGTCTTTCAACACTTCCATCTGATGCATACTTAGTTCTGTAGACCCATTTA
Organism: Larix kaempferi; assembly: GCA_027924585.1. Taxonomy (NCBI): domain Eukaryota; kingdom Viridiplantae; phylum Streptophyta; class Pinopsida; order Pinales; family Pinaceae; genus Larix; species Larix kaempferi. The sequence continues at coordinate 16,795,046 of BSBM01000924.1, read as the reverse complement.
CATCTGACAAGTTTTCTTCCTTTTGGAAGAGGTACAAGATCCCAAGTATCGTTCGCCATTAAGGAACGATATTCTTCATCCATGGCTGCATCCCAATCTGGATTCCCTGAAGCTTCTGCAAAAGTTTCTGGATCATGATTCTCAGAAACTTGAGCCAAAAGAGAAGAGGCTCGCTGAAACTGAGAACGTATTCGACGTTGATCTCTAGGATTACCGGCAAGATCACCAGCTGCTTCACATGTTGAATGGACCCATCGAGGAAGCACTTGTGCTGGTGCAACTGGAGGAACATGAGCAGGCGGAGGTGGATTTTCATCCTCACTGTCATCATCAGAAAGGGTAGTTGGAAACCTGTCAAGGAAGTTGGAAGAAGAAGAAGAAGGCACAAACGCCGAATCAGGCTCGCAGGCCACAGATGGCACAATCGCCGAGTTAGGCTCGCAGGCCAAGAGATTTTCATCAAATTTAACATCTCTTCTAATGATTATAGCATGAGAATGTGGTTGAAGAAGTCTATAACCTTTTACATCTTCAAAATATCCAACAAATATGCACTTTTCACTTTTAGGCTGCAATGCTTTCCGTTTTTCATCCGGAATGTGAGCCCATGCTTCACTACCAAACACACGAAAGTGACTTACATCAGGTTTAATTTTACTCCATGCTTCTTCCGGTGTTATACCTTGTAATGCTTTTGTGGGGGTGCGATTAACTATGTAATTTGCACAATTTATGGCTTCAGCCCAAAATTGAAGACTTAGTCCCTTACATTGGATCATACAATTAGCCATTTCTTTTAAAGTGCGGTTCTTCCGCTCAGCTACACCATTTTGTTGTGGTGTATATGGAACAGTGTGCTGTTGTTGGATGCCTTGTTCAGTGCAGAAAGTAGTGAACTGTTTGTTAACATATTCTCCTCCATTGTCAGATCTTAACTTAATAATTTGATGACCAGATTGTTTTTCAACAAGGGCCTTGTAGGCCAAGAACATGTTAAATACTTCGCTCTTAAGTTTTAGGAAATAAACCCAAGTGCGTCTGGTGTAATCATCAATGAAAGTTAAGAAATATTTGAAACCAGAAAAGGAAGCAGATGGAAGAGGACCACACAAGTCACTATGCACAAGCTCCAAGGGAACCGAGGCGTGCCAAGAGGCACGTTTGTCAAAACTGTCCTGATGATGTTTTCCGAGTACACAACCGGAACAAACACCATCTCTGCAAGATACCATCGGAAGACCTGTCACCATATTTTCTTTACATAGTTGTTGCAATGAACGATAATTTAAGTGACCAAATCGCTCATGCCAAAGTTTGCTCAAGTTATCACTATGAGCAACAAAAACTGAAAGGAAAGGTGATGACCCAAAGTTGTTAAACTTGTACAACCTGGTAATATCATCAACAATTCCGGTAGCTAGGACCTGTTGAGGATCTTTAAAATCCTTGATTACAACTTGGTGAGGTGTAAAGGTCACAGTTTTACCTTCACCAGAATGAGTGATCTGATAGACTCATAACAAATTGCAGGAAATTCTTGAAACACATAGTACATCACTAAAATGACCATTATCTACTGGAACTGTTCCAGCTCCTACAACACTTAGAGATCTATCATCACCAACAAATATTTGTTTGGTGTTACATTCATGCATAGTAGAAAAGATGGCTTGATCCTTAGCCATATGATAAGATGCTCCAGAATCAATGAGCCATTCATTTGAAGTAGAAGAAGAAGATGCATTATAAGAATAACCAGAAGCACAAAGTGCATGTCCATGAGAGGTAGATTCTGAAGGCGAATCTAGGCTGATGTGGTGCTTCTTCATTGCTGCTTCCAAGGCTGCCATCTTCTTGAAACTCTTTGATTCATCATGATTATCTTTCCCACAATAGTTGCAATGATGCTCAGTCTTCTTGCAAGTTTTGGCTTGGATCCTTTGTCATTTTTTAAAGAAGGAGCTGACTGAGAGGGTTTTGGACCCTTGTTTGACTTATTATTGTAAAAATTTGGTTTCTTGGAAGGCTTGGACTTTTCTTTCTGTTGGGACAATAAGGCTTTCCCAAATGTATCTGCATTATTGATTATTCCAAGATGAATGAGTTTATCTTGTTCTCTAATCAAGGAATCACAAAAGGATTCAAGACTAGACTCTTAATAGCTAGCTACATTCAAGGATGCTTTCATGGAGTAAAATGTAGATACAAAAACAGAATATGCAGGTCCAAGTTTGGAAAGAATATGATAAATGCATTGTTTGTCTTCCCTCTCAATCTTACATTCTGCACATAAGAGTTTAAGAGTTTTGTACTTGGATAAATAATCTTGAATGCATGAAAAGTCACTTGGATTTAAAGAAATCAACTCATTTTCGAGTTGGTGACCTCGAATTTCATTGTGTTTACCAAACACAGATTTCAACTTGTCCAAGCAGCATTAGGTTCATCAATTCCAGATATGTGGAATCGCAAATCAGTAGAGATTGACATCCCAATCAATCCACGAGCTTCGTCACATCTATTTGCCCATTTTATTTTCTTATCATCATCGGTGGGTTCTTTTTCTTTCCCTGTTGTAATTCTGAAAAGTCCCCTACTTCGTAGAACATCCTCCATACGAAATTTCCATGAGAAATAGTTGGAACTGTTAAGTAGAATATCACAAAGGGCGGCCATATTTGTAAATTAATGGCTGTAAAAGTAGAAACCAATAGTCTGGATGTGAAGAGCTCGAAAAAAATAGGCGGTTTCAAAAAAAACGGCACTGAAAACGGACTCTGTATGATGAAGTTATGCTTGAACACAGAAACTGTTGAAGATGTCCCTGATAGTGACGTGGCAGCTAGAGAATGTCCAGCAAAAAAAAGAACCCCCCTCTTCCCAAGATGAACCTTTTGACAATCACTTTACAAGAAAGTTGCTTTAAGTGAACCACTTTTGTAAAATAAGTGATTTCACTTTTACAATGATATTACTTTTAAATAGTGCAACAATAAAAAAAACTTAAGTGACTCACTTGTATTTTTATTTTTTTATTATTTAAGTGAGATGCACTTTTACAATAAAGTAACTTGAAATTAGAAATTGCATGCACTTTGTCTTTTAAAAGTAACTTCCTAAGACTTTAACTCAAGATCTATTAAGAAATAAAGCAACTTTGAACCAAGTGAGCTAGATTAAAAGGTATGTAAAATATGTGAATGAGGAAGAGGGCTTTTTTTTTTTTTTTTTTTTTTACTCTTCTTGCTCGGTTTGCGTGCTTGCCCTTTTTCCTGCAAAACAAACCACAAATCGAAAAAAAAACTTTTCCACACTTGTGGAGTTAGATCTTGTTAGCTTGCCCGGAAAGTTTATGTTTTCTCTCTGTTTCTGATTTGCCGAGATCGCGCAAGGTGCACGGCAAAGAGCATACGCAGCCGAGAAAAACCCTTTCCCTTTCTGTTTCTGATTTGCCGAGATCGCTCAAGGTGCACGGCAAAGAGCATACGCAGACGGGAAAGCAACAATCCGAACCAAAAAAAATCTAACAGTAAAAAAAATGAATTATGAGATTCAAAAAACGAAATAAAAAAATGCGTCACTGTAACATTATACCTTCAGATCTGCTAAAATACGCGTTTCTGGAGCAACCGGGAACCGTTTTCGATCAAACGAAAACTATTTCCCAATGGAAACGACGCTCCGGACGCAATGGAACACCTCCCACAGCCCAGAAATGCACAGAAATACCAGAACTAGAAACCCTTTTGAGTTTCGGCAACAGCAGTTCAAGATCTAGATCATAACCGGAAGCGGCACTTCATAAAAGCTCTGATACCATGTTCGGGTACACAGGGTACTACCAAAGGACCGAACATCAAGAGCAACCACTTCACACAAACAGATCACAGATCAACACACCGATGTTTTGACATGGTTTAAACCCTCTTGAGGGAAACACTCCACGTCCCCGGCCAAATAACTTCTACGGGACAATTTATTATGCAAAGAAAGAAAGTTACAAATGAGCTTCTCATAATCGATCAACTAAACAATGACCCTCCATGCTCTTTAAATAGAGATCATGGACGAATCGGGTGTTAATCCAACGATCAAGGTTAGGTTTGATCTAAGAGAAGTTGAGCCGTCGGATCACTCTATGTCGGAAACATATCGTGACCGTCGGATTAAGTATTTACAAATGCATACTAATGCATACTAAAGAAACACACTATCCCTAACGGATATATTACACAAGTTGATCTTAACTAACTCCTAAGGTCTAAATATCCTAACAAGCACATCCTCAAAATAGATGTTGATGACATCTATTTTCTCACAGGTCTCTCCCGAAGAGGGGAACCTGTGCATCTTACTGGAACACGGGCCAGTGACCGCATAGTTGATGACATGGTGTCACAGCATTGTATCGCTACTTCTCGACCTTCCAGTGGGAAGATTCTTATCAGGGATGTGGTGAGCCACCCACTGCGTACCATATTGCTTACTATTACTAGAGCGACGAGTAGCCAAGCCCCACACACGGCTACTCGGACCCAGATGCTTTATGTGGAGGACTGCATGTCCCCCATGGTTTTCAACTGGTGCGAGGGTCTCCTCGCAAACCTCCGAGCTCAGCTGACCAAGTGTCGGCGAGGAGAGCTCAAGCATTTTGGTTATGGGTCGATCGTAGTATCGTTCCTCTTGGAGCGGATCCCTCTCCTGCATCCACAGGTGGTATTAGATGACAGCGAACCTAGAAATCCCCACATGCTCAGATGGATTGAGGTCATGACTCGTCATGCTGGAGGACCCATCATCAGCTTTGGTCCTGAGTTCTTTAGCTAGCTGGAAGGCCAATTACTCATGGTCGAGGACTTTCCATATAGTGGCACGGACTTCCGAGAGGATCCCGACTTGATGTTGCCAGAGGGTGTAGAATGGGGTGACATAGGTGAGAACAAAACCCTTGTACTTTTAATTTTATATATTTATCATTTTTTTGATGCAGTGCTGACAAGTACATAACATGTGTGTGCAGATGTGGGGCCCGTACAGCCAGTAGGAATTTCTCTCCTGGCGAGGAGAGACAAAGGTGGGGAAGCAGTTGTGCCCCTAGGTGCTCATGCCGCCATCGAGGAGATGGAGGAGGTATACAGGAACTTGTCCTAGCTGACCGTGGAGGTTCCTGAGCCAACGATAGATGACTTACCGATACCCATGCAGAGGTTTGTGGTTGGGGCGTCTGTACGCTTCAATGCCCTACTCCACAAGGTGGCGAGGACCGTGGATAGCCTCCTCACTTAGCGACTGCGGGATGTCCGTGCCAGGGGTGGTGTACGGGTCAGGCGTCAGGCCTGATGACACTATTATACTTGTACTGAGAGCTTAGAGGCCTCAGATTTTGTACTACTAAAAGCTATGATGCTTTAGATTTTGTAGAGACTCACTGAAAGCCATTGTGCTTTATATTTTGTACCGGCACTACTTTTTGATGATATATATATATACAGACACTATCGACGATTTATACATTATGTGTTTTAAAATGATGAGTGATGTGATCTTATTTACATGTTTTTTTTTATACATTGTATTATTTACATGTTGTGAATTCTTTTACATATTATGAATATTATGTGTGTGTGATGTACCAATCCAAAATGAAGTTGGCCATCGAGTCAGCAACTATGTTTAACTCTCGTGGAATGTGTAGGTACTGAATGGATTCAAATGACCTTTCCAGGAGACGTACTCGTCTAAAGAGACGGAGTAAGGTGGGATCACGGATGGCGTAAACCCGGTTAAGATGGGAAACCACTAATTGAGAATCCATGTGGATGACAATGTGGTTCATACCCAAGGAAATGGCATTAGCTAGGGTTCCGATTACTGCCTGATACTCTGTGGCATTGTTGGTTGCAAACCCTAGGCAACTTCCTCCTGAGCTAATGAGCTCACCTGTTGGGGAATATAGTACCCAGGCTGCCGAAGCAAGATTACAGGTATGTCGGCTGGTGCCGTCCGTGAATCCATAGTACATTGCCATCTGCACATGCAGATAGAACATGGTATAAGGAGTGGAAACAAGATCTAAAGACACTCAAAAACAAAAGCGTCACAGCACACACAAAACACAAAAAACATGCCATGTACAGTATATACAAGAAAGTCTAAGCGTGATGAATTTAAGCGTAGTATCTCTTCAGGTAAAGCCCATTGCGGGGTTCACCAAAAGAGATTCCGTCATAGTCTTCAAGCTCGTAAGCTCCCTTCTCCAAAACACGTTTGACAATGTAAGGTCCATGCCACATGGATTCGAACTTTCCTGCTCCTAGTTTGTCGTGCTTCTGGTCATAAGTGAGGACCAGGTCACCCTCGTTAAAGATACGAGGTTCAACTGACTTGTCGTATTGGGATTTGATGCATTTCTTGTGGGCTTCATTAGCAAGAGCGGCATCTCGGCGGGACTCATCCAGTTTTGCTAAGTGCAAGAGACGTTCTTCCTCAGTAGTAGTGTTAGGAAGAAATTCAATAGCAAGTTGTAGAGACGGAATTTCGCACTCTATAGGTAGGACGGCCTCCAATCCATATACCAATTGGAAGGGAGTGAAGCCCGTGGCGGTTTTGATGGAAGTTCGATAGGCCCATAACACTGAGAAGAGCCTGTTGTGCCAATTTGACTTATGTGTCCCTACCATCCTTTGGACCATAGTTTTCAAGACCTTGTTAATGGCCTCGACCTGTCCATTGGATTGCAGGTAGTAGGGTGTTGAATTTTCATGGCGAAAACCCAACCTGTCGCTCAGTTCATCAACCATATGGTTCTGAAAATGGGAACCATGATTGGTAACAATCGCCTGAGGAACTCCAAACCGCGCCATTACATGATTGAACATGAAGAGTGAGGCAGTTTTGTCGTCGTTCTAGTATGTAGGCATAGCTTCGGCCCACTTTGTGAAGTAATCCATAGCTGAAATGATGTAACTATGCCCCCCGACCGAATTAGGCTTACAATGCATGAAGTCAATACCCCATTTTATGAAGGGGCCGATGGAAACAACTGGGTGTAAAGGAGCGGGATGGGTGCGCTTCTTCGTATGGAAGTGTTGGCAAGGAGGACATTTTTTTACGGCCTAAATATAATCTTTGAAGATAGTAGGCCAGAAATATCCTGCGCGCAAAATCTTATGGGATGTAGCCATTCTAGAGAGGTGACCGCCACATGCCCCGGCTTGACAGTCATTAAGAACGCATTCAGCCTCATCGTGAGTGAGACAACGTCGAAGAATTGAATCAATGCCACGGCGATACAAAGTATAATTAATGATTAAATAATACTTCACATGGTGACGTATCTTACAACGGTCGTCGTGAGAGAGTTGAGGGTTGAAGCGTTGGGTTTGAAGATACAATAAGATATCTCCATACCATGGATCAGTCGTACTGATGAGAAACAATGATTCGTCTGGACAGGAGTCATTGTGCTCAACTTCTGCATCAGGATGGGGAAGGTCGCAAATGAGCTCGACAAACACCAAAGACTTCTTTGACTTGGCTTTCTCGAAAAGAAGGTCAAATTCTTGCAGTATCACGATCCAGTGTGAATACTTTCCCCCAAGCACCTGACGTGTCAGTACGTGGTACATGGGGTTCGAGTCGGCGATGATGGTGGTGGTGCAGAGCAATATATAGTGTCGGAACTTCTGGACAGCGATGACCGCCGCGAATGCGAGTTTTTCGACATGTGAATATCTAGTTTCAGCGTCAGCAAGACCCTTACTTGCATAATATATTACATGTTCCTGGACGTTTTGATCCTCCTGTACCAAAACCATGGCGATAGTGGTAGCAGAAGCGGTGAGATATAAGATATAATCTAGATAATAATTGGGTGGTTGGAGCACGGGGGCATGTGTGATGGCATGTTTGATACTGTCGAAGGATTTTTGAGCTTGGTCGCCCCAAATGAACGAGACGTCCTTCTTGAGCAGTCTCATATACCCCTGAGTCTTCTCCACGAAATTGCAAACAAAACGTCTTAAGTAAGTCGCCTTCCCTTGAAGACTTTGAAGTTCCGTCACATCAGTCGAGGGTGGCAGGTTGATGATGGCCTCCACCTTTAAGGGATCAATGCGGATCCCATCCTTCGAAACGATAAATCCTAAGAGGCGTCCGAACTCAATGCAAAAGATACACTTATGAGGATTCAGACGGATATTGTACCATCTGCATCTGAGGAAAATGGCCGTCAGATGATCAATGTGGAACTCACACTGCTTTGAATGAGCAAGGAGATCGTCCAGGTAAGGTTCCACAATGTCCTTGATGTCATGGAAAGCATACGACATAGCCCACTGAAACGTGGCGCCAACATTTTTAAGGCCAAACGGGAGTTTGCGGTATGCAAACGTTCCCCACGGGCAGATGAAAGCCATCTTATGTTGGTCGGCTGGGTTGATCTCAATTTGGTTGTAACCAGAAAAGCCATCCATAAATGAGAAGATGATGCTTCTGGCACAATTGTCGATAATCTGGTCGATGAAGGGAGTCGGGTAGTTGTCTTTTGGACAAGCCCGATTAATATCCCGGTAATCGACACAGACGGGAATAGGACAACGTTTGAGACCCAATCCATCAATGGGACAGGATAAATAAAACCAACCTTTAAGAGCTTTTCAATTTCTACCTTAATTGCCGCAGTCTTCCGGGGGTGTACCGGTCGCAATTTTTGGCGTACAGGTTTGATGTTTGGATAGGTTTTTATTTCGTGAGAAACAATTGCGGGGTCTATCCCAGGCATCTCCTCATAGGACCAAGCAAATACGTCTCGAAATTGCTTGAATAAGGCCATGCTAACAGCTATTTCTTCAGGGGAACACTTCTGGCCTATGCAAATGTGTTCCACTATACCAGGTTTCACCGAGATGTCTACCGGGATGGTTGGCTCAATATTGGCCAAGTTGCCCTCTGTGTCTGTAAGACATGTAAGAATGGGGGAATGAGGGAACGGGTAGATATCTGGTGAAAAGAGGGTATGGATGTTGTCCTCTATGTACTCCAAAGGAGGAAGAAAAGATTACCTATGGTGGAGATCATCCCACAGACCGTCGTCAACATTCATAACTTCCATGATGGACTCATCTGATTGAAAAGTCCGAAGTAAGAGATCAAGTAGAGATGACGTCCGTCATAGAAAACAGGATGGAGAGGCCACTGTTAAATGGTCCTCCGGTGCTAATTGGATAACCTCGTAAATACGTTCAACGAGTGAAAGAGGCATTATATCTCCAAGCAGGTCTATTATGGCTTCATCCGGTACAAGCCAAGCATCAGTAGAGTGAGATAAAATCTCTGTGGATATCATGTTTACCATAGCAACATGATTAGGGGGGTCCACGGCTGAAAAAACGTTGATGAGAGATGAATCTTTCAAAAGGCCAACCCATATACTCTCATACTGTTTTGACATCTGTCCAATGGAAGGAACATGGTCACCAGGATGAGTAGTAGCGTCTGGTGTACAAAAATCTAATTGGTCTACGGTAACAATTCGTCCTTGGTGGGGGAATTGTACTATGCAGAAGACTGAAGAGGCTACCGCCTGCATGGTGTAAAACCAATTGTGGCCAAGCAAGAGATTATAATCTAACGGGGCCGAGACCACTTCCACGTTAACGGTTACGGTCTTTCCGCCCAGCTCAACTACAAGAGCTTGTAAGAGCCCATGAGGTTGAAAGCCACACCCGTCAAATGCTTTCAACGTGGTGGGAGAACAATTCAATTCGAGGGAGCCAATGGCTCTCCAACATGCGATCGACATGACAGAAGTGGAGGCACCTTCGTCCAAAAGGGTACAATGGACAATCTTCCTAGCAATGTTCGCAGAAACTTGGAATGCGAGCTGGTGTGAGAGCCTCGACTTAAAGTTGTCAAGTCGGAACATGATGGTATTCGAGGAATCCGGGTCAACTCACCGATGGCTGCAAGGAGAGTTTTGCATTGATTAGGAAAATTCTGCAAAAATTCCAAGGTAGACATGGCGCAAGAAGCTTGTGCCAAGTCTTCTACGATATTGTAATTTTGTGCCGCCCGAGCGTTGGGATTGAAAACAGCTTTTCGAATCGTGCTCTTGGGCAGTCGCAATATCGAATCTAAGGAGGGCTTCTCAATGGTGAGAGAAATTTATGGTACAGTGACATTAGTTAAGGAGTCGAAATATTTTTCACTATTACTTCCAGTGGATTCCTTCGAAGGGATCGATTCGTAGGATCACGAGCGAGTGTTCAAATTGATCATCTCGTTACGCACCATGAGAACATGCGCGGTATTGGATGGTTCCCCCTAGGCTGGGGGGGTTGAGCAATCATCTGCTGGTTCTGAGTAGGAAACGAATCATTGAGGACTGCGGGAGTTAGTTTTCCCCTAAGAAACTTTTGTATTTCGTCTCTATGGGGACATTCTTTGGAGAAATTATCATCTCCACACAGTAAACAATGATACTTTAGTTTCCGTTTCTGCTTGGTATTGTCAGGAGTACTCTTTTGTTCCTGCTGGGTGGAAGACTTTTTGGGTTTCCCCTTGTTCTCCTTTTTTACCGCCAAACTTCTGAGATGAAGCTGATTGGACAGAATTCACCTCTTCAGTTACAGCATGAGCGGTTGACTTGGTGGTGCTATGGCCAGCCGGTGTCGGGTTGGATGATTCGACAGTGCTAGCAGCAGGCTGGGTGTTAAGGGAACCAATGATTCCATCAGTTTGGAGTCCCTTATGTGGTTTCACAGGGTCATTAACGTCACGGGGTGCGTCAGGCAGAATATCAAACAAAGTGCCAGATTGAGTGTAGATTAGGTCTAGCACATGGGCACTTGCGATGGCTTATTCTTCGGTGACAGCACCTCGCATAGAAACATCTCTTGCTATGGTAGGGATGAGGGATTTTGTGAACCAGTCTGCTAGGAGTTGATCTGGAATAGGAGCTTTAATGAGACATCGTCTCCTTCGCCACTCGTGGATATGATCCGAGATGTGAGTGGCGGTATTCTAACGGAGTGAGGTTAAAAGCTAGGTACCAGTCTCATACCGTATGGGCAGCTGAAAATGTGTCAAAAAGTTCATGGCAAGAGAACCAAAATCAGGAAAAGAGTGGGGTGGAAACTCAATGTACCACTTGGTAGCCGAATCGGTGAGAGTCCTTTGAAACAATCTAATACGAATTGAATCGTCCATTAAGGAATTAGATGAACACCATAAGTGGTATGTCATCACGTGGTTTTTAGGGTCTTCACCCGGCTTGCCGTCAAACTTGGGGATATTAGACGGAAGTTTCACTGGAATCGGTGGCCAGTTAAATCCATGGTAAATAGGATCGTTGGTTAAACGGGATAGGTCAGGTAGGTCCAAAGTAGCTAGGAAGGGAAGCTATGGATTAGGCTACAGGTATTGATAATATGGATAAGGCGTGTAAGGACCAAACTGACCATGAGGTGTACCAGGAGGAAACTAGCCGTAGGGGGGTGTGCCGCCTAGACCGTAAGGAGGTCCATTCCAATAAGGTGGGGGTCCACCTCCACCACCAGGAGGGGGTGGAGGTCCGCCTCCACCACCAGGAGGAGGTGGGGGTCCACCTCCACCACCGGGAGGGGGTGGAGGTCCGCCTCCACCACCAGGAGGAGGTGGGGGTCCATAACCGTAATAAGGTGGCCCACCACCGCCTCCACCTAGAGGGGGTGGGGGACAACTTCCGCTGCCAAAAGGATGGGGCCCCCACCACCTCCACTGCCGGAAGGATGAGGATCTCCACCACCACCACCACCACCATAGTAATTAGGTCCTCCACCGCCTCCGCCTGGGGGGGGTGGTGGACCACCTCCGCCACCCGAAGGGAAATGTCCTCATCCACCATGATAGGGTGGTCCTCCGCCGCCTCCACCGGGAGGGGGTGGTGGACCATTCCCGCCACCGTTGGAAGGGTGAGGGGTGTTGTAGGTAAAATGAGGTGGACCTCCACCAAGGTTAGGCGGGGGCTCGCCGCCTCCAGCAGGAGGTGGGGGAGGGCCAATCAGGGGTGGTGGTACTTGAGGGATAGTCAGTTGGGGTCCGTGTTGCAACATAGGTTGTTTCCCCCATAGAGTGTATGGATTCTCGGGATAAGGTATCCTGTATGGTGCGTTTCCGGGATTAGGTTGGCCCAGCATAAGGTTAACAAAAACTGGATATGCTTGACTCCATGAGGGTTGAGTTACATTTGACGGACCCCCAACATGAGATAATCCCATGGTGGATGGTCAAGCGGGTTGGGAAGGTCCAACGGAAGGTCCGTTGGGGATTCCACGACCTATGCTCTAGTTAGGAAATGAGGGTTGCCCCTGAGCCACAGCAGGTTGACCACTATTCAAAGGTTGAACCAACATAGGTTGTTGACTAGCTATCGTAGTAATAACACTACCAGTAAGATAACCTGGGGGAATGGAATACCCTCCCCTCGAATTTTGAGATGGGGGAAGAACTGGTAAAGTAACTGCGGTAGTGACAGGTGTGTTGGACTGTTGTCCTTCCACTAGTTGGTTCACTTGAGGTGCAGGACTGGACTCTTGCGAGGGTTGATCAGTCTTATTAGTGGTCTTGTGGTGGGGTGTTTCAGGTGATCCGAAAGATATCGGATGAACTGGGATGTCTCCGTCGTCAAATCTTATTTGGAAATGGCGATTTTGAAACTCTTCAGAGTGTTGCTCGAGACTTTGTCTTCGAATCTCATCACCTCTAACACGTAATTGTTCCAAATGTTCATGGATGGGGCCAAAAATCTCGACGGGGTCAAGCCTATAGTAAGGCCTAGAGAACTCTGGGGTAGTCCAGTTAGGTGGGGATGAGATGGCAAAATGAGCCACTGGGTGGTCTGTAGAAGATGTCCAATAAGCTGTTGAAGGACCAACAGCTGCTGTAGGGTCGTTCTGGGGTCGGTTTATCCATTCCAACGATACAGGTTCTCCCGGGATGAGGGAGAAAGGTCTTGTGAAGCGGTGGTTTATGCTCCTTCATCCTGTGGGGTATGAGAGGCAAGTGAATCTGGAGGAGTTTGTGGAAACAAAAGTCCTCCAAAATTCAAAGTGGGGTTTTCCACTTCAGTAACTACGACCACGTTACGCTGATCCATTCTTACCCTCGAAATAATCTCCGGATTAAGGGGATATTCGGGTGATAAGTTTAAGATCCTACGGAATCTTCTCCAAGGAAAATCCACCAGAGTGTCAGGATGATCAACCAAGATGGCTGAAATAGCGTTTATCCTAAGGGTATGCTAAAAGAAAAGCAGTCCAGAAAAACCTACTCAAACTAAGGCAACAAGTAAACTTATGTGACAGAGTGGATTCAAAAGTCTGGAACCTCACGGGATTATCAAGGCATTGCAAACCGCAATATACTGCAGGGTCCAACAGTATGATGCGATAAAGAGGATTGGGACCGTACCTGTACCTGGACAATACGTGCGTGCTAATCTCCCCGAGTGTTGTTCTCGGTGTATTACTTTTCCAAGACGGCCAAATGGTTAACTCAGTTGGTTTCAGGAATCCTAGTGGTGTCTCCCGATATACGCAAGGTACGTGGGATCTCAAATCCATAGTGGTGTTGTCTAATGCACAATCGTTCGACAAGAGACCTTTCGATATACTACCGAGTACGTGATACACCCTTCGATATATGCCAAGTACGGATTATGGTACTTGGTGGGTACGTGAAGGAGCTCGATATACCGATAAGTACGTGGAAGACTACAATACTCCCAGGATACAGTGCTGGAAAATAACTATAGCTACCACGCTTAATGACGTCGGAACACGTCTCTAACTTACATGCAAGTTGCTAAAAAATTTACCTAGTTCTACCGTTAATTTTATCTTGGACGATTAGGTGGTGAGTACATAATCCAAAACAAAATATCACGAAATATTCTTTTCTTTCATTGAATTCTAGCTATGGGAAGGAGAAAACTTTTCCAATAGTATTGCCAAAACAAACTCAATGCAACACAATCCCAATTCAAACCAAACTTGACTATGAAAGTATTATTTTCTTTTTCGATGAAACACAAAAAATCACAACACTACTATCCAAATCAAAGCATTTTTCCTTTTCTCTTTCTTTTCAAATCAAAACGACACTAGGTAATGAAAAGAGAGGATTCTGAAATAGAACATGCAAGTTTTTCAATTTCACTTTCAATGGTCTAAAAGCAACAAAAATTAAAAATGCATCTATCTTTCCTTAGCATGGAATCAATTTTGCAAAAATCGAAGCGTACTTTGAGCCTTTCAAGAAAATGAGCCATTCATAATTCAAGAAAAACAAAATAGATCATACATTCATTCAACTTTTCCAAAACACAAACGAGAATTTTTCAATGCACAACAATTTTCTTAAATAATGTTCAAGAGGAAAGAAGCACTTTTTAACTTTTCAATGGATACATCAAAGAATAAACCTGATAACAACTGAGCTTTCATATCTAAATGACTGAAAATAAAACACTACTTGCAGCACTAGTACATTCAGAAAACTCAAGAAAAGACAAGCACTCAATCAAGTTGAAAGACACACTTAACTCAAAATCTAACAGCAACAAGCAAACTAAGCAAGCAAAGCTCAAAACAAATGTAAATGAGGTCTGGAAGCTGATCTAATGTAATAATCAGATCAAGGATGGAAGGAAGGGAATGCAAGGGTGAGCGGATGAAGGCGGAGGAGACAAGAGTATCCACCACTACCAGTCTTCAAGCTTGTCCAAAATGGAACCCAAAATCAATCCAAACAGAACCAAACACTCAAAACACAAATCATAGGTGGGATCCCTAGCTGGATCTTGCAGCACAGAGAGAGTTCATACAGCAAACCAAAGTCCAGACTGTCAAACAGAGAAGAGATGCCTGCATGTCAAAATTTGACAAATCGGCACACTCTGTGTTTGTACACAGTGCGATGTCGCAATTTTCTTACACAGGAAGTGCGATGATGTCGCAGTTTGCCAATGCAAGAGGTGCGATGAGTATCCAACAGGTAAAGAACAGAGACTCAGAATGACACAGTGTCGCTCTGTTTCGACTGCCCAGGTGCGACAGGCGAAGTCTAGATTCAAAAATGAATCAGATCTCTCAGCAATGAACCATGAAATGGTTTGGGAATGAGTTGTAGAAACTCATAGGAAGTAGATCAAAGTCTTCAATACAAAGATCTGATAGTGAAATCAACTCCAAGAAGTAAATGGCAAAAAATAAAGGCTTGTGTCAAGCAATCAACTGAAAATGACTCTCAGATTAACAACTATTGACCAAACTCTATATACTCCCCAGTATGGTCGCCAGATTTGTTATCGGACAATCCACTCGAGCGGACGCGAACCGGATCTCCCTAGCTCAAAGTGAGTCTAGAACAAATAGAACAAAATACTAATGCATTTCCTAGATCTACTTAAGGATCGAGTACTAGATGTCTTACCTTTTCACTACGCAATCCTTTCTCCTGAATGTTGATCCACGTCCCACGGTCGTCAGATCCAAGCTGCAAGACCTGTCAAGACAAGAAACAAGAGAAACCAGTAAAAGACATCTATACAATAAGAGATCTAAGTAAACAGTTAAGCAGGTAAACTACTCAATATCATTACACACATGAACAACATTGGTGGAAAGCATTTGTATTACTGCAAATAGAGGAGTACATGATAGAGATATAGAACCACAACCAAGGCTTAACGTTGTAGCCCTTCTCCAACAAAGCCAATTGCCATATTCTTCCAAGGAAGTATGAGTTCTCCAATAGCTGAGTGGAGATGTTCTAAAAGTGATTTCACCAGCGTGTAGATACCATAGTCTCCTCCCTTTGGGATGGGAGTGAACTTCATTTATATAGGACTAAATGGATAGGGTATGGATAGGATAGGTTGAGAGATGGTAGAAGAGCCTTAAGGGATCTCCCCAAAGGTCTAGGAACCGAGTGCCAACTCTTCCAAGAGGTCAGGGATAGGGTCCCAATTCAGCAAGCTTCGAGATGGACCTCGAAGAAGCTATTTTTGCCACTTAACTGACTTCATCGCACCTTGTAATGGAGCAAAGTGCGACATTGCATGTTGCTAGTGTGAAACCTGCGATGACCCTTCAAAACTGAGCACAACTGGGTACAAATCCTCCCAGGATGATTATTTAGTCCAAGTATCTTCAGGGGTGTATACACTGAATCTCATGATGAGTAGATTTTGGGTGTAACATAAAGTTGTTAAGTACAAAGAAAGACTGGTAGCAAAAGGATATTCTCAGAATGAAGGTGTTGATTTCCATGATATATTCTCACCAATCGTTAAACTTGTTTCTACTCAATTAGTATTAGCACTAGTTGCTTTACTAGATATAGAGTTAGCACAACTAGATGTTAAAATTGTATTTTTACGTGGATATTTAGATGAGGAGATTTACATGGAACAACCAGAGGGGTTTGTTCATAATCAAAAAGGAAGGTTTGTTTGCAAGCTCAAGAATTCATTGTATGGCCTGAATCAATCTCCCAGAGAATGGTACAAGAAGTTTGATTCCTTCATGGTGAGCCAAAATTTTACTAGAAGTGAGTATGATCATTGTGCTTACTTTAAAAGGTTGGAAAATGGCATATTCATTATTTTGGTGTTATATGTTGACGATATGCTTGTAGCAAGAAAGAGCATGGTTGAAATCAGTAGGTTGAAGGCTCAGCTGGCTAGGATGTTTGATATGAAAGATCTTGGAGCAACAAAATAAATCTTGGGCATGGAAATACACAAAGATGAGAAAAATGATAAGTTATGGTTATCACAAGAGAATTATGTGGAGAAAATACTTCAGACATTCAGTATGGATAATGTGAAACCTATTAATATTCCTTTCTCTTCCCATTTTAAGCTTTCTTCAGGTTTGATTCCTAATAATGATGAAGAAAATGAGTATGTGTCTCATGTACCCTATGCTAATGTAGTAGGAAGTTTGATGTATTTGATGGTCTGTACTAAACCAGACATTTCACATGCAAATGGCGTTGTCAGTAGATACATGGATACATGGAAAATCCAGGTAAAGAGCATTGGGAAGCAGTGAAATGGGTGTTTCGATATCTCAGAGGCGCAAGTAATTATTGTATCACCTTTAATGGTTGTTGTGATGAAATCTATGGCTATGTCGATTCAGATTTTGCAGGTGATTTGGACAAGAGGAGATCCACTTCAAGATATGTCTTTACTCTTGCAGGTGGTCCTAAGTTAGTTGGATGTCAAAGTTTCAAAACATTGTTGCTTTATCCACTACATAGGCAGAATATATATATGTTTCACATGCTTGCAAAGAGGCAATCTGGTTAAAAGGTTTACTGGGTGATTTTGGAAGGATACAAAATAATGTAAAAGTATTTTGTGATAGTCAAAGTGCTATTCATTTAGCGAAGAATCCAACTTATCACAGTAAGAAAAAACATATTCTTGTAAAATATCATTTTGTAAGATAGGTTATTGATAAAGGTGGAGTAGTTCTTGAGAACATTCATACTCAAAAGAATTGTGCAAACATGTTCACGAAACCAGTACATTAGAGAAGCAGCAGTGGTGCTTGGCTTCTCTTGGCTTGCAGGAAAGGTGATGAATAAACAATGGGCAAGGTATCAAGTAAATTGTTGTCAAGGTGGAGATTGTTGAAACTTGTGACAACCAATTCCCCCGAATATGGATCTGGCATCTTCTAGACTCGTATTATTCTGGCTTCAGTTGAGACCAAACAACTTAAGTTAGAATATCAATGTATAATTAATTGATCAGTTTTTCATAATTGTGTAAGAAATTTTATATATCCATGTAAGCATGTAGAGGAAAAATGAATCTGAGCGATTATGAGGAAAAGTTGTTAGATGTTGTAATATCCATCTTTGAAAAATATGAATATACGGTATTTGAAGTTTGAACTTTGAAAATTAAAGATTTCAAAATCTGAATGATATATATTAATTTTGACGTGAACTTTGAGAGGGAAATTGGTCTTTTGTTGTTGTCTACCCATTTGCTCGAGGGTGCATGATTCAGTTGTAGAACCTTCGTGCAGCTGCTGAAGAAGGCAATAGAACTTATGTAGACGGTGGTCGATATGTCATTCTTGGGATTGAACATATAATGATAATCTGGATGAGTTATGAGTCACAGCGAGTGATAATTTTCTCATTTTACTGAGCTTTGGACCTTGGAAGTTATTTAGTCGAGAGTTTGAATAGTTTTGGACCGTGGATTATCTCCAAGATAACTTTTTGTAAGTATTTTAAAATTCAGAAGTGATCTCTTTTAATAATTGTAAATATCTTAAAATATAAGTGATATATTTTAATACAAATTTAAATAAAGGTCTACTAGTTATTATTATTATGTTTTTTATATTTAAATAAAACTAACACATTAATCTATTTCTTTATATTTATGGAAAATTAACAAAACTCCTTGAATGTTGGTGACAAAAGTCCAACTTTCAAAATTCAAGGTGGTCGTATATACATGAACTTAGAGGTGAACTTTGAAGTTGAATTGGCATTTTACTTGGAGGTGATTTGAGAGGGAAATTGTTCTTTTGAAAAATATGAAATTGGCCTAACAATAATTTATATTTTTTATTTTCTAAAATTTGAAAATATGTTTTTTTAATTTTCTAATATAGGTTATATAAGAGTTCATGGATACCACATATTAGACTCATGTGTGGGAGGAACTATGACCTTATGTTCATCGTTTTACGAGTGGAGGATCAGTTCTTCGTTGCGTTCAAGATTCAATAAAGTTTCTTACATTATTATACTAGCACAACCAAGACTTGGTTGATGAACATTTTTGAACAAGTTAAGTGGTTGAAATAAAATTAACATTAGGAACAACCACATTAATAGACGTATATTTGACACATTAATAATGTTTTCTAATGTAGAATGTGCCAAATATACACTTATCAGCATATAACGAACACATTAATATTAATGTGGTTATTTCTAGTTATCAATTAAAGAATAGGCATAGGATCAAAACAATACATTATTAAGTAAGATTTATTAATATATATTAAAGTATTCATAGTGTAAAAGCCATTCACATTATTTTAATATTTACAATTAAAAGTCATAATAAATAATACACGTATATATGGTGGATAGAGGTAATGCTAAATTTCTAATACTCTTTAATAACATTGGTTGACTATTGTTTACTATGTTTGACCATGTTTGAGAAACTTAAACCTTGGATAACCATAGTTGACTATGGTTCACATTGGTTAGCTAAGGTTAAGTATGTTTTACAATTGTTGTTGATGGGTGTCAAATGTTTGTTGATAATGTTTGACCATAGTTAACCATGGATGACAAGGTTTGACAGTAAGTTAACCATGGATGACTTTAGTGAATGATGGTTGATTATGTTTAACTATGGTTAATGATGGGAATCAAATGATGGTTAAATAATTTTTACCATATTTTACCATGGTTTATTATTGTTTGACCATGGTTGACTTTGATGAGCCATGATTGACTTTAATTAACAATGGTTGAATATGTTTCACCATATTTAACCATGGTTGACTATTATTTGACCGTGGTTGAATTAAGTGGACCATCTTTGACTTTGATTAAAACCATGTTTGACTTTAGTTTGACCATAGTTAACCATGGTTGATTATTGTTTGAACCATGGTTGACTTTATTGAACGATGCTTAACTTTAGTGAACCATAGTTGACTATGGTTAACATTGGTTAGCTAAGGCTAAGTATGTTTGAAAATTTCATTATTAATGGCTAACCATGGCTAGCAATGTTTGACCATGTGTGATGATGTTTGTAAGTAAATAACCATGTTTGATCACGGTTGACTATTGTTTACCATGGTTGAGAAAGTTAAACCTTGGGTGACCATAGTTGACTATGGTTTGACCATGGTATATGAAGTCCACTATGTTTACCATGGTTGACTATGTTTAACCATAGGTAATCAAAGTTAACCATGTTTGACTTTGGTTAACTATGGTTGACTTTGGTTAAACATGGTTGAATTTAATGAACCATAGTTAACTATGGTTAATCATGGTTAACTTTAGTGAATCATAGTTGACCAAGGTTGAGATTGGCTAGCTAATGTTTTAAGTCATGGTTGAGTATTATTTGACCATGGTTGAATTTAGCGAATTATGTGGGACTTTGATTAATCATGGTTAACTTTAGTTTGACCATAATTAAACTATTGTTGACTTTAGTGAATAACGGTTGACTTTGATGAACCATGTTTGACTTTAGTTAACCATGGTTTACTATAGTTAACCTTAGTTGACTATCATTGACATTGGTTAGGTAAGGTTACGCATGTTTGACCATCATTAAAAATAGTTAATGATGGGTGTCGAATGATGGTCATCACGATTGAATATTCTTTAACCGTGTAATTGATTGTAATGAACCATGGTTGACTTTGGTTAACCATGTTTGACTTTAGTTACCCATTGTTGATTTTTATGAAACATGCTTGACTATGGTTGACTATGGTTAACAATGGTTGACTATATTTACCATGGTTTTCTAAGTTTGACCATAGTTAATGATTGTTTGACCATGGTTGACTTTAGTGAACCATGTGGCCATAGCCATAGTTTACCATGGTTAATTAATGTTTTACCATTCTTGACTTTAATTAACCATCGTTGAGTTTAATGAACCATGGTTGATTTTAGTTCACCATGGCTAAATTGAGATACGAATGATTAACCATGTTTGAATTTGGTTAACCATGGTTGACTTTAATGAACTTTGGTTGATTATGGTTGACATTGGTTAGCTATAGTTAAGTCATGGTTGACTGTGATTTAACCATGGCTAAATTTAGCGAACAACGTTTGACTTTGGTTAACCATGTTTGAATTTAATTTGAGCATAGTTAACCATGGTTGACTTTAGTGTTCACCATGTTTCACTTTAGTTAACAATGGTTGGCTTTATTTACCATGGTTGACTATATTTACCATAGTTGTCTAAGTTTGACCATAGTTAAACATGGTTGGCTATTTTTTTTTATCATGGTGAGCCATAGTTTACCATTGTTAATTAATGTTTAACATGTTTGACTTTGGTTACAGTGCATTAAGTTTTGTTATTGGAAAATAACATAATTAAATAACTTTGTATTTAATAATATGTATGATGTCCGTGAAGAGTTATGATAATTAAGTTTGGTTGTTTATAATTGACCTTCATATAATTAGATTGACATAATCCTTGATAAAGAGTTTTGTCACATTACAATGTCCATAAAGGTTTATGTCACATTGTGACATTCATTAAGAGTTTTGTTGTATAGTGACATTCATTAAGGGTTTTGTCAAATTTGATGTAATGGATATACAACATTACAACATGGATAAAAAGGTTATGTCAAATTTGACTTAAAATTATATTACAACATTTGAAGTGATCTTGAATCTGTTTTAAGTAATTATTTTTTGGTTTTCAAGTGAATTTCAAAATTTTAACCCATTGTTCCATGTTTTTTATTTAAAATGGTTTCTTTTGTTGTAATGATGATACACGCTTGGGTATTAAACCATTTTTGACCTCCATCAATTGTCCACAACTCAAACAAATAGCTCATCCACACAACTTTATGCAAATAGAGCATGCGGCAATGTCAAAAACATTGCCACCATGTGGCTCTTGTTTTTATAATTTTTATATTTTTATATTAATTAACTATAAAATTCAATATATTATTTTATTTTTAAATTAGTTTAAAAAAATATCAATTGTTTTTTTGGTAAAATCTAACTTTTTACGTGTTTAAATTGTATTTTTGAATTCTAAAATAAATTGGGCACCTTCAAATACTTTCATGGCATCCAAATTATACAATTTCCAGAGCTAATATATGTGATTATAAGATTTTTTTAAAAACTAATCAATAAACAATACATCCCCAAGAAAGTAGAGGGAGCAAAGGTGAGGTAAGGAGTTTCCGTCGCAGGGACAAGGACTACCTGCTGCTATAGATCTAGGTTAGGATGACCCAATTTGGTTGGTGGAGTACGCATGGGGATGGAGCTCCAAAGCTAAAACATCTTGCTATTCACTTGTTGTCTAAAGATTTCCAACCAAAATACAAACAAAATTAGACCCAAAATATAGTGGAAAAAAATTTAAAAACATAGAATATTTAAACTACACCATTTACAAATAGCAACTCTTATTCCTATATTATTAATAACATATCTTATATTACTAATGGTATATATTTTATGACATATTTACGATCAATTCTCTTAAATTAGATAACCAATATTTCATTTAATTAAGCAAGACAATTTAAAAAACCTTCCTCAAATGAATACAATTTCTAAGTGTATTGAAATTCAGAAAGCAAAAGCAAGTTCCTTTTGGTTTTTTCTTCGTTCACTCGCTTGTTTGCAAAGGTCTCCACAGTTTGGGGGAGAATTGGTCAATCGAATCTCTCGATTTAGATTTGTTACAACCTCGTATGGGGGAGATGTTGTAACCTGTGTCCATGTAACGTTACACACAAGTGTGAGGGAGGTGTTGTAACGTTTGTCTTAAATCCATGTTGGCTCATAAAATAAAATATTATGAAAAGTAATTAAAAAATCGATATGTGTTTATAAAATAAAAACTTAAACCTGGATCTATCAATTAAGAGATATCAAATTTCTTGAGTTTAAATTTAAAAAAAGAAATACACCTCAAAAAATTGGATCCCTCTGGATGCTTGATAGATACGAGTTTAAGATGGATCTATAATCTATGTCAGTATAAACAAACAAACAATAAAATTATATAAATGAACAAATATATATTCAATAACATATGGCTCTTTAACGATAAAGCTTCAATGGATCACTCCAACGAGTTATTAGTCACAGTTTTACATTAAGATTTTACAACTTTTCAAATCATAAAAATTCTAAGGCATTTCAAATCTATTGAAATCAAACAAATTGATTACAAACAAAAAGATTTGATGCATCAATTTGACGTTCTGTATATTTTGTGTAAAAAAAAATAATGTTTTGTTGGTTTTACGAAGCAGGCGGGGGATATTTCTCTTCAGCTTAGTTACACTACATTATTACTGGGAAGAAAAAATATTGAGTGGCATCCAGCACTGCTAGAGAATCGTTGGCATGGATTGCTGGACCGCATGCTGTGCACTTACAATTGAAGAGAACATGGAAGAAATTTGAGAACGGCATTGACAAGGTACATCAAATTATAAGGGAAAATAATAAGACCATCAACAACAAAAATCGGTAAAAATTGTACTGAGATAGAACCTAGCTATAAAAAGAAATCGGGCACCACAAAACACGGTCTTTCCATTGCAATATAGAAGTTTAAGTGATATATTGAGGGATGAACACATATTTTTACAATGCAAGCATAAAGAAGAGGAAGCAAGAAATTTACCCAAAGTAAATTTCTTTTTGATTTCGTATTTTTCTGCTCCCTTTTGAGTAAGTTGTATTATTTTATGCTTCTTAGTCTTCTTCAAATAGATTCAAAACTTAATTGATATCTATTATATATTTTTCGAGTTAAACTTGTTCAACTACCAAATTACTAGTTAATTTTTATATTTTATTTTTTGTTATAATTGTTTAGCTCTCAGTTATTTATCTTTAGCTACATGTTAATCAATCTGGACAGTACACTTATCCCATCCTCCTTCAATCTAGGAAAACATAGATGGTAGTAAACCCCAAAATTCTAAGATAGAAATGCCCATGGGCCTAAAAATTTAAGATGACTAAAATTGTTAAAAACATGAATAGGTGTTAATATCTTAGAATTTGGAGCAGACTAGGGTCTCTGCTCTTCCTAGATTGCATGAACTTGTAGTTGATGCATAAACACTGGTAGATGATGAAAACTTGCAATTTATACAATACTTAACCTGTAACTTATCTATTTTCACAGTCCACAAGTTAAATGATTGTGCTAGTCATGTATTAATACTTATTAATATTCATAACATGTTTATAATTTATTAGATAGGGAAAATGTAATTTATTGGTCACTTGATTAAAGACTTTGGAGTTTGAATGAACTTACTTCAGTTTATGGATTCAAAAAAAAATTAAAAAAAAGAGTTACCTTATTCGATGTACTTTTTATACTTTTTTAATTACTTTTCATAATTTTATATTTTATGAGTCAACAGACAAACGTTACAACATCCATCCACATAGGTGTATACCAATTCTAATGCCAAAGGTTTCGAGCATTAAAACTTAGAAAAATACATATTTTTTTCATTATTACTTTGATTAAGATGTCATGCACGTGATTTGGACAAGGTTTTACCATATCCACCCCTTTTATATGGTTTTAAACTTTGCCATGGATTCCGTTGGTATTTGTTGTGTGTAGTATCTATTGTGTGCAAGCTTTATAGTATTAAAAAAAAGTTTGTCTTCGATGTTTTTTTATTTTTTTTTAACAAAATTATATTTATTAATTTTATTATACTTATTACTTATTTTTAGTAATTATTTAGTATTCAAATAACTCTGATTTTAATTAGTTTACATTTTCCTAAATTTTTACTTAAATTTTGTAAAATTCATATATTAAATTATTTTTTTAAATTAAAATATATTTTTTATTTTTTAGAATAAATCTTTTTGGTTATAGATTTGACTAATTTAATTTAGCGTATAATAAACTTGTGAAATATAAAAAATAAATTAAAAATTAAAAAAATACATCATAGTACCAATTGTCCTATAAATTAACATCACTGATAGATATAATAAAATAATTTTAAAATAAAAATATTTAATAAACTCTAACAGTGCAAAGAGTCTTATGCCAAAATCTATGTGTATCTTAAACATAGATACGCATGTTTAATTGGAGATCATTCGTTACTTTTAAAACATGTTATACTTAACAAATTATTTTATAAGAGATAACATGAAAAGAGTTTTAATTATATTATTGGTTGCTAACAAATAATTGTCTATATATTCCTTTTCTTGTAAATAAGTAAATATAATAACTTAGTATAAAATATTTTATTGTTTTTTTTTTTACCTCTCTTATAAATAAGTAAATACAATAACTTAGCATAAAATATTTTATTGTTGATTTTTTTAATTAAAAAAAAAATTAACTTTTTTAAAATAGGTAAATATTTAATTAATTTGAATATTTAAATTTTTATTTAGTATAAATATTTTTTATTTATATCATTTTTTTAATTTTCTATTTTATTGATACAAGTTGAAGCGAGACTTCAAACTTTACATTAATTATTTTAGTTAGGTGAATAAACAAACAAACTTTACATTAATTATTTTAGTTAGCTGAATAAACAAACAAAGAAAGAAAGGAGAAGTTAAAAAATAAAGTATCAATATTTTATTACTTTTTATAATTTGTAAATTTTATGTAACATTTATTATTGGACTAATTGAAATTTTATTTTACTACTTTAAATTTTACATGAATATGTTTTATGTTTAAATTTTATGCAAATAACTATTTTAGTACTTTAAACTTTATGTTACCAATTATTTGCATGTTACATTTTCTTTTACTACTAATTTTATGTTGTCATTTTGCACTACTTTTTTAAATTGTATGCAAACAATTATTTATTATACAATAATTATTTTCATTCTTTATAATTTTTTTGTTGAATTGATAAAATTTATCGTAATTTATATGTAAAAACAAATTGACTAATCATTATTATTTTTAAAAAATAGGCCACTTAAATTATTAAATTATTTAAAATAATTTATGTGTATAAACTCCACCATGTTTATCAAATTTGGTTGAGTACGACCAATTAATATGAAATACAAAAATTGTAAATGTGTATGCATGAGTATGTCATGTTAGTAGGTGAGAAGTAGTAAATGCTATGAACTATTGTAAAGTGAATTATAATGGATGTTATATGCTTGTGAGACTACTTTAGGTGATCAAAAAGAAGTATTATGCTCTTTTAAGTATTGATGGATAACCATACAATCCTGTAGTAATGAGTATGTTTTACCAAGGGTAAGATCTAAAGATTTATTTGGGGAATAACCTTTAGCTGAGGAGTCTCAAGTTAAAGAAGTCTATATGTAAATAATGAGAACATTTTGTTTAGTATTATGAGACTAATATGTTCAGTTGTTGGATGATCGAAAGGAAAAAATTTGCACCACATTTACTCCAGATCGCACCGAGGATACTGGGTATGTTACAGTTATCCCAATTAAGTATCACTGAAGAGTCACCGAAGATATGGAGGGACGGTAAGCCAATAATGCTAGCAAATAATAACAAACCCCAAAGATCCATGAGTTCGGCTCTTGAATTAGTGCCAATACCACAATTAATCCACAGCTTAAAATGATTCAACTCTTCACCATCACATACATTCCCGCCCCACTATCGTTATATTGTGCAGCCCCATCGAAGAAACAAGCATTCAACAAGATCTCGGGAGGAGAAGTGACAATATTATTAGTCTTAGTGATCCAAATTTGCTTCAAGAGAATTTGAAAGGTACATGTTTTAGTCTTATGTCAAAATGTTGTTATTTGTAGATTGTTAATTAGCAAGTTTATTTATGAACTATTTTGCATATTCAAATCAAATAAATTTAGGAAAAGCTTTTTTGGCTAAATATAAAGGAATTTTATTTCCTAAATGTGGGAATATGCTCTTATGTCTTAAAAATATTAGGCCTCGGTCATAGTGCTCTTTTCTTCTCAAGGGATGGAGAAAGAACGTCCCAAAAAGAAATATGTATTAGCTCTTCTTACACTCAATTGAAATTGAGAGGCAACAGTGGGATCAAACAATGCCTCAACTACCTAGAACCAAGCAACATTTCATATACTAATATTTAATATCTAATAATTAAAATATATTTTTATTTCTGTGTCTTAATATATTTTATGTTATCGAATTAAAAGTTTTTAATACAAATTATTTTTGAATTGTGTTAATTTTTTAAATTGGGTAACTATGAACTCTACTATCCTAAAAACTCTTAAACATATACAATAAAATTGGGAATTATTTAAAAAAAAATAAGTTTTCCTTCTTTCTTTATATGTAATACTTATTCTATATGATGCTTGAGAAACTAATTTGCCGATACTATATACTTACAAACATAGAATAATAAGTTAACAAAATCTAGGAAGCCTTGGATTTATTTCACTAACTCTTGTGTGTTAAATTTTGAGCATTAATTCACAATACTCTAGGATTTTTACTGAGAGAATAACATGTGCAGTATATCAATGCATAACAATCATAATAAGCATGACAAGCATCACAAGAATCAAAAGCATGAGAGACAAGAGACGCAGAGTTTCCGTGGGGAAAACCCTAAGGTGAAAAACCCCACAACTTCCTTAAAGATAGAGAGAGCAATGGCTCAACCAAAGTACAACCAAAATACACTGAGATAGTCTCCTAGTAGCAGATGATCCTCCTCCTCACTAGTGCGCCACTTTCTGAGTGAGAGAAGTGTGAGTTTCCGAGTGATCAAATAGAGATCTCCCGATCTCTATTTATACTTAACTTATTTGCCCAGTTACACTATGGGATCGACTTGTCTAGCTAGGTACATCCACAATATAATATATATTTCGGGGCTGACCCCACACATGGTGGTCTAATAACCCATCGGCAAGTACACACACTTGTCAATACACATGATGACACTTCCTTATAAAGGAATAACACATCTCTTATAAGGGTACAATAAATATATATGAAATACATAGATGAAATACATTCCGAAGTTACATATACATCAACACTCCCTCTTAACTAGGAAGGTATTTCTCGACACAGATCTGCTAGACAAGTCTTCTTCTCGGGATCATCATCATCGATGCATCGTCATCATCATCGTCACTGTTGCTGCTATCTCAACCAATCTCTGACTCTACTCGTCATAGGAAGTTCTACAGAGCCAGTCCTTTTTCATACTGGATGTAGGCCCACCACCTGCAGGTCTTCGTCATCACTGGCCATACTGTGGAATCCTCAGGACTTATTACGTGTGTCACAAAACCATTAAAGAGTCTCTTGCCTAGCAAGAACCCTAAAGAGCATCTGAGGCCTTTTTCATCCTGTCCAGATCTCCAGGACTTATTACATGTAACCCCACCACAAAACCTAGCAAGAGCATTTCAGGATGTTACGGGTACACAACTCCGACCTGAAATCTCCCCAAGGCACAAATTACATGTGGTCACCACAAAACCTAGCAAGAGCATCTCAGGATGTTACGGGTACACAACTACGACCTGAAATATCCCAGGGCACAAATTACATGCCATAGGACAAAACCTCGCAAGAGCATCTCAGGATGTTACGGGTACACAACTCTGACCTATAGGATCTCCCAGACATGCTCATTTGCACAACCTGATCCATGGCCATAAAGTGTCATCCTGATACTCACCATACATCATCCTGATGTACACATGATCATCATGATCATCATCACTGCAACATCCTGCTGCATGTCATCTGGAGCAACATCCTGAAGCTCGTCATCTATGATCATCCTGATCATACACTACATCCACTTGATGCATACCAAGTATCTACCTGATACATATCATCATACATGATCCACCTGATCATACAATGTATCCACCTGATACAAACAAATACATGATCCATCTGATCATACCTGATACATATCAACATACATGATCTACCTGATCATACAATGTATCCACTTGATACAAATAAGATACATGGTCCAAGCATCCAACATGATGCATATACAAAATACATACAAATGATCCAACTGATCATATCCAGCATCCAACATGATGCGTACATACATATACATATAAATGATCCAAGTGATCATATCCAGCATCATCCTGATGCATATATACACAAATGTAAATGATCCAATTGATCATACAGAGCAGAAACTAAAACATCATCCTAATGCTCATCATCCAGCGCTTACATCCATAGCCATGTGAAGGATCCTCCTTCCAACATGCTTGGAATGTCTTCAGCAAATGTCTCCATCACTTCTTCCTCGAAGTGTCATCGATCTGAATAACAACAAGCCTCTCTCTGAAGTACTCAAACTTCACTCTGGCTAATGGCGTCATTAATACATCTGCAATCTGCTCGTCCGTCGCAACATACAGGAGCTTCACTGCTCCTCTCTGCACCATATCCCTGATATAGTGATATTTTATCTCTATGTGTTTCAACCTGTCGTGAAACACTGGGTTCTCAAACAACTTCACACAACTCTGGTTATCACAGAAGACACCAGTAGCATCCAATGGGAGATCAAATAACTCAAACAATAGCTTCCGAAGCCATACTGCCTCACAGCCAGTTGAACAGGTTGCAACATACTCTGCCTATGTTGTACTCAATGCTACACAGGACTGCTTCCTGCTAAACCAAGAGATCACACCTGATCCCATATTGAAGCCGCACCCAGATGTGCTCTTCCTATCTGCAGCACTACCTACCCAATCTGAATCAACATAACCCTGCATGTTAAACTTTTGATTCGCTTCATACTTGAGCCCATAATCAACTATACCCTTCAGGTACCTCAGAATATGCTTTACAGCAATCAGGTGAACACCCCTTGGATCTGTCAGGAACTGACTCAATGTGTTCATAGCAAAGCAAATATCTGGTCTCATGTTCGTCAGGTACATCAAGGACCCAATCATCTGACGATACATAGAGATATCAACTGGCTCAAATGAAGCATCACATAGAAGCTTCAGGTTTGATGCCATAGGTGTGGCCATGGCCTTGCAATCCATCATCCCGAATCTCTTCAGGATATCTACTGTGTACTTCCCTTGACCAAGGAAGATTCCATCTGCACTCTGCCACACCTCCATACCTAGGAAATAGTGCATCATTCCCAAGTCTTTCATATCGAACTCGGCAGCAAGCTTCCTCTTAGTATCTGCAATCAATCTGTCATCTTCTGTTACAAATAATTCATCCACATACAGGAGTAGAATCACAGGATTCCCTTCCTCAACCTTGTAGTAAAGGTTGGAATCCACTTTACTCTTGGTAAAGCCCAGGCTAGATAGAAAACTGTTCGTCCTACCATACCAAGTTCTAGGAGCTTGCTTCAAGCCATACAAGGATTTCTTCAATCTGCACACATATGAATCCCTGTCATGTGTTTCGAAGCCAAGTGGCTGCTCCACATATACTTCCTCTTCAACTACACCATTCAAGAAAGCAGTCTTGACATCCATCTGGTGTATTTTCCATTTCATTGCTACAGCCAGGGCAACTACTGTTCTGATGGAAGTATACCTGGCTACAGGTGCAAAAGTTTATTCATAATCTATTCCCTCTTTCTGAGAGAAGCCACGAGCTACGAATCTTGCCTTGTATTTCTTTACACTGCCATCTGCAGCATGCTTGATTTTGTAGATCCATTTAGAAGTCACAACAGACTTCTCTTTAGGTCTTGGGACAACATCCCAAACATTATTGATTGGTATTCCTCAACCATGGCATCCTTCCATTCTTTCTTTTCTGATGCTTCTTCATAACTGGAAGGTTCTTTGTTCATAATGTCACAGAGTAAAGCAACATAGCTGGTATGTGATCTGGTTCTTTTCTTTACTCTGTGTTCTTCCTCTGGAATGCCAAATCTTTCTGCATCTTGAATGAGCTCTCTAGCCCATGCAGGTTTCCTCTTGTGAGAGTTATCCTCACAGGGTGGATCTACAGGTTGTTGTGGATCTTTATTTTCACGATCAACATCTGGAATTGCTTCAGTCATGGTAGTGTCTTGAAATCTAGTTTCCTTAGGTTCTTCATAAACTTCAACAGGTGTCTTTCTTGATTTGATGAATGCTGAGTTTTCATCAAATGTCACATCCCTGCTGACATCAATCTTCTTGAACCCTGGAAAGTATATTCTGTAAGCCTTTGAGCTTTCACTGTAACCCACAAAGATACCCTTCTTTCTTGAAGGATCTAGCTTGTTCCTCTTTTCCTTTGGGACATGAGTGTATACTGGACAACCAAATATTCTGAGATGGCTGACTTCAGGTTTCTTACCAGAGAATACCTCTTCTGGTGTCTTGTTGTCCAATATCTTGTGGGGTGTTCTGTTCTTCACATATACAGCTGTTCTAGCTGCTTCTGCCCATAGATGCATAGGTAGATCCTGGTCATGCAGCATTGCCCTTGCTGCTTCCATGATTGTTATGTTCTTTCTTTCTGCAACTCCATTTTGTTGTGGATTGTAGGGAGCATTCAACTCCCTATTAATCCATGAATCACTGCAAAGCTTCTTGAAGTCACCTGAGGTGAATTCTCCACCATTTTCGGATCTGAATGTTTTGATCTTCTTGTTGGTTTGATTCTCCATCAAGGTTTTGAATTCCTTGAACTTATCAAACACCTCATCTTTGTTCTTTAAGAAGTATACCCAAGTCTTCCTGGAGAAGTCATCAATAAACGAGACATAGTAAACATACCCACTTAGAGAACTGGATGACATAGGACCACATACATCTGAGTGGATGATTTCCAGGATACCTTTTGCCTTGCTTTCACTGCTTGGGAAAGCCTTCTTAATGTTCTTACCTTTTGCACATCCTTTGCAAACACCTTCATGTTTGGTCTTGATTTCAGGAAGACCTTCTACAGCCTTGCTTGCAATTGGAAGTGCCCTATAATGCATATGAGCAAGTCTTCTATGCCAAAGTTCACTTGGCTCCATGGAGTCATGTACCATGGCATGTTCAGGTTGACCCTTCAATTTATACAATCCTCCCTCTTGCTCTCCAATCACTACTGCATCATCGATTGTTTTACCCTTTGGCCACATTAGGACTTGGCCATCTACAAATGCAACCCTCATGCCTTTTGCATCCAATGCAAAGATGGGGAGAAGATTCTTCTTGAGCCCAGGTACATAAAGGACTTCTTTCATCTTCAAAGATTTTCCAGAATCTAGGTTGTAGGAGGCTTCACCACTTCCTTTGATTGGGTATTGATAACCATCCCCAAGTTTCACCTTATGGGGTGATTCATGTTCATATAGGTTTACAAAAGATTTCTTAAACCCAGTCATGTGTTTGGAAGCCCCACTGTCAATTAACCAATCATTACAACCATGGGAGATAGTACCTATGAGAGCAGAGATTAGAACATACTCTTCTTCACTTGATGAGTCATCATCACTATCATCACTTTCTGCCCTAGCCTTCTTCTTTGGAGGTTCATCATCTTCGGCAGCATGAGCATGTAACTTTCTTTTGCTACCCTTCTTCTTCTTGTTGGAGATGTTGTTGTTATCCCTTTTGTTCTTGGGACAATCTGAAGCAAAGTGACCCTTCTCATTGCATGTGAAGCACCTTAGATCCTTCTTATTCTTTTGGTGATAGTGAGTGGACTTCTTGTAGTGAGAGTGCTCCTTCCTGGGCTTGCTTCTTTTGGTGTGAGCTGCGAGAGCTTGTTCTTCACCTCCCATCTTTTCTTCACGAGCTACAAGTCTAGATTCTTCTTGAGAGCATTCCTCCCACAGTTTATTGAAAGAGATCAATTTCTTTCTTGCACAGATTCCTTGAATAAAGGAGTCCCATGACCTAGGTAGGCCATTTAGAGTGGTCATAACAACTTCACCATTGTCCACTATTTCATCTACAACTTCAAGTTGTTCCTTGATCTGAGAGACCTTGGAGAAGTAAGATTGAATGGTCTCTCCATTCAACATCTTGACCCCTTTCAATTGATTCCGCAGGGTCATCTTCTCATTTATGTTCTTCCCTTCAAATAGCTTGGTCAAAGAGTCAAACATCTCCTTGGGTGTCTTCAGAGATAACACATGTGGTATGAGATGGTCTTCCATAGAATCAGCAATGATTCTCTTTGCCTTGACCAAGTTCTTCTTATGCAATATTTTAGCCTCTTCATCCTCTGGGATAGGGATGTCTTCTTTTACATATGAGTCCAACTCATTCTCTTCCAGGATTAACCCAATCCTATACTTCCGGGCTGGGAATTTATCAGCCCCTTCAAGCTTATCCTCAAGCTTGGTGTGGTGAGACATCTTAAGGAGTACTTCAAATGGAAATAGAAAAGATTTAGGTATTACCACTTGAATTGCTGAAAACTGGATCTGGTCCCAGATTAGGGTTTGTCAAAAAAACCCTAAAAATTCAAAATGTGAATTTCAACTTTCTGAAAGGATAGAAAGATGTGCCTTGATGAGCTGATCAACCTGGTGTATTCAGAATTTGAGATCTGCAAAGCTACACCCTTCAAAATTGCCTTTTTGTCTTCCCAGATTCACTTAGGAGAGCCCTGAATTAGGGTTTGAGTTTCCCGGAGATCTACCCAGCCAAAAACCTCGATCCAAAGCTCTAAACTTCGATTTTTGCAAGGAGCTTCCAGCTATGTCTTCAGATTCCAGAAATTCCTATTTTTGAGGAAACCCTAATTTTTAGGGCCAAATCTGAAAATGCTCAGAATTGAATTCTTATTGGACAGATAGATTCTCCTTGATGAGTAGAGTCAATCTACTATACTGCTTTTCCAAAATCTGTGGAGAGAAACCCAATAAACAAGAAACCCTAGTTTCCATCACTGCACAATGTCTTCTTCTCAAGTTAGCTCTAATACCATGTTAAATTTTGAGCATTAATTCACAATACTCTAGGATCTTTACTGAGAGAATAACATGTGCAGTATATCAATGCATAACAATCATAATAAGCATGAAAAGCATCACAAGAATCAAAAGCATGAGAGACAAGAGACACAGAGTTTCCATGGGGAAAACCATAAGGTGAAAAACCCCACAACTTCCTCAGAGATAGAGAGAGCAATGGCTCAACCAAAGTACAACAAAAATACATTGAGATAGTCTCCTAGTAGCAGATGATCCTCCTCCTCACTAGTGCGCCACTTTCTGAGTGAGAGAAGTGTGATTTTCCGAGTGAACAAATAGAGATCTCTCGATCTCTATTTATACTTAACCTGTTTGCCCAATTACACTATGGGGCCGACTTGTCTAGCTAGGTACATCCACAATATAATATATATTTCAGGGCCGACCCCACACATGGTGGTCTAATAACCCATCGGCAAGTACACACACTTGCGACACTTGTCAATACACATGACGACACTTCCTTATAAAGGAATAACACATCTCTTATAAGGGTACAATAAATATATATGAAATACATAGATGAAATACATTCCGAAGTTACATATACATCAACATTGTGGACCAATATCCAACGGCCTTTCCTGCTGGAGGCGCTGGAATAAGAGATCCCTCGCTTATGAATCTTGTCGTATGTGCTAAAATCTTTTGGAGAGTCATCATAGGCAAGAAATCCTGGTGGAAAGAGATCCTGTACAAAAAATTAATGAATGGGAACAGAAAGCGATGTGTGGAGACGATTAATCAGTCTAAACCCGGCACTCCCATATGGAACCTTTTCAAAAAGGCAGAGTCCATCCTGCAAAAGAATTTATATTGGATCCCTCGAAATGGTAAGAAGATCAGAATTTGGGTTGATAAGTTAGGGTCGGACCCGCGATCCCCTGTCAACTTCCTTCAGAACTTCAATGATATGAAAGCATGGATGGATCAAGCTAACATATCTACATTATATGATCTCTCGGTATGGACTGATAAGGGAAGGTGGGTGGGTTGGATTAATCTAGAGGTTTCGAGTCATCTTCAAGCGGACTTCGATGCCCTCCTAGAACTTCTACACGGAGCAGCCCCAATTCACCAGCATTTGATCGACAAAAGAGGTTGGAGCAAGACGGGAGCCTACTCAGTCAAGGCTGGATATCGGTTGATGGACATCAACAACAATCTCAAGGACAAAAAATGGGCTAATGTGTGGAGCAAAGACAGTCTTCCGAAAATAAATGCCTTCACCTAGACTCTGGCCCGTCAAAAAATTCTCACTTCTGAAAATCTTGAAAAAAGAGGGATAGAGGGGCCTGCAAGATGCATTCTTTGTAAAGCCTCGGAGGAAACAGTTGAGCGTCTGTTTTTGGAGTGCAATTTTGCCCAGGAAGTTTGGCATAGGGATTTTCTCAAATTAAACTTTGTGGTGACTTTGCCAACAAACTGGAACGATCTCTTCGCCTGCTGGAAGGATTACTACATGGGATACCTCCACAACAAGCCTAACTTCAAGAGAGCCTGGGAAGCCTTACCAAAGTTTATTTGTTGAAAACTGTGGACAACCAGGAACGAGGAAATTTTTAAAGGGAACAGCTCCACCCCAGCTCAATTAAATTAGTGCATGGAATGAAGAATATCAATAAGGAGCCTCTGAAGGTTGAAGAGAAAATATGGGCCTCGGACTTGTTATATCCAAACCCATCCCTTTGTTTTTCCCCTTCACACAATAACTCCAATAATCAAAATTGGCATATTAGGATGAGCGCAGAGGAGCTTCAATACTAGAAAAAAAATATTGGGTGCTACACCCTCTTTTTCGATGGAGCTTCGAAAGGCAATATCGGGTTGGCAGGTGCGGGTGGTCTTCTACGGCTCTGACAGAAAAAAGATGAAAGATTACGCATGGGGAATTGGCAGAAGAAAAAACAACAATGCAGAATGGTTAGCTCTTACTAAAGGACTGGAGATCGCAAGGGAGGAAGGAATCACTGAATTAGCAATTTGTGGTGATTCTATGTTGGTCATCAGGGAAGCTAGGAAGTTGAGCAAGAACATAAAGAATCCTACATCTAAAGTCCATAATCTTCTTAAGTGTCTTGTTAACGAATTCAAAACTATAAGTTTCTTTCACATCATGAGAACCAATAATCAAGAAGCAGATGTGATGGAAAACAACAGAGCAAGATTAGATTGAGGTGTCCTAGTCAGCAACCAAAAGGTGAAATACAAGGTATGGATCCGTTGTATTTGTTAAAATAACCTACATGTCTACAACATTAGCTAAGCGACCTCTCCTGGGATGGAGTTCTGGAAATCAAAATTTGCACCAAATGTTTGAAATGGATGTATATGCCAAAGTTTTAAACCCACTTTGGGGCCTCAATATGAGGATCGTTCACACACTTGCTTCACATGGCTTCCACATGGGAAGCATGCAAAATCTCACTTCGGGAATCTCTCGAGGTTGGTCGCTATTTAAAACTGGGTACCAAGCAGTCTGGCATAACATTAGCTCCTTTGTGATTGAGAACATGGAAGATTTTGGAGTTAACCGTCCCCGCTACAAGCAGATTGTTACTCGAAATGGTGGTGATACCCTCCCCGACTTTAGAAAATGTTTCCCCTCATGGCCAGGGGGTCAGGAATGCATGGCTTGCATTCATCAATGTGAGAAGGCTCGGGAATTTGCATTCGTTTGTGGTGGCTTGGAAGAAAACCAGGGACTTGTGGCCTCCCTTACTGTGGTGGATGATCATTTGACTATTTTGGATGCCCAAATTCGTGTATTAAGAAGTGAAAATTATGAGATTAAACAGGCTCTACAACATCTGAGTGCCTTGGAGTAGGCAGCTCGTCTGGAGGCTGGTAATAGCAACAACAACCTTAGCGCAAAAGTGGATAGTCTCTCTGCTGGTCTGGATAGTGGTGGCCCTAGTTCATATCTGGATGCCCAAATGAGGGCGGTTCGTGTCATTGCTAAAAGAATTGAGGGCAAGGTTGACAGTATGTGCAATGAGATAGTGGCACTAAAGCTGGAGATGTCTAAACATGGAGGAGAAGCTGGAAACAATGAAGCAGTGTTTCGGAACTAATAAGCAAACACGGTGCCACCCAAGGTTTTTTGGGTCTCCTTTCTTATTAGAATGTTTTTTTTGGGTCTCTTTGTCTTTAGGAAGTTATGTATTTTTCCATATTTTATAGGAAAGGTTATGTTTGAATCTTATGGCCAGAACGTCAGCGTTTTGTATAAGGGTATGTCTGTAGTACTTCAGGAAGCTCAAGTGATCTCATCATTCTCCTAGGTTTCTTTTTTGTTGAATTAGATGCTAAATTGTAAAAGATGAAGGATGAGACAAGGTATCTCTCGACTGTCAAGAAGCAGGCTTGTTCTTACACTGTGGAACTCTGTCTCTGCTATCTTTTTATATATATAAAAAAATCTTACCTGTTTGCGTTAAAAAAAATATCCAACGGCCTTTTGTCGACTATCCGACTAAACAATGTTGGATATCCAACACAATCGATACACCAAAACCATCAATGCAATTTCAGCATATATCCGACGAAAATTTTGGCATCAGATAGACGACGGCGATAAAGTCGAATAATCAACAACTCTGAAGAACAAAAAAAGCAACGAAGGCGTCGTTTCTCCAACACATGGTCATCGGATAACTGACCTATGTCAGGTTGGTAACGTGTCGGCTATCCGATTAAGACGCCATAAGTCCGACGGATTTGGAGCCGGATAACCGACCACGCTAAACAGCAAAAAAAAGCGATGAATGCGTCGTTTTTCAGACAACTGGCCATCAAATACCCGACCTATGTCTTGTTGGTCCGACATCAACTATCTGAGTACGGCGCCATAAGTTTGACATGTGTCGCATCGGATAACCATCGCTTGCAGTATTCCCATTGAGGTTGAATATCTGACTATTGTAAAGTGTATCCGATGGCGATTCCATAGTTCTGACGGTTGTTATGTCGGATATCCTAGGCCTAAATGAGTTGGATATCCAACGTTATATAGACTGTAAAAAAAATATAATTCTAGAGGGTAGTAATTGAGCAAAATTAAAGATGGAATAATTATACAACCATGATTACTCATGTTAATGCATCGAAATCATGAACCTATAAGAGTTAGAATTTTCTAAGAGTCAAAGAAAAATTCAACATGATACAAAAATTATGCCATTGACATTCATAACACAACCCATTAGCACAATACACAATGCATAATAATGGAATTAGAATCTATCTTAAAACCCTTATATGCATCCTCTTGAAAATGCTTTACTTGTCAGTGTTGATAACATGTTAAGACCATGCATTTTTTAAATTGTCACATGAAGTAAAGAATTGGGACATATTCCCTTCAACAAAAACCAAAACGAATTGAATACACACTTCTCATCAACTCTTCAATAATCAATGTAAGATCCCATATAGTAAAAAGGGACATAAGACACAACATGATAAAGCACTAGAGCGATGTTACCATTTGTTTCTTTTATGAAAGAAAGCTCTTGAGAAAACATCAAGGAGAGTGGATAAAGTAATGATATGCACAGAAACATAGCAAATGGAAGTTGATGTATTTGGAAAGGGAAATCCATTAATTTGTTTTCCATATGAAGGTGAGAAGATGGATGGAAATTTAAAGTGGAAATGAAAAAGAAGTCGATCAAAGTGAAAATTTGTTGTGACAATACATTTGAATGGATGGATGGACATGTCAATGGATAACCTGATAACATTGTATGGGACAAAGGTAGTCTAACTAAGCCATAAAACACTAACAAGAACAAGGTCCATAACCAAGGTAATGAGGGACCTTATTCCATTACCACTTTCTCTATACATGGGTCAAGGTCTACCCAACTAAGGACAACCATATTATTGTACAATTTTAAAGAAATGTATATTATTTCATATGCATGTTCTCGATACTAATTCATTAATATTGAAATGCATGGGAAACATATCTTTAAGTGTGATTTTTGTTTAATTTCATATTATGCACATTCATTGAGATCCATCCTTGTTTTTTACTAGGATCACTAAGGAAAATAAAGCACACTTGTTGTGACATACGATTCTAGTGTCTAACATATTTTAAACCATTTTCTCCATCTTTATATTTTGATCATACGTATTATCTCAATAACATACATGCTCTTTGCTAGAGGCAATTCTAGATGACCTTCCTTAAAATACATACTCTTATTGGTGAAGGGAATCCCATGACTTTTCTTGGTTGCCTTAAGGATCCCCATAAACTTCTAAGGAGTGGATTTGTGCCAATATATTGCCCCCTTCTTACAAAAAAATTTATTCAATGAGAGACAATGGATTGGTTTGGAGGACACTTGAGGCTATTAATGAGGTATTACTTTCATTGGCAAAGCAAATGATTATTTTGAGAGATTTATTAATAAAGTTCATAATTGTTTGAGCCATTGCGAGCTTAAGACTAGATTTGTTCCTCATAAATGAATGCACTACATAGGAGATTCCAATAGATAATGACCATTTTTTAGTTTAATGTTATGCCATTTATCTATGCACGAGGTGGAATTCTGGTTCATAATTGTGACTTGAAGGTTGTATATGGGATATACAAAACCGTTTTCTTTTAGCTCCCTGAAACGTATGCTTCTAAGCTCTGGAAACATGTCCTTTCACCTGTCGATCATTCTGCTACATAGCAGCAAGGGGCTCGAGCCCAGGGTTGGAATTTGACAGGCATTTTTCCCGTCAAATACAGGTAAAATATTTATGAAACCGTCTACCGAAACGGGTAATTAATTAATCTAAACGGTTTTTTGACGTTTAACATTTTTTTAAAACGTCATTAGTTTCATTTGGGTTTGGGTTGTCCAGCTAGAAGCCAAGAGGGACCTTGGTTCAGGTATCTGAATCCATAGACCGTCTACCTGGTTTTGGCATTTATGTGAATTTTGGTATCAATGGTATGTTGAAGTTTAATTGAACTGTTAAAGTACTCACTGAGTCACACCGCACACGGCCACACCAACCTGCCTCCAAGGCCTATGAGTTAATGAACACGGCCACACCAGGGCAAGGATTTAATGAAGGAATTAACTCATCTTGTCATCTTCAACTACCACCTCCTTGTAGGCTGCAAGCTGCCCTGCCGCCTCGGTAATTTGGAAATTGTTAATGGACTAGAGTCTAGGATGGGGACCTGAACCTCTAACTCAAAGAGTCAGAACTTGAAAAACGTTGTTGTGGTGTCGCGGCTGCTACCTTCCAGTGCCTTGTACCACTGACTTTTGCAAGCTGCAAGATTCATAAACACTGCCACGACCTCTAGGCTACAGCCTCCATTGTAACATCAAGGTGATCTCCTTCCGGCTTCGACTCTCCTGGGCTCTGAGCTCAGTTGGTACAGTGGTAAGTATTAATTTCTCTAATTTGTAGCGTTGTAGGTGTAAGTTGTAACCGGAATTTAATTACATATCTAGGGCATTTTGGAATAGGTAGTCAAAGAACTGTAGGAGTGATACTGTGATATCTTATTACCCTATAACCCTTGTCAATGGTGGCAATTCTAAATTCATATTTTTTAACTCCTGTGAACCACGATGCTTTCTCTTGTGCTAATATCTATCCCAGTTTTTGCAGCAGTTGGATTCCTGAAACAAGATGCGCCCACTATGTTTTTTTGACCTGTCTTGCATTCTAGGATTAGGACTAGGTGCGTTCTCAATCAAGTCATCTCTGTCTTCATTGTTAACTTCCTAATTAGAATAAATGTAACTGAGTTTGGTTATCAGCAAAGTCTTCATATGGTTGCGAATAGATTACAAAAAACCCTCATGTTTCTATATTCATTCTCCTACAGAATCCAGATGTGATTATTCGCCAAGCTAAAACCCATCAACCTACACAAGCGGATTCTTACCTGTTGACCCCTTTTACCTTCACTGGCTTTACTAAAATTGGCTATGGTTTTGAATAGGGAGGACTCAAGACTCAGGACTGAGGGGTTTTAGGTTTTATAAATGGAATATGTGTGGGAGGAGGGACGAGCCAGCTCGATTGACCATCGGGAATCATTTGGCCTATATCTCACAATGTAGAAGTTATATCTCAGCCATTTGGGCAGGAATGGAGCCTTGTATCGTTCTATGGAATGGTTATTGGCCATGAAGGTGTATTGGTCTGCATACATTCTAAGCACATAAACAATACATTCTTTTATCAACCAACATTTATATTTGGATATCCCTTGTGTTACTGGCCTTTTGAATGTTGAAACTCGTGCACAACTATCTCTTCTATGTTATGCGAGGCTATTACTATGATTGTGAGTCAGCCTGAGCTGCCATCATGTTGCTAGGGTTTCATCATAACTTTCATCTCTGTCTTGACATGAGGGATTTTACCCATGTCCACTTGTGTGCATCTGCGAGCTCTGTGTGATAACCAATTATGCGTTGATTTATTTAGTCATTTATTTTACAATATTGTTGGGTCGTTTGGCATTTTATTTTATTTATTTATTGGTTTTGTTACGAATTCCTTTCCATGCACTGTGTGATGGCTGACAGCTGAAATTTTTTGTTTTGATATTAATATCCCATATAAAGCCTCAAACCAAGGTCATTGCATCCTGGTATTGAATGGTCTCTAAAGAAGGTAGCCCAAAACGTATATATATATAACAAGTACAAGCATGAAGAAAGACATGCAGTTGGGAGTCTCATTGTTTAGTAGTAAAGAATCTAAATGGCTTTTTATTACAATGTCGTCAAGAATATAGATGATTTTTTCTTTGGTTGATATTATGGGAATATGCCAAGTTGCTATACTGACCTTAGCAATTTTTGAATTCATTTCCTTGGTATACTGTTTTTATAGATTTCTTTCAATTCTTATAAATTATAGTTTGAAATCAATGTATAATAACCTAATTATAAACTACTTTTCAAAAATAATGAATTCTTATTTGGTTTGATTGGGCGGTCCTAAAAAAAACTCGGTCGTAACACTTTCATTGTGCTTCACTTTGTATATTAGTCAGATTTCCATGGCTTTCTCATGAACACAAAACCGATTAAAAAACAAAATATGTTTTCAAACTTTCTCATGATCATATGAAATAAATATAAATAGAGAAAGGTCTCTCGTACTTTGGATTCACAAAAACAGGTTCCTTTTGGAACCTATGATCCAAAAGAGACTTCATAAGTTAGAAACTACTGAAAAGTTGGGTAAATTTGGGTAAAAGAGACTTCATAATTTAACTCGAAAGAGTAGTTTTTAATTTAAAATTTTGTTATGAAGGGTAAATATTTAATTAAAACTTCAATATGGAAGGGTTAATTTATCATAGAAACTTCATTGTTGAAGACCAAAATATTAGACAAAACGTTTTTGGATGGGAAGTATAAGAATCAAAACGTCAAAAAAAAATTGTATGATGGGCAGAGATGAATACAAATTCCAACCCTGCTCGAGACAAACAATCTACAACAAGTTCAGACAGACTGCATACAAACGCCCATTAAACGTTTCAGGTACTGTGTCCAAATCCACGACCCATGGGTCATGCCACTTCCTTGGCATCATTCATATGAAGAGTTGTATTTGTGGCATAAACAAAATAGATGTTCATTTACTACTTGGTACAGGAATTCGTATCCCTGCATTATAGTGGCAATAAAGACGCAGAAAATTACGGCGAATAATATTAAGCCTGTTGCAAGCCATAATCTAATTAATGCTAAGAAGTGGACGAAGAGAAAGTTGAAGCCACAACAATACTGGAAATTGTGGCAGAGATTTAATTTTCGGCGAACAATATTTGGCTTGCTATAGGCCATTCAATGCAGCTGCAGCAGGTCTGTTGACCATTGGATCTCAAGCATTCTGAGATCCAATGATCAACAGGCCTGCTGCCGCTGCATTAAATGGCCTATAGCAAGCCAAATATTGTTCGCCGAAAATTAAATCTCTGCCATAATTTCCAGTATTGTTGTGGCTTCAACTTTCTCTTCGTCCACTTCTTAGCATTAATTAGATTCTGGTAATCTAAAACCAGTTCATTCAAGAGATTTTTCATATCTATCTCACTCAAGTCTTTAGTATAGTGGAGAATGACCTGTAGCCGGCTTGTGTTACTCACGATGTATTGACCCTGAGCAGAGTCTTCTGTTAGCGGTAGTCTAATCGGATCATACCCAAATTCTTGCACCAATATATCTATATACTCTTCAGGAATACTAACACTCTCGGAACGCATTTTAGAACTTGCAAAACCCATTCTTGTATTTGCATGCGAAATATTTGTTTCAAAACCAGCATAGATCCAAATCCTAGGCTCTATCAAGCGCTGAGAGTGATCAAATCTCTGGAGGTGCAAACCTCTCCTTCAATAGCTCCTTGAGTGCAATACCTGAGCCACCTAATCCTAAGCTCTAAAGTCTCTAGTTTAAGTCTCATATTTACTTTTTACTTTGTATTATTCTTTTTTGTTTATGGCCGACATAATATTTATTACTTTTTACTTCGTATTATTCTTTTTTGTTTACTTTGTATTATTTTGTTACTCGACAAACACTCTAAAATCTCATATTTACTTTTTACTTTGTATTAAAAGTAAAAAGTAAAGTCTCTAGTTTAAGTCTCATATTTACTTTTTACTTTGTATTATTCTTTTTTGTTTATGACCGACATAATATTTATCACCTAATCCTAAGCTCTAAAGTCTCTAGTTTAAGTCTCATATTTACTTTTTACTTTGTATTATTCTTTTTTGTTTACTTTGTATTATTTTTGTTTACACGTTGTTACAAAATATATATTAATGGCCGACTTAATATATCATAATATATATTATTTTTTACACCTTATTACGTTTTACAAACATTTCCTTTACATTCGTCATACTATTACTTTTTACATTTTATTATATTCTAAAACGTTACATGTGACATCTGTTACAAGATCTCCCCCATACTATTACTTTTTACATTTTATTACTTTCGAAAACGTTACATGTGACATCTATTGCAAGATCTCTCCCATACTATTACTTTTTACATTGTATTATGTTCGACAAACGTTACATGTGACATCCGTTACAAGATCTCCCCCATACTGGGTTGTAGAGCGCCTCTCGGCGCAATCAATAGTTGAACTGGCCAACCTAGAAACAAAGATTTGTGTTATATTTCTTATTATTATAATTTTAAACTTAAATTTTGAAAAGGGCTATTTTTTTTAATGTAAGGTGGTTGTTTGAGTACTATTTCACATTTAGAGGTCCAGCTTTGTAGGTTTTAATAGTGAAATTGTTAGACGAAGGGTTTCATACATTAACTTGATGTGTAAATAGATTGTGAATTTAAAATTAAATAATTATTTTTATTATATCAAAATTTAATTAATAAATTTGACTAATTTAATATATATGTTTACATTTT
Organism: Larix kaempferi; assembly: GCA_027924585.1. Lineage (NCBI taxonomy): Eukaryota > Viridiplantae > Streptophyta > Pinopsida > Pinales > Pinaceae > Larix > Larix kaempferi. The sequence continues at coordinate 16,750,864 of BSBM01000924.1, read as the reverse complement.
GTTGCATAGTATGCATTTATTATATTTATTATATACGTAAGTGTATGTCAATAATTTTACATAGATAACAATTATGAGTAGAAAATTATTTATGATGCATTCCTTCCTTACAAGTTATTATACCGTTTATACAATGTTTATGCGTATACTATACTCATACTATGTGAATGGGTATTTTTTAGAGTTTGTTCCACTCAAGTGGACATGGACACCTAGAATTGAGAAAGGATGCACTTTTTCTATGTCCATGGGTACTTTTGAGAATTTGTTCCACTTTGCTCAACACTCTTACTCATCAAGAGTGGAGATATGTTTATACAAGAATACTCAACCTTCTTATTGCAAAATGATAATGTCTATTTTATGTTATAAATTGAATGAATTCTTGATTGTGAATGATCATGTGTGAGTCTAATATGATCATTTTTGTAAAAAAAAATTATTACACAGATTTATATTTTGAAAAGGAAAAATTAATATTTGTTTTTCATTAGATGGACTTGTAAGCCTTTTTTTAAACAAAATGATTATTGAAACATATTTTGTGAATATATATTTATTAGATAAAGTAATTTTAAAAAGAAATTAATTTATTAGCTTATTTATAATCATTTTTCCATAAAACATAAGGGCATGTGCAAGTTAATGAGGCTCACTTTTGACGCATTAGATGTAATAGAAAACTGAAAAATCAGGTATCTCTCAACTTACTTGGTTTTTTTTAGATACTTACACAAAATATCTTGCATCGAGTAAAAAAGATGAAATGTAGGAAATTGAGTCACGTTTCCGAATATATAAGTTTTAAGTATTGAAAATTTACATATCTATGTCAAAGAACATATTTTCTAACAGTCACTTTTTTTTTGGCAAATGATAAGGTATATGGTTTTGTGGGTGCGGCCTTCCAATGCCTAAATGATTGTTACGGGCTACAAAAATTGGTATAAATGTATAGAACCCGTAGCACTAGTGCAGCACTATTTTTTCAAAATTAAATGTTTAATTTTTAAAAAAATTAATTATGTAAGTGATCAAACCTCGAGAATGGTACATCAAATGCGGTTGCAGCCTTTGAAGGTCTTAATGCAGTTATTTCGACTTGGATTTTTTATAGCATGTATAGGTCGGTGTCTACTATTGCAGCATATAATTTATTTTTTAAATGATTGTGAAATGAAAAAGTTACGAAATAAACACTAACAACATGTTTTTTTACTTAAGGAGTGATGACACAAGAAAACTAGGAAACAAATAGAAAATCCCAATATTCTTTTACAAAAATTACATATTTGGAATCTGCATAAAAAATTCTATCTATGCCTAAAATTTCATCAATAATGGTCATGTATGTCATACTGTAGAGTGTTGGAATATTCACACCATCATTTTTATATTTTTCATGCTGCATGCATCCAGTCATCATCATGGTGCTCTCCCTAGCACCTAGAGCTTGTTTCTAGCTCTCCAGAGCCTGTCTATAGCCCCCATTTGGCCACCTACCTACCTGATGCGCCATTCTTGACTATTTTGCATGGCAAGTGCATCTTTTTCACCTACCACACTCAGTTAGTGCGGCTTTACTCACCTACCTTCAGTTATCACTCAGTTAGGGTGCCTTTTCTCACCTACCTGGAGTTATCACTCAGTTAGTGCATGGATTGAGTAGTTCTTCCACTGATTGCTCATCCTAACTACATGTAGCTTCTAGTTAGGTAGTTTTGGAGTGCCACTTGACCCCATGACAGCCTCATGCACCCCCCTTGGAGTCTTCATTCCCTGATTTATGCCTAGATGGTTATGTTAGACTCAGTTGGACACACTTGACTGACTCTTACCATTTATAACTGATACTACTGACTGGATGATGTCTCCATAGTTATCCAAGCTAGACTTTGAGATCAGATTCGAATGCCCTACTTGGATAATTCGAATCCTATATGATGCTAATTCACAATTTATTGTAACACATTCTTTACATTCATTATTCATTGTATGATACTATTATTGTTCATTATTCTGTGTTTATGAGTGATTATTGAGTGCATGCTTCTCTTCTTCTTTGCAACATTCTTGAGAGTTTGATTGTGACTTTGTTACAGTTGCTAGATCCCCTGCACATTATCACATGGTATCAGAACAGTCAGCATCTATTCAAATTGCAACCATTACAGCAGCAGCAGTTGCAGCATTTCTTTGAGCAACTATCTTTCACTTGAGCACCAGAAGCCTCTGAGTTTCCACAACAAATCCTGGTGCTATTACTTGAATTCATTGGAGAAATCCAGTGAGGTCTAGCCAGGTGTGAAGGACTTAGTCTATGTGCTCAGTGTTCAAAAGGTAGTGTTCAGTCGAAGTGTACCATTCTCCATCAGCAAAAACTTCTCTTGTTTTGCAGGTTTATTCACCCGTTCAAATTCTTCTTCAACAATTCGACCTTCTCTGTTCAGATGGATCTAAAGCTCACATCTTCCAACTATGTTGAGTGGAAATCCAAGATGGCTCTCTTCATGAGAACCAAGAGCTTCACCAGAATACTCAATGGAACGATGGTAAAACCTCTCAGTGCAGTTGAAAAGTCCAAGTACTTGGATAGGCTTGATGAAGCAGTTGGCCTCCTCCTTCTCTCAATTTCTGAAGATCTTCACTTCCATGTCATCGATCTTACATCTTCTAAAGAGTTTTGGGACAAGCTCGAATCTCTTTTTGGACAGAAAGATGATATGAAAGGACACAAATTGGAGAATGAACTCATATGTTTGAGTCTTGATAGCTTCGAATCTATCAATGCCTTCCTCACCAAGTTCAAAAGCTTGATATCACAATTGAAAAGATATGAGATAGTGAAAGAAGACAAGCAGCTTATTCTTGCCATTCTCTCAAAGTTGGGGCCAAACTTCTCAGTTTGTGTCTCTACTTTCCAGTCAGATAAGATGTCCATTCCAAGATGGAAGTTTCCCTCACTTGATGACTTCATCCAATCTCTTACTCAAGAGGAAGAGAATTTGATCTCCGTGGGAATGATCAAACCCAAATTGGATTCTTCCCTTACAGCTGCTGAGAGAGCGAATGGTAAAGGAAAGAAAAAGATTTCTGATAAGAGATCGAATGATACAAGGCCTACATATAGTCCATACCAATCATATGGGGCTTCGAACTCAAGGAATACCAAGCATTCTCGGAAGAAAAGATCCAAGTGCACATATTGTCTTAGAGGTTTCCATCCTGAGAGTACTTGCATGATTAAGACTACATATTTGATGGCTCAATTACTTGAGAAGAACAATCTTCCTATACCTGCATGTACAAGGAAGAAAGATCCTGATACTGAACCTTCTAGATCCAAAGACAAAGAAAGATGTCATGCCCTCATGGAAAGTGCATCAACAGATTCGTCTTTCATCATAGATTCAGGAGCATCAAGGCACATGTCTTCCTCCAAATATCTCTTCTCCAGTTTCGAAAGCTTAGTTGGCCCTTCCATCAGATTGGGCAATGATTCAGAAGCCCCATCAGATTGGGCAATGATTCAGAAGCCTCCTCTCATGGAAGTGGAAGAATCAATCTTGACTATGGTTACTTTTCTGATGTGCTTTATGTTCCTTCTCTTGCAGCAAATCTACTTTCAGTGTATCAAATGACTCATATTGGAGAGCCCAAAAGAGTGATATTTTCTCCAAATGAAGTTGAGATACAACACATGGTTTCAGGGGAAATCATTGCAAAAGGAGTTGCAAATCATACTTCAAAACTCTATGAGTTTTCACACTTCTTACCGCTCTCCAAGCCATCTGCTCTCCATACTCATGCCAATGAAGAAAGCAGATTATGGCATGAGAGATTTGGACATCTCAACTACAAGCATTTACAGTACATGCAAGCTCAAGATGTGGTTGAAGGCCTTCCAGTTGATAAGTTTGCTCATGGTACCTGCAAAGGTTGCTTAAAGGGCAAAGATCCACAAAAGAAGATGAAGAAAAAGAAGACTCTTGACGAAGTGCGAATGCTAGATACAGATCCACAAGAACCTGAAGATCTAGCACCTAAAGGTTCATCTCCTATTGCTATATGGGCCACCACAGGTCCTATCTCCACCATTGATCTTGTCAAAGATAGATCTGATCTTCATGATACAAGAGCTACACTCTCTCCCTCTGATCCATTTCTAGCTGAGAGATGTTTTCTTATGATAGGATCTTATCCAAAAAAATTCTTTGAAGAATCCCAAGATCCAAGATGGGTATCTTCTATGGAAGAAGAGTACCAATCTCTTAAAAGAAATGAGACTTGGGAGCTTGTTTCACTCCCACCTGGAAGGAAACTTGTTCAATGCAAGTGGATCTACAGAACAAAGATGGATTCAGATGGAACCTCCCACAAGTACAAGGCTAGATTGGTTGCAAGAGCTTTTTCCCAAGTTCAAGGGATTGACTATTCTGAGACATTCGCTCATGTTGCTAAGATGGATTCCAGTCGTCTTGTTCGTGCTCTTGCTGCATCCAAGCATTGGGAAGTGCATCATATGGATGTCAAGAGTGCTTTCCTTCATGTAGATCTAGAGGAGGAGATATACATGAAGCAATATGAGGGTTATGTTGATGATTCTTCACTTGTTTGCAGATTAAAGAAGTCCTTGTATGGGCTTAAACAAGCTCCCCAAGCTTGGTATGCCAAAATGGACTCCTTGCTTTCGAAAGACTTTCAGAGGTGAAAATCATATTCGAATGTCTATATGAGACATGATGGTGACTCCTTACTTCTCATTGTACTTTATGTTGATGATTTGTTGATTACAGGGAGCATTTTTTCATGTATTGAATCTATAAAATCTGCTTTGCACAACTCCTTCTCCATGTCAGATCTGGGATTGTTGAAACAATTTCTTGGTTTTGAAGTCACTCAGAGTGATTCAGGAATCAAAGTTGCTCAATCCAAGTATGCTTCAGATCTACTTGATAGGTTCCACATGAGCGAATGAAAACTAGTTGCATTCCCCTTTCTTTCAGGGATCAACCTTGAGGATGGATCTTCTACACCTTTGGTAGATTGTACTTTGTATCAGCAGTTGATTGGTATCCTTTTGTTTCTTACACACACTCAGCCTGATCTATCCTATGCAGTTAGTGTTGTCTCCAGATACATGCAGCAGGATCCTCGTGAGATTCACTGGAAGGAAGCAAAGAGGATTTTGCACTATGTGCAAGGTACCAATACTCATGGCCTTCACTACTCAGCTAGGTGTCCTTTGAACCTAGTTGGATATACCGATTCTGATTGGGCTGGAAATAGCTCAGATCGGAATTCTACATCTGGTTTTGTCTTCATGATTGGATCTGGACCTATATGTTGGTCGAGCAAAAAGCATACTGCTTTAGCTCTTTCTTCAGCAGAGGCCGAGTACAGAGGTGCAGTAAATGCAGCCACGCAGTGCATTTCACTGAGAGGCATCTTATCATAGTTATGGATTATATTAAGTACTCCACCTATCATCTATTGTGACAATTAGAGTGTCATCGGGATCTCCGCATATCTGGTTCTTAGACAGAGAACCAAACACATTGAGATACACATGCATTACATCAGAGGATTAGTGCATGATCAGATCATTTCACTGCTCTACCTTCCGACGGAAGAGCAGATTACAAATATCTTCACCAAGACCTTCACGGTGAAGAGGTTCACTTACCTTAGATCACTTCTTGGAGTGAGATATGATTGGCATCTTTCAGTCTATTTTGAGGGAGGGCTTTCTTCCCACTGGATTTTCCCTCTTTCCTCACTTAGTTTATTTAGATTGATTGTACGGGGTGACCTTTGGTCTTAGTCACCGGGGCCCTATTTTTTAGATTGCAGTTATTATCTCATAATATAGCTTGCGGGGGGGTGTTGGAATAATCACACCATCAATTTTATATTTTGCATGTTGCATGCATTTGCATGCCACTGCATGCATCTAGTCATCATCATGGTGCTCTCCCCAGCACCTAGAGCTTACTTCTAGCTCTCCAGAGCCTGTCTACAGCCCCCATTTGGCCTCCTACCTACCTTATGTTCCCTTCTTGATTTTTTTGCATGGCAAGTGCGCCTTTCTCACCTACCACACTCGGTTAGTGCGCCTTTACTCACCTACCTTTAGTTATCACTCAGTTAGGGCGCCTTATCTCACCTACCGGGAGTTATCACTCAGTTAGTGCGTGGATTGAGTAGTTCTTCCACTTATTGCTCATCCTAACTACATGTAGCTCCTAGTTAGCTAGTTTTGGAGTGCCACTTGACCCTATGACAGCCTCATGTGCCCCCCTTGGAGTCTCCATTCCCTGATTTATGCCTAGATGGTTATGTTAGACTCAGTTGGACACACTTGACTGACTCTTACCATTTATGACTGATACTACTGACTGGATTATGTCTCCATAGTTATCCAAGCTAGACTTTGAGCTCAGATTCGAATGCCCTACTTGGCTAATTCGAATCCTATATGATGCTACTTCACAGTTTATTGTAACACATTCATTATTCATTGTATGATACTATTATTGTTCATTATTCTGTGTTTATGAGTGATTATTGAGTGCATGCTTCTCTTCTTTTGTGCAACATTCTTGAGAATTTGATTGTGAGTTTGTTACAGTTGTTAGATCCCCTGCAGATTATCACATAGAGAGCGGTGAAAAACAGGCATATTGAGAAAAATGGTGGAAATGCCTAATTAGCTATGGTTCAGTAAATTCCATAGCACAGGTTTGGTAAGTCCGAACCAACCACATAGGACTGTGGCTGACATGCGGGCACAGGAGGAGGGGATTATTAAGTGCTCAGGAACACGCACGTGTTCTATTTAAATTCAAATATTTTGGTTGGTGCGCTTGGTGTTAGAAGAAACACGCGCGTGTTATGTATATACAAAATGCTCGAGCGTTTTGTATAAACATAACGCATGCACGTTATTAACTTCACAAATTTATGTTTTTAAGTGTTGAATGGAGATAAAGGGTGTGAGAGAGAGAAGAGAGATACGAGAGGGGGCAAGGGACATAAATTTAAGGAGTTAGGGAGAGTACACCCCTAAGCACCTAAGTCCTTAACACATAATCTCTTACCCCATTAATAGTTGATCCTAAATCCCTTAACCTATAAAGGTATTACTTCTTAAATCCCTAATCCCTTAATTAACCCTTTATCTCCCCTCACTGTTGTCCTTATCCTCTAATTCCCTAACCCTTTAACACTATAACACCTTAGACCTCAATTCCTGACCTCTTAAAACCTAACCCCCTAAGCCCGGAGTCCTTAATCCCTTTACCCCTAAAGCCCAAACTGCTAAACCCCTTAAATCCTTTAATTGTTTACCTATAATCCTTTAACCATTATCCCTCTAAGCTCTATTTTAAACCCTATACATGTAAAATAATTATTTACCTCTACACTACGTTTGGCATGTACGACCTCCCTTGTGCTAGCGTGCCCTGCATTTGCTTGTGTGCTCTGCATTTGCATGTGTGGTCTTTGTTTGCATGAGATCTCTATGTTTGCTTGAGATCTCTCCCTCTAGATTGATCGTTCCTCTCTCATCTTTGAAATTCTTGCTTGGACTTGTGCATTAGTCTCTTTAAGCTCTAATTTACCCCTTATAAGCCTTTAAGCCTTTAACCCCTTTACCATTAATTCCTAACCTTATAAACCCTAACACGCTAACCCTAGAGCACTAAATCAATTAACCCCTAAGTTCGTTAACCCCTAAACCCCCTAGCCACTTTATCTATAATCCCACAACCCCTAACCCCTGATACCTAGTCCACTCCTAACCCCTAAACAGTCTAACCCATATTACTTAAAAATCTCAAATCCCTTAACCCTAGAAACAATTAAACATTTTCCACCTACTCATAACCCCCACCCCTAAGCCCATATTCCACCTACTCATAACCCCCACCCCTCTCTATCTGAAAACCCCTAAAAACACCTCCCTACCCACCCCCCCTCTCTCTCTCTAAACCCTCATCTCCCTCTCTATAATCCCCACTACTCTTAAACTCCCCTCTCTCTATCTCTTTCCTAATCTGGTCACTGCTAACCCTTGCTCACTCTCTCCCCTCCTACACCTAACCCTTACTAACCCCCTCTATCTCTATCTCTTTTGTACTCCTCCACCAACCCCAATCCCCCACCTCTCTCTCTCTCTCTCTTCTAACCCCCTAACACCCTCCTCCCTCTCTATCTCTCTATAACCCCTTAACCCACCCCACGCCACCACCTCCCCTCTCTTATTGTCTCTCCTGCTCCCCATACCCCTAACCCCCTCTCTCTATCCCCTCCCCTCCTCGTCGTAACCCTTACAAACCCCCTCTCTCACTCTCTCATCTTCCCTACTTCTACACCTCTCTCTCTCTCTCTCTCTCTCTCTCTCTCTCTCTCTCTCTCAACCAGGGTATTTTTTAAGCATTTTAATATTATACTTAAGTATAGTATCATAGGTGATTATTTTGGATTGAAAAAAGCATGTATATAGATAGGTAGGCGAATATTAAAAATGAATTATGCAATTTACTACTGAAAATGTGTAAATTTTGGCGAATATTATGACAAAAAAACATATTTTATGTAAATATAGGCGATATTAGAGACTAAAAATGACCAAATAGCGAATTTATTTTTTTTAATAAAGCCCCAAAAATAGCCAATTGGCGAAATTTCGCCCCTAAAAATTACTCTGCTCTCTACCCCCTCTCCCTCTCCCTAACCTCTCCCCCATCCCTAACCATTATACTCTTTCTATCTCTCTCCTAATCCCCCTAACCCTAAACCCCCTCCTCTCTATCTCTCTCCCCTCCTCTCCCTATCCCTTACTAACCCCCTCTCTCAGTCTCTTTCTCTTCCCCACACCTCCACCTACTTCTAACCACACCTCCCATCTCTCTTTCTCACTCCCTACAACTAACACCTTCTCCTCTCTCTCTCTCTCTCTCTCTCTCTCTCTCCCCCCCAACCATTACTAACCCCCTCTCTCAGTATCTCTCTCTCTCCCCCCCTCGCTAATCCCCCTCCTATCCCCTTACCCCTAACTAACTCTCCCTCTCTCTCTCTCTCTTCTACTCCCCCCCCCTCTCTCTCTCCTAATCCCCCTTCCCCTCCCACTAACCACCCCCCATATATTGTTGGTTGTGGAGGCTGATCTTCTAGATTCAGAGATGTTATTCAATCGTGTTTGTACCCCAGGCTTACTGTACACTCGTTCCCCCACTTTTGGGTTGTTTTCACCAACAGTTTACGGGCCCATGGTTTTGGGTAACCCATGGTATTTTCCCATTGTATTTCCCCTATAAAAGAAAGACATTGTAACATGGCTAGGGTTGATGTATTAGGTATTATGCTGTCATGTCCCAAATTTGGTATTGGGTCACAATGGCCTAATCACATTGGCCCTATTCATTAGAGTTTGTCAAATTGATGCTAAAGGTCAAATAATTGCCAAGGAGGAAAATTACTAGTTTCCTAGGTTTGGGGTGGAAGCTTTGGGATTTGGAATAATGGGGATAATAAATTATGTTTGAACATTAGAATGGCATAAATATTTAATAAAGGAGCTAAATAAATATATACAAGTGAAAATCAAAGTGGCATTTCATCATGAAGACACATGGAGGAAGTGGGACCCACATATGGCTAGATTTCCCCACTACATTTGGCATCATTCTCTCACCAATTCGAATTCAAGGTGAATGGTAACATACTTGGGGGAGTCCAAAAGGTATTATTCATTGCATGACTCATCCAAGGTCGAAATATAGAGGAAGAGTAACTCCCATGGAAGAGGAAGAGGCAATTTGGAGCTAGTGAGACACTTGGGCTAGATTCCCTAGCTCTATGACAACAATGATGAAGATGCTATGACACCTATGACACAAATCAGACCTGAAGGCTGACATATGACATATATGACATGTCAGGGCTAAAAATAGACTCCAAGAGGGCTCTCAAGGGTGTTAGGGCAGCTAAGATGCTTCCACATGTGATTTGGTGGAAGTGGGAGACTAGGAATTGTTGTACAAGTGGCGTTCTTTGGAATCTCTTCCCAACATGAGTTGGCATGAGTCTCTTGGAAGGAATTCGACCCATGGAGGACATTAGAAGTTTATAAATTTCAATAACAAAGAATGAAACCAGCTTTTGATCATTTGTAGAATTTGCAATTGCATTTGTGAAGAGGGAGAGCTAGTGGATGACTAGTTTCTTGCCTTAGCCAATTTTGAGGGTGAAAGATTCCCATCCAAGTTGGCAATTGGAAAGGCCATTCAGACCTTTCATTTGGAGCTTTAATGGAGTCTTTATTTGCAGTTGTAAGCTACAGGGCAGCTCATGGTTTCCTCTATTGCATCTCGCTCCTTCAACCATTTCCAGTTTTGATGGCATATTCTTGATCCTTGAGGGAGGGCGTTTTTGGTGAGCTATTGTACTTTTTGGGGAGCTTCTAATGCACCATTTCTTTTGTAATATGAATTAAATACTCTTTTCTTCATCTCCAAAAAGTTTCAGGTCGAAATTCCAAGTAGAAATGTATAAATCTCATTTTTAATGGAAGAACAATGCCATTTCCCCACTACCTTGTTGTGAGCCAATGTATTGATGATGATTTCGAATGAATGGATGATTCTCTGATATATTTGTGATAAATATACTGCCATGGATGTCTTATACAAGTTTCATGTCCTGTACTTGAGCATTTGAAGCATTTTTACTCAGTTTAATTGCATTGGGAGAAGAAATAGTGCCATTTCCCCAAGGGCCGAATTGGTGATTTTTGCAGTTGAATGGGAGAGGGTGAGAACAGTTGTAATAAACCATTAATGGTGCATATGAGACCTTAATAACATAATTAACACATTACATACCTCTGTTCATAAATTTGAGTGGGTTTGGAGGCATTTGGGAAGCTATTTTCAGTACTTACCTTAGGGGGATTTGAACCCCAAATTACTAGTAAAATTGCATACTTGGTCCAGAATCTTAAAAGAGTTTGCAGAGGTATTTTGGTGGCCATATGTTATCCCTGAACATAATATTCAATTCCTAATATCATTCATAAACATTCCTTGAATATTTGGAGGCATTTGGAGTCAATTTGAGACCTAGAGACCAATACTAGTCAAAGGGAAATCACTAGTAAAGTTACCTACATTGACCAGAATTGAAAGAGTATTTGCAGAAGTGTTTTAAAGGTACAAAGGCATCCCTGAAACACATATTTATGTTCTAATATAATTCATATACCTTCTCAGAAGATTTGGGATCATTTGGGGCAAATTTGGGACCAAGAGATCGAAACTAGTCAAAGGTCGAACCAAGGAAAAAAGTGGAAAATTGCAATTTTAATAAAATTCCTAACAAGGGACATTACAGTGGTATCAGAGCATGGTCCTTGCACCTATGTATTAGGTACATACATTCAAGAATAATTGGCAGCCATGTCTTACTATTATGATGAATCCTATGAGTACAATTCTTATGAGGAATATGCAGATGCTTATGAGCAATATGAAGCAGAATGTGAATGGTATGAGGAAGAGGTGCCATCATGCAACACTTCATACAATTTCAAGAGAAATGAATATTATTCTTATGACTTTAGATCTGATGAATATGAGTGTGTCACACCAACCAAGGATAATTCTATGAGCGAGTTCCAAAGATGGAGAGAAAAATATAAAACCTTGCCCCAACAATATCAAAAATATCAAGAATATCTTGCTTCGAGCAAAAATACACAAAATGCCATGTCTTTTGAGTACTATGCTGAACATGTTTTTGAAAATAGGCCCAAAAATGAAGATGTGGAGTTAGTGAAGAAAGGTTTATGCCCTTCTTGTAAAAACCCTTGGAGCGAGTATCATATATGTGTGCATGAAATGATGTCCTCCTTGAGGAGAGCTTTTGATATTTATTCAAGAAGAGCTTCCAAATATACTGATCCTAAGGAAAACAAGGGGGCAAAATGCATCATATTTCTTGAAGGAGAAAAATGAAGAGACATCACAAGAGCATGAAGAAGATTCTATTGAAAATATGGAAGATCATTTCGAGACACCTTCTAGCTTAGACATGAACCAAAGAGCATCTACTGATGGATGCTTAAACTATGAAGGAGTACCTACTGATGGGTGCTCACACCTCTATGTTGGTGACATAGAGATCACTTTTGAAAGTGTTGTTGCAAGCCCAAGTTCCATTAAGCATGATAATGAATACCTTGTAGAAGTTGAAGAAGAACCAAGATCAACTTCCCCATCACCACTTGAGCTTCATGAAGTTGGTCCAAGCAAAAATGAAGAAGATGAGGAGGTTTGTTTGCAAGAGCCTCATTTTCTTGAAGGGTCCTTAAAGATGAATGAAAAGAAGATCCAAGAGTCCCTCAGCATTCTCCATGACACTCAAGCATTGGTGTCAAATTCTTGTTGGAGAGCTACTTCATTGGAGGAAACATCCTTCCTTGAAGACATGGAGAAGATTCAAAGAGCAATGTGCCACATCAAAGGTAATTTCATGTCTATGCTTTTTGATAGAAACCATTTGTTTGAGCTTAATGAATTGTTACATGATGCATACTTGAAGAATAATGAGGATAATCATAAGCTCACAATTCAAAATGAGCAATTTCTTGAAAAGTTGCAAGGTACTTGTTTTTCCTCTTATGTTTCAGATTGTCAAATGGTAGATTGTTTGGAGGATTCTCATGACATGGTGGATCATGAGAAATGTGAAAATTTGAATGTTCTTGATGTGTTTGAAGATGAACTTGAAGAGATCCAAACACTTGATGTGGTGGAAGAGGAATTTGAATTGTCTCTTGATGAAGGTTATGCAATTTTTAAAGAAGAGCATGATTCCTCTACATTGGAACCAAACTATGACAAAGGGTTTACACTTTTGAAGGAGCTGCATGATACTACCCATATGGATCCTTCCCATGATGAAACTTCAGTACTTTTTGAACATTTGGGTGATTTGGTTCATTCTCCTACATCCTACAATTCCATGTTTTGCAACATTAGTCTCAATGAAGTATGGGTGAAAGGGTTCTTTTTTATGGTGCCACATGAGGAGTATGGAACTCCTAGATTTACATTTTATGATGATATGGTTGGAGCACATTCTTATTCACATTTGCAGCAGTATCCTTTGTTACTTTATGATGATGCACATCTACATGGATGCACCTATGATATGGATTTGAGTCACTTGAAAACTCATGGTTTTTCTTGCTCAACACTGGGTTCATTCGATGTTAGAGGAACTTCATCCAACACTTGGGTGAATAGATTTATGATGGGAGAACATTTTTGTTGGCAGCCACATACTTTGTTACATCTTTATGATTCTCACATTCATGGATGTATGGGTGAGACTTCTTTGAGTCATTTGAAGTCTCCTTGTTTTTTCTGCTCATTATTTGGTTCAGATTTTAGTGGAGATTCTTCATTCACTTCTTGGATGAAAGAATACATGGTTGAATATTTTGATGCATATCACATCCTTTTGGAGCAGCATTATAGGACATGGGATCCTCACCTATGTCATTGGAGCAGATTTGATTGGTCACTTGAAGATTGTATGCACTTGGAAAATCGTGGTCTACTTGCTTGGAGATACAAGCACTTTCATGATTCTTTGATGAAGCACCTCCTCGATGTACATTTTCATTATGTAGTTATTTACTTTGATGATATATATTTTGTACTCATGATGTTTGGAAGAATGCATACAAGAAAATGGGATCCAGGAATCATCTTATCTGATGGTATGGGTTGGAGAGCACTCTTCATTGTTGGGGTGCAATACAAGCAATGGGACCCTGGAATAATTTTTATCTCATGGGTTTCATATGTTTTGGGGAAGCAAGCAGTATGGGAGATGGATTCCCCACTTAATAAAGTGATTTTAATCAGAGTAGTGCAGCAGCAAGCATGGTGGTTCCTCTCTAAAATCTTCATGGAAACTAAAAGACTCAAGGTTGGGCAATTCAATGGCAACTTCAAAGAATTATACAGAAAGCAGGTTCTTCAACACCCACATTTAAAATTGCTTGAGGACAAGCAATATTGGGAAGGGAGGATTTGTCATGTCCCAAATTTGGTATTGGGTCACAATGGCCTAATCACATTGGCCCTATTCATTAGAGTTTGTCAAATTGATGCTAAAGGTCAAATAATTGCCAAGGAGGAAAATTACTAGTTTCCTAGGTTTGGGGTGGAAGCTTTGGGATTTGGAATAATGGGGATAATAAATTATGTTTGAACATTAGAATGGAATAAATATTTAATAAAGGATCTAAATAAATATATACAAGTGAAAATCAAAGTGGCATTTCATCATGAAGACACATGGAGGAAGTGGGACCCACATATGGCTAGATTTCCCCACTACATTTGGCATCATTCTCTCACCAATTCGAATTCAAGGTGAATGGTAACATACTTGGGGGAGTCCAAAAGGTATTATTCATTGCATGACTCATCCAAGGTCGAAATATAGAGGAAGAGTAACTCCCATGGAAGAGGAAGAGGCAATTTGGAGCTAGTGAGACACTTGGGCTAGATTCCCTAGCTCTATGACAACAATGATGAAGATGCTATGACACCTATGACACAAATCAGACCTGAAGGCTGAAATATGACATATATGGCATGTCAGGGATAAAAATAGACTCCAAGAGGGCACTCAAGGGTGTTAGGGCAGCTAAGATGCTTCCACATGTGATTTGGTGGAAGTGGGAGACTAGGAATTGTTGTACAAGTGGCGTTCTTTGGAATCTCTTCCCAACATGAGTTGGCATGAGTCTCTTGGAAGGAATTCGACCCATGGAGGACATTAGAAGTTTATAAATGTCAATAACAAAGAATGAAACCAGCTTTTGATCATTTGTAGAATTTGCAATTGCATTTGTGAAGAGGGAGAGCTAGTGGATGACTAGTTTCTTGCCTTAGCCAATTTCGAGGGTGAAAGATTCCCATCCAAGTTGGCAATTGGAAAGGCCATTCAGACCTTTCATTTGGAGCTTTAATGGAGTCTTTATTTGCAGGTGTAAGCTACAGGGCAGCTCATGGTTTCTTCTATTGCAGCTCGCTCCTTCAACCATTTCCAGTTTTGATGGCATATTCTTGATCCTTGAGGGAGGGCGTTTTTGGTGAGCTATTGTACTTTTTGGGGAGCTTCTAATGCACCATTTCTTTTGTAATATGAATTAAATACTCTGTTCTTCATCTCCAAAAAGTTTCAGGTCGAAATTCCAAGTAGAAATGTATAAATCTCATTTTTAATGGAAGAACAATGCCATTTCCCCACTACCTTGTTGTGAGCCAATGTATTGATGATGATTTCGAATGAATGGATGATTCTCTGATATATTTGTGATAAATATACTGCCATGGATGTCTTATACAAGTTTCATGTCCTGTACTTGAGCATTTGAAGCATTTTTACTCAGTTTAATTGCATTGGGAGAAGAAATAGTGCCATTTCCCCAAGGGTCGAATTGGTGATTTTTGCAGTTGAATGGGAGAGGGTGAGAACAGTTGTAATAAACCATTAATGGTGCATATGAGACCTTAATAACATACTTAACACATTACATACCTCTGTTCATAAATTTGAGTGGGTTTGGAGGCATTTGGGAAGCCATTTTCAGTACTTACCTTAGGGGGATTTGAACCCCAAATTACTAGTAAAATTGCATACTTGGTCCAGAATCTTAAGAGAGTTTGCAGAGGTCTTTTGGTGGCCATATGTTATCCCTGAACATAATATTCAATTCCTAATATCATTCATAAACATTCCTTGAATATTTGGAGGCATTTGGAGTCAATTTGAGACCTAGAGACCAATACTAGTCAAAGGGAAATCACTAGTAAAGTTACCTACATTGACCAGAATTGAAAGAGTATTTGTAGAAGTGTTTTAAAGGTACAAAGGCATCCCTGAAACACATATTTATGTTCTAATATCATTCATATACCTTCTCAGAATATTTGGGATCATTTGGGGCAAATTTGGGACCAAGAGATCGAAACTAGTCAAAGGTCGAACCAAGAAAAAAAGTGGAAAATTGCAATTTTAATAAAATTCCTAACAAGGGACATTACATATGCATTGTAAAGATCTCTGAGATCGTAAAGAGAGACTGTGAGAAAGTGAAGAGGAAGTGTAGTGGATGTGCTGCAGGTTGCATCCCTTCATTTGCTGGATGGTATAATAATAAGGACTGGGGATTTCAATGTGGACGTAGCCCATCTTGGGTGAACCACGATATATTGGTGTCTCTCTTGTAATGTGTTTGTGTAATTTCGATTTGCATCTTGTTTATTGTTATTGCTCTGCGATCTTGTTTTTCTAACAATTGGTAGCAGAGCTAAAGGTCTATTTGGCAGATAAACCCGTAGGAAACTAGGGTTTCTAGTTCAAGTGGGAGCAATGGCGGAAGAAGGAAAGTTTAAGGTCGAGAAATTTAATAGCCAAAACTACCAGTTATGGAAGATGCAAATGGAGGACTATCTGTACCAGAAGGATCTATTCCTACTGTTGGGAGGAAGAGAAAAGCAGCCACTGACTATGAAGGACGAAAAATGGGAGGTTCTTAACAGAAAGGCACTGGGAACAATACGGTTGTCCATGTCTTTGTCGGTGGCTTTCAATATCTCAAAAGAAAAGACAAAGGAAGGTTTGATGAGCGCATTGGGTAAGCTGTATGAAAAACCATCGGCCTCCAACAAGGTATTTCTAATGAAATGTTTATTTAATATGAAGATGTCTGAAGGTGGATCTATTGCTGATCATTTAAATAAATTTAATATGGTTACAAATCAACTAAGTTCTGTAAGTGTGAACTTTGATGATGAGGTTAAGGCTCTTCTAATCTTGTGTTCATTGCCAGAAAGCTGGAATGGCTTGGTCTTGGTTGTAAGTAACTTTGTCTCTGGTTCAAACACTTTAATATTTGATGATGTTGTTAGTGTTATTCTTAGCGAAGAAATGCGAAAAAAAAAAAAAAGCACAGGTGAGACATCAGGTAATGCGTTGACGATGGAGAGCAGGGGAAGACAAAGGGATAAAGGAAAGAGCCAAGGTAATTATGGAAAGTCTAAAACGGGCAGATCCAAGTCTAGACTGGGAAAAATAGAGTGCTGGAACTGTGGAAAGAAAGGACATCTGAAGAAAGACTGCAGATCTCTAAAGAAAAAAAGAGATGGACACCAGGAAACTACACAGGAAGCAAATGTAGCAGGTGATGTGTCACAAGATGCTTTGATTCTTGCATTAGATAATACTAGTGATTATTGGGTAGTAGATTCAGGGGCTTCATGTCATGCTACACCCCATAGGAAATATTTTCATGATTATGTTCCAAGCGATTTTGGACATGTTTTATTGGGTGATGATGAGCCATGTAAAATTGTTGGAATGGGTAAGGTATGGATAAAATTTAAGAATGGAACTGATTAGCTGCTGAAAGATGTAAGGCATATTCCTGCTATGAAAAGAAATATGATCTCAACAGGCCAGTTGGGAGATGGCACCTGTCTATCTACATTTGAAGAAACGTGGTGGAAGTTCACTAAAGGATCAATGGTGATAGAAAAATGAGAGCAGGGTAGGTACGTTGTATTTATGTCCTCATAATACTGATCATTATATCTCTTTATCTTCCACAGGAACTGATACAGCATTGTGGCATCATAGGCTTGGCCACATGAGTGAGAAGGGGATGCAGATTCTCCACTCAAGGAAGTTGCTGCCAGATTTGAAGCAGGTAAGTTTGGAATTCTATGAGAACTGTGTTTATGGAAAACAAAAGAGAGTCAGATTTCTTAGGGTTGGGAAATAGAAGAAGAATGAAAAGTTGAAGCTTGTGCATACAGATGTATTGGGACCCGGCTCAGGTACAATCTCTTGGTGGCTCTCATTATTATGTTACATTTATTGATTATGCAACTATGAAAACTTGGGTTTATTGCATTAGACATAAATCTGATGTGTTTGCTACTTTTAAGAAGTGGAAAACTTTGGTTAAGAATGAGACAGGAAAAAGGTTGAAGTGTCTCAGATATGATAATGGAGGTGAGTATTGTGGCAAGGAGTTTGATAGTTACTGTTCATACCATGGGATTCGTAGAGAGAAGACAGTCCTAGGAACACCACAAGAAAATGGTGTGTTAGAAAAGATGAATAGAACAATCATGGAGCGTGCAAGGTGTATGAGATTGCATGCATGGATGCCCTTACAGTTTTGGGCGGATGTTGTAAATACTGTTGTTTATTTAATAAACAGAGGGCCTTCAAGTGCTTTGGATGGTGGTATTCCAGAGGAGACATGGACAGGTAAAAAGGTAAACTACTCATTTCTGAGAACTTTTGGTTGTAAAGCATTTGTCCATATTGATAAAGAAAATAGAACAAAGCTTGAACCTAAATCCAAGAAATGTACCTTTATTGGATATGGGGTTGATGATTTTGGTTGTCGCTTATGGGATTATGAAAATCACAAAATCATTAGGAGTAGAGATGTGATATTCAATGAAAAAGTCATGTATAAAGATCAGTTGCAGGGAAAGAAACAGGAAAAAGAAAACACAAAGTACACAGTGCTTGATGAAATTAAAAAAAATGAAGTTCCAAAAGTGCCAGAAAATCAAGAACAGCAGCAAGTACCTGAAACTCCTGCAAGTGTAAGAAGATATACCAGGTTAAGTAGACTCCCTGAACGATACTCTCCTTCAATGTATTATTTATTGATGACTGATTCTGGCGAACCAGAATGTTATGAAGAAGCAATGCAGGTGGAAACTAGAAAGAAGTGGGAGCAAGGAATGAATAAGGAGATGGACTCATTGGTAGGAAACCAGACTTGGGATTTGGTTCAGTTTCCTGCTAGTAAAAGAGCATTGTAGAACAAATGGATTTACAGGTTGAAGGAAGAAGAAGGAGGTAAGAAGCAGTACAAGGCCAGACTTGTTGTAAAGGGGTTTGCACAGAAGAAAGGTATAGATTTTGATGAAATATTTTCTCCTGTTGTTAAAATGACTTTAATTACGACTACTATTTTAAGTCTAGTGGCGGTAGAAGATTTGCATCTTGAACAGTTAAATGTAAAAACAGCCTTTCTCCATGGAGATTTGGAGGAAGAGATATATATGCAGCAGCCACAAGGGTATGAGGTCAAAGGGAAGGAGGATTTGGTATGCAAGTTGAAGAAGAGCTTGTATGGCTTGAAGCAAGCTCCAAGGCATTGGTATTTAAAATTTGACAGGTTTATGACAGAACAAGGTTATAGTAGATGTCATTCTCACCACTGTGTTTATTTCAAGAGGCTAGACAATGAAAGATATATTATATTGTTATTGTATGTGGATGACATGCTTGTTGCAGGGTTTAACATTCATGATATAAATGTGCTCAAAAGGAAGCTAGCTAATTCATTTGCGATGAAGGATTTGGGTGCTGCAAAGCAAATCCTTGGTATGAGAATAACAAAAGATGGGAAAAATCGCAAATTGACATTGTCTCAGGGTGAGTACATACAAAAGGTGTTGGAGAGGTTCAGAATGCAGAATGCAAACCCAGTTAGTACACCTTTGGCCAGCCATTTCAGTCTAAGTAAGGAAATGTGTCCCAAGACACGGGAAGAGACAGATTACATGTCCAAGATTCCCTATTCATCAGTAGTTGGCAGCTTGATGTATGCCATGGTGTATAGAAGACCAGATATTGCACATGCAGTGGGAGTTGTGAGCAAATATATGAACAATCCAAGTAAAGAACATCGGAAGGCAGTACAGTGGATTCTCAGGTATTTGAGAGGTACTACCACTCAGGCATTATGTTTTGGAGGTTCAGACACTGTTCTACAGGGATATGTTGATGTAGATATGGAAAGTGATAAGGATAGCAGCAGGAGCACCACAGGGTATGTGTTTACTGTAGGTGGAACAGCAGTAAGTTGGATTTCGAAATTGAAAAAGGTTGTTGCACTTTCAACAACGGAAGTAGAGTATGTTGTTGTTACAAAGGCTAGTAAAGAGATGATTTGGTTGCAGAGGTTTATCGAGGAATTGTGTAAGAAGCAGAAGGATAGCAGGTTGTATAGTGATAGCCAGAGTGCCATTCATCTTGCAAATAAATCAGCATTCCATTCGAGGACAAAACATATACAGCTCAAGTACCATTTCATACGCTCGGTTCTGGAAGATGAACTGTTGAAGCTGGAGAATATACATACTAGCCAGAATCCTGCAGACATGTTTACAAAGGTAGTGACCAGAGAGAAACCAAGTTCCTGCTCAGTTTCAGTTGGCCTTCTAGCGTGAAGGTGAAGATGAGAAATTTGCCAAGTCCAAGTCCAGCAAGTACAGCAGCAGTGGAGTTGCTGTGATCAGTCTCCAAGTGGGATATTGTTGGTTGTGGAGCCTGATCTTCGAGATTCAAAGATGTTATTCAGTCGTGTTTGTACCCCAAGATTACTGTACACTCGTTCCCCCACTTTGGGGTTCGGGGACACGTTAGTAGTTATTGTTAAGAAGTACAATATAGTACAAATTTAGAGGAAAAATTCGTATTGATCACCTTTTGATCCACTTAATTCCACTCTTTCGAACATTTTCATAAATATATTATGTTCTTTTCCACTCATATTTTAAACAAAATTTTGGAGTTTCTCTAAGTTTTTGCTATGGATGACATGCATTATCCAATACACATCATTTAAACTTATAAATAATTTAGATATATTACTTTTATATCAATTTTATATTCTATCATTCATTTTCTATGAATAAAAACCCTTCATAATGAAATACACAAAACTATAAATATATTTTAAAAACTAAGTAAAGAATTTCAAGCTAAAACTAATTTTGGATTAAGTAGTGTGTAATATAATAACACACATCTATGCATTTAATCCAACGCACATGAATAAAGTTGGTAACATTTTTTAAAACAAGCATAGCCAAAATGGTGTGCTTAATATAGTATTTATCATTAGTGCATCATTTCTATATTTGTGTGCACTCCTAAATTCGGTAATTAAAAAAAATTCACATCAAACACCAATTTTTAAATAAGGAAGGCATTTGGTGTGTTGCAACTATACAATGTCCACAATGAACCATAAATTTATTTATTTTAACTAACAATCGCAAGGTTTGGGGTCCAATGAAATGAGTGGTCCTAATATAACTAAGAACCAAATCCCCATTTTTGTAGTTTGCAAGTACAAAGCAAAACAATTTTGTTGATTTGGGTATTTTTGGTTGTGTAAAGTTCGTAATTAGCGTTTTTTTAGCTATTTAAGTTTACCAGCCGAGATCCAAATCCTAGGCTCTATCAAGCACCGAGAGGGATCAAATCTCCCGAGGTGCAAACCTCGGCTCAGGTATTGCACTCAACTGGAGTTTGATCAACATTGTAAGGAACGAGTTAAGTTGAAAACACAGATACATTACGAGGATTATCATAATGTAAGTAATAAGTATTAAGGATTGAGTAAATTGTTAAACTAGAAAATAGAGACAATTCGCCTAACTTTTTTTTTCGATTCTCTTTTTGTTTATCTAC
The DNA here is from genome assembly GCA_027924585.1 of Larix kaempferi. Taxonomy (NCBI): domain Eukaryota; kingdom Viridiplantae; phylum Streptophyta; class Pinopsida; order Pinales; family Pinaceae; genus Larix; species Larix kaempferi. The sequence continues at coordinate 16,729,264 of BSBM01000924.1, read as the reverse complement.
GTTTTGTTTTGTTTGTTCTTCTCCTTCTTCTGCCGTCATTTCGTACATTTTGATTTATTTGTTGTTCTACAAACTGATTTTTTTGTTTTTCCAATTGCTTTAACTTTCTCTCTCGATACGCTCTTTGTCGATCAACGTTTCATTTTCTTTGTTTTTCTCGTTCTTCTATTGTCAATTCGCCTAATTTTTTTTTCGATTTTCTTTTTGTTGATCTGCATTTTGTTTTGTTTGTTCTTCTCCTTCTTCTGTCGTCATTTCGCCATTTCGTACATTTTGATTTATTTGTTTTTTTTTTTCCAAAGAAAAAGTCATAATTTTATTTCAAGTGAATTGAACAAAATTAAATTCTGCACATGTAATAGAATCATAGAGATCCCTACATTTTCGCATATTTGCTGATCATATCTCTGACAGGTCTAGAGGCCCATACATATCCAAAAAAAAAACTGAACATACAGCACATCATAATGCCGGTTACAAAATAGTCTCAAAATTTTAGTGTTCCTATCAAACTATTCACTGTCTTAACTGCCCGAAAGCACCAAAACTATACTGCTGTATACATAAAGCCAAGTGCTCCATTACCGGTCCACCAATGCCTCATAAAGGCCCATGATAACACCAAAATGCAAAATACAAAAGCCAAAAGGTCATCCAAACAGAACTGTCATGTAATCTGAGCAAGCAGATACCAATCAATCTCCCGCCCTGTCCTCCAGTGCCTCGCTGAAAGGCCAATGGTAATAACTGTAGGATGTATCAGTAGTATGTACAGTGATTCACCATGTGCCGAAAATTAGACGTTGCTGCGACGCTTCTTTGGAAAGAAAGTCGGCCATGCCATTTCTCTCCCTGTAAACATGTGTAAATGTTAAAAGATTAAAATTCTGCTTTAACCGTAAAACATCTTCCAGTATAGGTGAGAGAGCCATCACGTTACATTGTGTATGCTCATTAGCCCAATCAATAACAATCAGTGAGTCACCAAATATCTGAAGTGAAAGACAGCCCTGTTCTAGTGCAAATAACAGCAACAATCTAAGTGACATGATTTCTGCATAGTTGTTTGTACCAGTCCCCAATCCAGCCGCTATGTGAAAATAATGTGAATCAGATTTATGTAGCACGATCCCCCCCCCACATACCAATTGATCCAGAGATGCACCATCGAAAAAATCCCACGGTAATGTTTTATCAATCGTTTCAGCGATCACAGGGCGTGTTCTAATCGGTTTAGGAGCAGTCTTGTAATGAACAATGATAGCCACAGCTTGTGCCACCACTTGCTCAATCGGGATTCTACTATCCTGGAAGATAAGCCTGTTGCGTGTGATCCATATCCCCCAGGAAAAAATGCATGGGGCCGCACATATGGGTGATGACTGTTGTTCCGACCACCATTGTTGGAATGCCTCAAATACAGTCTCACCCCACCAACGCGTAGTGAGATTCAAATACTGGCAAATTTGTGTCCAAACCGCCTGGGAGAAACGACAGTGTACAAATATGTGTGAAATAGTCTCGTCCGCCTCCCTACAGAGTGGACAAAAACCCGGGCCCTGTAGGAAACGACGCTTCAGCACATCCCAGGTAGGTGCCTTTTGTTCCAATATCGCCCAGAAGAGTAGTTTGGCTTTACCTGGACATTTAAGCTTCCACAGAGCTTTCCACCACCACACCAAAGCCCTGTTTTGCACCTCCACATTTAACTGAATATATCCCAGTTTTGGTGTGTATTTCCCTGTGGGATGGTGATCCCAGATAAGTTCATCAGGCCTATCTGTCAGACGGATATTGGAGAATCTTAAGATCCGAATGTAATCCTCCCAATCCCCGATCAAGTCCGCAGGAACTACAAGACGCTGGGCAGAGTACCACCCCTGGTGCATTAGTGTGCTTAAACCCGGTTGTGCGATATCAGCTAAGAAGTGGCATCCCCTAGCTGCCAGGTAGGTCCTCAAATCCACAGGCAATACATGTTCCCCCCTACATCCAACCCATGGATCCAGTCCAATACGGAGTGATTGCCCATTTCCAATTCGCCACACTAAACCCGATCCCACTAGCTGAAAATGTTGAACCACCACTTTCCAAACCACAGAACAATTAGCCCTCGATTTGTTGCCCTGCCTAATCCATTCAAGGAGGGTTAAAGGAGCAATGTATTTGTGGTATACCACCCTGGTCCAAAGGCTTCGTGTATGGATAATTCGCCATACCACTTTAGCCCCCAATGCTTTGGCAAAAAGAAATATATTCTTAAGGCCCCAGCCTCCCAGTGCTTTGGGGATTGCAATCAAATCCCATCTAACCCACACCAAGGCTCGATTCGCACCCTTACCCTTCCAAAGGAAGGCAAAAACCAACCGACGGATCTGCTCCAAGATACCTCTGGGAATCCAAGCAAGTGACATCCAGTAAACCGGTATTGCTTCCAAAACAGATTTAACCAGCACCAGTCTCCCAGCCCGCGAGAGCCATTTTTTACTCCAACTATGCAGTCTCTGCTCCAACTTGGCAATTAACCAGTGCCAATCTGCCTTAAGATATGCATTAGGTTTTAAGTGAAATCCAAGGTACTTTAAGCCATCATCGATATCCATAATCCTATAGGGGAGTCTAGTGGCTAATCTGTGCCTCTCCTGCTCATTTAGTTGCGAGCAAGAGATTGTTGATTTATCAATATTCACTAGCATACCCGTGGCTACTTGCAGTAAATTAAGTCCTTCGACCACCTTATCAATGTCCTGTCTCGAGCCATCACAAAAAATGAGAACATCATCAACAAAAAGGAGATGTGTGATATACAATACCTGAGTAATGGAGATGCCACGAAAGGATCCATCAGCCTTTGCTTTCAGAATAAACCGGCTGAGGCCTTCATCAACAAGGAGAAATAGCAGGGGTGAAAGTGGACAGCCTTGTCGTAGCCCCCGACCAGCATGAAAGAAAGGGCTAGCCGAACCATTTATCAATACAGCAAAACTAACCGTGGTGATGCAGGCCATAACCCATCGAACAAATTCATAGCAGAAGCCCAGATGTGTGAGAAGCATCCGGATATAGAGCCAGCTAACCCTATCGAATGCTTTAGAGAGGTCAATCTTAATCACTGCTCCCTTCTGCTTCTGTACCTTCAGAGTGTGTAAACCTTCTTGTGCAACTCCAATGGCCACGTGAATTTGACGACCTTCCAAGAATCCAAATTGTTCACAAGAGATATGCTGAGACAGGATATTTTTTAATCTTCTTGCCATAATCTTGGCTATGATCTTATATATGCAATTGCAGAGTGAGATAGGTCTGAATTCCTCAAAATGATCAGGCTTGTCAGATTTTGGGATGAGAGCAATAAATGTCGAGTTGAAGGGACCATGTACAAAGCCAGCCTTTCTTGACTCTTCTACCACAGCCAATAATTCCTCCCCAAAACAGTCAAAGAAACCCAAGAAAAATTCAATAGGCCAGCCATCAGGCCCAGGGATTTTATCTTTCTGACAGGATTGCATAACCTGCAAGAGTTCAATCGGTGACACCTCCTCCATCAATAGTTTGTTCTCTTCCTCCCCCACAAAACGTGGGAAGAGCTGAGCCATTCTGATAACCTCTGCTATGGAGGCCCCAGGTGGAGCAGTGAATAAGTCTTCGTAATGTCTAACCCCCATCTCAGCCAAACCATCAAAGCTGGAGACCCGTTCCCCTTCAGGTGTAGATAATTCCCAGATTGAGTTAGTGAATTTTCTCCCCTTAGCATATGCTTGAAAGAATTTAGTGTTCTCATCCCCACATTGTAACCAAATCGCCCTGCTTTTCATTCTCCACATCTCTTCTCGTTCACAGAGTAACACATTCCTGCTACTTTCCCAGTCCAGTAGCTCACCTTTCTGCTGTTCATCCAGATAACCCATACCCTGACAATGTAATAGTCTATCAATATTCATCTCAGCATCCCTCAGAAGCTGATCATCTTTAACCCTTTTTGCAGTGGCCCAGTGAACTGTGGCCTCTTTGATATGCTTGAGATTGTGTTGAAAGTGTACTCCTGCATGTTCCTGAGACTCCAAAGGTCGATGAACCCACTGTTGCTGAACTAATTTTAGATAATCCTCCTCCTTCAACCAGCTAGGATTGAATTTAAATGGACTAGGGGGTTTGTTCCTACTGCCTCTTAATTCCAATAAGATGGGGCAATGATCAGAGACCCCCCCTGACCCAACCCATTGCTTTACAACATCAACCCCCAGAGCCAACACATCAGCCACCAGAAACCTATCCAGTCTTTTGGCCACCCTTTGTTCCCCTGTTCTCTTATTCCTCCACGTCGGGGTTAACCTGGTTGGCTGAATGTCAAGAAGATCCTTCCCGGCGAAAGCTTGTATGAAAAAGTTAGCTAATGGATCCGGAGCTGCACGAGGCCCCCAAACTTCAGATGACCCCAGTGACAGGTTTAGGTCTCCACCCAAGATCACATCCCTTCCATCAAAGAGATCCATGCTAAGCAGGGAGTCCCAGAAACCAGCCCTATTTAAATAGGGTCCATAGATATTGAGAATCGTTATCATCCTACCAATCTCTGCATCCCATACTTCCAACCCAATACCTGAAGAGATACCCCAAGAACTATCATATCTGCAATTCTTCACCTTCCACCCCGTAGCCAGCCCTCCAGAACGACCACGTGCATCCACCCCCACAAACTTCCAGCCAGGTAGCAATGTTTCCAAAATCCTAACCACCTCCACACTGCCTCCCAATGTTTCTTGTAGTAGTAAAATATCAGGTTGATTTAAATCCACCAACCTCCGGAGTGACGATTTTTTAATGGGGCTCGCCAACCCACGACAATTGAATGACAGTAATTTCATCTGGTACCCCCCTTCCAGGGCTTTCGCTGCTCTAAGCGCCCATTCAATAGAGGATTGTGTTCCCATTACCAAATCAACTTTTGCCCTATCCTGTGCTTTAGACAAATGTGATTTCCGACCCCGACCTTTCCCCATAGTGCTAACAGCCAATTCAGGTAGTCCCCTACCCCCCTATTCATCAGCAGATATCACCCTATTCCTAAGAGCATAGAGGATACTACGTCCCACAGAATTGGGAGAGGGTAGAGTGGATACAATTGGTGGCGTGTAAACACAATCCGAGACAGGTAGAAGACAAGGAGCTACAGTCCTAAGTGTAACAGGGCTGTCAGGAGGATGAGACTGTAAACAAACCCCCCCCAAATCAGGAGAGACAGAATATAAAGATACATCAGTAAAGTTATGGTGAGACATACCCGGGGGATTAGAGGAAGAGCCCCGACGAGAGATTTCCTGCGCTTGAAGCTTCCTGGATGCAGCCCGAGTCAAAGGTGTCGAGGTGCCCAGTGCATTCCCCACTACGACCGTCTCCAAGCTCCCAAAGTTTTCCAAACCCTCTTTCTCCAGAGTTGTCAAAGGTATCCCGGTTTCCTGTAATCCACACGATGCCACAGGTAGCGTTGATGCCTGGACAGCCCCCGTGTCAATAGCAGTCACGAAGACACTATCCCCTGCCACCGGTGGACTCCCCTTCTGCGCAGGATCAGTGCTAACAGCTGCAACAGGAACAACCGACGGTCTGCTACCCCGAAAAGGTAATGTGCACCCTGCTACCAGGTGTCCGTGAGCGTGGCAGCGGTGGCAACGAAACGGCACCCCCACGTAGTCCAAAATCTGAGTGAATTCCCCATCCTTCGTCTGAACCAAGATCTCAGCCGAGAGCCCCAGCCTAAGGTCGATTTTGACCAAAATCTTTGCCACCGAATATAAACCTGTTGCAGTATGTGAATAATCTGCACAAATGTAATCACCAAGGAAGTTTCCGATGGCTGCAAATCTTGCTTCATTCCAGAGGTGCATGGGAAGCCCCGGTAGCTTAACCCAAATAGGTTCTCGGTCAATTCTTTCAGTCTTGGAATCGAAGAAGGGCGACCATCGTTTCAGCACAATGGGGACTCCCAACATTGTCCAATGACGCCCTAAAACAGCTTCTACCTCACCAAAATTTGCCAAGATGAAGGAGAACCAACCCTTTGTCAAAACCCTAACCTCAGGTGCAGTAGATACCAGGTCCTTCCAATGCTTGGCCGCCCATCGATGTAGGAAACCCCGTCCAAGCCTCTTACCGCAGACATGTCCAACCACAGCAATGTGGGAGAAGTCCTCCGCCTCCTCCATCGAGACGTCCACTCCCATCACCAATTTGTCCTTCCTGCGCCTTTCCTTGACCTTCTTTGCAAAGTTTTTATGTGAAGCCGCCTGAGCAGAAACCCTTGCACGAGGAAAAATCAGAGATTCATCTTCAGGTAGTATCTCGCCCACCCCATTAGCAACCGCTGCAGGTGCATTAGAAGAATGTCCCAGGCCTCCACTGGCCAGTCCCCGGTCCTCGCCGTCACAGGGATCCACCGACAGAAGCAAATTTCCGACAGAGAGAGAAGCCGTTCCACCACCCGTCCACTTGTGTTCACACCCAGCCAGGGTTTCGTGCCAGTCCTCGCTCCGGCCTTCCGAAGGTAATGGAAAATTTGTAAATGGCCCCAGTTGGGGTTGCAGCGTCCGCCCCAGGAGACCCGCCAAGTCTGGCCTATCCCTAATGCCAGCAGAAGACCGGAAAGTCTCCAGTTCCGCCTCTAAACCCTCCAGCCCAATAGAGATGACTGGCGATGTAACACGAGAAGATGTCGGTGGGGTGATGAGATGCCCGTCCAAATCCATCACTCCCTCGGGCCCAGGAAGATCCCCGGTCCCCCCGCCTGTCAGGAAAGGGCCAGACAAATTCCCCGTCCCAAAATCCGCAGCATTGATCGTTCCAAGTTCAAAAATCCCGATACCGCAGTCCCCTTCCGAGGAGTAATCCACCTGCTGTTCTTCATCGCTCCCCATCCCACCCCAGCGGTTCCCCCAGGTCACCGGTCCCCGTCCGAGCAGTCCAAAGAGGTAAGTGCAAACCCAGATAGGGCCCAAGCCCCTGTACGTCGTCGAATTGCAGCAATTCTCCACGAAAGTCGAGACCCCGCTCCTCGGAGTCGTTCATACAGCCGCAGGGTTCATACAACTCCTGCCCTCACCGCCATTAACCACGCCGTTACAGAGTTTACAAGAACCCGGAGAAAGCCCGAACCGGAGCACACTCAACCACCATATACAGATCCAGGTGCTTTCTGCTTCACGGCAAGCAGCTGGTCCAGCCGCGCTGCTGATATTCATGCCTCCACAATCCCTGTTCACCTGTCCGCCAAAGCCCAAAAACTATCCATACCACCGCCATGTCCAGGGTTTCTTGGAGCAATTTTCAATATCATCCATTTTGATTTATTTGTTGTTCTGCAACTTGATTTCTTTGTTCATCCAACTGCTTCAACTTTCTTTCTCGATACACTCTTTGTCGATCAACGTTTTGTTTTCTTTGTTCCTCTTGTTCTTCTGCTGTCAATTCGTCTAACTTTCTTTTTCGATATTTTTTTTGTCGATCTATGTTTCGTTTTCTTCGTTCTTTTAGTTCTTCTACTGTCATTTCGTCCAACTTCCTTTTTCGAAATTATTTTTGTTCTTCTGCTTTTCGTTTCAAGTCTTCTTCTCGTTCTTTTGTTGTCACTGAAATCAATGCGTCCATACATTGAAATCAATACGTCCACATAATAACATCTACACTTAAAAATATGCAATAAAAAACCCCATACACTGAAATTTATGCATCCATTCACTGAAATCAATGCGTCCATACATTGAAATCAATGCGTCCACAGAATAACATCTACACTGAAAAATACGCAATAAAAAATTTCAACATTGTAAGGAACAAGTTAAGTTGAAAACACAGAAAGAATTATGAGGATTATAATAATGTAAGTAATAAGTATGAGTAAATTGTTAAACTGGAAAATAGAGACAATAATTTTGTAAGGATTAAATAAATGAAAATATGGTTCACATCGTGATCATTCTCAATCTATCTTCTTCATCTTTTCTTATCTTCACACCTGGTAGTTTTGACATCTTCTCATATCAATCATATGGGAATCTACATTGGACCTGTACTTGTATTACGTACTTGTATTCCAGCATATGACTCGTGGCAGACATGACACATTTGAACTTCTGCTAATTGATCAATTCGTTCACAAAATTTTCGATGTCTAGTATACATTTCTTCAGATGGTATCGATATTGTCGGTTTTCAGATATGAACTGCAGTGCACGATTGGAAGTTTCCATATCAACAAAATTAGAGTTCAAATTTTCCTTGTTATCACATTCCATGTATCCAAGTATGTCATATTCATTGGTATTTATATTGATTCCTATATAACTAGGAAATTATCTCCCATTCATGTTTTTTAGAATCCCTTTGTACAAATAACACTTCTTCATGATCTCTTTAGTTCACGGTCGTGTTTTCTTTGTTCTTCTGTATGTTCTGATGCTTCTTTTTCTGTCATGGATTCGAAACATCGACTAAAGAAGATGGATACTGTGGATTCTCCAAAACCTCCTGAAATCAACAACCACCGAAATCTTGCTACAAAGATTATTTTTCTCTTTCTCTTCTATACATTTGTCATACTTTTCTTCTTTGATAATCAATATCTTCATTATTTACAATATTATCATGAGGATCCACGATATACCCTAAAATAGAGAACGCCAAAATTTAATTTGTTGAAATCATTGCAGAGTAGTTTTTCTGTTAAATTGATAAATTCAATGTATAGATGTAAATAAAAAAAATTAATGCATTGCTGAAATTAATGAAAGATTTTTCTATTTATTAAATTGATAAATTCAATGCATACAAGTAAAAAACAAAAAAAAATGCATTGTTGAAATCAATGCAACGAAAAAAATAAATATGCATATTCTATTGTTTAACAACATTTGTGTGTGGTCTATTGGTAGAAATTAAGGTGATTGGGCTTGTGTTAACCTAGAGACCAAGGTTCAAAACCCTTTTTGCTTGGAGTTATAGTTAGTTATCAAGTCTAACTATTATTACGGGTGCATTGTTGAAATCAATGCAACAATGTTTTTTTTCTTGTGTTTTTTAAGAACATTTGTTTGTGGTCTATTAAAGATTGCATTGTTGAAATTAATGCAACAATTTTTTTTATTAAATTGATAAATTCAATGCATACATGTAGAAAACAAAAAAACAATGCATTGTAGAAATCAATGCAACGAATCAAATCAACATGCATCTTGTGTTTTTTTTACTTCTTATGTCCACTATAATATTTGTTTACTTCTTATATTTCTATTTTTTATGTTGGCTACAATATATGTTTTTACATCTTTTTATTAGATTGATAAATTCAATGTATAGATGTAAATAATAAAAACCAATGCATTTTTAAATCAATGCAAGCATGTTTTTTTATTAAATTGATAAATTCAATGCATACATGTAAAAAACAATGCATTGTTGAAATCAATGCAATCAATCAAATCAATAGGCAGATTATTTTTTAAACACCATTTGTGTGTGATCTATTGGTAAGTAGTGAGGTGATTCGGCTTGTCTTAAGTAGAGACCAAAATTCAAATCTCTTTTTGTTTGGAGTTATATTTAGTTATCAATTCTAATTATTAGTTAGCAAATCTAACTATTATTATGGTTGTTTTTCTTTTCTATTCTTATGTCGGGTATAATATTCTTTTTACTTCTTCGGTTTCTACTTCTTATGTCCACTATAATATTTTTTTTTTACTTATTTATTTATTTACTTTTTATGTTTTTAGTTTTTATGTTAGCTACAATATTTTTTTTACTTCTTTATGTTTTTACACATCCACTGCCGTTAAAACTATTATTTTTAAAAAGTGAGTATATTAAACAAAATTCAGAATTCTATTTTTAGAAAAACTAAATTCAAATTTAAAACACTACACTTAAAAATATTATTTTAAAAAGTGAGTATATTTAAGTTTATGAGGGTTGCATATTCATAGGTCTAAAATAGGATTTATTTGTAACAACTGCATCTTTTTAGTTTCAATATAAAAGTAGTTTAAAGATTTGCATGTCTTATTTGAAAAAAAAAGACTATGAAATTACAATTTGTTTTACAAGTACTTTCTAAATTTGCAAGTCTTGAGTCATAACACCATTAAGTTTAATTTTGATGCCCTATTAAGGGCCAACCATAAAAATTAATGTTGATTTAAATATCCAGTTAACAACAATATTAAACAAAAGAGAAGTAACAAGAAAGCTAGAGTTTATAGTGTTGAAGGTAACTTTGAAAGCATTATATTTTCATGAAAATGCATTCTAATAATAATAATAATAAATTTTGAACTTTTTGAATCAATTGAGGGTAAATTTGAGTTGAATATAATGAAGTTACATACCTTAAATTCCTCCTATGTGACTTAGTATGATCCCTTGCAAATTTGGCTCTTCAGAAAAATATATCCACTCTAAAGTATTCCCTAGTAAATCTCCCTTGCACAAGTATCCTACCTTTTGGTAACGCGTAGCCTAAACGCACAACGATTTCAACCCTTCCCAATGGATTTTTCAGCACAATCTCGAGGGTGTCTGGCAGAAATTTTGCAAAAATTATTCCAAATCTAAATAACAGTGATTAAATTTGTAGAATATGGATGTCCTAGGGCTTTTGAGGGCACCGAATCCATTTCTGGATTCAAAAACAACAAAAAATTAGGATTTCTCGAAAAAACAAATCATCGAATGCTGACCAAAAACTTGTCGGGAAGTGAAATGGCCATGTGTTTAGACTTCTTTTGGTAATAATGATATATGGACAAGTGTTTTTTTCATAAATTACTTTTACAAAATAAAATTTCTTCCCATTCTTTCGCTTGGTATTTCAATGCATTGATATTGTTTTTCCGACTCACGGTGCCCCTTTGTTTCTTTAAATTCGACTCATGCTGCACCCTTTTTTTCAATTTGAATCACGATGCACCTTATGGACATAAGTGCATCGGTGCACTATGTTCTCTTAAATGCATGAAATAAACAATGTACAATGAAAATAGAAGTGCAAACCTTCATAATTAGAACTTTACAGAGGTTAACTTTTATGGAGGTTAATGTGGAGATTTATTATTAATGTGTATAATAATTTAGTGCTCTAATATATTTAGGATATATAGATGCACTAATGTGGTAAATGTGAATTAGGTGTTTTCTTAAAAAACATATTTAAAACTGTGTTTGAAGTTAGAATGTTACATGCTTCCAAAAAAATCTTTGAAGAATGTAGATACATATCGATTATGGTTTTGGCTCAAATACAGGGGAAAAAAGGTTATAATATCAAATGGCCAATTCTTCAACTTTCAACGCATTCCATTCCATTCCAAGTTCATCAAGTTCTCCTTTTCCATTTGTAATAAGTCTATATTTTATTTATATTTTTATTATCTAATTGAATTTATGGTGCCTTTGTAAATTTGCATTTGAATTAGGATCTAATACAGGTTCGAGTTTTGATGCATAGAAAATTCCACCAGTCCAAAAACGTTGCAAGCCATTATCAAGAGAAAGATACCATAGACGTATGGTAGATGAAAATGGAGACCCACTTTACCCCACCAAATGGAATGTGTCATCTTCCAACAACCATCTTGGGCCAATGGTATATCATTGTGAACTTGATCTCTTTTATGACACCCTAATAGTATGTGAATGTTTAAAATGTAAGGGGTTCAAGGTGAACCATCAGTGTGTCACAGTGACCCATCATATTAATGGTTGACTATAAAAATTGTATCATCTAATATCTCCCATTGGATTCAAGGATCCAATAGTTGATCTATAGAAAAGACATGTAGGAACACTTCCATATGATATTTTTTTGAATTGTTGGAAGTCTAATCAACTATATTTCATCAGAAGTTGACTAACCCATCTTCTTTTATCAAGTCAATTCAAATTTCTAGTGAGCCAAAGTATGATTTCAATACTACCCAAAACATTTTACTAGGAGATCCAAAAATTTGTACGAGCCGAGAAAAAAAATGTCCAATTACACACCAAAGTTGGTTAAATTGTTGGACCAATGACTTCTCTCTTCCTATCCATATGCAAAGTAAATACTAAACCTACTACAACCATGCACCAACCATGTTTTGTATGTTTCTCATCTTCCTTCGCTTCTTGTGCCCTATGTTGGGACCAAAGTCCCATTCTATTGTAAAAATTACATGATTGCTAAGTCTAAAATAGATGCTTCAATTCTTTAATCATTTATCATTTCACATGTATTCATTCCTCCAAAACCATCCGTAGCACTTTTACCACATTTTGGGGTCCTCTTTACAATTGTTCTAATTACTTGAATATTGTTAAATACAAACATGGCATTTCCATGTATATTATATGCATGAACAAATATGCTTCCAAAAACTTTAATAGAAATAACTTGTTGTGTATTAATGGCCATCCATGCACTCATGGGAGCATTGCAAGGTTCATAAATAGTTGTAGATACTCATTGTTCAATACAAAAAAAAAATTGAGAAACACTCCAATGACAGTTATTTATGAAAATGATCATAAATAAAGATAGACAAACAAGAACCAGATAAATAATCCACAACACAAACCTAAATCTAATCCAATAGATAATACAAATCGATAAGACATGCTCCAATCCAAAACAATAGATAAGACATGAGAAACCCAAAAATTGGAGAAGGTCATTGGTTTTCTTAGTCTATTAATGAATCCAAGAGCCCTTTTTATAGGTTGGAAAATCCTCCAAGTCCAAAACCTTAAAAAAGGTTTGCACATCAATCGTGGATAGAAAATGATATTAAATGCAACTAACTCATTAATTGTATGTCACTCAAAAATTGGGTAGTAACTATAATTAATAATGCTCATGCATGTAGCTCAAATCTTAAGGGGGTGCCTCTAACTAATTATCCAACAATAATAATAAACTATGCATAATCTATCTAGAAGGATGCTCCCTCAAGGGCGACACACTTATCTCCAAAGTCAATGGCCGAGCTAGTAAGTTGTTCCTTCTTCTCACGACATTGTTCTTGGGGAACACACTCTTGTTCCTCATTATTTCATCCAATTTTAAGTGAAAATAATCTCCACTTTCCTTTTGATTTAGGAATGGCACCTGGGATGGGAAATAAATCAATAATATCTAAGCACATTGTTGCTGCAAGAAGTTGCTCTGGTGCATAGAAATGAATTGTCGTGATGAAAAACGATGTTCATGGGTATGATGAAAAATGATAGTCTAGGGTCACTAGGAAAACATTTGTTCCAAAGTGATGATGAGATAACCAGTGCTGATGGGATAAAAAAATACCATATGTGTGTGAGGAAGCATGAGGGAGAATCTGTGCTACAAATATATGGAATGGAATATTTTGATATGAGATGTCATGTGTGGTCCCCCTAAGTAGAAATATAAAAAAGTGTGTACAATGCTTAGTATGGGTTGCTTAATGTATGATACATCATCCAAGAAGCGAGTCAATATTGTGTAAATAGTGGTGTGATCTGCTATGAAGTGTGGCTATGCTTGAGTAGTATAAAATGTATACAATTGTAGTATGCATATAGCATAGTAGATGCATCAAGATGCAAGTGTGAATAAATTGCCAAGAAAGGCCTGAAAACACCATGGATCTATCAAAATGGAAGTGAATTCAATGGATAGTGTGTTTGCTACTGAGAACATATAGGAAAATCAAGAGGAATACCACAGCCTTATTGTGTTATATGTTCCATAATTTGTCTCAAATTACCCAAAATGAGAGTGTTTGCAACAATGGTAGGGAGTTCCTACATGAAATAAAAAACCTTTTCAAATTCATCAAAATATATCTTACATGGTAAAACGCAAAAAGAAAGTACATGTTCCTAGCTATGTGATTAATAATCATTATGTTCCATCTAGTTTGTTTTGCAGGTTCATATTTAAACAAGAGAGGTATACTAGAGAATCTAGTGAAGATTATTTTATAATAAATCCATGTGGAGGCCCTCATTTTTTGGTAGGGTGAAACTATTTGGTGTTGAGGATGAGGTCCAAGATCCATAGGAGTATGCTCTTATGCATCTGGTGTATGAATTGTGTTTTCCATTGTTATAGCTATTGACAGAATTAGAGGGATAAGGGCCCAAGGAATTGCGAGATGGAAGGAAAGGAGTAATGTTTGAGTGTTTTGGAGATTAGGGGGTTAAGTGAATAATAGGGAGAGAGATTCTTGAGTATAAGGGTAAAGAGTGAGGGAGAGACACTTATGTAAAATAACCTATTTAAACATTGTGAGCTGAGGAATGGAAATGACAACTCAACTCAAGCAAAAAAAAATCCATGTTTCACTTGCTATTAGGTGTTGTTGCTAGAGTTGTATAGGGAACTACATTGTTTTTTACATGAAATACCAAGGAGTAATCATGAGAAATCAAGGGGAGATATGTCATAGTAAATGGTATCCTAGAAAGGGCCAATGACAAAATCAATAGAACAACATTTGTTTATCAACAAACGAGGCCATCCTGTTGAACCCAACTACGGTGATAAGGTGAAGGGTGAGGGGTGGTAGGAAGTTGGAGATAGTTGATGAATTTCTAAGAGGCCAGATTATTTTGGTTTATTTTTTCAAGAATTATAGTGGCAAATTTGTCTTAATTTGGCAATTTTTAGTGAAAAGTAGAGTTGGAACTTAGTGAGAGTGTGATTGGGTCATCAAGAGTAAGTAGGGGCCTATTATAGTTGGATTTATTATAGATATGACCTCATAAGAAGAAGAATAAGAAATAGGGAGTGAAGCGGCTATGACAAAATTATTGTCTTGTTCATCAAAAAATAGGGCTTTGAATTGTGCTTGTCATTGTAAGAAACAGCGTTCCACGGCATTATGAGTTGCAGACTTGTGGTAGTAGCACCATCATGGATGACATGAAGTATTAGGATGAGGGTTGGGACTATGTGAAGTATGAGCCTAAGATGGTCAAGGTTTGGGGGAAATGAAGGATTTATGGTTATTGTTAAGGTTTCTAAAAGAGGGAGTTTTAGAGTTTGGGTTAGGGTTAGAAATTCAGAATTTCAGTCAAATTTATGTTCAATGGTAAGGGCATAGAGGAAGGCTTGGTCAAGGATAGTTCTCTCAAACATAGCTACTTAATTACAAAAAATAGTAAGCAAAATAGAATTAAATTTAAGCACAAGTACCTCTTCTAAATCTCTAATCTAAAGGTGAAAGCAGAGCTTAGTGAATAGTTCAATGAATTGTTATATAGAATTCCTTGGGGTTCAATGAATTGAGAGAAATAAATGTTTGTGTAGGTGAAACCCTAGGATCTGGTTAGGATTTGGTAGAACTATAGAGAAATGAGAGTTAATAAGGCTGATGCCACCTTAGGTAATATGACATGGACCTAAGATGACACAATGATAATGAATGATAGTTGGCATATAACCCAACAATGTTCGACTAACACAGGATATTTCCAGTAGATCGAATGTAATATCCGTATCTGGATATTCTCATGTTGTGATCATATCTGAATCACAATAAGGCTATTCAAGTGAATAGTCAACCAATAGAAAATAACTCCATTTGGAAAGAATAAAACATATTTAATACATATTGATGAGAGATGATTATATTACAATTTGATGGACCATTTAAATATGGTCTTATGTGCCTTTTCAATGGAAAGGTACGTCTCTATCTATTCGATTAATTACATATCAATTTTATTTCATATTTGTTTAATTATTTTCTTTTATTATTTATTTATTTATTTATTGATATGTTTATATATTATTTTATTTGTTACATGGCCTTCCTCCTATACCTTATAAAATTCATTTATAATTTTAATATACTAAGTAAAACCATGTGCAGTTTCATAAAACCATGTGTGGTTTCATAAAACCATGTGCGGTTTCATGAATGTTATTCTTTAACTTTTTTTTTACTCTTTCTTTTTTTCTTTTTTTTGTTCTTGCGGATAATTCTTTTTTTTTCCACTTCTTCTTTGTAATATATATATATATATTACTTCTTGTTCTCTTCTTATTTGCAACGAAAATAATTACTTATTTTCTCTCTGTTTTTCCCTTCTTGTATTCTTGATTTATGGTTGTCTTTGAATTTTGCAATGGAATAATATATATTTTTTATTAACTTGATTTGCTTCAAAGTTGCGACTGAAACTTCTTTGGGCCAAAATCCTACTTTTACTAGACAAGGTCCTAGATTTTTAGGAAACGAAAAAATGATGGACAAAAACCAATGTGGATCAAATATCCTTAATCAGAGAAACTCTAAGAATGGTTTGTGGCCAAAGATCGGAATCAAGCCCAAGAAGGGGATCTGATACCAATTGGAGCGATTAAACTTCGAAAAACCCACAAATTTGATAATTGATAGAAATATTATTTTTACAATAGTTTGGCCACCTCTAAATATGGTTGGGCCATTAATATGAGGAGACACGTCCTCTTGTTAACAAATAATTAATGTTTATTAAATATTCTAAATTATTATTATTTAGTAATTATAATCTTATTTATTTACTATTTAATATTCGTAACATTTCGGCTGTTAGCTATTAATAGGAGTTTCTCTCGTCAATTGGTATTTGACCATAGAGTGGCCCTTGGCCAAAGTCAATTCTCCATATCCACGCATCAACCACAGCCCCTTCCCACACCAACTCCATGCTGCAATCCATCTTCATTTCCCCACGCTCACACGCTACCCATTTTCCCTACTTCTCCACTCATTCCTTTCCCAAGGCACCTTCGCTCACTACCAATCCGCGCTCTCTTCTTCCCCCACGAAGTCCTGCATTCTCTCTTCCTCCCCCTGCATTCTCTCTTCCTCCCCCAGTTCCAGTGTTCCTCCATGCACCTGCAACTATGCCCTTTCATTGCCTTCTCCCACCTAATCTAACCATTCTACACCTCCCTTTCCAACTACACATGCCACAACTCCCCAATCTGCTCCCTACCTCCATAATTATACCTCACGTTCTCACACCTGTGCAACCTCAACACTCCGACACTCGAGCTCCCCACTCTCTTTTCAACCGCTTTCCACGCCTTCTTGCACCACTCCCACTGCAACGCTCCATGCCCAATGCTCACGCCCCGCACCTTACTCCACCTCCTCCAACGCTCATCATATCCCCACGCCCTCATTCATACTTCCTCCCTTGCCTCCATACCTTCTCCTGCCAATCACTCCACTCCTTCCAATATCGCCTTTACTCATGTTGGAAGCTTAATCCTCGGATTATGGCTCCACATAATTTGTAAATATGTAAATAAATAAAATGAAGTCGAATAGTTGTAGGAAGACAAAGAGTCTTGAATGGACCATTTGGAATCTGAATACCAAAGGTTGGAAAACCTTGTATATATTCAATGCCTGGTGAATGAATAAACATCCGGGAGTTATTTGCCTGTCATGTGGTATCAGAGCACAGACCTGCTCTTCCATAACTCCTGCGCTAGTCAGATTGCCAATTTTGGCACTACGTCCTTCCTCAAAGCTCAGACTTGCTCCTCCGTAATTGCTATTGCATATATGCGCTCTCTGCATTATTCTCTTCTGCATATCTGTGCTCCCTGCATCGATTATCCATTTTATTGCATATTGCTACACACTACAGCATTTTCTCTCCACTTCTCCATTGATACCTCGACTAAGTATCCTCTCTTTGTGTGAGCAAGATGGTATCCTCTCTTTGTGTGAGCAAGATGGCACCGTGAAGCCATGGCTGCGACTTGGATGAGACGGGCTACAAAGACATTAGACCTCTGCGTGAGGAACACTACGGTTTTCTGCGTGAGAGCTGTGACTCTCCCTACGAACCGCATGGTACACCCATCCTCTCTCCAGAGCTGCGATCTCGAAGGCTGAGTGTTACGAAGAGACACGTCCAATGGTTGTTGCGATCTCGGTTCTTTCATCAATCTATGGAGACACGTTCACATTTTTGTGACTTGCATTGAGTCCATTGTGAGCATATATCTCCACTTCGACTGTGACCGTGAAGACTGCGACCACTGCGAGCGTGAAGACATCGACTTCCTCCGTATCTGCGTTCATATTGAAGCTAGAAGAGTGAACCTGCTGGATCATGAGTTGAGCTGCGACCTCTCATCTCGTTGAAGCTGTGATTTGGGGTGGTTGTTGGGATCCCAATATTGGGATTAGAGACCCTCGTTCAACGATGCAGCGTTCCTCATATTTTGTGACTACGTTGTGGACTGTGAGCTCGAGCTCTCCACCAAGGGAGACTTCGACCTCAACATCTGTTTTCAAGTGAGCCTGTTGCTGCGATTTATCATTGTTGCATGGAGCTGGAACTACTGCCAGACCTATGAATTTCTCAATCATTTGAAGATCTATATTGCTCTCCCATGTGATGCACCCTTGCATGAAGACTTTTCTGAGTCAGATTTGAACACATTATTGTATTTGAGCTAGAGTAGAGGTAATTGTAAAACGTAAATGTAATTTCATCTTCAATGAATATTTAGAGTAGAAGGTGCACATCAAATAAAACTATTTGTAATAAGAGAGTTGTAGGAAAAGTTGTAAGTGTCTTCTGAGAGTGAGAAATATTGTATAGAAAGTGTGGAAGAATAGAGCTGCAAAATTAAATTTTGTAATTTGTAAGCAAGGGACTTTAAGCATGCATCCTATAGTTTTCAAGAATTGTATAAGTTGCAGGTTCAAGATGCATTCAATAGCATCAGTTGTTGGTGATACACTCACCGGAAAATATACCTTTCCAGAATGGTGGAGGAAGCTCAAGGATGCGTATGTATACAATGACTTATGGGACAGCATTTGCGAAGGAAACACCACTCTCAACAACGAAGGCACCATCATCAATTCAAAGCCAAATCCCCCATCATCAGAGAAAGAACTTGCTATTTGGAAGTCCAGAGGCAAGAAAGCATTGGCCATGATTTTTTCCACAGTCAGTGAAGAGGTGAGCTGGCATATTCTTCCTGCAAAGACATGTTATTAAGACTTAAAAACTCTAAAATATCTGTATGATTCGCACTCTAAAATGGAAGTCAATCAATTAATGTTAAAGTTATTCAATCTTGAAGTAAAATATAATGACCCCATGTTGGTCGCATCTGAAATAAAATACATCATTCACAAGATTCAAGCCTCTGGTATGAAACCAGACCTTCCACTTGAAGCATTTTTAAAATCTATTTATCCCGCTCACTCAAACTACCTTGAATCCTTTCAAGCAAGTGACAATTTCAAATACCTCACCTTTGAAGTTCTGGTAGAAAATATTGCAGACAGAGAGAAAGCTTTTGGAAAGAAGACAAGTGAAAGTACTACACAATCTCTTTGTTTTGCTCAGAAAGCAAAGAACAAGCTTAAAGACCCTTTCAAGGGAGATAGTAGCAAAAGAGGCAAAGGAAGAAGAAATTTTAGAGGAAGAGGAGGAAGAAACAACTCTAGCAAAAGATCAGATGTGAAGTGCACACGCTGCGGAAAGAATGGACATGAAGCAGATCAGTGTTGGGCATCTTGGAACTCCATCAAAGGTAGACGGAATAATGAAGATAAGAATAAAAACCAAGAGGGTGGTAAAACCCCTGATTCTTCTCATTGTATTGTTGCACATTGTAATCTTGGAATTAATGAAATGACTTCACTTTCACCTTACAAAGATTTTGGATGCTTGATACTGGTGAAACATCTCATATGAATTTTAGAAAAGATTGCTTTGAAGAATTGAATAACATTTCGAATGGCATAGTGTACTTTGCAGATAAATCTAGCCTCAACCCACAAGGAATTAGTTCGATCAAGCTTAAGTTGCCTGGATTCCCTGATTTCATAATAAAGAATGTTCTATATCTTCCAGAGTTGCAGAGAAGCTTGTTGTCATTGGTGCAGATTAGACAGCAAGGCCATTCCTTCCACATGTTTGATGGGATTGTGGAGATAAGAAAATCCTCTGACAACAAGGTCGTCATGATTGGTTATGAAGATGGACAACTATTAAAGTTGAGAGGCTCTTATGCAAGAGTTCAAAACTTTGCCTATATCTCTCAGCATGAAGAAGGTAATATGTCATCCAGTTTACTATGGCATGCTAGATTTGGTCATCTTAATTATAACAGTCCTAGATTGTTAAGAAAGAATGGTGTTTTTTATTTTCCCACCATTCCTAAGCAAAGGAACAAATGTGATGCATGCATACTAGGAAAACATATAAGCAGCCATTTCGAGAGTCTAAATTCAAAGCATGTAGAAAGTTAGAACTGGTTCATTCTGACTTATGTGGCCCCATGTCAATTCCTTCTGCAAATGGTAATAGGTACATTATGACATTTGTTAATGACTATAGTAGAATGTGTTGGGTGTATTTGTTGAAGACGAAATCTGAAGGATTTCAAACTTTCAAGAAGTTTCATGCATTGATAGAAAATCAAGCACAAGTACGTATTGGTACATTCAAATTTGATAATGGTAAAGAATATACATCTAAGGCATTTGAAGACTATCTTGGAAAACATGGAATTACGCATCAAACTTAAGTTCCCTACAATCCCCAACAAAATCGTGTAGCAGAAAGGATGAATAGAACCTTAATGAATACATCACGCTCAATGATGTTTTTCAAGAATGTGAAGCTAATGTTTTGGGGTGATGCAGTCCTATGTGCAACATATTTGAGAAATAGAAGTCTTTCTCATGTTCTAGAAGATAAGACTCCACATGAAATGTGGTTTGGCCACCTTGCTTCGGTTAGGTATCTCAGAATTTTTGGTTCCGCCTGCTATGCCTTAATACCAAAGGAGCAAAGAAACAAGTTTGGTGCTGGAAGCAGAAGATGTATTTTCTTGGGGTACTCAGAAACGTCCAAAGCATATCGTATTTATGATGAGGTAAACAAAAAAATTTGTATTTCCATAGATGTCATTTTTCTTGAAACTAATAAAAATGACAAGTCTATTGAGAGACAGCTTGATCGTCTGGAGAGGTTTGCTCATCTAAAGAGATATTATCATGTGATAATGAAATTCCACATATTGAAGGGGGGATCCCTATCTTGGATCAATCCATGGAATTTCCATTTGAAGCGGCACCAACAACCCCTCATGAAGAGAATGATCAAGAAGAAGTTCCTGCCACTTCAACTGAACAAGAAACTCAACTGGATGATGTAATCGAGAGGATTGGAAGATTGAACCTAGAAGAGAAGAATGCACCACCAATTGATCAACCTGGACCATCACGGAAGATTCTGAAATGGGCCACAAAGACACTTGAAAATTTCCATGCAAATGAAGTAGGAAAGACGGGAACAAGAAGCTCAACTAGACAAGAAGATGCAGGAAATGTAGAGAACTCAAGTGATGACATGGATGTCTCATTTGATTGTGAATTGAATTTTTATGCTAACATTGAACCAACTTCCTTTGAAGAGGATACTACTCGTGATGAGTGGAAAGAATCCATGCATAATGAGTATGATGCACTCATAAACAATGGAACTTGGAAGCTGGTCGATCCTCCAACCGGAACCAAAGCAATTGGAATCAAGTGGGTGTCCAAAAACAAATACAAATCAGATGGCTCACTTGACAAACACAAAGCAAGGCTTGTGACAAAAAGCTATGCACAGAAAGAAGGAATTGACTATGAATAAACGTTCTCTCCCACAGCAAAATGGGGCACCATATGTACTATACTTTCCTTAGCTACACAAAATGGTTGGAAAGTTCATCAGATGGATGTAAAGACTGCATTCTTGAATGGAGACTTGAAAGAAAATGTCTTCATGTCTCAACTCGAAGGATTTGTTGTGAAGGGACAAGAATACAAGGTATGGAAACTTTTCAATTCCTTGTATGGATTGAAACAAGCACATCGAGCATGGTATGAAAATCTAACCGAGCATCTTCTAAAGATAAATTTCAAACATTACAATCTTGATGACACAACACTATTTGTAAAGAAAGTTCGAATATCTCTTGTGTTTCTTGTTGTATATGTGGATGATCTTTTGATGACCGGGAAAAATTAAACTTATATAGCATCCATAAAGAAAGATTTAAAGAAAGGCTTTGAAATGACTGATTTGGGACATCTTCATTATTACTTAGGAATTGAAGTGACTCAACATCCTCAGTACATTTTCATTTCTCAGAAAAAAGTATATTGGAGAACTGTTGAACAAATTTGGCATGACAGATTGCAACCCACTCTCAAATCCAATGGAACAAAATCTAAAGCTCACATCAAGTGAAGGAAAATAATTCAAGGATGCAACCAAGTACCGACAGCTTGTAGGAATCCTTATCTACCTTACTACCACCAGACCAGATATTTCTTGTGTTGTTAGCATTCTTTCACGGTTTATGCACAAACCTTGTGAAGGCCATTGGTCTGCGGCAAAGAGAGTTCTAAGATACTTGAAAGGGACTCAAGACTTTGGACTCAAGTATTCTAAGGTGGAAACTTCAAACTTATTGGGTACTCTGATTTAGACTTCGATGGTGACAAAGAAACAGGAGTGCCCACTTCTGGATACATGATGAGTCTTGGATCAGCAGTTGTCTCGTGGAGCTCACGCAAACAATCAGTTCCAGCAGATTCAACAACAGAGGCATAATATGTAGTTGTTGCAAAAGCAACCAAAGAGATTGTGTGGCTCGAGAAGATACTTGAATATTTGCAGGAGAAATAAGAGAACTCCACTCCACTTTTGATTTACAACACTTATTCAATCAAGTTGGCCAAGAATCCTAGATTCCATGATTGAACCAAGCATATCAACTCAAAGTATCATATGATTTGACATCATGTAGAGGCCAAGACAGTTCATTTACGTCATTGTTCCACTAATGATCAAACTGCAGATATCTTCACCAAAGCACTTGGATGAGAAAAGTTTGAAATATTTAGAACCATGCTCAATCTTACAAACTCTCCTTCGGATTGGGGGGGAATGTTGGAAGCTTAATCCTCGGATTATGGCTCCACATACTTTGTAAATATGTAAATAAATAAAATGAAGTCGAATAGATGTAGGAAGATAAAGAGTCTTGAATGGACCATTTGGAATCTGAATACCAAAGGTTAGAAAACCTTGTATATATTCAATGCTTGGTGAATGAAATAAACATCCGGGATTTATTTTCATGTCAACTCCACTACCTGTGCCCTTCACCAATTACTCCCACTTCCCATACATTGTTTCCCCTGAACTCTCCACGTCTTTCCACTGTGTTGTTACCCGCGTCCTTGGCTACACACAGTCCATACCTCCTCAATGTCACGCTTTCCCTCCACACTCACCACCATTATTCCCACTCACATTAACACTCCCTTCAATGTCCAATTGTTCAAATCATCAACATTCACCTTAGGGTTTGGAAACCCTAAGTCATTTAAATTCAAAAAAAAAATAGTATTATTATTATAAATAATAAATATTATTATAATATTCGAAAACCTATTAAAAAAATTCACAATAATATTATTATTACAAATAATGATAATTATTAGTATTTAATAATTGTATTATTACAATTAATGACAAAAAAGGGGGACAAAGAAAGATAAAAAGGATTACATTGTATTCTTGCACCTTGTACCTACCCTTGTCGAAGAAAATAAGACAAAATTGAATCAAAGACATAGTCGCAAACAGTGGCAAACACATATTCAGTAATAATGTCATAGCTACAAGCAGCATTGGACAAGTTAGAGCATTATAAAGAAACCAATGATCGTCTACAATTGAAGATTACGAAGCAGGATATTTCTAAAGGATTAATAGATCAAGAAAATCATTATCTAAAAAATCATATTGAGAGATTAACCACTCAAATCAAGGAATTAATGAGTGAAAAATATCGTAATCAGAATCTACAAAACCAAAAAATCATGAAAGAAGCGGCCGAGAATAAAGAAGAAATAAAACGATTAAACAAAATCATCAAGGACAAAGATGATGAAATCATGCAAATTTAGACAAAAGTAAGATGCCTAGAAGTAGAGAATTGTAGCCTTCAGCAACAGATTAAAGAACTCCAGCAGAAAGCGGACAACACTAAAAAGGCACACAAGTTGGAGATTACAATAGTCGAAAGCACATTATCAAACAATACTGAAGAAATATATCGGTTAAGAAACCATAACAAGACATTAATTGGAAAATTCAAGAAGTTAAAAGGTACTAAGAGGGCAGAGCAATCAAATGAAGATACCAAAGGAATACTACTGGATAAAGAGGAAGAAAATTTACATTTAATAGAACAACTTAAGAGGTTCGAAGATGACAAGAAATCACACGAATAAATGATTAAAAAGATGTAGAATGATAACAAAATATTAGAGGACAAGTTAAAAGGCACATTTACAGACTCGGTTCAAGTCACAGCTCAAGATGTTATCCCATTTAAAGAAGGACATGCACAAGAATCGAAGCAGGAAGACACTACAAACATTAACAAGAAAAGTAGTGTTACAAAGATCCTATATCGGCATATGAATCATAAATGTCCACAAAATAAAGACAAAAATAAACAACATTACTCCTATAGAAAAAACTAATTACCTTGAAGGAGAGAAAAGAAAAAATCACCAAATTGCTTGGGAGAAGAAAAAAAGAAATTATATTCCATCAAACCATAAAACAACTCTAATGAAGGTAAATTTCGGATGGATCACTTCCCAAGAAATGCAATAACTCATCTCAGGAATTCGAAAATTATATCGCCTTGTTTCGTCAAGTATCAGAGTTACAAGTTCAGAATTCCATGAGAAGATGTTGCGAATAAGAATTGTTGATGTATTTGTAACTTCGGAAGATATTCACTTGTATATTACATCTGTACTTTATTGTATCCCCAACGAAGATGTATTATTCCTCCGATTGGAAGTGTCGTCATGTGTACTTGCAAGTGTCGCAAGTTATATTGTAAGTATCGTAACTTATACTTGATGGGTTATTAGACCACCTTGATGGGGTCAGCCCTGTATGAGTCATGTGGGTCAAAGGGCTATTAGACCACCCTAGAGGGGTCGACCCAGTCAGCATTATTTTAAGTGGTTAAGTTGGGGCCGACCTAGTTGAGTAAAGGGAAAGTCAAGTTAGTGTATAAATAGAGAGTGTGTCTCTCTCATTTTACACATTCTATTATTCACTCACTTCGCATTAGTGAAAGAAGAGGAGGGTGCGCACAAGTGGAGGAGGAGCATGCTGCTTAAGATATATATATCTTAGGTTTGATCATGGTGATCCTTGTATTGATGCTTATTCTATCTCTGAGGAAGTTGTGGGGTTTTTCACCTTCTTGGTTTTCCCTAGTGAAATGTTTTGTGTCTCTTGTCTCTTGTCTCTTATGCTTGATATGTTGTACATGTTGTTCTTTCAGTTAAGATCCTAGATCTATTGAATTAAATGATGAAAATATAACAAGAATAATTGATAAATCCTTCACTAAACAAGCTTTGAGGAAAAAGCTTCCCTTAAGGGGAAGGGAATGTTACGAATATTAAATAGTAAATAAATAAGATAATAATTAATAAATAATAATAATTTAGAATATTTAATAAACATTAATTATTTTTTAACAAGAGGACGTGTCTCCTCATATTAATGGCCCAGACATATTTAAAGGTCGCCAAACTATTGTAAAATTCATCTATCTATCAATTATTCATCTTTTATCAATATTGTGGGTTCATGGAGTATAATGTGGGTCCAGAAGAAATAATGTTGCTCCATGAGAGTCTTCCATAATACCGGATACGGTGTTACATCAAACACCTTCAGCAACCACTTACACAAACATACCACATATCAACACACCATTATTTCTAAATGGTTAAAACCATCAAAGAGGGAAATAGTCCATGGCCCTGGCCAAATAGCTACTTGAGGCAATATACTATGGAAAGGAAAAAAATTACATGTGAGTTTCTCACAATCGATCATCAAGAAAAAGACCCTCCATGCTCTTTAAATAGATATCATGGAACATTCAAGTGTTAAGCCATGGATCAATAGCCATTAAGATCGAGGTGAAGATGAATCATTGGATCACTCTATCTCTAGAACATATCGTGACCGTTAGATTACATAAGTACAAATGCATACTAATGCACACTAAAGAACCACACTTTACCTAAAGACACATTATACCAAGTTGATCTTAAGTAACTCTTAAGTGTCTAAATATCCTAACATCCCCATTTAAGAACAACTTAGGATAAGATTGAAGGATTTAAAAAAGTGACACGATAGGAGAAAGAAGGAGGCATTAGATCATATCCCCCCTTAATGACAAATTCTTGAACTCCCAACATAGATCAAAGTTTAGAAAACTTTTCTTATGTAAGAGACTTTGTGAAGATGTCTACAACTTTATCATCTATAGGGAAAAAGAGCACTTCAAGAATGTGATCATGAACAAGCTTTCTGATGAAGTGCATATGTAGCTCAATGTGGTTGTTGAGTTGATGTTGAACTGGGTCTTTGGCGATATTGATGGCACTCTGGTTATCACACCAAAGGGTATTCAGATGTTGCTGCTCAATACCAAACTTTGAGAGGATCTGTCCAAGCCACAAGGATTCCTGACTTGCATCAACTATAGCTCGATACTCTGCTTCTGCTAAAGAAATAGAAAGGGTTTGCCATTTCTTACAATCCCAAGTGATATGTTCGGAACCAAGATTGAAAACATAACATGTAGTATATTAGTAGATTTATGATCTTCAAGGTCACCGGCCCAATCTATCATTGAAACCAACCAACGAAGGAACCCCCCCAGATTATAATGAATCGCAAACCTAAATGTACCTCGAATATGCCGAAGTATCAATTTTCTTGCTTTCCAATGGCTTTCACGGGTGTTTGCATATACCGGGAAACAAGACCAACAACAAAGGAAATATTAAGATGGGTATGAGTCAAGTACAAGATACTACTAACGAGCTGACAATACTAGGTGGTATCTACTTTAGGTGAAGTGCAAGTGGCAGTAAGTTTGACTCCATACTAGAAGGGATATGGGGCTAGTTTACAGTCATCCATGTGAAAGCAACAAAGGTCATAGGCATACTTGGACATAGAAATAAAAATTCCTTATTTAGTTTGGAGGACTTGGAGGCCAAGAAAATAATGCAAATATCCTAAGTCTGTCATTTCAAATTTCTTTTTAAGGATGTATTTTACATGGGTTAAAAGGTTATGGTCATTACTAATAAGATTAAGGTCATCAACATAAAGAATAAGGATGATGAGATGGTTTTCTACATTCTTGGTATAAACATTAGGGTCATAATGGCATTTAGAAAAGCATGTGTCAAGGATAAAACTATCCATTTTGGCATACCAACCGTGCCTTAAATTTCAACACTTCTATCAAATGCATACTTACTTATATGTACCCATTTACATCTGACAATTTTTCTTCCTTTTGAAAGAAGTTTCAGTCGCCATTAAGGAATGATATTCTTCATCCATAGTTGCATCCCAATATGGATGCCCTAAAGCTTCTACAAATGTTTATGGATCATGAGTCTCTGAAACTTGATCCAAAAGAGAATAGGGGCACTGGAACTATGAACGCATTCGATGTTGATATCTAGGATCACCATCAAGATCACCGGTTTCTTCGTATGTTGTATGCACCCATCGGGGAAGCAGTTGTGTTGGTGAAACTAGAGGAAACAGAGCAGGTGGAGGTGGATTTTCATCCTCACTATAATCATCAGAAGAAGAAGTTGGAGTAGGAACCTCATCAAAGAAGTTATGGTTTAATGGGTCTCTTTGTCAACTATATAGCATTCATGATTGCTAAAGTTGACATATGGCTGGGGACAATGCCTCATAATATGACTAACAGAGAGCAGATTAAGATCCTTCTTTAGACTTGAGGTTCTCCCATGCTCTAGGTTGATCACTCGTACATATGTCCTTCTCAAGTGTTTAAAAATATTCTTTATCTTTCTTTGTTGATTTATGAATATTCCTCTCCTCATCATTAGTGGGTGGTATGGTTTTCATGTGCATATGTCTAGGAGATGTCATCATCATCAAGTTTTTACATGTGAAGCAATCCTCAACCATCATGTATGCAAATTCCTTCTCTTGATGATCATTATGAGTAGTGGGTCTTGTTACAAGATGGTTATGACAGTTCATACTTACATATGGAGCAACCTAAATTGTTATATTTTCCTGTAATAACTAGATTGCAAGTTGTCACCATATGTACTATACGCATAGATCATCTCCAAAGAAGATTCCAAGCACTTGCTTGAGAATTATGCTTGGTAAGATGTATGCGTCAAAGGATTCTATACAAAATTTGGTTAAGAAGGCAAAAGTTATTGGTAATGTCATGAATCTCCCTATTTCTTTGATTGGTATGCTTACACTTCGATGCAATACTAGGAGTTTGACCACTTCAGTCTCTCCTTTTTGGAGATGGGTTCAAACTTCACTGTGACTTCATTGGCTAAATGTATAAAGGATATTGAAGAACCAATGGTGGACCAATACATGGATTTGTTTTAGAAGAGAAGAACATCAAACACCCATTACATGAAGCTCTATCACAATTTGATTCTTGTGAAAAATGTGTGTTATATAGACAACATGATATGCAAGCACTTGACATGAGTGTTGATAATACAAATTTTTGCAAGTCAAATAGCAAATTGCCACCGATATTATTACTATGAATAGATAATTGTTCGAGAAATAACAAAAAATCGGTACATGTTTGCATTTTTATCCTTTTTAACATCAAGGAGCATGTTTGACATTGTTGAAGTTGGTTTTATCCTCGTGGGACACATGCATGAATACATAATGGAACTTATGGGAAGTTATCAGTAAACTAAAGTAAAATGATGTAGTTTCACTACACGAGATGATTGACACTTACAAAATGTGAGAATCACAATTCCTATGTCCCATATTTAATTAATGAATATTTTGACTTCAAGAGCTTTGTGGAACCACGCCTTTTTGATGATAACTCCAAGACAATTGGTATTAAAGGATTTCATCTCTTCAAATTCTATAAGGTCATTGATAACAAGCCATTTATGCAATATAAAGCCTTGACTTGAGGTTAAAAAACAACCACCTCCTATTAATAAGCGGTGTTCTTTGTTTGAAGATAGTTCATACTTACATATGGGGCAACTTCGATTGTTAGATTTTCAAGTAATAACTATATTGCAAGTTGTCATCTTATGTACTATAGCCATAGATTATTTTCAGAAAATAGTCCAAGCACTTGCTTGAGCATTGTGCATGATAAGATGGATACATCAAAGGCTTTTATACCAAGGTTGGCTAAGAAGGAAAAATTTATTGGTAATGTCATGAAACTATCCATTTCTTTGATTGGTATGCTTATGCTTAGACAAAATATTGGGGGTTTAACCACTTCAATCTCTCTTTTATGGATATGGGTTCAAACTTCATTGTGACTTCATTGGCTAAATGTTTAAAGGATATTCAAGAATAAATGGTGGACCAACACGAGGATTTGTTTTATAAGAGAGGGACATCAACCACCCATTACATGAAGCTTTATTACAAATTAATTTTTATGAAAAATGTGTGTTCTATAGGCAAGATGATATGCAAGCACTTGACATAAGTATTGATAATACAAACTTTTGCAAGTCAAACAGAAAATTCCCACCATATTATTACTATGTGAGAGCTCTTTTTTATAAATAAACTTTAAGGCTAATTAAATAGCATATTCTTTGAGTAATTAACATAAAAAGGATTAGTTTATCATGATTTTATTGACAAACATATTTATTAACCTAATAAATAATCAGTTAACAATTCTAATACATCTCATACATCTAACATAATTTTAAAATTGTAACCTAAGGAGAAGAACCTCTAGTTACATGATTGATGACCAGCTTGCAAGCAGACCTTGGCCTCTATCAGTCACCATATCCACTGTCAGCAACAACAATTGGGGGGAACAACTCCACCCAACCTAACCCTCAGTAGAAGTTGAGGCCCCCAAGCCCTTCATAATTAACCCTATGCCAAACCAAGTAAGACCTTACTCGTTTCCATATCAACCTCAGTACAATAATATCCTCCTCCTTAGCCTCCACCTCCAACAAATGCATTCACAAACAACCATAAACCAACACAAAATAAGCAAACAACCCCAAAATCAACCAGCAAGACCGGGCCCTTTCCCCTAGGTCTTGCCCCCCTTTTATTACTTTATTTTATAATTTCAATCAATTTCTTAATTCTACATGATTGACACCACTTGTTTTCCATGCACTTAATACCAATCCAAGGTTAATTAACTCACTTAATAACTAATCTAAATCTAATTACAATGTGCATATTCCCTTTTTATTTATATATGTTAACTGACTTTTTACCAATACCATATTCTAATCATACTTATAGTAATGCCATCCATTAATTATCCTAATTAATGTTGGATTTTTACATACTCCCCACCTTCAGGAAACTTTACCTCGAAGTTATAACCCTGTAACAACAAATGTAAGGCTTACTCAATCAATTATATAGATAACTAGTACTATTGTGAAGATGAAATATTTATATGTGTGGCCATCACGCAAAAATTTCCTCATTCACTAATGAAATCATGTTTCCCTAAGTTATGACATGCTCTTGATTAATTTCCTAGGTGTCTAATATGCAATCACTAATACAATTATGCATCATTCTCATTACACACTCGAGCATCAATCAAGTATAATAAAGGAATAGAAATAAATAAATAAATGTACAACATTTTGGAAACTCCATGTTGCCTTACTCACCCTCACACTAAGAATCATACCATTTGCCACTTCCATAATCCTCCTCACTAATACTCTAGATGGTTCCTCTCTCCATGGCATGGACCCTCTACTGTAACCTCTCTATGGTCCATACCATAACATCAAAATTTCCCTAAGAAGTTTAAGTGGCTTAACCACCCTCCCAATTTTTGATAAATCTACAGCCTCAACAAAATCAACCGGAACTTGGGCCTCATCGGGATTAGTCGACATTTGGTTACTAGTACATCAACCCTGATATTGGTATTATTGTACCTCTATAATTTCAAAAGGTTGGCCTATACTTCCTCCCTATGCACCATTAAGGCACCACCGCAAGGCATCAGAAGTCCTTCTCTATATGCCTCCCGCTAATGAAAATACCTCAAGTCGTGGATTTCTAGTGATAGATTTAAGAACTATTGGCATAGAGTTAACTATTGAGTTGTCCCCCATCCCATAAGGTTCTTGTTGTAACCATTCCCATCCATGTTTATGCCCCCCAGGAAATCCTAGAATGATTAGCCTCTTAAGGCTCTTGAGTATTTGAACCTGAGGCTTTTATACCAATGTAATGGATCTTTTTGCTAAATAGGTTTTAAGGCTAATTAAATAGTAGATTATTTGAGTAATTAAAAAAATATATATATATATCATGGGTCTCTTGAAAAACATATTCATTAACCTCATAAATAATTAATTAATAATTATAATACAGCTCAAACATCTAGTAGAATTCAAAATATGTAACCTGAGGAGAATAACCTCTACTTACCTTATTGATGACCAACCTAACCAATTGTGTAAGCATACCTTGGCCTCTGCCATTCACTAGCTCCACTGTCCACAACAATAGTTTGGGGGGGGGCTCTCCACACAACCTAACCCCCAATAGAAGCTAAGGCCCTTGAACCCTCAACAATTAACCTTTTTCTAGACCAGGGAAGACCTTACACTCTTCTCTATCAACCTCGATACATCAATCTCCTCATTCTTGGCCTCTCCTTCCAACAAATTCTCTCACAAACAACTAGAATCCAACACAAAACAACCAAACAACCTTTAAGTCAACCAGCAAGACCACCCCCCTTCCACTTGGTCTTGGCCCCCTTTTATTACTTAATTTTATAATTTTTATCAATTTCTTAATTCTACATGATTGACACCATGTGTATTCCATGCACCTAATACCAATCTGTTAAGATCCTAGTGGACGGCCTTCCCTAACACCTCGGGGTTTTGGCGTAACGGTCTGTATCATTTGGTATCAGAGCCTCCACCCAAGTTCGAGTCACAGAGTGGGTGGCAACGTCGGCATTGCAGTGTTCGTCTGGGGCTCGTACGGCTCAAAGGGGACACCACCGTACGGGCGCACATCCAGCCCAGAGTCTGGACTACGAAGTGTGGTGGGATTTTAAGATCCTAGTGGACGGCCTTCACTAACATCTCGAGGTTTTGGTGTAACGATTCGTATCACAATCCAAGGTTAATTAACTCACTTAATGACTAATATAAATTTAATTACAATGCACATATTCCCTTTTTATTTATATATGTTAATTGACCATTTACTAATACCATATGCTAATCATACTTATACTATTGTCATCGATTAATTATCCTAATTAAGGTTAAAGTATTACATGCTACAAATGGATAATTTTTGGGGCCATAACAAAAAATCAGTATGTGTTTGCTTTTTTATCCCTTTTAACATAAAGGAACAAGTTTGGCATTGTTGAAGTTGGTTTTCTCTTCATAGGACACACACATGAAGACATAGATGGAACTTATGGGAGGTTATAAATAAACTAAAGTAAAAAGACATATTTTCACTTCTAGAGATGATAGACACTTATAAGACATGTGAGGATCACAATTCCTATGTCTCGTTTTTAAGTGATGAATATTTTAACTTCAAGAGCTTTGTGGAACCACGCCTTTTGGATGATAACTCCAAGGTAATTGATGTTAAAGGATGTCAAATCTTCAAATTCTAGCTCATTGATGGCAACTGAGTTATGCAATATAAATCCTTGACCCGAAATTAAAAAGTGGCCACCTCCTATTAATCAATGGCATTCTTTGTCCAGTGATAGTTCATACTTACCTGCAAGGCAACTTCAATTGTTATATTTGTTGGTAAGGAGACCTTCTGATATGGACAAAATAAAAAAAGGGGTTACAAACATATATCTCATTCTTGAAGAAAGAGATTGATAAGGGAGGGGAACAATATTGGCATCCTAAGATACTTTATTGGGAGACTATATATAAAGCTTTGGGCAGCCCATTTTATGGTCATCCATGGTGCAAGAAGTAAGAAACGATGCTCCTATAAAGGTTGCACATAAAGATATAAAAGAATACTTGAAGGAAAATGTCCCCAAAATTGAGGATTGCTATGTCAGACCTCTATGTAACAAGCTTAGATATCATTACCTCTAAAGGATGATGTTGTAAAGGGACAAATACACATAGTACAATCACCAGATCAAGATTGTATGAAATGGTTGGGTAGGGAAAATGGAAGTGTTTACCAAGATCTAGATACAAAGTAGAGGTTCAATGGTGGAAGCCAATTGGAACATCAAAGGTAAACAAAGACTTATATACAAATTGTTTAAATAAAAAATGGGTTGTTGTTTCATAAGCAAATATGTTCATTGATATTAATAGCATCATATGGGCATGGTCACCAAGGGCAAGATGGACATGAGATAAAATGGAGCATAATGTTGAGAGTGGAAGTGATGTTAATGAATGAGACTTTATTTGAGTGATGTTGCCTTAAAAATTTATGAAAAAAGTACAACTTTATAATGTAATGATTGTTATCATTTGTTTTTATTTTATTGCGTCTTTTCAATCTTGATATATTTAGCAATGGGTGTCATGGTGATATTATGCATGGACATACAAAAATAATTCATTGATAACTGTACACTAATCTTGAATTGAGCTATTGTTTACACATCACAAAAAAAATTTGAAATATTGAAATCTAATCCACATTGTAGCAATTAGATATTGAAACTTTTGGAATCGAAATCCATAATTTCATAATCAAAATTGACACTTTTGTATTTCGAAATTCACATTTTTGGAATAAAAAATCACACTTTTGGAATAAAAAATCACACTTTTGGAATCAAAATTCACACTGTTGGAATCAAAATTCACATTTTTACAATAAAAAATCACACTTTTGGAATCAAAATTCACCCTTTTGGAATCAAAATTCACTTTTTTGGAATAAAGAATCACACTTTTGGAATCAACATTCACACTCTTGGAATCAAAATACATACTTTTATAATCGAAATTTGTGCTTTTGGGTTCGAAATTCAAACTTTTGAAAACCAATATTGACACTTTCATAATCCAAGTTTTCACTTCAGAAAGGTTAATATCGACAATTTCATAATTGAATTTCATAGCATCTTAGTCTAAATTTTGCCTTGATATTTCGACAATGGTGTAAAGTTCAAATCTCTTTTCGATATAGTGAAGTGAATTCATACCATATTAATATGGACTTGGGAATTTATAACTCCTTACATATCCCTGAGAACAAAATGATTAGTCTAAACATGCTACAAAATGACCCTTTTCCATCCGCTCATAATAACAAGAGGGGAAATTGGTATTTTTTGCACGAAAATTGGCAACAATAATTTTGAATTGTTGAAATTCCTAATAGCATATGTTAATATTGTACCATTCGGTCGTAGTAGGCATATTTGAGGGCGTCACATCCTTTTTTTCATTAAAAATGGGAATTCTATCAATTTCAATCAAGATTGCCTAATTAGATTTCAGTGATGGTAAACTGGAAAAGGTTGAAATAGTACAACATTTAGCCTTCTTCAAAGCAAAATTACTCGATAAAAAATACATAACTCATATACATAAAATATAAATTCATATTTTACAAAAGTGATATGATTTCATACATTGGCTTAACCAACTATGTGGAGAAATATTATTCATCAATTATATTTAAAGATCCATCATAATTTTTACTAATTAAAAAATACATAATTCAGTTGCAAAATGTATAATTCTGTACTTTGCAAAAATAATACAATTTTATGCATTGACATAAAAAAAACATTAAAGGAATAAAACTCATTAATTTTATTTAAAGATCTATCTTTTTTCCCGATGGAATAAATTTCAAGAAACCCTCTGGGGACTTGATCCCCATGATTTATGGATGGTAAACAGGGTAAACCAATGGCCTTGGTTATAGAGCCTACTCTCAAGGGGATCAAGAGAGTTGTACCCGTGACCTCCCCTACTTTTGGGGGAGAGATCTCACGTCTAGCTCATGACCACTTGAGTTAACCCTTGAGGCTTTTACAAATCTATCTTAACTCTATATTTATTAAATATTGAGAGGGATTAAAAAGAAACCAAGCCTTAAACCTTTGAATGTGAGTTAGTATGGATATGTATTGTAGGGTAAATTTGTAAAATACACACACACACACATTTAAAAAACACCAAAAATCGTGAAATATTACATCCCAAGTGCTATTCTTATGTAGTGATATTCCATAAACTATCTAAAAAACAACATTATTGGAAAAGAACAAACTTGAATAAAATCCAAGCCCTTATAAACTTGAAAAGAAAAACTAGTATTTTTATCTCCTTTGTGGGATATTCATATGGTTGGATTGGATAGAGAGCTTCTCCTCCCATTCTTAAATGTCAATACATCCCTAATATTCTTGATCATGACAAGTTGATTTTTTTTCGCTATTAGTGGCTTCAAAGGTATTGGATCCCTCCCTTCATTTGCATGAGAAGGGGAGACGATCCATTGCCCCTTTGACGAAAGTTGTGATGGGGAATTTACATGCTCCTCGACAACAAAACCCTCATATTACTTTTCAACATCCTTCAATGGAACATCAATATCAAGCAAATTTTCCTCTTGAAAGGCCTAGGGTGAGGCTATCTATAAAGGGGGAAATCTCCTTGGGGGGCTCCACCCACATGTGGCCCACTTTTGAATCCTTACACTAGTATTTGCTAGGCTTTTGAGCCTTGCCTATAAATTTTAGGTAGGGAAATGCAACACAGCCATGATCAAAGTTGTAATGCCCCATTTTGAATTCACCAACTAAACTACATTATGACCTACTTTTTATTTTGTTTATTATTTGTGGAACTCAATTAGAGTGATAACATTATATTACATGGACATATGGAGCTATTTGTATTGTGGAAGTTATGTATAAGTTTATTTTTATGTTGTTACTGATGGTTTTTATTTGATTTACTTCCAGCATGCAAATTTAAATGGAATAATTGTCGTGGATACCAGTCTAAATTAAATGTTGAATAAATGGATAAAATACCAAGTGCATGGTGCATAGAAAAGCTTGTTTACATTGTTCGTCGGTTAGTAACATAGTATGTACATATTAATGATTATACAGTGATTTGTGATCTTGTGTTTGGTAAACTAACCCATAGGTTAAATGGGCTAAGTGATTTCCAGATAAATAAGGCATCGAAGTGATGTTGATGACATGGAATTCACAAGAGGAATGGTATGCTTGTGAAGCATTGTCTTTAGAATTATTATTGGTTTCTTTACTAAGATGTGTGGGAAAGTGCATGGTTTCAAGAAGCACAATTTCCCAAACTGGTTATTCGATGATGAAGCCCTAAGAGCAACAACAACGATGCAGTATGCCGGTGTAGGGTGTCAAACCTAGTTCTATCAGGATGGGTAGAGGTAGTACCCACCATTTTCCTCTGAAACTTGGATTCGTGGGAGGGTCATGTTTAGCCACGCTCACTAAGATGTGTGATGACAACTAGAAATTGCCTGTTGGGGAAGCTTGGTCGATGTAGTTGACACTTATGCTTACGAGTTCTATCGAAAGTTAGGTCAATATAGTTGGTGCTCTCGAATATTCTAGCAAAGGAAGGATAGGATGTGGAATATAGTTGTGAATTAGAAAGATGAAGCAGGTGGTTAAAGATGTTGAGGAAGTTAGTTATATCAGTTTCATTACATGTGTGTGTTAAAACTCTTGCTTTACTCATGTGTGATAAACTCAGTTTATTGTGTAGTTCATATTAAATTAATGTGAACTAAATGGTGAGATTGTTGATGTTTGATTACTGAATTATTGTTGTGCATGCTTGATTGGGAAAAAATAGGAATGGTGCATTAGAGGCAGTGTTTTTTTATCATCAGTACATGCGCATTATATGTATACACTAGCTACGCATACAAACACTCTGCACGTGCGCTATTACTACTAAGAGTATTAGTATTAAACTAGTTTATTAATTGTACACTGATCAGTTTCTTGTTTGTGGAAAACATGAATGTATACATATAAATGTCTAATAAATATCTAGCAACATTTATTATTAATTGGTGGGATAAATTAATTAATTGTGGTGGGATGTAATAGATATTTTGGGCAAGATGTCACTTACATGATTATGTATGACTTTGCATTTCATTTTTATGTTTATTACATGTAAATGCCTTTGTTTGAATTATTTAATTAATATTTTACTTGAACCGAGATGAGGGAGATTTATGAGCATTGAATAGGGTGGTTGAGAAAAGGACTCGGGGGGTAAGAGGAAGGGAGAGTGTCGAGAAGGGGGGGGATTACTTTGGAGAAGGGAAATTACTTTGGGGAACGAAAAACTGTGGAACTACATAAATGAAGTAAAATTTTGGAAATTACACAAATTGGATACGGCTTCTGCTTGCCATTGTTGTTCTTGGGACTTCAGTCATGGAGAGCCAAGGAACCTACATGTTTTCTTGGAGCTAGGGAGACGGATGGGTTATTCCTAGATAACTTTGAGGGTAAACTCCAGTTTGGGGGACTGATCGTGACAAAGGAAGGAAGGGGGCTCAAGACTTGGGGCTAACTCAAACAAATTTACAAGTATTTTTCTAATTTCCACCATTTTCTGCTTGATAAATTGTTAGTTTTTTTTTATTATGGTGATGAAATACGTATGGAAGAATTATTATGTTCATTAAATAGAGAAAATTGCTAGCCATAACTATGAAATATTGAAAACTATTAGAAATTATCAGTATTTAATTCCTGTTGAAAACTGTTAGAAATAATCAGTATTTAATTATTGCTTCATGTTTATTAAAACCTAAGGACCAGTTAATTTAACTATGTCCTTACAAAAGCATCAGTTAATTTAACCATGTCCTTACAAAAGCATGTATGTCATCAAAATGATACCTGCTCAAAGTCAAGTAATCGAGTCCAATGACTTCCTTTGCAATGTGTAATGACCAAAAAATTATTTACTAACAAATATCCAACATAAGAAGGACAATAGGTTAAAAACCATACAGGGCAAGTAATTAATGTAAATGAATAAGATAATGATTAAATGATAGAATATACAATGCCATGTAACAATATACTTATATGCATTGACTGGTCATCATGGTTGAATGACCGGGTCCTTTAATTAGGTCATGTCCTTTAGTCACAATGCGAAACTTTATTTATATTTAGTATTATTTATTTATTTAATATTATATATTTATTGTGTTCATTACATTGCCTTCCCCTTTAGAAATGCTTTATTCTCAAACCATATTTATGGATAAAACTTTATCTCTTGTTTTGACTTGTAATGCATTCTCATGATTCTTTATTTTTGTAGTTGTGAATGTTGATGATACAAGATGATATGATCTTCTAAGTGTTGAGTATAATTGTTGAATTGTGAAAGGGTATACCCACCATAGTTATATATTCTGTGAGTGTGCAATTATAGGGTTCTTGAAAAGAACCTATTGTATTGTGATTCCCAATAAGACTTCTACTTCGAGACCCAACTGTATTGGCATTAATATTATTTAGGATAAAGTCCAATTGCTTTTATTCCCAACGATGTTGATACTTTGATTGGTGAAAATATTGGCTTTTGTGATTAGGATGACAATAAAGGATCCTTGTAACATGAACTTTACTTACCCTTTTTGTAGTGCTTCTTTCTTTCACTTTTGATAATATGTCTTGTTTGCACATTTGTATCACTCCATTGATCTAAAGGTTTATTGGTGGTGATACTTGGAATTTCCATTGTTTGTACTTCAACATCTAAAGATATCCATACTTCAACTAGATTTTGATGCAAGAGCATCGACCTAAGTTCTATTATTTTCTGAATAAGCAGCCAATGTTATTTTTCTGCTGCCATGTAATAGTTTCTTGAATTTTAGATTAGTTTTGATTAAATGTAATTGGTTAGGATAGAATTGGTTTGGTTGTAATAATGGCAACTTTCCACTGATGCCCCGGATCTTGCAAGAGGTTGCTCGAGGGTATGGTTGTTATCTATTTGCTTTTCTTTAGGAGTCTTGATCCTGCTTATCCGGATCTGACAGGTTTATGGACTCTTATTTAGTCCCTGAATGTAATTGATTGAATGTTTTTGATGAGATGAAGAGCAAAGCTTGAAAACTCTGCGTTGGATTGCATATTTGTCGTCTTCTTTAAATAACCAGAAACACATGTAATTTTTCGGTGTATGAGTGAGTAAGGTGTTAATTTTCGGAAGTATTCAAAGATTGAAAGCATGTTGAAACCCTTCGAAGGAACAAGGTGGAAATCGATCATTGCACTGATCGATTTAATATTTCGCAGACTGATAAATCCGTGAAGTGAACATTTGGACGGCCTAGATCAAAAGAGAGGGGAAGATCGACGGTCTGGAATAGTTTCTGCAAGGCCAAGATGCAAAAATTTTTAAGTTGTGGGAGTTAGACTTCCGAAACCCTTTAAATTGGATGTTCCGGACATGAACATAGATCAACGGACTAGATAGGCCCCGTAAAGATCAACGGTTCGAACAGTACTAGCAATCAAAAGCAATCGCGGAAGCCTATTGCAAGAGGAATTTGCAAAGGTGCATCCGCAACTGTGGAAACAAGCATATATGCAACTGCGGAAAGAGCTTTGCGAAAGCCATTTTTGAGAATTTGCGAAAAGTGCACTCACAATCCACAACTCGTAATTGTGGAGAGAAGTTGATTGCGGAAAGGAGCGTTGGGGACGCTAATTGCGGAAAGGTAATTGTGGGAGACAAATTGTGGAGGAGAATTGCGGAAGGAAATTTGTTCAACGCTCTGCAATTCAATGGGATCCGCAATTCTGCAGTTTTTTGTGGAGTCCAGTTTAACGTTGTGGAAGAAAGACTTAGCTATTATGTGCTAATTTTGGAGGTTTTGCTACACTTGGGAACCTAACTACTCCTGGGTTTGTGAATTGGATTGGGTTTTCCGATCCTCTTCTGCATCAATTGGTATCTGAGCACGTTTATAACAAGGGTAAAGGTGCCACCAAGACGAGGTCGAGCGCATGGAGTTCTAGTTGGAGGTGGTCGAGGAAGACAAGTTGCAGACGTAGATGCAGACACGCAAAGAGAATTAAGATAACTCCAAGCTATAATGGAAGCCATGGAGAGAAGAAATATCAGGCCTGTAGATGTCAATGATGAAGAACAATCTTTTGAAGAAGAACCAGAGGAGGTTGATGAAGAAGTGAAGGTATTGAGGATGCTGGTAAAGGTTGGTAGTAGGCCTAAAGTGGAAGTTCCCATGTATGAAGGTAACCTAAACGTTGAAGAGCTCATGGACTGGATAAATGCTTTGGAAAAGTACTTTGACTTTGAAGAAGTTGAGGACAAAAAGAAGATGAAGTATGCAGCAACCAGACTGAAAGGATATGCAGCCATTTGGTGGGATGAACTACCGATCCACAGAGAAAGAAAAGGTAAGTCCAAAATCAGAAGTTGGGATAAAATGTTGGGTAAAATTAAAATTCAATTTATGCCTAAGGATTATCAGTTAACTCTCATTAGGCGGCTGCAGAATCTTAGACAAAAAGGTATTAGTGTTAAAGAATACACAAAAGAATTCTTTAGGCTGAGTATTAGAGTTGGACAGACACAAGGAGACATGGAGAGAGTGGCCAGGTATCTAAATGGACTGAGGTATGACATACAAGATGAAATCAGCTTATTGAATTTCATGGTTGTTGAAGATGATTATCAGGCATCCATTAAGGTGGAAGAGAAGTTACTAAGAAAACAGAACCAAAAGAATAGAGGAAGAAGTATAGCAAGAGGGAAAGGCTCTTCAAACAGAG
The DNA here is from genome assembly GCA_027924585.1 of Larix kaempferi. Taxonomy (NCBI): domain Eukaryota; kingdom Viridiplantae; phylum Streptophyta; class Pinopsida; order Pinales; family Pinaceae; genus Larix; species Larix kaempferi. The sequence goes on along the minus strand of BSBM01000924.1, from coordinate 16,688,244 downwards.
GAGAAAGATTTCAGACTTCTAGGAATGAAGTAGACGGTTCCAGCAGCCAATCACCCCAAAGAGGAGGATTTAGGGGAGGCAGATTTGGTGCTAGAGGAAGAGGCAGAGGCAGAGAAGTGAAATATTATGCATGTGGTGAGATTGGACACATGTATTGGGAGTGTCCAAGAAACAAACCAGCATCTCAAAGGAATGCAAACATTGAGAAGGCTAGAGAGGATCCCAATGAGAGACCAGAGATAGGAAATCCTCCTGAGGAAGGAGAATCTCTCATGATGAAGAGAGTTTTGGTGAAAACAGAGAAAGAAGTGCATGAACCAGCACAAAGGAAGAGTCTATTTAGGACTAAGTGCAAATCACAAGGGAAGTGTTGCAAGGTGATCATTGATAGTGGTATTATAGACAATTTGGTATCCACTGATATGGTAGAGAAGTTGGGATTGAAGAGGATGAAACATCCCACTCCTTATAAAGTGTCCTGGTTGCAAAAAGGACATCAGCTCTTGGTGAATAAGCAGTGCAAGGTGGAGTTACAAATTGGTAACTACAAAGATGTGGTAATATGTGATGTGATGCCTATGGATGTGTGACATATACTCTTAGGAAGGCCATGTAAATATGAAAGAAAGGTTGTTCATGATGGAAGAAGAAACACTTATTCTCTGGAAAAAGATGGAAAGGAGCATGTGTTGCTACCTTTGAAGGATGAAATAGTTCAAGAAGTTGCAAGAGCTAGTATTTTGTTGATGACAGGGAAAGAGCTACTGCAATAATTCAAGAAGGATGAGGAACTATATTTTTCCCTTATTGGCAAACCAAAGGTAATTTTAACAGCCACAACCTTAGATGATTTACCTACTGAAGTTAGAATTCTGCTTGATGATTTTGTTGATATTATTGTGGATGAGTTACCAAATTCTTTACCTCTTGTGAGAAGTATTAGTCATCATATTGACTTAATACCTGGTGCAAGCTTACCAAATAAGGCAGCCTATAGATTGGCACCTCAAGAGAATGAAGAAATTAAACAGAGGGTACATGATTTATTGGATAAAGGGTTGGTGAAAGAAAGTTTGAGTCCTTGTGCAGTGCCTACAGTGTTGAGCCCAAAGAAAGATGGTGCATGGCGTATGTGTATTGATTCTCGAGCAATCAATAAGATCACTATCAGGTACAGATTTACCTTACCTCGTATTGATGATTTGATGGATTGTTTGAGTGGGTCCCGGTATTTTTCAAAGATAGATTTGAAGAGTGGTTATCATCTAATAAGAATTAGAGAAAGGGATTAATGGAAAACTGCGTTCAAGAGCAATAATGGGTTATGAATGGTTAGTAATGCCTTATGGGCTTACTAATGCACCTAGTAATTTTATGACATTAATGAATGAAGTTTTGAAGGAATACACTGGAAATTTTGTGATAGTATATCTAGATGATATTATGATCTTCAGTAAGAGTAAGGATGAACATCTGAGACATCTCAAATTGGTTTTGAGTACCCTACAGAAGGAGAAACTGCTGATCAATTTGAAAAAGTGTAGTTTCATGAAGAATGAGTTGATTTACTTGGGTTTTGTAGTCTTAGAAGAAGGGTTGAAGATGGATCCTGAAAAGATACAAGCAATTCTTAGTTGGCCAATTCCAAAGAATCCTTTTGAGGTCAGAATTTTTCATGGTCTTGCAAGCTTTTATAGAAAATTCATCAGGAATTTTAGTCAAATTTGTGCACCCATAATAGACACCTTCAAGGAAAGTAGATAACCTTTCAGGTAGATAGAATTAGCAACTGACAGAAATTTCAATTTATTGAAGAAGAAGATCATTGAGAAGCCTATTTTGGCTTTACCAAGTTTTGATAAAGTTTTTCAAGTGGAGACATATGCTAGTGGGACAGCAATTGGAGTTATTCTAAGCCAAGAACAGAGACCAGTAGCATATTTCAGTGAGAAGTTAAATGAAGCAAAACATAAATATTCCTCATATGACAAAGAATTGTATGTTGTTGTGCATGCTCTTAAGAAGTGGAGGCATTACTTGATTCCCAAAGAATTTATTTTATATGCAGATAATCATGCTTTGCAATTTATAAACAGTCAACCTAAATTGAATCAGAAACATGCTAAGTGGGTGGAATTTTTGTAGAAATTTAATCTTGTGATCAAGCATACAAGTGGGAAATCTAATAAAGTAGTTGATGCTTTAAGTAGAGTGAATTTAATCTTACAAGAAATTAAGGTCGGTACTTTGGGATTTGAAAACTTGATTAATATGTATAAAGAAGATGATGATTTCAAGGATATATATATGCAGCCTGTGAAAATCTAGTTGCCCATAACAGAAGCCAATGGTTGGATTATATGTTACAGGAAGGATTGTTGTTCAGAAACAGTAAATTGTGCATTCATAAATGTTCTATGAGGGAAAATTTGATAAAGGAGAAGCATAGTGGAGGCTTGTCAGGTCACTTTGGCCAAGACAAAACATTTGCTCAGGTGAGTACATTTTATTTTTGGCCATGCAAGCAATAGGATGTAAAGAAGCTTGTTGAAACATGTAGAATATGTCAACATGTCAAAGGAAGGATCCAAAACACTGGACTGTATCAACCCCTACCTATTCCAACTAGACCTTGGGATTCCATTAGTATGGATTTTGTTCTAGGATTTCCTAGAACTCAGAGGGGTAATGATTCTATTTATGTTGTAGTGGATAGGTTTTCAAAAATGGCTCATTTTATTGCTTGTAAAAAGACTAATGATGCAACAAATATTGCTAATTTGTTTTTCTCAGAAGTTGTTAAGTTGCATGGTTTACCTTTAAGCATTGTATCAGATAGAGACACTAAATTTGTTGGTCATTTTTGGAGAACATTATGGAAGAAATTGGGAACCAATCTTAGTTTTAGCTCTGCTTATCACCCTCAGACTAATGGTCAGACTGAATTGATAAATAGAATCTTGGGGGATATATTGAGAAGTCGTGTTTATTAAAATCCAAAGTAGTGGGATTTAGCTCTTGCTCAAGCTGAGTTTGCTTATAATGATTCACCTAACAGAAGTACAGGTATGAGCCCATTTCATATTGTGTATGGGATGCATCCATGAGGGGTGTATGAACTCAAAAATTTGGGAAAGTTGGATATGAGAAGTGTAGATGGTGAAGAATTTGCATATAGTATGCAGGAGCTACAGGAAAATGTCAAAAGGAAATTGCAGGAGAGTGTTAACAAATACAAACAGAGAGTAGATTTGAAGAGAAGGGAAGTTGGTCTTCAGGTTAGAGATTTAGTGATGGCGTGTATCAGGAAGGAAAGGTTTCCTAAAGGAACCTACAATAAGCTGAAACTTAAGAAAATTGGGCCTTGCAAAATTCTAAGGAAGTGTTCTGCAAATGCTTATGAAATTGAACTTCCTTCTAAATTTGGAATTTCCCCAATTTTTAATGTTTCAGATTTGTATCATTTTAAATATTCAGGTGTTCAGGCAGAAAAAACAATTGCAGGTAAGGATGTTCAAGTGGTAGATTGGAAAGAAAAGTTACCTCAGAAGGAGCAGCTACAGATTGAAGCTATACTGGACAAGAAGATTTCAAAGAAAACCAGAAACAGGGATTACTTCCAGTACTTAGTCAAATGGAAAGGATAGCCATCTGAAGATGCAATGTGGATGATAGCAACAGATATTTCTAAGTTCAATTTGGACCTTGAAGACTTATTCAAGAATTCTTTTTCTCCCCTGGAGTATGATGCAGGAGCATCAACCTAAGTTCAATCATTTTCTGAATAGGCAGCCAATGTTATTTTTCTGCTTCCATGTAATAGTTTCTAGAATTTTAGATTATTTTTTATTAAATGTAATTGATTAGGATAGAATTGGTTTGGTTGTAATAATGGCAATTTGCCACTGATGCCCTCGGATCTTGCAAGAGGTTGCTCGAGGGTAGGGTTGGTATCTATTTGCTTTCTCTAGGAGTCCTGATCCTGCTTATCCGGATCTGACAAGTTTATGGACTCTTAGTTAGTCCCTGAATGTAATTGATTGAGTGTTATTGATGAAATGAAGAACAGAGCTTGAAAAATATGCGTTGGATTGCATATTTGTTGTCTTCTTTCAATAAATAGAAACACATGTAATTTTTCGGCGTATGAGTGAGTAAGGTGTTAATTTTTGGAAGTATTCAGAGATTGAAAGCGTGTTGAAACCCTTCGAAGGAACCAAGTGGGAAATCGATCGTTGCACTAATCGATTTACTATTTCGCAGTCTGATAAATCTGTGAAGTGAAGATATGGATGAACCAGATCAAAAGAGAGAGGAAGATCGACGGTATGGAATAGTTTCCACAAGGCCAAGATGCAAGCTTGTTAAAGTTGTGGGAGTTAAACTTCTGAAACCCTTTAAAATGGATGTTTTGCACTTGAACATAGATCAACGGACTAGATAGGCCCCGCAAAGATCAAAGGTTCGGACAGTACTGTCAATCCAAAGCAATCGTGGAAGCCTGTTGCGGGAGGAATTTGCAAAGGCACATCTACAACTGCGGAAACAAGCATATCCACAACTGCATAAAGAGTTTTGCGGAAGCCATTTTCGAGAATTTGCGAAAAGTGCACACCCGGTCCGCAACCCACAATTGCGGAAAGGAGCATTGCGGACGCTAAATTACGGAAGGAAATTTGTTCGACGCTCCGCAATTAAATAAGATCCGCAATTCCACAATTTTCTTTGGAGTACAGATTAACTTTGTGGAAGAAAGACTTAGTTGTTTTGTGCTAATTTTGGAGGTTCTGCTACACTTGGGAACCTAACTACTCATGGGTTTGTGAATTGGATTGGGTTTTTCGATCCTCTTAAGCATCTGATTTGCATCTTTAGGATTTGTGATGTCAATTGGGTATGTATTGGCCCCTTTCTCCAAGGTCTATATTTTTACATCTGATGACTTATTTATTTCAATGGGATCAATAGTTGTTTCTTTATCAATAATTGATCACTTGGTAGTATGTTGTTCCAATGTTTCTTGTTGCTACTTCTTTTCACTTTTTTTACTTTTTAATCGATGCAATCAAGCTTTGACTATGATTATTAAGATGAGAAATGCATTTGACTTTATCAATGACTAATCAAGCTTTGACTATGATTCTTAAGATGAGAAATCTACTTGACTTTATTAAAGACAACGTTGTCAAATTATTTTTGCATCTTTTGTATTGATTTTTTATTATCCCAAAGGATCACTTTTAATATATTTTTAAGATCTTCAGATGGTGGAGATTCAGAATTTGACCTCATTGTAATGTTCTACATTGCTATGTTTTCCTTCTTATAGGGAAATGTCAAAACGTTTTCTCCATGTTTAAAATGAAGGTGCCTAATGTTTCCAACGAGGTTGAACCAATAATTATGTCAACCTCTTTACTATACATAGTTGTAACATTGAATTGCGATATGTATCCATAATCATCAATTGTTACTTGTAAACCCTCACTTTCATATTATTCGTTGCAAATTATATTAGGTTGTGGAATTAATAATTGATTCGCCAAGTTGACCTTGATGTAGTTTTCCTTGTAATATGGGGAACTGGAAATGTTTATCTCTTTTTCTTAAATACTCTCTTTGAATGTTAATAATAGTTTGAATCACGAAACTAAAAGACCTTTATAAGAAAACCTTCCTTTTTTTGTTGAAATCCATTCTTCAAACTTTTTTTCCCATGAGCAAACTTTTTCTCAACAAAATAATGCCTTTTCTTTAATACTTTAATATTCCCTTGATTCAATTGTTAAATAATTTAATATAATCTACTAAGAAATATCCAACACAAGAAGGATAATATGTTAAAATCCATACAAGGCAAGTAATAAATATAATTGAATAAGATAATGGTGAAATGATAGAATAAATAAAGCCATGTGATAGTATACTTATATGCATTGACTAGTCACCATGGTTGAGAATGGTCGTGTCCTTTAATTAGGTCATGTTCTCTAGTTAGGATGTGACACATCATATAAATAAATAATGTTCATTGCATTGCCTTACCCTTTGGAAATACTTTGTCCTCAAAACATATTTATGGAAAAAAATTATCTCTTGTTTTGGATTGTAATCCATTCTCATCATTCTTTGTTATTGTAGTTGTGATAGTTGACAGTACAAGATGATATGATGTTCTAAACATTTAGCAAAACTGTTGAATTGTGAAAGGATCTACCCATCCTAATTCTATCTTACGTAGGGTTGTGCATGTATAGCGTTCTTGGAAATAACCTATTGTATTGTGATTCCCAAGATGAATTCTACTCCGAGACCCAAGTGTATTGAAATTAATATTTTTCATAATATAGGCCGATTGTTGTTAGTATGAGTGATGTCTATACATTGATTGGTTAAAGTGTCATATCTTGTGATTAGGATGTTGATAAATCATCCTTGTAACATGAACTTTACTTACCATTTTTTTAGTGCTTCCTTGTTTCACTTTTGATAATATGTCTTCTTTGCACATTTATGTCACTCCATTGATTATTAAAAGTTTATTGGCAGCAATACTTGGAATTTCCATTGTTTGTACTTCAACATATGAAGATATCCCAACTTCAATTGGATTTTCTCTTTAGGGTTTGTTATATCAATTGGGTTTGTATTAATATCTTTCTCTAAGCTCTAGATTTTTACGTATGATTATTTCTTTATTTCGATTCAGATTCTTATTATGTTTTTTGAGGTCCTTTGTTGCTGTGTCTAATTGATTTGAAGGCATTCTTTTGTTTCTTGACATTTGATAGTTGCACAGTTTTTGTTGGTCTTCTGGTTGGTTTGTTATATGGCTTGATCGCCTTTGATTGTAATTTTGGTGTTGGAGTTAGTTTTTTTGTAGATAGTCTGGTCGAGGAGAATTTTGGACTGGTTGATTTTATCTTGGGAAATAGGACTAGTATATGTAACTTGTAATGAATATAATTAAAGTATAATTAAATAAATAAAATTAACTAAAGACATGACTTTTCATGTCAAATGAAAAGGCATGATTGTTCATGTCAAATGTCCAAGCCTTATTTAAAGGTGGACCATTATTGTAACCTATCATCTTTTATCAAATATATTATCTATTTTACTCTGTATTGATGGCTTATCGAATACACCAGGTTCATTGGCAAAGTTATTTGTATGAAGCGAATAATCCTGTGGATTCCGGCTACTGGCCATACAATTGTATACAATTGTGAGACCTTGTCTGAGCAGCTGGTCCTTGACCATAACCTAGCCATTGGCCATCTCCTCCTCCCATAACCCCAATCGCATACACTCCTTCTCGCACAACACTCCACCGTCCTCCCTTCTCCACAGAACACCTGCACACTGACTTCCCCCACCTTCGATTCCTCCATCACTCCCGCCTGCCATCGCTCCACTAACTTCCCCCACCTTCGATTCCTCCATCACTCCCGCCTGCACCGTCTGCGGTGCCCTTCCCCCGCGCCCTCCATTTCCATCCACATTACCCTTCTCTCCATTCCACTCCATCCACGTCACACTCCCCGTCCGTTATTCCCCACCTCCCAGCATTCCCATTCCACCTGCCACCAACATCCCTCGCTGCGCCCAGCACCTGCGAGATCCACCTACATGCTCTCCACGCTGTTTCCCGTGACTGCCCCGCCTCCCCACGGGCTCCCTCCCCTTCGCTCTTCCCTTCCACCTCCCACCTCTACCGCATTCCTCTCGCTCCCTCACTAGCCCAAGCCCACGCATTCCTCCACTGCTCTTCCACACCCACACCTGACCTCCACACTCTAATCGCCTCCCTACCACCCACGCAGTGCCCCTCCCTGCTGCATCTTCCACCGCACACCCTTTCCCTGCTCTCCGTCTTCTCTATTCGCGACCCCATTCCCCCAATCACATCTCAGCCCAACTCCCGCCTCAATTTGGATTCCTCCTTCTGTGACCACCGTCCAGTCCCACGTCCACCCACGCAGCGCCGCTCCCACAGCTACCATTTTCATGCTGAAACCCTACACACACAAAAAAAACAAATTTTAATAAAAACAAAAAAAAATATTACTATTATTATATAGTATATTATTGTTTTATTAAAATTTTAACAAATAAACCATAAACCATAATATATTATTATTGTAATTATTATATAATTATTAATAATAATATCAAAATTGTTATTATACTTTAATAATAATAATGGTATAAATTATTACAATTATTAATTACAACAACAAAAAGGGAAAATATCAAGGTCAAGAAGATAATAATTATTTATTTTAATGATAATTATTATTATCGAAGAATCAAAGAAAACAAAATCAAAAAAATAAGTAAAGAAGACTATCTATCATTGAAGAAGGCAAGTCAGAGAAGACTTGTGAAAGAAGTCAAGACCCTCTACCATCGGAAAAAATCAAAAACTATATATCGCCAAAGATTCAAGTTAAAGAATACCATCTAGTGTCAAAGAAATCAAAGGAAGACCGATTATCGACAAAAAAGTAGTCAAAGGAAGACAAACTTGAAAAAGAGTCGAAGACCATGGAAGCTGTTCTGCGACTACATATAGAGAAAATAGAAGCTAAGTTAAAGCGCTATCAGAAGGACAATGAAGATTTACACGACAGGAATACAAAAATTGAAGCATTAGTTGCAATACATAAGCTACGAGAAAAGTTCGATGAACAAAAAATCTCCGACCAAAAAAGTCGTATAGAAAAATTGTATGTGCAAATTGATGAATTAAGAACCGAAAATAAACTTAGTCAGAGGCTAGAAGATCAAGATATAAAGAATGAAATAATTAAATGCGAAGCAAAAATAAAACGCTTGAACAAGATCTTTAATGACAAGGATGAAGATCTGAAGAAGATACAGCTTAAATTAGGAGATCAAGAATCAAAGGTTGAGCAATGTCGACAACAGATACAAGATCTTCAAACACAAAATGACGACTCAAAAAAGGCACACAAATTAGAGATCGCAAAGAACAATAAAGCATTATCCAACAATGCTGAAGAAATTTTCAGACTAAGAAATCATAACAAGATACTAGTCACAAAAATTAAAAAGTTGAAAAATAGCCGAAAGATAGAACAATCTAGGGAAGACATTGAAGGGAAACTTCTAGGCAAGCAGGAAGAAAATAGCTGCATCAGAAATCATAACGAAGATCTTAAGGAACAACTTAAGAAGTCTAAAGATGACAGAAAATCGCAAGTAGAAGTGATTAAGAAGTTTCAAAATGATAACATGCAGTTGGAAAGCAAGTTGGAAAAGATACAGAACGAAACCTTAAAGCCTCAAGGGACGAAAATACAACTTCCAGTTCAGACCAACGAAGCAAAAGAACAGACAATAAGATCTCCTTATCGTCACCCAAATTATAAACACCATTTTGACCAACGACAGGGTCAAAATGAACATACACAGAGGAATTACGATGTCAAACAAGCAAGAACATCAAATCAATACACTAAGTATCAAACAAAAAGTTACATTCCACAAAGCGATCAAATAGCTCCAATAAAAATAGATCTCGGATGGACCACATCAGAGACGATGCGACAGTTCTCCCTTGGAATTCGTAATTTGTATCGCCTCGTTTCATCAAAAGTCGCAAAGACTAAAGATGAAGAAATAACATTACAAGCAAAAAAATCAGACGTAATCATTGTCGTCAAATGAGCTTTGAGGACAAAGGCTCCCTTAAGGAGAAGGCAATGTAACGAATATAATTAAAGTATAATTAAATAAATAAAATTAACTAAAGACATGACTTTTCATGTCAAATGAAAAGGCATGACTCTTCATGTCAAATGTCCAAGCCTTATTTAAAGGTGGACCATTATTGTAACCTATCATCTTTTATCAAATATATTATCTATTTTACTCCATATTGATGGCTTATCGAATACACCAAGTTCATTGGTGAAGTTTTTCCATGTAAGTTCATTGGTGAAGTTATTTGTATGGAGCGAATAATTAATCGTTCCATAACTTTGATTATACTTATGAATAACAAGTTGCATGCTTTTTTCTACCAAAAAAAAGACATGATCAATGATTTTTTCTTCATCAATCACTCATTATTTGGTAGTAATTTGTTTCAGCATTTCCTATTGCGACTTTTTTTTACTTTTTAATTTTTTAATATGTGTGACCAAGCTTTGACTAATTCTTAAGACGATAAATATCTTTGTCTCTATCAGCAACAACCTTATCAAATTCTTTTTACATCTTTTGCATCGACTTTTTTTATTATACTAAAAGATCACTTTTGAGATATTTTAAATATCTTATGATGATGGAGCTTCGGAATTTGACTTCATTGTTGAAGAAATTTGATAAACTCGTGTAAAGAAAAGCAATGACAAACATGATCTAAAACACAACAATTAATAATCGTTCGCACACATATTACATAGAGATTTGCCATGGAAACCCAAAACCAAGAAAATTAGCATTCTCGAGAGATTCTTCGCTCTCTGTCTCACGGTAATATCTTTTTTGTTTAAAATACAATATTATAGCATCTGTGTAATGCTCGCCTTTGATGCAGTTGATTGACTATACTTTGAGTGCACTCGTATTGAAGTGACCCGGTTAAATAAACTTGAAAAATGTGTTATGCTTATTTATTTGAATGAAATCTATTGATTGACAAGCAAATGATGATTATACTCGATTGATTGAGAAATGTGAATTAAAGATATATTAAGAATAAATGGAATGAATGATGCTTTTATTTCTGTAGATGTGAATAAATGCTACTTGGTTAATTAGAATTGAATAAAGATGAATAATGCATGATGGTACACTTTATCTGGTGCAGCGCTACTAATATGCGCTTTGAGTGTGTGCCGTAGCAGGTAAATCAAATTACCGACTGACTCTCAAATGGAATAAAAGGGTAAAGAACGAGAAACATACATAGGGGTATGACGACAGGCTATCGACCCTAAAATAGCATTCCACGCACGGGTCAAAAGCCCTATCATATCACTCGGGTAGCGTGTTCCGTACGGGTGAGGCCACGACGATTTGGTCGCGTATGATGTGTTGAGGGGTGTGAAGTAAGGAAGATAATATTCCTCAATTGCCATTAGTCTCCATGGAAATGTAATTGGAAGATTACGGTAACGATTCATAATCGCTACATCGCACTCCCCACATGAGGACAAGGACAAGGAAGTTGTCAGAAGGACCCATAGACGTGGTACCTAGACAATGACAAGAAATGGAACTACTTGCATACTTGCACTAAACATTTAAACACATAGTTGAATTATGCATATGTAAATGTTAAATTTGAGAATAATTAAATGAAAAAGTATTTTAATTTGAGCAAATATTAAGAGGGGATATTTTGAGGTAGACTGCATGTGCACCCACTGATTTAGGAAGACATGCATTGAATAAATATCAGAAATAAATAAATAAATGATATTTTGGAGCAAATCTAGATTGATAGACATTCTTGAGTTTCACTCCACATGCACCCACTGATTTGGGGATTGGGATTTTAGACTAAAGAGACAACTAAGAGAGAATTGAGGAACTTATGTGCACTAGTATGTGAGAGTGACACATGGTTGCATGAGAATGAATATTAGAGAATTAATAAATTAAATTAATTTTGCATGAGACGACACATGTCGTCCAAGACTTTTTTATTTAAGAAAGGGAGAATGAAGAGAAAGGGACCTCTTGCTCCCTAATGCTGGATGGATTTGGTAATGAAAATTTTAGAAAAAGTGTGATTTATGTGAGTTTGTTTGAGAATTACTCTGGGGATTGGGAGATCTCTTCTGAGTTTTTAGGCTTGTATGTTCTTTGTGACCCCTATTTGCTCAGGGGATTGGAAGGAAGAAGACTACTCCCGGTGTGGTAGGGAGGTCAACTGAGGAGTCCTTCGGTAAATTTTTGAAACCTTGGATCGGATTAAGCGGAAACCCCTCCTGTGACTTCAACATCTTGCTTTATCGGGTTTTTCTTGTCCTTAATGATTTCTTTTGTATTGAAATTTATGCAGTGATTTTATTGGGTTTAGTGAAGTAGGTGATCCGCATTTGACGTTATACAATTTTATATTGAGAATTGGTAAAAGGTTAAACGTTAAGTAGAATTTAGTTAGGGAATCGAGAGCAACCCTACATTTTGGTATCATAGCTCATTTCCACTCTAGATTTTGTTAAGAATCTTGTTGAGACAAATCTTTGGGATTTTGTATGATGTTAAGTCGATTATAAAACACCTTGCAGAAGGAACAATGTCTAACGCTAGTAATGATTTAGTAAGAATCTTCTAAGGATTGTGTATTATACACTAGTTAGATTACAATAAAAGGAATATGTTTCAGATGATGGGGAAAAGATTAAAGAGCATGTTAATACAACACCATCAATTAATTGACTAGCTGGCTGATCGCTGCCGCCTGCCCTAAAGAACACAGACATCAACTACCGTGTCAATTATTTATATGAACTAACATCTATTCATCTCTTGATTGGTTGTGTTGCATGCGGTAGCATTTTTAATAGGTGTTATCAATGGGAAGGGTAACATAATAACACTTGTTGCAGTCAACACACGTTGTCACCACTGCGTGGGCCAAATCTCTCAGGTGTGAGTCGATAAATATTCGGAAGGAAGGTCTGCACTATATATTCATATTATTGCGATGAAGATCGAGTTAGTCTATGTTTAAGTACAATAAATATTTGTATTATGTAGACGTGTTATATGATTATAACGAACTTAGAGTCAATAAAAGGTTTTGGACTTAAAGATCTGTGTTATAGGATTCATACTATTTGTCTATGTCGAGTTACACTAGGCATTAGACCTAGTAAAAGTTTTGGAAAGAAAAAATTCATATTATAAGTTATGAATTAAGTAGAGTGAAATACACGTAAATTATAATCACTTGAACATAAGGGTTTACTTAGATTGAATTAAATTAATTATTGTATTGCATTTAATTAAATAATAGCAATGAGGTAAGATTATTATGTTATTAAAGTGCTTGAAGTGAAGCACACGTAAATTGTAATCAATTGAAATATGACATTACTTTTAGTTAATTATAATATTCTGATAAGATTGATATTTTATTTTTGAAGTTATGAATGAGTTAGGATTCTTTTTTTTTTTTCATAGTAGTGAAACTGGCAGCTCAATATGCGAGAGCTCCAAATCTGCCTGGGTCACGGGGTCGAACCTGGGTGGGGACGGCCACAGCCGACCGCCCCAGCCACCCAGCCATAACGGCGGCCCCATGATTCCTTATTTACTAGGATGCAAGCAAAGGAGACGGATTAAGTTTGTATATAAATACAATTGGATTATGTGTGTTTTGATTTGAAGTACATTAGAATAATTTGGTTTAGATTTATAATGTGTAATTGTTTAGCTATTGCGAAGATTGTTCATAAAAAATAAAATAAAAAATAGAACCTATTATGTTGAAATGGTACTATAATGTTGGTTTATAATTTTAATTGGTTGTAAGTATTGGAATTAAAAAAAAAATGACAAGAGGGTGGAAGGACAAAGACTGACTTGATGGGTGAGATTGAGGTGCCTACAATTTATGTATGAGGAATATGACATCACACAAAGATAATCCATAGCAAACAATCCAATGTGGGATCCAATTTGGAAATTAAGAACAAGGAAATTGAAGCAAGTTTTTAATTTGGGGATTGGAAGTGTTGAAAAGCTTTTACATTTGTATAAAGAATAATTGAAAGGAATATCTTAGTCATTTATAGGTTGGGTAGAAACAAAGGAAGTATAAACATACTAGTGTTCATGACTTAAAGATGGTGCTCCTTGTAGGGTAGTGGTCATGGTGATTGGCTAGAAGGTTTAATGATTTGGAGTTAAGATGTGCCTCACAAGTAGAAATTACCCTTAAGAGAATGTACTCCTTGAATAACGATTGAAGGAACAGGATGACTAAGGTACCAATGGGGTAATCTATCATAACATAACTTGTTGAATGCTAGCCTTTAATGAAGGAATTTGATGGAGTTTGACTTCAAATTTTGGTTCCATAAATATGGGGTTCTAGATTGCATGAAAATAATGTTAATGGTAAATTAATGGTCTCTAACGACAAATGGCTTTAAGGCAGAGGTGGACAATTGAAGTAGGTGATGCACAAATGACATGGTGATGATGAAATACAACTTGGAAGACGTACCAAGGGGGGGAACAAACGTAAGAAAATATGATGAAAGGGTAGTGATTTTCAATTTATAAATTAAATAGTGATTATTAGAACTAAATGGAGATTTACTAAATGCATTACAAGGAACTTTATGTGTTTGTTGCATTGAGATTGAAGGACCTTGTGAAAAGTAAAGGAAAGCATGAATCTAGGCTAGGATATTTTAAAATTTTCCTATAGAGCCATGATGAGAAGACAAGTGGACGGATATATTTGGTAATTTTACTAAATGACTGGACATTAATAAATTTTAACTGACAAGACACAAAGATTCTCATATTGACGAGACTTTGACAGATTGTCGAGGGAGCGAAACAGACTTAAAATTTGAAAAACAAGATATCAATATTACTAGCATGAAGAACTGAGCCCAATGACACTAACTTTCCAGCATGAAAATGTTGTTAAAGAGAATGAAGAAGTACAAACTCAACGTGACCATGACAATGGTAAAGGGAGAATTCTTAAACAAGGAAAAACACATCAAAATGGGCAAATAAAGACTATTTTAGTAAAACGAAGTATGGAGACGATCAACATGAAAAGTTGAACACAATGATGGTAACCACCTAACAACGTGCAACTAAAATGAATAGATGACTAATTCTGATGATAGGACTCGATGAGATTATGATGACCCACACAATGTGTGAATTTACAAGTATGTCGAATGGGTCATATGAAAATGGAAATGACAAAATGAGGTAAGGACATGATAAGCTCATTGACCTGGACATGATTTCACTAACAAAATGACTAGGTAGTTAAATCTAATATGTTCTTCCAATTCATTAAGTTAAGACACTTTCGTATCACATTGAGAATCAATTTTATTAAAAATTGCGGAATTGGAAGTACACTTATGAGAATATTGAATGACTTATGCATGTATTTGTGATGATGGGATAGTCGCCCTTGAACCAGTAATTCGTGATTATAGCTACCAATTTGTATCTTACTGAAGATTGTACGGTGTTTATCTTTTCACCTCATGGAAGAGGATAGCCAAATATATTTGAATTCTTACTTGGATGTTGATTGACTACCTACCGTGCAACTATTGATGCCATCTAGATTGTAGTTTAATTGAATATCACAGATCCCTGTGGATGATTAGGAGGTATTGGAAATCTGAGTTAGCATTGACAATTATTGAAAAGTATTACTAGATTTAAATTACATGAAATTATCGTCGGATTATTGAGAATCTGTTGGAACTTTGTTGGATGAAACATAAAATCAATGATGATAGAAAATCTAGTGTTTATGACCACGAATATTTGGGGGAAATAGAAGAGAATGGCATGAAAATTGATTATGAAAAGAAAGTGAAAAGTGTCTATAAATGTTTGATTAAAAATTAACTTCGGGATGAAGTTTTAATAAGAGGGGGTGTATGTAACGCCCACCTTTGACACAGTTGATTGACTATACTTTGAGGGTACTCGTATTGAAGTGACTCGGTTAAATGAACTTGAAAAATGTGTTATGCTTATTTATTTGAATAAAAACGGTTGATTTACAAGCAAATGATGATTATACTCGATTGATTGAGAAATGTGAACTAAAGATATGTTATGAATAAATGGAAGGAATGATGGATTTATTTTCGTAGATGTGAATAAATGCTACATGGTTAACTAGAATTGAATAATGATGAATAATGCATGACGATATACTTTATATGGTGCAGCACTACTAATGTGCACTTTGAGTGTGCGCAGTAGCAGGTAAAATGAATTACCGACTGACTCTCAAATGGAATAAAGGGGGGTTGTAAAGAACGAGAAACATACATAGGGGTACGACAACATACTTTCGACCCAGAAATAACATTCCACGCATGGGTCGGAATCCCTATCAGCTTACTTGGGTAGCGTGTGCCGTACGGGCAAGGCCACAACGATTTGGTGGTGTACGATGTGTTGAGGGGCACACAGGAAGGAAGATCTTATTCCTCAATCACCATTAGTCTCCATGGAAATGTAGTTGGATTATTACAGTAACGATTCCTAATCACTACATCCCACTCCCCACACGAGGACAAGGACAAGAAAGTTGTTAGGAGGACCCATAGACGTGGTACCTAGACAACGACAAGAAATGGAACTACTTGCATACTTGCACTAAACATTTAAACACATAGTTGAATTATGCATATGTAAATGTTAAATTTGAGAATAATTAAATGAAAAAGTATTTTAACTTGAGCAAATATTAAGGGGGGATATTTTGAGGTAGAGTACATGTGCACCCACTGATTTAGGAAGACATGCATTGAATAAATATCAGAAATAAATAAATAAAGGATATTTTGGAGCAAATCTAGATTGATAGACATTCTAAAGTTTCACTCCACATGCACCCACTGATTTAGGGATTGGGATTTTAGAATAAAGAGACAACTAAGAGAGAATTGAGGAACTTATGTGCACTAGTATGTGAGAGTGACACATGGTTGCATGAGAATGAATATTATAGAATTAATGAATTAAATTAATTTTGCATGAGACGACACATGTCGTCCAGAAATTTTTTATTTAAGAAAGGGAGAATGAAGAGAAAAGGACCTCTTGCTCCCAAATGCTGGATGGATTCCGTAATGGAAATTTGAGAAAAGTGTGATCTATGTGAGTTTGGTTGAGTTAATTTGGGGATTGGGAGATCTCTTATGATTTTTTAGGCTTGTATGTTATTTGCGACCCCTATTTGCTCGGGCGACTAGGAGGAAGAAGACTACTCCCAGTGTGGTAGGGAGGTCAACCGAAGAGTCCTTTGTTAAATTGTTGAAATCTTGGATCAGATTAAGCGCCAACCCCTCCGATGACTTCTTCAACTACTGTATCGACCGTCAGGGACAGGTTTTTCTTGTCCTTAATGATTTCTTTTGTATTGAAATTTATGTAGTGATTTTATTGGGTTTAGTGAAGTGGGTGGTTCGTATTTGTCATTATACAATTTTATATTGAGAATTGGTGAAAGGTTAAATCGTAAGTAAAATTTAGTTAGGGCTTCAGGAGGAGCCCTATAATATGAAACCCTAATCCGTTCACTTGGATTAGATCACAACCCCATTTCCTTAAGTTGAATGAGCTTACAATGGGCCACAAAACCATGGACCAAAAACAACTCAATACGAACCAAAAACGGACCCAAAAATTTATTTCGAGGGCATTGTTGCCCCCTCACCAACGGACTAATCAACCCCCCTGGACACCCCTTGTTATGGGAACCTACAAAGACTACAACACATGTCCAACAATTGTAATGTCTTGCGATGTTATTTTTTTTTCTTATAATCAAATATCAAATTTGGCCTATCATAGTAAGGTTGGAAAGGTGGGACCCCAATCGGGTGTGTCTCCACACATCTTACCCCTACGTTGAACTACGAGTTTCCAATATATGTGGCTTGCAAGCTTATGTGTATACTGGGTGAGGTTGTTTATTTCCACATCTCCCAATTTATTAATTAAAAAAATATCAATTTTTTGTCTCTATGTTTAAAATGAAAGTACCTAGTGTTTCCAACTAGGTTGAACCAAGAAATATGCCAAAACATTGTTGTAGCATCAAATTGAGATTTGCTTTTTTATAATCATCAATTGTTACTTAAAATCCTTCAAGTTCGTATTATCCATTGCAAATTATACTAGGTTGTGAAATTAATAATTGATTTGTCAACTTAACCTTGATGTTGTTTTCCTGATGATACAAATAAATGGTGATTGCACCGAGAGTAGCGAGGTGCTTACAACCAAGTATGGGGGAGATGTTGTCACATTTGTCACATTAGTCACGTTACGTAACGTAACGTTCTCATTTTGGCTCATAACTTATCAGAAATAAAAAGAAATTAAAAAATTTCATGTCGGCTCATAATAAAAAAATTAAAACCAGCATAGATCCATCTTAAACTTGGATCTATTAAGCACTTAGAGGGATCCAATTTCGTGAGGGGTAATTTTTTTTTTATGTGTAAAAAAAATAACATAAAAAAAGTACACCTTAAGAAATTGGATGCCTCTATGTGCTTAATAGATCTGGGTTTAAGAGGGATCTGTGCTAGTATTAATCTATTTTTCTTAAATACTCCTTTTGAATATTAATAACAGTTTGAGACAAAAACCTAAAAAACCTTTATAAAAAAACTATTTTTTTATTAAAATCCAATTTTAAGACATGTTGTTTTCTCAATGATAAATGCATTTTCTTAAATATTTTTATATTCCTTAATTTATTTGAAAAAATGCTTTAATATTTTATAATCAAACTATATGCTCTCGTTGAATAAGTATGTAACTTTGGAATTTCCGTTGCACTTAACTTCTAAAATACCCTTTAACTTTTGAATAAGGTGTAACTTTAGAATTTGGGTTGCACTTAACTTCTAAAATACCCTTTAACTTTTGAGCTTGCGTTTCACTCAACTTCTAAAATACCCTTTTATTCTTTGATCAAATGTTTTTTTTCACACGGGAAAAAACTATACTTTCAATTCTAAACGTATATGAATAATTACAAAGAATACAACGACCGTCCTGAATCAAAATATATTGCCAAGAAGCCTGACGGGACCACCAAGAATAGCAAGATTCCAAGATAGAGCAACAAGACAACATTCAACATCATAACCAAGGAAGAAAACATGATACCAAAACGGGATCCAACCCAAACCTAATAGACCTGAAACCTGGATGGAAACAAGGGCAAAAATATCACCCCAATAAAAATCCCAACCAGGAGGAGAGAAAGAGGCCTATGCAAAAAGGCTGCAAAATTGTAAGATAAAATACATGCCACTAATAAAAAATAGATATCTAGAAAGAGTCTGAAATAAAAGGAAAACCAACAAAGTTAATGGAGGATAGATCTCCAAAGCTCCATGTGATAACATGCAACAATCCTCCCAAACCTCAAAATGAATACTACCTTCCTCTGCATCCAGACCTTACGAGATAAAGCATCATCAGATGTGTTGAAGTCTCGAAAAATGTGAACAAACTGTACCTAAGGCATCTCATGCAGAAAGTGAGAAAGATGTTCCATCCATAGGAGGAGGATCATTGCAGTAATGCATCCAACACCTCGAACCCAATTTATGGTAGAAAGAGAATCCCTTGCGATTTGCAGGAAGGCTATACGACTAAGCCTTGCATAATAAAGAAGCATCCATAGAGTGAGTAATTCGCCTTTGGTGTTTGTTCCTGATCCACAATTCATCCAAATGTTTATATGATGCTTGTTATCCAACTCTATAAAAGTTCTTGCACCACAACGGCTGGCATTCACCTGGGATGCTCCATCAAAATGCGCCTTGCACCCCACCGAGAGAGGCAGTAGAGGATTTTGGATTATGTTTTCGACACGTGATTGAACAAACGAAGATCTTGAAAATTCTAAAAAGCCAGCTATTGCCTTCTCTGCGCTCCACTTAGGATTGATGAATTTATTTTCAAATATACTGACATTCCTGGATTTCCATGTTTCCCATGTGATAAAAACAAGCTAATTCCCCCATCACCCTATTATGTTTAAACTAATTGAACATACATTCCTGAAGTGTGCTGATACCAACACGCGCCAGGATCTCAATACACCCAAATCTTCAAACTTTTCATTCCTTCAGCATCATATTACAGACTCAACACACTGTGGATCGGCTTCGGAGGGCGAAGCTCATCACCACACACAGACAGAATGCCTAGGCACAATGTCACTGGCCCTTTTATCTTTCAGAACTTCTCAGAGAGCATGAACTTACTCGAAGGCTCCTGGGATTCCAGTGATATGCCCACTAACATTCATTACAGACTCGACCAATATTTTACAGGGCCGAACTTTGGCTTTCTGATTCTGTGTTTTACCACAAGGGCAACCAGCAGAGCATATTACCTCAGCTCTCACACACCTAAGACTCGCAGAGCTTCCGACTACCGGAAACGCTCGGCACTACGACTCACACTTGCAGAGCTCTTAACCAGCTCAACGCAAAACTCTAAACAACTTAATAGGAAAGTCTTTAACTTTACCAAACAATACTACTGGGGAACCCTCAATTGCTGAACCAAATTCATTAGTCTTTTCCCAATAGAATTGAGGAATGGCGTTACCTTTAGCAAGATTAAATTGACAACTAGAGTCTATCATACATTGAACAGAATAAGCTCTAAATTCAGCAGGACAGAACTTTACAGTTATGAACATTTTAGGGCAAGATAAGGCACCTAGGAGATGAGGACTTTGTGACTGAGGAGATTATGGAAGAGTCGATGAAGGGGATTCTTCTTTAGCTTCGGGGTTGAAACAGGCTCTCTCAATCTGCTTGGAGAGTTCTTCATTTGAAGACTGGTCTTTTTCACTGACAAGGACAGTGATCATACTTTTAAGTTCTTCTATTTCTTTAAGAAGAAGTTTCAACTTACTTTGTTTCTCTTTGAGTTGTAGCTTAAGAAGTTTTTCTTTGTCTGTTCTGTGAGACTGTCTGTCACTATGGCTACTTGGGTAATCTTGGTAAATTTCAGGAGGGTTATAGTGGACAGTAGGCACAGAATGCATTATTCCTTTCCCTTTCATGCTTTCTAGCTGGGTTTGCAATCTCTTCTTTTCCTCTCTTAGTTCTGTTCTCTCTCGGTGTCTAAATACAAGGATGGTAGATAATTGCAAATCAATATCAGCAATATTCTTTTCAATAGAATGTACAGACAGTTTAGGAATACGGGAAAACATATATAATGAAAAATCAAACTCTGGGCGACTACGCCCCCCTAAATGTGCGTCAGAATCGGAATCAGACTCGGAGGAGGAAGAGGACGAAGCTGTGGCACATTTAGCTAAAGCTGGGTTATCTAAATCTGTACAGGAAGAATCAGAATCAGAAGATGAATCATCAGGAAAATATACAATATCTCTGGAGGGAGGAGGAGAATCTTTTGTTACTTCATACAAATCCCACCAAGCAGGGTCAAGATCTTTACACAGAGCTGCAAGGCGAGGTCGGGACTTTCTTTCAGGGCACTTGGCAGCCCAATGATCTCTTTTGCCACATATAAAACAAACATCTTTTCTACCCTCTTTAGTCCTTCTTTTGACATATCTTTTGGCTTTATATTTGGACTTCTTATAGGGTTTCTTATACCTGTAGTCTTTGAACTTATGCTTGGATCTATGGCGATATTCTTTATCAGGATGGTATCTTGGTTTGGAACTATAAAATCCTTTTTTCTTCTTTTTCTTGCAACTGCAAGATACAGAACCAAAATGACCACGATTGTGTGCACCGCACCCCCAATCGGGCATACCGGCAACTTCTTTACAGAATGAAGCAGAATACATTTTCTGGTGTTTTTTGAAATCTTTACTTACACGCTTTTCTAAACAATGGTCTTGCCATGTTTCTAGAATATGACTGTGAAGCTGTGAAAGTGTTAAAGATCTAAGCTCTACCTTCTTATCTTTTAATGCTTGTTCAACTGCATCAGGAACATGACCAGGGTAGCTTCTAAGGTAGTGCTTTAGATAGGCAGGATCACCTGATTTGCCTGCTGTGATTAGTAATTTTTGCATATAACAAAAATATTCTTCAGCCTTACTTAAATCACACAATCTAGCAGACATAAATAAAGATGCAAGGTGATCGTAATCTTCTCCCTCTTCTGGACATAAAATTCTCTACTCAAAGCAGAAAGAATTTGCTCTTCTGCGTCAGCAGCAGCAAGCATTTCATGTTTGGTCTCCTGTGTTAACCACTTCCACCATTCATAGGCTAAACCTAAGAATCCAGCTACTAATTGAGTTCCTAACATCTGACCTGTGAGGTTAGGGTCTTGTTTCTTTTTATACAGGGTCCATTGATTGAGCAGTTGTATAGCATTTCTTAAATCTCCTCGAGATTGGCACTGAACATTCAAAACTGGTTGTTCAGGCATCTGGGAGATAAGATCATTCATAGAATTAATACCAAAGTGAAAGGCTTTGGCAGGAGGGCCTGTGGCAGATATTACATCTGGCATATGAGTATCAAACTGAGGAGGAGGAGCTTGCAACATTCTTCTCTGATTAGAAGATTCAGCATCTAGAGCATTTAACTCAACAAGATATTTTGGATCTAGTTTCCATGTCAAAACCACGAGGAAGAATATAAGCTTTTAACAAATTGTAGATATAGGGGTCTTTTAGGCTTACTGAGAACTTTGGATAGACAGCACCGAAGGCAGGACCATCATGTAATGGGGCAGTAAATCCTCCAATGACTGCATCTGAAAACTTTCGGTGATGGGTATAAACAATACAACATAAAGAAGAAACAGCTAAACATGGGCGAACCAAAGGACCAAGGCCTAATTTGATGGCACCAAAATGTGCATATGTACAATTCTGAGCAATAGCCCAATCTATCTGAGCTTTATCTAATAGATTGATATGGACATGCTCTTGTTTATCTGTAAAAGAGACATCAATACTAGACACTCTAATATGTGTGGCGGCTTTAATGTTCCACCATGGGAGTCTATCAAGAACCTGGTATCAGAGCCAGGTTAGCTCATTAACTGTTAATTCTTGTGCTTTTCATCTGATGAATGTTCTATGTTTACATGTTTGCTTAAATCTGTTGTAACATCTTGATTCAGTATTTTGTTTGTTGAATCCAACTCTACAATACTATTCTGTAGGCGGTGGAAATGACTGCTGAGTGGATTGTTGGGCATTGAGAGTGTAAGAGTCGTCCGAAGTCAGAGTAGCAGTAAGGCCCGAAGGGATAGGGGAGTAAGTCTACAGAGTTGCCGGAGACTAAAATAGAGTCAGCACTCACTCTCATTATCAAATGGACCCAGCAATGGATACTGTTGAGCTGCTTGGGCTTTTGGATGGTTCTATCAAACCTTTGCTCAACAATTCTTGAATCTCTTTGGAGCACAATTCCTTCTCTGAAGGACTCATCAATCTTGCTGATGCTTTCATTGGCTTGATTTTCTACAATGGATCAAATGGTAGAGAAACAAAATATTTCTCCCTAGTCCAAAAAGCATTTGGACTCTCGGAACAACAGTCTTTAACCAATTTTTCTTTTATTGCAACAACAGATTTTTCTCCATGTACTTCTGCATAGGCTAAGCATCTTTCCATTTTGTTCAAAGCACTGACGGACTTGACTTGACTTGACTCAACAGGAATTGGTTTACACTTATGTACAGGATCGAAACTTAAAGGGACTGACACAACTGTTCCCGAGACTGTACATGAGAAAAGCATTTGCTTTGTATCTATAGAAAATGGACTGACTTTCTAGAGGAATTCGGAACCTAAGACACAGTCTTCTTTAATTACATCTAATCGAAACAAAGATAACTGACTCAAAATTCCAGACAACTTAACAGGGAAGTCTTTAACTTTACCAGACAATACTACTGGGGAAACCTCAATTGTTGAACCAAATTCATTAGTCTTTTCCCAGTAGAATTGAGGAATGGCATTACCTTTAGCAAGATTAAATTGACAACCAGATTCTATCATACATTGAACAGAATAAGATCTAAATTCAGCAGGACATAACTTTACAGTTATGAACATTTTAGGGCCAGATAAGGCACCTAGGAGATGAGGACTTTGCAACTGAGGAGATTGTGGAGGAGTCGATGAAGGGGATTCTTCTTTAGCTTTGGGGTTGAAACAGGCTCTCTCAATCTGCTTGGAGAGTTCTTCATCTGCAGACTGGTCTTTTTCACTGACAAGGACAGTGATCATACTTTTAAGTTCTTCTATTTCTTTAAGAAGAAGTTTCAACTTACTTTGTTTCTCTTTGAGTTGTAGCTTAAGAAGTTTTTCTTTGTCTGTTCTGTGAGACAGTCTGTCACTATGCCTACCTGGGTAATCTTGGTAAATTTCAACAAGGTTATAGTGGATAGTAGACACATAATGCATTATTCCTTTCCCTTTCATGCTTTCTAGCTGGGTTTGCAATCTCTTCTTTTCCTCTCTTAGTTCTGTTCTCTCTCGGTGTCTAAATACAGGGATGGTAGATAATTGCAAATCAATATCAGCAATATTCTTTTCAATAGAATGTACAGACGGTTTAGGAATACGAGAAAACATATATAATGAAAAATCAAACTCTGGGCGACTACGCCCCCCTAAATGTGCATCAGAATCGGAATCAGACTCGGAGGAGGAAGAGGACGAAGCTGTGGCACATTTAGCTAAAGCTGGGTTATCTAAATCTATACAGGAAGAATCAGAATCAGAAGATGGATCATTAGGCAAATATACAATATCTCTGGAGGGAGGAGGAGAATCTTTTGTTACTTCATACAAATCCCACCAAGCAGGGTCAAGATCTTTACACAGAGCTGCAAGGCAAGGTCGGGACTTTCTTTCAGGGCACTTGGCATCCCAATGATCTCTTTTGCCACATATAAAACAAACATCTTTTCTACCCTCTTTAGTCCTTCTTTTGACATATCTTTTGGATTTATATTTGGACTTCTTATAGGGTTTCTTATACCTGTAGTCTTTGAACTTATGCTTGGATCTGTGGCGATATTCTTTATCAGGATGGTATCTTGGTTCAGAACTATAAAATCCTTTTTTCTTCTTTTTCTTGCAACTGCAAGATCCAGAACCAAAATGACCACGATTGTGTGCACCGCACCCCCAATCGGGCATACCAGCAACTTCTTTACAGAATGAAGCAGAATACATTTGCTGGTGTCTTTTGAAATCTTTACTTACACGCTTTTCTAAACAATGGTCTTGCCATGTTTCTAGAATATGACTGTGAAGCTGTAAAAGTTTTAAAGATCTAAGCTCTACCTTCTTATCTTTTAATGCCTGTTCAGCTGCATCAGGCACATGACCAGGGTAGCTTCTAAGGTAGTACTTTAGATAGGCAGGATCACCTGATTTGCCTGCTGTGATTAGTAATTTTTGCATATAACAAAAATATTCTTCAGCCTTACTTAAATCACACAATCTAGCAGACATAAATAAAAATGCAAGGTGATCGTAATCTTCTCCCTCTTCTGGACCATAAAATTCTCTACTCAAAGCATAAAGAATTTGCTCTTCTGCGTCATCGGCAGCAAGCATTTCATGTTTGGTCTCCTGTGATAACCACTTCCACCATTCATAGGCTAAACCTGAGAATACAGCTACTAATTGAGTTCCTAACATCTGACCTGTGAGGTTAGGGTCTTGTTGCTTTTTATACAGGGTCCATTGATTGAGCAGTTGTATAGCATTTCTTAAATCTGCTCGAGATTGGCACTGAACATTCAAAACTGGTTGTTCAAGCATCTAGGAGATAAGATCATTCATAGAATTAATACCAAAGTGAAAGGCTTTGGCAGGAGGGGCTGTGGCAGATATTACATCTGGCATATGAGTATCAAACTGAGGAGGAGGAGCTTGCAACATTCTTCTCTGATTAGAAGATTCAGCATCTAGAGCATTTAACTCAACAAGATATTTTGGATCGAGTGCAGGTCTAAACTTTTTAAATTCTTTGATCCAGTCTTCTATATCAGCTCTAATCATATCACTCTCTCCGAAATCCCATTCAGGCCTCTGATCTTCAGGCATAACTGCAAACAGGCCTAAAGATTTACTTTTCGAATGTCCTTTAACAGCTTGTCTCAGTACATGATCAGGAACAATGTACTGCTTTTTCTTTAAATTTTCTGTTTTAACACAGAGATCATTTAGGACATCAAGTCTTCTATCAAGCTTCTGAGAAGCTACTACTATGGCCTCTTTGATTTGGGTAGAATCATGGAGGAGATGATCAAGCAATTCAAGCTTGGTTTGCACTGTAGAGATTTGCTCCTTTTGCTCATTGCACTGTTGTTTTAAATACAGAATATCTCTAGCCATATCATCCAGATTTTTAGCAGTGTGAATTTCTTGTAGATTTCCCCAATTTGCTAATTTAATTTCATCAAAAACAGTTTGATCACAAGCTGATGATTTCCAAGGCAAGAATTCCCTCTTGGTCTGACCATCTTGGGCATATTGTCTGAAACCAGATTCAGGCAAGTTTCTTCCAGGGACAAAGGATTTTTGGCCAGAATTATTGACTTCAAGAGCAGAGTTTTCTCTAGGCAAGGAAAACATACCTAATGATGGATAATCATGTTGCTCTTTCTGTTTATGTTTATGCAAGATTTTTTGTTTTATTTTTTGACATGCTTGACAGGCAGCATGCTGGCCTCTATGCTCATAAGGGGATAAACCAAAAAATGAACTTTGTACAAAAGGAGATGCAGATACAGTAGATACAGAAGGATTGTCTTCGGTTTGGTTCTCTTTGCTTAACTGATCAGACATGGCTTGCGACTTTGCATTATTATAGGAAGAGATGGAGGCAGACTTTATTAAGGGTGGACCATATCTTTGGGTAGGTTTATCTTGGGCAGCACGAAAAGACCTAGTTGCTTCATCAAAGATTAAAGGATGTGGGGTGAAAGATGCCTCAACCTTTTCGCGATTTCTTAACTCATTATATTTCAGTTCCCAAGACTGTGGATAATTTATACCAGTCCAATTAAAAGTAATTGGTGTGGCATCTTTCGATTTCTCTCTTTCCACCACGCTGGTGTCTGCAGAACTCTGATGGACATGAGTGCGTAACTGGGGAAGGGTGTCATTACCAAATCTAATGCAGGTAAAGGAGTGATAGACAATTGACCAGATTTTTGCTACAAAGCAACAACTGACAAATAACTGGATAACTGATTCAACCTCCAACTTGAAAAGAAAACAAATATTTGGACCAATGAAGCCTTTTTTTGCAAGTTGTCCCAAGATAGAATCTTATTTTCCAGTGCTAGGCAAGAAAAACTCTTACTTTTCAATGGAAGATTCCACTTCTAGCACCATGTATACCACCACTCCCTTTCTGAAGGGAGAAGAGAAAATATCGCATCATAGGCTAATTTTGCAGATAGTGATCCATCTTTAGCATTACAAGACCATTTCATCTGATCATCCTCATAAGTGATCTAAATGTTTCCCATGTTAAGATCTAAAACATAATTCGATCATTCCTTTGCCAACCCACCCTTAATACCAAGTTGATTGGCATTTACCCATACTTGTCTTGGGTTATTAAAGAATTTTTTTATCATTGCATGATTAAGATGATAAATTCCACGAGACCTAAGGATAAAAATAAATTATGGAGTTAATTTGTACCTCAAATTGCCACCGATTATAGGATCTTCCCCTACCAATATTTGTCTTCCATTCCCCGGTAACCAAACTAGCCAATCTGCTACCACCGATTTGGAAGATAATAGACCCGCCCAAATGTTTGATATTTCTTTGATCTTTTTGGATGTAGATCTGAACCACTGTGGAATAGATATATGCCTGATATATTTTTCTTTTATAATATCACCCCAAAGACTGTCCACTGATAATGCCCGCCAAAGACTCTTTGCTAGAAGAGTTGTAGAGAAGTTAACTATATCTTTTAAGGCCCAACCTCCTTGATCATAAGGCCTTGCCATCCTTTTCCACTCAACAAATGGAATTTTTTGTTGATCCCTTCCGGACCATATGGAGTTATGTATTTTCCTCCCGATGCCTGACATAATGGATTTCAGAACCTTGCACATGGACAACCAATATTCCCTGAGATGCTGAAGGACCGATTTTGCAAGTGTTAATATCCCGCCAATAGAAAGCCATTTCCAGCACCATTAGTGAATTTTCCTGTCAAATCTCTTGAGAAACCATTGCCAAAAAGCTGAAGAATAACCATTTTGTTTGATGAAATACCCCAGGTACTTCGTGCCATTTACCAAATTGTGGACATTGAAGTGCAGGATTTGTAATATTTCCTCAAGCTGCTCTTCCTCCAGGTTGTGCTTAAGAAAAAGGGATTTTCTTTCATTTATGATCATCCATGTAGCCTTGCAGAACAAAGCTAGGATATTCTTTATATTTTCCCATTCAACCTTTCGAGCCACCCCAAATAGCATCACGTAAACCACAAATAATTGATGAGTAACTGATGTCTTGGAAGTAACCTTAATTCCTTTGATCAAATCGTTTTCCTTATCCTTTAGGATGAGCCTACTAAGGCCTTCAATAACAATCAGAAAAAGAAGCAGGGAAAGGGGGAATCCCTGTCTTAGTCCCCTGGAGCTAGAGAAAAATTTAGTCGGGCATCCGTTAATCAGAATTGTGAAATTCACTGATGTGACACAGGCCATTATCCATTTGATCGCTTTCCATGGATGTCAATCTACATCAAATCTAATCCGAGAAAACCCAAATTCGCCTTGCCATAAGCCCGTGATAGATCCAATTGAAAAATCATGGCCTTTAAATTTCTAGCTTTTATGCTATGGAAGGCTTCTTGGCCACTCCTGTGGCATCAAGAATCTGCCTGGTCTTTGATAAAATGCTTTAATAATCAAACTAATTATAATTTTTGAATTTGGATTTCGATTAACTTTTAAAAGACACTTTGCCTTCATAACATATATAAGAACTGATGGTAACTGATGGTATTTCCCTTTTAACTTATGAAATATGGTCTCATGTTTCTTTATCTTCTCTGGTGGGTGAATGCTTTTATAGTTTCTCATAGTCGAGTGGCTCTTCTGGTCTCGGTGGTTCTGGTCTTTGTAGTTTTGTGAGGCCGCGGGGTGACTCCAAGGTTCTATTATTTGATAACTCCTTACCAGTGGTTTGTGAGACTTCTATTTTCGTTCTCGATGGAACGGTGGTGTTTCCCGGAATTCTGGAATTTTGTATCCTTCTTCCACAGTTTCTAATTGGCCACTCCCTTTCTCTGTTCCATGCTTGGATGGTTATGATTCCTCCATTTGTTCTTTTTCATCCTCCCCAGGGGATTATCCTTTTTTTATCGGGGCAGAGAATCTCTTTCCCTGATGCTCACTCACCATCTACTATCTCTTTGCCCCCTTTGGTGTCTTCGATTATTTGTGTTTCCTCTTCCCCTAAAGGTCTCAGGGCTGCTGCATATTCTTTGAAGGTGAAGACACCAGTGGATTCAGGTTTTTTGCTTAATCAAATGCCTCCTCTTGTTGATTTCCCCTTCGAAAACAGTGTGCATGATCCTTCACTTGGGGTTCATGGTACTTCTTTAGGTCTCGTTATGGGATCAAATTTGGGCGGGGAAAGAGGGTGGTTGTGGGATTTATCAAGCATCTTGGTCTAGTCCAAGATTAAGGGGGTGAAGATCTACATTAGCTTCTGCCAGAGAACAGGTCTTCAAGGACATTGGTGTGGGTCGTCAGAAAAACATCAAGGGGTCATTATTGCCTAAGACAGACAGAAAGGTTGTTCAGACTCTAGATCCATAATAGTTATATGCTCCAGGTCTGGGATAGTTTCTTGTTTCGATTATCTTTTTGTTATAGTGCCATATGGACAATTTTTATGTTGATGATATCGTGTCTATATAGTTTACATTGAACTTTACTTCGAGGTAGGTCTTTCTATCCTCTGATTTTGTGATTCGACTCAATGATTGTAAGATCTTTGGATGTCTGCAAAATGCTATATATTTTAATAAAATATTTTGCGATATTTTTTTTCATGGAAACAATATATATATAAGAATATCGATTGTTGTACATGATCACTTCGTATATTTCCACTTTAAATTTATTTTCATGCAAGAATGTAGGCTTAACGTATATAATCACTTTATATGTTTCTTCTTTAAATTTCTTTTAGTTTCTGTCACCTTTTTTAGTCCCTGCTTCGCAGGGATTATAGCGATCGATCGGTCGCTATGGCTATTTTGACTTCAAATAACTTCATACACTTTCCATAATGTTACCTAAAGTTCTTGAAATTTCTTTTATTAAACTAAATTTTTTAAATATAATAAGTAAATTATACATTTTTAAAATTAAACTAACTTATTTTCTGATTGGTGAGAAACAGAGATTTGACATTTTTTCTCTGGTGTGCAAATAAATTATTGAGATATACAAATATTTAAAAACAACATATAAAACTTAAAAAACTCAAATTTGCCACGTATGTGCTTATATTCAAATAAGTCTACTCAAATTGCCACGTATGTACTTATATTCAAATAAGTCGGAGATATGCAGTACTTGTATATCTTGAATATTTATTACTTAGTACTTGCATATCTTGCATATTTATTACTTAGTACTTGTATATTTAAGGAAATTCAAGAAAATTCTAATATTCATTGTTGAAGAATAAAAAATGCATATCCACATTCAATATGCACATATCTCCATGTGCATATCCCCTCGAAGGTCGAATATCTGCAATGATCTCCAAAATTTGCATATTTATTGTATATTTATTTTTGCATATTTATTGTATATTTATTAATGTTGATGGGTCTATGGCTATGTAGTTATCTACTTTCAGGGATCCTATCTCTATGCACATATCGCGTCACGCGTGTAGACAATATTAGTGCCAGTGGAAGAAGTAATCTATCCATTAAGAGTTTAGTCTAATCCGGGAAAAGAGAATACTCTGCAAGATCGATCTTCCAGCAAGGAGGATCTTCAAGCGAGGATGCAAGGATGCTACAGGATCTTTAAGCGAGGATATATTGCATCTTGCAGGTATATCATTTGTTTCTAAACCATGCTGCCGTAAGAAAATATATCATCTTCATTTCTATTCTAAAAAATAGTGCGAACATTAAAAAAAAATCCAACTAAAATCTTCATTGATTGTGCTTTGTGTGAATATGTCTATAAAATACAGTATATGTCTATGTGAATATGCCTTGATGATGAACACCTTAAGGCTCTTATGCACTTAGGCCCCCAAAGCTTCATTGATTATCATAATTGTCTGGACTAGTTGAATTTTAAATGCTTGGATTATCATTTACCTCCTGTTATATAGATGACTTGGTTGTTTAGTGGTTGTGCTATGTTTATAAACCGACATCTTCTTAATAACTTGAACTAGAAGAAATCTAGCTTGTATTTGTGTAGCTAATATCTTTGGTTATGGGTAATTAAATGATGAAAGTAATATATAATGTTGTTATAGGAAACCAATAAAGGGTCGAGAAAATGGTTTAGTGGGCTAAAACATAAAAACAAACATGGATTCAATTCCACATCTAATTTAAAATTTTAGATAATATGCCAACAGTTATTATATGTTAAAAAAAATGTATATATGCTAGTAGTTAAAGATTGGCACCGAAGCGGAGTGTGCCACCCTATGAAGAAGAACTGGACTGTAAGGTAGACGTCAGACCCATGCCTTAATCCTTCGATGGAAGCGAGACTATCTTAGTCCCCACCAAGCATGAATTTGTTGCATGGAATCCCTATGGACTACTGTAGAGAGTTCAAGCCATAGAGTGTAAGGTTTAGTTTTATGATACAATTACTTGTCTAATGCTCCCACCATATGAAAATTGGTTTTCAAAGCCTGCCCTATGCATGCTGAACCCTGTTGTTGTTTTAGCAAGTATTGAATTTATATATTTATGACCAGGATGTCATCGATTCATTCTAAAAATATCTATTAATGATTTCTTAGATATGGAATTGACATAGTTGTTTCTATGGACGAGTTAAACGACTATATGCCTCAATGCTCATTAGAGACTGGGTTCCTGACAACCTTAACAATAAGAATTAACACCAACAATACGAATTAACATTTTGGACGGGGTTTGAAAATAAAATGGTATTTCGAAAAACAATATGATTTCTGGAATACCAAGTTTAATTTTAGTTTTAAACTCATGCATTCCAAATATTTTTTTATGTCGAGCTTCTGAGAATTTCATCTCATATGCTCTGTAATTAGGCCTGGGCAGTGTTGAGCCAATTTCATCTCAAATGCTCTGTAATTAGGCTGGGCAGTGTTTGAGCCAATTTAGCGTCTCTGCTCAAAAGACTAAACTAATAAAATATCTAAATAGTGGTTATTCATAGATGATAGCCAAAACCAAAGAATATGACCTAATTCTTTACATACTTTTTATCACTATAAATTACCTCAGCGGAGTAAGCGATTTTGGGGATGTAACTGGCAGATGATGACCCTCGTGCGTTGTTATTCATGCCATGGTCGCTGCTTTCGTTTTCTCTCGCATTCATATTCCAATTCCAATAACCTTGGAAGCATGGAACAATTAATTAAAAAAAATTATTAGTCCAGATTAATTTCTCTCCATATTTGGTTTCCAAGCCCAAAGCTATGGCGATTTAGATTCCTATCGGTTGTTTAATAAAAATATTGAGGTCTCTGCCTGAGTTGCCCCTTGTATGTGAGGTGAAGTCTGGTCGGAGTGATTAGGTAGCCTTTTGCTCATGTGGGGAATGATAGGAACATTCACTGATTTCTCCTTGCCCTTCCAAGAGCCACTAAACATATTATCTGTTGTCCAAATACTATTTTACAGTGCATGTGTGACAAGTCAGGGAATGATGAAAGGCATGGTTTCCATGTGGGTTTCTCTCCATGCACGAGGATTCTTGTTTTAACTGGTAATGACAATTGTTGTGTCTTCGTTGGCCTCTGACGTGTCTCAAATTTGATAATGGAAAATGGCCTCAATGCATGGAACAATAGATTAGTGAAGGCGAGTTTCAATTGCATGATAAATTCCAAACTATAACAATTTTGCAAATTCTGATATTATAAATGAATTCATAGATTCTTTTTTCATTAAATAATTCTATATTGCAATCTGAATTACTAAAATTTGTATTTTTAATCATTTATAAACTATCCATAAAGAAAAATTCTAACAAAATTAACTTATTCTGATATTTTCATACATTAAAATCTGTATAAATAATTATATTTTATTATAATGATATATTCATAGAAAAAATTATTTTACCCATCTCCTGCTGATCTAATTGCCAAGCTTACATAGAAACACAGAAGATCTTCACGGGCTCTGCCTTTTCGTCTCTGAATTATCTGATCTTCTTCCTTCTGAATTAGTACAACTGTCCATAAAAGTACTAATTTTGAATAGGTTTTACAAAGTATTCAATGGTACATTAACGGTTTTACTTGGGATTCCACGAAAATTGTCCAGGTAGCCTATTTCAGGGTTTACAAAGAATTTAATTGTGCATAAAGAATAACATTGTCCATGTAATCAATATCATGTTTTACAAAGTGTTCAATGGTGCATTAAGGATTTTAGGCACCATATTTCGTAACTTTTCCTATATTCTACTTTAAATATCACTGTTGCTTTTTATATGTTCACACTACCTTGCTGGATGACATGGTTTTTCATGATTGAGATTGATAAGGACACTTCGTATGTAATGGTTGGATGTGGATGTAGCACATAGAATATCTCACATACATGTAAATCAAAGTGCATCAATCAATTTTCTTCTACTTTTATTAGAATATCGGACATGTCCTTGCAAGTTGTTTACAGGTGTTAAATGGATTTTATATTATTTTTGTTACACATTTATCTGTAAAAATGTAAACATTTATGATTTTATTCTTCATAAGTACAAAAATCAGAGAACTTATACATGTCCAAGGAATGTTTGATGATTGATAAAGTGCCACAAACTTTTTTTGTTATAACTACATGAGACATAATTTTTAGGATACGATGTCAAAACTTTGGCAATCAAATTTTAGGATCAATGAGTAGTGCTTTTAAACTTAAAACACCAAGCCAACAATAGTCGAACTTAACTTTTAATGCAAAGATTTGAGTACTTTGAATTAAATGCAATAAATCAAATAATGAGACCAACTCAAATGTTCTATTTTGCATTTGAAGCAATTGTGATAACTTAACTAAAATTTTCTAATAAATTTTTTAAATTTTTGTAAACAATTAAACAAACTATAACCATTATTTTAGAGCAGGGACTAGCTGCTTTGCAGCTATTTTTCTTGTTAATTATTATGTCCTCGACATATATTATTCGAGGCGAGGCATTAGTTTGGGATTTCTTCCAAATTTTTGTTATCAACCTAAAGTTCAACCATGTGAATTTGATTTTATTTAAGTGTTTTTTTATTTTTCTTTTTTTTCATTGGTTGAAAAGTGATGATGCAATCCTCAGGAAGAGCGAGGGGATTATTTTTTACATCTATCCCTATGACATCATCTTTAGCAGGAATGCAATTATGTTGATTGTCACATGGCAATGCCATCCGTAGGGTGTAGTTATGGCGTTTGTCATTGCGTTGGAGAAGTTTTATATGGTTGATTGTGACATGGCAATGCCATCCGTAGACCACATGCAAACAACTGTCCACAATTGTTAGTGCTCAGAACTACTAGTTTTAATGGGCCACAAACTCCAGCCACAATGCTGACGAGCCATAAAGTTCAAACTCCACGCAGAGTGCTCCACTCACGAACTAGACAGACACTCCAGCTCCAGCTCTCACAGGTCACAGACACTCACGGTTGACTCACGGTCTAGACAAACACTCTAGCTTCAGCTCTCACGGGCCACAAACAGTAACACTCCATCTCTCACGGGCTCACGTTCACGCTACTAAACTTGATGCCGCTGGTTCAGAACAGGGAGCTCCAAACAAAATTAAAAACGCGGGATGAAGAATGAGTCAACGTGGTGCGAATAGGTAAGAAAAGGTAAGTTTATGTTAGAAATTTCATTTGTGTGCAGTTATGGCGTCATTGCATTGGAGAAGTTTTTATGGTCTGTACACAGCAATAATTACTGCATAATAAAACACAATTTTTTTATGGTCTATACATAACAATAATTACTGCACAATAAAACACAAGTCAAACATGAGACGTAGATTAAGTTTTAATGACTTCACACTGAGAAGGCAAAACCTAGAACCAATCTTCGGAATTAAATGCAAAGTTTTGATGACTGCACTGATATAATATACCTGCTACATACATGTTTCAAACTAGGCAGGCCTGAAAGCAAAAACCAGAACCTCTCTTCGGGAAAGGGGTATGTTTTACCTCATACGCCTTTTATGATGGGATACCCTAGAATGATGGGTTTCTTTATCTCTATTCTATGCATTTTTGTTTTATGTAAAAATGTGTACTGCTATCTCTAACCAGGAATAGGACCAATAACTTTCCAAAATGCAACAATTTCACTTCAAAGCAAGTTCAAATAGATTTAGAAACCTATGCCTACAGAACCTTAAATTTGAAAACTTACCAACGGTTGACAAAACACTATTTGAGAAATAATGTTGGATTCATAGCTTTTCCGTACTTGATATGCCTTGTGCTACCAACGTTGTTGCCATTTCCCTAGATCACCTCTATACTTTCGAACTGGGAAGGAATTATCTTCCGAAATAAGCTCGCAGAATCCCTAATGGCAAACCAGAATTTCTGAGCAGGAACCCTCAAATCTATCTCCACGCTCACAGCTTGCGCCATCCTCAACACAGAAATTACTAAACAGCACAAAGAAATAATGTCGATTTTTGCATTCCAAATGTTGATGCAGAGGTCAGAGTATACCAGAGCTTTATCCTTTTGCCCCAGTGAGTTGATGTAAGGCAAACCAATTATACGCGTCAAACATGCGATAGACTATGGTATACTCGTCTTGCCATTTTTATATTTAATATTTTTCTCTATGATCTAGATTCCATAAAGTTTATTATTATTTTTAATGCAATCTATCCTTTATCTATGTTTAATCTTAGCTTACTAATGCAATTTTTTTTATCTATATTTAATCTTAGCTTACTAATGCAAAATTGGAAGAGCATTTCATCATTTCTTTTATATAAGTCTGCCCTTTACATTTATGTTGTTGTTTAAATATGTGCTAAATTTCTACGTATTTCAACCAACCACCTCAGTTTTGTAAGATGAAAATTTGAGCATGCATTGAATATTTAAGCGGGATGTTTGTCAAGGAGAAACAAGGAATCTCCTTTGTCACATGTGACCAACGCATGCAATTTTTATTTTTGGTATGTAATTTAGTGTTTATTTAGCTAAAGAATACCATTGGCTTATTTTCCAAGAAACTTTATGTGGTCAATTAAGAAAACATTGATATTCTTCATCCTACGTGAGTGATAATTATGGAACTTCACATGAAGCTAGCAAAGAGTGTACAGATTTTTATGCCAATGTAATTAAGGGTTGTTTTTATTTTACTAGCTAAACTTCAAATTTACCCTCTTCCTGGTTTATATCAATATGGTAAACCACTACGTTATCAAAGGAGAAAGGAAAGAAATTTAGCGGTTGATATAGAAAGCGTACTTTGGAAAGGGAAGTGTAGGCATAGAAAGGGAAGTGTACGTTATCATATTTTGGTTTCGTTTGTTATGATTTGTGCAACTTACAATAGAGTTACCATGATTGTTTTCCTCGTGCTCAGGACATCGTGGATTGGTCATTGTCTTTGAATGCACTGTTTATTGTGTGTGATTGGTTCATTCTTAACAATTGTTCCCTATGTGGATCACCACATAAACTGTCTCTTTGGGCTAAATTCGAATGCTCCCAAATATGAAGGGTAGGTCTACCATGTCTATTGGAATCACAATGTTGATTAATTAATGATGGGTGAAATAGTTTCCTTTTTTAGTGTTGTGCTTTTTGCTATAAATACTCATTGTATATATATAAATTATTGAAAATATGCATGCACCTAAATTTGTTTCTATACCTGTTTCTATGCATTGTAATTCCTTGATGATACAAGTAAAGAGCCTTGGGGCCCTTATGGATCAAATATAGAAGATATTGCATATAGCATTAGAAATTTGTAAGATGCTTCTAACTGCTCATTATCTTATGATGGATTTATAATTCTTGTTGACAAATATTTGCAAAAGTTTGAACAAAAATAGTTTGGCATCATCTGGTGATGATCATGGGTGTGGTCTAGAAAAGGCCATGTGATACTAGAAAAAACTAGCACCTTGTTTAGAAGGTGAACATAATTGCATTTTAAATGGAATTATTTATTGTTTGCTCTATCTCAAGCAAACGTAAAAATAAAATTTGTAGAAGACAAATTCAACACATCTCTTTCTATAGGGTTGTATAAGTTATGCCTCTTCATAAATAGTTGTGAACTATATATGTTATGCTAAATTATCTTGCCTTCAAATTATGATTCCCTTGTGACAATTTAATAGAAAAAATAGGGAAATGTGAATTTAATAGAAAAATTAGGAAAATGTGAAGATAACTAGGTAAATGTTTTTATTTGGCAATTATTATCTGAAACAAAAGGCTTAAGAGTTAAAAACTATCAAAAAACGATTTTTTCAAATGGTTCCCAAAATGTTAGCTTTTAGTGTTACTTCAAGAATGGTTTTCACTTTGTAAGGAGATTGTTATGTCTCCTAACCTCTAGCAATTGCAAACCATCAGCCAAAGCAGGTGCAATGTCGAGGACATTGCCACCTCGTGGCTCTTGTTATATAATATATTTGTAATTCGTTGTTATTTTCATACTATTTCATCATTTTTTATATTTTATATGTATGAATATTTTAAGTATCTATAATATTTTAAAAGTGTAATTATTGATTTTTCAAATTTTTTTTTAACTGAAACGTATATTTGATATTAAGAAAAAAGGAATTATAGAGCCATAGCTTGGCAATCAACAATAATTCTCTAAGTCTATATTTTGAACTGTTGGAGATAGGGATAACACCCAATGCTGATAGACTGCCGGTTCTACAAACTATAAAAGGAATATTGCCTGGAGATCTCTTCTGCGGTTTCTGATGTCCAATGCAAGAAAGGTTCATAATAATAAAATACTGCTTAATCCATAGTGTGGCCTTCGAACAACAGAGTAACCTACAGCCTCCAAACACCTCGAAAATGACAGTTGCTCATATGAAGAACCTCGGCGCTCTAGATGACTTACCTCGCCAGACTTACCTCATCCACTTGATCTCTTTTGCAACTGCCAGTACGATATACAGGATACCAAATTGCCAGATTGAATTCATAAAATGCAATTGCAGTAATTTTTGCATTCCACTTTCTATGCACAGGGGGATTGCCCTATCTCTTCTCACGAATCCAATTTCCTGTTTTAGGACTTTGCTTTTAGATTTTCTATACCAGAAGAAAGGAATTTCTATAATTGAAGACGTAGGCTCTGTATTCAAAGTTAAGGAATATGTTGAGAATCAATATCCTTGTTAGAAGTTCTAAGAATTCCCTGTCTGCGTTTGGATCCAGCGTCAGCTTCTACATCCGCTTCATTATTTAAATTCCTTAAAATGTGATAAGCTCTTAAATCAGTAAATGTCCTGGAAATGCTCTGAATACACTGTATAATTCGATTTAGAGTAAGATTGTTGAGATTGTTGATAGCGTTGATGGATCTTATAATTATCATAGAGTCACCAAACACTTGAAGCTTGTCGATCTTATGCTCTTTGGCATTCTGACAGCCTTTCATCAAGGCTAAAGCTTCTGCAATGTTGTTTGTACAAGTGCCTAAACCCCATCTAAACTTCAGTCTCAAAGCTCCTCCTCTTAGCATCAAAACTCCACCAGCTCCTGCTACACCAGGATTTCTCTTGGAGGCACCATCAAAATGAAGATTGTCCATTTCTTGATCGTTTCTCCAAGCTAGGAATTCAGCTTTAGGTGGCCTGATTTGCCAATTCGGAATTTGTCGCTGATGATTGATAGTGCTTGGCCTAGGGATGATGGCACCAATCCAATTACTTTCTTCCCTGCTTAAATTAGCATATGTCTTGTAATTGGAATTGATGAGAGACTCCAGCAATAGACCTTTGGCTTTGCCTGCAATTTGCAATGGAGAGTAACGCTTGTCCTGAAAGATTATGTTGTTCCTTGCAATCCAGACATTCCAACAAATATATTTAGGGATTGAAATCCAGATATGAAGCCAGGTTTTCTTATTAGACAGGGTATGGGGGTACAAGGCTTTCCAGTCTTTAAAGAGTTGAGAAATGGATGAAAAGGGCGGCACAGGGAAATTGAGATAAAAAAAAGCATGTGGTTCTAGACAAGTTTAGTATGCTTACATTCTAAAAAGAGATGATTGAGAGTTTCATTACTGTTTCTGCAGAAAGGACACCATAAAGGCCCATGAAAACCTCTCTTGGTGATATTTTCTCCTGTGAGGATTTTGCAGTGGATAAGAGTCCAGATAAAGAAGTTGATTTTGGGAAGTCCTAGAGGATCCTATACTAATTTCCAGATGTCATTTCTTTCATTCTCTTGAGTTTGCTGAGCTTTGTATCCGAGAATAGATATGTAGGATCCAGTGGGACCCCAGCCCTAGTCATCTTTGGCCAACAAGTGGGTGGGGGCACAGCCTTTCAGATTGTCGATGAGAATGTTTTTGGTTGTCTCGAAAAGTGTGGGGATAATACTGTTGTTCCAGCTTTTCCAGTTACCATGCATGTCCCAAACACTGAAATCCTTCAATGTTGTTATCCCATTATGCTGCAACCAGATTGCAATGTTATCTAGTTCATGAATGCTGTGTAATTTTTCGTTGTTCATGATCTTTTCCATGAAGATATCAATGTTGCTGCCATTGCCGGGTACCCAATAGAATTTTTTTTTTTTTAAATTCCATGTTGCTTTACATAATTTCCAAGTGCTAGAACCTATGGAGATTGGTTTATGATCAAGGCATCTTAACCTATTACCCTATATGTACTTCTTCCTGAGCACAAGACTGACTTGATTACCTTTGTTGTGAATAATTTGCCAAAGGACTTTGGCCCCTATAGCTAAATTTTCCTGGAGTGGATCACAAATTTGAAGTCCTCCTGTGATTTTTTATTGCTTTAGGATCTCCCACTTCATAAGATGAATCTTTTTATCATTATTTTTTCCGTCGGACCAAAGGAAATCTCTCAGGAGTTTACTTATTGCTTATGCCACTCCTTTTGGTGCTAGGAGGATCGAGAACTGATAAATGGGTAGCGCGGAGAGGACTGAATTAATCAGTATCAGTTTCCCAGCCTTACTAAGCCAGTGCCCTCCCAATCTTCTTATTATGTTTTTTATTTTGGTTATCGTATCTTCCCAATTCCCAGTTTTTATAAGACCACGAGTGATTGGGAGACCGAGATACATGAATTTATCCCAATGATTGTAGACTTTGATGTAGAGAATTCTGTTGATTTTGGCTGCAACAGGTTCTTTTATATTCCAGCAGTATACAACACTTTTGTGCAAGTTAATCTTGCCTCCAGATGCCTTTCAGTACCCATTCAGATTTCGAATGAATTTCCAAGCAATAATGGAGGAGTCACCACCCAGGAGGAGTGAGTCATCTGTGAAGAGGGTGTGATTGAGGGAATCTGAGGTTAAGTGCAAACCAGGGAGGGTTCCAGAAGTCAAGTCATCGTTCAGATTTTGACTAAGGGAATCAGCGATGATGATATACAGGAAAGGGGACAAGGGGCAGCCTTGTTTAATGCCCCAAGTGGCTTGAAAAAAATCAATAGGGCGTCCATTAATGGGGGGGGCGATCCAGGGGTTGCTTATGCATGTTGAGATCCAGCTGATGAGAGTATCTTCGAAGCCAAAACATTTCAAAATTTTAAAAAGAAAAGAATGATTGACTCGGTCAAATGCATTTGCCATGTCTAGCTTAATTATCATACCTTTTTCCTTTCGGACCTTGCTGGAGTGTAATGCTTCTTGCACGAGAATAACGTTATCGAGGATTTGCCTTCCTTTCAAAAAACCACTTTGATTATTGGAGATAATATTGTTGAGTAAAGGCTTCAGTCGAATTGCTAACATCTTGGAAATAATTTTATATGAGGAATTACATAACGAAATCGGCATGAATCTGATAAAATTATTGGGATTGGTCTCTTTTGGAATGAGTGACAAGAACGTTGAGTTAGTGCCACCTCCGATTTTTGCCTTTGAATGAAAGTTTCTTATCGTTCTCATAAAATCTTTCTTAATGTACTTCCAGCAGGCTTTGTAGAAATGGATTGAATATCCATCGGGACCCGAGGCCTTATCTAAATCGAGAGAATGGGGGCCTTTTCAATCATAAAATGTTTGGTAGTAAAAATATTGAAATTTCCAAAGATTTTATATAGTTTTTGAACAATTTTGACGATGTTTATAGTAAAATATTTTTAACCTATGGAATTTGGGTGAATCATTAAAAAAAAATTATGTACCTTAAT
The DNA here is from genome assembly GCA_027924585.1 of Larix kaempferi. Lineage (NCBI taxonomy): Eukaryota > Viridiplantae > Streptophyta > Pinopsida > Pinales > Pinaceae > Larix > Larix kaempferi. The sequence goes on along the minus strand of BSBM01000924.1, from coordinate 16,646,870 downwards.
AGCATATTTTTAACCTATTATGTACTCTAATAGCATAATTGGATCAAATTCAGTGTTGGCATAGGCCTGAGTACCAACAACAAAGTTGAACTAATGGCTACCAAATTAGTCATGTTGATGACCTTATCCAAAGTTGTTAACAAATTGCAGATCTTTGGAGATTCCAAGACGGTGATAGATTGGCTTCATTTGAGAAGGACCCCAAAAAATTACCTATTGAAGCCTGTATATGAGGAATTGGCTCAAATTGCAGACATGTTCAGAGAGATAAAGTTCACTCATGTTTTCAAAGAAAGGAACATGATTGTTGATCGCCTATCCAAAATGGGACTACGGGTTGGTGATGGTATTTGGCATAGATGGGAGCAAATGGAAGATTCACTAGTGGAGCACGACCCAAGACGCTACCCGGATGAGCATGATGATATATCATATTCTACAACAAAGTGGAGAACCCCCAGAGCATGAAAACAGAATACAATATCTTTTATGGGCACACAAATATACTACAACTTCTCTACATGCAATGTTTTTGATACTTGATTAGCTGGTTTTCAATACACTGGATATATACAGACATAGACCTTTACATATATAGTGACATTTACATATATAGATCTTTACGTTCCCCTTTATCGAGGATGGCCTCAGGTTGCAACCAAATGGAACCTTCTTCATCCAATATTGGAAGGTTGGTTTGAACACGACTATGATGGACAACCACTTTCTTCAAGCAGGAGAAATGAAAGATGGGATGAATCTTGGAGTATCTAGATAGATCTAGTTTGTAAGCCACAAGGCCCACACATTTGAGGATATTTTAGGGTCCATAAAACTCGAGGGCAAGCTTATGGTGGTAGTTGGCCTCAAGAGAGGTATGATTATAGGGTTGTAAGTGAAGAAACACCTACTCCCCTTCTGCAAAATAGCATTCAAAATTATGATGATCAACCTATTGCTTCACCCTTTTCTAATCCATTACCGGATTACCATTGAGAGTGCATAGAATCTTGGCTCGAGATGTGGGTGTGTTGTCAAAATCATGTACTTTAGAGATGTCTAGTAAGTAGGATAGTACTAAAGGGGGATTTTGATCATAAACAACTTCAAAGTGAGTCATTCAAGTGGTAGTATGATAAGTTGTATTTACCACCATTTTGCTAAAGGTAACCACTGAGCCTATTGGGATTTTCGCTTTGAAGTAAAACACTACAAATATGCTTCCGACCACTTATTGACAACTTCAGTTTAACTATCCATTTGGGGGTGATAGGCAGTGCTTAGGCTCAATTGAGTTCCCTGTTATCTAAACAATTCTTGCTAGAAATTGCAAGTGAAGGTGTGGTCATGGTCCATGACAATAGTCTACAACATACCATGGAGTTTGAAGATATTATCCATGAAGACTTGAGCTACAATAGAGGCCTTGAAAGGGTGTTGTGAGGCACAACAATGAGCATATTTGAAAAAGCGATCAACTACAATCATGATTACAGACTTATTGCCATATTTTGGTAACCCTACAATGAAATCCATAGAAATGTTAATCCATATTGAAGTCATAATTGGAAGTGGTTGAAGTTCACCTAGAGGTTTCACAGTCTCCAAATTATGTCTTTGGCAAGTGTCACATTCAACCACAAATGTGTACATATCCTTCTTCATGCCTTCACAAAAAAATGATCGTTTGATCCTTTCATATGTTTTATGAAATCTTGGAAGACTAACTATGGGGGAATGAATGGAGCTCAGATAACACATGTGATTTCAATGATGATTTTTTGTGCAAATATAGACGTCCATTATAACAAAACTCATCATTGTGCTAAGTGTAGCCTAGATATGCATGGGGTCCTTCTAAATTTGTTGGATCATGGTACCAACTATGGGATCTATCAACCATTCATTATGAACGACATTCAACCATCCTACAATGATGAAGGAGAGGGAAAAAGGAGAACCTTCTTATTGAATGTGTCGATAGAGAGCATTTGCTACCACATTCTCCTTTCCCTTTCGATAAATTATCTCATAGTCATATCCCAACATTTTGGTGACCCATTTTTGTTGCTCAATGGAGGAAGTTCCTTGTTTAAGAAAGTAATTAAGGCTACGATGATCAATTTTCATCTGGAAATGTTGCCTAAGTAGGTATGGATGCAAGATTTCCATAGCATGCTATATGTCCATCATCTCATTTTCATAAGTTGATTACCCAAGTGTCGATCACATAACTATTTGCTAGTAAAATCCAACGATCCACCTTCTTGCATGAGGATTGCTTCGATGCCTTTACCCGAGGCATCACATTCTAGGACAAAGGTTTTAGTGAAGCTGGGTAAAGCAAGTATCAGAGTGGTACATATAGCCTCATTTAATTCCTGGAAAGCCTTTTCTGCCGCATCATTCAAATTGAAAGAATTCTTTTAAGCAAAATTATGAGTGTGGATACGATCTTACCATAGTTCTGGAAAAAAATTCTATAATATCCCATGTGACCCAAAAAACCTCTAAGGGTTTTAAGAGTTTTGGGCAAGTCCAATCCTTCATTGTTGCAATTTTCTTTGGATCCACACACACACCCTCCCGATTGACAATATGGTTCAAATATTCAACTTTAGAGACACCAAAGGAACATTTGGACCTTTTAAGAAAGAGTTAATAATCTTGAAGGAGTTGTAGGACCTAATCCACATGGGCTAGATGGCATTACCAAGATTTACTGTAAATCAAGATTGTCATAAAAAAGACGAGGATGGATTTATGCATAAAGGGTTTAAATATTGTTCTCATGAGACTTTGAAAGGTGGAGGGTGAATTGCAAAGGCAAGAGGGCATCACCAAGAACTTGTAACGGCCTTCATGAACGCGAAAAGTGGTTTTATGAATATCCACCTCCTTGTGAATTTGATGATAGCTTGAGTGAAGATCAAGTTTGGTGAAGAAGCGAGCACCCTTGAGCTCATCCATAAGATCTTCAATGGTAGGAATGGGTAACTTATCCTCGATTATCAACTTGTTCAAAGCATGAAAGTCAGGACACATGCGCCAAGTTCCTTCTTTCTTGAGAACCATAACAATCAGGGAAGTATAGGGACTGGTACTAGGGAAAATGACATAAGCAGCTAATAACTCTTGAATGATCTTTCTAGTTTCATTTTTTGGGAAAATGGATGGTGGTACAAGCATACATTGGGTGGGAGGCTACCGGGTATGACAAGGATGGAATGATCATGCTCACCACGGGAAGGGGATAGTCCTTTGTGACACTCAAAGGTGGATTGGTGCTTGTTTAGGACTAGCTACATGTCAGGAGGAATGGGTTGAGAAGGGATCTCAAAAACTTGAAATGCATGGAATCATGCAACAATGCCCGAATGACCTTTTTTAAGAAGCATTTCCACATGACGTGAATTGATAATATATGGAGAGCTCATTGTAATTCCTTTGAGAATGTAGTTATGCCCTGCCCGTTGGAAAATCTTGCATAAGTAACTAAAATCCATGGTGATGGGACCAAATGTTCGTAACCATTCATCACCCAAGACAATATCACAACCACCCATGTCAATAGCAAACATTGTGGGTTTTGAGGGAATAATCGCACATTTTCACAACAACCCCCACATTTCATAGCTCCTCCATTTGCAATCATGATTTGGAAGTTGTTCACAACATGAAATAGCAGTGTGTTTCTTGGTTCACTTGACAATGAATAAAGTTATGCATGTTACCACTATCAATTAAGACGATGACCTTGCAATGTTTGGGGTACCCAATTAATTTGAGGGTTTTGGGGCTAGAAAGACCAATCAAGGCATGCAAACAGATAGGGGGTTCCTCCTTTGACATATCAAGATGGAAACTGTCTTCCACATGTGTGTGAGGGATTTCATGGGTGCTAGCGTCAATTTCCTCGTCATAAATGTCCTCTGAAATGGAAATAAAGAGTTTTTGCTCCTTACTTTAATGCCCAGGGGAACATTTCTCATTACAGTTGTAGTAAATACCTTTGAGTTAGCACTTTACTATTTAAGCTTGGATTCACTTTTGGATCGTGAGAGGTGGGGAGGACGAGGAAGGATTAGTGTAAGGGAATAGGGGTGGATGAGGACGAGGAATAAATGGGCCTTTTGTATTTAAGCATTCAACACCTTTTGGGCTCTCCAACTTTTTAACTAGCATCCAACCAAGTAGTAGCCATTAAGGCCTATGCATGGATATCTTCTTTCAAACCACTAATGACACATTTCTTGCACAAATTATTGGATATGCCTTTGGTGCAGATGGCTAGCTGCTCAAAATATGAGATGAAATATTTGATTTTGCTAAACTGTTTGAGCTTGATAAGTTGCCCCAAATAATGAGTGTCTATTTCAAAATGTTTGTAGAGATCGAAAACAAATTGTGCCCAAAAAATATTGTTACAACGTAATTTTCCACCTTGTGAGCATCAACATTCTTTGGCCTGCAAGATCCATTTCACTAACTCAGATTCACTTTATGTCCTCCAGAAAACACATTTTTTCCCTATTTTTCTTCCTGTACGCTAACTGTTCCACTATAGCCAGCGTACACGCAGGTTGTTCCACTATAGCCCGTGGGTACCAAGTATAATGGTAAAAATCATTAGAAAATTACTTTTTACTCCCAAAAAGCGGTCTCAGGGTGACCTTTGGCCCTCCATATGCCCCAAAACACCTCAATGTGTCCTTTCACTTACCTTTGGAAGGCTATATATTGAGCTCTTATGGCATATGGAAGGGAAGAGAAAGAGAGAGCAAGATAACTCTAGTGGATTTTTGCCGTGACTTGAGTCCACACTCATTGATCCTTGTTGTTGTGAATTCCTTATATTCACCTTCCAAACTCCTTTCATAGTTTGAGTTTGCCATTACATGGAGGATTGAAGTGGTGGAGGCACAAGTGGAGAGACCCAGTTCTTGGTTCAGATTGGTTGCCGGTAAGAGGTCGTATATTGTACTTCTTGTTATTCATTAATGGAAATACTCATTTTCTCGTCCAATTGATGTTGTGAATATTGTTGAATTACATTGGGTTATATTTGCTTATAATATCATGGATCATGCTATTGATTATGCTAATGTCTTTCACATATTATATGCACTTGCTTGTATTTGTTGTTGAGACTAATCTGCAGGTTCAAGTGTAGAGGTTGAAAGCTCAACGGGGATCTACTTCGAACATTCGGTTGAAGGTTGGTCTTTTCTCCATTATCTTAGCATCGTCATTTATATAGAATTGCATTGGGAATTGAGTCATTTTCTGGTAGTCAGCTATCTGTTGCGGTCTGCCCCAAGCCATAGGAAGTTTTCTCCGTAACAAATATAACCCTTGTAGGATTTCTTTTGCCATTATCACCATTGCCAACATTCAAGATTTAAATATAAGACACCCACTCTAATTTCATCATATCATATGTGATGACATGCAAAGAAAAGTAATGTTACATCTAAATGACCTACCATGTGGGGTTTTACTCATCAAATTTGGTGAGATCGACTTTAGGAAGTCTGTGCCACATGCGAGTCATCATATCATGGATGAGTGGAGTGGAGTGAGGTGCATGGAGATTGGATGAATTAGCTCCTTCATTGTGGGAAGGTTATTATGCCCGTGGGTATCCTAGAGATGATGAAGGAAAGAGTGTCATTAACTAGTTCAACTAGTTAGAAAGCGACTCCAATTTGGTAAGCTTGCCACATATGTCATCAATATTTTGTTGTGTAGAGGAGTGGTTGTGGTTTAACTTATGTTGCAACTCCTCATATAGTGTTTCTAGGTGGGAAATTTTCTGGTAGAGCTCACCTCCTCGAGTGTTAGCCATCGAAGGAAATGGGTCCACAAAAGGGGTACGAATGAGTGGTACTAAGGTGATCAACATAATGCAAGGGTTGTAGTGAAATAAGCGTGTAGGTAGAACCTAGACTCCCTTCTCTCCCTCTCTCTCTCTCTCTCACACACACACACACTCCCTTCTCTCTCTCTCTCCCTCTCTCTCTCTCTCTCTCTCTCTCTCTCTCTCTCTCACACACACACACACACACAAGGCCTCTAGAGCCTTAAGGGCGAGGGAGTGTTAGGTGCTATAACTCTTTGATATACTTGTAAGGTCCAACGATAGTACTCGAGCCAATATCTCATGGCACTAAGGAGGCTCAACTATGTCCTTAGCCATACTATCTGACTATCAATGTACTAGACTAGAGAGTAATCTTAATTAGTGATGTGCTCGGTGCCACTACAATAACAAGACATTCAATTGGATTATTTAAATATGGTTCCAGGTTGTCTAAGGGACTTTCAATATACTCGAGCGCACACACACACACACACACACACACACATATATATATATATATATACTAGCTCTACAAAGTGCTATGATATAAGATATTATGTACCTTGACATCATGATTAGAAATTCAGTGCATAAATAAAAAAGTAAAGCAATATTTCACCATGAAAAGACATAATTACCGCAAAACTAGACAATTGTGATGATCCAAATGGATATCGGTGGCCACCCACCTACTCCACTAGCTCAATTTTTTTTCCATTATGGCAATTTTCGAGTAGTTTTACTACGTTTTTTCGGCTCCTGAATTTCCAGGGTTGTTTTGAGGCCGTAAACGACGATTTTTTGGGTTCACAACAACCTAGACGATAGTTGTTGGCTCTTGTTAGAGCTCGATCCACTATTGTACTCCTCAACTAGATATTTCCAATGGTCTACCAAGTGCCCCAAACAGAGATCGTATGCAAACGTTATGACCCCGGGAAGTTGAGTGTTAAACTAACCACCTTGGGGCCACAAACTTTATGACTGTTCATCTCCTAGGGTTAGGTTTTTTGGATGTTTTGGGTTCTTTCCCTCATGCTTATGACAAATAGGCCCTTTCATCCTCCTTTTGTATTCATATTGTCATGAATGAGCGTATTCATCACATCTCTTCTCAAATATAAGCTACCACCATTGTAGTTGCTTTATTTTATAGTGTGTTCTATTTTCGCCATTTAATATAACCTGTGTTTACTGTATCACTGTATTCCTTGCAATATATATGTGTATGTGGTTCTATATATGTTCTTTCATTTTGTTCTCACATAAAATTGGATCAGTGGTATCATAGTGGTCTTCTCTTTTGTAATTTCTCCATGCATGTCCCCGACAAGGTCGACATATAAACAGTTGGGTCTTGAACTAGTTCATCTTGAGGAAGATAGCTCTTAGTAGCCCAAACCGCCCCCCATGGCCAAGGAAAAAGGAGATGACAAAGCATGGGATCCTATCAAGATGTTGCTTAAGGAGGCCCTCGTGCGACAGAGGAATGGGATGATGGATCATTTCGCCCAAATCCTTCGACAGATGCTGATAGCATCAGAGGGATCATCGAGAAGAAGTAGTCACTTCGGACGAGCCACGCCCTTCAAGGTACGAGTTAACTTGGATATTCTTGTATTTGAAGGTCAGGTAGATGTTGATTCCATAAATAAATGGTTGAGTTAGCTAGAGGGATATTTCTCTATCCACAATTTCTCCAATACGAAAAAGATTGTCTTTGCGCTGCTTAAGGCGATGCCCCGTGTGAAAGATTGGTGGACACTTATTGTGAGAAAAACGCCACATGAGGGACTGACATTTTTGGGGGCGATCCCACCTGGGCATCTTTTTTGGAATCCCTCAAGAAGCAATATTATCCCATTGGTAGCTATGACCACCAATACACAAAACATACCACTTTGCGGTAGGAGAGGGACCAAATGGTGTCAGAGTACACAAACAACTTCCATACCTTGCGCACAAAGCTCGGTATTAGGGACTCCGAGCGACACCTAGTTCTGAAATATTGTAGTGGCTTGCATAGGTACATCCGAACAGAAATGGAGTTCCTGGACATCCCGTCATTAGGCACCACTTATTGATATGCTGTCAAAATCAAGCAAAAATTTAAGCAGAAGAATAAGTGGGAGTTTGGGTCTACGAATCCACTATAAAAGACAGGCAAGGGAAACCCTGGGCCACAGAATAAAGGAAAAAGTAAGGAAAACCAATCCAAATCTCAAGAAAAGAAGGGTAACGAAAAGACAAAGAAGGACACCGTGAAATGGTGCGAGTTCCATAAGAGTCCATGACAGAACACTGATGAATTTCACTCAAAGAAATAATTGGTGGCCAAGATCAAGGCTTCAAAGTTAGATCCTGAATTTGACTTTGATGCCGACCGAATGTCCCAATCGTAGACAAGGGAAAGCGGATCATCGATGTAGAACCTAGTGTTACCATCACTAGCACAAAGGTTCAGGCCAACGATCCAGAGGAGCCGAAGGAAGGAGAATTCCTTTTCCAATGACAAATGTGGGTCAAGGGAATTGCACTACATTTCATTGTTGACAATAGAGGCCAAAATAACCTGCAACAACCCTGCAACATTGGGTGGATCATCCAGGGACGGGACATCCATGTCAGTCAATAATGTCGCCTACCCTACAACATCAAGCCCTTCAAAGATGAGGTAATGTGTGATGTTTCCCCACTCGAAGTTTTTGATGTTCTTTTAGGACAACCATATGCGTGGAAGCGTCATGCTGTGTATGAATCTCGGCCTTGTAGTGTCATTCTTACTTTTGAAAAGCAAATATACAAGATACTAGAGACAATTCCCACCAATGCAGTGTCTCTTATTACAGCTAAGCAGTGCAGGAAGGTAATCTCCTAGATTAGGAAATTTGTCCTCTTCATGGTTCGTTCCGAGGGTGAACAAAAGGTCACATCAACTTCTACTACCTCTACGCGGGATCCCTCTACAGAGTAGAAACATGTGGACAAGATCATGGAAGCATACAAAGACATCTTCACCACACTTGTCGGGGTGCCATTACATTGCTAGGTCAAGCATTCCATTGATATGATAGCCGAGGCGACTTTACCTAACAGACCAGTAAACAGGTGTTCCCTCATGGAAAATGAAGAAATCAAACACCAGATTCAAGAACTAATCCATAAATGGCATATTCGACCCATCTCCTCAGCTTGTGGGAGTCCAATTGTGTTGGTACATAAGAAAGATGGAACATGGCGACTCTATATTGATTTTAGAGCTCTAAACAAAATCACAGTTCAAAATTGGTATCTCATTCCCTGAATTGATGACCTTCTCGACCAACTCAAGTGTACCAAATATTTCAACAAGATTGATATGAAGTATGGCTATCATTAGATGCCAATTGAGCAGATTGATGTCTGGAAGATTGCCTTCAAATCTCGGGAAGTGGTTGGTCATGCCTTTCGGCTTGACTAATGCTCCAACAAATTTCATGAGGATGATGAGCAATATTCTCCAGTTATTCACCAGTTCTTTTGTGGTTGTATATGTATATGATATCCTCATCTACAACAGAACATGGGCATAAAATTCGCAGCATATCCATCAGGTCCTCAACACCCTGCGACATCACAAGTTATATGACAATCTAGAGAAGTGCTCATTTGGCATGGAGAGGATTCAATATTTGGGATACATCGTGGACAAACATGGTGTGCATATGGATTCGACCAAGGTCCGATCCATTCGCGACTAGCTAACCTCAACAACCCTCACGGAGATTCACAACTTCCTATACCTTGCCAACTTCTATCCCAAGTTTGTGTTAGGATTCTCTAATATTGCTTGGGCCCTTAACCAAGTGACCAAAGGTGGGTCTAAGGTGAAGTTTGTTTGGTCCAAGCCACAACAACAAGCATTTGAGGAACTGAAGCATCACTTATGTTCAACGCCTATCCTTACCTTACCAAATTTACAACAACCCTTTGAAATTGAGATAGATGCTTCAGACTATGTTGTTGGCACAGTCCTCACTCAGCATGGCCATCCAATGGCGTATCATAGTGAGTTGCTTTCAGATGCAGCCCACAAGTACCCCACCTATGACAAGGAAATGTATTCCATTGTCCAAGCTTTTCGCCAATGGAAGCATTACATCCTAGGAAAAGAGACGGTCATCCACACTGATCACAAGCCCCTGGAGTTCATGCGAACACAAGGAAAGTTACGGAATGATCGCCACCAAAAGTGGTCCACATAATTACAACAATTCCACCTGAACATTAAATATAAGAAGGGAAGCACCAATCAAGTCACTCATTGCCTTAATTGAACTCCAGTAGTAGCATTGACCACGATGCTCAATTCTTGTGGCCACGAGACCTCCGGGTGGCCTCAACTGTATGACAGTGATCTCGAATTTGCTCCCACCTATGAAACACTATGTGCAGGCACACCAGTGGCATACTTTCATCTCCACGGAGGATTGCTATGCTACCTAGGCCATCTCTATGTTCCTTCAAGCGATTGTGCGAAGCTGATTTGAGAAGCACGTTATAATTGGTTGGAAAGGCACTTTAGCATCGAAAAGGAAGTGGCAGTATTGCATAAGTATTTTATTAGCCCAAGCTCCAACAAGATGTCGACAGATATATCAGATCATGCAATGCCTGCACCATTGCGAAACCTGCTATTAAGAAGTAGGGGTTGTACACCTCTCTACCTATTCCCAATGGGTCATGGGAATCCATTTCCATGGATTACATGTCAGGACTACCTTCAACCAAGCATGGTAATGAGTGTGTGTTTGTGGTCATGGATCGCTTCTCTAAGATGGCCATTCTGACAACTTGTAAGAAGAGCATCTCTACAAAAGCCACTGCTAAGCTCGTCTTTGAGCGTGTTTAGGTTCATTTTGGGTTGCACAAACTATCATTTCAAATCGAGACAATAGGTTCATAAGCACCTTCTGGTCCAACCTATGGTCATTGATGGATACTAATCTCACCAAATCGACTGCCTTCCACCTCCAAAACGATGGACAGGCAAAGGTAGTCAATCAGATGATTGTGCATATTATGAGAATTTACAGTTCTAAACATCCCCGCGCATAGGATGAGAGTCTTCCATATGTTCAACATAGCTATAACAAATCCCTTCATAGCTCTACCAGACACAACCCTTTTTAGGTGTGCTCGAGGTTCCAACCATTGGCCCCAATTGATGTAGCTCTGCCATTGCATCCACATAGGAGGAATCTGACCATGATCAGACTAAGGTTGATAAGGCCACCATATTTGTTGAATGAATCCAACACATTCTCCAACAGGTCCATGACATTTTGGAAAAAGCCAATACCAAGTACAAGTAGCGACATGACCAAAATCAGGTTCCACACAAGTTCTAGGCGGTTGATAAGGTTTGGTTGCATTTTTAGAAAGAGAGGCTCACAGGACCCCATCGTAAGCTTCATCAACTTCGATATGGGTTGTACACCATCACCGAGGCAGTTGGTGAGAATGCCTTCAAATTATGCATTCCTCCATTACTTGGTCTGCACGCATTATTTAATGTGGAGCTCCTTCGCCCATATGTTCCACCGTTGTTGGACACATCCGAGGTGGCAGAGCAGTTGAAACCTACAGAGCTTAACCCTTGCTGCATGGAACAAGAAACCACTAATTGGTTCATGGACCAACAGGTTAAGGGAACCCACCAATAGAAAATGCAACTATATCGGGTTGTCAAAGCAAGGCAACTACTCCACCAAGGCAAGTGTCTCACAAGGAGTCAATTTCAGTAGAAGTTTCCCCATTTGATGGGGGCACTCAACACAATGGAGACCATTACTTCCGAAGGGGGGGGGGGTCTAATCTAGATGAATATTGGTGGCCACCCACCTATTCCACTGGCTCAAAACAATTTTCCATTTTGGCAATTTTTAGTAGTTTTTCTACAGTTTTTCAAGTCTTGAACTTCCAAGGCTGTTTTGAGGCCCTAAACGTTGTTTTTTGGGTCCACATGTTATTCACGCCTGATCCACTATTGTACTCCTTGGATAGATATTTCCAACAGTCTACCAAGCGCCCCAAATGGAGATCGTATGCAAAATTTATGACCTCGAGAAGTTGACTATTCAACTAACCACCTTGGGCCCGCAAACTTTATGACGATTCATCTCCCAGGGTTAGGTTTTTTGGATGTTTAGGGTTCTTTCCCTCATGATTATGATAAATATACCCTTTCGGCCTCTTTTTGTATTCATCTCGACATAGATTAAGTGTAGTCATCACATCTCTTCTCAGAGATAAGCTACCACCATTCTAGTTGCTTTATTTTACAGTCTGTTCAATTCTGCCATTTAATAGAATTTGTGTTTACTGTATCACTGTGTTCCTTGCAATATATCTTTGTATGTGGTTATATATATGTTATTTCATTTTGTTCCCGCATAAATCTGGATAAGGTGAATAACAAAATATCACAATAACAATATCTTTATTGATGAAAGCAATGTTTGCTTGCCTCTTTGAGGGGGCAACCTCCAAACGAAGCCAAGCTCCAATTACAAAATAATTCACAACACATATTGTTTCATTGTTTATACTCCTATATATAGTTTATAGTGAAGGACCTTTCTAGCAGGCATAACCTTCTAGTAAGCCTTCTTGGTGAAGTAACTTTCTAGTAGGTGGAACCTTCTAGTAAGTCTTCTTACAAATATTGCTTTCACGCTATAAAGACTTTCTAATAGGTGGAATCTTCTTGTAATTTTTTAACAAATATTGCTCTCACACTATATCTACTTTATTGAACTTATTTAATATAGATGGCCTTTATACATAAAAATCTATCTGTTAAGGGGATTAGGGTAGGACCCTAACAAAATGGAAGTTGACAAATCTATTTTGGGAAAAAAAAACATGGATAATTAGCGAAATTTTACCCCCAAAATTGTATTCTTCTTCGGTATCCTCAATAGCTTCAAATGGTTGTGATGCTTTAAGTCTCGAGAACTATATATGAGGTTGACAAATATAACAATATGAGAGTGATTAATGTAATACAACATAATAGACATGACTCCATAATTTTATTTCACGAAAATGTAGATTAATAGCTCGATCAATGTTCAAACAACTGTTAGTATTATTCGTGGATAATCAATTACCACCTTTGTTAGTCAATTTCCAAATCGTAGTGTTATTTTTCGACAATCGGTCACTACCTCGGTCGATCAATTTTCAAAGTATAATGTTTTCTGTCAATTTCTTCCTCGACAACAATGGTTTGTTCCTCGATCACTGTATTCGATGTTTGGCAATAAAGTAAATTTTTGTAGACTAAGTAATGGAAATCAAGGCAGGGATGATCCAATTTATAATAATTTCTCTAGACTTTTTGACCCACACTTAGATGCTATTCATCCCATCAACTTAGTGGAATTTATTCCTAAACAATGGAAATCATGTTTTATATCTTTCTTTAGGCAATGAAGAATATATATATATATATATATAATAGTTGTTGACAACAAAATAATCCGTCACAATTTTTTTGATTTTAAATGGTAAAAGCTAAATTTGTGGTCAAAGATTAGGTGCAAAGAAACTCTAAAGAATTATGCTGGGTCAAAAGCCTGTAGTTGTGTTGACAAGGGCAACAAAATTTGATTAAAAGTTTGGTAAAAAAGTGTGGCCAAAGGTCAGATAAAAAACATAGCTCTGCCGCTATTTAAATGAAATGAACAAAAGTTCATTTACTGACAAATATCCAACACAAGAAGGACAATAGGTTAAAATCCATATAAGTCAAGCAATAATATAATCAGTTAAAATAAATGATTAGATGACAGAATATACAATGCAACGTGATGATATACTTATATGCATTAACTAGTCACCATAGTTGAATGACAATGTCCTTTCATGTCCTTTAGTTGGGATGCGACACTTCATTTGTATTTGTTATTTGTTATTATTATTACTGTTTGTTTAATATTATAAATATATTATGTGCATCACACGATTTGTAATAAGTTATGAGGGAAGACTAATCTGCATGTTAACCTCCATGCATATCCTTGCACATTAAAGCTCGAGGAACTTTGACTCAAGGGAGAGGGAGATAAAATTTTGAATATAATTTCTTTTGGTCGTCATAGTTTTGGGATACCCGTACTCTAGTGGATGACCGGGCAACTAGACCCAAATGGGAATTTGGGACATGGATTCCAATCTCGAATCAAAATCTCATTGCCGTGGCTTTACAAACAAACCTACACCACCCCAAAATCAAGGGCTTTCCTTCATAATGCAAGTTCTATATAATAAATCAACTAATTCCAAGATGATAAAACCCTTTGCCTTGGGTGGATAATCACATAATGACCCCTAAAAAAGAGAGCTCCAAGTATTAAAAACTCCATTTCCAAAGGTCTTATAGAGAGGGCCATAGATTATAAATTTGTAGATAAATCTTTTGATGAGAAATGATCAACTTTCACTTGTACATTTGGATATAACAAAACCAAAAGGGTTTCCACCAACTTTTCCACAACAAATGATGAGTCATCATTTTTGGATATAGTCTATCCATGAAACATTAAAGGGTCAAAGCCACCATTGACCATCGAAACTTCAATGCCAAATCAAAGCCACAAAGATTTGGAGTAGACTTTGCCCTAACGGAGGAGCCACCAAAACTTCACAATTTGAGCATAAAAACTTCATTGAAATGTTAAAATGAATGCATAATATTATAGAGAACACCATGGCCTTATGAGAGATCCACCAAATTTACATGATTCGAGCATTAAAATGAAGAACCTTGTGCTCGAACAAGAGAGCTGTGAAACCTTCTCAATATAATGAAACTTAATTAAAAGAAAAAATCAACACACATTCAAGTTTACAAGAAGTTAAGCCACTTGCCTTTGGAGAAACAAGCAATAAGCATGAGATGAATAAGAGGAACACATTAGTAGTTGTCTATGCGGGCAACACTAATGCACTAAAAATCCAAGATAAGGGAGCCATCCAAGATGACATTATTTTTACATTACACATAATTTGAGTGTGTATATTTCCACATTCAATCTAGAAGTTTTTCACATTACACACAATTGTAAAATGATATGTGGGATTTAAAGATTTGTTTTTAAAATTTAAAATTATTTATTATTATTAATTATTATTTTTCCTGAGCAAATAATTTCACCCCACTTTTACATGTTTAAGTGAAGAATGGGGTGCTCGTACCATGCCAATACTCATGAATCTCTCTCACTTCTTTCAAAAAATTCTTAGAGGGAAGGCAAATAGACCACCAACCACGTATGTGGTTGGTAATCCCAAAGCAATGAGATTCAATTTTGAGATATAGACTTTATACAAGAGCATTTACCATTGAAGCTAATTGTTGGGGCCTAATATATATATTTTTTTACTTAAGGAAAACCTCATGGGATCCTCCTCTTCCACAAGAAAAAGATGGAGGATGATTCAAATGCTAATCATAATAGTGATTGGTAACCTTAATAGACTCAATGATTGAACTTATGGCCTATGGCCTCCCCACGAGCGACATGTCTTGAGTGAATGGTTTAATTGATTGAGTTAGCTCTTGGTGTAAGATTTATTTTATAGAGATAAATAAATATAGATCTAAATTTGTGTATTTTTTATATTATTAATCTTAACATATTTTTTACATTTAATTTATAAATTTAAAATATATTATAATGATAAAGTTAAGCATTTATTTGTATAAATTTGACTTTTGTTATATATGTGAAAAAGAGAAAAACCAACTCCAAACTAAAATAACTTTTATATTTATCATCATTTTTCTTTGGTTCCCTTGTGGAATGTATATTATAAGAAACCTTTTGGGTGCTTCTTCATTTGGAGGATGGTACATGAGATAAATTATTTGGTGATATAACTCTCAACACTTAACAACTTTAGTTAACCCATCGAGTTAATTTTTTTTGGCATCAAGATATCCTAGAAAAAAACCAAATCACCCCACTCTGAAACATGTAATTGAAGATGAAATCACTTATACCTTGCCAACGACACATAAATATCTACAAACAACAACTTACTTGAACATATACATACTCTACAGCCTCCAAAATTAAACCTATGACCTCCAAGAAAATAACATATATACCTTTAATTATAAAATTGCCACTATACACACTACACCCCCATCGTTAAATTACACGTACCTCACGCCTAATACAAAAAATTAAATTGATAATCAATTTTCTAAAATTACGTTGATGAAGAAAAACCATATTTATAGAAGTCGAGTTACTTGTACCGCCTTTTTTCAGCCATATCCTTCATTTCAAATTCCTGTCTCCTCTTTGCAGGAGAAAAGAGGTCCCGCGAGTAAATTATGCAGGCGATCCAAATCGGGAAGAGATAGCAAACAAGACGTCGAGAGATCGAGTCTCGCAGAATGAGTTCCAGTCAGCGAAATACAAAGCTGGACCAGGTAAACCAAAACCCTCATTACAGGATTCAACCCTTGCAATTCTTTGCGCAAGAAACAACTCTTTATTGATCATCAGTTTGCAAAAGCCCATGCTAAACGACTCCTCTCTAGCTTTTACATATGAACTAGAAAACAGGCATGGATGGTTCTACTTCATTGTAAATTAATAGCAAACAAATTCGCATAATGGAATTACGTTTTTCATTGAAAATGCTTCAATGACTGCCTTTGCTATCTTTATTTCCCAGAGCATTATAATATTCTCAATATTTAAGAGTTTTACAATGGAGGTATGGCCATGGAATAATGGATTCTATTTAATTTGCTGCCAAGTTCTAGATGACTAAAATCACTTTTCATGGCATTTTCAGCCTCGCTTCGCTTGGGGTTATTGACAGGTCTAAGTTCAGTCAAGCTCTTCTTTACCCCCTTGTCTGTTGTTTTGTTCTGGGAAAAGGGAGATTGCACTGTATGGCAAAATGCAGTCCGGTCATTAAATAGCTTCAAAGTTAGCTAAGAAAATGACATTCTGAGACCTGAGATCAAGAGAAACTTGATGCTACTGAAAATTTGGCTACCATTACCAAATTCGAAATCGGCAAAACTACGTACTTTACGAGGTCGACCTGTTTTACAGTTCCTCCTTATATCACTAAATTAAGTTAACTGTTGTCAAAAAATATGAAAGTGCGCTAGATTGCACAAAGAAAGCGCCACAACTTTTTGAAGTAGAAATCCACACCTTGATGTTGAGCAAGGTTGTCCATCATGAAATGGACTATGGTCGTGCGAGAATCACACTTGTCACTGGGCCAATAATTCGTGAAAGACCCGTCCAAGTGATCACGAACACCGCTCAAGCTTATCAAGTCGCCAAAACCCTCCTCTGACACAAGGCTTATTATTAGCGAGCGTCTTCTGCCTGCGAATTTCTTCCCTGCCTGATACTGGCCGAAAGAAAGTCTTATTCGCTGAAATGCCTATAGAGGGACATCACACAGCCTCTGGGTGGAAGGGCAAGTCCTGAAAAAGTAAGGAACGAAGTGCTCGACCTATAGGGCGAGAGACGAGGAAAGTTTTGACAAACTCTGGGGCCTCATTTCGAAGAATTTTCGCTTTGCCGCATCTCCTTTCTTCGATGGTGGGTTAGCCATCCTGCTATAGAACACAACCCTGAGCTAGAAGGTCCTTACCTTAAGTGCAGGACTGGCCATTGCCACCAAAAAATGGTTGATCAGGACCTTACTCTTACTAGCACCGCAGCCCAACAGTAGAGCAGCCCACCGGCTGAGGGCAGGCCCTGGGTTGATTCTTACCCTTCCAAACTTTAACATGGCAACAGAGCCATGTTGGTTACGTGGCTAGGAGGCGTAAAAACAAAGCCTGGTTTGTGGGTGATCCTTATTTGCTCAGACTATGGCCAAGTCCAATTCACCATTACATATGCCATAAACTTTTTTAAATGTGGAAATTAAATGATCTTTACTGTGATGGTTTATTTAAACTTGCCGTGCCCTGTTTTTGTCAATTACTACAGTTTAATTGTCTTATGATTGCTCTAGCTATCTTCAAATTTTACTGTACATCTAAACAAAGAATTCGAAACAACAAAGTCATTCACACACCATAGAACAGAGAGGATTTACCTTGGAAACCCAAATGGGAAAACCAACATCAAGGGGGGGCTTGCTTGGCTCCAATCCCATGAAACAATAGATTACAAATCAGGCTCAGCTAGAGCTTTTGTTGTTCCGTTAACAACGACTTAGGGTCAATAAAAGGGCAACACCCTTACTCTACTCTTGTTACGCTCAGCTAAGCAAACACTGCTGTACAACAGAGATTCTTGTTTTCTCTAGATTATGACCAAGCATCATTAAATGCCTTATTTGCTTCTTCTTGGAGAGGATTCACCACTTTAGTTCTCTGGTTATTAGATGTCATGACTACAATTCTGGCTTCTCCTTTGTCCTGGGAGTCGGGACCTGGGCTCTGGCAATAGCTTCAGTCCTGGAAAGAATTCTTTGAACACGCTGGCGAGAAACTGGATCTGTCTTTTTGAGAAGGTTGTCTTCTTAACTTTAAAATGCAACACTGGCCTTCGTTTGAGTTTAACTTTCTGCTTTCTGAACCATACTCAATGGCTCTAGAAATCAAACTTTGCTACAATTTGATTTTGGATCAGTGAGAGTGCACAAACTTCAAAGCAAATAACTGCTTCTCTCCTCTTCCTCTTACTGCACAATTCCCCTTTTAGATTTGGAAAGCCATGAAGAGTAGAAAGGGTAAAAAAAAACCTTGTTCTTGAGTATGAGTGTACAAAGAGAAACCCTGCTTCTCTTCTCTTCTCTGTTCCCCTTTTTCTTTGGAAGAACCAAAATCCTTCTTTAGTTTCTTCCCAGTCCAACCTACATAGGAAGTTGGAACCATCTCCTTCTCACTATTTAACGTTGAACTTCTCCAGTTTGGGTTCGAACTCTTTTTCTACGAATGCTTTGAAAATTTGAAACTTAGCAAACACTTCAGATTTTAACTTCAGAAAAGCCACCCACATCTTTCTACTATAGTCATCAACAAGTAGTAGAAACTGCCCGGAATCGGTGATTGATATCGTGTTCATTGGTTCACAAATGTTTGCATGTACTAGCTGAAGGACTTTGCTTGCTCTCCAAGCCTTTCCTTCGTCAAATGGCATCTTGTGCTGCTGCCCTTCATGGCAAGGTCCGCATAATCCCCGAATCTTCTTTTGGATATCTAGAAGTCCATCTACCGGATTCTTTCAAGCCAACTGAGAGAGGTAGGTGAGGTTGAGATGCCCTTATCGCTGATGCCAGAGTGTATTGATGTCTAATCCGCTCTTAGTTGCTAAGGCATGCTCCTTGACTTGTCCATTGTCGACTAGTTGAAATAATCCATGGTCATCCACACCATGCGCAAGGGTCTCTTTGTCTACTATAAAGCATTCGTTATTGCTAAAGTTGATAGAAGGTTGGGGACAATGCCTCATAATTTGACTAAGAGAGAGCAAATTAAGCTTCATTCCTGGCACATAATGCACATTGAGGAAAACAAGTATGTTTCCTCCAAAGGAAATCTGAACATTTCCTTTCTTAACGACCGTGTACTCTTCACCACCACCGAAGATCACTGAGTCTTTGGAGACACTAGGAGTGTACTCTGTGAACTAGTCTTGCTTGTTGGTGAAATGGTGAGATGCACTTGAGTCGATGTACCAAGCCGATGCTTTGGGGTTAGTTGCTTGCTACTTAGCCATCAAGGCATAAAAGGTTGACTCCTTCTCCTCTATGTGTTCTGCAACATGAGCCTTTTGCTGAGGCCCTCCTTGGTTGGCTTTCTCGTCAGCAAACCTCTTTCTGCAAAAGTTCTTCATATAGTCAGTCTTGCCACAGTAGTGACAAGTGATGCTCTTTTGATTCTTGGTGGAATGCTCTTTGCCATCTTGTCCTTTCTTTTTTCCCCATTTACCTTTGCCCTTGAAATTGGCAGTAAAGGCTTGTTCTGAACTCTTTGTCATACTGCTACTATCGAACTATGTCTTCTATCTGTCTTGCTGTAAGAGCTTGTTGCAAATCTCATCGAACATTAGGTCAACATTCGTAGAAGTAATGTTTAGAGTCTCAATGAAGTGCTCGTAAGCACGTGGTAAGCTTTTCAGTGTGATTACCACCAAATATTCTTCCATCTTGCGCTCAATCAAGACCAGTTGTTCTCAGATATGCTTGATCTTGAGTAAGTGCTCCTGTAATGAGGCACTCTCATCCATTGTGATCGAGAACGACATGTTCTTTAGAAAGAAGGGTCGTCCCTTATTCGAGGTCTCATGTAGATCTCTCAACTGCTTCCAGATGGTTGTTGAAGTATTCTTGGTATGGATCTCAGAAAGCATAGCATTTGTCATGGACAACTTAAGCAACATTACTGCTTCTCTATCTCTCTCATCAAACTTGTCTTGGTCTTTACCCACAATTGTGGGGCGAGTTTTCTTACCAAGGACAATGTTACTCAAGCATTTGTATTCAAAGATAGCTAACATACGTTGCTTCCATGTATTGTAGTTCTTGCCAAAGAACCTCTGGCACGCTTCCAACATGATGTTGGGCAAAGAAGCCACACTGATAAGTCACAAATGTGCTAAAAAATATTAAAACATGGTAAAAATGTTGAAAAATACATGGAGAAGCCTTGTATATTGGTTGTAGATCACTGTACCAACCATGTATCGTTGGTCAACACACAGATTTATGATAAATCTTCCCTCAAATAGCCCCAAAACATGCAGATCTAGGCATATTTGCTCATCAACAACCTAAAAACAGATAGATTTGCTCAACAATAGCCTCTTAAACCCCTGATCTTGACTCAAATTGGTGTAAAACACACAAATCTAGGCATATCTGCTCACATAACAACTCAAAGACAATTAGATTAGCCCCAAAATAAATTATTTATTCATAAAATCGCTAAAAATCATTAAATTAGTAAGTAAATAATCCAGATGTGCAAATTTGGGCACCAATTCAGTTAAGAGCACATCCAATTTGCTTACAAACCGCTAAATTGAACAAATTAACAAGAAATTTCACCAATTGACTTTCAAAATTGATTGTATGGTAAAAAAATTTAGCTAATTGATCAATTGGGCGATCGATTTTCAGTTCTGTATGATTGTACGATTGAGTTAAAAAAAAGAGAAGCTCCTTTGATTGTTGTACGGTGTTTGTACGGCTCATACGACTGTTGGTGGTTGCTGGATAGTGCTGTACGGTGGCAGTTGCTGCTGTATGGCGGCTGTTGGTGGTTGGCGGTAGCTGTATGACGGTTGTCCCCCTTTTTTTTCTTTTTTTTTATAAAAAAAAAATTGTACAAGAAAAAAATCCGTATGTAAAAAAATTATTCTCGGTGTATCCTGAAGCAACGGTGTTAGAGTTGTAGATCGGACAGGTACTTCTACATTGGCTTGGTGTTTAGCACGTAGAAGTGTCCGACACAAGGAACTCTCGAGATAGACTTTGTAAAAGTGACCTTTATAATACTTTATGTAAAAAGTCAGTTAGCCCATGGTATTTGCCTAAATTGAATGATTTGAATGATAAAAGAGTCTATGGAGAGTTGTAGACATGATGTCATTGTCAATGTTTGTGAGATACATTGAGAGTGAGTGATCAAATCTAAGAGAGTGATTCTGTTAGAGGCTTTGGAGAGAGTGATTCTCTCAAGTTGGTGTTGTCTTCAGTGATTGAGGGTTTGAGCACAGTTTGCAGTGCGAGTGAGTCAGTAGCGCCTTTGGTTAGTCACACCCAGTTCTAGGAGGTCCCTGCAAAAACCGTGAGGGTTTGGAGCAGATCTGAAGGAGTCCATACAGTTTCGTATGGCTATATCCACTCTGTCTTACAGGAAGAAATAGAAGGCCGTAGGGCTGGCGTTCAACAGATCTGAGTATGGCTAAGTCTTGACTATCATCTTGAGGTGGTTTTGTTAGAGTTTTCACTTTAATTCAATTTAGTTAGATCTTTAAACTAAAAGATAGACATGCACAACAAAACACAAAAGACACAGGAATTTTCCTTGGGGAAACCATAAAGGAGAAAGCCCCGCAACTTCCTCAAAAATAGATTCGTCACTAGTACAATATCAAACAAGATAGAAAACCCAAATATAAGATGTCTTCTGCAGCTCTCTCTCTTTCTCCTCCAGCGAACTTGTCTTCTCTCTCACTTGGTGCGAACTTGCTTGATTGAGTGTGATGTCAAATGAGAGAGTGATCCTCTCTATTTATACTTTAAGTGTGAGTGACCTAATTCCTCATTGGGGCCGACCTCTCTAACTTACTGAGTCGACCTGTCCTAGAGACTCAAAAATAAATTTACATTTATCTTTTGAGGAGCTATTGCCTTGACTTACAATGGAGGTTTACCTCAATATTCTTGCATGACCAAATACAATAATGACATCCTCGAACAGAGGAAAAACATCTCCGACGGAGGTACAATAAAAGTACAATAATAATATAATAAGAATATCTTCCAAAGTTACATTTACAACAACACTCCCTCTTATCTAGGAAGGTATTCTCTCGACACAGTCATCATCACAGCTGGACACAATCTCTAGACAACGTCATCATCATCACTGGATCATCATCATCGTTGCTACAACAATCCTCATCTCGTTGATCATTGAAGTGTGACATCTCTCGAATCTATCCGCCATGAGAAGTTCTATAGAGCCAACCCTTTTTCATGTTGGATGTAGGCCTAGCTCTCATCTAGGTCTTCATCATCTCCACAAGCAAGCCATCAAGTAGGTACAACCCAGGACCACACATTACATTGCCACAGCAATCACCTGCGTCTCCTACTATCATCTCATCGTATCCAGATCATCTCATCATCACACACAGAGAGCATCCCAGGTGCATACATCATGCCCATCAGACAACTTGTGTCTTCCACCCAGTGGATACAGCCGAGGAACATCTGCGTCTTCCACCCACTGGATACAACCCAGGAACATCTCCGTCTTCCACCCAGTGGATACATCCCAGATGTATTACGTATCTCTCTTAGTCAACCTACATCTCCCACCCAGTGGGTACAACCCAGGGACATCTGCGTCTTCCACCTTGTGGATACGGCCCAGATGTATTACGACTCTCTTGGTCAACCTACGTCTTCAAACATGTGGATACAACCTAGAAGCACCCTAGGTGCATTACGTCCTTGCGGACCACTTGCGTCTTCCACCATGTAAGATACAACCTAGGTGCGCCCGTGGACCTACCAACGTCTTCAAACATGTGGATACAACCCAGGAGGACCCCAAGTGCATTATATCCTTGCGGACCACCTGTGTCTTCCACCATGTAAGATACAACTTTGGTGCACCTACGTCTTTCGGTCACATCACTCCCTCTTTCGAGGAACATCGATCTGGATAACACCAAGCTTCTCTCTGAAGTACTCGAACTTCACTCTTGCTAACGGCTTGGTCAACACATCGGTTGTCTGCTCGTTTGTCGCCACATACTGGAGCTTCACTGCTCCTCTTTACACCATATCCAGGATATAGTGGTACTTGATCTCAATATGCTTCGACTTGTCATGGAACATCGGGTTCTCAGACAACTTCACACAACTTTGGTTGTCACAAAAGATACAAGTCGCGTCTAGCTCGAGATCAAACAAATCTGACAGTAGCTTCCGAAGCCATACTGCCTCACAACTAGCCGAACAAGTTGCAACATACTCTGCTTCGGTTGTACTCAGTGCCATGCATGACTGCTTCTTGCTAAACCAAGAGATCATACTGGATCCCAAACTGAAGCAACATCCTGAAGTGCTCTTTCTATCCGTGGCACTGTCTGCCCAATCCGAATCAACATAACCATGCAGGTTAATCTTCTGATTCGTCTCATATTTGAGCCCATACTCAATTGTACCCTTCAGGTACCTCAATATATGTTTTGCAGCCATTAGGTGAACATGTCTTGGATCCGTCAGGAACTGGCTCAAGGTGTTCACAGCAAAACATATGTCTAGTCTCGTGTTCGTTAAGTACATCAACGAACCAATCATCTGCCTGTACATCGTGGCATCAACTGTCTCTAAAGAAGCGTCACACAATAGCTTCAAGTTCGATGCCATTGGTGTGGCCATTGCCTTGTAGTCCATTATTTCGAACCTCTTCAGAATCTCTACTGCATATTTTCCTTGACCAAGGAAAATCCCATTTGCACTCTACCACACCTCCATGCCTAAGAAGTAGGGCATCATCCCCAGGTCCTTCATCTTGAACTCTGCGGCAAGCCTTCTCTTTGTATCTGCAATGAGCTCATCCTCCCCTGTTACAAACAGGTCATCTACATATAGTAGTAATATCAGTGGTCTTTTGCCCTCAACCTTGAAATAAAGGTTGGAATCTACTTTACTCTTGGTACAGACCAAGCTCATCAAACAGCTGTCCATCCTGCCGTACCATGTCCTAGGTGCATGCTTCAAGCCATACGAGGCTTTCTTCAACTTGCACACATGAGTCTGTATGTCATGTGTCTCAAATCCCAGTGGCTGCTCCACATACACTTCTTCTTCGACTAGACCATTCAAGAATGTTGTCTTGACATCCATCCGGTGTACCTTCCATTTCATTATTGCAACCAATGCAAGTATAGATCTGATGGAAGTGTATCTTGCTACAGGTGCAAATGTCTCTTTGTAGTCTATGCCTTCTTTCTGGTAGAAGCCACGTGCCACAAATCTTGCCTTGTGTTTTTCAATGCTACCATTTGCAGCATGCTTGATCTTGTAGATCCATTTCGAAGTCACAACAGACTTCCCTACTGGTCTTGGAACTATCTCCCAGACATCATTCTTCATAATCGACTGGTACATCTCGATCATGGCATCCTTCCATTCCTTCTTTTCTGATGCTTCCTCGTAATTGGAAGGTTCTTTATCAATGATGTCACATAGTAGGGCCACATAGCTGGAGTATGGTCTGGGTCTCTTGCTTTCTCTATGTATCCCATCTAGAGCACCATACTTCTCTGCATCTTGTATTGCTTCACGTGCCCATGCTGGTCTTCTCTTGTGGGAGTTCTTCTCACGAGGTGGATCTATAGGTTCTTGTGGTTCTGTCATGTCATGGTCATGGTGATCTTCTTGAATTGTTTCTTCCATAACTACGTCTCTGATCTGGGAACTTCAGGTTCTTCAGTTTCTTCAATAGGTAATTTTCTCGATTTGTTGTATGCTGAATCTTCATCAAAAGTCACGTCTCTGTTGATATCGATCTTTTTGAATCCTGGGAAGTATATTCGATAAGCTTTTGATGTGTCATTGTATCCCACGAAAATCCCCTTCTTTTCTGAAGGATCTAGCTTGGTTCTCTTTTCCTTTGGGATGTGTATGTACACCAAGCAGCCAAATATTCTGAGATGGTTGACTTTTGGTTTCTCCCCTGAGAAAGCTTCTTCGGGTGTCTTGTTGTTCAATACACGATGAGGTGTACGGTTTTGTACATACACAACTGTCCTTGTTGCTTCTGCCCATAAGTGCATCGAAAGATCCTGATCATGTAGCATTGTCTTTGCTGCTTCCATTATTGTTTTGTTCTTTCGTTCTACAATGCCATTTTGTTGAGGATTGTAAGGAGTGTTGAACTCCCTCTTAATCCCAAATTCTCTGCAAAGGTCCTTGAATTCTTTTGAAGTGAATTCTCCGCCATTATCTAATCGTAAAGTCTTGATCTTCCTTTTAGTATGATTTTCAACTAATGCTTTGAATTCCTTGAATTTGCTGAATATTTCATCTTTGCCCTTCAAGAAATAAATCCATGTCTTACAGGAAAAATCATCTATAAAAGAAACATAGTATACATACCCGCTTAATGAGCTAGAAGACATGGGGCCACACACATCTGAGTGGACTATCTCCAATATTCCTTTTGCTTTGCTTTCATTGCTAGAGAATGTCTTCTTCACGTTCTTTCCTTGTGCACATTCCTTGCAAATGCCTTCATGTTTTGTCTGGATTTCTGGTAGACCTGAAACTACTTTGCTTGCAATTGGTAGTGCTATATACTGCACATGTGCAAGCCTCCTGTGCCATAGTTCGCTTGGTTCCATGAAATCATGAACCGACGCTTGTTCTGGTTGACCTTTCAATTTGTACAAGCCTCGCTCTTGCTCTCCAATTACTCTTGCATCATTTATTGTCTTTCCTTTTGGCCACATTAGAACTTGGCCATCAACAAATGCAACTCTCATTCCTTTAGCATCTAATGTTGAGATGGAGAGAAGATTCTTCTTCAATCCTGGTACATAGAGAACATCTTTCATCTTTAATGATTTGCCGGAATCTAGCTTGTAGGAAGCTTCTCCACTTCCTTTGATGGGATATTGATAATCATCCCCAAGTTTCACCTTGTGAGGTGACTCATGTTTTGATAGGTTGATGAAAGATTCTTTGTACCCCGTCATATGCTTGGATGCTCCACTATCTACAAGCCAATCATTGCCCCCATGTGTGATGGTGCCTGTGAGTGTTGAGATTAAGACATATTCTTCTTTGGTTCTTTTCCTTGCTGGTTCATCATCTTCAGCGGTGTGAGCATGATGCCTTTTCTTGTTGGTGTTTCTGGAGGGTCCTTGATTTTTGGGACAATTTCTTGAGTAATGTCCCTTCTCATCACATGTGAAACATCTGATATTGGAGAGATCCCTTCTAGGTCCATGATGCCCTCTAGATCTTCTGTGATGATGGTCCTCCCTCTTGTTGTGATTTCTTTTAGTGTGAGCAGTTAGAGCTTGGTCATCATTAGCTTCCATCTTTTCTTCTCTTGCTACTAGTCGAGCTTCTTCTTGGGTGCATTCTTCCCATAGTTTGTTGAAGGTGATCAACTTCTTCTTGGCACATATTCCTTGAATGAATGAGTCCCATGATCTTGGGAGCCCATTCAAGGTGGTCATTACAATCTCTCCTTCTTTTACTTTGTCTTCAATTGCTTCAAGTTGCTCCTTGATTTGAGATACCCTTGTGAAATAAGATTGCATGATCTCTGAGTGTTGGATCTTTACATTCTTGAGTTGGTTCCTTAGTGTCATCTTCCGATTGATGTTCTTCCCTTTGAATATCTTCGTCAAAGCATTGAACATCTACTTGGGAGTCTTCAAGGATGATACATGAGGGATGCGATGATCTTTGATGGAGTCTGCAATAATCCTCTTGGCCTTAACCAAGTTCCTCTTGTGGATTTCTTTTGCCTCTTCACCCTCTAGTTCTGGAACCTCCTCATTGACATACTTGTCCATGTCATTTTCTTCTAGGACAAGAGAGATTCTATACTTCCATGCTCGGAAGTTGTCAGCTCCTTCAAGCTTATCCTCAAGCTTGTTGTGATTTGTCATTTTGAAATGAGAACCTCAAATGGGAATAGCAAAGCATTAGATCTTACCAATTTGAGATGCCAACCTGGTTCTGCAGCTGGCTGACCTAGGGTTTGTTAGAGAAACCCTAATTTTCCAAATTTGAAATTTTGAACTTTTGTTTTGACAGAAAGATGCGCCTCCTCAAGGTGAGTTATCCAGTGTACTCCTTTGCTTGGATTGGTGGAGGGAAACCCCAAAATTTTGATGCCCCTATTTTTTTCTCGGCACTAGTGATTGGTTCAAAAATTAAAATTCTTCAAATTGAATTCTGCTTCCTCCAAAAGATGCGCCCTCCTAGAGCGAGTTAGCCTAGCCCTCTTTTCTTGATGATCTGTGGAGATAAGACCTTGAACTAGGAAGCCCTAGTTTCCCGCTGCTGCACAATTCCTTTTTTTCAGATTGGCTTTGATACCATGTAAGAGTTTTCACTTTAATTCAATTTAGTTATATCTTTAAACTGAAAGATAGACAAAACATAGCAAAACACAAAAGACACAACAATTTCCCTTGGGGAAACCATTAAGGAGAAAACCCCGCAACTTCCTTAGAAATAGATTCGTCACTAGTACAATATCACACAAGATAGAAAACCCAAATATAAGATGTCTTTTGCAGCTCTCTCATTCTCCTCCAGTGAACTTGTCTTCTCTCTCACTTGGTGCGAACTTGCTTGAGTGAGTGTGATGTCAAATGAGAGAGTGATCCTCTCTATTTATACTTTAAGTGTGAGTGACCTAATTCCTCATTGGGGCCGACCTCTCTTACTGACTGGGCCGACCTGTCCTAGGGAGACTCAAAAATACAATTTACATTTATCTTTTGGGGAGCTATTGCCCCGACTTACAATGGAGGTTTTACCTCAATATTCTTGTATGACCAAATACAATAATGACATCCCTGAACGGAGGAAAAACATCTCCGTCGGAGGTACAATAAAAGTACAATAATAATACAATAAGAATATCTTCCGAAGTTACATTTACAACAACAGGTTTGATAGGATTCCGAGTTGTATTGACGAAAATCCAGAGGTTTTTGTCTAGAGCTTTGTAAACTGTAAGTGTTTTTAAATCTGCAATAAGAAGACAATCTGTTGTTGGTTTTTGCTCGGGATTGGGTTTACTGGGTAAATTGACTTGTGTACTGTGTATATGGTTATTTGATCTTTCTGCTGTGCATTTGTTAGATTCCAATGTATTTATGGTTGTTAATTTTCAAATCTGTAGCAATAATTTTTGTGTGTAAAAATCTAAAGTGAATAATTAATAGAAGTATAAATTAGATCTGGAATTGGTGAGAAAATTAACATGGTATCGGAGTGAGGTTATCTGAAAATAACCACAGTGAAATAGCACAAGTTGACTGTAAGATTCCAGTGAAGTTTAGTATAGGTTTGCAGATTAATAGATAAGGGTTTCACAACGCAGATCTGGTTTTTTGTGGGCTGTGAGGGTTTCGTACAGTTTCGTACGGACGACCGTACAAAAGGATAAACCTGAGCGTTGGTTGGGTGAAGGGCTGATTTTAGAATGCCCAGGTCTCAGGAATCACGTGGAGGTGATTTGGCGAGATTTGGGTGAGTTTCTTAGTTTTTTTCGTAAGACTGGGTTGCAGGTTTTGTAGGGATTGCATAGAGTTCTTTCTTCTAGATGGCATCTAGTATTAGGTATGAGGATAGGCTGGAGGGGAACTCCAACTACCTACAGTGGAAAGTGAGAATAGCAGCTATTCTAAAGGAGAATAAGCTGTGGAATTTCGTGAATACCACAGTGCTAGTTCCTACGTCAAATCCCATTGCCCTAGACCTCCATGAGGTGTAAGAAGCAAGGGCGCAGAGGATTATTCTGGATGGGGTAAAAGACCATTTGATACCACATTTGGTTGAGAAGAAGACAACCAAGGAGATGTGGGATGCACTAGTAAACTTGTACCAAAGTAGCAACCAAAACCGCAAGATGGTGTAAAGGGACAAGCTTCACAGAGCAAGGATGGCCAAAAGAGAGAGTGTGGTGTCCTATCTAACCAGGGTCACACAAGTGAGGGATGAGATGGCAGCTATTGGAGAGACTATTCCAGAGTCAGAGTTGGTGCACATAGCCTTGAGAGGCTTCACCAAGCAATGGGATGTGTTTGTGAAGTGCGTTGTGGGCCAAGAGAACTTTCCCTCATGGGAGAGACTGTGGGATGACTTTACTTAGGAGGAGATCCGGGAGGGGTCTCAGAGTGGAGAGCAGGAGAAGGAAGACAAAGAGGAAGAGAACCTTGCCCTAGCATCCAAGAGCAAGGGAACGTCAAAGAAGGGCTCTATTGCAGAAGACATCTCTGAGGGCAGCAGGAAGAAGCAAGACACTAGCAGGGTGAAGTGCTTTGCATGCCACTAGTTAGGACATTATGCTAGCCAGTGCCCTAACATGAAGAAGGGAAAGCAGAAGAAGCTTGTGGCTGTTACAACTGAGATGGATGAGTTTGCAACTAGGTTTGAGGATGAGTTTTCACTCATTGCATGTCTCTCTAGCTTAATGGCCATCACTATGTGGTACATTGACAGTGATGCTTCATATAACATGACTGGAGTATGAGACTATTCCACCAGTTTATAGAAGCACAACTTAGACTTCCACATTGAACTTGGTAACAATGCCAAGTATAGTCTAGTAGGCACAGGGACTGTGAAGTTTTAGAGGGAGGCCGGGAAACTATTACTGGTGGAGGACGTGATGTATGTTCCAGGGCTAAGTGTTAGTGTGCTCTCAGTATTAGCCTTGGAGGACGTGGGGTATGTTGTGTTGTTCCGGGATTGACAAGTCTTCATACTTTCAGAGGGAGTAGGTACCCAGGATGCAACGATGAGGCTTGGCATCAAGGAGGGTGCATTGCATAGGTTGCTGGGACAACCTGCAGTAAAGTCCAAGGGGAGCTTGGAGCATGGATTAGTGTTAGTGACATAGGGAGAGCATGAGGCTTCATTCAGCAGGCCTACCTGGAATGAGATGATACTGATGGATGCAGAGAATAGATTTCTAGATCAGAGTCTAGCACATGTAGCAGGAGGATCTTCCAATTCAGAGGGAGCAACTACAAAAGCAAAGGATGTGATTGATCCTGGAGGAGGTTCTTCTAGAAGTACCTTTCTGACTAAGAGGGATTGTTAGAGTTTGTAGCTCGAATAGGTACTTGTACATTGGCTTGGTGTCTAGCATCTAGAAGTGTTCGAGACAAGGAACTCTCTAGATAGACTTTGTAAAAGTGACCTTTAAATACTTTATGTAAAAAGTCAATTAACCTATGGTATTGGAGGGCCCATGGTATTAGGCCCATGGTATTTGCATAAAGCGAATGTTATAAAAGAGTCTATGGAGAGTTGTAGACATGATGTCATTGTCAGTGTGTCTGAGATACATTGAGAGTGAGTGATCAGTGTGTGATCAGACCTAAGAGAGGGATTCTCTTAGAGGCTTTGGAGAGAACGATTCTCTCAAGCTGGGGTTGTCTTCACTGGTTGAGGGTTTGAGCACAGTTTGCAGTGGGAGTGAGTCAGTAGGGTCTCTGGTTAGTCACACCCAATTTTAGGAGGTTCCTGCGGAAATTGTGAGGGTTTGGAGCAAATCTGAAGGGGTCCGTACAATTTCGTACGGCTATATTCAGGCTGTCATACAGGAAGAAACAGAAGGGCGTAGGGTTGGTGTTCAGTAGATATGAGTATGACGGGGTCATGGCTACCATCTGGAGGTGGTGTGACAGGATTTTGAGTTGTATTGACAAAAATCTAGAGTTTTTGTTTGGAGCTCTGTAAACTGTAAGTGTTGTTTTAAATCTACAATAAGAAGAAAATCTGTTGTTGGTTTTCCCCAAGGATTGGGATTTCCAGGGTTAATTGACTTGTGTACTGTGTATATGGTTATTTGATCTTTCTGCTGTGCATTTGTTAGATTCCAATGTATTTATGCTTGTTAATTTTCAGATCTGCAGCAATAATTTCCGTGTATAAAATCTGAAGTGAATAATTGAGATAAATATAAATCAGATCTGGAATTGGTGAAAAAATTAACAAGTAGGGTTCCAATTTTTCTTGACCTTGTTTCATAATTAAAAAATGAAATATTACCTGGTTTCTAGTGAAACACTTTTGACTCTTTGATGTGCTATGCTAGCGATCCCTTGAATCGTCTATGTCGGCAGCAGTACCTAGCTCTTCACGCTCTCCACGTCTCCGAGGCTCTAACTGAGCTCTGATACCATATCACGGAAATCAAACACACAAAGAGACCAACTAATAGCTTGAAAGAGCTATCGTAATATATTGCGTGCCAATGAGAAAGCGAAAGCTTTCTTATACAAGCTTTACAATGAGGTCGATCAATCCACTTTATGAATGTGGGATATACCGATAAAAGCATTAAAGCATCTTAAGCATAAAAATATGAAATAAATTTAAGTCATAAGTGACTTTATTAAAGCATAACTCTAATAATCTAATTGACCATTACATAAAGTAAGTTTTACTTTAACATAAGTGATTATTAAAACACAGTAGTAAAGCAAACACTTAGAAGAAAGTGAGATATTGCTTAAAATCAATTCTAAATAAATAGAGCAAGATCCCATTTATTGATTATAAGTTATAACTTGAAACCGTTGAATCCATTCAAATCTAGAAATGAGAAATGAACCAATCACATAGTTAATTCAGAATTTGAAGTGATAAAAAATCACTCCCCAAAGGGTGAATTTGATTGATTAATCAAGTAAAGACTAAAGTATTTGCTCAGAATAAAGCTCAAAGCGCAGAAATACAAAGATAATCACTAGAGGAAATTAAATAGTGTTTGCTGTTATGTTTATCCAAGAGAAATGAAGCAAACTTTCAGCCAATAGATTTTTCAATAGATGATTAATTTCAACCCATAAAATCTATGGAATTTGGAAATATAAATGGTGAAAATTGCATAGTAAATTCCAAAAATAACCCAGGTCATTAACATCACTTTTAAGATTTGTTTTTAATGTATTATTTCAGATTTAAAGCTTGCTGTAAATCTGTTATTAATTGCAGAAATTTAAATTGCAGATCTACAGTAAGTGAGTAAGTAAAAATCCAAGCAAATAAATGCTAAATTCAGATTTGAGAGATCTTAATTACTGTTTTTAGGATTATCATGAACTAGAAAATTTAGAATTCACTTAGTTAACTTGTAAGGATAAATTGCCCAATAAAATGATTAATCTTTAAGTGAAATTGGGCCTAGATTAATTTTGAATTTTGAAGATTGCTATGAAAAAATAAATTTCAGAATTCAACTAGTTAAAAACAAGCCTAAAATTGATATAAAATTAGATTCGAAACTAGGTTTGAGAAAACTAAAATCTGGAAATGATGGGATATCAAGGTATACTTCAGATTTTAGTGGGAAAAACAAAATTAAAAGGGGGTTTTAAAGGTTTTTTGGTTGATGATTTGGGAAGAGGACAAGAACCTTCAATCCTTGGGCTTATGGAGTCAAGAGGATAGATTTTTTTGGGCTGTTGTAAAAGGATTTTCAGGGCTGAAATTACTGAAAACTTCATGCCAGAATCAACCTAAGACTTTGGGGTTTTATGCATAAATTTCTCTAAGGAAGGGTCACCCTTGGGCATACACCTCTAGCTAGGGTTCTAGCATATACTCCAACAATAATAGATTGAACCTGCAAACGGTCCTACAAGGATGCCAAATGCAAACAACATAACAATACTAAAGCATGTAGGAAAACAAAGGGAGTTTCGTTTTATTTTATTCAAGCAATAAATTTGATTTATCAATGAACTAGATCTACTTAGCCTCACAATCAAAGAGAATAAAGTATTACCTCCAAGTTTGATTCACCATAACATATGCCTTATATCATAAGAAAGGTTCCCCACCTACACCACTAACATAGAAAGAGGAAATTATATTCGCCTTCTCCAATCCACAACTAGATACAAATGAGAGGGGAGCCTCTTATATAGAGCTTTGGCTCAACAATCCTCCAATTAAAATAATACTATATCGGGCCCAAAACCTTGGATCAATTTAGATATGGTCAAAATATATAGAAAATGAGGTGGTTTGACCATCCAACATCAAAACTCTAACTAATTTGCCCAAAGAGAGGGTGTGCTCCACTAGATCTAGGTGTCAAATACATGCTCAAAAAGAGAGAGAGAACCCTCCTAGATATTGTCAAACAATAATGGAAGAGGTTGGAACAACCAACAACCTCCTCAACAATGTGCCAATACATTTGGAAAACCTCCAAGTGTAACCTCCTCCATCAATATGGTCAAAATGTCAAGTGTGCCCCTCAAGGATGTAACATGTATGGCATGGAAAGGCACTCCAATATGTAACAACCTCTCCTCAATTCATGCCAATGGTCCAAGTATGTGAAAACAAGGTCAAATCAAGTGCCAACTCTCTCCCATGTGCCAAGGAAGTGTCATCATCAAGTAATTAGGAAGGGGACAGCCCCATCCTAGAGTCTCTATGTGCCATGTTAGTCTCCAAATACATGTGAGCAAGGGGGGCACTCATTAAGAGAATCCTAGGCATCATCAACATTTGCAACAAATAAGTGTTAAACCATAGAAAAAAGTGCCCATTTGCTAAGGGGTTCAACCCACATTTAACTAGGAAATGCATCAAATATGAAGAAAAGACAAGAAATAATTAACAATTACACCCTTATGATTGGTCAACGACTTATTTAATTTTTATCCATTAAAACATTAGGCTAACCATGTTGTGACCAACATTAAACCTTATTACATGTGAAAACCCTATGTCAAGGTGCATTACTCAGATTCCTAAGTCAGGTGAGGATGATGGAATGAATGTGGTACTTAGAAAAGAAAAGGGGTCTTTGCAAGTTAACCATCATCACAATTGAGTGTAATAGGTCTACCCCTTAGCTTTCAGGAGCTACTGGTTATAGATTTTTCTTCCACATGTGTGCCTTATGCAAGGGAGTGCTTTTTATCATGAGTTACCCCTTCCTTGTGCCTCTCTTTTGCAATTTCTTTATTTTTTTATCATTAGCCATTTTTTAGCTTAGTCCCTTTGCTTTAGATTTGGCTTCGATAACCTGGGACATAGGGAACCTTGCTCTTTGCAAGGGAGCATGTCTCCTTTACACTTAAATTTAGCAGTACCAACCATAGAGTACTTTGACTCTTTTAGCTTTGATTTAGGCATTCATACATGGGAATAGTTTATGGGACCTTGAAGAATTACTAATGATAGATCACTTACAAAGTGGAAACTGATGGAAATGGATGAAAGGGTTAGTGAAATGAAAAATGGCTAGGCAAAATGTTGTGAACTGGATTTAGCGCCTACTTAGTTCACTAGGGATACGACCTAACCTTTAGGATGACACACTTATCTAAGGCAAAATTATGATAACACCATGGTGCATCTTAGTAACAAATAATAAGTTTAAGTGTTATGAGCCACTATCCAAGCATAAAAGTAACATCCAATGATCAGATCAACATAAAAGAAAACATCTCAAGTGTCAATGAGGGGAGAAATATCATAGCACTGGTGCATCTGACACCATCTCAACTAGGCACATCCAAGGCACAAGAACCATTTAAGCATGCTAGGACAATCTCTAACCAATGATCCATGGCAAATACACAGATCTCCTCTCTGGCAAGGTGTTTGTGATGGAATTACAAACAAATTTGATCATCAAGTCACCCATGCTGGTCTAGGGGTAACATAGTCCACTTGTCATTCATGAAGAGCATTCCCCTTTTTCAGGAGAGCACCCAAGTTTTTGGACCTTGTTGGTTATGCATAGTCAATTTTTGGACCATTCTGAAGTAGTGCTCCTCACTTTGAGGATGTATTATATCATTTCCATGAATCTTTGACCATGACAAGGTAGTGCAGTGACATAAATTTAACTCCATATATGCTCCCCTTGGGGTCATATCAAAGAGCTAGGAAGAGTTGGAAACATGATTTGCAATGAGGATTTTGTTGTGGTGATGATCTGGCTAGTAATAGAAACGTCTTGAGTGATACACCATTGAAGCTTGCTTTTAATCTTGCATAAAATCCAATCTAAAATGTCTTTGCTGAATGAGTTACCATTTTCAATTAGTTTAAGCCAGCAACTTTAATTTTCTTACATTACCTTTATCGAATGAGCTGCCATTTTCTTGCATAAAATACAATTTTCCTATTACATGTACATTTAACTCCATATATACTCCTCTTGGGGTCATATCAAAGAGATAGGAATAGTTGAAAACATGACTTGGAATGAGGATTTTGTTTGTGGTGGAGATCTGGCTAGTAATAGGAACGTCTTGAGTGATACATTGCTCAAGCTTGCTTTTAATCTTGCGTAAAATCCAATCTCAAATGTCTTCGTTGAATGAGATACCATTTTCTATTAGTTTAAGCAAGCAACTTTTCTTGCTCGATGATGAGCACCTTGGTCTTCTCCTTACTCATAAAACTCTTGTAGTTGTAGGAAATGTATTGAGGCAATGCATTGTGCCTTTGATAAAATTAGGAGAGACTCTTGGAGTGAGAGGAATGCCATCAATAAAATGCATATTAGTCATTGTTGATGATTACGATGGGGGATTCCTTGAATTTGACGTTGAATGCGACAATCGATGAAGGAGAATTTCTCTTGACAATTTTCCATTTAGATAAGCTTTGGAAGAGGCATTGGAAAATACAATGAACTGAAATACATGAGAAAGGGTGAACTGAAAACGCAAACCCTAGAAG
Organism: Larix kaempferi; assembly: GCA_027924585.1. Taxonomy (NCBI): domain Eukaryota; kingdom Viridiplantae; phylum Streptophyta; class Pinopsida; order Pinales; family Pinaceae; genus Larix; species Larix kaempferi. The sequence continues at coordinate 16,610,800 of BSBM01000924.1, read as the reverse complement.
GAGAACACTATTGATCATCGGAAACAAAGATAGAGGTAGGAGTAGGGGAGAGTATATACATCCATGTCATCATCAATCATTGCCGGTTTGTTGATGCAAAGCTTGTTAATATCCTTTGGGGAATCCTTGGGGTTGAAAGTGCTTGCTTTGGTGGACCTAGGAGGGGCCTGCGAGTGGTCCATTGAAGTTTTTCTAAGATTCAAGGTTGAAGAGATGAATTTGTTGATGGGTGCTTGGTTGCTCGATTTGGCCTAGGAGGCATCACCACGGAAGGAACTTGTATGGTCATGTGACTTCATGTTGTTGAGGTGTTTACTAATTGAGCTGGAGGATGTATTTTTCTACATAGATCTGACATCATTAGAGTGCATGGGTGGGGAGTTTGCATGATGCCTAGTGTCTCTAGTCATCAAGAGACGCTAAATGTTGATGGGCTAAGTAATGTTGTTTATTTTGGTTTTTCAGTTAATCAACCAGGCTGGAGGTGATGGGCCTAGTGGTGTAGGGTCTAGACTCTAGAAAGGTCTCGCAAGGTCTCCCATATGTGAGGGATCGCCTTGCGTATGAATAAAGGTAGATAACGCACCTTATAAAGTATATAGTATAACTAATTATTAAATAATTCAAATTATTTCTTTACATGACCCATTTTCATTTGTAATATTAATGTGAAGCAAGAGCTTTTGCCAATGCCTCACAAGACAATTGAAGCAAAGTGATAGGGTAGCAACCTATAACAGTATATGTTTGTGTTCCGTTAGGGATCAACCTAAGAAGTCCTACAATTACTTGCTCTCCCATATTGTGTGTTTTGAAAAGTAATGATGTGCTTTGTCTGAAAATATTGGAGATGCTTGTCCTTCGTTCCTTTATTCATATGCTTAAAAGATTTGATATCTATTTGGATTTAGTGGAGAAGCAGTTTTTTTTCCCCTCAAACAAAAGGGTGAGAGATCTGATTTCTTGCTGCATTAGCTTATGGATGACTTGGTTAAGATTCTTATTTGGGACTCTGAGGTTATAAGAAGAATTTAAGTTTACTAATCTGGAGTGCAGTATTTTCTTGACATTAGCTAATTTTGAGGATCTATGGAAAGTTATTGTAGAATCTGATGCACATGTAAGTAATGCTTGAACTTTCCATAAAGGAGTATCGTTTACTTGAATCTAATTAAAAGTTGCAACATCTAGTTAAAATTTTTGTTTAACCACCTACTCTATAATATTATTTTTAACTAGCAATTGAACATGCTTTATGATCTGTATTTTTGCTGTTATTTGTAAGCTTTAGTAAATTAATTGTTTTTGTATTTTTGCTGAAACTGTATAAAATCTTTGGTGTCGTTGTTTACTTTTGCAGTTTTTCCCTTCAAAAAAGATAAAGTGTCTATCCCCATCTGGTAAGATAGTCAAGACCAATAAGGATGTAAAATCTCCTAATACGAAAGGTAGCTTGGATGGCTACCTAGTAAAGTCTATTGATGGACTTCCTTCACCGGATAATACATCATCAGCTCAATATGGCTTAAAGAGAGGAGATGTAGCGAAGCAAAATTTGACTTTTGAGGTTAAACAACCTTCAACCACTCTGAATAAGGCGCTGCCAGAGAATGCTTTTATATTTCAACAATGCTCAAGTGTTTCTCAGTTAGCCTCCTCATCTCCTGTGAAGGGTCACAAAAATGAACAAGTAAAAAAATCAGAACAAGGAAAAGAGGTGTACCATGGTTCACTCTTGGTGGAAGAAAATACAAAGGTGTCTGATGAGAAACATGGTTCTACTGCAGTATTTTTTTCGGAGGCTGAGGATTCATCTACCTACCTTTGTGTGAAAGATCAGATTTCTAGCTCCAATGGTAATAGAGAAGAACTTAGCCAGTTTGCAAATAGCTTTCTCGCAATGTGTTGCAGGTATTTTTATCACCTTATTTGAAGAAAAAATTATATTGTATGACTATCTTTTTCATCAAGGTGTTTAGTTTTACCTGGGATACTGTTATAAATATATTTAGTTTCTGAGTCACATGGATCAAAATGATACACTGAAAAGCCATCTTGTTATTTGATATGGAAAGTATATTGCAAAACAGATATCTGGTAAAAAATATAACTAGTCAAAGAGAAAATTTTCAGTACATTCTGTTAAGCAGCAAGCTAACTAAGTTTTTCTTCTTCCAGTGGACTTGTGTCAAAAGAGACCCCTTTATTGGAGGAGTCTTTATCATCACCAAAGTTGACTAAAAACAAGAGGTCTGGATGCCCATCTCCTCTGTCTGCAAATAATGCTATTCTGAAGAAAAAGCAGTGTGGTGTAGTTGGTAATAAGTTGATTGAGATATCAATGGAAGGCCCTAAGATTTCTCATAAGGGGTCTGAAGATGTGAGTAATACTGACAATGGTGCATTTACAATGCGTTTACCTGAGTTAGAAGGTTTGCCAGTAGGTGGGTTGGCAGGTGCTTGTAAAGAAATTGAGAATAGGCAAACTGATGGCAATGGACAGCTTGTTGCTCAACCCATGAGCGTGGATTGTAGGGATTCACTGCATGTTAATGCTGAATGTTCAGTATCTCAGCCAATGCAAAATTCTGAGAATATGTCTGAAGTCGATGGTCAAACCAAGATGCCTGTTTTTTCCACAATTGGAACTCCACAATTTCTGAGAAAATGTTGCCTAACACCTGAAATTAGGAGAGAGCGGACATCTCTATGTACTCCTAAAATTGTTTCTATTAAGGGTTCTGCCATTAAAACTCCAGGATGGGTGTACCGTAGCTCATTCTCTCCGGGAGATGAATTCTGGAATGAAGCAATACAGGTAGCAGATGGCTTAGTTGCCGTTAAAACTGATGATACTGTGGAAGATCATTGTAAAGTTTCTATATGTACACCTGGGCCGGATGAACAAGGAAACCTGCAATCTGATAAGGGAGCTTACTTTAAGAGTCACGACTTGAAGATCCAGAATGACAATGGGAGTTTTTCCTCGAAAATGATTGAACAACCACATTTATATAGAAACAATGCTGAACAGACAGAGTTAGAAACTCTTCACCAAATTGTTGCATCTTCTAAAGTGCTTGTGTCTGGAGAATGCATAGTAAACAAGGACAGGATGAATGCTGGTAGGGTGGGTTTGTCTAAAACATTTAACACAGGAAGTTCACCATTGCCTGTCAGGCATTTTGACTTCCAATGTGAGGATCATATCATTATTGATAATACTGGAGGTAAAATGTCTTTCAGTAACGTGTAATTGGTATCTTGCAGTCCCTACTTAGTCCAATTCTCAAAATGTAGTAGCATTGGATAAATATGCAGTGATTTGATATGAAAGTTTGAAGAAATGTGCACTGAGAATGCTTAATGATGTCTCAAAATGTTCACAGAATTCCCCAAACACCAAACTGAATAAAATTAATGTATTTGTTGATGCAGATACTCAGAAGGGTAGGCATTCAAAGGATGATACAAATATGCCAGATGTGAGCACTGAGCCTTTGTAATGCTTAGAATCATCTAAAAGTAAAGATTTTGCATTATGACATGTCATGGCAACATTATTCTGATTCTCAATCCTGTTTCATGCTTTCAGTCAGAGACTCGAGGAGATATAGAGAACTCTATGTTTGCAATTGGTAATGTTAAAGTCTCTGAGGAAATTATAGGACATGTGGATCTACATGCTAACACTAGCAAAACACTCAAAGAAAGTGTGACAGAAGTCGGCGATGCCTCTACTAGTAAGCATAACAATGTTGGTACACCATCAAGTTATTCTACTTCGAAAGACTTTCTAGAGCTGAGCTATTGGCTTCCTCAAAAGTTATGTGATGTTTATGCAAAGAAGGGCATTACCAAGCTTTATCCCTGGCAGGTGAATTTTGCTTTGCGTTTTTCTTGGTATGGGCACAATTATTTCATTTTTATTTTGTGTATTATAAGCTTTGCCCCTAATTGTTTATAAGAATGATTAGGTGCACATTGATTTGAAGCATGGCAAAGAAATAATACCAAGTGACATATCATAAGAGGATATTTTGGGATGGTACACATTGTCACCGTTTAAACTAGCATGTTAAACTTGCAACGCCAATTTGGACCTTATGCTAGTGAATGACAATCACATAAGAGACTTGGACTACTGTCACCTTTGTCCACTCTCTCAACTTCTTCGGGATCTAGTGCTGCCCCAAGGGGAGAGCCCTCATTAGAGGATATTTGGGGTCTAAAATGGGCCTTATAAGAAAACGAGCCAACCATAATTTCTTGATGAGTTGGAGTTCAAGAACCAATAGAATTTCAATAAAATGAGTCAACCATAATAGTTGACTTGAGATATTTGTCATAAACAAACTACTTTTTTTTCTTCGTATTTTCAACATATCTCCCTGTGTTTTTACTCAAATTTCGAGTGGGAGCACTCGTTGGATGCAAAATTTAATTTTGCATCCAACGAGTACCCACACGGCATACTTTTGACGGACCCTGCTGCCCCCAAAACAAGAAATACTTGAAAAACATGATGTACTTTTGACGGACCCCGCTGCCCCAAAAACAAGAAATACCTGGAAAAACGTGATGATGATGTCATCATCACGTTTTTCCAAGTATTTCTTGTTTTTGGGGGTTCGTCAAAAGTATGTAGTGTGGGTACTCCTTGGATGCAAAATTTAATTCCGCATCCAACGAGTGCTCCTGCTCGAAATTTGAGTAAAAACATAGGGAGATACGTTGAAAATACGAACAAAAATAGTAGTTTTTTTCTTTCTTCCTCTAAAATTAATAAATATTATTTTATTATTTTAACTATTATTTCATTATTTTCCTTAGGAGGACCATTTTAGACCTCAAATTTCTTCTAATGTTGATGTACTTGTCAACACACTTACAAATACCTCCAACCACCTTATGGCATAAATCAGTGCCTTCAATGGAGTCTAATGGAGAATGAAGGAGACATAGTAGAGATATTTAATCAATCGAATATGTGTCCAATTGGACTGTACAGTCATCAAACCATCAAAATTGGAGTATGAGGTGTTATTCAATAACAACTGTGTCAGAAACATATAGCAGCTCATAAATGGTTTCAAATTACCAACAAAAAGGGGTAATGCATCCACAATATATAACAATATTAAATCTAGAATCGATTCATTTTGGAACAAGCATCCCTTAGGCGTTAGGGCAATATCAAATCTGCACTTTATCAATACTGTAGAACAATCAAATTTATAGACATGTCATAACATTAGGTTATTCAAAATAGCAACTGTGAATTTGTAATAATGACAATTCACAAATTAGTGCAATAAGCTAGTTACATTTCATAACGAATTATTGTCTAGAAATAACAACCAAAGATCTCAATGCCATTCGTTGAAATGAGTAAAGCTGACTGGTAGGTTAGATTGAAGGTTACTTGGCAATGGACGCTGCCCTAATTGTCATACAGTAACAACCGTAAGGTACATGATCTGAAACAGTCTTGACTCTTGAGTGTTGCTGCCTGGAATCACACCTGGGAAAACGCGACAAAAATCTTCAAGCCGCTGGTGTGGCCTTGGGGGCAAGCCAGAGTCAAGGGATGTCACCTGAAACTCTACTCCTCCATCTAGGCTTACTCCTAGCCAAGCCAAGGGGGGTGGACCCTAAAAGTAAAAAAAAATCTGAAGTGTTTAATCTATGAAAGATGAAAACAACTAATCTAGGAGTTAGAAAATTCAACACAAGAGCAATGCAACATAAAGATAATATCATTCATCGTTCCACATCATCATTGTCATTTGAAATATAAACATCCATCATTATGGAAAATAAATAACTAGACTAGTGCTGATAAATGGAGTCAAAATAAAGTGCTTGAAACAAAATGACAATGTTGTGCAATTGTTCTTGGTAAATTTTATTATTATGTGGTAATGAGCCTTTTTATTATGGATGGGGGATTTCCAATATACCGTAAGGTACTGGAAATATGTTCGGAATTTAACAAGGTGGCTTCTCACTTGGACATGTGGGCTGGATCAGAGTCTCTAGGAGGGGTTCAACACTATACCAAACGATGGTATAGTCTAACGGTATCCCGAGGTCACTACCCAGTGGTTCCCGCTTCCTTTGAGAAATTTTCCCACCCGTGTCAAATAGTCGTTTACGCTGGATTTTCGTAAAAATGTGGTTTATTGGGAAATGTTAAACCTATTACTAGTCACTAAGTCCCTTTCTGGTGTGATCAACATGTTCAGACAAAGCTGCAGTGATCCCAGAGCATACGGGGACAAAGCCTTGTTAATTTTCAAGTATTTTGAACAAATATTTTACTTTTTTTTTATGCCCCAAGAGTCTCTTTTCAGGCCAATACTTGGGCAAGCCCTTGTCCTGAAACCTTAATTCGGGAAAGCAAGGGGGTGTTTTGAATTGTAGTAAAAAAAGGAAAATTGTAAAAAAAATGATAAAACTAGGTCCTAAGTGAACTTGTGGCCTGCTAATGGAACAGACCAACAAGGTTAATTTTAATCCCTAATTAATTTTATTAATTGCCGAAGAAAAAGAAAATCTAAGCTAAAAAATGCACACCATGAAAATTTGAGACGACACAGTTTCCCCCCTGGGGGGATGGGGTGTGGGCGTTGGTTAGACCACTTGCTCTCGTTTAATATTTGCTTTACAATGTGAAGAGAAGTGCCCCAGTCATACAAAATTGACTCCAAGGCTTACAATATTAGACAGAAAAAGATTCCGGGTGAAAAAATGTATGTTTTTGGGTACTCCGGGTGTCCTAATCTGCCAAATTTTGAGCAGAGTCTCCTCCTACTTGTTCGTAAATTGCAGAAAACCAGCAAGCTAATGTCAGTAGAAGATGCCCAAAAACATTGTAAGAGTGTGTTTGGGTCACCCAAAAAAATTCTACAGAAGAGACTAAGTAAATCTATAACAAAAATGACGAAAATAACCAAGGAAAGCAAGCTTTCCTTGGGATCTTGGTCTGCTTATTTAAGACAGCCAATGTAATGCACTTTAAAATTGCAAGATTATCTTTTTAGTTCAGATCTAAGCATTCTAGTTCAAGCTTTTAAAATTTTGACAATTTTTTTATAACTTAAAAATGAAATGCTTAATCAACAAAAGAGATCTAATCTAGGAATGATAAATACTTTTGTAAATAAACCAGATCAGATTTCTAAGAGTAATACTTCAGAATATAAACTTCGTAATGTAAACCACTATTACTCTTTGCTTGTAACCAAAATCCAGAGAAAGTGTGTGAAGAAGAGAGGAGGAAATATGGAGAGTTCTTATTATTTTTATCAATTTTCTTGAGAAGAAGCCTTAGATCCTTTTTGGTAGAGGACTGAGGGACTATGTCTGCAAAAGAAGTTAGAGAAATGAAGGAAACAATCAAGATCCTCCACTCATCCACTTGAAATAACCTGCAAATCACATCAACTAGAAACACAAAGATCAAATCTAGAAAAATACATATAAGAAATCAAAAGAAAATGTTCATAAACAAATGAAACATTTAAATCAGATCTCTACACATGCATAGATAAAAGATTAAACAATAAACAAATTATCTAACCTTCCTTATAAATCAGTACTGATCCTCCCCAAAGCTAGACTTAGATGCAAAGAAAAACAAGTAGCTCAAATACAGGTTACCTCAATTAAAATCATGACATTCATCCACTCATCACGAGCACTACACCAAGCTTGACCTCCAAAGTCTCTTTATTTCATAAGCAACGAAAGCAAATTACAATGGCAAGCTCTAACTCCCAAACTCCAACTAGAGAAAATGGGAGAGAGCTGCTGCAATATATAGCAAAGGCAAGGAGAGGTAGGCGCATTAGTTGAGGGAGAGTGGGCAAAATTGTAGAGGAGATGGTGGAGTGAAGTGGGGCATGAAAGGGGCTGCCCTCTCCTCTTTCATAGCTGCCAAAATGCAGCCCAAACTCTGCCTTAAAGCCAACAGCGATTTCCTTGACTCGTGGGGGGCCCCACTCTTGGGGAATGCGCTTCCCTCATGGGGAAATGCGCCCCTCTTAAGTGGGGAAGAAATCCCACTAATAATGCTGCCCCAAATACCTTCTAAATCAGCTTTCACATTTTGACTTTTTTTGCATTTTTTCACCAATTTTTCACTTTTTTGGGTTTTTTGAGCATAAGTGAAAAATAAATGACTAAAAAACTATGGAAAGTGGGTTTTGGGATATGGTGGGTGCTCTAAGCTAGAAAATGAGCACCCCCATGGCAAAAAAGACCCCTAAACCACATTTTTACATCATTTTTGACTTTTTTAATTAAACCATTAAAAAAAGGCTTAGATTTACGAAAAAATATTTTTTCGTCCGAATTAAAAAAAAAACCTAAGGGGACCTAGCACATGTCCATATGACTCAAAATTAATGCCTAGCATGTTCATATATGTTGACCCATGGACTTTAACAACCCCCTAAGGCCTATCCACCTCATCGGGCATTCCAGCTTTGGAGGAGTAGGAGAACAACTAAAAAATTATGTTATGCAAAAATTGCAAGACATAATTGATAAGTGAAAAAAACTCCTTGGAATACCTGACTTGATCGACAAGTCCTAGGAAGTCAAGTCCTTTACATAAAACACCATGCTAGTACATTTTATTACAAACCCCGTAGGACATGTGAAGAAAAAATAAAAAAGGGGGCCTTATAAAGGCTCAATGGACATCAAATCACTGAAAATGAACATGTAACATGTTCAACTTTGCCTGCTCGCTTGATAGTCCAACTAAGTGCAACTTAGCTGGTAACACTGAGGTGCTTGGAAAGAGCTCAAGACAGTTCGAATTATTGGTAGAAGCAACCACTAGGCAGACTGAGGCAGTTTTAACCATTGAAAATCCTAAATCCTAACTGCATTTGACAGCTGCCACAAATTTTCGGTTAGGGTTTTAGAGGTAAAAAACAACCTCAAGAGTGACGCCCTAAGGTTTTTTAGGGCTAAAATGGCAGGTCGAAAATTTCGGGCGCGAAATTTTAGGAGGCCAAAATCTTAGGACCCGAAATTTTAAGATCCCAAAGTTTTAGGGTCGAGATTTTAGGAGGTTTGGATTTTGCAAAGGTTTGATATTTTTTGGTTTTGGAATTTTTTAGGTTTTTAGGGTTTTTCTAATTTAAAAATGTAGACCTAAGTTAGCTTAATCTAACCATGAAATGCAATTAATTTACACATGTAATATTGAAAATTTGATAAAAATGACAAAATTGGGGTTTTTTAAGAGTAGTACTTTAAACCCGAGGGCAAGAGGGATGGTGACTAGCCTCCCTCTTGGAATGATTTCTCCTCTCTTCCAAACTAGGGCATCCAACAACAACCTCTAGGGTTCGTTGGAGGAGCCTAATTTAGGCAAAAATCAAAGATCCGAGGCCCAAACAAGAGAAAACTCCTTCAAAGGGACGTTTTATACCATGCAAAAGTTGACTAAAGGCTGGTAAGAAGCCCTAGATCAGAAAAAATGCAGCATTACAACCACCATTCAATCATCAAAGAAGCATAAACTCACCAACTTTACCAAAAAAATCAATCCTTGAGCTTGTGTTAGTCCAACAATGCTATCATCAACCTTGCATGTGCATAGAAACCCTAGAATATAATCCAATTTCCACTTCAAGCAAAATAGAAAGTCATCCAAGAGGTGCACATCACTTTAGAAAGCCCAAGAAGGGTAAAAAAGTAGAAGTTTGATCCCAAGTCTTGTGCTTTACAAATGACAAATGAATGGATATTTATATCAATTTTAGCACAATAATTTTATTTTATCAAGCCTACATGTAAATTTGAAATTAAAACAAATTCAAAATAACACAAAATTAGGGCATGTCACCCACACGTTTGGGATTAAACCCTAAAACCAACATAAAATGATGAAAAATACTAAAATAAGCAAGCCAAGGCCTCACTGTGACTGCAAGAATGATCCTAAGGAGGACGTTATGCCCCTACTAACCTGAGAATGATGAAAAATGTCTCTCAACGTCCCCCTTGCCTTAGCTTGAGGCTTTGTAAATCATGATGACGTCATAGGGTCGATTTGGTCAGAGAGGGTAAAATCAACTGCAGAGAAGGTCCAAGTGGGGTGTGAGCTTGAGGGGGTGGTGGACTTAGGGATGTCCTCCCTAGATGAAACATAGTTCCCCATCAAGTCATAAGAGGATGGTGGTGATGTGACCCAATGGTCTACCCCTGGTAGCCCCAGACACCAACCCCAGGGCTAAAAAGCCCCATAAAGGGTAGTAAGCAATGCCACTAAGCCATAGTACTTTCAAGAGCAAAACCAAGGGGCCCGGCCATGGCCAACCATAAGTTGGAGCCCCACACTTGGCCTTTTAGCACTTTTCTACTAACGACTTGCTGGAACGTTGCAGACTGCAGAGGTGTAACACACATGAAGTTGAAGCTATTAAAATAGGTTCATCTTGGTTTTGTAGTTTGCACATAAATGGCATTAGTTTTTTTGACTTGAAGCATTAATAATGGAGGAGATGAACTAGACCCATTAACATGAAATATTGTAAGTTTAGCCTCTATCCTTTTGGAGACATGCTGAAGGTATCTTTGAATTGAATGAAGCATTATGGAGGCTAATAGACATGCCAGGGTCAACTGCAGTAAATTGCACTAAGCATCCCAAGTTGGATCATAATAAGTCACTCTAAGTGTGATTAAATATGTGTGCAATGGTCGGAGCTAGTACTTTAGTTATATAAGTTAGTGTTTTCATCCAACTGGTTGATTAACTGAATAACCAAAATAAATAGGACTAGGTATTGAGATCCATAAAGGATAAAGTAATAATTGATAATATAAATGTGATATGAGATGAGGTTACCTGGGCATGTGATGTTATATATACACATTAAATAGTCATGTGTTGAATAGACATGACCCTTGAGATGGGGGTTGACAATGTATTTATTTTTTTCCAAGGAAAACCTTGTGGGTCCAAGGGATGCTTCCTCACAATTGTGGATGGCATCCCTAGTAAAGCCGTTTGTGTAGATTATTTCACATAAAATAGGGGGATTCAAATTGGGTATGGGTTGGCACAAAACTAATGTAATGCCCAACAACATTGGAGACCATCGGTTGAGCTAACCCATTGGGCTGAGTTGACGATAATCCACCCTACATAGATTCTTTTGAGACTATTTGTTCATAAAAATCTTGATTTGAACTTCTTTGATTATGATTTCGAGTATGTCTTTGATTACAACTTTAAGTTGTATTGGAATTTGATTCTTCAGAATGTAAGGAGAGTGTTGTGTTTGTTTTGAGTAATATTGGTACTGGTAGTTTACTTGGTTTGTGTGACAAATTTTGTGATTATGATGATGATAAGGTGTTTTTGTAACTTGCTTCTTGATCTTGATTCTAGGATACTCATGATTCTCTTTAGTTTGTGTATTCAAAGTTTCATCATTGGCTTGTGTCATTTGTCAGTCAATAATATTTTAATAGTAGTGACACTTTGTTTTTTAACTTCGATTGCTTGTGCAAGGTTCTCTTTATCCATAGTTTGCACTTTGACTTTTGAAAACATTTTTGATTCAACTAGGTTTGTAGATGTCTCTTTGTCGACCCTTGGAATTGATCTTTCCTTTCACTTCAACAGTTTAACTTTGTTAAGAAAGGTTTGATTTTGAGTTTTTTAGATGAGCAATTTCTTTATTTGTATTTTGATTATACCTTGTCAAAATTTTCCTTGAGATCTTGATTCTTTTATTGTGATTCCTGATTGTATACTTGATATCTTGCTAGTTCAAGTTTTAAGCGATCAACTTCATTAGCAAGATACTTGTTCTTAATTCATAAATTAGCACATTTCCTTGTGGGATTTGTTAATTCCTTTTGTAACATTTCCAACATTAATGCTATGATTGCAGTGAGATTCATCCTATGTGGATGCCTCATTGGAATTCTCTATTGCCACATGGACACTTGCTCTTGTTTCTATTTGATTCCTTGACCTATGGTAGGCACTAGTTTCCTGGAACCAGTGTTACAATGAGGACTGCAAGTGCCTCCACACCCATTTTCGACATGCCTTCACTCATGTTCACCCCTCCTACCCTGTTCTTAAAGCCTACCACAAGAAATGCCTCTTTATCTCTCGTAGGAGATGAGAGTTGAGTACTTCCCTTATCCACTCCCCCCCCAAATTTTTGGCGTACCATCTTCCCCCGCCACTACCATCTTCTGCCTGATCTTGATCCGAAATCTATGTTTTCCCACAGCTCCTCCCTTTATGATATTCCAGGACAGGCCCCTATCCAGGTTACCACTTCCCTCCCCCTCTTGCTACTTATACACTCCCCACGATATCCAAACAGAGAATTATCTACAAACATCAACGGATTAATACAATCGATAAAGTTGTCCTGCCCTTGTAAATATACTGTTCAATTAATTATGTGGTAGTTTATACTAGGAAATTAATTCCTGAAAACCTTCAAATATAATCCCCCCTCCATCCTCACCCTAGCAGATTCTTAATCATAACTTATGATGCTTATTGATGCTCTATGAAACCTCATGCATTTTCAGATCTATTTTGGACCATCTATGCAGTTTTTGTAAGTGGTTCAATTGGCTCATGTTCTTTGATTTCACTATACATCCTGTTATGTAATTGAATTTATACTGTTTGGTTGTCAACGATATATATTTTGCAATGGTCCTTAATATATTGAGTAAAACACACAATTCTTGTATTTAGCAGTATATTACATCGAATTAAAATCTTTAATATGGGTTGATGTCCCTTTATTGCAGGTTGAATGCTTGCAATTGGATGGTGTGCTTGAAAGAAAGAATCTTGTTTATTGTGCATCTACAAGGTATAAGTTGTATTCTTGATAGAGAACGAGTTACTCGTTCGGATAACTTTCTCAATATTTATTCTTATGTTCTTAGTATACATCTGCCATACTACATCAAATTTTATTTGTCATGTACTGTTTCAAGACACAAGCAGCTAAGGTTGTGGAGTTTCACACTCAGCATATTGCAGCAGGCATCACTCTTTTGGGCACTATGATATTGTGCAGACACACTGTGATGTTATTTCTTGGTTTATGGTCATCGTTACCATATTGTTTTCTACTCGGGTATCCACTATCTAAATATTCTGCTTCCACTTGATTGTCTAGAACATTTTATACTTGAAACTCAAAATTTGCCATGGCCTTCATTTTATTTAATTTGTATTTTGGTTAGACTTTCATTAGTGGTTGTAAGGGCACTTTTTGGTATATTAGTGCCCTTTCACAAAGGTCCATTCACTGCTTTTTGTCATTGGTTGATGTTGTTAATTTATCTAACCAGTAACTAGATAAATAATCCGATCTTCAAATATTTATACCTGACTGATTTTTAACAGGATATTTTTAGCGGAAGCAATAATTCATAAAACAGATCCATTACAACACACAGTGATTTTTCTTCTTTTCAAATCAGTTCATAATTAGAATAATATCAGAACTTATGAGCAATGTTATCAGAACCGGACCGGTCATCGAACCGGCGAAGCCCAAAATGTGAACCAGACAGGAACCGGAAAAAAACCGGGAAAAAACTGGTCGACTAAAAAATACATAAAATATTCATATTTTGTAAAAAAACATATATATTCATGTGCATACATATGAATCCAAACCATTAATACACAAATATGCAATGTTTCTCATATATATAGCAAGTATGGGTGCAATTAACCAAAATAGCACCTAATGCAATACATCTCCGAGGTTCTGAACCAAAGTACATCAACAAAGAGGCTCTAAATGGCCCCTACAATCCAAAAGGAAACCATAGTACTAATGAATAACCATAAACTGATCATATGGCACTAGCCTACTAGCTACTAGACCTCCTCCTCATCGTCATCCTCATCCTCTTCATCCTCTATAGGAGTGGGATTCTGAGACCCACTTGATTCCCCTGGCCCTGAGGGTGGAACCTCTGGAAGTGGGTCCAAATCCAACCTAGAAAGGTCTTCATTATCAAATACTGGTTCCTGAGTCTCCACAACCCACTTTGATGTTGGATCAAAGTCATCCAAGGTTATGTTGCTTGATGCCGGAGTCCTGTTCAACAATTGGTTACGCCTTAGCCTAAGATTGTACTGGACATAGACCATATCATTCAATCGTTTGTGTTCCAAACAGTTTCATTTCTTGGTGTGTATACGCTCAAATACACTCCAATTGCGTTCACATCCAGAAGCACTGCATGGCTGGCTCAATATTCGAACTGCAAACTTTTGCAAATCAGGGCAGTGCCCACCAAACTGTCCCCACCAATAGGCTGCAATAAGAGTTGAATGCAAACAAGTTTCAGCAAATGGCTTTGGAAATTTAACTCATCCTTTACAATGGATAATATGATTTGAAAACTTTGAAAATTCTTACCTGGTGGATCCTTGGATCTACCTCGTATGGCCATACTCATGCCAAAGCTACCCATACTCTCATTGAATTGCAGCAGCTTACTGTGTATCTCATCTTGTATCCTGGCATTAGGAACCATGTGCTCAATGCATTTATACACTCCATCTTTTACCTCCCCATCATCATCTGCTTCAAAGTCTTTTGTATAGTGGTACCTTCAAAAGTTCAAAGTTCAAAAGACAAAATATTCATCATTAAATTTGAAATTGAAATTGTAACTTATAACCTTGAACTTTAAAGTTTGAAATTACAAGAAAACTTATAACTTTGAATATGAATTTTGAGATAAATTACCTTGGGTTTAAGTAATAACCATCTGCATGCAAAGGACGATGGAGTTGTTTGTTCCATCTGTCATCAATGATATTCCAAATAGGAAAATACTTCTTCCTTTTATCACCATATACTGCCTTTATTGCTTCTTTGGCCTGATCCATGGCCTCATAAATAAAACCCATAGCGAGTATATCACCATCTACCATCCGCAACACTCTCACAAGAGGCTCATTGAATAAAACTATCTCTTCTACCTTTTTACTCCATTGAGATTCATTCCACTCATCTCAGGAAAACATCTTCCGCAAGTTGGCTTTTTGATCAACAAGGGATTGCAACGAAAGAAAGTTTGTTGCAAATCGTGTAATAGTTGATCTAACTAGCTCTTTACCCCCAGTGTTCTTCCTCATAAGACTCAAAACCCATGAGTGGTTGTAGATGTACTTGGTTATTGATTTTTTCTGCTCCACACACTTTTGCACCCACTCAATTTTGCCAATATCCTCTAGCATGAGGTCCAAACAATGGGTTGCACATGGTGTCCACCAAATGGTGGGGTGTTTTTCCTCTTAACACCCTTCCCGTTGCAACATAGTTCGAGGCATTGTCAGTGATGATTTGTACATCATTCTCTGGCCCCACCTCCAGAACTACTCCATCCAAAAGATGAAATAATAATTGTGCATCCTCCACTTGATCAAAGGCATCCACAGATTTAAGAAACATGGTTACTTTTGGGAAAGCAATCAGGAAATTGATAATGGTGCGGGATTTTCCATCACTCCATCCATTAGACATTATTGTGCACCCTATTCTACTCCAGGACTGCTTGAACTCCTTCAGATATTCATCTATTCTTTGAACTTCATTTCGTGAAAGGGGCCCTCTGATATCATGAAAACTAGGGCCTTTGAAGCCCAGACCACATGAAGCTATAACATCTATCATAGGTTGATAATAAGAAGAATTAGTTGCATTGAAGGGTATGTTTGCATCATACCACCATCTAGCTATGCATTCCCAAGCAACCTCCTTCTCCATCTTCTTCCATTTAGCATCAATGGTGGGCTAAGCACTAGGGGTAGTGCAGGGCACAAAGAAAGAGTCAAGCCCTCTACTGCTAATCGGGGCCTTACGTGGCCTCTTCAGGTTCAAATTGGATGCTCTAGGTCCACCTCTCCCCTTAACAGGAAAACTGGAGGATTCTTCAAAACTAGTCATATGACCTTGAGGGGTTTCATGATCATCACCCTCAGGCTCATAGTCACTCTCATCCTCAAATGGCATTGAACTTCTCCCTATGTCTTTTTGAAGCTTCTTTGTCTTGGCTTTTTCTTCTTGGTAGGCTTCAATACTACTTAGCATCTCTGCTCTAAGATCATCAGAGACTTTCCTACAAGGTTCAACATTGCCTCTAGCACCGACTAAGTGTTGTTTTATCCTATGGATACCCCCCCAACTATTTTCTTCCCACAATAATTGCATTTTTTTTCCCACTATCATCCAATTGGCAATGACTCCATGTCGGATCCCTATTGTCTTTTGGAGCCATGGCAAACAAAAGCTTGAAATAAAACCCTAGAATTTATTAATAACTTATTAACTAAGAAAAAACAAATTTAAAGAGAAAAGGAGTGTTGTCTTGATATACCTTTGAGAAACAAGAAGAAATGTAGCAAAGCTTGAGAGGAATTGCCGCTGCCAACAACAAAAGAACAAGCTGATCAATGATAACAACCCACAAATTCTGCAAAAAACCCTTCAATAACCTCCAAAACAATCCACGAAATAGCTCCAAATCTGCTCCAAGAAAGAAGGCTTCGAATCTCCTCCAAATCTGCCCTGCAAAAGACACTTGAATCTGCCCAAGAAGTTCTTGCAAACCACCCAACAAACTCAGCTCAAGAAGACTTCGAAACTGCCCAAGAAACAAAGTTCTCAAGAATTCCAAACGAGATGGAATGAATAGTGTGAGTAACGTAGGGGTGGGGGGGTCTTTAAATAGCTTTAACATAGGATTAGTGTTAGGTTAGAAACTTAGAAGCATAGGATACTTTTTTTTGTGTTTTTTTAAACAAAATTTGGGTTCTATGGGTCCCCTGTCCGCGGCTGTACGGATCAGACCGGTTCCGTACGGAACTGGTCAAAATGGGCCGATTCGACGGTTTTGATCGGTTTTGTACCCGGTTCGGCAAAAAATCCGGCTCAACCGGTTTTGGTCCCTGATCGGATCGGTCACCCCTGTAAACTGGTCGGACCGGCCAGTTTTGCTAGTTCTGGTCTGGTTTCGATAACATTTCTTATGAGAGCTCCCGGATTTGGGAAAATGGCTTTGAGGAAAAATACAAACACTGAACAAACCTGCAAATTTCCCGTGCTTCAAAATTTGCCTGCAAAACACTCTCTGGTTGAGCCATATGGACTGTAGGCCTCTGCAGTACGGCTGGGATGTACGGCCGAACCTGCTGCACTCTGCTTGCACATTCTACTGCTCACACGTGCAGCTCTGTACGCTCTACGACCTCTGCTATACAATCGGCTCAGTCCTTAATGGTTGCTCCTCTTCTTGCTGATCTCTCCAGTGTCTTCTTCCTCGCCAATGGTTGCAAATCAAATGCCCTTCTCTTATTTTTTCTTACTCACAAAACTCGTGAATAATTAATGTATCTTATCTTAACCCTTGTTGTCTTTTTATAATTTTGAGTTGGGCCAAATCCCTAATCTCAACGGTTAAGATTAAATCTAATTTTGACTTGAGATCAATGGCCCACATTTACTTCAAATCACTAATGCCTTAACTTAGGCACTTTATTAAGTTAAACTCACTTTATAAAAAAACATTTCTATAAATTAATAAATTAAAAAATTGAAACATCAAAAAGCTAAGAAATATTTAATGACGATTTCCATGGGTTAGAGTCTAGACACACCCCAAGGAAATACCTATCTGAGCTATAGTCATCAACACTCGCTCTTAGCGAGGAAGGTATTCTTCACCACTCCAAGCTTGTCTCAAAAGAAAACAAACTTCCCTTTCACCAAAGGTTTGGTGTGTATGCAACTTGCTCATCTATAGGAATGTATTGGAGCTTTACTGCTCCCTTTAGGACCTTGTCTCTAATGAAATGGTATCTGATCTCAATGCGCTTTGACTTGTTGTGAAACACTGGATTCTCCGAGAGTTTTATGCAACCCTGATTGTCGCAATGAATCACTACAGGCTCCAACTCTTGACCAAATAACCCTGTAAGTAGTTTGCGAAGCCAAATTGCTTCACAACTTGCTAAGATGGCTGCCATGTGAGTAGCTTCTGTTGAGTTGAGTGCTACTGAAGTCTGCTTCCTGTTGAACCAACTGTTGTCGACCCCAAGCTGAAGCAACACCCTGAAGTGCTCCTTCGATCTGTATCACTCCCTGCCTAGTCTAAATCTGAGTATCCATGCAACTTCACTCCATCTCCACCAAGGTACCTCACGCTGTACTCTATTGTGCCCTGCAAGTATCTGAGCACATGATTTGCTGCGATCCAATGCACCTGCCTCAGCTCCACCATGTACTAACTCAAGGTGTTCACATCGAAACAAATGTTTGGCATAGTGTTGACTAGATACATCAAGGATCGAATAAATGCATGTACAATCTGGAATATGCCAACTCTGACTCTGAAGGTTAGTGACGATCAAAGCTTAGATTTGTTGAGATCCGACACAGTACGAGCATCAGACATCCAAAGGGGAGGGCGCATTTCTCCATGCAGAGGAGGGAGCATTTATTCAGTTGAGTAGTTGGTTGTCTTCTGTTGCAGAGTAGTGTGATAGAGAGAGGTAGTACAGTTAGGGGCACCTGCAGAGGTTCTCAAATCCAGTTTGGCAGTTAGGGCACATTCTTCCAGTGCATGCATCAACTGATGCATGCAGATCTAGAGCTTGTCTTGTTCAGGGATTGGGTTACTTCTGAGATAACACTGTATTGTATTTGTCATTTATATATATGCTCTGGGCTCGAGAGAGAAGATACCGCCACAGGATTGCTGGTTTTCCCCGTTTGGGGTTTCCAGGGTATATGTAGTGTCTTATGTGTGAATGATTGTCTTTATGTTGTAAAGAGATCTAGTTGTTGAGTTGTATGTCTTTATGAGTTTATTGATATACAAGACTCAAACCGCTTGAGATCGCAGGGCTATCCAGAGGGAGTAGTGATCTCTGGATTAATTAAAATTTACATGGTATTAGAGCCCTGGTAAGGGTCAGGAAGGGCAATCACACAGAGATCAGTGTCGATAGAGACCAGATCTGAGCAACAGAGCTCAGATCTAAGGTTGTAGAGGTCAGATCTGTAAGTTCAGTGGCTAGATCTGAGATAGATCTACCAGATCTGTGATCAAGAGTGAGTCTTGTTTCACTGTGGGTTACAGTATTTCTGTACAGAGAGTATGGCCACTAGCTTGAGAGTGGAGGACTGATTGGATGGTGCCTCCAACTACAGTGCATGGAGGGCACAGATTGTACTCTTGTTGAAAGAGTGGGAACTGTGGGATGTTGTGAACAGTACAGTCGCAAATCCATTCACAGTTCCATCAGATGCTACTGCTAAAGCAACGTATGACAAAAAGAATGTGAAAGCTCAGAGGATCCTTCTTGATGCGATCAAGGATCATGTCATTCCACATGTCTTGACCAAAGACAATGTTTATGAGATGTGGGATGCATTTACTAGTTTGTACCAGAGTTCCAATGCCAACAGGAAGATGGTTCTCAGTGAGAGACTAAGAAGCATCAAGATGGGCAAGGATGAGAGCATGTCCACATACCTCACCAAGATCACTCAGGTGAGGGATGAGTTAGGAGCTGTGGGTGAGAAGGTTGAGGAGAGAGAGTTGGTGAGACAAGCCCTAAATGGCGTGACTGTGCCATGGGCAGTATTTTTCCAGTCCATTATTGCTAGAGAGAACTTTCCCAAGTGGGATCGTTTGTGGGATGACTTCACCCAGGAGGAGATCCACAGAGGATATATTCAGGGATCACCTTCAACCATTCTAGAGGAGGATGTAGCACTTGCTGCAAAGGGGAAACAGAGGTTCAAACAGAAGAAGGATCTAAGCAAGATCAAGTGCTTTGCTTGCAACGATTATGGACACTATGCGGGATAATGTCCGTATAAGAAGAAAGGGAAGCAGGCAAAGGATGAGCAGATAGTAGCAGTAGAGGAGGTTGATGAGTTTACCTCTCGGTTTGAGAGGCAGTTCTCATTAGCCTCATATCAGTCAGGGCATGACAGTAATCAGCCAGAGGATCAGGTTGATCAGAGATGGAGGATTGACTGTATGCACAACAGTCACATGACAGGGATGTGAGATGCATTCTTCATCCTAGAGCACACACCCAGGTAGATGGTTCGGGATGTGCAGGGGACAAATTACTTGGTCACCAGAGTGGGTAGAGTGAGATTTCTACTTGACCTTGGAGAGCTCTTGGAGGTATCAGGAGTTCTGTTTGTTCTAGGACTGAGAGGGAGCATTCTCTCAGTGGCAGCTTTGGGAGCTGCTGGTTACTCGGTTGTGTTCCAGCGGGATCTGATTTTCACCTATCCTAGAGGAGTAGACCCAGTCTTGATGGGTCACAGGATCGACGGTGAATACTTGGTTCGGGGACAACCCACTTCTGGCACACCAGGTTGGCTGAGTGCATCCTCTTCTGAGTTAGATGAGGATATTGAGCGAGATGCTCGCAACAGAGATGATGCTAGGAGGTGTGAGTCCAGTCAATAGATGGGTGAGCGAGATGCTCACCATGATGATGAGGATCAGAGGAGCGACTCTGGTTACTAGATGTATGAGCGAGATGCTCATGATGACGATGATGAGACTCAGGGGATTGAGCCATAGGAGTCAGAACAGATGGATGAGTATGATGCTCATACTGGCATTGGTCAGAGGCTGAGTTGGTACGAGATGGACTTAGCTCAGGAGAGAGCCGAGTCAACTCAGAGACAGAGGGATCCCACTTACATTCCAGTGGATCCACTTGACAACAGTCTTCGGGATTGGTTACAGCATAGATTCAGAGGGAGTCTGAATCAGAGTACAGTGATAGAGTTAGTGGCAAATCAGAGGGCTTCTTTGATGGAGCTAGATGAGGGCACTTTAGGTTAGAGGGCAGTAGTGACAGACAGGACAGTTGGTTCAGTGTCAGCAGCAGGGGACTTGTTGGATCCAGGCATCAGTGGTAGGACTTCCCTCGTTAAGAGGGAGTGTTAGTTTCTATGGTATCTCGGGATTTCCTCCATGGTTTAGATGCCTTACATGGAGGTACAACTGTTAGATCATGGTAACTTCGGGATGTCCTCCATGACTCAGATGCCTTGCATGGAGGGACATTAGTACGATAGGCATCAGGATGGAGTAGAGAGTGAGGTGCACTCTACTTAGTGGCATGAGCCCAGCAGGGGCTACATGCGGAGCTTTAGGGGAGATTGACCTATGCATGCATGAGTTTTGCATGACCTGCCAGCATTCAGTGAATGCATGCAAAAGTGACCTTTTGCATGCACCGGGAATTAGGGTTTGGCAAACCTAATTCATCGATGAGATTATTTATAGCGGCAGGGGGTCCTCAGATGGGGTTACTCAATTGCATTATTTGAGAGAGATACTGCTAGAGTGAGGAGGACGAATCTATCCATGTGGGGCGACTTTCTGAGATAGGGAGGAGTTGCTGCAAGAGCTAGGAAGGTCAGATCTGAGCTAGATCAGTGACCTTCAGTTCCAGAGAGACCAGATCTCCAGGACTGCGAGTTTAGAGAGCTTCACAGTATGATTACTGATTATATTGGAGGAGGCCGAGTTTGCTTGGAGGAGGACGTTTTTCCTGAGGAGGAGAAGGTCATTGTGAGCTGGATTGGCCGAGTTGGAGTCCGAGAGTTTCAGGATAGCCTTGCCTTGAGATTTCAGGAAGGTTAGAGATGATCAGAGCTCAGATCTGTTGAGATCCGGAGCAGTACGAGCATTTGACATCCAGAGGAGGAAGGCGCACTTGTGCATGTAGAGAGGACCGATTTTATCAGTGGGCAGTCTTCTGAGAGAGCAGATCAGAGCAGGGTGATCAGTAGAGGGCAGATCCATCAGAGGCACCGTCAGAGCACTCAGATCCAAATTGGCAGTTAGGGCACACTTCATCAGTGCATGCATTAGCTGGATGCATGCAAATTAGGGTTTTCCCTAGTCAGAGGGATTGAGTTACCGGTTGAGGTAACTCTCTATTGTATTGCTTCTTTATTCTTCTATATGCTCTGTGCTCGAGATTGAGAAGATAGCCCTATAGTTAGTTGGTTTCTCCCAAAAGGGTTCCAGGGTATATCTGTTGTCTATATGATTGCTTTATGTGTTAGTTGGTAGATGCAGGCCTAGTTATTTGGATCTATGTTTTATGAGTATGTACTGACATAGAGATTCATATCAATTGCGGTCTTAGACTGATACAGAGGGAGTAGTGATCTCTGTATCAAAGATTTACAACAACAACATTATAGGCATCGGGATGGAGTAGATGGTGAGATACACTCTACTTAGTGGCACGAGCCCATTGGTGGCTGCATGCGGACCTTCTGGGGTGTTTTGACCTTTGCATGACTTGTCAGCGATCATAGGATGCATGCAAAAGTGACTTTTTACATGCACCGAGATTAGGTTTTTGGTAAACCTAATTCATTGGTGAGATTATTTATAGAGGCAGGGGGTCCCCAGATGAGGTTGCTCAGTTGACTTATCAACGAGTGATAGCTCAGTAGTGAGGATGGTGCATTAGTGCATGCAGGGTGACTTTCTGAGAGAGAGAGGAGCTGCTACAGGAGCTAGGGTGGTTAGATCTGAGTTGGATCAGTGACCATTAGCTCCAGAGGCACTTGGCACTCAGCTCTGTGGATTGAGATAGTTCACTGAGGTGGTTTCTGCTGAGTTTGAGGAGGACATTTTCCATAAAGGAGGAGGGCGCATTACTTGAGGAGAGAGGAGCTCATTCAGAGTCCGATCGACCGATTCAGAGTCTGAGACGTTCAGGATAGCCTTGCCTCAACATTCGAGGAAGGTTAGTGACGATCATAGCTCATATTTGTTGAGATCCGACATAGTACACGCATCAGACATCCAAAGGGGAGGGCGCATTTCTCCATGTAGAGGAGGGCACATGTCTTCAGTTGAGTAGTTGGTTGTCTTCTGTTGCAGAGCAGATCAGAGCAGCGCGATAGAGAGAGGCAGTACAGTCAGGGGCACCTGCAGAGATTCTCAGATCCAATTTGGTAGTTAGGGTACATTCTTCTAGTGCATGCATCGGCTGATGCATGCAGATCTAGAGTTTGTCATGTTCAGGGATTGAGTTACTTTTGAGGTAACACTGTATTGTATTTTTCATTTATATATATGCTCTGGGTTCGAGAGAGAAGATAGCCCCACAGGATTGCTGGTTTTCCCCGTTTGGGGTTTCCAGGGTATATGTAGTGTCTTATGTGTGAATGATTGTCTTTATGTTTTAAAGAGATCTAGTTGTTGAGTTTTATGTCTTTATGAGTTTATTGATATACGAGACTCAAACCGCTTGAGATCTCCGGGCTATCCAGAGGGAGTAGTGATCTATGGATTAATTAAAATTTACAGATAATGGCGAAAAACCAAATTACACAAAGTGTAAATAATGGCCAAGGGTCGGATCGCTCTGATACCAATGTAACACCGAATCCATGTGTCATGGGAGAATCCGTATCCGGATGTTAAAGAAGAGAATCCGTCTTCAGTAGAATAATATATATATATATATATATATTGAATAATTGTGAATGAATAGATGATGCTTATATGAAATACATAGCATAACTTTAAATAGTCCTCTTGTGACTATATGTGAAAGGATGCCTAGAAGGCCTACTTTCTCTTAAAGTACTCTTGGGTGCCTCTTCATGCTCTCGAGCATCCTTGAGTGTCTGCTAAAAGGGGCTAACTCCTTCTCCTCCCCTGAAGGTTGGCTCTCTATACTGGGAGTCTGTGAGCTCTGCTCACCCTTCGAAGCCAATTGCTCTATGTCCTCTGCAACTGTGGGTAAATCATGAGATTTCCTGGAGTCCCAACTCTCCTCGAATTTGACATCCCGTCTCACCACTGTCTTCTGCTGACCTGGCATGAAAACTCTGTAATCTTTCGAGTTCTTGTTGTATCCCACAAAAATGAGCTTCTCTCCAAAAGGCTCCAACTTTGTCCTCTTCTCCACAAGCATGTGGATGTAGATAGAGCAACCAAAAATCTTGAGATGTCTTATCTCAGGTCTCACCCTTGTAAATGCCTCCTCTAGTGTTTTGTCCTCCAAGATCTTGTGAGCACTCTTGTTCTGTAAATACATTGTCCTGTAGCTGGTAACATTGTCCTATTTGGTCATCTGGACATCTCTGAGCTTATTCCTTAGAATCATATTTTTGTTCAGGTTATCACTTTGAAAGAGATTGACTACGACATCAAACATCTCCTTTGCCTTAGTCTTCTCTGACACACGCGGAATCAGTTGATCCTTTACTGCATCTAGGATTAGTCTTTGGGCTTTTATCTCCCTCTTCTCATGTGCTGCCTTCAGTGCTTCATCTGTCGGTACTGTCACAGTCTTATCCACAATATCCCATATCTCATGCTCCTTTTAGAGGAATGTAACCTTTGCCTTCCACGACAAGAAGTTAGATGCCCCATCTAACCTGTTTTCTAACGAGAGTCTATTAGCTTCCATGTTTGGATCTTATGTATAAAACTGATGTGTGCTTTAGACTAGACAGGTGATACAGATGAAATGAAATCAACAACAGGTTATGCTTTTACCCTTGGCAGTGGCGTCATTTCATGGGTGAGTAAAAAACAATCTTTGATAGCTCTTTCAACAATAGAAGTAGAATACAAAGCAGCCATTGGAGCAACATGTGAAGTAGTGTGGTTATATAGAATCCTTTGTCACTTGCAGCTTCCACAAATGCAGCCAATAACTTTACAGTGTGACAACCAAAGTGCTATCAAGATGACAAAGGATCCAATTTATCATTCGAAAACCAAACACGTTGAAATTCAACGTCACTATATCAGAGAACAGTGCAGAACAAAGAGATTGGACTTATTGCAAGTCCCAAAATCAAGTGGCGGATATCTTCACCAAAGCACTCAACAAAGATAAATTTGAAAAATATGAGAGATGTTAGGAGCAAGGTTACTTGGGAGCGGGAGCGGGAGCGAGAAGCGAAATTTTCAAAAGCTTCCAGTTAGGAAGCGTTCCGGAAGCGTTTTTTATATAATATATATATTTTATATATTTTGATGCATATATGTCAACAAATGCATGTAGAATGTTAAATTAGTTATGGAAAGAATAAAAACATGAAATAAATAATAATAGTTATAGTAAATACCATATAACATCATTTCATCAATCATCAATCATTAATCATTTACTAGTGAATTCATCAACCATAGGTCCAGACTCCAGTATCCATGATTCCATAAGTTATAACATCAAGATCCAACCTTAAAGCTTCAAATTTTCAATACATAAACATTTTGTCATCAACTATTAATCGTATTTCTACTATGTTGAATCTTGAGATGCTAGTTTGTGTGGTAACATGACACGTGGATGGAATGTACCACCAAACCCTCATAAAATCACCCATTGAGAATGCATCATGAAGAAACATGATGAATGTGCCAAATATAAGTGAAGTGTAGTCATCATCATGAAGATCTATCAACCTCCACACGCTGAGACATCATCACCAAGACCCCAAGGCACCATACAAAATCTAGGATCAACATTAGGCCATCCAAATTTCCATCAAGACGTAAAACCCCTACTGAAATTGTGAAAAACGTGCAAAATGGGAGGTAACAAGGGGTAACAGTAAAGGTTTGGTGGTAACGCATTGTATACTCTATTCAACACTTGCAATTTGCCCATTTGAAATCTCAGCAGACTTCACCCATTTAATTACCAAATTGATCATCCTTGGCACCAATTTCTGTTTGATTGAATCACTGGGTGGAACCCACAGCTCAATCCTCCAATTGCTTGATCGCTAGCATGCAGAGAATGCTTGTGCATTGTTTTACTAGGCAACTACAACATTATTATTGATTTGTTGGCTTCCTTTTTAATCCTTAAATTACCAGCCCAATCTGTTTAAATTCTGTGTGATGGCATACCTACAGCATTTGCCCTCAAGCTGTATATAGTTGACTAACTGCTCACAGCCTGTGTGTGGCCTTTTCAAAAATCCCACAGCCATACATCATCCAACCTGCACATTTTCCTTATACCTACAGCCATCCCCTATGATTGGTTGAAGCTAAAAGACTTCCAAACAAATGAATATATACATTTGTATCATGAATAGTGATAGCGATGAGGAGTAGCGTTTGTGTTTTTTGGAATAGTGCTTGAACACACACACACATATGTATGTATCTTTTGAATGGGAAGAGCAATGGTTGAATGAAGTGTTGTGTTTGTAGAGTTAAAAAACACGTTGTGCATTGTTGTGTTGGCATATAGAATCAGAGTGCCCTTGGATCTATACAGGAAATATCTAGAGGCCACAGTGCTGCATATGCCATATATTATGCTAGTCTAGTGTGTAACTAAGAGCTATCCACATATGCAAGCATGAATGTATATTGAATGGCAGCTGTGTTCATAATGAAGTGATGGGTTTGAATATTGTAGTTAACAGAGCGTGGTATTTGGAGAATCTTGTTTAGCGGGTATGAAAGAATTGTAGCGTGTATTTGTTCAGAGTTTGGCATTGATCTTGGCCTACAAGCAAACAAACCAAGCCTTCAAAACCGGACCTGGACAGAGAATGAGAAGCTTGACTCAGCTTGGCATAGAATCGCAGAGACCTTACAATTTTAATTCCACAGTGCAGATCCATGTTGGCAAGACGGATGGGCCATGACACGTCAGGAAGCGATTTAGGAAGCGTCGGGAAGCGATTTAGGAAGCGGCCGAAAGCGATGGGAAGCGATCTAGGAAGCGATTAGGAAGCGAGGGGAAGCGATCAGGAAGCGACGCTTTCGAATGCTTTATGACAGTGGCAAGGAGCGTTTTAAATTGAGCGGAAGCGAGCGTCCGAAATTCGCTTCCGGACGGAAGCGAAACGGAAGCGCGATTCCGCTTAGCTTCCGGCTCGCTTCGGCCGGAAGCTAGCTTCCGGAGCGGGGGCGAGCGCTTCCCCGCAACCTAGGTTAGGAGTTGTGGAAAATAGCATAAACATTAAGAGGGGGTGTTATATATTAAAATGTTTATGTAATGTTACTTTAGGTAATAAATTAATAATGAGTAATAATGTCAGAAAGTGAAATAAGTCATATGTAATAAACAACACTTATGTTTAATGTAATTATGAAGTTAGGTGAAGTTAGGTCAATTAGGTAAACAGTTCCTAAATGGGAATAACAAAACTTGCTACACATATATACAACACCACTTTATGTAACTTGTGAACATTATTGATTATACATCTCTTGTTCATTCTCTTGTCTCTTGCATACTTCTCCATAGCATAGTTCAACATTTTTGACCATCAAAATTCTGTAGGAGAGATGTGGAAATGAAACAGATTTTAAAGTAATTATGTAGCATAAAACCCCAAGTGAAAAATGTGTTTTAGATGCTACTTAGGGTCACATTCATCTATGTTTCTAATGCTTCTAGATAATCAAATAAAACAGAAATAAAATAACTAAAATCAAACCTAAGAATTGATAGAGAAAGGAATATACCTTGTCTTGATTATACAGAAATCTGGAAATTATGGTAGCCGTGAAGGGTTCAGATTTCTATTGGAAAGAAAAGGAAAAAAAGGTTTAAAATTTGTTTGGTTGATGAGATGGAAAAAAAAGGGACAAGTGCCTTCGATCCTTGGCCTCATGGGGCCAAGAAAATACTTCTCCTTGGGTTGTTTTGAAGATACTTGGGGCTGAACTTCCTGAAGATTCATGTTAATTTCATCCCAAGACTTTGGGGTTTGATGTAAAATCTTGTCCAAGCAAGCGTCACCCTTAGGCAGATACCTTCAGCAAGAGATCTAGCATATACTCCAACAAATAATATCTTAAACCTGAAACACTCATAAAGGATGCCACTTTCAAGCAAGCAATCAAAGCTAAGGTACATATAAAAACAAGGAGATTTTCATTCACCCTGTTTCAAATGGTAAAATTTTACCTATGCATTAACTAGATCATCTAAAATTTTACGTCAAGCTTGAATTCACCACTAATGCCTAACAACATGGGAAAGATCTCCAATACACACTAGAGCCTTTAGACAAAAGTAAGTTCTTAGTTCATCAATCAAGAACAAGATACAAATGAGAGGGGAGCCTCTTATATAGAGCTTTGGCTGAACAACGCTCCAATAAAATAACAATATCTTCGGCTAAAACCCTAGATCTATCTTTATGGAGGAGAAATATCCTCTAAACATGTTAAAAAATGCATAAAATAAGAGGTTGGTGTACTAACCAACCTCAAAACCCTAACCAATTCCCCAAGAAGAGGGGGGCTCACCACTAGATCTAGCCTTCTAGGTCAAATACATATGATAAATGTAAAATATGCTCAGAAAGAGAGAGTGCCCTCATGGATATAGTCAAACAATGATGAAGAGAGGTTAGATATGGGGTTTGACCCCTTAGATCTCTCTAACAATTCATCAGTCTCCTCAAAAGTGGTGCCAAATGACTTGGAAACCTTCAAAAAGGGATTGGCCTCCAAGAAATCCACTCCAAAACCAAGGGTCCTCCACCAATGCGATGTGCCATCGTTTCGAGGGTACAACATGGGTCAAGAGTCAAGATGCTCAAGCGCTTCATCAAAACATATAACAAGCTCCTCAAATGAGCCACACGTGTGAGACTTTCATCATTAAAGTGGTTAGAGGATGATAAATGTGTGGCAAAAGTCCTCCATAACTTGTGCCAATGGTCCAATGGTGCAATGAATGGTCAAAATAGGTGCCAACCGACTCCCATGTGCCAAGGAAAATGTTGGATTTTGTGCAACTTCGGAAGATATTATTCCTTATATTTTATTGTACCTTCATTGTACTTGTTTATACCTCCTAAGGGGAGAAGAACTTTATGTAATCAATTATGTAAACACATGAAAGAATCAATGTAAGCCTTGGGGTGCAAAAGAAACAAATAAAAAGATTAAATTTAAATTATTTATTGCCCCCAGGTGAAGTCGGCCCCATTAGGGAATTTTCCAGTTTGGACTTGTATAAATAAGAGGCTCGTGCACCTCATTAGCTCATTCACTCACTTAGGAAGTGTGCATCACTTGGAGGAGGCAAATTTCACATCACTTGAAGGAGGAAGCTTATTTGGGGCATCTAGTTGTGAAAGATACTTTCACATTCTTTCTCTTTCTTTATTTGTACTCTGATCTCAGAATTATCATCTCTCTGTGAAGGTTGTTGGGTTTTCTCCCATTTGGGTTTCCCAGGGTAAATTCTGTGTTATTGTTTTGTGCTTTGTCTTACTTCTAGTGATCTTGGTAATGCATTTATGTTTTATGCTATGAATGTATGAAATTCAACATGGTATCAGAGCCATTCTAGAAGAAGCCATTGCCGAAGCATTGTCGGAACCCTGTCGAAACTAGTGTTTCATCTTGTGAAGTCTCCAACCATTATTTTGGAGAAAATAAGCTATAGGAATTTCGTTTTTGTCAAGGCGCATCTATTGGTGAAAACAAAATTCAATTCCGAGAACTTTCAATTTTTGACCTAACTCTATGGCCGCAATAGAATTAGGGTTTCAGTTTTAACTCATTTCTCTCCACAGATTTGGACCAGCCCACCCTCTATTTAACTCTCCTTGGCAAGGCGAATTTATCTGTGGGTTTAGTTTTTCAAATTATTAACTTTCATTTTTGACTTAGCTCCTACTAGGGTTTGTGAACAAGATCTGCAATCAAGATGATTGGGATGAAAGTTGAAGATCGTTTGGAAGGAGACTCCAACTTTATCTCCTAGAAGTCTAGGGTTCTTCTACTCCTAGAAGAAAATGGTCTCTTGCTATATGTAAATGAGAAGGTCCTTGAACCAGAAGCCGAAGAGGATAAATCCCGTTGGAGGAAGAATGATGCTAAAGCAAGAAGGATTCTTGTGGATTCAGTGAGAGACCATTTGGTTCCTCAAATCTCAGGAAAGAAGAATGCTAGGAAAATGTTCAAGACCATTATGAAGCTGTTTGAGCACACTAGCCTAAATATATCCATGACTTTGAGAAACCAGCTCTCAAATATGAAGATATCAAAGTCAGAATCCATTACCTCATACTTTATGAGGACCACAGAACTCAGAGACAAGCTCAGCACCAGTGGAGATCCTATTGGCGATCAGGAGCTTGTCCTCCATACTTTAAATGGTCGTCCACCATCATGGGAGTCCTTAATCCAAAGCATAAGTGGTAGATCCAAACTACCAAAGTTTGACAAGCTTTGGGCAGATTGCTCTCAGGAGGAGACCAGGATTGCAGCACGTCAAAGACTCCATGGCCATGGCACTCAACCTGAGGAGAACCAAGCTTTTGTTTCTCATGCCACGAAGGGTAAGGGAAAAGGTAGGAAGTTCCATAAACACAAGCACCAAGATAGGGGACCAAGTCCTCACCCAAATCAAAAGGAGCAGAAGGACATATCTCAAGTTTAATGCTATAGGTGTAGAAAATATGGACACTACGCAAATAGCTGTTGAAGTTCAAGTAAAAGAAAGCATGAAGCCTTAACTGCTGATGTAGAAGAGGATCATCATCGCAAGAAGCAAAGGGATGATGATCGTTTGGAGTTAGAAGATCCAAAATGAAAGAACATAGATCTCTTATGGTTCCCACAAGAAGGCAATGGGGGCCCACACACCAAAACAATAAGAGATAAGTATTTTGTTTTCTTGCTTACATAGATATGTTTTTTATATGCAGATCTAATATATTGAGCAGTTGATATAGTTTACCTTGTTATATTATGCATATGAGCTACACAACATTTCATGAAGTTAGTCTAGATGATATCTCTCTCCTACATGCTTAGGGTAGTGCACACTCTTGATGGCATGGTCTAGTGGAGATAACAGACATCTAGATACTTCCCAGAAGTGTTTGTTACACACGTTCATGATTGTTGTAATAAAGTATTAGCTAAGATGTCTGTGTAAACTATTT
This sequence comes from Larix kaempferi, assembly GCA_027924585.1. Taxonomy (NCBI): domain Eukaryota; kingdom Viridiplantae; phylum Streptophyta; class Pinopsida; order Pinales; family Pinaceae; genus Larix; species Larix kaempferi. Next base: position 16,579,793 of record BSBM01000924.1, on the reverse strand, counting down.
GTTTTTCCTGATTATAAAATGTTTCTGATCATCAGTCAGGATTTGACTTGTAGGGAAAAGACCATGTGATTTGGCCTACAAGAGAAGACTTGTTCTGATGGACATATGAATCCCGTTGATGTTCAACAAGAAGCTTCCTGGAATATGACTCTCAGCTTAGAAGGATGACCTCGGAGGAAGCTTTCACAGAAGTGAAACCAGAAGTAAGCCACCTTAAGATATTTGGCTCTCTAGTCTTTATACATGTGCCCAAGTTGGAACCTTCAGGCAAGAAGGGAACTTTTGTGGGATATAGTGAGTCTTCAAAGACTTACAAGATCTACATCCCAGGGTCCAGACAGATTGAAGTCAGTAGGGATGTGACCTTTGAAGAAGAATTAGCTGTTAAGAAAGGCAGAGGATCAGACATGGAGATCGATGATGAAAGGATAGAACCAAAGGAGATGAGATCATCTCCCCCTCTAGTTCAAGAGGGAGTTAGCAGAAAAGGATGAATCTATCGATTCCATTGATCTAATTGATATCCCCAGAAATGTTGCAGTAGGTCGGAAAAGACCGAGATGGGCACTGTTACCAACTGAGTTGCACTACAGTTGGACTTCAGTGAGCCGCCAGTATTGCACATTTACTTGTGCCTTTTTCAGAGTTCAGAAGTTCTAAGTTTGGCCTTTTCAGGGCCCATTTGTCAGTTTTTTGTAGTACATGACTGTGCCCCACGGGGTTTGTAATAAGCGTACTAGCATGGTGGTCTTTGAGTGACTCGGTTCCCTAGGACTTGACAACCAAAGAAGGTATTCCAAGGAGTTTTTTCCCTTGTTGATTATGCCTTTCCTTTAGCCGAGTATAATCGATGAGGTTTTCTCCTGCTCCTCCAAAGTTGGAATGCCCAAAGTGGGGGTTAGGCCTTAGGGGATTATTAGAGCCCATTTTGTAACATGTATAAACATGCTAGGCGCTAGAATTTTATCGTTTTGTCATGTACTAGGTTCCCCTGAAGTTTCAGTCGATTCCGAGAAAAAATATTTTTCCGCATTTAAGCCATTTTTTTAATGGTTTAATTAAAAAATTTCAAAAAGTGATAAAAGTCTTATCCGGAGTCAGAATTCGACGCAAGGATGCTCGTTTTCAAGCTCAGAGCATCCTCTTTACCCCGGTACCCAGTTTTCCTATGTTTCGGGTGATCAGAGTGTCCCGTGGAGCAGTTTTGCCTATCAGAGCTACAAAGTGGCACTTTAATGCCAGAAATGCAACAAAATGCACTTTGGCCAAATGATTAAAATATTTAGAAAGTGAATATTGGCACATGCCAAATGACTTGGAATAAGTCAAACTAAGGTGTACGACTATATTCCAAAGGCAAAACGTATGCATTAAATCATTTTTGAGTGGTTATGAGTATTAAATTAAAACCGTACGGCCTCCCCTCCTTCATGTGGGCCACCTCTATCGAGACATGGCATTAGTTCAAGACAAAATCGTATGGTATATGGTTTCAAAGCATATGATAAAGTTTGTTTAAAAATTCGAATTCAAAGGTGTGAGCAAATATCAAGTCCGTACGAAAGTTCACGTGGGCCAACTTTCACAAGTGACATGGCCGTGAGGATGAGTAAGCATGTAGTGCGTGTTTAAAAATTATACCTCAAACCTTGTGTTACAAATTACTAAAGTTGGAGTGAATATTTCATACCACAAAATTAAAAGTTCACGTGGGCCATCTTCCACGCAGCCGTACGGATTTGAGTGGCTGTGAAGTTATTCGGTGGGGTAGCAGTGGTGATATGGCACCATCCACATGGATTGCCTTCTAATTACAACAACCAATCAGACTCTTCAGCATAAAGCTTCCCAATATGGAAACTCACTCATCCTCATCCTCACGCGTGAGGTGCTTTCTTCATCAATTCGGCAGCTTCCATTTCGAAGAGCTTTTGTCCAAGTTTGATGGTGCATTGCCATTGGCCATTAAGTTTACTTGCTCTACAAGTTAGGAGTTTGGTCTCTTAGGGTTTTGCGCCCTAGCTCACTTGACGTTTCCTATAAATTGAGGAGCTTGGCTCCATTGTAAACATGGGAAAGTGTGGAACCTCTGCTTATATTTGTATTGTAATATTTTTCTGAGTTTAATAAAGAAGGCTTTGGAGGCTAGTCTGGTGATTGTCTTTGGTTGGATCTTCATGCTTGTACATCTGAGGTATACTGTATTATGTTTCATAGCTAGTATTGTTGGGATTATATGTCTTTAAAGGGAAGCTATCTTCTATAAGATCTGTAAGTAATACTGTATAGTTTGCTTATTCATTTTGATAATATTAGGAGGCTAAGAGTAATGTAATTTCTTGTTTGAATTCATTGCATCGCTGCTTTCTTTTAATTATCTACACATATGCTCTTATCCCCTTGCTAGTTGTTTGCAGCTGTTTACAGGTAGCCTAAGCTGGAGAAGTCCACGAACATGTTAGATCGTGCCTTCATTCAGTAAATACAAACCAAGTTTCGATCCTATCGGTGCATCTGGGAGCTTGACTCCATTGTCCTTTCTTCAAAACGCTCATCCCCCATGGGTTCACTTTTCTAGATCCATTTTTTATTCTATCTCGGTTACTGTCCTATTTAAATCTAAATCTTGCTTCAAAGTTCATTTGATTAATAGATCTAAGCAAGTAGCAATCTAAAGAGTCTAATAGCTTCATTTTTATTTAATTCTAGGTTGCTAGCTAAGTTAGAAATTTTTGCAATTTTTTGTAGCAACGTCAAAGACACTTTTTAAGTGTTTCTTGGCATTTTTAAGACTAATTCAGTTCGCTGGTTTTTTTTGTCTTTTAGCAGGTCCGAGCTTTTTAAAGCTCAAAGTCTGAGATTCGGAGGTGTCCGTAGCCATCCCGGGAGCTAGTTTTACCTCCCTTACATCATTCTAACATTGTAAACTGACTTGTTCCCTAATGATAAAGGGCAAGCAACATTTCTCTTAAGTTTCCAAGTTGTAATAAAAAAATAAAAAGAGCATAGCAGGCAATTCCAGCGTCTGAACCCAATCCCCCCAGGGGGGATTCGCACCCTTTTTTTTATTTTTATTTTTTTTGTTTTAGATTAGTTTTCATTCAAGCAGTAGTAATTAAATAACACACTCGAGCACACAACGTCCTCCAAGGACTCGTTTTTCATTTTATATGCTTTTGTGTTTATTTCAAATTATTATTTTGTGCTTAAAATTTAATCCTAAAATTAACCCCCCCTTGCGTTATGCTTGGGGTTTAGTGTAGATTAATCATCCACTCATACCTATTTAACAAAACGAACAACGCCCCAAACTCGGAGTATGCTCTTGACCACTGCAGCTTAGTCGGAACAGTTGGCTCAATCAGAAACGGGTGTAAGGTATTTAGTGTTAATAGGACAATCCATTAAAATCCAATTCTAAGAACTCGGGAGGTTGCATGGACTGAATCCACAGAGTCAGCAGGTTCTTAAGCGGGTTCATCCTCACCTGGTTGGACACTTGGTAAGGTTGCTAGAGCACTCAGTTCGAAGTTTAGGTTTTCTTTTGGGCCAATCCAAGAATCAACCCACTCCTTAACTACTCATTTAATAACTATAAAATTTACCAACCGAGCCACTGCAATACTTTCACTGAGACTACACAAGCAACCCCACACAACAGTACTTACAAGCATTTTTACATTCTCGACATTGGTCTTTAATTTTCCGTGTTTAAGTCAATCATAAATGTCGTGAATGCTTATTTATCTTATGTTGGGTTAGCTATTTGATTTAATTCACAAGCAGTGCTTTGTTGTTATATTTTATCATCTCGTCATCTTTAACTCCTAGAATAGACTTTTATCCTTTGTTGTAGATTAAAAGCCTTAGATTATTTTTTTATAGGGACCACCCCCCTTGGCTTCGCTAGGAGTAAGCCTAGACGGAGGAGTCGAGTAATCAGGTGACAGCACTTGACTCTCACTTGCCCCCAAGGACACACCGAGCGGCTTGAAGGTTTCCTGCCGCGTCCCCCCCAGGTGTGTATTAGGCGGCAACAGGCACAATAGACTTAGCATGAAGCATATGGGAAATACAAGGCCAGACTTGTTGCCAGAAGATTCTCCCAGAAAGAGGGAGTCGATTATGATGATACATTTGCTCCTGTGGCTTGAGACACTTCCATCAGATTGATCATTGCTATTGCTTCAGCTATGAGATGGAAGGTGCATTAGAATGATGTAGACCCCAACCTTTCCTTCAAGGTTGCAGATGATGAGCCACTGATTTTGGTATTGTATATTGATGACTTGTTTCTCACAGGAAATGAGCAACTCATTGTATGGTGTAAGAAGAATCTCGCCTCTGAGTTTGAAATGAAAGATCTTGGATTGATGCACTACTTCTTGGGATTAGAAGTATTGTACAGGCATAAAGAGATTTTCCTAGGACAAGGAAAATACACCATTGATATATTGAAGAGATTCGGGATGTTGGACTGCAAGTCCATGGCTACTCCGATGGATGCAAATTGGAAGAAGTTTAGAGATTCTACTTCAGATTTTGATTTGATTGATCTGACCATTTATCGCCAATTGATTGGGTCATTGATGTATCTGACCAACACCAGACCAGATATATGTTTTGCTGTGAATGCCCTCAGTCAGTTCATGTACGAATCGAGGCAGATTCACTGGATTGCTGCAAAACATGTGCTCAAATACTGACGTGGCACTGTGGGATATGGATTGAAGTATGCTTTATATTGTGACCTGACATTGCAGGGGTTTACAGACTCAAATTGGGCCGAATGTGTTGCAGATCGGAAGAGTACTTCTGGATGTTGCTTCAGTTTGGGTTCTGCAGTTATTTCTTGGTGTACAAGGAAGCAGAACTTGGTAGCACTCAGTACTACAGAGGCCGAGTACATGGCTGCTAGCACAACAACTCGAGAGGCAGTTTGGCTTCGTAAACTCCTGGTAAGATTGTTCGGCCAGATTCCAGAGCCAACCGTGATTCACTGTGATAACCAAAGCTGTGTGCAGATGTCAGTGAATCCTGTATTTCACGACAGGTCGAAGCATATCGAGATTCGATATCACTTCATTCATGATATGGTGCAGAAAGGTGCCGACAGACGACCAGACTGCAGATGTTCTCACCAAGGCTCTTCCCAGGGTGAAGTTTGAATACTTTCGCCGAAGACTTGGAGTCGAAGAGAACATATCCCTCCTTGAGAGGGAAAGATGACATTGAGATGCTTGCCCTGCTTTGCCCAGGTGCCTCTGCAATCCAGTTATTCAGCTAGATATGGGAGAAATCTCATAGGCAGATGAGTAGGACAGTTAGCAGTTGGTCGGGCTGACCTAGGTACCTTCTGCAGTCCGGTTACTCAGCCAGATATGGGAGACATCCCATAGGCAGATGAGTAGGACGGTCAGCAGTTGGCCGTGTGGTTGCACAGGTGACTCTACAGTCCAGGTACTCAGCCAGATATGGGAGAAATCCCATAGACAGAAGAGTCGGACAGTCAGTAGATGGCCGTGCCCTTTTGCTCGTTTGAGATCTCAATCAGGAATGGGAGGACCCCATTGGTTGATGAGACAGACAGGTAGCAAATTGTATAGCAGAGATGGTACAGCTGATTATCTCAGATATCCAGGATTGGGTGATTCTCCTAGATCCAGGATCGAGTGATTTTCCTGGACTCACCGAAGGACTGGTGAGGATGTCACAGATTGAGAGATTCTCCTGAAATTTAGGATCGAGTGATTCTCCTGAAATTTAGGATCGAGTGATTCTCCCGGACTCACCGAAGGACTGGTGAAGATGATACACTGAGATTGTGGACAACCTTAAGCATGCATAGAGATGATGGAGACAGAGTAGAGTACAAGATGAAACCCAGAAGATTGTGATGCTGATAAAGACCGAAGAATACCTTCCTCGTTGAGAGGGAGTGTTGGATTTTGTGCAACTTCGGAAGATATTATTCTTTATATTTTATTGCACCTTCATTGTATTTGTTTATACCTCCTAAGGGGAGAAGAAATTTATGTAATCAATTATGTAAACACATGAAAGAATCAATGTAAGCCTTGGGGTGCAAAAGAAACAAATAAAAAGATTAAATTTAAATTATTTATTGCCCTCAGGTGAAGTCGGCCCTGTTATCACACCATAGTAGCAGGGCTACTATTCTTGTTCAACAGATATCTGCACATTCCAGAGCTTCCATTATTCTAGAGCATGGCCATATATTTTGGAGCACTCATGATCAGCAGTATATTATTCAGATTTATGTATGACCTTGTGTCAAGGCTGAGCCTTGAGAGTTCAGATTTGATGACTGATGTGACCGTTTATCCCATACAGTTTCAGTTCAGTGCTTAAAGATGTATTGCAGCAGTGTTTCAGATGATACATGATGATTATTATTATGATGTTGTATGATCTATGGATATGTTATCACTGATTGTGGATTATTATCTTGTTGATTTAGTCATGATCACAGCATGTGCTTGGTATATTATTCCTGATGTGGCAAGCTGTTTAAAATGAACTATAAATCATAAAATGGACAATTGCTTGCACATTTAGGTCATTTAACAAAACCCACTGGTTTTTCACCTTACATAGATATGGTCTTTCCTGACACCAGTTGTCTGCTGGTGTAGGCTTCATATTCACTTGACTCCATCCATACATGATCTTCCTATTTGACTTTGTACCTTGACCTATCTCATTTGACTTTCTGATACCGAGGACTTCCCCATTTTTCTACCTCTGTGTTTGGACCGCATCCCTGTATATTTAGTGTCTCGGCTCTAAGTTGGTGACAAAACTTGCCTTTGGTGAGTTGGATTGTAGGCTTAAATCATTCTGGTCGGTTGTCCCGATGATTGGCATTGGCTCGAACTCCCCCTAGTCACTTGAGATGTTGTTGGCTAAAATTGAAAGCTCATGTTCTACCTATGGAAACTTATAAATTCGCCCATGGAAACAAAAAAAAGGGCAAGAGCGATGAACAGCTAAAAATACTCCTCGAAGAGTATAAGAAAGGTCCAAAAAGCAATGGTTCTTAAAAGCTATATCTAAACAATTGCTGACCTTATAAATATTTGAAAAACATGCCCTGGATGCAAGCTGCAACTAGTTGTGCTTCTCAGCACATCTGAAATCCGAAGGGTTATGTAGGCCAAAAAGCCATGGAATAAAATTGAATGATCCTAATGAACCTGGATCAACTTGATGTAGACATGATGCCTAAGTTGAATAAGCACTCTCTGAACAACTTATCCATTTGTGAGGCACAACCATTCCCCGTGTTATTTTGTCCAGCACAGAGTTTGTAGCTTCCCCCTTCTCCCAGTCCAAGTATTTTTGAGTTAAGTTAGACAAGTCAACCCCTTGGCCCAACCTTGTTCCTAGCCTTCATCCTTCACTAGCAGTTTGACCATGTCCAATGGGTGAGTTTGTCATTTGAACTATTGTGCAAGTAATTTTATATAATAAAGGAATATGCTAACTTGATTAATGCCACTGAATGGATCTTATACTTTGAGCTAGGCTGTGAAAATGATTAGAGAAGCATGTCTTAGTCTACTGATGTGATTTATCCTTGGTTATATATTTCTGGGATCTGTGATGATGTGGGCCATGTATAGATGCATATTGATGATGATCGATGGTCCCACATGCTTGATGATGATATCATATGATGGACATATGATGCAGATGATGATTGATCCAGTTCAGCAGGTTTTATTACTACGTCAGATCAGCATATTATACATTGTCCATATATGGTGGACCCTACAGCTGGCCCATTAGGGCAACCCATGGTGTATGAGTACACATTTCTAGTGGATTTGGGTCTTCTGGATCCAATGAGACACTTATCTTTCAGTTCCGGGCACTTCTGACAGTGATTGATGCAGTTTTACACTTGTTGACCAGATTTGGGGCTGATTTCCCAGCCTGAGCAGCAGGGGCCATGATTGGCCAGTTCACCTAGGGCGCTGATGATGGAGGGGGTGGTCCAGCCACTTGTTTTTACCATTTACCTCCCCTTCTGGAGAGCCTGGTGGGCTCAGATGGACAGCGCAGGTGCCCTAGGAGGCAGTTTTGGCACTTTCACAGCTACCGAGGCAGTTAAAAAATGGGATAAAGTGGTCACTGAGGAAATCAATTTGGGCAATTGAGGCAAGGTTTTGGCATTTGGTCTTCACAGAGGTCTTCCAGGGTGGCATCACTATCTTCCAGTCATTTTTCACCGTGTGGGTATGCCCACATTGATCACAGGAGGTCATTTACTGCTTGACTGTCATGGATTCAGAGGACAGTTTTGGTCATTTATATTATCTTGGACATATTTTATTATTTTATTGTGCCTTGGGGATGAACTAGTAAGGATTGATGCTTCCTAGCCCCACCATGTGCTTATGTTGTCATGTCCTAGTCATCATGAGGTGGATTTTTGGCACCTATACTTCTCTAGTGGATGACATCACCCCCTTTTTGTACCATTTAGTGGGGGCGCTATCATTATGTTGGGTGATCCATGTGATATATTGTTAGCCGTTGATTAGATCTTATGATCTTTTAATCTTAGCCACTTATGTAAAAAGTGGTAGGATTGTACTCTCTCCCCATCCTATTTAAGGAGGGAGCCTCTCATTGTAAAATTCATCTAGAGATTTTTGGCTCTTGGCTCTTGGAATAAAATTCCTATCTTTTGGAGTACATGCTTGGATTGGAGTGGATGTTGGTTGTTTCGATTGTAAATGCTTTTGTCCATTGCACTGGAGAATCTATTGTAGCTATCTTGCATATTTGCCATATCTTATTTACAGGTTACGAGGACGATTTTGGACAAGTGCGAATTGGTGGGGAGGCTTGCCCTTCAAGCTTGGAAGAAGTCGTTTTGGTTTGACAGGGAGTGGTTTTGCCTTTGTGTCAACTATTCTTTGTTTATCTCTCTCTTGCTTGTATCTACCTTCAACATGTTAAACTGATTGATGCTTTGCTCCTTGGTTTTGACAGGTTAGAGGGAATCACATGTGGCTTGGGAAAATCGATTTGGCAAGAGGGCTTCAAGAATCCTCCATTTGATCTTTGGCAAAGTAATCCTCGTTTCAACTAGCATTCATCTCTTCATCCAGGTATGCTCCAAGAGGTATGATCTTCTTCTTCCTTGAATCATCCATAATTTCTAGATCATAAAAACCCTAATTGATTAAAACCCTTGTTTTTGGTTTTTCTTAAATCTACTTAGATCTAGCCTTGCTTTTGAAGAGATATTGAAAACCCACCTCTGTAGCATCCACCCCTAGTTGGATCTATAGTTTGGTGGGGATTGGCTTAAAATTGACACACTTTTCAAGGCAAAAAGCCCTCTTGAACCCAAATCGCACTTCCTAGTGAGAGGCTTGTTTGGTTAGATCTAGCACATGGGTAGGTGAGATCCCACTTGATTTACAATCGACACACTTGATAACCTACCCCCAGATTCTTACTTTGGTGAATTCTACCTTGTGGACATCATTCCATGTTTTAAGGGGTCAAAACCCCCTTTTGAATTTCTTGGCACCTCAAAACTCAAATCTACTAAGATCTAACCCTTGGATTGACTTGATTTTTGGGATCTACATAGATCGGGGTACTAGCTACTTGGATCTATAGTTTGGTGGCCATTGAACTTGATTTGGTCCACCAAACCCTCATTTTAGCCCTCCTTGAGCAAGTTGCACTCCCTTGTGAAGGTGAGTTTGTCCACTTCAAGGAGGTGGGTGGTTGAAATTTTTGGGGATTTGGAACGGCCATACCTTGAAACCTAGGTCTAGAGTATCTTTTGGTGACGATCCGCCTTGGGGGTAGCATTCCTTGTTTCAAGGGATTGTGGTCCACTTAGGGTCTGTTATCACCTATTTTGTACAAATAGTTGAAACCTTATTGAGCCGCCAGTGTTGGAACACATCAGTGTTCACTTCCAGAGTATCTGGGTTTCAGAATGCAGCAGTTAGCCAGTTTTATTTTTGAGTCGACATGACCATGGCCCCATGGGGGTTTGTAATAAAGTGTGCTAGTAGGATCTGAGTGTCTCGGTTCCCCATGACTTGATTAAGCAACTAAGGTATTCCAGGGAGTTTTTTCCCTTGTCAATTATACTTTGCCTATAGCCAAGCTATAATCGATGAGGTTTTCTCCCGCTTCCTCCAAAGCTAGAATGCCCGATTTTGAAAATTTTAGCCATGGGGGGTTATTAGAGTCCAACTAATGTATATAAGCCTACTAGACACTGTTAGAATAGGTGTCGGTCATGTCCTAGGTCCATAAAACCCTCAGAAAAAATTTCGAAAAAATTTTACCGGGTCCGTCGAATTTGGGTTTTTAATTATTTTTTAAAATTTTAATAAATTTCTCTATAGTTTATATAGAGAAATTTCAATTTGTAATATGTTAGTCATCCGGGATCCGATTTCAGTGATTGAAGGCTCCAGACTTAAGCCAAAAATCATTCATGATCCCCGGACCAGCTAACCCTAAGTTTCAGACAATTATTTGGCCTCATAATTAATATTTTCTCAAAAAATCAAAAAATGAGAAATATTAATTAGAATATTCAAAAAATAATAAATTGGAGATAATTTAAATCTCTCCAAAAAAGGCCAAATTGAATAAAGTAAAAGTCAAAATGACATGGCAAAAAGCATTTATGATGATTGGAATCTTCACCCACCTGATTCAGATCAGTTTCGGAGCACTGGGAGTGATCTACAATTGAGAAAATCGCCCACCTTCATGCAAATTTGTTTTTGTGATTTGGCAATTGATTAATGGGTTGTTGGATTATGAAATCAATGCATGTGGGGCTCCTTCCTCAAATTATGGGCTCCAAACTCAAGTTTAAAGATGAGTTAAGACTCCAAGCTCGATTTGGTTGGTGTTGACATGGATTTGATTGGTTTTTGATGGAGTTTTTGGCTCTCTTCATCACCAATTCGAATTAGGGTTTTAGCATTGAGTTTTGTTATATAAGAGAGGCCATTTGGGCTTTCTCTTCATGGAGATTTGTGCAAAGAAACTCTGATGAAATTGTAAGCATTCTTTTGTTAATAAAATTATTAAGACTTTGGAGGTCCATGCTGGAGCTATTGGCATTGTGGTTTCATCTTGTAATTTGGTGATATTCTCTCACTCTATCTTTCTTGTTGCAAATTATTATTCATTGTATGCCTTGTGAGGACTAACAATCTAGTACAATAGGCATTTGATCTAGTTTGTTGCTTGAGAATATTGTTTTGCAGAGATCATCAAAGGTGAATATTAGCTTGGGATCAAGCTCATCTTCATTAATCAAGAGCTTTTACTATTTAACGCCTTCATCTTGCAGGTTCTTCAAGTAGTTTTCCATTTTAAGAGAGAAACACAAAGATATCAAGGATTTCTTATCTCCTCCATCAACTTTTCAACAAAAAACTTTCTCATTTGTTACTAGATCTACCATCCAAACTGTGGATTTCTAAAGCCTCATCCCTCTCCAAGTTTGAGACCATTGCTTAGTTTGCCCTTGCTTTTGGCATCCTTGGCTTTTTGCCTTCTTGTTTGCCTCTTTCTCTCTTCTCCCATTCCAAGATTTGCTTCTCTTCCCATTCACTCCTCCTCTTTCCCAAGTTCTTCTTCTCCCATTCGCTCCCCTACCTTTTTTCATCACTTCCTCCTTTCGTCCACCTTCACAAAATCAACAAAAGACAAGTTAAAAGTTAGAATTTGTTCAAGATAGTTGTTTGCTTTTATGAAAAGTTAGTTTAGGCCTTGTTAAGACCTCATTTAGGGCTTGCACTTGATCAAATTTTTGTATTTTTGCAATCTCATTCAAAAGACATAAAAATTGCATTATATATAGTTCATTTTTTTTGTGTTGTAGATCTCTTTCCTATAATTTTTAGAAATTGTTTGCTTGCTGGTCTGTTTTGTTATTTTTATAAAATAAAAATAAAATCTCATGCTTTGTATTGCATAGTTAGGGTCTAGTTCTTATCATTTAGTTTCCTATTTTGCATTTGTTAGCCTTAGTTAGATCTCAATAAGTTGCATTTTATTAATAGTTTCATCCATTGGAAAAGGTTAGTTTAGAAGCATTTTAATCATATTCCATATTAGTATAGCTTGCATAGTTTAAATTTCCAAGTCTCCTTGTTAAAAGATAGAAATTTTTTCATAAAAAATCTTAAAATTTTTACATCTTAGATCTCATTTCTAGCATATTTAGGGCACTTTTCGTTCGCTGGTCCGTTTTCCCCTCTTAACATTTTTGAAACATTTTTTATGTCATTCTATGCTTTAGATCTCTTTTTGCAAATATAGACTTAGTTTCAAAGTTTATTTGAATTTTCTAACGCTAATGGGTGTATGAGTTTGTTGGCTTATCCTTGTGGTAGGATTGTGGGAAGAAAAAGATTTTTGAATCAAAAGATCAAACCAAAGAGAGAAGAGGAAACCAAGCATCATAAGACAAATTTTAAGATACATCTTCTTATCTTTTGTAAAAGCCATTAAGGGCTTCAAGCTTTCAATTTTCATAAGTTTGTTCTAGTATCCATCAAAGACCTTTCAAGGAAGTTTCCTTAAGGCACTTGTAAAAAATTAATAAAGTTTATAGTGGAGAGGTCCTCCACTCTTTGGTCTTCTTCCCCATTTGAGGAGGAGTGTTGGGTTTTGTTGGATTGGTTTAACTTAGATCTTTTTTCAATTCTCGTTTTAGATTAGTTTGTTTTACTTTATCGCTTCTCTTCCAAGCCTTGACCAGAGAATAGCTAATTTTGGGATTGCATCCCAAAGGCCACATAATTTTGTGGTAGCTTCTCGTTCCCCCATGAGCTTCTTGTGGACACCCAGCTAGCTGGGAGGTTTCCAAGACTGGTGGCTTCTAGTGGTTGACCTTGTTCGGAAGTTGATCCCACCTGTAGTGTAAATTTTGCTTGGTAGAACACTAGATATTTCCATTATATCATTTTATTGTGCAAGTGGTATGTTAGCAGTATTGCCATTGATTTGAGCTATTACATGTTTTGAATATCACAAAGTTTCAATATCTTGTTTACAAACTGCTTCTTGCTTCTTAAAATGAACAAAGTCTCTTGAACTTGGCCAAATCCAAGTCAAGAGCACGCTCTGTCGGAGAGCATCTTTTAGTCTTGCATCTTTCCCTACATTAGGCATTTGTTAAATTAGCAAGTCTCTTGAACTGTGGTCATAAGATCAAGTCAAGAGCGCTCTCTGTCGGAGAGTTGAACAAAGTGCTCTTAAGTAAAACTTTTCAACCCACACACCCCTTTAATAAATTTACTTTTGGTTGATCGTCCAACACCCGTATGCTCTGCCAATCGGAAACGGTTGGGCTAGTACTCAGAAAGGTGGAAGACTTGTTAAATTCATAAGTGATAACTAATAAAACTTTCATCCCCATAACCAACCAATCCGGAGTTGATCGATAAGATAATTTCAGTGGGTAATCTCTTAGTGGGGGCGCTGGGATTCCATGTTCAGCCTCTAGTTTGCTGGTTAGCATTGCGCGACCTGGCTAGAGCACTGGGTGGCCCGACATGTCCTTGAACGGAGGCACTTGATATTGTCTTTTCCGGACTTTCTCTTGAATATCCTTGGTTTTAGCCTAATAATCAAGAACATCTAAAACACTTAAAATTTACCAAGAACAATTTCAAAACGTTCTCACAAACAGCTACTTTCGACTTATTCTTTCAGCATCACAAGTACTTTATTTTGACTCCATTTGGCACTGGTCTTTAATATTTCTCACATATCTTTGAATCTGGACCATATGTCCTTGTCATTTGTTTAAACTCTATCTTGTGGATGCTTTGCTTCAATTTCTAAGTCAAAGTATTTGGTTATCTTCTGAATTTGTAATCTTGTGAATTTTGCAACGTGGATTGCGTGTTTAATTTTGTTCTAGTCATCATTCAAAAAAAACTCTTAAACAACACCCATCCGCATCACAACACAAAAAACATTTAAACACACAAAGAGCCTTAGACAACTCTTTAATAGGGACTACCCCCCTTGGCTTCGTTAGGAGTTTTGCCTAAACGGAGGAGCTGGGATTCAGGTGACAGTACCTGGCTCATTGCTTGCCCCCAAGGCCACACCTTTCCCCACTTTCCAGTGAGGGAGACAGCTTTCAAAAGGTTTCTGCTGCTGGTGTGCAGTTTGGCGGACAACAGGGTCATTTCATGAAAACCTATATCTAGCAAGATCCAACCATTAGATCTCATTTAGCCCACTTGACTTGGCTCCTAGGTGTCCCGATCTACACTTTGACATACCTTTTGATCCCATTAGCCCATCCAGCAAGGCACTAGTCCTCCTCAAAGCAAGTCGCACTCCTTGGAAATTGTGTCAAACCCTAGATCTAGTACATGGGTACTTCTAGAATCAACTTAGATCTATAGATCTAGTCATTACCTAACCTCTAGCACCAACATCACACCTAGTTTCACCTTGTGGGCCCACTTAAAGCCATTTCAGACATCCCAAGAAAATAGGACCCACTTGTGTAAACATATGGTACTACACCCAATTATGTGGCCTAAACCATACATAGGTTGAAACACTAACAATCTCTCAAACCACCTTCAACCATACCTCAACTTCTAGGTCCACTTACCCTTGCATTGGTTTCCGTAACTCATCATTTATTTATCCTTAGAAACCTTTGTTTGGGTCCAATCAACTGTGATTGGTTATAGGGTCTCCCCCTAGGTCTTGTTACACCCTGACCTAAAGCGAAGAGTGCCTCGGTTGACGTGACTCCCACGTTGCATTGGGAACCGTGGCATCTCTTGGGTCACCTCTTTAGTTGCCTGTCTCCTCTACCGTCCCGGATGGGATACCACTAGGGGCAACTACAAGTTGCGTGATAACAGGCCCCATTAGGGAATTTTCCAGTTTGCACTTATATAAATAAGAGGCTTGTGCACCTCATTAGCTCATTCACTCACTTAGGAAGTGTGCATCACTTGGAGGAGGCAAATTTCGCATCACTTGAAGGAGGAAGCTTATTTGGGGCATCTACTTGTGAAAGATACTTTCACATTCTTTCTCTTTCTTTATTTGTACTTTGATCTCAGAATTATCATCTCTCTGCGAAGGTTGCTGGGTTTTCTCCCATTTGGGTTTCCCAGGGTAAATTCTGTGTTATTGTTTTGTGCTTTGTCTTACTTCTAGTGATCTTGGTAATGCATTTATGTTTTATGCTATGAATGTATGAAATTCAACAGAAAAGTCATCATCCATCACTTAGGAAAGGGACAACCCGATCCTAAAACCTCTAAGTGCCATGTGTACCTCCATATGTGTGTGAGCAAGGGGTCACTTATAAATACCTAGGCATTATCAACATGTGTCATAACAAGTGTTATACCATGCAAAATACTAGAGCACTCATTTGCTAAGGGTTCAACCCACATTTAACTTAAGGAATGTATCCAAATATGAAGAAAAGACATGAAATAATTAACAATCACAATCTTCTAATGACTTATCCAATTCTTATCGTGAGTCAACCCCAGCTCAGACCATAACGATAAAACAGGTTGGGTTATTCTGGCAGTGCATCAAACTTGCTGCTGGCAAGTCATACTTGCTAGCTGTGAGTTTGACTCGTGAGGGTCATCTGAAGTTTTTCACAAATTTTCTGGAATGAAATGATACTATTTTTTAATTTTTTTTTTGTCATCCAAGTTTTTCCTGTATTTTTATGGTGCCCAAGTCAAACTCTTACTCTGGTCTTTTTAATTTGTTTGCTGACCTGAGCTTTATTACAATGGTTGGAACACATTAGCAAAGATGTCAGTTGAATGGCTACACATTTTCTGTGAATGGTTTTTAAGGATCACTATTTGTTGAAGCTAGATTTGATTGATATGATACCTTATATTTTATTTGGCTGTTTGACAGCGCTGGGAAGAGTCTTGTTGCTGAGGTGGTGTTGTTGAGAAGGGTTATATCAAGTGGGAAGAAGGCATTGCTTGTATTGCCATATGTATCTCTTTGTGCTGAGAAGGTACAGTATTTTATATACATGTTCTTCTTTCTTGTTTAACATTTAGTCTTCCTGTTACTGTAATACAAATGATCATTATAAGAACTGGAGAAGCACATAGTTTGTTTGTTTTTCTTTTCTCATGATTACGTTTCTCGTTTGGTTTAAAGCATTACATCTTAGCCATATATGCCTCTTGGAGCACAAAAGATAAGGTTGTGGAAATTCTATATAGTATATATATGCTCTTCTTTGTTTTCTATTATTTAGCTTGCCTTTTAGTGTGATAATGGTACTGTGTAGGAACCTGAGCAATATTATTAGTTGGAGTTTGTTTTCCTGTATCATATTTCTCATTTATTATTTTCTTTGTTGCAACAGACTGAACATCTTGAAACACTTTTGGAGCCATTTAACAAGCGTGTTCGTAGCTTTTATGGAGTCCAAGGCAGTGGAACACTACCTAAGGACACTTCTGTTGCTGTTTGTACGATAGAGAAGGCAAATTCACTTGTAAATAGATTATTGGAGGAGGGTCGTCTTGCTGAAGTTGGAGTTATGGTGATTGATGAACTCCACATGGTAGGTTTAGTATATTTTCTAGTTATATTTATATTTTGTTAGCTTTTACCAACCATTTAGTATTGAATGATTCACCCCTTTGGCATCCAGCTCTTGTTTTTTCTGTATGCTTTTATCGCAAATCAAGATAAAGGTTATGCTTTATTATTACCAAATTCCTTTTTTCTTTTAAAGTAAGCTGGGTATATTTATTCATATATACAATAAACAGTACAACCACTTTAGAGGTTCAACCGTAAAACTACCGGTTGAATTCTCCATAATTCGAAAGAAACATATGTTGGATGGCTTGAGGCCATATTATAATAAAAAATGAGTATTGATCCTAGACATGAGTTTATCCAAGCTTAAACTAAATTGTATAAAGCATAAAATAAAAAATAACACAGAGGATAGCAGGAGACTCGAGATCAGTCATCCTCGTCGATGAGGAGGGGATGTCTTCTGCAGACCTATTTTTCTTCCGTTTCTCAGGTTCCTCAGCAGCATTGACAGCACCAGCATCACTGGCTTCCTCTTGTTCCTCTCCCTCTGAAGCATCGACAGCTTCAGCCTCTTTCAGTTCATAGCTCAAATTTCCTTAACCATAGCCTCATACCATCTGTCAATTTTTTCACCTTCTTATGCAAAGTTTTTCACATATCTCAAGAGGGGAGCGCATATCTCCATAAGTTGGGCGAATTCACACGTGGCAGCCCATTATTGGAAGGTGGATATCCCAAGGTGAGGGTGCATCTCTTTATGGAGTGGTGGCGCCATCTCTTTGATATCAATCTCTCTGATTACTCAATCAGCCTTTTCAATCTGCCATTTCTCTCATGGATGCGCCCTCATGATCTTCATGAGCTCATGCGCCCTCTTGGGCTCTCATTTACTATTTAAGCAAGGCCCATTTTGATTGTCAAGAGATGGAATGTGGAACCTCTACTCTGATGTGTAATTTCATTATTGAATTTCTTTATGAATAAAAGGATTTGGAGGTCTATTACGGTTTCTTGGGCTCAAGTTTGATGATCATTGTCTCATGTACTTTCTGAGGCAACTTTTGAGATTTTTTGCATTTTGCTTTTCTTGTCAATCATTAGCCTTTGAAGGGTTAGTATTGATCGATAAGAGTGAGTAAAAGAAGTTTCTTTTCTCATTTAAAATAGAGAATTCACATGTTTAAGATAGGGAATTCACATGCTTAGAAGTCCTTTATGTATGCTCTTCTCATCTTCGATCTAAGTTTTTACTAATAGATTTGACAAGTTGCTTGGAAAGTGTAAGGGTTTTCTTGCAGGTGCTTCAATTTGTATTGATGGAGGAACTAGTTTGCTTCTTTTATTCTCCAAATTCTTTCTGAAGAAGACATAGTCCCTCTCGATGCCACCGGAATGACTCCATCCCCCAAGTTCAAAGGGCTTGACTTTCCACCTTCTCTCCCTTCTTAAAAATTCACCTTTCTTTGGTTACGGTTACTCATATGCTTAAATTAAATAAGTTTGTTTTTTAAAAGAATATCTAAAGGGCCGATTTATTTAAGTATATTGCTAGATCTAAGTTTAAAGCTTCATTTTGAGTAGATCTAGGTTGCTTAAGTACTTGTGCATACTTCCAATCTTTCAATACTTAACCCTTTTTTATGCCTTTAACGTCTATTTGGGCACATTTGCTGCATTCAGGTTGCTGGTTTTATACGTTTATCGCAATGACAAGAGGAAGTGTTGCCAGAAAATCAAAGATCTAAAGCCATCCAAGGCTTCTAGGAGCAATACTCTTCTATCTTGTCTCATTTCTAAAACTTGTAAAGCCTTTGGATCCGAATCTATAAGGATCAAGGCATCCACCTGGTAATTTGTAAAATAATATTAAAAGCAAGTGGGCTACCCAACGCCCACACCCCATCCCCCTTGGGGGAATTCATAGTCTTTTTTTTTCATGGTGTGATTTTTCTAACATGTTTGCTTTATTTCATCAACACAAGCACACACTCCGTCCTAACGGGCTGTATAGTTAGTTTTATTTATCTTTCGTTCTTCGCAAGCAAAATAAATACTAACCAAGCATTGCTCTCTCTTAGTATGCTCTCTCCCTCACTTCGGTGTTGGATGATTATAAAAGAGACTCGTTGCTTTAGTAATTAGTTTCACACATTACTTTTGTTTCTTTTATAGTCTTAAATTGGAACGAATAATTTTGTTGCAACTCCCGTATGCTCTTTCCCTCTATGGGCCTTGCTTGATCGCTGGAAAATTAGAAATGAATTTGTAACACTCTTTAATTTTCAACATCTTAATTTAAACAACTCATCTTAATAAAAGCAATTCCCCTCAAACATAACGGAAATGCAACGTTGATGAAGTTTCCCTTTTGTGGGCAAACTTTGCAAGGAAAGCAGGAACAACTAGAAAGTGACCACAGGGCCTCGTTAGGATGCACACTCGTTTGGTGTAGTGTTGGACATGTTAAAGTTCATACATTCATAGCATAATAATTCAATTGCATAAACAGGATCACTAGAAGAAAGAACAAAGCACAAAACAATAACAACAGAGTTTATCCTGGGAAACCCAAACGGGAGAAAATGAGGTTCAGATGCGAACTTCTCTCTCTCCAAGTGATGCGAACTTGAGTGAATGAGTGAGTGTGATAATGAGGTGACTTTACTTCTTATTTATACAAGTGCCAAAACTGGCTTTTACCCTAATTGAGTCGACTTCTCTATTTGACTGGGTTGACTTCACTTGGGGGGCAATTAATAATTTAATTTTTAATCTTTTCTTTTGCTTCTTTTCACCAGAAGGTTTACATTGATTCTTTCAAGGGTTTACATAGTTAATTACATCAAATTCATCTCCCTTAGGAGGTACAATCAAGTACAATAGAAATACAATAAATGATATCTTCCAAAGTTGCACAAAATCCAACACTCCCTCTCAACGAGGAAGGTATTCTTCGGTCTTAATCAACATCATGGTTATTTGGGTTTCATCTGTACATCTATACTGTCTCCATCATCTCTATACATACTGAAGGTTGTCAACACAGTCTTAGTCCTTCGAGAAGTGTCTTCATGCATCAACTTCACGAGTCCTTCGGTGAGTCCAGGAGAATCACTCAATCCTGGATATATGAGATATCAGCTATACCATCTCTGTTATACCCTTTTCTACCTGTTTGTCTCATCTGTCGATGGGATTTCTCCCATACCTGGCTAGGATCCCAGACGAGCAAATGGGCACGACCATCTACTACCTGTTCGTCTCATTTGTCGATGGGGTCCTCCCATACTTGGCTGAGAACCTGAACGAGTAGAGGTACCTATGCAATCACACAGCCATCTACTACCTGTCCGTCTCATCTGTCGATGGGATTTCTCCCATACCTGGCTGAGAACCTGGATGAGTAGAGGCACCTGTGTGAACCCGACCATCCACTACCTGTTTGACTCATTTGTCGATGGGATTTCTCCCATACCTGGCTGAGCACCTGGACGAGTGAAGGTACCTGGGTGAAAGCAGGGCAAGTATCTCGATGTCATCTTTCCATCTCAAGGAGGGACACATTCTCTTCTATTCCTAGTCTTCCGCAAAAATATTCGAACTTCACTTTGGGAAGAGGCTTGGTGAAAACTGTTATCACCTAAACTGTAGTTACCCCTATGGATGTATCCACTCATAGATGGCAATAGGGAAGGGCAACTCAAAAGGTGCAATCACGATCACCTCAACCTCCAATATATGGTTGTCACACCAGTCGAGGCAACCTTCACTTTATGTTATCTAGTCCAGACAACAAAGGGGGAGACCCGATCTACTCCCGACAGGAGAGATCAAAACCAAGACACCAAATCAAGTTAATTCTAAGTGAAGTAAGGTGTATGGTTTATCCTAGACCTTAGGATGAAGTCACAAGACAAGTGAGGGGTTCAATGAGTATAGCTTTGGTTCATTATTGATGTGAGAGTGACTTATGATTTGTGAAATAGGATCCAGGATTAAAGTACTAGTTCAATGTGAGAAAATCCACTGCCTTGGGAACCGTGTCTAATGCAGGGTAGTTTATGGGTTGAATTGGGGCTAACTAGGACAAGTGACAAGCTTGATCATGATACATGATGACATCAAAGGGTTTAGTTCACCACACAAAGGTCAAACCACCAGTTAATCCAACAATCTAGGAAAGTCGAATTGACTTGGAGAGAAACCAGTGCCTTGGGAATTGGGATAATGGAGTCAAAGTAAGGTTAAAGTGTAGTTAAGGACTCCTATTGCATGAGACAAGTGGGCAATTAAAGACTTGATGGATGAATAGGTCTAGATCTAGAGATTTAATGTTTTGACCTAAGTGGACCACAATCCCTTAAAACAAAGAATGCTATCCCCAAGGTAAGATTTGACAAGGTGACCTACTAGACCTAGGTTTTTAATTATGCCCGTTCCAAATCCACAAAAATCTCATATACCCATGTCCTAGAAGTGGACCAACTCACTTCTCCAAGGTGGTGCGACTTTACCCAAGGAGGCTAAAATGTGGGATAAATGACTCAAGACAAGTCCAATGGCATCCAAACTTTAGATCCAAGTAGTTTAAGCAAGTGAGAGTATGGATCTACAATTTCATGGCAATCTAATGGCTAGATCTTACTAGATTTGAGTTTAAAGATACCAAGTGGTCCAAAATGGGGATTAAATCCCTTAAAATGTGGAATAGGGTCCACAAGGTAGAAATCAGAAAAGTGACAATTTGGGGGTAGGTTATTGGATGTGTAGATCATGAAACAAGCGGGATCTCAACTACCCACGTACTAGATCTAGGTCAACCCACCAAACTAGGAAGTGTGCCCTTGCTTGGAGAGGCTAAATGCCTTGGGAAGAGGGTCAAATGGAGGCCAATCCTCACCAAACTATAGATCCGGGATGCCGTGGATACTATAGAGGTGGGTTTTAAATATCTTACCCAAGAAGCCACCAGATCTTACTAGATCTGAAAAAATGTAAAAATGAGGGTTTGAAGAAATAAGGGTTTTATCAATTTATGAGCTATGTCAATGGATTGGATCAAGATAAGAGAAACAAACCTGTGGATCTTACCCAGGTAACCTTGTAGATGCCTTGATAATGATGATCTATGCAAACCTGATCAATTTGAGAAGCTTTGAGGTAGTTTTCTATGCAATCGATTTAGTCCAAGAAGCCAATGCACCTTCCCTCCTGCACAACAAACGTCAACAATATCAGATTTGATGTAATCAAGAGAGAAGACTAATGCCACAAGAGAAGTAACAGAAAGATAACATAGATCACAATGATACTAATGATAACCCTTGATACAAGCAAATGCCAAGAAAGTCGATTTGAAGAAGCCTTGCAAAATCGCCCTTGTTGAAGTCGCCCTCCTGTAGACAAGACAATGATTTCCAAAATAGATAGATCTTACCACAAATTCCAAATGCTAGGTTGCAATAGACTTTCCAATCACCATCTAAGAACACCAGATGCAAAGGAGACCACAAGAATTTCCACAAGGAAGTTTTTCTATACCAATAATCCAAGAGCCAAAGACCCCTTACAATGAGAAGCTCTCTCCTTTAAATAGGAAGGAGAGGCATCAAAATCCTAACCACTTTTTGAATGAGTGGCTAAGATTAAAAGATACAAATGTCTAATCAACGGTTGAGATGAGCTCAACAATAAAATACATGGATCACTAATAAAATATAATATAAGTGGACAAAATCGCCCTAGAAGAGGGGAATCCCACCAAATCATGATGACAAAATATAATAGGAAGCTTATGGTGGGTCCAAGGGGTAATTTTAGCCACCCTTGGTCAATCCCCATAGCACAATAATAATAAAATAGTCATCAATATACCAAATCGTGCCTCTATGGTCAAATCGTAGGCCTCAAAAGACCTCATTACATATCCTTTAGTGCCAATTGCATCCCTTAATTTCACCTTGTGGGTCCACATTAAGCCATTTCACATATCCCAAGAAAGTAGGACCCACTTGTGTAACACATGGTACTATATCTTATCATTATAACTAATCATGTGGCCTAAATCATACATTGGTTGAAACACTAATCATTTCTCAAACCACCTTCAACCATACTTTAACTTCTAGGTCCACTTAACCTTGTATTGGTTTCCATAACTCATTATCTACTTATCCCTAGGAACCTTTGTTTGGGTCCAATCATCTTTGACTGGTTATAGGGTCTCCCCCTAGTCTTGATTCACCTTGACCTAAAGTGAAGAGTGCCTTAGTTGACGTGACTCCCACCTTGCATTGGGAACCGTGGCATCTCTTGCGTCACCTCTTTAGTTGTCCATCTCCTCTACCGTCCCAGATGGGATACCACTAGGGGCAACTACAAGTTGTGTGATAACAAGAACATCTGTAGTCTGGTCATCTGTCGGCATGTACTGTAACTTGACCACACCTTTCTGCACCACATCACGTATGAAGTGATATCGAATCTCTATATGCTTTGACCTGTCGTGAAATGCAAAATTCATTGACATCTGCACACAGCTCTGGCTATCATAGTGAATCACGGTCGGCTTTGGAATCTAGCCAAACAACCTTGCCAGGAGTTTACGAAGCCAAATTGCTTCTCGAGCTGCTGTACTAGTAGCGATGTACTTGGCCTCTGCAGTACTAAGTGCTACCGAGTTTTGCTTCCTGCTGCACCAGGAAATAACTGCGGAACCCAAACTAAAGCAACATCCGGAAGTACTCTTCCTATCTGCAATGCATCCAGCACAATCTGAGTCTGTAAACACCTGCAATCTCATGTCGCATTCTGAAGCATATTTCAGGCCATATCCTACAGTGCCACGCAAGTATCTGAGCACTTGCTTTGCAGCAATCCAGTGAATCTGTCTTGGCTCGCTCATGAACTGGCTAAGAGTATTCATAACAAAGCATATATCTGGTCTGGTGTTTGTCAGATACATCAAGGACCCAATCAGCTGGCGATACATAGTAGGATCAATTAAATCTGAATCTGAAGCATAATCTCTTAGCTTCTTCAAATGTGCATCCATCGGAGTGGCCATGGACTTGTAGTCCATCACTCCGAATCTCTTTAGTAAATCTATGGTGTACTTTCCTTGGCCTAGGAAAATCTCTTTCTGCCTCTGCCATACTTCTAATCCCAAGAAGTAATGCATCAATCCAAGATCCTTCATTTCGAACTGGAGAACAAGGGTTATAAAGTGCCATGTGGAGCATCATGCCCCTCTGCATCCTGCAGTGTGTGTTGTGCCCATCTAGGTCTTTTTCGACCTGTCACATCTCTGGGGATATCAACTGGATCTATGGGATCGATAGGTTCATCCTTTTCTACTGACTCCCTCTGAACTGGAGGGGGAGATGATCTCATCTCCTTTGGTTCTAGCATTTCTGCATCATCAATCTCCATATCTGATCCTCTGCCTTTCCTGACAGCCATTTCTTCTTCAAAGGTCACATCCCTACTGAATTCAATCTGTCTGGATCCTAGAATGTAAATTCTGTAAGCTCTTGAAGACTCACTGTATCCCACAAAGGTACCCTTCTTGCCTGAAGGTTCTAACTTTGATCTTTTCTCTTTGGGCACATGTATGTAGACTGGACAACTAAAGATCCGGAGATGGCCCACTTCTGGTTTCACACCTGTGAATGCTTCTTCCGGAGTCATGTTCTTCAATATCTTATGTGGACATCTATTCTGTACATATACAGCTGTTCTGGATGCTTTTGCACACAAGAACATTTGAAGACTCTGGTCATGTATCATAGCTTTGGCTGCCTCCACAATTGTACGATTCTTTCTTTCTGCAACCCCATTTTGTTGAGGGTTGTAGGGAACTGTGAGCTCCCTCTTAATTCCTGCTTCTTTGCAAAAATCATTGAATTTTGTAGAGGTATATTCTCCACCATTATCGGATCTAAAAGTCTTGATCCTCTTTTTTGACAGATTCTCAACTTGTGGTTTAAACTCTTTGAACTTGCTGAGCACTTCCTCGGATTCTTTTGTCTTGAGAAAGTATATCCAAGTCTTTCGTGAGTAATCATCAATAAAGGTGATATAGTAATGATAACCACCTAATGACACAACTGTCATGGGCTCGCACAAGTCAGAGTGTACTAGATCCAAAATCCCTTTGGATCTACTCTCGCTATCTGGAAAAGACTTCTTGGCATTCTTGCCAAGTGCACATCCTCTATAGGTTCCATCATGGTCTACCTGGAGCCTTGGCAAACCTATTACGGTGTTCTTCAGAACTAGGAGAGCGCGATAGTTTAGATGAGCTAACCTTCTATGCCATAACTCGCCCATGCTTGCAGCATCATGTATTAGGGCTTGGACTGGAGAAGTGTTTAGTCTATACAAGCTCACTTCTCTTATGCCAATAACCTTGGCTGTGCTCATGCTTGAGTTCTTGTGCCAAACAAGGACTGTCCCTTCTGAGAAAGCTACTTTATAACCCTTGTCCTCCAATGCTGAGATGGAGACAAGATTTCTTTTCATACCAGGTACGTGGAGTACATCACTTAGGCGTAATGTATCATTTGATTCTAATTGAAGGGTGGTAGCTCCAGATCCCTTCACAGTGTAATTTGCATCATCTCCAAGTACAACACGGAGATGTGAATCTTTCTCAATTAATTCTGAAAGATTCTCTCTATAACCTGTCATGTGTCTAGATGCACCACTATCTATGAGCCAAGTGTCACTACTGGTAGGAATAGTACCTGATAGTGCTGATATGAATAGAAATTCCGTGTGATCTTCATTCTTTTGCTTCTTGTGATGATCTTCTTCTACATCAGCAGTGGATGCTTCATGCTTCCTTTTGATTTGACTTCGACAGCTACTGGCGTAATGCCCATACTTCCAACACCTATAGCATTGAACTTGAGATACATCCTTCTTCTTCTTTTGTTCTTGATGGGGACTTGATCTCCTTTATTGGTGCTTGTGTTTATGGAACTTCTTTCCTTTTCCCTTACCATTCTTGGTATGAGAAACAAAAGCTTGAGTCTCTTCAGTTTGATTGCCATGGAGTCTTTGACGTGCTGCGATCCTTGTCTCCTCCTGAGAGCAATCCGCCCAAAGCTTGTCAAACTTTGTTAGTTTGGATCTACCACTTATGCTTTGGATAAAGGACTCCCATGATGGTGGAAGACCATTTAAAGTGTGGAGGACAAGCTCCTTATCGCCAATAGGATCTCCACTGGTGCTGAGCTTGTCTCTGAGTTCTGCAATCCTCATAAAGTATGAGGCAATGGATTCCGACTTTGCTATCTTCATATTTGAGAGTTGGTTTCTCAAAGTCATGGATACATTTAGGCTAGTGTGTTCAAACAGCTTCATAATGGTCTTGAACATTTTCCTAGCATTCTTCTTTCTTGAGATTTGAGGAACCAGATGGTCTCTCACGGAATCCACAAGAATCCTTCTTGCTTTAGCATCATTCTTCCTCCATCGAGATTTATCCTCTTCGGCTTCTGGTTTGGGGGCCTTCTCATTTACATATAGTAAGAGATCATTTTCTTCTAGGAGTAGAAGAACCCTAGACTTCCAGGAGATAAAGTTGGAGGCTCCTTCCAACCGATCTTCAACCTTCATCCCAATCATCTTGATTTGCAGATCTGGTTCAAAAACCCTAGCAAGAGCTAGGTCAAAAATGAAAGTTCTCGGAATTGAATTCCGTCTTCACCAATGGATTAGTCTTGCCAAAAGCGAAATTCCTATGGCTCTTTTTCTCCAAAATGGTGGGTGAAGACTTCACAAAATGAAACCCTAATTCTGGCAGGGTTCCGACAATGCTTCAGCAATGGCTTCTTCTAGAATGGCTCTGATACCATGTTAATTTTCATACATTCATAGCATAAAACATAAATGCATTACCAAGATCACTAGAAGAAAGACAAAGCACAAAACAACAACATAGAGTTTATCCTAGGAAACCCAAATGGGAGAAAACCCAGCAACCTTCGCAGAGAGATTATAATTCTGAGATCAGAGTACAAATAAGAAAAGAGAAAGAATGTGAAAGTATCTTTCACAAGTAGATGCCCCAAATAATCTTCCTCCTTCAAGTGATACGAAATCAGCTACCTCCAAGTGATGCGCACTTGCTAAGTGAGTGAATGAGATAATGAGGTGCACTAGCCTCCTATTTATACAAGTGCAAAACTGGAAAATTCCCTAATGGGGCCAACTTCACCTGGGGGCAATAAATAATTTAAATTTAATCTTTTTATTTGTTTCTTTTGCACCCCAAGGCTTACATTGATTCTTTGATGTGTTTACATTATTGATTACATAAAGTTCTTCTCCCTTAGGAGGTATAAACAAGTACAATGAAAGTACAATAAAATATAATGAATAATATCTTCCGAAGTTGTACAAAATCCAACAGTTAGCACACAAGATGTAGCCTTTAAAACCCAAGCAAGATAATAAAATCTGCGGGGAAATTGATGCAAATTTTAAGAGTGTTATTTAATGTGCCACTAATAACACCCGGTGAGTCTACACAATCATATACTGTATTACAACATCGAGGCCAACCAACAGGAGTAAATCCTAGGTTTGAGAATGCCTCTCACACACTAAAGAGCCGAGGCACAAGAAACATGGAGTCATGGCATACTCAGGGGTCACTGGGGGAAGGGGTCCTCAAGGCCACATATCAAGGTCTCAGTCAGGAAAGAGCCAAAATGGATGAGTCGGATGGGTGGAAGGAAGTGACAAGTGGAACCAATGTTAGCTTCCTACAAGATGAATGACCAAGTCTATACCAAAAATGGGGACAAGAACCAGTGTGCATATACATGAATCTACTGAAAAAGGTGGACTGACCTCACCACGGGCCATAAGTATCACAGTAAAACATGAGATCACCAAGTCATCCATCATACATCTAGTCCATGTACTATCATAAATAAACAACCCTCAAAGCAAAAACATGAGCATCTACCATAGAATGATATACCTGTTGCTGAAGGTGGATCTGGAACTCAATCTCTGCTGTATACGGGCAAGAAGTGGCAAACCAGTTGCAATCTATACTAATCTCATCACAATATGGCTAAGTTACCCCTCTCAATGGGGTCGTGCAAAGGTAGGAAAGGAAGAAGGCCCCTGCAATCACTGCTCCGTAGTAGCTCTAGACCATCAAGACACATACTGTCCCATCTGCAATCTCTGCTCATCTCTGCTTCGGGCAATCTCAATACAAAAGATGCCCCCTCTAATGCCATCTGATCTCTGATCTGGAAAAAAAATGTAGTATGGTCCCTGACCACACAATCTATAGCATGGTAGCTCCAGCCAACATGGATGTGATAACAACACTAAAGATGCCAGATTAGTCAAATAAAAGCTCTAAACAAATGATAACCTTTAATATTGAAAATCTACTTTTTGGAACACTTAACTAAAGGCAAGATTTGAGAAGTTAGATCTATACAAAAAATGATGAAAACTTTTCAAGAACACTTAGATCTAACTTATAAGAAATGCATATTAAGATAAGTAGTCTGTTGGTTTAATCTTAAGGGTAAATTACTTAGACCTAATATGCATAGGGTAACCAAGAAAAATTTAGAGGTTAAATGAAGGATAGAGGGATAGAAATCAGCTAAACAATGGGAACTTTTGGGCAATGGAGTTTGCAGGTGGACAACGGAGGGACTATGTTCTTCCGAAAGAGCTTGATGAGATGGAAGAGTCAACCTACATCAACCATTACTTCAAACGAGATCACGTGCACAGCTTAGAATACTGCAACCAAATGTCACATCTGGTATAACCTACCCTAGAGATTATAATAGCATGTATATAAACAAATAAAACATACAAATCCTAGATCTCTATGCATATATAAATAAGAGAATAAAATAAGTAGACTAACTTGCTTTGCTCTCTTCTATTGATTAACAATAATCCTTCAAAGGCCGGTTTTAACAATAAAGGAAAGTAGCATGAAACTGATACAGAGTACCTCAAAAACACAACGATGATCATCCACACACTGATGCACTACTCCATAGATTGCCTCCATAGCCTCTTATTCCAAAGAGAGTAACAAATTACATTAGCTCAGAGCTTAGACAACAATTCCACATTCTAACCATCAAGAATGAGGGAGTTTTCCTTGCTTATATAGGAAGAGAGGGTGCACGTCCCAAGGAGGGCACACCTACCACATGTGAGAGCACAAGAGAGGGCGAATGCCAAGTGTTTGAGAGAGTATGAGTGAGGACAAGTTAACTGGAAGAGGTGGGTGCCACCTCTCAAGAGTTTGGACACCCACTCAGTCAAGATTTGCCAGCTCTGATGGAGATCTTCAATCACATGCTGAATCAACAAGTTAACTTCTCTAACTTGCCCTCAACTCACCTTAGGATTGCCACCATTGAAGAGGATTGAAAACCAACTGAAACATGTCCCCTACATGTTTCCCTGATTTATGAAATGAATTTTTCCAATTTAATTTAGCTTTTATTCACTTTTTTGAGAGAAAATCATATTAAGTGATTAAAAATAATTAATTTTACTCTCAAAGTGGGTACATGGGTAAAGTGGGTGCTCTGAGATAGAAAATGAGCAACCCCATGGAAAATTACGCCTCCTAGCACAACTTTTATGACTTATTGAATATTTTCAACTAAAATAAACTGATTTTGTGGGGAAATTTTTTACTAAACGAAAAATTAAAAAACCCTAGGGAGGACTTAACGCATGTCCATAATACTCAAGAATAATGACTAGCATGATAATATACAGTAGATACTAGGCTTTAATAACGCCCTAAGACCTAACCACCAGGACAATTACTCCAGTTATGGAGGGTTGAGTGAAAAACTTGGAAATTATAAGTCACTGAAAAACAATATATAATTAACAAGGAAAAGACACTCTAGAGTAATGTATTGATGGCCAAGTTCTAGGAAAGCCAAGCAATTTACAAAAAGTCGTCATGCTACGTCATTTTATTACAATTCCCCCATAGGGGTATGGCACATGTGTGAAAAGAAAAACATTGCCCAAAAAGGCTTGGCTGGACTTTTGAACTTCTGTACATGAACAAGTAATTGTTCAATCTCTTGGCGGCTCAACTGCAAGTCCATCCTAGTGCAACTTGGGTGGTAACTAGTGGCATAGCCTTAGGAGTCTCCATGTAACTCTAGTGGAACTGAAACGATGTTCTCAGCACATGGTAGGCAACATTGTTGTTTTTGAGGGCAATTTCTCTTTGGAACATTCTAACCAAGTATGGTACTCAACTTCCTTTACTTTGGGACTGCTCTGTAACTGTTAGCACCTTGCCTACAACTACCAACCATTTCTTCCTAAATCAACTTTCAAGCCCAATTTCAGGGGGTTGTTTACCATATTTAAGCTGGGAAGAGTTTAAGGTTTTTTGTAAGATCTTAGCGAAACCCTTTTTGAAACTTTAAAACTTTACAGCTAAAAACAACGCATTTATGATAAAATATGATGCCACCTCATGGAGGACTTGTAGTATCAGGAATTCAAGATAAAAAGAGTTTTCAAAGACCTGCATGTACAATTCTATGGTCAACGTTTCATTATTCCCAAAATCATGTTTTGTATGTATTTTATCCGTTGGCAAGTTGTGCCGTAATCTATTGTTTTTCTCAACTGCTACGTTTTGCTGCCAAGATAGCGAACAAAATGCCTACATGTTGCATATCAAAGTTACTCAATATAAAAATAAAACTCTAGATTAGTGAAAAATCTGATTTTCTATATCCTTGATTTTGATGACTTGAAAGAACTTTGCTATGGTTGCCATTATAGACCATGTTATCACACCATAGTAGCAGGGCTACTATTCTTGTACAGCAGATATCTGCACATTCCAGAGCCTACATTTTTCCAGAGCATGGCTATATATTTTGGATCACTCATGATCAGAGCAGTGCATTATTCAGATTTATGTATGACCTTGTGTCAAGGCTGAGCCTTGATAGTTCAGATTTGATGACTGATGTGACCACTTATCCCATTACAGTTTCAGTTCAGTGCCTAGAGGTGTATTACAGCAGTGTTTCAGATGATACTTGATGATTATTATTATGATGATGTTGTATGATCTATGGATATGTTCTCACTGACTGTGGATTATTAGCTTGTTGATTTAGTCATGATCATGGCATGTGCTTGGTATATTATCCCTGATGTGGCAAACTGTTTAAAATGAACTGTAAATTATAAAATGGACAATTGCTTGCACATTTAGATCATTTAACAAAACTCACTGGTTTTTCACCTTACATAGATATGGTCTTTCCCGACACCAGTTGTCTGCTAGTGTAGGCTCCATATTCACTTGTCTCCATCCATACATGACCTTCCTGTTTGACTTTAAACCCTGATTTGTCTCATTTGACTTTCTAATACCGAGGACTTCCCCATTTTTCTACCTCTGTGTTTGGACCGCATCCCTGTTATTTTAGTGTCTCGGCTCTGAGTTGGTGACAGAACTTGCCTTTGGTGAGTTGGATTGTAGGCCTAAATCATTCTGGTCGGTTGTCCCGATGTTTGGCATTGGCTCGAACTCCCCCTAGTCACTTGAGATGTTGTTGGCTAAAACTGAAAGCTCATGTTCTACCTATGGAAACTTGAAAAATTCGCCCATGGAAACAAAAAAGGGAAAGAGCAATGAAAAGCTAAAAATACTCCTCGAAGAGTATAAGAAAGGTCCAAAAAAAGCAATGGTTCTTAAAAGCTATATCTAAACAATTGCTGACCTTATAAAATATGAAAAACATGCCCTGGATGCAAGCTGCAACTAGTTGTGCTTCTCAGCACATCTGAAATCCGAAGGGTTATGTAGGCCAAAAAGGCCATGGAATAAAATTGAATGATCCTAATGAACCTGGATCAACTTGATGTAGACATGATGCCTAAGTTGAATAAGCACTCTCTAAACAACTTATCCATTTGTGAGACACAGCCATCCCCCGTGTTCTTTTTGTCCAGCACAGAGTTTGTAGCTTCCCCCTTCTCCCAGTCCAAAGTATTTTTGAATTAAGTTAGACAAGTCAAACCCTTGGCCCAACCTTGCTCCTAGCCTTCATCCTTCACTAGCAGTTTGACCATGTCCAATGGGCGAGTTTGTCATTTGAACTATTGTGCAAGTAATTTTATATAACAAAGGAATATGTTAACTTGATTAATGCCACTGAATGGATTTTATACTTTGAGCTTAGCTGTGGGAATGATTAGAGAAGCATTGTGTTAGTCTACTGATGTGATTTATCCTTGATTATATATTCTTGGGATCCGTGATGATGTGGACCATGTATCGATGATTATTGATGATGATTTATGGGCCCACATGTTTGATGATGATATCATATGATGGACATATGATGCAGATGATGTTTGATCCGGCTCAGCAGGTTTATTATTACTTCAGATCAGCAGATTATACATTGTCCATATATGGTGGACCCTACAGCAGGCCCATTAGGGCAACCCAGGCTGTATGAGTACTCATTCCTAGTGGATTTGGGTCTTCTGGATCCATTGAGACACTTATCTTTCAGTTCCGGGCACTTCTGACAGTGATTGTTGCAGTTTTACACTGGTTGACCAGATTGGGGGTTGATTTCCCAGCCTGAGCAGCAGAGGCCCCGAGAGGTCAGTTCACCTAGGGCGCTGATGATGGAGGGGGTGGTCCAGCCACTTGTTATTACCATTTATGCCCCCTTCCGGAGAGCCTGGTGGGCTCAGATGGACAGCGCTAGCACCCTAGGAGGCAGTTTTGGCACTTTCACAGTTCCCGAGGCAGTTAAAAAATGGAAAAAGTGGTCACTGAGGAAATC
The DNA here is from genome assembly GCA_027924585.1 of Larix kaempferi. NCBI lineage: Eukaryota > Viridiplantae > Streptophyta > Pinopsida > Pinales > Pinaceae > Larix > Larix kaempferi. The sequence goes on along the minus strand of BSBM01000924.1, from coordinate 16,547,319 downwards.
GATTTGGGCAATTGAGGCAAGGTTTTGGCATTTGGTCTTCATCTAGAGATTTTTGGCTCTTGGCTCTTGGAATAAAATTTATATCTTTTGGAGTACATGCTTGGATTGGAGTGAATGTTGGTTGTTTCGATTGTAAATGCTATTGTCCATTGCACTGGAGGATCTATTGTAGCTATCTTGCATATTTGCCATATTTTATTTACAGGTTAAGAGGGCGATTTTGGACAAGGGCGAATTGGTGGGGAGGCTTGCCCTTCAATCTTGGAAGAAGTCGTTTTGGGTTTGACAGGGAGTAGTTTTGCCTTTGTGTCAACTATTCTATGTTTCTCTCTCTCTCTTGCTTGTATCTACCTTCGATTTGTTAAACTGATTGATGCTTTGCTCCTTGGCTTGACAGGTTAGAAGGAATCACATGTGGCTTGGAAAAATCGATTTGGCAAGAGGGCTTCAACAATTCTCCATTTGATCTTTGGCATAGTAATCCTCGTCTCAACTAGCATTCATCTCTTCATCCAGGTATGTTCCAAGAGGTATGATCTTCTCTTCCTTGAATCTTCCATAATTTCTAAATCATAAAAACCCTAATCAAATTAAAACCCTTGTTTTTTGGTATTTTTCAGATCTACTTAGATCTAGCCTTGCGATTGAAAAGATATTAAAAACCCACCTCTATAGGATTCACCCCTAGTTGGATCTATAGTTTGGTGGTGATTGGCTAAAAATTGACACACTTTTCAATAGAAAAAGCCCTCTTGAACCTAAATCGACTTTCCTAAGAGAAGCTTGTTGGGTTAGATCTAGCACATGGGTAGGTGAGATCTCACTTGATTTGGAATCTAGACACTTGATAACCTATACCCACATCTTTACTTTGGTGAAAACCACCTTGTGGACATCTCTCCATGTTTTAAGGGGTTGAAACCCCCTTTTGATCTTCTTGGTACTTTAAAACTTAGATCTACTAAGATCTAGCCATTCAATTCACTTGAAATTTTGAAGATACATAGATCGGGGTACTAGCCACTTGGATCTACAGTTTGGTGGCCATTGGACTTGATTTGGTCCACCAAACCCATCTTTTGCCCTTCCTTGAGCAAGTCGCACCCTCTTGAAGTTTTGAGTTGGTCCACTTCTAGGAAGTGGGTGTTTGAGATTTTCATGGATTTGGAATGACCATGCCTTGAAACCTAGGTCTATACTGCCCTTTTGTCAAGATCTGCCTTGGGGATTGCATTCCTTGTTTTAAGGGATTGTGGTCCACTTTTGGTCTTCACCTAAAAACCTAGATCTAGTAAGATCTAACCATTGGATCTCATTCAACTCCTTGACTTGGCTTCTAGGTGTCCCGATCTACACTTTGACATCCTTCTTGACTCCATTAGCCCACTTAACAAGGCACTAGTCCATCACCAAGCAAGTCGCACTCCTTGGGATTTGTGTCAAACCCTAGATCTAGTACATGGGTACTCCTATAACCAACTCAAACTCATAGATCTAGCCCACATCTAACCTATAGTACCAACCTCACACATAACTTCATCTTGTGGGCCTACCTAGAATCATTTCACACTTCCCAAGAACACAAGACCCACTTGTGTAAGCTTATGGTACTACCCCTAGTAATCATACCCCATCAAGTGGCCTAAACCATACATAGGTTGAAACACTAACTATCCATTACACCACCTTCAACCATTCCTTAACTCTTAGGTCCACTTAGCCTTGCATTGGTTTCCGTAACTCATCATTTACCTACCCTTAGAAACCTTTGTTTGGATCCAATCAACTGTGATTGGGGTATAGGGTCTCCCCCTTGGTCTAGTTACACTTTGACCTAAAGCGAAGAGTGCCTCGGTTGACGTGACTCCCACATTGCATTGGGAACCGTGGCATCTCTTGGGTCACCTCTTTAGTTGCCTGCCTCCTCTACTGTCCCGGATGGGATACCTCTAGGGGCAACTACAAGTTGTGTGATAACAGACCATTCACATTGAAAACACACTTTTAAATAGAGACTAACAAAGTGTTGATAAACAAACAATTTGTTTATTGCTTTTCTAAAAGATTCAGAAAAATACTTGAGTGTTATATCTTCGGATTTGAATAAACATTTATAATATTATTGAATATATTAAAATAATAATACAATTATATCATCCATCTCTATTGAGATTTGGAATATGAAAGAGTAAATATTAAATTGTAAGGGTTATTCAATCGAATAAAACATAATATATTGTAGAGTGCAAATTTCCACAGTTGGTCATATTGTGGATTGAACTATGTTAAAATTTAATAGTTTAGCCATCCAACAGGATTAGTTAGGTGTAGTAAGGTATAGATAAGCATGAGAGGTTATGCAAGGATAAATAATAAGAGAAAAATTCACAAATAATAAAACCATCATAAATCCATCTTAAGTCTGTCTCTATCAAGCGTCAAGAAGGAACAAATCCATTGAGGTGTAAACCTTTCCTCAAGTTTAGCACTATAAAAGGGGTTTGCACCTCAAGGGAATTGATCCTCCTTGGTGCTTGATAGAGCCAAAGTTAAGATGGAACTATGCTAGTGGTATACATGTCCTAGATTTGCCTGAAGGGGATAGAAGGACATTTTTCCTTTTGCGCGATGGTGGGTGGTTTTCATAATTGATTTTCTCTTTTGTGTCTAGCTTTGACACTCATTTGAATCAAGAAACGAGCAAGCACATAGTCAATACCCAAATGCTAATCGTGGTTGCAACATAAAAATATTTAGTTTTTTTGGACTAGAATGGGTAATAATTTTGTATTAAACAGGACGAGGAAAAACAACCAAGAGTTATAATCCAAAAATAGTCCAGAGAGGCTCTAATATCTGCAGGTAAGATAAGATAAGATAATTTTATTAATGTCAAACAAATGACCACAGAAGTAGGTCAATGGGAGTGTGAGGTACCATGATGTCTATACAAAGTGGGAGTGCTATGGCGGCTCCTATAAAAATCAAATGGGAAGTCTCTAACTTGAAACCCAAAATCCAATAAGAGCTAACTACAAAGATGGAGAGTCGATCCAGAAGAGAGATGTACAGAGAGATCTGATACAAAAGAAAAATGTACATGGGGAGTGGATTTTGACTCTGTGGTACAAAAATAGTATATCATGTTACATTGGAAGCATCTCTCCGAACATTCGAAGCCGAAGGAAGGAATCTCAAAATAGTACTTTGACTGAAGGAAGAACTGGAAGAGGAGCTATAATGGGTAGTGTGCCAACGCATGGAGTGGGGAGCTTGTTGCAATGGCTTGGATGAAGTCGTTTGGAATGTACAAGGGGAGTGGATTTGGAATCCGTGGTACAAAAATGGTATGTCATGGTACATTGGAAGCATCTCTCTGAATATCCGAAGCCGAAGGAAGGAATCTCAAAATAGTACTTTGACTGAAGGAAGAATTGGAAGAGGAGCTATAATGGGTAGTGTGCCAACGCATGGAGTGGGAAGCCTATTGCCATGGTCTGGATGAAGTTGTTCGGATGTTGGGATGGGGTCGAGATTGGCAGTGCCGTTGATGTCAGGTTGAAGTAGAGGTGGTCCTTGGTGTCCTAACTGATTTGTGGTGAGAAGCAAAGTCGTCCTTTGTTGGTATCTTGGTTCCTCTTCATCAACAAAAAGGAATTGGAGCAGGTATGGTTTTGTTCATTCTGTGAAGCACAATAGGTTGGTATCACAGAAGGTTGAGGATCTTGTGTTTATGCATTCAAACCTACACCTTGTGCCTTGTAGGGGTGAAGAATATAAAAGTGGGCCTCATAAAGGGTGGGATGTGAATGCAGAATGCCCAAACTTGGAACTCTCTCTTGCTGTTCTTGATATTGGTGATGATGCCTCTTCTTCCATTCCATGCTCTACTTCTGCTGAATAAGCATCTTGTTCTATTTTTGTTGATGAGGATGAGTAGAGGACATATAATTGTAATTGTCTTTAGCTCATGTCTTATTTCATTTTCAGCACATAGAGCCTCATTTATAAAGGCTGATTTTGGATGTATAGCCTCATCTATAAACACTGATTTTGGATGTATATCATCGTCTATGGTAGTAAATAAAGACAGTTTTCCTTCTAAAATGGTATCTGTGTGTATCATTCTAATTTTCTTGCAAGATAATGTTATATATATATATTGTATTTTTTATATACCGTGTTTCCTCAGATGTACCCATTTTTTTTTTTTTTGGGGGGGGGACACTTCCAGACGTTCCCGTTTCGAAAACTTGGAAATGTTTATATATATATATATTGTATTTTTTATATACCGTGTTTCCTCAGATGTACCCATTTTTTTTTTTTTTTTTTTTGGGGGGGGGGGGACATTTCCAGACGTTCCCGTTTCGAAAACTTGGAAATGTTTCCAAGTTTCGTGGAACTTAGATCCAATAGTTTTCTCTTTTTTTTTTTCAAAAAACTCCATGACATTGAGGAACATGACGAAGATAAAAGATTATAATTTTTGAAATAATCTTTTGAAATGATTGATTTAAAGAGAGAAAACAAGTTCCTCGCTTGTGATGTTGATTGCTTAAAACATGAAGTAGCAAATTATTAGGAATCACAACAATAAAGGGAAATCTCATCAGACGAAGATGAAGAAATTGCTTATCGAAGAAATCAATTCAAACCTTGCTTACCGAGGCCAAAAGATGGAATCAAAGATAAATATCAATTCCAAAAATTGACAAGGAGATATCTACCGATCCGATTGATTTAAGGATGTTTTCAAGTATTGAAGTGCAATTTGTGGACAAAGAGAAATCCATGGACTTGGTCGATGTTAAATTCCCATGTGTTGCTATTAATGGAATTTAATTGAATGAAAAAACAATGCAAGTATATGACAAATATTTTAATACTCAATTTAAAGTGAATTGAGGTTATCCTAAAATTGAAATCAAGAAGCAAGTTACAAGGATGAGGTATCATTGTCATAATCACAAAGGCCGTCCCAATGACCAACCGATTTACCATCATCAACATTTCTGTAACCAAAGTGGCATTCTATTTACATTGTGATGGGTCAGAATTTCAGTACAACTTGGAGGAAATATCAAAGACATACTTGGATTCTCAATTCAAGAAGTTCCATTCGAGAGTTTTATCAACACAAATTCCAGAAAAATAAACCTCGGATTTCCTTCTGAAATGTGATAGTATTGTTTAAAGCTCCAAAGATCTATTTGTGTTGTTTCTTCCACTGCTTCAAGGAAGATGCATCTCAAGGAGGGTTGTCATGTTATGAACCTAGTTATATTGTACATAATTATTATTAATTAAGTCTCTAACGTCATGGGTTCGAATTGTGACCTGCCTCTCAACTTTATATATATATATATATATATATATATATATATATATATATATATATGCAAGCTTGTAGGAATGGTCAACCAATAGAAAGTGGTCAGCCACTTCAATCTGTTAATATTTGCAGACTGGAAAGCTGTATGCGTCTTTTTAGGCACTTGGGACTTTAGACATAAGCAAACCAGATAGACTCTTTAAATTTGGAGACCAAAAGCACCGATTAGAACGGCTACCCTTGTTATTTATATATCTTCTATTGTCTCAGTTATGTACTTCATAAGTTCATATGCACCATTTCAACTGTTCTTGGCATCTAGTTGTTAGGACTGTGCTTCTCTTGAAGTCAACATACTATTGTATTTTAACTCTTGAAAAACCCTATCTTGCATGTACTGTTAGAAACTTATATTTAACAATCAAATTTTTTGTCTGCTCATTGAAACGTGATGTTTTGGTGTTGAATATTTGCAAGCATCTGCATGGATCTAAATTTTATTGGGATATGTTTTTGAAATGTCAATATTTGACACTTCATCAAGTTATTGCGAAATGTTTGATTCCATGTGTTATGGATTTATGTTATTATTAACTTGCTTCTGACAGGTTGGAGATCAAAGTAGAGGATATCTGTTGGAGCTTATGTTGACAAAGTTGCTCTATGCAGCAGGGGAAGGTGGTTCAGGGAGCTCTAATGGGGATAGCCCGGGCAATAGCAGTGGGAAAACTGACCCTAGCATTGGAATGCAAATAGTTGGTATGAGTGCTACAATGCCAAATGTAGCCGCTGTTGCTAATTGGCTTCAGGTTGGGTACTGCTTTTGTTTGATGAATGCTTGCATATCCGTGAGAAAATATGGAGTTCAAATTAGTATTATATAAAATTAATGAAGATATATAGTTTGTTTCTATCATATGGTGGTATTTATCTATGTGCTGAATGGGTAGTAGGAAAAGGTTATGTGGTCTATGAGGTGTAAGTTATATTTAGTAATGTTTGTTTTGTATGCTGAAATGCAGTGTGTGATTTGATATTCTTGGACATTCAAATATATTCATGCAGGCTGCCTTATATGAGACTGAATTTAGGCCAATTCCTTTGTCGGAGTACATAAAGGTTGGTAATATAGTTTACAGCAAATCTATGGAAGTGGTGCGTACGATTCGCAAGGGTGCTGATCTTGGAGGAAAAGATCCAGACCATGTTGTTGAGTTGTGCAATGAGGTGAAACAGTATTTTTGTGGATTTCATTCTGACTGTTTCTTAGAGTAAGACAGTGCATCTATTTTTTATGAATAATTATTGCATCTTGTCTTAAATATATGGCTTGAAATTCTTGTTTGACAGGTTGTTCAAGGTGGGCATTCTGTTCTTGTATTTTGCTCAAGCCGTAAGGCATGCGAGGCAACTGCAAGGCATATTGCAAAGTTCATTAAAGAATTTGCTTCTCAAAATGGACAGTCCAGCTTGCAATGGAATGATGCATTGTCTGTTGTTGAAGAATTACGAAAGTCTCCAGCAGGGTTGGACCCTACCTTGGCTGAGACTCTACCATCTCGTGTGGCTTTTCATCATGCAGGCCTTACGGTATGGACAGATGTATCTATCTGTTATTTTCCTGCTTTTATCTTTAATTTAATTGTCAGAGACTCAGATATTTCTATGGTTTAAGCTGTAATCTATGAAAATAAGAAAATACAGCTTGGAAATAGGAACTATGACTTTCTTGTTTTATTCCTCATTAACATCATCTATGAAATGTGTCTGAGCCTCTGAGGTCATTATTAGGTTTCGAGTACTGTTAATCAATGCGGTACTAAATTTTATTATTATTATTAGGTAAGAGGGTTAAGCTATGCATTTGCAAGCTGTCTGTTTTTTTCTGATATAATTATGTATACTGATTAGGAAGCATTAAATACAGTTTTGTGATTGATATCTGTTTAGTTATACTTATATGAGGGATAGCATTGGTTGTGGGTGTTGATTTCTATTTGATCTAAGAGCCCTCTGGGCTCTTTTTAATGTACAGATTGAAGAGCGGGAGATAGTTGAGACCTGTTATAGGCAAGGAAATGTGAGGGTCTTAACAGCTACATCTACTTTAGCTGCTGGTGTCAATTTACCGGCCAGAAGGGTGATCTTTCGGCAGCCTAGGATTGGACGAGATTTCATAGATGGAACAAGATACAAGCAGATGGCTGGACGGGCAGGGCGGGCTGGAATAGATACAAAAGGAGAAAGTGTATGTTAATTTCTTTAAAACTGAACTAGAGTGTTAATATCTGATGCTGCGGAATTATTGTTGTGGAAACCATATTAATGGATTGTTTGTTCATACGGTCTGGTTTGTAGACCTTCAGTGTAGTAGTTCAAGGGCGATAGATAGACATTAAAAAGTGAAATTTTTTAGCTTGAAAGTTTTGGCTTTGTTTCTCCCTACATTTTTGACAATTTCTTGCATTCTTTTAATGGTTTCCCCTTGCTCTTTCAACAGATAATAATTTGCAAACCTGAAGAAGTCAAAAGAATAACAACACTGGTAAATGAAAGCTGTCCCCCCCTTCATTCTTGTCTCGCAGAAGATAAAAATGGAATGAAACGTGCTATTTTAGAAGTTGTGGCGGGTGGCATTGTGCAAACAGCAAATGATATTCATCGCTATGTGAGGTGCACACTATTGAACTCAACGCAGCCATTTGAAGATGTGGTAAAATCAGCACAAGATTCGCTTTACTGGCTATGCCATGCAAAATTTCTGGAATGGGATCAACAAACTCAAATCTATTCTACAACACCTTTAGGGCGCGCAGCATTTGGGAGTTCTCTAAGTCCAGAAGAATCAATGGTAGTAATCAGATATATATTTCTACTTTAACATGTTGCCTAGTCGATATATTAATGTATTGCTTTCAGAATTCTTCTTCCAATTTAGAAAAAAGGAAAAAAATCATTGCACCTTGACAGATATGTGTCTGTTTTTGCAATCCAGATTGTGCTTGAAGATCTTGCTAGAGCAAGAGAAGGCATTGTGCTTGCCTCAGATCTTCATTTACTGTATGAGGTGACACCTATCAATGTTGATATAGAACCAGATTGGGAACTATACTATCAGAGATTTATGGAATTGTCCTCTCTTGATCAGGTTGCGATGCATACTTGTATTCCTCTTTATTTCTGTCTTATCGTTTCAACATTGTTAACGAGCTTGGTAGTATAGGCTTCATCTGGTTGTTTACTTGGTATTTTTACGTTGAACTAATCAGGTAAAGAGGAAATGTTGAACTGTAAAAAATGATCTAACCAGAATCATGGCATTCATTTTCAATATTCAGAAACTGCAATTCAGAACCCAGAAAATGGGTGCATCAGGGTTCTTCCAACGTGTGATCTTCACTAAAACAATCAATTTTTAAGTAAAAAATGTAAAAAATTAGAAGGAAATGGTGGGCCCATCCAACCTAATCGTTCCTTTGGTAATCACTCTCATGCACTCAAAACAAACAACAACCTCTCATTTTCACCATTTCATTTCGAGCAGTGAAGGAGAAACAGTGTGGCTAATATGGGAGAAACAATGCAGTAGTGAGGGATTATGATGCTGGTTTCTTGTTGCAAATTTGTGGACGATGATAGACAATGAAGTGGTGAAGTGGACCCCTGCCTGTGGTCATCAAATTTCAATTTTTCAATGTTGAATGAGCAGTGTGAATTCTGATTTTGATAATACTAATAGTGAAATCAACAACAGTTCATTTAATGAGGAATATCCAACATAAGAAGGACAAATAATTAAAATCCATTTAGGACAGCTAATATATAAAATGAATAAGATATGATAGAATTGATACAATGCCATGTGACAGCGTACTTATATGCATTGACTGGTTTCGATGGTTGATATGTTATAACTTATAACTTATAACCCTTAGTTAGGTCACGTCCCTTCATTAGGATGTTCCACTTCAATTATTATTATTATTTATTTGATGTTTATTTATATATTTATCTTCATTAGAAATAGATATCTATTATCATGAATATACATGTTTTTGTTGTTACTCGTGGCAAACGAGATTATAAAATTGTTGATTTACAGAGTGCCAGTTATGTCTAAATATTTTTATTTTTAATATAAAATTACATTAAAAAAAATTAATATAAAATTACATTTATAAAGAATTTAAAAATATATATTAATGTAATATATGTATACCCTTGATGAACTGAAGTCCTCCCTTTCAGTAGGTGTTGTCTTCGTCCCTGCACCTGTCCCCATCCTTGTTCCTGAACCCAAGTACCCTAGCAACATAGTTCTAAAAAAAGGACTTATTCATAACTCAACAAAGTCCTTTTACATTGCTTAGGGACCTTCGGGCTTCTCTAAATGTATCATATCTCTTCATAACTGATGCTTTATATGATATGCACTGTTTTAGAAACGATGAATGTGCACTGAATTAAAAAGAGACACAAAATACATGTCTTTCATGCCATGGTTGTCTTGTTAACTTTTGGGGCTACTTCAATAGTGTTTTTAAGTTTGATAGGAAAGCGCTAGGTCTCCTAGCCAGCTGGCCGTGGTTCATGGACTTATGGATAACTTAGTTGGGGTGGATGCTTGACCTTGGTTAGAGTGCAAGCATAGCCCCCTTAGCTAGGAGGTTATTACCCTGATTGACATGATTAACCCATTGGGTGTACACAATGGGGAGTTGGTTTCTCGATTAATGGAGGTACCTACCTAATTGGAGTGCTAGGCACTTAGACCTAGGAGCTTGGGACCATGTGATATACACCTTGGAGGTTGGACACTTGACTTGAGGACATTTAGGTTGAGGAGCATACTCTATGGTGATTGGTTGTGGACGTCAACACATATGTTGAGGACTGTTGGAGCTTAGTGACCACATTGGCACGCATGTGAGTAGTATTGGGCACATGAGAGGACATCTCTCATATAGATAGAGGAGTGCCTTGCATGATGACATTTGGATAGCATGGCATCGTGGAAGAGGGAGCTTTGGACTAACAATTGGAGAGCGTGCCTTCTTCGAGGAGGGGTGTTGAACCTAAGGAGGATTATGCTTGGAGGGCGTTTCACTCAGCAGGTTGGATAAATCCTAGTTTGACACATGCACATCTTTGTATGGTAGAGTGCTCCACGTGGGGTTGCCTTGTTTGTTACTTGTATGGACTTGCATCCTTGTTTTATGTTAGCCTCCCTCACCTACTCTATATATGAAGGGAGGAGAGGGCTCTTGTATTCATTATCATTATTGTACTCTATTCTTTGTGTTGTCTTGGAGAAGTGTTGCAGGGAGAAAGATGCTAGGGTTCATGATGAAACCTTGGGAGCATGATGTTAGGGTTCGGAAGGAAACCCTAGGCAAGGACAAGGGGAGAGGGAAATTTTGGATGTGCATCGAGGGGTTGCTTGATTTTGTGTGATGTTAGGATCTACTCTTGTGATGTGAAGGTTTGTAACTTTGTGCCATGCATGTAAACCCTAGTCAAGAACACGACGTTGGAGATGGTGATGGTTATTATAGTTCTTGTCGTAGCACTAGGTCTTCTACCCTAGTAAAAGACATGGAGAGTGAAGTTAAAGCCTTGCAGAATTTTAGGGCCTTATTCTTGCGGGGATGTAAGGCTAGGGAAAGATCATAGAGAGACTAGCTTGATGAGAATTGAGCTTGGTGTGATGCCTTACTTGGAAGAAGACTTGGTTATTATATCCTTGATGTTCCATGGAGGTCTTGGTGCTTGTGTTTATGCTAGAGTTGAAGACCTAGTATTTGAAGGACACAAACCCTAGGATGGACATGTAGATTTGAATGCTAACGTTAGAGTTATTTTTCCATGTACTTGTGTGATGCAACATGGATAGGGTTTGTAAATGCTAAGCAAGACAACAATGCTAATGTGGAGAGATTGTGTGACCGATGTTACACCTCATATTGTATGAGGTTTCACAATGGGGTTTTTAGTTGGTACCTTGAAGCATCTTGAGGAACATGGGGTAACTACATCTTCATGCAACTTCTTCTCTTCTTAGGATGGATATTTGATGAAGATCTTCGGTGAAGGACGTTTACTTCTCTTGGTGGATGGTCATTCTATGTTGGGATGCTTCTTTCATGCTGTTGCTTCATTCTCTTGACATATGGATGTTTCCTAGTGAATACATGTGATGATTTTGTATTATTGGTGTCACTTGGAGGTAGTGTTCCACATGCTCCCTTTTGCTGAATGTGGTGGGGACATACTTGATGCTATATGGTGTTAACACTTTTTTCATGTCCCCTTTCCTATGGTGTTGATATGTTGTGGCAATACATTGTCTTGGTGGGATTTCCCTAGGTGATATGACTTGATATTGTAAGATTTGCTAGATATTGCCTAGGGCGTATGTGTATTGAATGATGTTAGTACCCTTGTTATGTAATATTTCCTAAGCTTGACTTCGAAAAGGTGAGTACTACACATCTTCTTGATGATCCAACCTTTTCCTGAGTTTTGATGTGGTATTAGTCATGCTATAGTCCTTTGGTGGTGGACCCTCGGTTCAAGCTTAGCTAGAGCTTCTAATTTTTCATTATGTTGTTATCATTGTGGGATTTTACTACAAAGAACAACTTACTTACATGGTACAACATTGATGGAGCACCCTCGCTCGCCCCACCTTTTATTAGTGTTAAATATATGAGCATGGTAGGAGAAATAAAATAAATATGAAGCAAACACACCACAAGATGAAGACGATTTTTTAACCCCGGAAATCCCTTTATGGGGAAACTAGCAACCAAGGATATATTCAATTATCGTTGACCAATCCGGCCAAGGTGTAGCCAATATGACCAACATCGACCACACATAGCCATCTTACAATGGAGTTACTACGGTCTTTAAATAGGCTTCATCACATGCTAACACTATGGGAAAATACCATGGGTTACCAAATACCATGGGCTCATAAACCAACATGGTAAGCCTATTATTGACAAAATCAAAGTTATCTTTAATCTCTCTATAATCAAGTCAAGATTAACCTAACATTCCCCTGTTGCAGCCTAATCCGCACCTCTGGGTGAGAAAAATATTAACTCACTGGGCGCGGTCTTATGGGCAAGCCTCGAGTTGGGTCACTGTCACTTCGGCACTTGGCTCCTCCATTTAGGCCAACTCCTAAACAAAGCCAAGGGGGGTACTCCCTATATAAAATTAATCTAAGGCTTAAAGCAAAAGAACTTAGGAGTTAATACAAGAAGTACAAAAGATATGAATATAGATGCATACTTGTAAATGAAGTGTAATGTCCTCTTCTGCTTAAGCACAGAGGACCATCCCACTAAACTATATGATTCCCGTAGGTTTGAGCGGGCACTGGCATTCATGGAATCAACTGAGCATTGATGCCTTATGTACCATAAGAAGATCTTGGCAGGGGTATTAGATCATTAGTAGGTAAACAGGGGGCATCGGAGCTATAGGCCACCTGCATGCATGGCATTTGAGCATTATTTCATGATGCATGCACTGATTGAGTCTCCAGAGCACTGCATGCAAGTCAACTATGAATTAGAAGGTAAAGTGACCTAATTAGGTCAAAAGTTAGGTCTGATAGGTGAATGTTATGAAAGAAAGGTAAAGCTAGTAAGGAAGACCTGCTTATATGATTATTGATTTGTGGATTCGAATTGGAGAGCTCAGTGAGCTAAGTTGGGGTTGAGTGCATGCACTCAGCTAACTGCTGTATTTCAGCAGCGAAATCTATTTGCCCTAGTCGCCATGAAGTTGGATCATCCATATTCAACATTGCTTCATCATCAGGTACTATTATCATTCAGTTTCTATAACATTCCAGTTTATGAGTTATTGAGGGATTTGTCCTCCTGCATGGGTGCATTATCCAAGGACCTCCCTGTTCGCATTACAGTCTACAGGGCTTAGTTCTTCTGCATGCTGCTCTCATCCTCTTCAGAGTAGTGGTATTACCCTTCCCCTAGAAGAAGGGCACTTTAGCTTCAGTCTCCAACTATTTCTCAGCATATCCATCTTCAAGAAGACTTCCTCTTGCATGTGGGCAACTTTCTGAGAGAGGGGCACGTGTTTTAGGGCTTGGAGCCATCAGACATTCTGCATGCTGCTTCCATCTTCTTCAGAAGGGCACTATAACCCTAGCACACCTTATCTGGAGCTTCATCTGCGGAGTATTATTTATTGAGGAGCATTCATAGCTTTGAGGAGGGCACATTTATTATCTAGAGGACGTCCTACCTTAGCTCCCTACTCCACTGGCACAATTCTTGCATGCCGGGATTATCTTCATCTACATCAGCCGATCTATCTACTGGTATGTACATGCATTGATTCCTCCTATTTTATAGCATTTTAGTTTATCTAGGTTCTAGATCTGCATGCAAGTGCATGCATGCAGAGATCAGCGCATTCCTTCATACTTCATTGAGACATAAGACTACTAGACAACACACAAAAAAGAAAAATATCAGTTTGGGATGTTACATGAAGCAAATCTAGCGAGATATAGATATCTATGATATTAGCAAGAAGCAAATCTAAGATATTTGATTACAACTCAAAGCATGAACAAGGTATAGCAAGATAGGACTAGTGCCTTTAACTTGAAAAGTAAATGAGATATGTAAGCAAATCTAGATACTACTTGCAGTGCAGAATTATAAAACGATATATGATATAACGATCAAAATGTGCTTTGAACGGTTTCTTGAACCAACAAAAATTAAATGTGATTTAATTACTAAAGATCGCAGTTACTCCCGAGAACTAGATTGTAGTCAGTTAGATCTAGATTTGTCTATAAGAACTAATCTATGAAAGCAAAACAACTAGTAAAATATTCGAGGAAAAGAAAAGCAGAAAATGCAATTAATAGGCAAAGAGATACTCTTGCTAGGTGGGGCAAGTCTGAGAATCGTCGATGCCTAGGAAGCATTAGTGTAAGGTTCGGATACACTCAGAAGATCTTGGATCCCAAGGTATGCCTCAATCGGAGAGAGGGTGTAGAGCTTGGTCCCATCGTTAATTTTAGATTTAAGATTGTAATAGTTTTATCTTGCCTATGGGTTTATAAGTCTTGAAACCCTTATAAAAGTTGTTGGACAAAGAAAGGGAAAATCTAATCTAAGTTGGATATTGGAAATAAATCTAATTTAGACACAAGAAATTTGAATCTTATCGAAGTACGAAAACTAAATTGTGGAAAAAGAAACTACAAACTAAGAACGCAAAATTGAAATAGGGGGCAGGGGGTTGCGAGGGATGGTGGTCTATGCCATTAGTCCCTTATGATTTACAGCAATCCAAAAGAACTTTTGAGAAGGTGTACTGATCCTTTATAGTACAGGAATTGGTAAGTTTACGATAGAATCTGACATGGTCAAATCTGAGAGAGAAAGAGTTGTTGGTTGGACCTCAACTCTTTTAGAAGGGGTTGATCTTCTGGGGCTGCTAAAAACCTGCAAAGAAAAGTGTTATAACAGCAGCCAAAAAGCTCACAATAGACTGCCACCTAGCTGCTACCTAGGTGGGGCAAGTCTGAGAATCGTCGATGCCTAGGAAGCATTAGTGTAAGGTTCTGATACACTCAGAAGATCTTGGATCCCAAGGTATGCCTCAATCGGAGAGAGTGTGTAGAGCTTGGTCCCTTCGTTAATTTTAGATTTAAGATTGTAATAGTTTTATCTTGCCTATGGGTTTATAAGTCTTGAAACCCTTATAAAAGTTGTTGGACAAAGAAAGGGAAAATCTAATCTAAGTTCGATATTGGAAATAAATCTAATTTAGACCAAGAAATTTGAATCTTATCTAAGTACGAAAACTAAATTGTGGAAAAAGAAACTACAAACTAAGAACACAAAATTGAAATAGGGGGCAGGGGGGATGCGAGGGATGGTGGTCTATGCCATTAGTCTCTTATGATTTACAACAATCCAAAAGAATTTTGAGAAGGTGTACTGATCCTTTATAGTACAGGAATCGGTAAGTTTACGATAGAATCTGACATGGTCAAATCTGAGAGAGAAAGAGTTGTTGGTTGGACCTCAACTCTTTTAGAAGGGGTTGATCTTCAGGGGCTGCTAAAAACCTGCAAAGAAAAGTGTTAGAACAGCAGACAAAAAGCTCACAATAGGCTGCCACCTAGCTGCTACCTAGGCCTCAAATAAGCTCCTAGCCTATGCAATTGGAAACACATTTGAAACCAGAGGTCACGGGGGTTAAAATCCCAAATAAACAAGGACGTAAATGGACCTTACCTTGTTGTTTATGTGTTGTTTGGACAGTGGGCAGCGAGCTAAAATACTCAAATATGCAAATAAACACATTGCCTTTATAAATTTTAACAACTAGTCTAAGTGGCTAATGATCTACTTTGATTAAATGCACTTAGAAACAAATGTACTTTCGGATCTACTTGAAAAATACTGATTGAATTGAAGTTGATCTTATAAACATGCAAGTAAAAGATCTAAATAAATATAGCTTTTAAAATTCTTAAGATCTAAGATTAGCATGTCAATAACAAAAAAAAGATTGATTTTGATTGAAGAAGGTTGAGTGAAGAAGATGGAATGCTTTGAAGCCACCAAGCTTGAGGGGATTGCGCAAGGCTCTATGCCCACTTCTCGATGGATGAAGATTTGCAAGGTTAGCTCAAATAACAAAAGGGACATTGGATCTCCCTCACTACTTCCAGTGTATCCTACAAGAGCGGGTTAAATCAAGTACGAATACAACTGCAAAAAAACTTAGATCTAAACACCTCTCTAGCAATCTACAATGAATTCCCAATAAAAAACTATCTGAAGAGAGCTTGCCCTATTGGGTGATAACACCCTTTCAAAGGGCCCAAGGAAGCATTGATAAATGAATGTAATTGAACTAACTACAGTTACCTCATATATTAAGGTTGAGACAATGGCATCCACACAATGAGAGCATGACACAAATCTGACCTCCAAAGCCTTCTTTATTAATTCCAATAGAACAAGAGTGTAAGACTTGAGCACAAGCTTCACTAACAACCAACAAAGAAAAGATAGGGGAGAGCTTGCTTAAATAGCTAAATAGGAAGAGGGGGGTGTGTTTCATGAAGTGGAGTAAGCTAGAGTGTCATATGACACCTCATGGAGTTAACTAGAGTGTAATTTGACGCCTCATGAAGTTAACTAGAGCTTAAGGGCTCTTCATGGGCCACCTAGGAGACAAGGAGGGATCAAATAGGGATTGATTGAGACCAAATCCAGTCAGAAATGACAACTCTCTCAAGGGGATTAATTAGGGAATATTTTGTTTTGCCAACCTCCTAAAATCACTCAATTTTGTCCCCAACATGCAAAAATCATGGGATTTTGTCCCCAAGGGATGTGCTAGGCTAAATGAAGTGGTCCAAAAGGTTTAATACATCATATTAAGGTGTTTGACACCCCCTTTAACCATACTTTTATCACCAAACTTGTAGTTGCCCCAAATGATAGATCCAATACATGATGGTAGAGGGGATAGGCAACCAAAGAGGTGAACCATGAGAGCCTCGATTCCCAAAAGGATTGGTTGTCACGCCAATCGAGGCACCCTTCACTTTACTCTACTAAAGCCAAATATAGTATAGGGGGAGACCGTGATCTATTCTCGACAGGAGAGATCTAACCCAATCAACATATTAAGCTATTAAGATAGGGTACGTAAGGTGACAAGTATGGAACCCTAGATATAAAGAAATGGAATCATTGTGGAGGCTTAAGAAAGATAAGATATGACCGATTCTGTTTAGACATAGTGATTCATGAAATAAAAATGTTTCTAGGATTCAAGTGCTAGTATAAATGATCAAATTTAGCTGCCTTGGAAAACGTGACCCTTAAAACAGGGAAAGTGTCCCAAAGAGTAAATTTGGAAGTTAAGGCTTTCTAGCACAGCTTGATGGAAGGATATGACAGTGTTAAAGCAGACAAGCTTGCAATCAGGGATCAAACGAGGGTTAGGAGATCAGTGCCTTGGGAATTGGGCCCAGTGGAGTCCTCCAACCATGACGTCTAGGAGAACCCACCTAGGGTTAGGCCAAAGAAAAAATACCCAAAAATGGTTTGTCAATAAACCATGTCATTTGAGCCAGAGGATTTTCCGAAGGATTTTAATGAGGGTTTTGATTTTTTAATGAAGATGGCCAATGGATTGGAACCCAAAAATGACTGAAATACAAGTAGATCTTACCCAGATAATCTTGCGGATGCCTTGATGATGATGATCTATGCCTTCCCGATCAATTTGAGAAGTTTTGAGTGAGTATCCAAGCCAAATCGATTTTTCCCAGAGAAGCCAATGCGCCCTCCTTTCCTGCACAACGAACTACCTAAGTTAGATTCGAAGCATCAAGAAAAAATGACTAACGCAACAAAAGACATACCAAGATGAAATCAAAGATCACAATGATGCTATTGAAAACCTTGTTATCACATCCATGTTAGTTGGGGCTACCGTGATACAGAATCACAGATTGTATGGTCAGAGATATTTTTTTCTAGATTATTTTTGATCTAGAGCAGAGATGAGCTGAGATCAAAGGGGGTAGTATGTATTTTGATGGTCAAGATACTACTACCGAGCAGTATTACAGAGCCCCTCTTCCTTTTCCTCCTTTGCACGATCCCATTGAAAGGGGTAACTCAACCATATTATGATGAGAGCAACACAGGTCACAGCTGGTTCACCACTTCTTGCCCATATACAGCAGAGATTGGTTTTCAGATCCACTTACAACAGCAGGTATATGGTATGGCAGGTATACATTATTTATGGTTATTGCTCATGGTTTTGCTTTGAGGCTTGTTTATTTGTATTAGTACTGTTATCACACAAACTCTAGTTGTTTGGAACTGGTTGTCCCAACAGGGATGGTAGAGGTGAACAACTAGGAAGGTGTAACCAACAGTAGCCAGGTCCTCCGTCCAAGGGACAAAAGTCACACCGGACAAGGCTACAGTGGCTTTAGACAAGGCACTTGGCCTAGTCAAGGGGGAGACCCACTCAACCGATGAAGGTTGAGACTCAACAATCAGACACCCTAAACCCAAAAGATAAACAAAACAATAAGCAAGATGGATGACTGAAGGTGAGATTTCTTCCAGCCTAGTAGAATCGGGATCTTGAAATGGGAAGATAGTCTATGAGAGATGAGATCAGATCCGATACAACAGTATAACGATGAATAAATGGAATATCTTAAGGCTGGAAACTAAATCAGAAAATGAAAGATGACTAGAAGAGTGGCTGAAAATTCTGCCTATAGGGGGAATGAAGCATATAGTGACTACTCAAGCATGGCAGAATTAAATCACTCAATTTGAACACGTCTTCTAGTAATTGTAGAGTGATTATTGACTGATTTAGTATAGGAAAATTGGACCAGCAAGAAGTGAAATGAACAACCCTAGGGGAATGGGTTAAACATTGGAAAAATGGACCTAGGGCAGTGAAAAAAAGGCGTTTAAACTCACTTCCAGCTATTGACACTTGATTTGCTAAGGTAAAAAGGTGTTATTAATAAGATTATCAAGTACCCATAACCCCAAAATTGACCCAAAGGTGTGATTGACAGTTTTGCCCAGGTAGGGCGAAATCAGTGATGGACTAGTGCCTGGTTCTATGGGCATATGGACTCAGAATGCAATGAAATTTCAAATATGGCTATTTGATTAGATTTCATTATCGGGTTTTAAAGAACTAAGGATTTTAACGGTTGAAAATTAAGATATTTATTTTGTATTTTTATGGGTTTTTTATGTAAATTTCTGCACAACACACACAGTGAAATTTTGGAAATAAGAGACCAGCAAGAGAAACCTACTTGAAAGTGAATGAGATGGATGAAATTGCTGAAGACTAGCTCCCAAGTTCAGTTGTTGAGCAACCGGGTGTTCCCTTGTGCATTTGAGCTCCCAGCTGGCCAAAAAACGCCCTAGCTACCTGCCACAAATAAGATGAAATCAGTATATGCAGCAAAATAGTTAAACAAACCAGCAAGTGAATGACTGAAAGTAGAGAAATTGAAAAGCATTAAGCAATGACAACTCCCTTTTGTTGATACTCTGAAAGAAACCAGCAGTAGTGGGGTTCCCACTCCAAAAACTGCGCCCTCCTCCAGCTGTCTTCTTCACCTGCACGTCGATTTGGCCAAGGAAAGATAGGAAACACAACAATAACCTCTCAATAAAGCTAAGGCAACTAGATATCAGTCAAACAATCCACATCCATGCATAAACTCTCAAGAAATCAGTAGAAGAATGGCTCTATATTATCAAAACTCAAGTGTAAAAATGTGCCAAGAGAGAACAATGGAGGTGAGTGCCTTCTCTTATAGAGAGAGGCCACTCCCAAAATAGGTTTCCCCCCAAAATGGACGGTTGAGATCATCTCCCCAATCCACAAATCGAATGGTGGAGATGTCTCTATGGAGGGGGGTGCGAATTGCCCCAAGGAAGCGCACTAGTGGATGAGAGGGGGCCCATGTGGGGGCCACACAACAATACAAAGGGGTTGGGGAGTGTCTATATGGGGTTTTATCCCCCCAACCATATACAAGGGCCCACTTGCCCATACAAGCCAAATCAAATTCCCCCATAGGAGAAAAACGCTCCTCTTGGGCCAATTCGACCTCCATGGTGAGCTGTCCAATGTAGGGCCCCACAATGCACAAATACATCATTAAACCTTACCAAAATACCTTAGAGATCAACCTTTTAATTGCCATCCATTGATTTTGCCATTTGCCTATAGTTGCCTTAGTCAAATTCTGATTTTCCATGTAATTTTTGTTGGTTTATATGGCTGAAGATGAAATTTAGGCTTTTGACCCACTTTTATTGCTCGGACTGCCGAACCGTCTGCTGCAATGCGATCGTGGACCCCAAAAGTAGTAGGGATGACCACTCGAACGACCCCGATCCATCACTTTAGCATTATTTTCCCCAAATCCATAATTTTTAATTAAAATAGGTCAAAGTTGACCAATAATAATTAAAAATTTCTCAAACGCTTCAGTATTTTGCAATTCCGACACTTGCATGCTCATATGGGATCCCTGTAGATAATAATTGATCGAAATCGAAATTCCGATCGCAACATTTTTTCGGGCCCATTTTTGGCCTAGTGAACTCAGTTTGACCAAGTCAAATCTGGTCAACAATAGTGCTAGCTGAATACCTGTATGCAAACATGGAGTGACAAGGCTTAATTATACAAGTTAGTACATTACTAAGCATTACAATGATAACATGGTGATAAAAAATTCATTAAATCTCGAGATAATACAAGGCCTTGATGAGGTGGGCCCACCACATCTAGAAGACTAAATGCTATGCACATCTTATAGAATTGACCACTTTGCTGACTTTAGGTGATGTGGAAACAGAGGTGGAGGACAATGGGAGGACAAGGATAAAGATCATGTGACCCTTTGGACAATTCGGGAAAGCGGGGTCTACTAAGATAAGTATGCCATGATAGAACACGGGGAAGGGTGGTGCCTCACAAATGGGTGTAGTGTAGGGAAACCACCGCTAGCCATCTAACAAGCATCTCATAACTCACATCCGTATCCGAAGGCTCCGTGAGGTTCTTTTCTAGAGCCGCCAAACTGGGTGTCCGACAAACCGTAACTTGAGACTCTAGGGGGCAATCTTGAGCTTGTCCCTTGCTCCTTCTCACCTCCTTGTCCCGCAGGACTAGGTGAGGAATAACCACTACAAATGCTGACATGTATGGCTGACCTGAATCCATGTGTGTTCATAAACACATTGCATGGATTTTAGAATGAGTTTCATACTTGGCCCTTTTTTGGCTAGATTTCACAATTTTACAACATAATGGCCTTTTAGCCTAATTTACATTTCTTCAATTTCTTCATTTCTTCAAGGGCCCTTTTGGGCTACATACATATCTCAAAAGATATAAACATGGTGCTCATACTGCAAAGGTAATGGGGGTGAGCAATACGTGCTTCGATGACCGATGGGGAACACCCGGTGAGGCTACACAATTCTAACTGCATTGCAACATCGGGGGCAACCGACAGGAGCAAATCCCAGGTCTAACCGTGTATCTCACACACTAAAGAGCCGAGGCACATTAAACAGGGAGTCATGGCAAACTCAAAGATCAGTGGGAAAGGGGTCCTCGGGATCACAAATCGAAATCCAAGTCGGGAACAAGTATCATGGATGAGTCGGATGGATGGGGAAAGTGATAATGGTGCTAAAGTCAGCTACCGAGAGGGACTAAGTGGTCAAGTCTATGCCAAGTATAGAGGACATGACTCAGCGTGCATATACATAAGTCTAATCGGAGGGGTGGACTAACATCATCAAGGGCCCCATCACATCATACAAT
This sequence comes from Larix kaempferi, assembly GCA_027924585.1. Lineage (NCBI taxonomy): Eukaryota > Viridiplantae > Streptophyta > Pinopsida > Pinales > Pinaceae > Larix > Larix kaempferi. The sequence continues at coordinate 16,525,553 of BSBM01000924.1, read as the reverse complement.
AGCTAGATCACCAAATATATCATCTCATGCAAAGTTAGTGTACTAACAAGTATAAATAAGTCTAATCTACAACATGAGCAATAATCATCAAATGCAATACCTGCTGCTACTGAACCTGTCTCTGAGCTCGATCTCTGTTGAATCCGGGCATATAATAAACCAGCAATGTACTGTGACAGTCTCGATCAGAACAAGGCTAGGCAACTGTCTCAAATGGGCTTGTGTCAAAGCCTAGCAATTAAAGGTGACCTTGTGGTAGATGGTAAGTGACAATGTGTGTAGCACTGTATAACTGTCTGTCCCCTCTGATATATCTGCTAGGGGAAGTCTGAACAAAACTGCCTCATCTGAAGGCGGCTGATCTCCGATCTGGAAAAAAAAGTACTGTGCGGTCCTCGGTCGCACAGTTTGCAGTATGGTAGCTCCAGCTAACATAGATGTGATAACAAGTACATGGGATTGGCATATGCTGGCTGACTTGGTGATCTCATGTGGTATTTGTATGATGCTTGTGGCTCATGGTGATGTTAGTCCACCCCTTTCGGTAGAGACTCCTGCATATGCACACTGGTTCCTCTCCCCTCTTTTGTATAGATTTGGCCATTCGACTTATAGGAAGCTAACTTTGGTATCACTTGTCACTTCTGTCCACTCATCCGACCCATCCATCATTGGTTCTTTTCCCGACTTAGACCGGAATAGGTGGCCTTGAGGATCCATTCCCCAGTGGCCCCTGAGTACATTATGATTCCATGTTGTTTTGTGCCTCGACTCTTAGGGTGTGAGATGCATTCTCAAACCTGGGATTCACTTCCTGTTGGTTGCCCCCGATGTTGTGATGCAGTATAAGATTGTGTAGCCTCACCGAGTGCTCCCCATTAGTCCTCGAACCATACACACTTGCCACCATTACATTGCAGTATGAGTATCATTGTTCTATTTGATGTGAAATGTAAAATCCAAGAATGTGTTTCTTAACACACACGGATCAAAAAGCCTAGTGAAATGTAAATCCAAGAATGTGTTTCTTAACACACACAGATCAAAGGCTAAATGTGAAATGAAATGTAAAAGGCCATGCAGCGGTAACACAAGCACTATCTAAATGACTGCGTGGCCACATATGTATTTGAGCATGTAATGGTTATTTCCTCACCGAGTCCAAAGGGACTAGGAGGTGAGATGGAGTAAGGGACAGCTAATTCTGAGAGTCCCCTAAAGTCTCAAGTTATGGATTGCTGGGCACCCAGTCTCGACGACTCTAGAAAAGATCCTCACGGAGTCTGTTGCAGGACCGGATGTGAGTTGCAAGGTGTGTGTTAGAGTCTAGTGGTGGTTTCCCTGCACTATACCCGTTTGTGAGGCATCGCCCTTCCCTAGTGTTCCTCATGGTGTTCTTATGTCATTGGGTCTCCATTTTCCCGCTTATCCGGGGTCACAAAGTTCTGGTTTATGTCATTCCCCTTATCCTTTTAGCCTCGTCGTCCACCTCACCCAAAGTTAGCTCAATGAAGAAATCTATAAGTGTGCATAGTAGTAGAGCCTTTGTTGAAAGTGGTGGGCCCACCTCCCCTTGGGCCTATTTTTGAGATATTATTTATTATGATCACCATATGTTCATCATTTTATGCTCATAGTTTTTGTACTAACATAAATAAGGAAGCCTTGGCATCCCATGTTGCATGCAGAGACATACACTTCAACCATTGCCATTGTTGGCCAGATTTGACTTGGTCGAACTAGGTTGATCAGGCCAAAAATGGGTTCCAAAAAAATTTGGAACCAAAACTTCGATTTTGGTTATTTGGTATGTATTGGGGTCCCATACAAGCCCCCAAGCGTCAGATCATGAAAATACGGAAGCAACTATGAGATTTTTAATTATTAATGGCCTACAGGGCCATATTTTAATTAAAAATGCTTGGAATTGGGCAAAATGTGCTCACATGATGGATCATGGTCGCTCTAGTGACTATTACTAGTGGATTTGGGGCCTACGATCACATTGGAACAAACGGTTCGTCAATTCGGGCAAAAGAAGTGGGTCAAAATAGCAATTTTCATCTTCAGCAATTTGAACCAGCAAGAAATTAATGGAAAATATCAAATTTGGCTAAGTTATACTTTTACATGGGTAATGCAACGTTGGGTAAAGGTAAAAGGGTCTCATTATCTTTTTTGTATAGTTTGGACATTGTTATATTGGTGTGGGGCCCTCCATTTAGCCCAACCATTTGTATGGGGCGAATTTGACCCTACTTGGGCTTTTTTGGCCAAGAGAAAATTCATATTTTTGTAATGTAATGCATTGGAACTCATTGTAAGGGTCCTAAGGGGTCAAAACAGTCTAAAGACACCCCCTAGGTGACACCAACTCACTCTTAGATCAACATTAGTGTGTGTCCCTCTCCCACATGGGCGCACTTGGGAAAAGTCGTCCCCCCTCATTGTAACTATGAAAAATGTTTCATGTTTATGGATTGATCTCAACCATTGATCTCTCATCAAGAGATCTAATCCCAAACCTCCATCTCTTTGGGCTAGGGATTGTGTATGGAGTTTCTCTATTTATGAGAGAACTCACTCATTTTGTATTCTTCTTGACACTCTTACCATTTGGAATAGAGAGAAACGATTTGCAGCTCCATCTTGTGTTCTTGTGGTGATTTCCTTTGAGTAGTTGATTGTCTTGTTACCTCAATGCACTAAGAGAGATTGTGGTTGTCTTCAACACTTTGTTTCTCACCATATTTGTGGCAAGCGAGGGTGCTTGGAGGAGGGCGCATCACTTGGATGCCATTGCTGCTCCATTCTCCGGAATTGGGTTTTAAAAGGGAGTGTTTTTGCTATCTATGCCAAGCATTTCCCTTTCATCTTCATTTACCTTGCAATAGTTTTCCTTTGCTTGTTTAGCAATCTGATTTTGTCTATTGTTTTGGCAGGAAAAGGGAGGCGAGTTGGTGAGACTGGGCAAGTCGAATTCACACGGGGACTTCTACAATGGCTCTTATTTGATCTTTGGGCCACATAACCTCAACAAATCAGAGATTTCACCAGGTACCAAGTAAGTGTTTCACTTCTTTCTCTTGAATTTCATTTTCTGAGTGGTATAGAGAAAATCTTGATACGTAATAACCATAAAAATTCACATCTCCAAATTTAACCATAGGATTTCATTTCTGTTTTAAACCCACCTTTATTTTGCTAAGAAAGCCTCTAATCCAAAGCCCCACGATTTTTTGATTCCATCTACCTACATTTTTGGCACTGGTCCATTTTCTGATTTCGCCCTCCTTGGTCATTTTTGCCCTCTTTCTTGGCTGGGTTGTTTGGGTTTGTGGGTACTTTTGCTTCCGCTTTGTATTGGTTTAACATCATCTAATATCAAGTTAAAATCACAAGAAGTGTTATTTAAATTGATAATTTTACTTCTGTTATGCATGCACAATTGGATTGAGTCATTTTCCCCGATAGGCAGAAATCCATATTTCACTTCTAACTTAATTTTTCTCTTTGAGTCAATTTCTAGCCATCCATCTTTCAATTTTCATCATCTTTTACACTCATATCAGATCTGGAATCACTTAGATAAGTACATTATTTCACCCAGAGTCTTGATCCATTGGCTGGAAGAGGTCTCAAACACTTTAGGCATTCATCTTGCTTCTTTATTTGCTCTTCTTTTAAGGTCGGGTGTCTGATTTTGAGTCCTGACCTTGGCTGGTCGAATAGGGTCTCCCCCTTGACTCGGCTACATGCCTTATCTAAAGCGACAAGCACCTTGTCCGAAGTGACAACTGTTCTACTGAGCAGTGGACTTGGTGTTTGCAGGTGTCACCTTCCTAGCTGCCCTCCTCTACCGTCCTGGATGGGATACATCTAGAGGCAACTAGAGTTTGTGTGATAAAAAACCGCTTGGTATAAACGAATCCAAGTGAAGCGAGTTGAGGAAGCCCTGCAAAAACACCCAAGTGATGTTGCCCTCCTGTAGAGAAAACACTGTTTCCAAAATAGGTATGAATTCACCACAAAATCTCAAATACTAGGTGACGATAGGCTTTCCAATCAACATCTAAGAGCAATCACATCAAAGAAGATTCGAAAGTGTCTGCAAATAATTCTTCTATTATCAAATTCCAAGAGCCAAAGGTCCTTTTACAATGAGAGGGTCTCTACTTTAAATAGCTATGGGAGAGACCAAAATGCTAACCACCTTTTTAATGAGTGGCTAAGATTAAAAGATACATAAGTGACAATCTACGGTTGAGATGAGCTCAACATAAAGTACATGGATCAACTCAAAAATATAACAAGACACCATGGACAAAATTGCCCTAGGGGGACATCCTACTCCAAGTGACTAGGAAAACATGACATAACGCTCATGGTGGGTCTAGGGGGTAATATATATCCTCCCTAGTGTGTCCCCATGGCACAATAATACAAGATGACTCGATAAAGTACAATAATGTTCCCAAGTGGCAAAGTCGCGTGCCTCCAAAGACATCATGAATCCATATAAAGTGAGCCCGGGAATTATGTAGGCTCCACTGGCTGCTGCAACTGTTGTGGAAGGTGTGGGAGACATCACACATATCATCAAAACCATTCTTATGCCATTTCCTTGCCTCAGTAGCCCAAATCGATTTCCTTTGTAGCCAATTTTACCATGTTTTATGCCTTTGTAAATCACCTGTAAAAGATAAAAATGCCCGTAACACTCTGCCTGGTCACCCGAGGCCAAATCTGACTACACTATAATGTCTGGGAGTATGGCAATATAGTAAAAACAAGTGGCTGGACCCCATACTCCCTCTGTAGCACCATAGGTGAACCAAGTAAATCATGAAATTGCTTCGACATGCCATTTTTAATGGCAAATCTTCACTGAAGTGATAAACTGAGATAAATCCCAACTGAAATTGCTCGGAACCGAAAACTGACTGTCCCAATGGACTCAGAGAGCCCAAATGCACGAGAGATGCATACTCATACACCATATGGATGATTACATAGTCATATAATATCAATACCATGCCTGGACATATAAAAATAATAATGATCTGTAAATGATCAAAATCATAAAAATACCACAGATCACTATCTGAACCTGTAACTGCTGCATGGAACCATATGGTGACCAATAATAGACCGCATATCATCAATATCTATCATCCAGGGTCTAACTCATCTCATGTCCTATGGTTGATTTAGTCAAACTGAACCATAATATGATCCAAGCTGAAACATCAAAGTGCTGCAAGCGTGACTGGTTAAGACATGCTTCATTAATCATTCCAAATAGCAATATAAACATAAAGTGATCAATTCACTGGCGATCTAAAACAAGTTATTCAAGATTTTCATTAATAATAGTAGCTTAGACTAGAACCTCAAGAATATACTCACTTCATGACTGTGATCAATTTGCTAGTGATGGGTGAGGGTGGATATATGCAAGGCTAGGCTAGGGGATGACTGTACTGACTCAACACTGTGACACTTTGGATGTAGGAAAGGGGATACACACTAAAGCATATGTTTGACAAGCAATAACACAGGGGATGGCAGTGTCTCACAAATGGATAAGCTGTTTGGGAAGTGCTTATTCAACCTTGACAAATGTCTACAAGTCACATCCAAGCTGACTCAATTCCGTGAGGATCTTTTCTAGAGCCGCCATGACTAGGTGTCCAACAAACCGTAACTTGAGACTCTAGGGGACACTTAGAATTACCTGTCCCTTGCTCCATCTCATATCACAACCTGCAGGTTAATGAGGAATAAGTCATTACATTCAAATAAGGCCAACACTCTTTGGATTTAGCATTTATTAAGCCATTGCTTTATTTGGACCTTTTCATTTCACATTTCAATTTCCATAGCCTTTTAGTCCGTGTGTGTTGAAAAACACATTCTTGGATTTCATTTCAATAGGCTTTCATTCACGTGTGTTTAGAAACACATTCTAGAATGGCCTTTCATATAAGATATACAATAAAGTTTCCAGATACAATGTAATGATGGTAGTACTATTTGTTTCAAGTCTAGCCAACACAACTTAGGTAACTCAGAGCCGAGACACAAAGTAAACAGGGAAGCTCATCCAACAAAGAGACTAGAGTGGGGAAGTCCTCCATATCACAAGCTAAGTAGTAAGTAAGGGTAAAAACAATAACTGGAAGGTAGCGAATGGATGGAGATAGTGAAAATGATGCTAAAACTAGCAAGCCATATAATGGTGGCAATGATCACCTCCATTCTCCCAAGGAGGGTAAAACCAATGAGTATAGACAAGAACTTCATAATTATGAGTAGGACACTAGATAAATACATAATAACAACCAACCCATAATATATATATGATCGCCAGATCATGACACTAAATGCTAAATCATGCTACTAGAATGACCAGAAAAGCAATATAAACCAATACACAAGATAATACCTTCTGAATCATATACTTGTATATACCATTTGAACCATGATCTGTCTACTTAGAACCTATTGCTGCAACTCTGGGCATTGCATACTGCTCTGTATGGCAAAATGGCTACATCGGTCATCAAATCTGAGTTTCCCGAGACTCAGTCATGGCAAAGGAATATATTGGCTGCTCATAATCATAGGAGTGATCCAAAAAAGATGCTCATCTCAAACATCTCAATGTAAAGGATTGGATGAAAAATATACTGGAATCTGGAATAAATATATGGTAGCCCCAGCTACTATAAATGTGATAACACATACAATACAACATTGGAACCATATTACATGATTTTACAATATTATACATGATTTTTCATCATTTCCCCTGGAATGAGAACCTAGACATGCCCATTTGACTAAGATATGAAATACCTGGTAATATACATTTGACTCAGTCCAGACACCATACTAAGGCAGAGACCTCAGGGCTTTTTTTGGCCTGGAGGTATGTATTGAATGAAAAACCTAGACAACTTCACATTAAAAGACCAAAAATTACCTACATGAAAAAGGCACTCTAGAGAAGCACTGATGTGGCTATCCTAGATGGGTTTGCCTTCTATATAGAGGAGCCTTATGTCATCTCGTTTACAATTACCCTCATAGGAGTATGGAACATGCAGTACAATATATAATCAGAAGAGAGAAGAAGAAACAGGGTTAAGGATCCTCGACAGAACTCTGGAATTGCAGTCTTCAAGTGCATCTTTAGTCTTCAGTCTTCAATCTTTAGTCTTCAGTATTCTAGATCATCCTAGTCCAAACTAGTGTTTTTAAAACCGGTACGATTGGAATTGGATCTGGTCTGTTTGATCGGCTAATCAAACTCCAAACCCAAATCGACACAAAACTCGACGTAAGCACAGGTTCTGTACCGAATCGATCGGCCTGATGCCTGAACCGGTTTGTGCGTACCGAAGCGGTCCAAATCGACCGAGCACGTATTCAATTGGTCTAGTTGACCTTCTCTCTGCCTCCGTGGGCTAGCAAGTGTTTTTAATTGTTTTTTTAAACTTAAAAAAACCTAAATCTAAACCCTCCTAAACCCTAAAACGTTGCTAGAAATACGCCCCCCTCCTCCTATTTTCCTTACATTTCTCATTCTCTTATCTATCGGTGATTCTGTTGGAGGCTTGGAGCATTTGTGTCGGTTGTGCCTGATAGCCTTAAGATATTAACATTTGTGAATTGTGGGCTTTTGAGTGTGGGCGGTGGTAGGCTGTAGCTATTGGAAGTGTGGCCTGTGATACTGAATGTGGCTATAGCTGTATCCTGCGCCTGTGTTGATGTTGTTAGTGTGGCTGTAGCTGTTGGCTTGTGACTCTGTCAGTGTGGCTAATGGTTTGAAATCATAGAGTTTGCATATGAGTAGACTTTGCATATTATGTTTGTCTAATGGTTTGAAATCATAGCTTGGAATATTAAATATATATATATATTTTTCATTAAAATTGTATTTTTTTTTGTATTTTCAATAGATCGAGTCATTGAAATCAAACCACTCCTGTTCATTACTGGTTTCGGTTTCAGCCTGAATTGACCCTCGATCGGTTCGACTCCCAGTTCAGAGTTTTAAAACATTGGTTCAAACCGGGTGGTAACAAATATCATGCAAGTTATACATATTCTATCATATTATTTTTTTCCTAGTAAAACCTTGTCTAGAAACGACCCCTGAATTGGGAGGGACGTAGAGTGAGGGACATGACAGGAGACTAACTTGAGAGATTGATGTAATGATCTAATGCATGAAGCTCAAAGCACTCTCGTCGTCCCCTCTATTGCCCTCCCTCTCCGTTGCGGCTCTCGTCTCCTCTGCATCCTTCGTCACTGCTCTTCGTCTCCTTTGTTGTTGCTCTCTTCCCTTCCGTCCCTACTCCTGCTGCTAGACCTTGTCGCTGCTCCCTTTGCTCAAGATCGTCCATCTTAGCCCATCTGTGACCAACCATGTCCGCAACAATCCATGTCCATGACGACCCCAAACCTCGTTTGCAATTGACCTCGTGGGCTCTCTCACTGTGGATTCGATTCTACCCTGTGGCAGCTTGGTACTCCTCCCTGACGACAATTCGATTTTCCTCATAGCGGCTCAATAGTCCTTGTACAATGCTTGTTTGATTGTGTCTTGCGACTGTTCCATTTATTTGCGAAGAGCTTCCCATGTCCGTGTATGGTAGAATAATTAATAAATTAATCCATGGCAGTGGGTAGTGTGTTGAGGTTAGTGGCGTGGTTTCATGAGAAAAAGAGGGTCCATGGAGGACTCGATTTCTAGTGAATTTTGCAGCAAGGAACAATTCAACTACATTAAATACTACAATAGGAACCAAGGACCAGTTTACAGTCCCACACATATAGCTTTGGGGTTAGACTTCTCATTTTGTACCTCATAAACTAAAACTTTGCTAAAATGGATGGAAGCCTTGGAAACAAAGAATTGTTAGTTTCATTTAGAACTACAACAAGCCCAACAACGATTGCTCACTCTATCAACTCGGGTCTCAAAAGTGGATTTGAAAAAGTTGTCCTTGAAGCAATTACTAAATGAAGGGAAAGTTTAGGAAACCCTCCAATCCCTGAATGATGCCTTTCATGCTGAGATTTTGGACGTTAGAAACAAACATGAAGATATCAGTTGATAATGTGGCAGTTTTAAGCTAGAGACAGAGACACATATTAACTCTTGGGCAGAGGTTGTCAGGGGTAACGACAAAACCCGCCCTCCTCTTGTTGCGGTCGAGGAAGTTGTGCAACTCAAGTTACTTAAAGAGAGAAAGCGAAGAGCTCGTGAACTGAATTTTAAGGTTAGAGAGTCTCCCTCACTCTCTCCTTCCCTGAACCAGTTGTAGGGGGGACTACCTCGAGCTTATTGATATTCCCGTTGAGAGAGCTTGGTTTGGTCATGATTCTTACATTGTGTTGATGTTCTCCATGGTTCTAGCATCGGGCAAACATTCTGAGATCATTCTCTTAGATGGGTTCGTGACCTAGAGAGAATGGCCTCGTCGTAGCCCTTGACTGTGTGTCTTATGGTTCGGATGCTTAGCCTCATTCAGTCATGTGTTGATTGGATTGTAGGAGGCTAGAGGTCACTTTGCGTACTCCAGGTGGGAGTGTTCCTTAGCCGGAGTGATCTATTCTTGTAGAGTGAGATGACTTGTGTATTAGAGAATGCCTAATCTGATGTTGAATTTGACAATTGGCTCTAAGAAGTGTCTGAGATTTCTTTGAGTATGGTCAAACCAACATTAGAGCTCTACTGAAAAAGAATGTGACTACATGTGAGGAGATATCAACGAGGAGAACTTTTCTATGATGAATAAATAACCTAGGAGTTAATACAATCCATTGAAGAAGTCCTAGAGAAAATGGAAAGCAAGAAATAACACAACTACCTTAGCAAAAGGGGTTAAATGACCCTAGAAGACAAAATGACAAGTTGGCTAGAAAAGGGCACCACGGTTGGGTAGTTTTGGGCATCCTTGTAGTACATAGGGTACCTTTGTGTGTACTCTAATAGAACGGAAACAAATTTTGGGTGTTTTGGTGTATAGCCATTGGCTATCGTGAAGTTGTTTACATACCGGGTACTTGTGGGTTGTACCTAATACATGGAGTCTTGGTATGGAATGTAGAATTTTCTGCACTTTACTGTTTGCTGGTTTGTGTTAACAATTTGTGGTTTTCACCTACTGTCGGTTATGCATAGGCTGTAGGTTACTTATAAAATTTTCTTTAGCAATCAAACACACAATAGAATGCTACTAACAGGCTGAAAAACACATTTAACAATCACACCATAAAATGATAGACTCAGAAATTTTTGGCCAAAATCAAGCCCTGGAAAAACCCCCACGGGGAAAACTAGTTAGAGAGAGAGAGAGAGTTTTATTTCATCAGCAAAATATTCCAGTACAAATATTACAGTCAAAATGTACTTATCTGACCACCCACAGACACCCAGATTTCTGCCTCGATTTCTGTGCCTCACGGTCTCCAAATCTGTGCCACAACTTCACGAATCTTGTACACAACTCTGCCTCGATTTCTGTGCATGAACAGCACCTCGAAAACTGTGCCAAAATTACTAGAAAACAGTGCAGCAAAACCACCTTGAAAACTGTGCAGAAAATGCAGACTATACTGACTGTACGGACCTCGATTTCTGTGCTTGAGACTGCCTCGAAAACCATGCAGGAGATCACCTCAAATTCTGTGCAGAGTTCCTCGATTTCTGTGCGTGAAAAACTGCCTTGAAACCTTGCTGTTTCTCGAAAAATGTGCCCAGAAAATCACATGGAAAATCGTGCCCAGAAAACCGTACTGTACAGTACCTTGGAATGCGTGCAGCTGCTGTTCTTCTCCTCGAAGTTCGTGCTGTACAGTACAGCAATAAATGCTGCTGTACGGTCTTCCTTCTTGGGATTTGTGCTAAGAATAAATGCTGAACTCGTGCCTTGAAAATCGTGCCAATGGGAAATGGCAGCCTCGAAATTCGTGCAGGAACCCTAGCTCTCTTTTCTTTCTTCTCTTCACTTTCCAAAAATGCAAAAAGTGAGTCTCTTTGCCTCCCTCAAGCTTTTTGTTCTAACCCTAAGTGAGTTTTTAATCCAACAGTGGACAAATGATCCAATCCAATGGTCAAGATTTGATGAGAGTAAAAATATCACTTTATTTAATTCACTTAAATAAATATTTACTCACCCACTTAACTTTAGCAAAAAGTGACTTTCATTTTATAAAGTCTCATTAAAGTGCTTTTAATGTGAGGGTCACTTTTTCCCCCTTGTAAGTGACTTAGGCAAATAGTCACTAGGGGAACACTTCCCTAGGTACAAAACTAACATGGAACACATACGTTAGGTTTGGGTATGCGTAACTATGTTACATTGGAAATTCTTTGTAAAGCATTATTATACTAGACAAATAGTTGTTTAAATCTCCATCCATTGGTTTATCAAGTTTACTACTTTAACTTTATTCACTTTTACAAGTTGGACTTCTTTTCCTATTGAACTAATTGTGTTATATTTTATCCTTGAATACCTTCTCCTTGTTCTTCGAAGCTTTTACATTACTTGATTGGAAGCAACTTTGGAAACTACTTTCTGGAAATATATTTTTTGTGTTATTGTAGTGCAATGATTTTGTCAAGAAAGGTATGGTATCTAGTTGACTTCATTGTGATAAACTCATGAGTGGTTTGTTCTTTCTAGGTGGTTGTATTGTAATTTGGTAGTTGGTTCTTGGTGGTTGTGATAGTGTGATTTTCTATGTTATTAATGTATTCTCATTCTTATTTGTCTATAGGTTGAGATTTAGAATTGATGTTTGGTTTTACAAGACACGGGAAAGAGTTGTATGCTCTTGGATTATCAAAGTTTGTAGAAGTCTTATATAATTTAAATATGGAGAAGTATGCTAGTATTATTTGTCTTTGACTCTTTTGTGATGTGAAAATATTGTCAAATGTATGGCTTTTTGGTTAGTTTCTCTCCCGAGATAAGATCTTTTTAACTTCTTCCTAGACCATTGGTTTTGATAATCACTAGTGTATTGACAGGCTGTTGGCAATAGAGTTGGGGTAATGGAACCGTTTTTAATGCGCATGGCACATGGGGCTCCAGTTATGCAATTGCGTGATAAATCCTCTAGAAATGGAAAAAGTCCTCGTGATAAAAGTTCTCGATCATTTGGAAATTCACGAAGCAGGAATACTGCTATTCCAACAGAGCAGACACTTCGTGTGTGCCGACGCTTCTATGTTGCACTCATGTTGGGACGTCTAGTAGAGGTTAGTTGCTTTACTTGACTAATTTTTGTGTTAAACAAATGGATAATTGTTTTGTACATGCTTCAATGTTTTCTTGGAAAATTGGTGCTCACTTTAAATGTGAATAGTTCATGCCAATTGATTTTTGACTCAATATATCATTCTGGTTGGTAAAGTATTTGACATTATTGATGGCACAAGCTCAAGCAAGGCTGGTTATAGATAAGTACTGGTGAACAAGTTGCATGTGGTAGCAACGTTGCTGTTTTATGCTCTAATACCTAGAGAACCCAAAATTTTATGTTTTGACAGTGGTATATGTTTGCTTATGAATTCAAATGCCAAAGTTTTAATTGCCATATTCAACAATTGCAGAAAAAATAAGAAAGTAATGCAAGAAGGATTAAATTTAGTTTGTATCTCTAAGTTTCTAGGATTAAATTCGGTCACAGAAACCAATTTGGATTGGAGCTGAAAGGTTCATGTTGGGTAATACTTGCTGCCGTGTTTAATTTCCCATTACCAATTTGTTTTGCTTCTTATAGCGTGATCTCTTGATCAATGTTGCACGGCTCGGACTCGGCAAAGACTCGGCTGGCATGTGACAAGTCGACTCGGGAAAGACTCGGGACAGACTCAGGAGACGGACTCGGCAAGACTCCGTAAAAAAAACAATTAATATATGGTAAATTTTGGGCAAAAAGAGAGGTTAATGGCTTTTTTTTTTTTAAAATATCATTAATTTAATTAAAAACCTAATTAAATTAAATATAAAATCTAACAAATATAAAACTCATTACTTAAATTTATAAAGCATAAACATTGAATATAAATAAAAAATTAATATATTACTTAAATTTATAAAGCATAAAGCATAGTAAATAAAATTGATTACTTAAATCTAATAAATATAGCATTGAATCTAAATAAAAAATTAATATATTGTAATATCATATATATATATATATATTAAAATATAAATAAAAAGTTAAATTACTTAAAAGTTAAAATTTAATAACAATTGTATAGTATTCAGTATTCACATATAATGGCTTTAAATTAAAAATGGGCTCTATGCTTGTTTACGGCTTAAGCTACCTGCGGCCAAGTATTGAGTCTTGACCCTAGCCGTGGGTTGCGGCAATACTGTGAAATCCAGTGTTCCCGTACCAAGCATCAACCCTACCCGCAGTCTCCATTGTACCCTTGCAAAGCATCGACCCTACCCACGACAAGCATGGAAACCCTCCGTCGATACTAACTTCGATTGCTGCCCTTCGATTGTTGGTGGAGGCATGCATGTTGGAGGACACAATTTCGCGGGATATCTCCTGTGCTTGCCGGTCTCTCTGTCGATTTCGTGCTGAGTATATGCGAGTTTCCCGAGTCCCTGCAAGTTTTCCCAGTCGCTATGAGTTTGCCGAGTCAGCCACGAGTCTTATGCGATTACTCGGCTTGGCGGTTGACTCGCCCAGACTCGCGAGTCTTGGGCGAGTGGTGCTTCATTGCTCTTGATATAAGAAATTGATAATCACATAATGTACTTTTTTTGTATCCTTACGATTTCATGGTGCGTTCTTGTTTGTTCTGGTTATTATCTTCTACCATTAGAATTGATCTTTCTTACTAGTGATGTAAGGGTGCGATTGCTATTGGCTAGGAGTTGAGTTTAGGAGTTTTCCTTCACTATCTCCTACATGGTACCTTAATTAAGTATTTTAACTTCTATCGAAAAGTTATTGCCATTTGATGTTGAAGTAGTTATATGTAGTTTTGTTGTGGGTATTTTGACATGCTTGTTGTGGCTATTATGACATGGGTATTTTGACAAAGCATGTACTTTGCAATGTCTCATTTCAAATGATCACTCTAGGTAGACGACTTATTAGCCTATTTGATTCCTGTAGGCTATAGTCGACGAAAAATAGAATTAAATGATTATTTGATGTCATTCAGGTGGAAAATGAACACTAAAGGTGATAGAGTAATTAAATAGAAAAAGGGTGTTATAAAGTGACATTGACTTTATAAAGTCACTTTAATTAAATGTTTGAGTGGAAAAAAGGTAAAAAGGTTGAAAAAGGGTGAAAAAGGGGCGAAAATACCAAATTGACCATTCTCTCATTCATTTATGACATTTCATTTTTGAAAAAGGAATTTGAGAGGGAAATGCGCTTAATTTAATCAAATCGTGGGGATTTTCAAAGCTTTTGGAGTGTCTTTAGAGGGGACGAATTTATTTCCATAGGATGAGTTGCTTGGGAAGTGTTATCACAGAACTTGTAGTTGCCCCAAATGATGATCTTATACAGGACGATAGAGGAGATAGGCAACTAAAGAGGTGACCTAAGTGGGCCTCGATCCCCAGATGGATTGGTTGTCATGCCAATCGAGACACTCTTCGCTTTATGCTATCCAAGCCCTAGATAACAATGAGGGAGACTTAGATCAACTCCCGACAGGAGAGATCTAACCAAAACACCAGATCAAACCAGTAAGCTAGAGTACGTAAGGTGTAAGGTATTATAAACCCTAGATCTATGGATGAAGTCACAAGGTGAGTTAAGTTTGGATCAAGAGGTTTAAAGAATGTGAATGTTGACCCAATGTGAAAGTACAAGTGACTTATAAGCATGGGAGCTAGATCTAAGAACAAGGCACTAACAAATGAAAAAGATTTCTTCTGCCTTGGGAAACGTGTCCAAGGTAGAAGGGTTAAGATCAAGATGAGGCTATCTAGTACCTTTTGATGAGACTTGGTGAAGGATATCACAATATCTTAGCTTACAAGTCAAAACTGACATCAAACAACTCAGAAAAAATGGCTAAGTTTGGGAGTGCGCTAAGGTAAATGACCAGTGGCTAGAGATTAGGGGCAAATGGAGTCCACCAAGGGTGACGCCCTTGAGAACCCACCTTGGGTTAGGCCTAAAGAGTAAAACCCAAAAAGATTTCACCAATATTCCAAATTAAATGAGCCAGAGAATTTTTATAAGATTCAGCAGTTAGGGTTTGAATGTAAATGCCAGATGGGTAAGTTAAAGGAATAAAATACGTACCTTGTGAGAGTACCTGGATGATGAGAATGGATGCCAGAATGACGAGGACTACTCCCACAAAGATCAAATGAAGATTTGGTTGATTCTCTTGCTCCCACGAATTTGCCCAAGTCCACAAGTGTGCCCCTGTCTTCCTGCAAAACCAAGAAGATCAACTCAATCAGTAAGCAACTAAGTTACCGGATTCGCCCAAACCCCTTCCGAATCAATTTCCGAATTGACGGGGAATCGCGGATTCGAAGATTCGATTCCGATTATGGATGATTCAACATTTTTTTTGCATGGATCCGTTTCTGTTTTGGGATCCGTTTCTGGTAGAGGCGGATTCGAATCCGAGAAGAGGACACTGTTTTAGGTTGTTAGGGAATCGGTTCCCATTGGAGGAACCGTATCCCTACCCTCGAGATACAGATCCTCCCATGGGATCCGATTCCCCTGCTCTATTAAAAAAAACCATTCACATTATAAAAAATGAAAGCGGGATTGTTTTTAGGGCCCATCGATTTTCTAAAGCGGGGAGATCAAACCATTTCATTGTTCTTCGCGGATTTCACGACTTTGAGCAACGAGCAGTGAGCAGTAGCACGGGTTCGCTACAGAGACTGAGCAGTGAGCAGTAGCACGGGTTTGCTATAGAGACTGAGCAGTGAGCAGTAGCACGGGTTCGCTACAGAGACTGAGCCCGTGGACAACAACGAACAGAGATTGAGTAGTGAGCAGTAGCATGGGTTCATGGTTTTTCTCCTCCAGCACGGGTCGACGTCAAGATTCGAGAGACAGGTGAGGTAAGTTTTTTTTTTTTTGTGTATTTGTTGTGTCTCGTGTTGTTCTGTAACTCTGGCACCATGTTATGAGCTTCCTTGTTTGCACGAATTTGTACAGGCTGATCATGGCTGAAATTAGTGTATCATTGGGTGAGATCCATTCCAAATAATTCGGGCTGCTGCTCCATGTAGCCCTTATGATCGGCCTCGGAAGTCATGGACTCGCTGAATCTTTCTATATACGATATTTGATTAAGTTGCATCACTTATCTTCAAGTTCTACTGTTCTAACGTAGTATATGGACGTAGTATATGGTAGGTCAGTGTTTTACAGGTTATGAATTGTGTTTAAATTTTAAATCGGTTTTAAATCAAATGTATTTAATGATTTAAGTGGCAACTTCTCCAACTATTATGGTTTTAAAAGAATTGTAATTTAAAAAATAATATTAAATTATTATAAATAACATTTCGTTAATTTAATAAATAATAATAATAATAGAATTATGAAAAGAGACCAAGTTAAGAATAATATTTATTTATTATTATATAAATAACATTAATGATCAGAAATGTTGTTGTTATTATATAAATTATAAATATAATTTTAATGTCTTTTTAAAGCCAGTTGTATAAATCAGATCGACAAATGTGTAACAAAGTGGCTTGATAATTTTTTATTCTATATATGTAAATAAATTAATTTTTGGAAAAAATGTAGTGTTAAGAAAATAAAATAGAACAAGTTAGAATGATTAGAAAAACTAATTGATATAAATAAATTAATTTTTGGAAAAATGTAGTGTTAAGAAAATAAAATAAAACAACTTAGAATGATTAGAAAAACTAATTGATATTTTTAATTAATTTTTTTTGTGTATTTGTTTTGGCCCCGATAATTTTGATGTTAATTGTTACCTGTACCCTGTATATGATTTTAAATTTGGGATTTTTTTATAAAATTATAGATTTATATTTTTAATTTTTAAATATATATTATTTATTAATTTATTATATATATATTAATATTATAAAAAATTTCGGGTGCAGTCATATTTGGCCCCAAGTGACCAGACAGTGAGTTACAGGCATTTTTATACTTTTCAAGTGATTTACAGAGGCATAAAAATGGTAAAATTTGCTACTGAGGAATTCAATTTGGGCTACTAAGGCAAAGAAATGGCATAGGAATGGTTTTGATAACGTGTATGATGTCTCCCACACCCTCCAGAGCAGTTGCAACATTCAATGGGGCCCACACATCTTTCTCCGGCATATTTTATGGTTTTCTGGAGCCCTTGGAGGCTCACGACTTTCCTTGTTGGGCATGATTTTATGCTTAGATGATGTATTTGATGATTATTGTGCCATGGGGACACACTAGGGAGGTTATATGTGACCCACTAGACCCACCATAAGCTCCATGTTATGTTTTCCTAGTCACTTGGAGTGGGATGTCCCCCTAGGGCGATTTTGTCCATGACATTGTTATATTTTTGAGTTGATCCATGTACTTTATTGTTGAGATCATCTCAACCGTAGATTATAACTTTTGTATCTTTTAATCTTAGCCATCCATTCAAAAGGTGGTTAGGGTTTTGGTATCTCTTCTTCCTATTTAAAGGAGAGAGCTTCTCATTGTAAAGGGACCTTTGGCTCTTGGAATCTTGGTAATAAAAAAATTATTTGCATATACTTTCGGATCTTCTTTGATGTGATGTTCTTAGATGGTGATTGGAAAGTCTATTGTCTCCTAGCATTTGAGATTTTGTGGTGAATCCATATCTATTTGGAATACAGTGTTTTTTCTACAGGAGGGCGACCTCACTTGGGCGTTTTTGCAGGGGCTCCTCAACTCGCTTGACTTGGATTCGCTTATATCAGGGGGTTTTCATTAGTTTCATTGTGATCTATGATTTCTTCTTGATATGTCTCTTGTTGCATTAGTCATTTCTCTTTGATGCTTCGAATCTAACTTACATAGTTCGTTGTGCAGGGAAGGAGGGCGCATTGTCTTCTCTGGGCAAACCGATTTGTCTTGGATACTCACTCAAAGCTCCTCAAATTGATCGTGAAGGCATAGATCATCATCATCAAGGCATCCGCAAGATTATCCGGGTAATATCTACTCTTATTTCAGTCATTATTGGGTTCCAATCTATTGGATATCTTTATTGACAGCTAAAACCCTCATTAAAATTAATCGGAAAATTCCCTGGCTCAAACCACTTGGCAAATTGGCAATTTTTTTTTGGGTTTTTCACCTTAGGGAAAACCCTAGGTGGGTTCTCCAAGACGTCATCTTTGGAGGACTCTCTGTGGCCCAAATCCCTAGGCACTAGATCTCCTTACCCTCACGCATTCCCTGAGATAGCTGGTTTTCTTGTTGTTTGATGCCCTAGTTGAGACTTGTGTGTTTTGATACTGTCATACCTACCAATCAAGTCTATCCAAAGGTACTAGATAGCCCCAATCTTGTTCCTAACCTCCCTGCATTTGACACGGTTCCCAAGGCAGTGGATTTTTATATCATTTGCTGTTACCTTGATCCTGAATCTCTTAATTAAGCTTATAAGTCACTTGTATAATTACATTGGATCAATTTCATATCCCATAAGCCTCTTGATCCAACCCATAAGTCACCTAGTGACTTCATCCATAGATCTAGGGTTTATCATACCTAACACCTTACGTACTTCATCTAGCTTGATTTGATCTGGTGTCTTGGTTAGATATCTCCTGTCGAGAGTTGATCTGGGTCTCCCCCGTTGTTGTCTTGGGCTTAGATAACATCAAGTGAAGAGTGCTTCGATTGGTGTGACAACCATCCATTTGGGAGTCGAGGCTCTCTTGGTTCACCTCTTTGGTTGCTCACCCCCTCTACCATCCTTATAGATCCATCTATAGGGACAACTACAATTTTGGTGATAACAACTACCTACGGCTACTCATAAGACACTTGCAAAAAAGGTTTGTGAGATCTAGTTACTCATGGATAAAAAAAACTAGAGAAGCATAATAATAACCTTATTAAGATGCTAGATCCATATATTTAAACATGTGTGAGCAAAAAGAAAGTAAGTAATAAACTTATTAAATACCTTCTTCCTATCAATTGAGAACAACCCTACGTAGGCTAGATCCATAATACAAGGGTGCAAGAAAACATTAATCAAATATAGGTTACATCATACATGCATAGCCATGATCATCCAACCAACACACTACGCCAATGAGCCTCCAAAGCTTTTGTTTTTATTCCAACAATACACAATAGAAAGGATTACAATGAAAAGCCCTATGCTCATGCAACTCGAACTAGTTTGCAATGAGAGAAGAGGCTCGCTTAAATAGAAAATGAGAGCACACGAGGGGCGGATTAGCTCAAGGAGAAGAGAGTGCACCATGGGAGAGATTTGAGGGATTGATATCCTCTTCATTGAAGTTTAACAACGAGTTACATGATGAGGTGGGCACCACCTCTACAAGAGGTGTGCCCTCTCTCATTGGAATGATCACCCATCCAATGAGTGGGCGCCCACATAGCCATCACGTGAAGATACGAGAGGGAAGGCGCATCCCAAAAGAGATATGACATCTCTATCCTAAGTTTTGGTTTTATAGCACATGCTTTATTCAACTAATGGGGTCGCCCTTCATGTAACATGGTAGGCCAACTCATTTGGCACATGCCAAATGACTTTTTATTATATTTTTTATTTTATTTTTTGCTTTGGGTCAATTTGTAGTTTTTTAGCATTTATTTGCCAATTTGTTGCATCTTTAAGGAATAATGCTCCTAGAGACGATGTAGCCACCAAAAACATGGGGAAAGTGGGCCCTAGGGTAAAGATGATGCTCTGAGTGTGAAAACAAGCATCCCTATGCCAAAATCCGCCTCCAGACCACTCTTTTATTACAATTTGAAAATTTTCAATTAAACCATTAAAAAAGGTCTAATTTTACAGAAAAAATTATTTTCTTCGGAAATTAAAAAAAACTTAGGGGGACATAGCACATGTCCATACGACTCAATTTTAATATCTAGGATGGTAATATACATTGACACTTGAACTCTAATAACCTCCTAAGACCGAGAAATCATGTCGACCACCCCAACTTTGGAGGTATGAGAGAAAAAATCGAAAATTATAAGTTGTTTATTCAACAACCTATAATCGACAAGGGAAAAAAACACTCTGGGCTAGTTAGATTGATAACTAAGTCCTAGGAACACCGAGTCCTTTACAAAAACCATCATGCTATGACTTTTTTACAATTTCCGCATAGGGCATGGACATGTGACTTTATTAAAAAACATGGGCCAAGGTGGCCTGCTAGGACTTCTGATCTTCTGATTAGGAACAAGTAGACTTGTTCTATCTTCACAGGCTCACTTGAAATCAGCTAAGTGCAACTTAGCTGATAACAGTTAGTTACTTGGTTTACTGGCAAACTATTTCTGGGTTTTCATCCTTAGGCCTAGCTCCAAGTGGGTCCTAAAGGGCATCTAGCTATGTGGACTCCATCCACTCGATCCCCTAGGCACTGATATCTCCATGCTTGCGTCCTACTTGGTCTGTTAGTCTTATGAGTGTTTAAACCTCTTTTCCAAGCTTGTGTGCTGTGATATTGTCAGATCTATCATCAAGTTGTGCTAGGAAGCCCTAAACTTGTCAGATCTACTTCTTGGGACCATTCTCCATATTCTAAGTACATGTTTCCTAACGTAGCTGATTTTGATCATTTACTCTAGCACATACATCCTAGATTCATTCCTAATCCTGAGTTACTGTAATTGAAATAATTGACTTAGATATCTCATTTCCCCTTAAGCCTCTACAGTAGCTCTTTTTCTTAAATCTAGGAATCATTATCCTTCATCATAGATCTGCTATTGAATATCTCGATCTAGTGATTGATTTAGATCTCTCTTTACAAGAGTAGATTAGGGTCTTCCCCTTTGTTAACCAGTGCTTGGATAGCAAGAAGCAAAGAGTGCCTCGATTGGCGTGACAACCAATCCACCTTGTGAATCGAGGCCCTCTTGGGTCACCTCTTTAGTTGCCCATCCCCTCTACCATCCTGGATAGTATCACCTTTAGGGCCAACTACAAGTTGTGTGATAACAAGACTCAACTCACTTTTACTTTGTGTTGACATCATGGTACCAAACAGTCCCATTGACCTACTTTTGTGGTCATTCATTGAAGATTAATAATATTTTCCTATCTTATCTTATCTATATAAAGGAACTTTCTCTCCATTTTATTTGTGATTAACATTTGAGGAGTTAGGAGTTGAGTTAGAGAAGTGATGAAGTATTTGAGCTTAGGAATTGAAACTTGATGGAGCTCCCTTGTACTACCATGACTGAAGACTAATGAAGACATGAGGTATTGCTCTATTTTGATTGTAAGGTTCATGCTCTTATTTTTGTTGTGTAATTGTTGTAGTAACTAGCTTGTTTTTTTTAAACGTAAGGGCTTAATATTCTTAGGAGTAAAACAATTGAGGAGTTTTCTCCCTTTATTTTACTTGCTGTTTTATTTTTGTGTTGTTGTTCATCTTCTAATAAGTAATAAATAAATTGCAGATTGGAAATAATAAGTCAGCCATAAACAGCATCCTTGTATATAATCGATGAGTGGCACCCTTTGGGGCTCTCCGAGTTTTGTTTCCACATTAATTTCCAGCAATTACTCTAATGATAAATGTCATAAAACTAGTCAATTTTCGTTGAGTACACATAATTGGAGTGGAGGATGTAGCAAACAGCCTTTTATGCATTGTTGGTTGGAGGTGGAAAAACAACCCTTTCATTCACTTTGTCCCTCTATTTAGTAACATCTCGTGGCTCCATTAGCCCATGATTGATAGGCACTAGTTTCTCCATCTTTCCTCTCCTTGTTCTTGTCTTTTATTTCTCTATATTGTCCTTGTTGGTTTTCCTATTTCCTATACTACAACTACCATACATATTGTTGAGGTGTACTCTTCCTATATCACCTAGAGCGCCCACTCCATAGCTTTAGCAATCTTACTTGAGGATACGTCCCTTTAGTTGGAGGAGAGCCAACCTAATGAGAGAGGAAGAGCGATTGAGGTGACAGTGGGTAGCCTTCCTGAGTTTCTCAAGACTAGCTCCTTGGTGCTTGGGACTTTACATCATCGGGGTTGCTAGATTTTTTTTGTAACAAGTCCCTTGGTATCTTTGAATAGACATGCGTAGTCCTTCGAAAATGAGTTCATTGGTTGAGATGGAGAGTTACAAATTTTTATATTTTTGGAAAAGTTGGTTTGGTTAGTTGCCTTTCAGTGAGGATGAGTAAATTGATTCAGGAAGATGTGAATTTGTAGGCCTTGGATTTTCTGGTCACTTGTGTTCCAAATCATAAGAAACTATAATAAGAGAAGTCTGTGACTCTGTATGAAACATATCTACATATCATAACGTGGGAGCATAATTTCTTCTTCCTGAAGTTTTGTTCCATTGTTAAAGTTCTTATCCTCATTGGTATTCTTGTGAGTGATTCTTTTACTGGTTATGTATGGGAGCTGCAGGAAGTACCTCTGACAGATGTTTGTGAAGCTTTCAAAGTACCGAGGGGCATGGTCCAGGCTCTGCAAGAAAATGCTGGAAGATTTGCATCTATGGTTTCTGCTTTTTGTGAGAGACTTGGCTGGCATGATCTAGAAGGATTGGTTTCAAAATTTCAAAATCGTGTTTCCTTTGGTGTAAGGGCAGAGATCGCCGAGCTTACTTCAATTCCATTTGTAAAGGTACTGCTTGAATGCTGCATCTCTTTGTTTGCTTTATAGAATGAAATAAATTTAACTTGTTCTTTATAGATGATGTGAGACTGCCAAAGACTTTCAGAGTTCAATATACTAGTCATTTGTGTGGGTTAGAATCGCTTTGGACAAATAAGAGTAGCTTCTTTGTTTGGTTTTTGGGCAGGGTGCAAGGGCTAGAGCACTTTATAAGTCTGGCTTACGTACACCTCAAGCAGTTGCTGAAGCTTCTCTTCCGGAACTTGTAAAGGCTCTTTTTGAGGCATCTTCATGGGCAGCTGAAGGTAAATCAGGGGCAAAAAGGAAATTTTATTTGACGTGTCTGAATACATAAGTTACTGACTTACAAAATGTAAAATGGATGGTATATGTTGTGTTCAATGCTCTGATAGTACTTCTTGATTTTGGGTGCTACCAAAAGGGTGATGTGCAATTTGATATTTCTTATGGGATTCTGTTGATTATTTTGTTTGCTTTCCCAGCAATCCTATTTGATCTGATTTGTGCTGTCACCTATGATAAGAGATAGGAAAAGTATGTTGGGAACTAGATGTTTTGTGCACTTTTGATTTTTTAACTGGGAATTCTAAATTATCCATTCTTTGATTTACCGATTTAATAATTACCAATGGCTCTACCAAACACATTACAAAGCCGAAAAGGGGCTTTCATGTCACCTATATGGTTAGCATTTTGTATTCATAGGTGAACAAAACTCTACCAAGGAGCCTGCCCATTCATAGAGCTGGCAATTCGAATTTGGAAACAGATGCTTTTTGGGGTCATTGTTTCTTTTAATTCTTGGAAATTACTTTTACTATAAATTGGAAATTATGCATGCTTAATTTTTCTGTTTTTGTTAACCATGGATCCACCAACCACATCACAGTGCCCAAGAGGGCCTTTTAAGTTTCATGCCACCTATATGGGTAGTATTCTCTATTAAGTGACAGACAAGAACCTTTGAATATTGAAATATGGGCTTCTTGCGATATACTAGCAGAATCTTCGTCTATACCTTGGCTGTGACTACTGTGTAGTACACAGATGCCATCATGACAGCTGTCTGCCCCTTCTAATATTTTGTTTTAATCCCTGTTTTGAGAGTATATTCAGGATGCAAAGATACTCAATTCCATTTACATCGCCAAATGACAGCACCTCCCCAGCTGCTACCTATATTCTCAGCAGTTACAGTCAACATGGATTCATAAATGACATCCTCTGGATTAAGCAGCTCAATGCTGGCCTTGTTCAAAGCAATGGCATCAGCTTGCTGAGTCTCTTTAACAGATCCATGGCCAAAATAATCCCCTTGTCTTAGCACTGGTTCTAGATGCCTCAATGCCTCCTAGCTGCTTGCAATGTATGGGAGTGAGTAGACTTGACAATGTGCTGGGCCTTAATGCTAAAAATTACATGCCATAACTGTCAAGCTTCTTAAAAATGCAGCCTTTGGATCCTTGGAAATTTCCATTGTGCTAGCAGTAGTGTCTAGATGATAAACTTGGAAGCATAGGAAGCACATCCCAGCTGATGTAACTTTTTCTGTCTTTGTGCTCTCTTCCAACCATGATTCCTTGGTGCTGGTATGCACGAGATGGGCAATGATCTGCTACAGAATTTATTCTCACTGCCATCTAAGATCAGGAACAGATCTGAATTATGCCCAAAAGCAGAACTTTACTGCTGTTTGGACCTCATGTCTTCGCAGAATTGATTTAGGGTGAATTTTTATGACTGTGTACCACTATCTGGATGTCTGAATATGCCCAGTAATGAAGATTTAGGCTGTCTGCATGCCCAGATCTGTCCCCAGTCACTGTTTTCAGCCTTAAAATGTGCCCAGGTCTTCTTCTCTTTTGTCCACAATTACTCCAGAATTAGTCTAGAAAATTTCATGAAACTTCAAGTGAACACCCTGTTGCCGCCTAATACGCACCTCGGGTAACGTGGCAGAAATCTTCAAGCCACTGGGTGTGTCCTTGGGGGCAAGTCACGAGTCCAGCTTGCTGTCACTTAACACTTGACTCCTCCATTTAGGCCAACTCTTAGTGAAGCCAAAGCGGGTGGTCCCTAATAAAATAAACTATGGCTGATTAAGCTAATTTGAACAAATTAATCTAGGAGTTTGAAAGATTATTGAAGCAGGAGCAGTAGCAATGGATTAAATTCAGCAGTATGTAAATTATTAACCAATCATGACATGTAAATTCTGTTAAATAAATAATTGATAGTAGACTAGTGCCGAGACGTAAATGATGCTGCTGAAAAGGTAAATGTTTTGCAATGTTCTTGTTAATTTATTATTGATGAGTTGATTAGAATGGGTTTGATTATGAGATTGCAACCGTGAAAGTAAACTGCAGAAAAGTAAACTACTCTAAAATTTGGCCTAGCTTGGATTTATCTCTGTAGAGTGAGTGCAGAAACATAGTACCATGTGTCCAATATTGGGAGACGCAAAATCTGCTTTGGGCACCCCTCTGACTCCGTAGTATGTTCACTGCGACCTCCCACTTCTTAAAGATAATTTTGCATGGATTGTCTTATTTAAACTAGTCATTCAAATCCCCTTTATGATTATTCCAACGATCAGGCAAAACCTGCAGTGGACAAGAGCATATGGGGGACTGAGCCAAGGTTCATTACTTCTTTGCAAAAAATGAAATAGCTAAGAAGAACGACTATGCTAAGTGCAGTGAGTGCTAAAGTGATTTAATCTAAGAAACTTAAAAGAAATCCTGAGTGAGTTTGTGGTCTGACGTTGAATTGGGACCAACAAGCAGTTAATTTTACCTTTAATTAAACTAACTAAAGCAGAACTGGAAAAAAATCTTATAAAATGTCACCCCATGAAAAATGACGCAAAATCCCCCAGGGGGGATGAGGATTGGTCACCAGGTAGCCCACTTATTTTATTTATGGTTTACAATTTTTTGGGTAGATGCCTTTGGTCCTTTATAAATCATGATCCAATAGGCTTACAAGTTTCAAAGTTTTGATTCCAAGCAAGGAAAGGTGATCCTGGGGTCCCAGATGGCCTGAATCTTTGAATTTTTGGCAGCAGTTCCTCTTACCTGTTCAACAAAAAGTAAAAACCATTGACCAGCTTTGCACCAATTGTGCTAGATAAGTCGTTAAAAGCATAAAATTTAAGATCCTTCTTAAGTACTTTGAAAAATATAAATCTTAAAGAGCAAAAGTACTTAGCTAGGATGGCAGATCTACTACAAATGAAACTTTAAGCACCTAGATCTAGTTTTGAAAGGAATGCATACTTGAATGGATTAGCTTTTGATCAAGAAACTAACTAGCTTAAGCATGCAAGAGTAACCAAAGAAAGATTTAGAAATAAAGTGAAGGAAAGAGAAAGGAAGCAACTCGAAGCTTGGGACTTTTGGGCCGCGGAGTCTGTTGGAGGAGAGCGGAGGGACTATATTCTCCGGATGAGCCTGATGATATGGAAGAGTCAAACAAGATCAACCATTTGTTGATTTTTTTGTACCTAGGAAAGTGTTCCCCTAGTGATTTTTGCCTAAGTCACTAAAAGGGGGAAAAGTGACATGACCCTTGTATTAATTACATGAGGAGTTTAATTAATGCCACTGTAGAGCTATAAAGTGACTTTTGAAATATTTATTAGGAGTTGAGAGAAAATATTTATTTTTGGAGAGTTATAAAGTGACTTTTGAAATATTTATGAGGAGTTGAGAGAAAATATTTATATTTGGAGAGATAAAATGAGTTGTTCTCATCCATTCATTTTTTCATCTCAAGATTAAATTAGGGCCCTTGTTCTTGAGACCTCTCAACTACCTTCATGAGGCCAATCAAAAGACAAGGGGAAGGCATTGAATATATTCCACGCGCATTGGAGCACGTTGATTTTTTTCTTGAGAAGAAGAGAGGTCAAAGTTGAGAGAGAGAGAGAGAGAGAGAGAGAGAGAGCAGGCTTGAATTCCATGGAGCTGAGATAGTTGGATCGAATACCAAGAATGTACAGCTGAGTAGAATACCAGAAGGGTGGGGCTAGGCAGAAGGGTGGTGATCAAAATAAATATTTGAGCAAAGTCAAATGCTTTGCTTTCCAGGGGTTTGGGCACTATGCCGGACAGTGCTCGAACAAGAAGAAGAAGAAGCAACAACAGACAACAGCTTCGGCGGAGATTGATGCATATGCAACTAGATTTAAAAGAGTTTTCTCTCTGTGTTGGTTATTCATAGAGAACATCCATTACCAACCCAGATATGGAGGATGAGAGAGAGTACTCACTGTTAGTTAGCCATTCCTTGAGTGCATCCAGCACCACATGCACCTGGTACATTGATAGTGGAGCTTCGAGCCATATGACAGGTGTGCGGGATATGTTTTTCAGAGTTTACACAGACAGGGTTGGATCTGGAGGTGGTGTTGGAAGATGACACGCTTGTCAGGTATAGTTGGTCGGGGGACCATTGTTGGAATTTGTGCAACTTCAGAAGATATTCTTATTATATTTTATTGTATCGATTTGTACCTCCTGCGTGAGATGGATTTTATGTAATTAATTATGTAAACCCTTGAAAGAATCAATGTAAACCTTGGGGATAAATTACCCAAAGAAAAGATTAAAATAAACTTTATTTATTGATCCCCAAGTCAAGTCGGCCCAGATAGTTTGACAAGTCGGCCTTGTTGAGGAAAAAGCTAGTTTGGCACTTGTATAACCTCATTTGCACACTTACTGAACCAAGCAAGTTAGCATCACTTGGAGAGAGAGTCGCATTTGCAGCTAGGAGAAGATATTTGGGGTTTCTACTTGGAAAGTTCTTCCATTGTTACTCTCTCTTCATTGTACTATGTTCTCAGAATTGTTCATCTCTATACAAAGGTTGCTGGGTTTTGTCCCTATTGGGTTTCTCAGGATAAATTCTTGTGTTCTTTGTTTCTGTGCTTTGTCTTTCTTCTAGTGATCCTATTGATCTTATGCAATTGAATTATAATGCTATAATTGTATGAAAAACTAACAACCATCACCTTTCGGATTGAGTCCATGACTTTGAGGGATGTCTTGTATGTCCCTGGGCTGAAGAAGAACTTGGTTTCAGTTTCCATGATCAAGGATAGGGGACTTGGGGTGTACCTCCTTGATGGGCATGTGCATGTTTTTCCCAAGGCATCAGGACCATCTGCTTCATTTGCGATTGGAGTTAGAGGTGGGAAACTATACAAGCTCTTGTTTTAGCCTTTACATGCTTTGGTACACAACAGTAGTAGTGATCTATGCGAGCTATGGCATAGGAGGATGGCTCACTTGCATCATCTAGTGTTGCGGATGTTGAGAGATATGGTGACTGGTTTGCCTGAGTTCAGCATAGAGCAAAATGATGTATGTAGGGGGTGTGCTTTGGGAAAGTACACCAAGCCTGCTTTTCCAGGTAGTGACAACAGATCAACATGAGTACTTGACTTGATACACTGACTAATGTGGTCCAATGTCTTCTTTTTGGTTGACTGGTTTTGACTACTATGTTTCATTTATTAATGACTACTCCAGGAAGACCTGGATCTACTTTTTGAAGAGTAGGAAGTCGGAAGAAGTCTTGTAGAGGCTCCAAGAGCTCAAAGCTCTTGTGGAGAACCAGGCAGGGAGGAGGATTTAGGTGCTGAGATAAGATAATGGGGGTGGGTATACCTCTATTGCATTCGATGAGTTTTGTGCACAGGAGGGCATTAGGAGACAGTTGACAGTACCATACACTCCAGAGCAGAATGGGGTTGCAGACAGAAAGAATAGGGCCATTGTGGGAGCAGTGAAAGCGATGGTTCATGATCATAGTCTTCCACTCTTTCTTTGAGCCGAGGCTTGTAGCATAGTTGTTTACACTCAGAAAAACCTAAGCCTTGGGATGTAAAACCTAAGGTTGGCCATTTCAGGATTTTTGGTTGTTTGACTTACTCTCATGTCCCTTCAGAGAAGAGGACAAAGTTGGAGCCTAATGCAGAAAAATGTATCTTTGTGGTGTATGATGAGACTTCAAAGGCCTTCCGCATATATCTTCCCCTGTAGATGGAAGTTGTTGTAAGGAGGGAGGTGAGATTTGAGGAGCGAGCCTTCAGGAAGTCTTGTGAGTCAGAGCAGGGGCATCAGTAGGATTCCACACCTCAGTTGAGCACACAGAGTCCAACTTCACAGTGTAGGTTCAATGGTATTAGGGGTGATTGGCCCATTAGTTATAGGGGCTTCAGGTTCAGGGACGCAGTCCATAGGTTTAACTTCTTGGGTTACAGGTTCACCAATTCTGGCTTCTGATTCACATGGGTCACCAACTTCTAGTTCACAGGTTTTTGGGTCACCAGCTACAGGCAGTTCTACTCCTGAGTCTTAGTCATCAGCGGATGATACACCAGTATGGGAGGAGCCTTTAGGGAAGAGGAAGCCCAAGTGGCTTAAGGACACCCTGAAAGAAGTGAAGTCATTTGGAGATCCTAAGAGACCTGTACAAGAGATTAAGATGCTTGACAAGTATGGTATGGTGTTGGTGACTAGTCTTCGTGATTCAGAACCTTCCATTGTTGAGGAGTCATCCCAGCATCACCTGTAGAGAGATGGCATGATGGAAGAGTACCATTCCATCATGAAGAATGATGTTTGAGAGATTGTACTGAGACCGGAGGGGAAGTCAATGGTGACTTCTCTGTGGCTTTTCAAGATCAAGCATGCTACGGATGGTAGTGTGGAGAATTACAAAGCTCGGTCTGTGGCGCGGGGGTTCTCACTGGTAGAGGGAGTTGATTATGATGATACCTTTGTACCGGTTGCTCGATACTCTTCGATCAAAGCAGTGATCTCCATTACAACAAATATGGGTTGGAAGATCCACTAAATGGATGTGATGACTGCATTTTTCAATGCACTCTTATAGGAGGAGGTGTATGTTGAGCAACCATAAGGATTTGAGATTCATGGGAGAGAGTCTCATGTTTGTAGGCTGAAGAAAGCCTTGTATGGGCTGAAGCAAGCTCCTAGAGCTTGGTACTCCAGGATAGATTCTTACTTGTTGTCGATGGGATTTCAAAAGAGTGAGGCAGATCCGAACCTTTACTACATTGTGGTTGGTGATGATCTACTCATTCTTCTGCTATATATGGATGACTTGTTCATTACAAGTAAGGAGAGGCTCATTAAAACATGTAAGAGAGATCTTGCTTCAGAGTATGAGATGACATACATTGGGTTGATGCATTATTTTTTGTGATTGGAGGTTTGGTAGGATCCTGGACATATTTTCGTGGCGCAGGTGACATATGTAGTTGATATTCTGAGGAGATTTTGGATGGAGGATTGTAGTCCGATGGCCACACAGATGATTTCCAACTAGAAGAAGCTTCATGCTTCTGAGGGCGAGTTGGTGGATCCTACTCTATATCATCAACTCATTGGTTCTTTGATGTATCTGGTCAACACCAGACCAGATTTGTGTTTTGCGGTGAACACTCTCAGTTAGTTAATGGTGGAGATTAGGAGAGTGCACTGGGTAGCTGCGAAACATGTGTTGAGATATATTTTTGGGACAGTGAATTATGGTTTGGACTATAGTGGGACGGATGGTGTTAGATTGATTGATTTCACGGATTCAGATTGGGAAGGCAGTGTGACAGACCGAAAGAGGACTTCTGGTTGTTGTTTCAGTTTGGGCTCAACAACATTGTTGTAGTTTATTTGGAAGCAAAATTTTGTTGCTTTGAGTTTTGCAGAGGCCGAGTACATGGAAGCCAGTTAGGCTATTTGTGAGGCATTGTGGCTTCGCAAGTTGTTGGTGGATTTATTTCGTCAGGAGCTGAGGCCTATGATTATCTACTGTGACAATCAGAGTTGCATCCAACTCTCAGAGAATCCAGTATTCCATGACAGGTCAAAGCACATTGAGATTAGGTACCACTTCAGTTGAGACTATGTTTAGAGAGGAGAGTGAAGTTGTAGTACATTTCCATTGATGAGCAAGTGGTAGACATTATGACAAAATCCTTGGGGAGGGGCAAGGTTGTATTCTTTAGGGACAAGTTTGGAGTGGTGCGGAACACCTTCCTTGGAAGAGGGAATGTTGATTTTTTGTACCTAGGAAAGTGTTCCCCTTGTATTAATTACATGAGTGTAATTAATTTCACTTTAGAGTTATAAAGTGACTTTTGAAATATTTATGAAGAGTTTAGAGAAAATATTTATTTTTGGAGAGATAAAGTGAATTAATCTCATCCATTCATTTTTTCATCTAAAGATTAAATTAGGGCCCTTGATCTTGAGACCTCTCAACTACTCCTAGGAGGCAAATCAAAAGACAAGCGGAAGGCATTAAATATATTCCATGAGAATTGGAGCAAGTCGATTTTTCTCGAGCAGAAAAGAGGTCGAAGTTGAGAGAGAGAGATAACAGGCTCGAATACCAAGAACGTATAGCTGAGTACTTTGGCACGAGTTTCCAGAGTGATTTTGGAACAAAAATCGAGGCTGTAGCAATAATTTGTTATTGGCACTGTTACCAATTGAGTAGCACATCAGTTGGACTTCCAGAGAGTCGCCAAAGTTTGCACAAACACTTGTGCTTTTCAGGGTTCAAAAGTTCAAAATCAGGCCTTTTCATGGCCCCCTTTTTAAATTTCAAAATTTGTAATACATGTCCATGCCCCACGGGGTTTGTAATAAAGTGTGCTAGCATGGTGGTCTTTTGAGTGACTTGGCTCCCTAAGACTTGACAACCATTGTAGGTATTCCAAGGAGTTTTTTCCCTTGTGAATTATGCTTTGCCTTTAGCGAAGTATAATTGATGAGTTTTGCTCCTACAACTCGAAAGCTGGAATGCCTAAAGTGGTGGTGAGGCCTTGGGGGGTTATTAAAGTCCATTTTTTAACATATATAAACATGCTAGACACTAAAATAGAGTCATATGGTCATGTACTAGGTCCCTAGGTGCTTATTTTCAAGTTTTAATATTTTTATTTTTTTTTATTTTTGCGGTATTGGACCATTTTTTTGGTTTAATTAAAAAATTAATTTTTTCAATAAATTAAACAATTTTTTGTATGGTTTAATTGAAAAAATTCAAAATGTAATAAATAAGTGGTCTATGGGTGAAATTTGACAATGGGATGCTCGTTTTCTAAGCCAAAGCACCCATTTAACCCATAAAACCACTTTTCTTAAGTTTTGAGTAAGTATTTATCTCAAAAAATGATATTTACTCAAAAACTCAAAAAAGACAAAATAAATGTCAAAAAATACATATTAAATAAAAAAGGACAAGTTCCTAGAACAGTGGGATTGGTTTGGAGTTGAAGTAAAGTCATTGTACAGTCAAGCTAAGTTAATTGAGCTGCAAAATAGACAGATTCCATCAAGCCGAGCAAGATCCAGTTGACAAGAGTTCAAGGAATGCGCCCTCTCTCTGCATGGGCAACTTTCACATGTGGCAAGCTCGTGTTGGTTGTGATGATCACGAGGTTGGGGCCTCCTAACTCTACTAGAGGTGGCGCAATCTCCTCAATTTGGCATTCAATCAAGGATCAATCAAGATCCAGTTAAGCTTTGTTAACTCCCTCAATCAAGGAAGTCGCCCTCTCTTGGGATTTGTGCCCTATTTTGCATGTAAATTACTATTTAAGCAAGCTTTTGCCTTCTCTTTCACTAGTTGGTGTTGAGAGGCAAAGCTCTACTCTTTTGTATTTCTTTGTGATTATCTGAGAATAAAGAGACTTTGGAGGTCGAATCTTTGTGTTGCTCTGTGTGTGGATGCATGATCATTGTGTTGAACGAAGGTGACTTGTGGTGAGCTGCTCATCCGATTCCTGCTTCCGATCTTGGTTTATTGTAAGGACAAATACTTGTTTGGTAAGCTATATTAGTCAAGTTTGTTTACTTGTCTATTCTTGCTGTTTCATATGTTAAGAAATCTATGTGCTTGAAATATTTCATTTGTTTATGAATGTTTTAGTATCGATTTTTTTACATATTTGGCTTCCAAATCTGATGCTTTGTGTATAAGTTGATGTGAGTTGCAGATACCCTTTTTGTTGACGGAAAAGAGAACTTGTTTGTTGCTCTTTCTTGTTTCTAACTGCTTTCTTTCAGATCTAGTCCCACGGCAATCCAGGAATTCATCTCCAAGTCTTATTGTCTCGCTTGAAAGAGCTTCTCTTTCCCCTTCTCTTTATTTTAAAGCTATCTTCGGTTCCGGTTACTTTTTTGACCAAAGCATTCATAGATCTACACTCTAAAAGTTTCAATCATGAATAGTCTATTTGCTATGAATCATACTAAGAATCTAGATTAAACGTTCAAGTTTATTTTAAAAGTTTCTAGATCTAGATATTGTAGACTTTTCAAATCAAGTTGCTAGTTTTGCACATCAAAAGGCTAGGTTTGTCTAAAGTTTACTTTTGATCTCATTTAAATATTTGGCAACTACGTGCTTCGGTTGGCTTGACTTTTCCAAATGCAAGCAAAGATCCTAAGGAGAGTAGCTTTTTAGCTCACTTTCCTAAGTCATTTTACTCTATTTTTTCATCTGTTAAGCTAGAAAATTTTTGCAAATTTTGTACTTAAGCCAAACACACTTTTAAAGTGTTTTTTGGGATTTTTCGAAACTAATTTGTTTGCTGGTTATTTTTGCATGTTTAGCAGGTTTGAACTTTTAAAACACAAAAAAGTTCGATTTGGACACATACGTGATCATTCGGAAAGCATTTTCGACATACTAGTTTACTTAGAATTTTCTTAGCAAGTTTGTAGCATAGTAGCAAAATACGGTCGTATTAGCAGTTGTTGTACCGAAATCCGAACAAAATTAAAAATACAGCGAACATTCAAGATGATACGAGTTCGGTACATCGAACCAGTTATTATAATTTATTAATATGCAGTGTTATATTGTTAGA
Organism: Larix kaempferi; assembly: GCA_027924585.1. Classification (NCBI taxonomy): domain Eukaryota; kingdom Viridiplantae; phylum Streptophyta; class Pinopsida; order Pinales; family Pinaceae; genus Larix; species Larix kaempferi. The sequence goes on along the minus strand of BSBM01000924.1, from coordinate 16,491,758 downwards.
GTTAATATAATTTATTAGTAAGACTTTTATATCATCGCGTTACTTATAATAACTTACTAGTATACTAAGTTACTAGTAAGTTACTACATGTAGTTTTTATTATTTAAGTTTTATTTTATATATAATTTTTATTTTAATTTTTGCTTTTATGTTTTACTTTTTAGTATTTAGGTAGTTACTTTGTTATATTTTTTTTAAGTCATTCTGTATAAAAGTATTTAGGTAGTTCCTTCGTTCTTCATTTTTTTAAAGTCATATGTATAAAAGTAGATTTATGTATATTTTTAAGTTTTATTTTTAAAGTTTCAAGTCATTTTATATTTACTATGTAGTTGTCATTTTAAATTTTATTTTTATGATTTTACTATTTATTTAGTAATTCTAGTAGGATTGGTTAAGGAATGGGGATGATGACATCATAAACATTGTTAAACTATATGATATGCCATGTATTGAATTTGAATTTGAGATATGTTTCAAATTGTTTGCAATGAATAATGAATGATATGTTAAAATTTGGAATGATTTATGTATAATCTTATTTTTTAAAATTAAAATTCCATGTTTTTGTATTTATAAGATGTCTACTACCGTATTTTGGCCGTACTTGATATTTTGTTACGTTATTTTTCTGTATCGTATTCGAATTCGTACTCAAATCTTGCTACTATGGTTTGTGGTATTGCCAAAAACTTTCCTAAAGTGTTTTTGGCCTTTTTTGATAAACTAAGTTCGCTGGTTTTTTTTGCATGCTTAGCAGGTTTGAACATTTAAATCATAAAAAATTTGGATCTGGAAGCTTTCGAGACCATCCGGAGAACCTATTCAACCACCTCTTTGCTTTCTGCAAGTTATTGTAAAATGTTTTGGTGCCTAATGATAAAGGACCTGTTATCACACCATAGTAGCAGGGCTACTATTCTTGTACAGCAGATATCTGCACATTCCAGAGCTTCCTTTATTCCAGAGCATGGCTATATATTTTGGATCACTCATGATCAGAGCAGTACATTATTCAGATTTTATGACCTTGTGTCAAGGCTGAGCCTTGACAGTTCAGATTTGATGACTGATGTGACCACTTATCCCATTACAGTTTCAGTTCAGTGCCTAGAGATGTACTTCAGATGTGTTTCAGATGATACATGATGATTATTATTATGATGATGTTGTATGATCTATGGATATGTTCTCACTGACTGTGGATTATTATCTTGTTGATTTAGTCATGATCATAACATGTGCTTGGTATATTATTCCTGATGTGGCAAACTATTTAAAATGAACTAAAATGGACAATTGCTTGCACTTTTAGGTCATTTAACAAAACTTACTGGTATTTCACCTTTACATAGACATGGTCTTTCCCCGACACCAGTTGTCTGCTAGTGTAGGCTCCATATTCACTTGTCTCCATCCATACATGACCTTCCTGTTTGACTTTAAACCCTGACATGTCTCATTTGATTTTCTGATACTGAGGACTTCCCCATTTTTCTACCTCTGTGTTTGGACCGCATCCCTGTTTATTCAGTGTCTCGGCTCTGAGTTGGTGACAGAACTTGCCTTTGGTGAGTTGGATTGTAGGCCTAAATCATTCTGGTCGGTTGTCCCGATGTTTGGCATTGGCTCGAACTCCCCCTAGTCACTTGAGATGTTGTTGGCTAAAACTGAAAGCTCATGTTCTACCTATGGAAACTAAATGAATTCGCCCATGGAAACAATAAAAAAGGGCAAGAGCAATGAAAAGCTAAAAATACTCCTCGAAGAGTATAAAGAAAGGTCCAAAAAGCAATAGTTCTTAAAAGCTATATCTAAACAATTGCTGACCTTGTGAATATATGAAAAAACATGCCCTGGATGCAAGCTGCAACTAGTTGTGCTTCTCAGCACATCTGAAATCCGAAGGGTTATGTAGGCCAAAAAGGCCATGGAAATGAAATTGAATGATCCTAATGAACCTGGATCAACTTGATGTAGACATGATGCCTAAGTTGAATAAGCACTCTCTAAACAACTTATCCATTTGTGAGGCACAGCCATCCCCCGTGTTCTTTTGTCCAACACAGAGTTTGTAGCTTCCCCCTTTCTCCCAGTCCAAAGTATTTTTGAGTTAAGTTAGACAAGTCAAACCCTTGGCACAATCCTTCCTTTCGGAACTCGGGATTCAGTCCAACAACTCTGGTGATCCTTCCTTTCGGAACTGGGATCATGGACAATCCTTCCTTTCGGAACTCGGGATTCAGTCCAACAACTCTGGTGATCCTTCCTTTCACAATTGGGATCATGGACAATCCTTCCTTTCGGAACTCGAGATTTAGTTCAACAACTCTGGTGATCCTTCCTTTCGGAACTGGGATCAAGGACAATCCTTCCTTCCGGAACTCGGGATTCAGTCCAACAACTCTAGTGATCCTTCCTCTCAGAACTGGGATCATGGACAATCCTTCCTTCTGGAACCAGGGATTCAGTCTAACAAAACTGGTGATCCTTCCTTTCGGAACTGGGTTCATGGACAATCCTTCCTTTCGGAACAAGGGATTCAGTCGAACAACTTTGGTGATCCTCCCTTTCGGAACTGGGATCATGGACAATCCTTCCTTTTGGAACTCGAGAATCAGTCCAACAAATTTGGTGATCCTTCCTTTCGGAACCAGGGATTCAGTCTAACACTCTTAGACAATCCTTCCTTTCAGAACTAGGGATTCAGTCTAAGGATCAACATTTAAGACTATCCTTCCTTTCAGAATTTCAGGATCATTGTCTAGGGATGATCAATCCCACCACAACTCAGGATCAACATTTAAGACTATTCTTCGCTTCGGAATTATGGGAGCACTGTCTAGGGATGATCAATCCCACTGCAACTCATGATCAACATTTAAGACTATCCTTCCTTTTAGAATTACGGGATCACTGTTTAGGGATGATCAATCCCACTGCACCACAATATCATCAGCACTACTCCCCCTTTCGAGGAAAGTCCTTACGGACTACACCAAGCTTGTCACGGAAGTGTTCAAACTTCACACGAGACAGGCTTTGTCAACACATTTGCAACCTGCTCATCAGTGCTCACATATTGGAGCTTTATAGCTCCCTTCTGCACCATATCATGAATGTCGAAATACCGTATTTCTATGTGCTTCGACTTATCATGGAACACAGGGTTCTCTGTCATCTTTATACAATTCTGGCTATCACATAGAATCACCGTGGTATCCAACTCTAGATCAAATAGACCTGATAACAACTTCCGAAGCAATATGGCTTCACAACTGGCCGAACATGCTGCAATATATTTTGCTTCTGTAGTGCTGAGAGAAACACTGGACTGTTTCCTGCTTAGCCATGAGATCATGGCTTACCCTAGACTGTAACATCCGCCTGAAGTGCTCTTCCTGTCTGAGACACTTCTTACCCAATCTGAATCTATGTAACCGAACAGTCTGAAGTCCTGATCTCTAGTATAACCGAGACCTTAGTCTATTGTACCTTTTAGGTACCTCATCACATGCTTTGCAGCTACAATGTGAACACGTCTTGTCTCAACCAGATACTGTCTCAAGGTGTTCACAACAAAGCATATATCTGGCCTAGTATTCGTCAAATACATCAACGACCCAATAATTTGCCTGTATAGAGTCACATCCACTAATTCTGACGAAGTATCAGATAATAACTTCAAGTTGGTATCCATGGGTTGGCCATGGCTTTACACTCCAACATATCAAATCTTTTCAAGATTTCTACTGCATACTTCCCTTGGTTAAGGAAGATTCCCTCTGGGCTCTGCCATACTTCGAGACCTAGAAAATAGTGCATCAAGCCAAGGTCTTTCATTTGGAATTCTGCAGCGAGCTTCTTCTTGCACTCTGAAATTTGCTTCTCATTTCTTGTTAGGAATAAGTCATGCACATATAACAGTAATATGACAGGTTTATCATCCATAACCTTGAAGTAAAGGTTAGGATCAACTTTACTCTTGGTAAAGCCCAAGCTCGTCAGAATACTATCAATTCTTCCATACCAAGCTCTTGGAGCTTGCTTCAATCCATACAGAACCTTCTTCAGTTTGCAGACATGCATCTCTTTGTCTTCAACCTCAAAAACTTGTGGCTGTTCCATGTACACTTCTTCACCATTCAGGAAAGCTATTTTCACATCCATGTGGTGTAACTTCCACTTCATCATGGCTGGAAATGCCATGATGGTTCTAATTGAAGTGTACCTTGCTACGGGAGCAAATGTCTCTTCATAATCGATTCCTTCCACGAGCCACAAATCTAGCTTTGTATTTCTCAATACTTCCATCCGTTGCATGTTTTATCTTGTATATCCATTTATTTCATCTTTCTAAGTCACTGGATACCAAGATCTCGAACTCTGTTGCAAGTTCTCTCTTCCACCCATCTATGAGCTTCTCATCTTCAACCTTGTAGAAAAGTTTGATGTCTCATCACTCTAGGTGATCCTTGATCTCATCATTCTATCCATGGGTGACTTCTGAGCCCGTACAAAGTCTTCTTCAATCTGCATACATGTGGTTCTCTGAGTCTTGGAGGTTGCTCGATATCTTCTTCTACTTTGATTACACCATGAGTCTGGCTACTAGAGCAACATCTCGTCATAGTCGACTTCCTCTGCTTGATTTCATTAGTCTTGTTTATAGTTGAACCATCGTCACTTGTTCTACGGAACAAGTCTCTTCATTCTTCATTTGTAGGTGATCGTGTATGATACTTCCTACAAGTTAAATTTAGTAGCATGATTAGAAACATTTCATAGTTTCCAAAACATATGCATAAAAACATAAGTCACATTGTCATAATGCTATCTTAGCCAATAACACAACATTCATCCATATCCCACATTCATATGGTAACTTTCTAGATGCCTTCCATCTCTACCAGAACATTTATTAAGATTGTGCACTACTCCCAATATGTCAGCAAAGTGGTTTCATCTAGATAAGTAGCAATGGAATGTTGTATAGCACCATAGGCTACTTACCCATCACATGCATATCACTGCAAACATTCTAACATGCATAACACATCCTAAATAAATGTGTACACAACTGGACACTATCATTTAAACAATTTGATGAAATGACAATTCAAATACTTATCTTTGTTTGTTTGGCAGGATTTCTTTTGATCCTAGTCTCCTTGCAGGGATTATTGGAATGTCTGAAGGTGAACTCTACTCCATCGTCAGAGTTCCTGAATCAAGCTTGAGAGAGTGCTTTGAAGCACCGCTATTACAAAACATAATCCTCGATTTCTTCCTTTTGTAGCTTCCTGGGAGCTCCTTCTTCTTCTTCTTCTTCTTCTTCTTTATCTTCGGCAAAATGAGCATGATGTCTTTTGTTGCTCTTCTTACATTCTTCTTTTCTTTCTAGACAATCTTTGGCAATATGTCCCATCTTATCACAATAATAACATTGATAAGAAGAGAAGTCTTTCTGCTCGTAGTTTCCTTTCTTGTACTTCTGAAACTTCTTAGGTGGATGAAACTCCTTGAAATGAGGTCTTCCCTTTACTCTTTTAGTATGGGTAGGGTTATCACACATATAGTAGCTGGGCTACCATACATTATTTTTCCGATTCCAGTACACTATTCAACCAGTTCCCTTATATTGAGATGCTGAGATGAGCATCTATTATGGATCACTATTAGATTTTGGACAACAGTTTTATTCCCCATGCCATGATCGAGTCTCAGGACACTCAGAGAGATGACCGATGTAGCTATTTAGCCATTTGTACAGAGCAGTTAGTAGTGCCCAGAGTTACAGCAGCAGTTTCAGAGGTCAGATGATGGTTCAGATGATGAGCATTCAGGTATATGACTCAGTAGGTATATTGTGGCGTTGTGGTTATGTTGCTTTTATTTCCATTTTCTTAGCATGTCTTAGCATTTAGTATCATGATCTGGCGATCATATAGATATGTGGACCTGGTTGTATTATATATATATATATATATATATATATCATATTTGTCCCTACTCAGACTTAGAAGTTCTTGGCCTATACTCATTGGTTTTACCCTCCCTAGGGAGAATAGAGGTGATTATTCCCACCATATTTTGGCTTGCTAGTGTTGGTTTCATTATTCACTATCTTCATCCATCCATGACTTACCCAGTTTGTTCATTACCTTGACTTACTACTTGACTAGTGGCATGGAGGACCTTCCCCCATTGTAGCCTCTATATTGGATAAGCTTCCCTGTTTCTTGTGTCTCGGCTTTGAGTTGGTGACAAAACTTGCCTATGGTGAGTTGGTGTTCCTTGTGAATTCCCCCTAGTCACTAAAGATGTTGTTGGCTAAACCTGAAACTTTTAGTGCTGCCATGAATACATAATATGGAAATGAAATGTTATATCTTGTATGAAAAGAAAGTCAAATGAAAATGGCTATGAAAATATCAAATGCTATATCTATAGTGAAATGTAAATACCTAAGTAAACAAGCTGTCTGTGACACACCTAGAAGTGCTCAGGTAAACAAGTGCCTTAAAAACACACCTGTAGCAAAAAAGCCTAAATTAAATGTAAATCTATGCAATGTGTTTATAAACACACATAGATCAAAGGCTCTGGAAACTCTAGGCCCAAAAAGCAATGGAACTTAAACTCTATATCAAAAAGATTGCTGGCCTCATTTGTATTATGGATTGTGCGCATCAGTGTAAGGTGAATAAACACTCTTTGAACAACTTATCCATTTGTGAGACACTGCCATTCCCTGTGTTGTTGCTTGTCCACTATATGCTATGGTGTGTATTCCCTTTTCCATTTCCAAAGTGTCAGAGTGTTAAGTCAGTAAGTCATCCTTTAACCTAGCCATGTTATGTTTAGCCTTCACCCTTCACTAGCAAACTGATCACAACTATGAAGTGAGTATGGCCTTGAAAGTCTTGTTTGAGTAATAAATAATAATTAATGACATATTATATTTGGATTTAGATCGCCAGTAATGATTGCTACTTGTTATAATTGCCATGTGAATGGATTGTAAAGCATGTTTTAACCTTTGACACCTTGCAGCAGCTTGATGACAGTTTGAGTCATATTTTGGTCATGTTGACTTGGTCAAACCTCAGTTTGACCAAAAGTCAACCACAAGACATGAGGTGGTAGACCTCAGATGTTATAGATAGATGATATATGGTCTGGTACAGGTCACCATGGTGGGCTTATGCAGTGGTTTCAGGCTTATGATGATGATTTGTGCTTTTCAACACTTTTACAGATTATTATTATTTGGTCTGCCAGATATGATGAGTATTTATTTTGGACCATGCAGAGGTTTATATGGTGTATGAGTACACATCCTAGATGGATTTGGACCTTCTGAGTCCAATGAGACAGTCTGTTTTCAGTTCCGAGCAGTTACAATGATGATTGAGCCTCAATTGGCAATCCTAGTGCAGTTTTGGCTTGTCGGAGGCCCTGGCAGAGCAGAGCAGAGATATGATTGGTTCACCTAGAGCGCTATGTTTGGAGGGGGTGGTCCAACCACTTGTTATTACCATATTACCTCCCTCCCAGACAGTTTGGTGATTTTTATTTTTGGAGCCAGGCACTCCAGGTGGCAGTTTGGGCAGTTTCACACTTCCCAAGGCAGTCCATAAATGGTAAAAATGGCTACAAAGGAATTCGATTTGGGCTATTGAGGCAATGTTATGGCATGGGATGATCAGTGATGATGAGTGGGATGTCTTCCACACCTTCTCCAACAGTTTCAGCTTCATCGGGACCCACATCCATCACTTATGGCATTTTTTGATGATTTATGGAGCCATCTAAGGCCCACGACTTTCCCAGAGAGGCACTATTTGGTGTCTATCATGATTATTTTTTGGATATTGTGCCATGGGGATTGACTAAGGGTGTTAGAAATTACCCCTTTGATCCACCATGTGCTATTTCTTATGTTTTATCATTATAATTTGGTGGGATCCCCTCTCCTAGGGTGAATTTGTCCACTTATTGTTATATTTTATTATTGATCCATGTATTGTATTGTTGAGCTCATCTCAACCATTGATTAGATCTTTTGATCTTTTAATCTTAGCCACTCATTCAAAAAGTGGTTAGGATTGTGGCCTCGCTCCAATCTATTTAAAGGAGAGAGCTTCTCATTGTAAATGGGACTTTTGGCTCTGCATTATTGGAATAGAGAATTATTATTGCATTTATCTGTTGTGTTGTGGTGAATGCTTTTGGAGTTCGTTTGTTAATTCTTCCTTTGCACTGGGTTCTTACAGATTTTGTCTTGCTATATTTTTGTACCGCGTTTTTGCATCTACAGGTGGAGGCCGAATTCATTTGAGGAGGACATATTGGTAGGGGAGGACCCTCCGTACTTCTTACTTGGGTTTGTTTGTTGGTAACAGGGAGTATTACTGTCCCAGGACCTTCTATTTCATGTTATCATTGCATTTCGCTTGTATTTCCTCCATACTTGATCTGACTGATTGAATCGACTTTCCTTGGTTTGACAGGTAGAAGAGGTCGCACTTGTGGACTAGGGCATCATTTCGGCAAGCAAACTCAACAAATTCTCATTTGATCTCTGCGAGAGTCTTCCTCAACAACAAGGCTTTTCATTCCAACACTCAGGTATGATCTCAAGGTAATTTCTCTCTCCATGATCTATCCATTTGTCTAAATGCTTCAAACCCGCATAATTTCAAAACCCTCATTTTACATTTTCTTAGATCTAGCAAGATCTAGTTGGCTTTTGGGTATAATATTCGAAACCCACCTCTATAGCATCCACGACAATTCGGATCTATAGTTTGGTGTGGATTGACTCTCATTTGACCCACTTCCCAAGGCAAAGAGGCTCCTCCAAGGGAGGTCGCACTTCCTAGGAGGGGTGATTTTGCTTGATCTAGCACCTGGGTAGGTGAGATCCCACTTGATCCATCATCTCCTTAATCAATAACCTACCCCTAGTGTGTCACCTTAGTGATTTTCACCTTGTGAGCCCCATTCCTCATTTTGAGGGTTGAGCCCCACTTGAGTCACTTTGTGGCACATTTCGATCTCAGATCTACTGAGATCTAGCCATTGGATGACCTTAATTTTCAAGATCCACCTACCTCAATACCTCAACTATCCAGATCTACAATTTGGTGGACATCTGACTCCATTTGGCCCAATTCCCAAGGCATTAATCTTCCCTAAGACAATTCGACTTTCTTGGATTGTTGAGTTATCTTTTGGCTTGATCTTTGTCTTGTTGCTTGAAACACCTTGAAACTGTCATATCCTTTCATCAAGCATAGCTAGAAAACCCTAACTGTCAGATCTCTGATTTGGGACACTTTCCATGTTTTAAGGGTCACGTTTCCCAAGGTAGTTGATTTTGACCTTTCGAAACAAGCTTTGAATCTTGGAATCATACTTGATCATTGAATCACTGTGCATTATCTATAATTGTTATATTATACCTTTCCCAAGCCTCCACAGTGGTTTTAATTCCTTATTTCTTGGATTCGATACTTGTCACCTTACGTACCTCATTAGATTGATTTGATTTGGGGATTGGGTTAATCTCTCTTGTCGGGAGTAGATCTGGGTCTCCCCCTTGCTATCTTGGCTTTGATAGCTAAAGCGAAGAGTGCCTTGGTTGGCGTGACAACCATCCATTTGGGAACCAAGGCCCTCTTGGTTCACCACTTTAGTTACCTATCCCCTCTACCATCCACATTGGATTCACTTGTAGGGGCAACTACAAGATTGGTCATAACAGGTAGCTAGAGCTTGATCATCATCTTTGAGTAATGCTTCTCGATTTGCCACTCTAGCCTCTTCTTGGATACATTCTTTCCATACAACTTCAAATAGTAGACTTTCCTTTCTTGCACATAGTGTCTGGATTAAAGAATCCCAAGGTCTAGTAAGACCATTAAGAGTAGTCATCACTAATTCATCTTCGTCAAGCTTGTCTCCAATTGCTTCTAGTTTTTCTTTGAATTGAGAAACCCTAGTAAAGTAATCTTGGATAGATTCACCTGGATTCATCTTCGTGCTTTTGAGTTGGGTTCTCAAATTCATCTTTCGATTTATGTTTCTCCCTTCATACATTCTTGATAGGGCATCAAACATCTCCTTTGGGGTTTTCTTGGAGGACACTTGTGGAATCAAATGGTCCTTTATGGAATCTGCTATGATCCTCTTGGCTCTAATCATATCCTTCTTATGCTTTTCCTTGGCTCCAGCTTCTGCGGGTTCTGGTACAACTTCTTTAATAAACTTTGAAAGATCGTTCTCTTCTAGAATGAGTCCAATCCAATAGTTCCAAGTACGGAAGTTCTCTATGCCTTCCAACCTGTCATCAAGCTTAGTGCTTGGGGCCATCTTATCCCGGAGAGCAGAGAATAACCAAAAATTAAAGTTTCTCACAATTGAAAATTGAACTCACCAAAAGATGCGCTTGATTGAGGCGAGTATGTTGGTACACTTGGTTTCTGAAGATTCCAAAATTTCACCCTTGAAAATCGACTTGCGAAATTTTAGTCTGGAGTTTTTGGCTTTCTCTGGTTTTCTGGTTTTTCTGGTCCAGAGTCAAACTAGGGTTTGATTTTTCGGGAGTTTCACCCACTGAAAAACTTCGATCTTGGTGGCAAAATTTCGATTTTGGAGAGGCGCACTTCCCTATGCCAATTGCACTAAAAATTCCACTTCTGTGAGAAGCCCTAATTTTTATGCTCGAAGAGAGAGAGAGAGAGAGTTATACCTTGTGAAAGGTGCTCTTTTCAGGCTAGCTCTGTGTAAAATTCCTTTTTTTATTATAAGGGAATTTACTGAGGATTGATGCCATATACACCTTCAGAGGATCTTTAGCATGATTATTAGATCACTAGTAGATAGATAGGGGCCACCAGAGCGAAAGGCCACCTGCATGCATGACATCTGAGCATTATTTCATGATGCATGCACCTGATTGAGTCTCCAGGCACCTGCATGCAAGTCAACTGCGAATTAGAAGATAAAGTGACCTAGTTAGGTCATAAGTTAGGTATTTGGTAGTTGAATGTTATAAAAGAAAGGTAAAGTGAATGGAGAAGACACATTATTGATTATTGATTTGTGATCTCGATTTGGAGAAGCTCAATGAGCTAAGTTGGGGTTGAGGCTTGTACTCAACTAACTGGTGTATTTCGGAAGTGAAAGCTATCTGCCCTAGTTCATCATCCAGGTTGGATCATCCAGGTTCAGCATTGTTCTTCATCAGGTATTATCATCATTCAGCATTCAACAGAGTTATCTTTTATATTATTTCGTGGGCTTGCCCTCCCTTGCTTGAGCGCATTCCCAAGGTGGTCTTCTATTCGTTTTCCAGTATTCAGTGGGCAGAAGTGTTGCATGCGGCTTCCATTCTTCTCAGAGCATCCATATTACCCTTCCCCTGGAAGAAGGGCTTCTCTGTTGGACTCTTGAGAGAGTTATCATCATTCAGGTATATTGGAGGACGTGAGCATTCTTGAGAGCGCATTATTTGGGAGAGATCTTCACGTTTTAGGCTAGGGAGCCATCATAACTCATGCATGCGGTCTCCATCATCTCCAGAAGGGCACTATAACCCTAGTACACCTCATCAAGACCTTCATCAACGGAGTATTTATTATTGTGAGGCATTCTGAGCTTGGAGGAGGGCGCACTTCTATCTTGGAGGACGATTTGACTTATCTCATTATTCATCCATCAGAATATCTGCATGCGGGGATCATTCTCATCAACATTAGTAAATCTTTATACTGGTATGTGCATGCATTAATTCCTCTTACTTTCTAGCATTCCTATATTTTCTAGGGCACAATTTTGCATGCATGTAGGGATCAGGGTTTACTTTCATATTCTGTTGAGATATAAGCTTACTAGTCATCTACAGTACACGAAAAAAGAAAAAATACCAGTTTGGGATATTACAGTGGTATCAGAGCATGTTCCTTGCCAGCTGTGGGATCATGCAGTTGTTAACAGATAGATGAATACAGAGTTTCAGATTGAGAAGAGTAAAAGAAAAGGAACAATGGCAGGAAATGATAGAATAGCTTTCAGTAGCCTCATATCCGCTCTGAAGGAACTAACTATTGGACAAGAACAAATGATGAGTGCCTTGAGGCAAATGACAGAGGAAATTGGGCCCACCCCACACAGTCTTATGTCTCCCAATAGTGATAGGGTATCCACAAGCAACAATGGGGAACAAGTACATACCAATCTGTAGAGACACCCACATATACACAATAGGTCCCTCGACCTACCCTACCACAGTTCTTAGATAGCCCAACCACAGTGTCTAGAGTACATGTAGAGCCAGATGAGCCGATGGCGGCATATTTGAGAGAATACAGAGCATTGGGAGATGATTTCCAATCAGCCATGACCTTCACTGACTTTTGCCACTTTAAGAGTAAGAGCAGACCTAGAGCATACAATAGGCCTTTCAGACAGACATATGAGCATGATATACAGGTTGATAGTAAATTGGATATAGAGTTGGCAATACATGAGGAGGATAGTACATATGATGCAGTTATCAGATCATCGATCGTCGAGGATTCATCATTCCCCATTAGTAGCAGTACTTGTGAGGATCAGGGGGTGTTAGCACATAGCTGTGACATGGATACGATATGGAGTGATTTGACCGTACAGGACGAGGTAGAGGGGCTCACCTACGAACCTATGGTTACTAGAGATTCCTTGAACAATACTTAGATAGCTCTTCAGGAATTGGATATACATGTAGATGAGTTGGAGTGGACACACTCTTCATCATCTACTGCGAGAGTCGAGACATCCATGATAGGCGAGATCCATGAGGAGAGACATGACTTGGGGATGGATGATTCTATACATACAGGGCAGCATGGAGGTTACGAGTCACTTACTGTGGAGGAGCCATTAAGAGTTCCGGTGGTAGTTGTAGATGTGTTGACGAGAGACACTCCAGTATAGCACAGGTGTGTGGGATCGAGGCTCTGGTGACACTAGTAGAGTGAGTGCACAAGAGGATACCGCAACACACACAGGATACAGGGCAGCTGTAAAACATGAGGAGCACTCAGAGTTGCAGATGACTGAGGAGAGGTCTGACATAGATAGTTTGGATTAGGTAGGGGATCATGAGCCACCAATGTTAGAGAGAGATTTAGCCATGACATCGACACCGGGAGAGCATCTTGTGATGAGTCGAGATGAGGAGCACTCAGAGCTACAGTTGACCGAGGAGAGATCTGACACAGATAGTTGGGATCAGGCAGGGGATCATGAGCCACCTCTGTTAGAGAGAGGTTTAGCCATGACAGAGATAGTTGAGCACGTTCCCTATGGATCAACCAACAGGGGAGTTTCTACATACAGAGGTTGTATGGGAAGATGTATGGCAGATATAGAGACACACCGGATCACAGATTTCATTGATAGCAGTGGAGTACTGGCTATAGTAGCGCATACAGGATACTCGATGGCTTAGGAGAGTACAGGAGTATGCATCAGTCTACATGGGTACATAGGGGCACACGATGGGATCCCATGGAGTCTTGGAGTTTTACCTCCTGGGAGACCACCTGACAGAGAGCACGAGCATACCCTTGTACCAGGCCTCTCTAGGATTAATGAGGGGAAAGACATGCTTCATAGGGTAGTAGAACCCTTGACAGCCTATCTTGGTCAGGGATATCATCCGATGAGTATGAGAGAGCATGATGCTCACAGGTCTACTTCTAGACCTAGTTTAGAGATTGTGGTCATGGTCGTGGGGTTGACCAACACACTAGCTACTTTCCAGCCGCATCTGCAGGAGTAGAACCATTTATTGCTATTACACAACCAGTCTTGGGAGTTTCACCTGAGACAATTAGATGAGAAGAATGGTTTCTTGGCCATAAGAGTGATCTTTCGATTAGATCATGGGATTGGTACACTCGGTACACAGGGGAGATTAGACTAGTTCACTGGATTTGCAGTTGAGAGAGCAGGGGATGACATCACCTTCTATAGAAATTGCCCATGTACTGACCCCGAGACTTCACTTAGAGAGAGGATCATGAGGGCTATCCGAGATTTGCAGTTGGGGGATTATTATTGGTATCTGCATGAGTACGAGGCATTGCAGCAGACGAAGCTGTCCTCTAGAGAGAGGCTTAGACTCCATAGATTATTGGAGGACATAGACAGTGAGTGGGTTAACAGATGTATAGATGCAGTTTGGCAGGAGCTGATTACATTAGCAAGAGCAGAGTCACTTATTTGCACTTGGTATCTACCAGAGGATTAAAGGGAGACCTCGATGACTATCAGCATGATGCGGCAATAGTTCATTGGACTTGGGTTTGGTGGACCCCTTAGTTGGTGGTGGGATCCAGGTATTCATCTACACGATGGATTGTTTTATATGGTAGAGGTGATCGACAGAGTTGTGAGGATGATCAGTCCGCCATATTTATGGGATGACAGAGCAGGAGAGATGGAGACTTCTTTATGGTAGGGTCGACTTTCTTTCCTGGTATTCAGGATTGAGATTGATATTGGAGCCACTGCGAAGGACATGGCTAGCTTTCACTTTCAGGTAATTATTGGTAGGCCACTTAAGGTTGGATGCATGACAGAGCAGTCTTCTGAGGAGGTTGTGCAGCTTATGATTGCTTGGTTCTTCAGGGGCATTCAGATGTATTCTGGGGTTAGCACTAGGCAGACCAACACTCGGGGTAGAGAGTGCTTCACATCACCAGTGGGGAACTCAGATGACTTCCCCTTTTTTAGACAGACTTGAGGCAGGTGTGCATGGAGATACGAGATGGATCTTATGTCAGGTCAGCAGGGTACGTCAGAATTGGCATTGATGCAGCCTTCGATAGATCATGAGCAGCCATGGGGAAGCCTATTGTTAGATTGCATCACAGGTATACCGAGGATGCAGAGGGCCAAGTATATATGTGCAGAGACTCACCTATTATCAGAATTCTTGCAAATTCCAGTGATTTCCTCAGAGTATGGGACAACACGAGTGACAGAGCTATCTATTGAGGAGATGATTGGAGTTCGTGTGCAGCCCAGAGTCGTTATCAGTGACCAGAGCAGATTTCCTTTGTCGATACTCGAGGTCAAGTATGACGGCAGAATGACAGACTTCACCTGGTTGCCTATACACTACACCATTCATAATGAGGTGGCCAACTCTTACAGATCTTTCTACTTGGAGTTACAGGAGAGGTGGATGTTGATAGAGCATGACAAACAACTGATGATGATCAGAACTGCTCAATGACTACATGATGGTCTCTTCTTCTGGGTAGTGGGGAACCCCGAGTTTGTAGTAGTGGACGGTATGGCGGTTAGCATGAGGACGAGAGTCGACTATCACTTTCAGGAGGTTTCATATCATGGTACCTCGCAGGACCATACCTTGAGTAGAAGGTACGACAGATCTCCTTGGATGATTCAGGACCCTAGGATTCAGTTGGTTCAACTCAATTGATTATGGAACTGTGTTGGTATTGCTTGAGGACAAGCAATCTTGGCAAGGGAGGACTGTAATATTCCTTTTTTTATTATAAGGGAATTTACTGAGGATTAATGCCATTCACACCTTCAGAGGATCTTTAGCATGATTATTAGATCACCAGTAGATAGACAGGGGCCACTAGAGCGAAAGGCCACCTGCATGCATGACATCTGAGCATTATTTCATGATGCATGCACTTGATTGAGTCTCCAGGCACCTGCATGCAAGTCAACTACGAATTAGAAGATAAAGTGACCTAGTTAGGTCAGAAGTTAGGTTTTTGGCAGTTGAATGTTATAAAAGAAAGGTAAAGTGAATGGAGAAGACACATTATGGATTATTGCTTTGTGATCTTGATTTGGAGAAGCTTAGCGAGCTAAGTTGGGGTTGAGGCTTGTACTCAACTAACTGGTGTATTTTGACAGTGAAAGCTATCTGCCCTAGTTCATCATTCAGGTTGGATCATCCAGGTTCAGTATTGTTTTTCATCAGGTATTATCATCATTCAGTATTCAGCAGAGTTATCTTTTTTATTATTTCGTGGGCTTGCCCTCCCTTGCTTGGGCGCATTCCCCAGGTGGTCTTCTATTTGTTTTTCTAGTATTCAGTGGCAGAAGTGTTGCATGCGGCTTCCATTCTTCTCAGAGCATCCATATTACCCTTCCCCTGGAAGAAGGGCTTCTCTGTTGGACTCTTGAGAGAGTTATCATCATTCAGGTATATTGGAGGACGTGAGCATTCTTTTAATGCGAATTATTTGGGAGAGATCTTCACGTTTTAGGCTTGGGAGCCATCAGAACTCATGCATGCGGTCTCCATCATCTCCAGAAGGGCAGTATAACCCTAGTACACCTCATCAAGACCTTCATTAGCAGAGTATTTATTATTGTGAGGCATTCTGAGCTTGGAGGAGGGTGCACTTCTATCTTGGAGGACGATTTGACTTATCTCATCATTCATCCATCAGAATATCTGCATGCGGGGATCATTCTCATCAACATTAGCAGATCTATTTACTGGTATGTGCATGCATTAATTCCTCCTACTTTCTAGCATTCCTATATTTTCTAGGGCACAATTCTGCATGCAACTGCATGCATGTAGGGATCAGGGTTTACTTTCATATTCTGTTGAGATATAAGCTTACTAGCCATCTACAGTACACAAAAAAAGAAAAAATATCAGTTTGGGATATTACACTCTGATACCATGTTAAGATTATATGCTACTATAGACTAGATTCCAATTTCATTAGGATTCAATACATTATTAAGAATAGCAACATAATAAGGATCTTTGAAAGATACACAATCACAAAGCACAAAACAATATACGTTGGGAAACCCTCAAGGGGAAGAAAACACAGCAAGAACTTCCTCAATATAGATGATCAAAGTACAATGCCCAAAATAGGTCTCACAAATAAGAGAGACAAACCCAAACTCTAGACCCAAGCCAATCCTCTTCCTCCTTCGCAGATATCTCTCTCTCTCCTCTAATGCAAATTGCACAAGTGAGTGATGGTACAAATGAGAGGAACACACTCTCTATTTATACTTTACCTTTTACTTGACTTTTATCCCAGCTAGGTCGGCCTCATTTTAACTGATTGGGATGACCTCTCCTAGAAAGACTCAAATAATATTATATTACATTCTTTATGGTACTAACGACCCGACTTACAATGGAGGCTTTACCTCATGACTTTTACATGGCCAAATATAATAATGACATCTCCGAACGGAGGTAAAACATCCTCGACGGAGTTACAATAATAAAGTACAAGTAGAATATTCTTAGAAGTTACATTAATTTAACAATTAGTAATTAAATCATATAACGAAGCACACACAATCGTCCTTGAAGGACTTAGACAAACTTTTATTTATTTATCTTATTTTGTGCATGCATCCACAATTGTTCAAAATAAACCGAATAAAATTTTCCCCTTGCTTTCCTGAAGTACTGCACCATTCTTTGGTGTGTGGAAAATAGATTCTTGGGGCTTTAGTTTAGTCTAAATAACTCACCTCACATTTTTGAATAAAATCAACCAAGGCTTGAAACCTGAAGTATGCTCTTGACCGCTGCAGCTTTGTCTGAACAGTTGGCTCAATCAGAAATTGAAAATGTACCCTTCACTCAAGCAAAATAAATTATCAAGCATGGGAAGCATTTTCTACCTTATTTTAACACTTGAATTAGGAAGTTTCATGAAAATTGTAGGGTGTTGACTAATTCCCTTGGAGGACCAACTTCGAGATTCAAGGTAGAGGCAAGGGCTAGAGCCTAGATGAGGGGGCACATGTGCTATTGATGAATAAGGTCCCAATATAGGCAAGGATTTTGATGTGTAATTATTTGTTGTAGCATGAAGTTTTTTGGACTCCATAGGCCTTTTAGCCTCTTTGTTTATGTATTTTGGGTTATATATGGATTGCACTATATGTACCCTTGCTATATACATGGGAAAGTTTGCATATTTGTGTATAGTGATTTGGATTCATATGGATGCACATGAATATATATGTACAATGAAAATACTTTAAATTTCGTATATATATAGTACCCCCAAGTCCCATGTTTCAAAATGTGTTGTCCCCGCCTCCGCCCTCGTCCCCATGTCCAAGTTTGCTGGCAATTTAGGTTTTGACACTCAAGACTATTTCTTTGATACATTTTCCATTGGAAGCACAACCATGCAATTTTCCATCACATTGAAATTTTTTTTCTTGCTTCTCATCTTGTTGCTGACAGGGGGGAGATTAACAGTCAGAAACAAGCAAGCAAGAACAAGCAAGTTGGAACCATTGAGCCAGAACTAGAGTTCAAGTCAAGTTCCAGGTTGGTTTGTGGTCATCCTAAAACCACCTTTTTGGTTTATGGTCAACCTAAAACCTGTTTATTTTTTTGTGCCTTGGAGTTTTTCCCCTAGTGATTTTGTGCATAAGTCACTAAAAGGGGAAAAGTGACATGACCCTTGCATTAATTTCATGAGATGTGAAATTAATTTCACTTTAGAGTTATAAAGTGACTTTTTGGTGTATTTAATGAGAGTTGAGTGAAATTAATTATTATGGAGAGAAAAGTGAATTTATCTCATCCATTGATTTTCCTTCACGAGAGTCAATGTAGGCCCTTGGATCTTGTGTCCATTCAGTTACCCTCATTGAGCAAACAAAAAGGTTGGGGCAAATGGAAGAGGCACATTATTATTGATTCCAAGAGACTTGGAAGAGGACTTGACTTCTTGAGAAGAGAAGGACGCAGGAGAGAGAGAGGACATGCACGAATCCCAAGACACTCAAACAACAGTTTGAAGGAACGAAAATTGAGGAGCAGCGCTCAGTTCGAGGAGGGAACAGGCTGCATGCATTTCCAGGCAGATGCATGATTTTTGAGGAGCTGATTTTGAGCATTTATTTCAGTCCGTACAGGAGTCGTCTGTAGAGAGCGATTCTGTAGTAGACTGGGCACAAATTTCCAGGCAAGAATGGCACAAAATTCAAGGTAGTTAATTACTGTGATAGCAGGCACAAAAGCCAAGAATTCTAGACCGTATATCAGGCACGAAATTCGAGGTGACTACTTTTCAGGCAGTCTGTACTGTACATTTTCAGCATGCATTT
Organism: Larix kaempferi; assembly: GCA_027924585.1. Taxonomy (NCBI): domain Eukaryota; kingdom Viridiplantae; phylum Streptophyta; class Pinopsida; order Pinales; family Pinaceae; genus Larix; species Larix kaempferi. Next base: position 16,472,594 of record BSBM01000924.1, on the reverse strand, counting down.
CGAGGAGGTTATGCACAGAAAATGAGGCTGTCAATGCACTGTTTTCACGGCTGGAAATTGGTCTTCTGGTTGAGATAAGCTGTGCTTGTGTTTTTTGATAATACTGTTGTACATTTGAAGAAGAAATAAAATCACTCTCTCACAGGTTTTCCCCATTGGGGTTTTTCCTGAAGCTTTTAACTAAAAATTTCTGAGTCTGAAATTTTTATGTGTGGGTGCATTTATTTTCTGTTCATAAATATTTGTAAATTTCTCCATGTGTTTCCAGTTCTGGGTTGTTTATGAGTAATAATTCATTTGTAATAGTCATGTTGAATGGGTTGGGCATTAAACAATGAACAATGAAACTTGAAACCGGGTTGGGGTAAAGAATTAATTTTTTTTACAAAACCATCCATTTAGTAGAAGATTTTCAGCTTCTGCTATTCTTCAAAATGTTACAGAGAACCTCTAAGCCTTAGAGCCAAGTTCCAGAGTTTGTGGTAAGCATGAAACCATCCATTTAGTAGAAGATTTTCAGCTTCTGCTAGACATCGGTTCGTGGTCATCCTAAAACCACCTTTTTGGTTTATAGTCAGCCTAAAACCATCCATTTAGTAGAAGATTTTCAGCTTCTGCTAATCTTCAGAATGTTATAGAGAACCTATGAGCCTTAGAGCTGAGTCTAGAGTTTGTGGTAATCCTGAAACCACCATTTAGTAGAAGCTGTCAGCTTCTCCTAGTCTTTTACGGACTGCTGATTAAGGGGGGGTTTGTTAGAATAACCCTCAGCTTTGTCCTAAACCTACCTTAACACACATCTAGTTATGATGCAGTTATGAGGTAGTTTCCAATTTGTATACTATATATGTAATCTATATACAAGTTAATAAATTGCTCAATGTGAGCCTTTCCTCCATGTTGCCTTCTTCTTCTTGATTTCTATATTGATATTCTAACATTTCTCACAATTGATCATAAAGCAAATAACCCTTCATGCTTTTTAAATAGAGAGCATGGACCAATTTGGTTTTAAGCCACGGATCAGTAGCCGTTATGATTGAGAAAAAGATGAACCATCAGATCACTTTATGTCTAGAGTATATCATGACCATCAGATTACATAAGTAGAAAGGCATACTAAAGAAACACACTTTACATATAGACACATTAGACCAAGTTGATCTTAACTAACTCCTAGGTGTCTAAATATCGTAACAAAATGCACATATTTGTTACAGATATACCAAATCCTTGCTAAATAGGACAATTTTCTGTAAAATCAGACTGTTGAATAACAAATTTGATTCTGGGCATCAAATTCATCTGGGGGTGACTCAATTGCAGAATCTGAGTGTCCAATTTCACTGCCTGGTGCTAAAAACAGTGCATACAGAGCAATTCTTTTAGCTGGGTGGCTTAGTTGCAGTTTGTATAAACCATAAAATGACATGAATGTACTTTAAGTCATTGTTACAACACTAAAGCATAAAAGCATAAATTAAACTTATAGTAAAAAAATGACTTTATTATTATGCCTAATGTAAATGACCGTTATAACTGTTAAATAATCTAATAACAAAGGCTCAAAATAACATTAAATAAAAGTGAATACACAATATAGATTGCACCTGCAAATCCAAATAATATGGAGGAAGAGATTGTGAATGTAGTTTATTGATTATAATGATGAAGACATACAAATAACAAAAGAGAGGAAAATCCTTAAATATAGAGAAGTCTAACTTAAAGCTTAATTTACTAACAAAAGTAATTATTCCCTGGATACATTAAAGTGTTCTTGAATAGTCCCTAGGGACCTAAGACTTGAACATTATTACAAAATATGAACGTACATGCAAAATAATTCATGTGCCTAGAATCTAGTTACATAATAAAGTTGTTGGGTGATTAAGTATCCAAAATGTTAACCAAGTTTACTTTTCCATGATGGCATCCCTGTTGAAGTAAGCCATTTTCATATATTTGAAATGTATGCATGTAACATGTATTTGAAAATGCGCTTATTCTTAAAGACCTCTGTAACTTCTTTGTCTTTCCAGGGATTGAATTTACAACATAACATTATGGCATACCTACTGAAAATGTGCTGTAAACAAAAAGCTGCCTGATAAATTTACCTCTTCTCCGTAAGTAGTTAAAGACAAATAAATGTAAGATTGAATAATGTTTTAAATGAGCTATGTAGTAAAATCCAAACAGCTCTCAACTAATGTGAGAAGCTAGAAAATATTATTTCAGAAGTTACTCCTGTAATGAATGCCAAATAATATGCATTCTACACAACATACTGAGTTAAATTAAGGAAAAACAAGTTAAGAAGTCTGGCAATACCCTAGCAGAATTGCATGTATTCTTAATTCCCATATTGTTGGGATCAAGTTTGAAGTTGTCGGATGTCCACAATAATATGCTTGGATGTGGCGACAAAGATTTTGGTTACTTATGAATGATTTACAACTTTTTCATTGAGTGAGATCTGCATAATGTTTTTCCTAATGTTTTCATATAATGTTTTGACAGATGGTTCGCGAAGTGATGTACAGTTTCGAATTCAAATGGGAGTAGCAAAGAAAATAAAGAATGGTGCACGGCATATTGTACTTGATCGAGCAGAAGAAGCTAGAATGGCTGCCTTTTCGGCATTTAAATCTCTTGGGTTGAATGTGCCTGTTGCTCTTTCACAACCTGTTGAAGCCAGTTCTTTTGGAGTTCCCCGGAATGAGGGAGACAGTGTGGTTTTGTCTAGTGAAGCAATTGTGGAGAATAAACTTGACGTGCAGATTTCGAATGATAAAGTGTTCAAGGATCCTAGTTCTGGGTTATTGGACATGCCCATTCATACTGCTACTGTAGGAGCCTTCACGAACGGCAGTGAAGAAAATGGGAAAGGTGAGGGCGGCGCCATTTTCATTGAAGGTGGAGCTGTCCAGGATACTGTAGAAACAAAAGAAAATGATACAAACTACTTGAGCAATGAAAGACATGATACACCTGCTGTTGTTGGAGGTGCTGCTGCTGGCCTCAAGGTTGAGTTAATGAGCATGGAAACTGGAAATGTCATCAGCAAAGAAAATAATTTGATTTCAAAGGATGAGGAGAAAAGGGATGTAAGAAATGCAGGTGAAGCCGCTTCACTGTTTGCTGGCTTTAAGGCTGTTCTGGAAACTAACCACGCCAGGCAAAATCTGAATGAAATGGAGAATTCTCATATTTCAAATAATGGACCTGTTGATGTCAATACAATGAGTGGTGGATTTGATTCTTTCTTGAATAAGTGGGAGCAGGTTAGTGAATTTTGTTTTGATCTGCATTTCAGTAATGTAAGTGAGGGGGATTCATCACCAATGTTTGAAGTTCAAGGCTTGGCTGTTTGCTGGGAAAATTCTCCAGTGTACTATCTTAAGTTTTCTAAAAGTTTTTTTAATATGGAAAATGGATGTGCTACTTTTCATAATGATGAGAGAACTGCTACAAACAGCAACGAACAAAGAAATTATCTGAATGGAAGGTTTGACATATGTAAAGAGAGATGGCAGAGGGTAGCAAAAGTCATGGGTCAGAAGGGTGTCAATAAAATTACATGGAACTTGAAGAGTCAATTACAAGTCCTCAAGAAGCCCGGTACTTTTGTGCCTAAAGTGAGCCAAAATAAAGGTGAAGTATCTCAAGCGAAGAGTGGGGAAACATTGACTGGAATGTCTTTGATGTTGCTGCCTTCAATTGATATTGAAGAAGCTATAGATATTTGTATTGTAGCATGGCTTCTTTGGCCAGATGAAGAGAGTACATACACCCCAACACTAGAGCAGGTAAGTCCATCCATCAACTTTTGTAATGCACTTTTAGTGTTTTTTGAATTTTCCATTCCTTTGATGGAAGATATTTCTCTTCCCAACTAAATGTAAATAGAACATCTTCCATCGAGTACATGGTTCAAAGTGAATGTTTAATAGCTTTTGTCAGGTTGACAAGAGCCTATAAACTTATAAATTGGAATGAGCCTGCCCCTTTGAGTAATGCAAGAGGCTACCTCAATAAAAAGTCCAGCATCGTATGGCGACATGTGCCTAAATGATATTCAAGTGTTAACTTTTCTGTTATACTTCTGAGATGAGCAGCTTTGTTGATTGGTCTTACTATATGTGGACAAATCTCGTTGATGCACTCTGATCTTTCTGTCATATTACATATCTTGCAGCAATGGAAACCTTTAGTTTAGGCTAGTTCAATTCCTCATTATATTGGCCCTTTCTTTATTTGTTACAGGAAGTAAAAAAAAGGTTGTCAGGAGAAGTTGCAGCTGCAGCCAATAGGGCTGGCAGGTGGTCAAATCAGATGGGAAGAGTAGCACACAATGGCTGCTGTCGTCGTGCTGCTCAGGTTCGCGCTCTCCATTCTATTCTCTGGAAATTAATCATATCAGAGGGCCTTGTTCAGGTCCTTAGATCCCTCGAAATGCCTCTGGTAAGTATGATCCTTCTGTTGTCTTATTGGTTTATAGTTTAAAGTTTGAGCTTTATGCTCTTAAACTTGATATTTATAAAACTGATTTTATAAGATAACGAGAGTTGTGTTAATTTATTCTTACGATATTGAATGTTGAATTGCAGGTTAGAGTTCTTACAGATATGGAAAAATGGGGCATTGGTGTAAATATGGAGGCGTGCTGGCAGGCAAGACATGTTTTGCAACAAAAGTTAAAGGAGCTTGAAGAAAAAGCTCAGACACTTTCTGGTGTAAAGTTTTCTCTATCGACACCTGCAGATGTCGCAAATGTGTTGTATGGCCATTTGAAGTTGCCTGTTCCAGAGGGATGCAATAAAGGAAAACAACATCCTAGCACAGACAAGCATGCACTTGACCTTCTGAGGTATTTGTCTATGCTTATATTTTAATGCTCAGATAAATCTCAACCATAGTCAGGATTTTCTGCACAAATTTACTGGTCCCTTATAAGCTGGCAATGCAAAGCACTTTATCTGCACTTGCAACTAGCCCTAGGATCCTGTTAGGATATTTTTGTTGAATGTATCCATTAACGAGGATAGATGTAGGATAAATCCCATTATGTATTATGTCAGTTGTCTGATCTCTGTAATGGATATCACTCTTGAAATAAAAAAGAATGCAAAATAACTACTGAGAAATGGGGGCAAGATGTACGAAATTACCTCTAAATTCTATCTGCAGGGAAGCCCACACCCTCCCTTCTCTTATGCTTGCAGTTATGAAGCTCACTTTGGAGTGGAGCGTGCTCTCGGAATGATTTCCTGCACTCACAAAACAATGGCTTGTGCTCCCAGAATGAGTCCTTTTGCTAATAGACCATGGGAGAAGAAATTAGAATTGCTTTTGGAAAGAGGCTTAACAAAGCTTAGTAGATAGTAGCATTACTTGTCTTTCTCAGTTTAGAATCTATGTTTAACTTATTTTGTAAACATTATAGGGCAGTTGTGTTAGACTTTTGGGTTACTTTGAAAATGTTTACATCATGGTTGTGGTACTTTATGCGATTTGGGGTGCATTGTGTATATTCATCCCCTGGATAGTTTGAGATGAATTGTAGCATGAGAGATGGTCCGTGATGGATCTGCACACTTGTGATAGCTTGTTCAGTGTATGCCAGACCTCAAATGATCACTGGCTCAATGTTCTTCCCTCGAGCATTGGAGTGTTGAAATTTGTACCTAGGAAGTGTTCCGCTAGCTAATTTTTTCCTAAGTAATTAAATGAGGGAACAGTGACATGACCCTTGTATTAATTGCTTGAGATGAGCAATTAATTCACTTTAATGTTATGAAGTGACTTTGATTTATTTAAGTGGTAGGTGAATAAAATTAATTATGGAGAGAATTAAAGAGCATTTATTCTCATCCCATTGATCTATGCCAATGTGGGCCCTTGGATTAGATGACTGTTCAGCTACCCTTGAGAGGCAAACCAAAAGACAAGGGCTTTGAATTAAAAAGGCATTCCCTCTACCATTGTTGAACATTCGAAAAGAGAGTTTTTGGTGAGGCATGAAATCCAAGAGAGTTGGAGCAAGTCGAGTTTGAGAGGAGAGGAAGGAGACCACTATCACGCGTTCCAAGGTGCAGGTACAACAGTGAAACCAGACCGTACAGCTGCAATTAATGAGCACACCAATCGAGAAGAGATTGGGCACTCATTTCCAGACTTCTGGCACCATTTTCAAGGTTCCGCACTTCTGTATTAAATACTGAATTGAGCTGAATGCAGGATTTTCTAGGCTGATTCTGGGCACGAAATTTGAGGCATAGTGAACATGGAATTTGATGCAGTATTTGACTTAACAGTGGGCACAAATTCCGAGAAGGAAGAGAAAATTCTGGGCACAAAATCTGAGGACTGTACAGGCTGAAAGCTAACAGTCCGTACTCTTCTGGGATGGCACCGATTTCGAGACTGGTCACACAGAATTCTAGGCATCCTCTGCACTGTTTTCGAGGCAGCCTGTTTGTCTGCTGGTTGAGATAAGTTGGACTTGGAATCTTGATTTTATTGTTGTACAAATTTATTTTTGCAGAAGAAAATAATAAAACACTCACTCTTCCTCTCACAGGTTTTCCCCAAGTTGGGGTTTTGCATGGGCCATATTGGCTAAAATCTGTGTGTCTGAAACTATATGTGATGGTTGTGTTTTTCTGCTCTGAATTTAATATGGTAGAATTCTCATTGTGCATCAAGTTCAGATGGTTCATGGGTGCTATTTCCAACAGTGAGTGGAATAAGATTTAATATTGAACTGAGATTTGTGCATAGCTTAAATTTTGTTGGGAAGTGAAATTTCTACATGGTATCAGAGCCATGTTGAGGGCAGATTGAGAAACAGTGATATTCAGACATCAGAGGCAGAGTTCTTTTGTTCACCAGATGTAGTTTTGGACTTACATTTTTAGTGAGATGGCCACTAGGTTGAGGTTGGAGGACAGGTTGGATGGGGCAGCCAATTTCACTCCTAGGAAAGCAAGGATAATGTTAATTTTGCAGGAGAATGAATTGTGGGATGACCGATGAAGTAGTGAACAACACTCAAGCAGATCCTGTTCAAGTTCTCACAGCCACTGATGCAGTAGCATTGGCAGCCTTCAATAAGAAGGACATCAAGGCGAAGAGGATCATCCTTGATGCGGTAAAGGATCACGTGATCCCACACCTGACCTCCAAGACAAGAGCATACCACATGTGGGATGCCTTAACCAACTTGTACCAAAGTTCGAATGAAAATCGAAAAATGGTACTAAGAGAGAAGCTGGAAAGCCTACGGATGGTAGAATCTGAGAATGTGACTACTTACCTTACTCGGATCACCCAGATGAGGGATGAGCTTGCAGCAGTTGGGGAGGTTGTGCAGGGAAGTGACCTAGTGAGGACGGCACTAAATGGAGCATCCAAGTAGTGGGATGTCTTCGTGGAGGTGGTTGTTGCACGAGAGAACATGCCTTCTTGGGATCATCTCTGGGATGACTTTGTGTAGGAGGAGAGTCGAAGAGGATTTGTGTAGGGGATCTCTTCAAATAGTAAGGAGGATGAGGAGAACGTTTCCTTATCAGCTAAAAGTAGGAAGTCCAAAAAGGTCCCTATGGGAAGGGGTAAGCAGCAGAGGGGTGAGCAGAAAAAGGACCTGAGCAGAGTTAGGTGCTATGCATGCAATGATTTTGGTCATTATGTTGGCCAATGTCCTAAGAAGAAAAGGGGCAAGCAGGAGGAGGAGGAGCAGGTTGTAGCTACAACAGAGATTGAGAGGTATGCTACACAGTTCGAGAAATAGTTCTCTCTTGCCACTGCTGTTTCGAGTTGCGGTAGTAGCGGACTAGTAGATGCTGGGAAGTGTATTGTGGAAAGTTCCTATTGCAGTCACATGACTGGGAAGCGAGATGCCTTCCTCACTATTTAGATTATTCAAGAGCAGCTTGTACAAGACAAAGATGGGACAGTGCACGCAGTAAGAGGATTGGGATGAGTACGGTTCCAGCTTGAGTTTGGAGAGATTCTGGAGATTTCAGGAGTACGCAATGTTCCAGGGCTGCAGGACAACATGCTTTCAATATCAGCCTTGGAGGGAGATGGATATGTAGTATTGTTCAAGAGTGAACACATCTTCATTTATGTATTGGGAGTGGATTTGGTTGACCCTGTGTTGATAGGTCATCAGAGAGATGGAGAGTATGTAGTGCGTGGTCAGCCTACAGCAGGAGGATTTGGGTGGTAACAGATCCTAAGTCAGAGACAGATCGTGAGTGAGATGCTTCAAGGATTGATGTGGCGTCGGATAGTCAGTCCGTAGTTCAGAGGAGAGAGGGAGATGCAGCTCAGAATGTCCTTCATGTGATGATGTCTAACATGAAGGGACACTTGATTTGACCCTTCTAAGCAGAGCTTAGAAAGGGTGGGCATATTCGATATTGTGCGAGAAGCACATGAGCAGAATTTGATATTGTGCAAGAAGCACGTGAGCAGTTTACCAGCTTTGGGGAAAACAATTTATCTTCTTCACGGATGAGTTGGTAGTTAGGGAGAACACCTTCCTTGGTAAGGGGGAGTGTTGAAATTTGTAACTAGGAAGTGTTCCCCTAGCTAATTTTTTCCTAAGTAATCAAATGAGGGAAAAGTGACATTACCCTTCTATTAATTGCTTGAGATGAGCAATTAATTCACTTTAATGTTAAAAAGTGACTTTTGATTTATTTAAGTGGTAGGTGAATAAATTAAATTATGGAGAGAATTAAAGAGCATTTATTCTCATCCATTGATCTAAGCCAATGTGGGCCCTTGGATTAGATGACTATTTAACTACCCTTGAGAGGCAAACCAAAAGACAAAGGATTTGAATTAAAAAGGCATTCCCTCTACCATTGTTGAGCATTCAAAATGAGAGCTTTTGGTGAGGCATGAAATCCAAGAGAGTTGGAGCAATTCAAGTTTGAGAGGAGAGGAAGGAGACCACTGGCACGAGTTCCAAGGTACAGGTACAACAGTGAAACTAGATCGTACAGTTGCAATTAATGAGCACACCAATCGAGAAGAGACTGGGCACTTGTTTCCAAACTTCTGGCACAATTTTCAAGGTTCCGTACAACTACATTAAATATTGAATCGTATAGCTGAATGCAGGATTTTCTAGGCTGATTTTGGGCATGAAATTCGAGACAGTATTTGATTGTAACAGTGGACATGAATTCCGAGAAGGAAGAGAAAATTTTGGGCATGAAATTTGAGGACCATATGGGCTGAAAGCTGATAGTCCGTACTCTACTGGGATGGCACAAATTTCGAGACTAGTTGCACATAATTCTAGGTAGCCTCTGCACTGTTTTTGGGCAACCTGTTTGTCTGCTGGTTGAGATAAGTTGGACTTGGAATCTTGATTTTATTGCTGTACAAATTTTATTTTTGCAGAAGAAAATAATAAAATACTCACTCTTCCTCTCATAGGTTTTCCCCAAGTTGGGGTTTTGCCTGGGCCATATTGGCTAAAATTTGTGTGTATGAAACTATGTGTGATGGTTGTGTTTTTCTGCGCTGAATTTAATATGGTAGAACTTCTCATTGTGCTTTAAGTTCAAATGGTTCATGAGTAAGAATTTTATTTGCAACAATTAGTTGAAGAAGATTTAATATTGAACTGAGATCTATGCATAGCTTAAAGTTTGTTGGGAAGTGAAATTTCTACATGGAGATCTTTTGCTTGGATGGTGGAGGCCCTGCATGATGGCCACATGGAGGATTCACTTGGTGGGATAATGTCCTACAGGATATGAGGTGCTTTGTGCATTATGGAGGAGGGCTACGAGCCCTAGATGTTATGTTGGAGCTTGGTTTCTTGTTTGGAGGATTGAAGATGGATCGGGGGTGCCTAGGGATTCAACAATGTTCTTGTAGGGGGTATCTATCCCCGTGGAGTACTTGGCTTTGGAGGAGGAATGGAGTCTATGGAGGCTCAGGATGGAGTGGTGTGGACCTGCCTTGCTTAGCTACATCACCTTGTGTCACCATTGTGCATGGCATCATTATTGGAGCTTGACACTTGTACTAGAGGAGTGTAGCGCTTCACTTGTGTGGCTTACTTATATTTAGTAGACTTGCTTGTCTTAGGCCGACCTGTGTTCTATTGTTGGCCTCCCTTATCTATCATATAAATAGAGGAAGGAGAGAGTCTTTCCAAACAACACATAATATCACATGTTCATTTGTATCTCATCTTTGGAGTGCTCTCTTAGTGGTGTGTTAGGGTTCATGAGGAAACCCTAGTGGAGCATATCCAGGTGGATGATTTCTCTGTCTTGAGATTCTTATTTGTACACTTAATTTCTCTCTCTTGGGTGCTAGGGTTTCTTAGTCTCTTAGAGTACCTTGGATTCTAGGGTTAGGGTCTCACCCCTTGGAGGCTAGAGATTAGGGTTTGGAAACCCTTGGATGTATTTGGGGAAGAAGAAGAGGACACGTTTCCTTGAAGATAGTGTTGGAAGAATTCTTTCACTTTGAGGAGCTAGAGTTTGTTGACTAACCCTAGCTAGGGCATATTGGGTTGTTGGATTTTGTCCTAGCCTTGAGAGGAGGCAATGGTACTTCATTCATTGAGCATATATATATATATATATATATATTTCCATCTGTCTAGTTACTGTGTATATTGCAGATTTGATTTTAGCATTTTATATTCTTGGGATGGTTAGCATCATATATATATATATGAGATTTCCATCTGTCCAAATATTGTGTATATTGCAGATTTGATTTTAGCATTTCATCTTCTTGGGATGGTTATTTCTAGCTCTTAATTGCCTTGTTGATTTGACACAAGTAAGAGAAACTTTTAAGGGACTTAACACTAAGATTGAAGATATTAGTACAACCATATATTGTTGTTGTGTTTGCTGTTATATCCGCGGTTTAAGTAGAGCTTTCATATCTTGTTTGTACATGTGGAGTTACCTTAGAGGGATGAAAACTAATTGAAATGATTGGTGTCTTTTTTCCTTGAATTCCGATGAGTTCTGGAGTTAGTGGAAGTGAATTGTTGTGATTGTACCATTCCTATTTTACAATTTAATTTACGACAACCCAAAATGATGAAAATTCTAGGGTTAAAATCTAAGGAACTTTCTTGGAAGAAGTTGAATTTGCATTAATTGCTTGGTGCAAGTGAACTCTGAACAAGTTGAAGTTTGAACTGTTGACTGCATATGACAACTTTTTGATCATGATGCTTGTTACCTAAAAAACTAGCACTCTTCCACGATCCAAGATAAGTGGACCCAAATAAAGTATGTGGATCCAAATAAGGTATGTGGACCTAGTGGATCTAGTGCTATGATTGACAACTGTTCAAGGAAGTAGATCCATTGTCACCTCGATATAACCCCCTTCCTGTTTGGGCCTGTTATCACACAACTTGTAGTTGTCCCTAGAGGTATCCCATCCGAGATGATAGAGGAGATGGACAACTAAAGAGGTGACCCAAGAGATGCAATGATTCCCAATGCAAGCTGGGTGTCACGATAATCGAGGCACTCTTCACTTTAGATCAAAACTAATCAAGATCAAGGGGGAGGCCCTAACCAATCAATGAAGATTAGCTAACCCAAAGGTTCCTAAGGAAACGTGTAAGTTGAGTTACGAAAACCAATGAGTTGAATTAGATTAAGTGGACCCAAGAGTTAAGTGTGGTTGAAGAGGCTTAAGAGGTGACAAATGTTTCAACAAATGAATGACTAAGGCCACTTATGAAGCTCAATTGAATAGATTTAGTACCATGTAAATCACACAAGTGGGGCCCACTCCTTAAAAAGTGGGAAATGGTCCAAGTGAGGCCCACAAGGTCAAATTAGGGGTAGAATGGCACTAAGGGGTATGCAATGATGTAGATCTATGGATCTAAGATGCAAGGAGCAACACCCACATATGGGATCTAGCAAAAGACAACTAGCCCAAGGAATGTGATTACCCAAGGGAGACTAGTGCCTTGAATTGAGGGGGCAAATGGAATCCAAATTTCACCAAACTTCAGATCGGGGTAGTTAAGACAATTATGAAGGTGGGTTTGAAATGGCATGCCCCAATATGAGCTAGATCTCCATAGATATAGGATTGAAAATACATCACCCAATGACCCAAGTGGGGCTCAACCCTCAAAATGAGGAATGGGGTCCACAAGGAAAAAATCAAAGAGGTGAAGCACTAGGGGTAGGTTATCAAGATGGATCTATCCAAGTCAAGTGGGATCTCACCTACTCAAGTACTAGAACCTAGCAAACTAGCCTCTTCAAGGGAATGCGAATTGCCTTGGAGAGGCAAATGTGCCTTGGGAACTGGGTCAAATGGAGGCCAAACACCACCAAACTATAGATCCGAATTGCCGTGGAGGCTATAGAGGTGGGTCTCAAAATTTATCCCCAAAAGCTTGCTAGATCCAAGTAGATAAATACAAATGTAAAAATGAGGGTTTTGATTTTAAGGGTTTGATGACCAATGAAGAAGAATGAATGGATCTAGGTACATACCTTGTAGAACATACCTCAATTGCTTGTGGCCACTTTGCAAATTGATAGCATTCCTCTATGTGTATACTCAAGAGTGAGATCTAGTGCTCCAAGCCAAAACGTCTTCCTCTAAGAGTAGCCAAATCGTCCTCCTCCTACAAGACAAGATCAAGTTAGAAAGAAGCCGAGTAGAAAAATTATGAAAATGATGAAGAGATGTGAGAGAAAGCATCAACTATGTCACGAAGATACAATAATGATACTCCCTGTCACAAAGATCAACCCAAGAGAAGATATGTGGGTCCCTCCCAACAATAGCCTCCTTCAAATCGTCGTCCTCCTCACCAATTCGGCCTCCCTGCAGAAAAATGACTAGTAGCCCCAAGATCCACAATGATACATAGAGAAAATACTGTATATTCAAAGTGCCAAAGAATCCATCAAGACAAGAGAAGTAGATCCACAAAGAAGTATTCTATTCCAATCTTCAAGAGATCCAAAGGTGCTTTAAAATGAGGGGGGTCTCCTCCTTTTATAGGATAATAAAGACCAAAACCCTAAACCACAAAACCAGTTTTTGAAACTAATGGTTGAGATTAAAAGATCTAACAAGCTAATCAACGATGAAGATGAGCCAATACATAATATCACACCGATCACTGAAGTGAGTGATGACATCATAGCTAGAAAAGACTCATGGAGGGTGACGTCATACATAGGGGTGGCTAAAATATATGTGCCACATCATCAAGATCAAGAAAAGTCACTACAAGCTCATGGTGGGGCTAGGAGGCATTACTTTCCTTCACTAGCATGTCCCCATGGCACAATAATATAAAATATAAGTCTATGACATGTCAAAGTGACACAAAGGATCAAATCTTGTCCCCAAAATCTGAGAGTGACAAGTAGTAAAAGCCCTCCTGTAACCACTGTGGACCCCACTGACTGATGCCAACTGATCTGGGAGAAGGGGGGTTCACCATGGATGAGCTCTAAGAGAAGACCAAATGCCAAAACCTTGCCTCAATTGCCCAAATCGAATTCCTCAGTGCCCCTTTTATTCCATTTTTTTAATCCTCCTAAGAACCCTGAAAGTGCCCCAAACTGCCATCCAGGGTGCCTGCGCTGTCAAGCTGAAGGTACCAGGCTGTCCTGAAGGGGGGTATAATGGTAAAAACAAGTGGCTGGATCACCCCCTTCCTCTGTATAACTACTACTATCATCATCAGAGGTGCCCAAAATTGAAAGGTAAGTGTCTCAATGGATCCAAAAGACCCAAATCTACTAGAAATGAGTACTCATACACCATGGGTTGACCTATGGGGTCAACTGTAGGGTCCACCATACCCGAACAGTGTAAAATATTATGATCTGGAAATAATAATAAAACTGACCAACTGCATCAATCATCATCTGAGGCATCTGTCCAACATATGGAATCATCAATAAGTGTATGTGGGACCATCAATCATCTTCCATAAGCATAAGTGGTCCATCTCATCACGGATCCCAAGAATGACCATGGTCAAACTATGTTTGACTAGGTCAAAATACAACCAAAAGCTAGATTATAGCAACAGACTAAGACATGTTCCTTTAGTCACATTCACAGCTTAACTTAAAGTACAAACATCATTCAGTGGTAGTTAATACATATATATTCCAGTGTTATTTATAATTTACTTGCACAAAAGCTTTAAAGACATACTCATTCAACGGACATGGCCTAACTACTAGCGAAGGGTGAAGGCTAAGAAGAAGGCTAGTCAAAAGGGATGACTTGACCAAACTCAACTAAGTGATACTTTGGACGGGGAAAGGGGGAGCTACACTCTGTGCTGGACAAAATAACAAAGGGAAGGGCTGTGCCTCACAGATGGATAAGTTGTTTAGAGACTGCTTATTCAACTTAGGCATCATGTCTACATCAAGCTGATCCAGGTTCATTAGGATTATTCATTTCATTTCCATGGCCTTTTTGGCCTATATGACCCCTCTAGGATTTCACATGTGCTAGGAAGTACAACTAATCGTAGCTTGCATCCGGGTCATATTTATAATCATGAGGTCAGCAATATTTAGACATAGCATTTATTTAACCATTGCTTTTTGGACCTTTTTATACCCTTCGCGGGGTATTTTAGCAGTTCATTGCTATAGCCTTTATTCACGTGTGTTAAGAAACATATTGTAGAATTTTAAGTTCACAGGCTTTCATAATACATTTCCAATACAAGTAGTACATGTGCTTTCAGTTTTAGCCAACAATAACTCAAGTGACTAGGGGGAGTTCTGCACAGTGCCAAACATCGAGACAGCCGACCAGAATGATTTAGGCATACAATCCAGCTTACCAAAGGCAAGTTCTGTCACCAACTCAGAGCCGAGACACAAAGCAAACATGGATGTGGTCCAACACAGAGGTAGAAATGGGGAAGTACTCCATATCAAAAAGTCAAGAAGGCAAGTCAGGGTGAAAGCGAAATAAGGAAGGTAATGGATGAATGGAGTCAAGTGAAAGTGGTGCCTAAGCTAGTAGACAAAGATGTCAAGAAAGACCATGTTTATGCTCATATGAGGGTAATGAAACCAATGGGTATTGTCAGAAAACCTTAGCGTGCAAGTAATACATCCAATTTTATATTTATAACATCATTCAAGATGTTTCATTTCATTATTTAAATAGTACTGCCACATCATGAATCATGTACCAAGTCAATGCTGTGAAGATGACTAAAACAACAAGATAATAATCCAATACTAATAATCACAAGTCCATAGGTCACATCATATCATAATAATCATCCACAAATAATTGAAACACTGCTGCAATAATACAACTGAGCGTTGAACTGGAACTGTGTGGAAGAAAGGGTCACATCGGTCATCAAATCTAAGCTCTCAAGGCTCAGCCTTGGCACAAGGTCTAATCAATATATGATACATATATTGCTCTGATCCATAAGTGATCTCAAATGAATATGCTCATCATAGCTGATCTCTGTAAAAGCAAAGCTCTGGAAAGTGTAGCTATCTGATCAACAAGAAGAGTAGCCCAGCTACTATGGTGTGATAACAAGGTCATGGGAGGCTCCCCAAAACACGATAAGGATAGACTTATGAGAGGCACAATAACAAGTACTTCTATCCATACAACACCTTTCCTGTTGTTAGTAGACCAGTGCCTTATGGAGTCAACAAAAGATATACGCGATGAATCCTTTGACTTGGAAGGTTAGGCGCAATAATGAATATGTAACTTACTGCTGCAATGTTCTGTAGTACAAACCAACAATAGAAAACCGGGCATATCTCTCAAACCAATTGTCGGAATTGTGTGAAATTTACCTCTTGACAACCAGCAAGGAGGGGCGCAGCTATTACCTTTAGAGTGCACTTGTTTTGGTGGATGAAAGATACGATTTAGTACTGATTTACGCTACAGGTCTACAACTTAATGCAGTCAAACCAAATAAAAAAATTTCTTGGCCTCCAATCCCCTAGGGTCCTCTCGAGTGACCTAGAATTTAAGCCAAGCTTCCTCAAACCCCCATGGTTTGAATTTTCCTTCAAGATGGACCTGCAATAACTCAATAACCATATCTGAAACAACCTCTTAGGATTGTCATCACCTAACTCAAGGATGGCAACGCTTTCTTTAGGGCACTTTTAGCACATAAAATTGACCTTTTTGCAATATTTTTCAATATATTTGGATTTTTTATATTTTATTGCTGCAATTTATATCTATATCTGAAATTTATTGCTGCAATTGAATACTTAAAAAAATCAGAATTAAAGTAATCTATGGCACTGTTGTCCTCTGAAATGGCATGCGTGTTGTTTTAAAAGCCCAAAATGCAACACACCAGCCGAAATGACAACTCTCTCAGGAGAGAGGCCAATGTCACCACACTCCTCTCCTCTTCGCTTCAGGTTGGCTCTCCTCCAACACTAGGGGGGTATCCCTAAAGTAGGATTGCTAAGGCAGGTACAGTAACGGGCAAGGTGAATGGAAGAGGTTGCCTTAGAGAAACGGAAGTAACAGAAGATAGTTTTCAAATGGGTGATGGAAAAGAAGGGAAGATCAATCCTCAGGGAAAGACCAGTGCCAGTACCAGAAGGGGAAATGGAGTCAAAAGAGGGCTCATGGAGGCTTTATGCTTCATAAAAAGTGAGACGAATCTAGAATGCATAACCAATCAAATCTTAATCAACATTTCGTACAACCGAATACTGATGTCCATTGAGAAACTAATTGTTCAAGCATAATTAACCAACTTAATCCTAAATGGCTAATCTATTGTGCTTTATAAAGCCCTCACAAGCTAGATTCATTCTACAATTTGAAATACATCACACAAGCACATGAAGAATGCTCCATCTGTCTACAAAACCTAGCTGATATTTTCATTAAGCTTGAAAGGGAGAGAAACCCCAGAATTTTTCCATCCATACATAAGGGAGACCTGGCTCCTTTTATAGGCCAAAAGGGTTTTTCAAAACTGAGAAGGAAATAAGATAAAAATAAGAATAGATAAAAATAATAAAAGGAAAAAGTGAGATTCACTTTATTCGCTGCATGCTTTTGAAACTAAACCCGAGTAGACAACTGCCAATGATATGCATGAATCGGCTGTCACGGGTGCATGGTTGTCAAAATATGTAGCTGTAAACTGATGCAAAAAGAACCCATAACTGGAGTTGGCGTTTCTAATCGACCACTGATTCCATCTGTAATGCTAACCGAAAAATCGAGACCGGCGACCAAAAATCAATCCGTCCACACGATACCCATACAAAACTTAAGTTAAATGACCCGGCGCTCATATGTTTACACAAAACCCTAGCGCTGATCTCGTTGATAGTATCAATGAGCCAAATTCTATGGTTGTCAATGAAGGACTCGAACTCACGGTTATTGATCTGGAGCCAAATTCTATGGCTGTCAATGAAGGACTCGAACTCACGGTTTCGACTGCCAACTCCTTGAACCCCGAGTTTTGGCGTGAGCGATAAAGCAAACACGGGTCAGATAGCAGAAACGCAGACACCGTCCAGTTAGCTGCTTAATACCTCCGCTATTGGTTTCAAGTTTCAACTTCCATTGCGTGAAATCCGGGGTCAATAGCTGCCGAATTTACATCACCCTCGGTGCTCTGTAGAAAAACCTTTCAAACTGGACATGGATTTCAACGTGCACCGATTTTCGAACACCGAGCTCTGGTCTCGAAGTAACTCCGCGTTTAAACACCTACAAGACTGCGAGTTCACGTCATTTGATAAAAGATCGGTGTGGTGAAAGGAGGCCGTGATGAGCAATTTTGCATCCCTTTTATTTGCTTCGTGAATAATTTCGGATTGGCTGTCAGTCGATGATATAGATCATAACTGTAACCGGATCTCTCCTATCTTGAGCTGGAGCTTCAAAGTGGGTGCATTATGGTGCTCTCCAACAGCAGTAACGAAGCAAAGTTCCATCTTTTTGTTACCAAATCGAGCTCGAAATGTAACAATGGATATTTTCCCCTGAATCGGCCGGTCAATGAAAACACTGCAGAACCATCGTTTGTCAAGCCTGGCTGCTTCTGGCATTAGTGATAGCACCCTCATCAGGAGCACAGCTCCAGAACAGTCATAAGCAATAAGAGCCTCAATCCCAGTGTACTGAAATAATTCCCATGCATCCCGTGCAAAATGATTGAAGGACTTACCATACACAGCTACCTTTACACAAGCATATTTGTTGAAAAAACCTGACAAGGGTCTCAACCAAGTTTAAACAAAAATCCACACAACATAGTAGACACTCATTGTTGCCAATCTGTGATCGGATGCCTTCGATCTCCCAGCGCAAGGTCCGAATAGTAGCTTTGAAAAGAGAGCCATAACAGATACTGCCTAATGAAGTGGTCATAGCATGATGAAGAGATCTCAACAAGGGTTTGGTGGCATTGATGAAGCTCCCCGATCCCCAGGCTAGTACATACTTAACCTCCTTCATCAGAGTTTTGTGTATATGGTTACATAAATCTTCCACTGTGCAGCCACCTCTGTCTGTTGACAGAAAAAAGTTCAGAAGTATCAGGTTGCTGTCCTTAAGGTTTGGTGTAGATTCTTACGAAACCCATTTCATCACATATTCTCACAAGTAATCGGTCAAGATTGAGCTTCAAATTATAACTAATGACAATAGAATTTCGTTGCATTTGACCTCCTGCTTTTCATGCTATACTCGCTCTGTTTGGGCTCATGTGTATTCCAGAAAACATAATTTTCAATAACGCCCGGGGCTCAATCCATAGCCTTCTGAGTAAGATTAGGCCATATCTCTGATGTGTTCTGAGGATAATGTATAGAACCAAATGTGAAAATCCCTCGCTGGCCATCAATTATAAGACCTTTGTAGTCATGGGTATCATAGCAGGGAAGTATCCCTTTTTTTAACGCAGCTAACATAGCAGCATGTCCAACAGCTTCAGCATTCTATCTCTGACAGACAGCTGCAAAATCTAAATGCCATCACTGCTGCAAACTGTGATCTGGACTGTGGACACCCCTGTCAAATGGGGGGGGTAACAGGCACAAAATAAACATTTTTGGAATTCTTGCAAAAATATAGAATTTTTAGGGTTTTTCACAATATATGATTTTTTCTATTTTAATTTTTCTAACAATATATAGTACATAATTTTGATAAAAGAGAGATTTAGAGTGAAGATGAGGGAAATAAAGACCTAAGTCTCTTCCCTACAAGGCCACCAAGGACTCGTAGTTAGTGTCCTCTCAAGAATTGGCAATCCAATTTGATGAATTAGGTCAAAAATAAGAAACCCCTAAAGTTGTGTTGGATTTGACCTAATTAGGGCAAACGAGGTGCCAAAGGCCTACCAAGAGAGACCCTTCAAGGAGGGATGTCTCACTTACAAGACAGAGCTTTTATGCATAAAAAACCCTAATTAACTCTTACCTTGGATGTCTTCGATAGTGTAAGAGAAAGAGAAGTAGAGATCTCACCATAAACGAAGAAAAAGGGGGAAAATAGTAACCTTCTAAGAATTCCTTTCCTTAAACAAGCCTTGCAAGATTAAGTATCAACCTCAAAACACCAAAAATCTCCACTTTGAAGCTTCAAGCATGTTAAGAAGAGAGTGCACACCACTATACCAAGTAGACAAGTAAGAAAAGAGAGATAACTTGATTTGATCTCATGATCTTGAGTTAAAATGAGGAGTTGCCTTATTTATATGTGACTTAGGCCAACTTAACCTCCTTTACAATCCGACCAACCTAAAATTTCTAAAATAATTTAAGATGATTTTCAATGAATGTTTTTGGGTTTGTCACCCACAAGCTGGGGACTAAACCTCATCCAACATAGAATAATGATAATATATGATGAGTTGCTGCAACTTGGATGAAATGTTGAGCATGAGAGGAGGGTGTCACGCCCCATCTAACCTTATCATTGTGCTTTTTCCCTCAACACCCTCCTCCTTTAGGTAGTATGACCTCTTTGATTTGACTTGTTTGAGCCAAGAGGAGGGTCAATACTGTTATCACACCATAGTAGCTGGGCTACTATTTTTGCTGAGCAGATATCTGCACATTTCAGAGCTTTGCTTTTACAGAGATCAACTATGATGAGCTTGTTATTGGTGATCACTCATGGATCAGAGCAGTATATTGTATCAGACTTTTATTCGACCTTGTGCCAAGGCTGAGCCTTGAGAGCTTAGATTTGATGACCGATGTGACCCTTTGTTCCATATAGTTTCAGTTTAGTGCCCAGTGATCTTATTGCAGCAGTGTTTCAGATGTTTATTGATGATTATTATGATGTGATGTGACCTATGAACTTTTGATTATTGACTTTGGATTATTATCTTGTTGTTTTAGCCATCTTCATAGCATTGACTTGGTATATGATTCATGATGTGGCAGTACCATTTAAAATAAAATGAAATATATTGGATGATGTTATAATTATAAAATGGATGTATTACTTGCACACTTAGGTTTTCTGACAATACTCATCGGTTTCATTACCCTTTTATGAGCATAGATATGGTGTTTCCTGACATCCTTGTCTGCTAGCTTAGGCACCATTTCATTTGACTCCATCCATTCATGACCTTCCTTATTTGGCTTTCACCTTTGACTTGCCTTCTTTACTTCTTGATACTGAGGACTTCCCCATTTCTACCTTTGTGTTGGACCGCATCCATGTTTGTTTTGTGTCTCGGCTCTGAGTTGGTGACAGAACTTGCCTTTGGTAAGTTGGATTGTATGCCTAAATCATTCTGGTCGGTTGTCCCGATGTTTGGCACTGTGTAGAAGTCCCCCTAGTCACTTGAGATGTTGTTGGCTAAAATTGAAAGCTCATGTACTACTTATATTGGAAATGTATTATGAAAGCCTATGAGCTTAAAATTCTAGAATGTGTTTCTTAACACACGTGAATAAAGGCTATAGCGATGAACTGCTAAAATACCTCTCGAAGGGTATAGAAAAGGTCCATAAAGCAAATGTTACTCAAAAGTTATATCTATTATTGCTAACCTTGTATATGTGAATATGCCCCGGATGCAAGTTGAGATTAGTTGTGCTTCTTAGCACATATCGAATACCAGAGGGGTCATATAGGCCAAAAAGGCCATGGAAATGAAATGAAAATGAAATGAAATATCCTAATGAACCTGGATCAGCTTGATGTAGACATGATGCCTAAGATGAATAAGCACTCTCTAAACAACTTATCCATTTGTGAGGCACAACCCTTCCCTTTGTTATTTTGTCCAACACAGAGTGTAGCTCCCCCTTTCCCTGTCCAAACTGTCATCTAGTTGAGTTTGGTCAAGTCATCCCCTTTTGCCTAGCCTTGTCCTTAGCCTTCATCCCTAGCTAGTAGTTAGGCCATGTCCAATGGGTGAGTCTGTCATTAAAGATTTTGTGCAAGTAAAATATAAATAACATTGAAATATATATATGTATTAACTGCCACAGAATGATGTTTATACTTTAAGTTAAGCTGTGAATATGAGCTAAAGGAACATGTCTTAGTCTTGGTCATAATCTTGTCCTTGGTTATATTTTGACCTAGTCAAGCATAGTTTGACCATTGTCATTCTTGGGATCCGTGATGATGTGGACCATGTATGCTTATGGATGATGATTGATGGTCCCACATACTCTTGCTGATGATTACATATGATGGACATATGCTTCAGATGATGGTTGATGCAGTTGATCAGTTTTATTATTATTTCCAGATCATCATATTTTACGTTGTCCGGATATGGTGGACCCTACTGTTGACACCTCAACTCAACCCATGGTGTATGAGTACACATTTTC
This sequence comes from Larix kaempferi, assembly GCA_027924585.1. Classification (NCBI taxonomy): domain Eukaryota; kingdom Viridiplantae; phylum Streptophyta; class Pinopsida; order Pinales; family Pinaceae; genus Larix; species Larix kaempferi. Next base: position 16,450,728 of record BSBM01000924.1, on the reverse strand, counting down.
AGTAGATTTGGGTCTTCTGATGATGATAGATGCAATTATCCACCTGGTGACCAGTTTTGGGCATGTTGACCCATCCTGTCCAGCAGAGGCTTGGAGGCCAGTTGTTTCCTAGGGCGCTGTTTCTGAAGGGGGTGGTCTAGCCACTTGATTTTACCATTATACCCCCCTTCTAGACACCCTGGTGCCCTCAGTTTGGCAGCGCAGGCATACTGGGTGGCAGTTTGAGCAGTTTCAGGGTTTTTCAGGAGGATTAAAAATGGAATAAAAGGGTCATTGAAGAATTCGATTTGGGCAATTGAGGCAAGGTTTTGGCACTTGGTCTTCACAGAGGTCTTCCAGGGTGAACCCCCCATCTTCTAGTCAGATGGCATCAGTCAGTGGGGTCCAGAGGAGGCCTTTTACTGCATGTCTCTCACAGATTTTGGGGACAAGATTTGATCATTTGTGTTACTTGGACATGTCATGGTCCTATTATATTTTATATCATTGTACCATGGGGATGAGCTAGTAAGGATTGATGCCTCCTAGCCCCACCATGAGCTTTTTGAGTCATGTCCATGCCATATTAGGTGAGCCCATGTATATTTAGCCCCCATTGAGGGATGACGTCACCCTCCTTAGTCTTTTTGAGGGATGACGTCACCCTACTTTTGAGTGATCCATGTGATATTATGTTAGGCTCATTTTAGCCATTGATTAGATTATGAGATCTTTTAATCTCAACCACTCATTTCAAAAAGTGGTTTTGAGGTTTAGGGTTTTGGTCTTTATTATCCTATATAAGGAGGAAACCCCCCTATTGTAAAAGCACCTTTGGAGCTCTTAAAGATTGGAATATAATACTTCTTTGTGGATCTACTTCTCTTGTCTTGATGGATTCTTTTGCACTTTGAATATACAGTGTCTCTTCTATGTATCATTGTGGATCTTGGGCTACATGTTGTTTTTCTACAGGGAGGCCGAATTGGTGAAGAGGAGGACGATTGAAGGAGGCTATTGTTGAGGGGACTCACATATCTTCTCTTTGGTTGATCTTTGTGATAGGGAGTATCATTATTGTATCTTTGTGACATAGTTGATGCTTTCTTTTACATCTCTTCATCATTTTCATAATTTTCTTACTTGGCTTGTTTCACTTGATCTTGTCTTGTAGGAGGAGGACGATTTGGCCATCTTTGGAGGAGGATGTTTTGGCTTGGAGCACTAGATCTCACTCTTGAATATACACATAGGGGAATGCTATCAATTTGCAAAGTGGCCACAAGCATTTGAGGTATGTTCTATAAGGTATGTTCTACAAGGTATGTACCTAGATCCATCTCTTCTTTTTCATTGGTCATCAAACCCTTAAAATCAAAACCCTCATTTTTCACTTTTTTCTAGATCTACTTGGATCTAGCTTGGCTTTGGGGATAATAAAAAGAACCCACCTCTATAGCATCCACGACAATTCGGTTCTATAGTTTGGTGGCAATTGGCCTTCATTTGACACACTTTCCAAGGCACCTAGCCCTCCTTGAGGCAATTCGCACTCCTTGGGGAAGGCTAGTTGGGCTAGATCCTTGACATGGGTAGGTGAGATCCCACTTGATTTGCATTGGTCTACCTTGATAACCTACTCTAGTGCTTCACCTTGTGGGCCCCATTCCTCAATTTGAGGGATTGAACCCCACTTGGGTCACTTGGTGATGCACTTTGCATCTTAGATGTATGGAGATCTAGGTCATATTTGGGCATGCCATCCTAAACCCACCTTGATAATTGCCTAAGCTACCTCGATCTACATTTTTGCATAATTTGGACTCCATTTGCCCCCTCATCTCAAGGCACTAGTCTCCCTTGGGCAATTCGCACTCCTTGGGTTAGTGGTCTTTTCCTAGATCCCATATGTGGGTGTTGTCTATCTCATCTTAGATCCATATATCTACCTCATCTCATCCACTTAGTGCCATTTCACCCCTAATCCAACCAAGTGGGCCCTATTTGGACCATTTTCCACTTTTTAAGGAGTGGGCCGCACTTGTGTACTTTTCATGTTGCTAGATCTATCCATTTGGTCTTCATAAGTGGCCTTAGTCATTCATTGGTTGAAACACTTGTCACTTCCTAAGCCTCTTCAACCACATCTTAAAATCTTTGGTCCACTTAATCCTCACAAATTGGTTTCCATAACCTACTTTACACGTTTCCCTAGGAATCTTTGTGTAAGCTAATCTTCATTGATTGGCTAGGGTCTCCCCCTTGGTCTTGATTCTTTTTGATCTAAAGTGAAGAGTGCCTCGGTTATTGTGACACCCAGCTTGCATTGGGAACCGTTGCACTTCTTGGGTCACCTTTTTAGTTGTCCCTCTCCTCTACCATCCCGGATGGGATACCTTTAGGGACAACTACAAGTTGTGTGATAACAAATACATAATAAAAATAGGTCCAAGTGGGCATAATGAGGTGTGCTAAGATGGGTATGACAACCCTTACATGTGCAATCACGTGTACAAAGCATAAAAAACCAAGTGTTGCTGGGAAATGAGTCCTTAGGGAAGTCCCCACTAAGGTTTGCTCTTCATAGTGACAGAAGCAGACAAATGGAATGATATAAGGACTATTATCTATTGCATGAACAGGATATTAGTTTGATTCATCAATTAGACATATTAATTTGCACAGACGTGTCATTAGCATGCTATTGTAGGCCCAGAGTATGTTGTATGAATATCAAAGTGAAACTAGCATAAGATAATTGTAACATTCACAAGTAAAGACCCTGTTGTAGGTGTGCATCAGATGTATATCAGCAAAATGAAAATAATTACAAGTGCATAAAAACAAATAATTTAACAAAAAACTAACACCAAAAATCAACCACAACTATACTAAAAAAAGGAACTAACTTGACTTTCTGTTTTGGTAATTATATAGTGTGCAGAGAAAGGGTAATGGGACAATGCACAGGGTCTGTAATTTTCATTACAGACCTGTGTTCTTTAAGGGAAAAGGGTCTCGAAAAGGGATGAAGTAGATCTAAAATGGGGGAAGGGAGGATGAAGGGTGCACCAGGGAAGAGATAAAGTGGTGGAAGAGGATGGAGAGATGTAGGAAGGAAAGGAGAATGGGGGAATGAAGGCCACAGATAGGAGAGAAGGGGTGGATGGAGCAACAATAAATGAGATGGAGAAGGGAAGGCTCGGTGTTAGAGAAAAGGGTTGTAAAAAGGAAAGTGGAGCAGTGGAGGGAGGATAGTTCGAGGTTAGGTGGAGCTCGGACTTGCTAGAGAGGGGGCAACGAAGTATGGGACAGGTCTGCATCCAATGAGAAAGGGCCAGCGAAGGTACCTAAAGGGAAGGTTGAGGGTCTATTTAGGGCAAAGAAGGGAGGCCGAAGGCCTAGGAGAGGAGAACGAAGAAAAAGGGAGACTGTGGGAGAAGTTGTGGGGTTTTAGGACAGCCTGCCTTAGGTTTTTAAACTTAGATTTTAGTGCTTTTTAATACTAACAACTAACTCAAAAATAAAATAGAAGTAAGACTAATTAGCAATGCAATAATAATTACATGTATAAACTCAAAAATGTAGGGTTAGATGTAGATGAACAACTAGGGTTTTAAGTGAATCCAACTTAACCTAGGGCTTCCAAGAAGAATAACCCTTCCTTGAGATGGGTACTTGTTTAGTTTGGCAAGCCAAAGATTCTCCAACAACCTCTAGGGTTGGTTGTGAGAAATTTGGCCAAGACAAACCTAGGAGACCTAAAGCTCAAGCCTTCTAGAAGATAATTAATGAGCATAAAGAAAGGATTGGCCAAACCATTGAAAGACGAGATGAGTCAACGATCAAACTAGTTACCTACAAAGATTTGTCATTAAGATTGAAATTCTCGAGTCTAGAAAAGGAAATCATGGTAGCATACAATTCAGATTCCGATTGTGACAAAACACCGTGGAAAGTATCAATAACAACAATCTCATGTACATTACTGAATGAGAATAAGAGTGAAGAATCTAAACAAGCAAATATTTTTGAAAGAAACAAACACAAGATACACCTAAGAATTATATTTCACCTCTTCTTAGGAAGACTAATACGATCCAAGTTCTAGTAAAAGGGGAAAGAAATTTTACAACACCACTTGCAAGGAAGTTTGGGAAATTCCATTGTAAGAAGCATCAAAGGTTCATTTGCAACAAACATGTCTAAAGAGACTTCAACATATGATGCACATCTTAGAAAGGAGCCTTGCTAGTGCTCAAAGAAAGAACAAAGTTGAGCCCCTACCACCAGACAAACACAAAGATGATCCTGCTAAGATAACATGCGTAGCTAGAGAAAATCCTATTTATAATGCTTTGAGGACAAATGATTCTTTAAGAGGGTGGTAGTGTTATAAACATAATAATAGATATAAATAAAATACTAATAATCATAATTAATAATTATTTAACAATTAATGAAGAGTCATAGGTCACATCTATTCACTCTCATGACTAGTCAATGCCTATAAAGGTATACCTTCATGAGAGTCTTGGATTCGATCTATCATTCATTCATTATCAAATATACTTCTATATATTCAATCTATTGCAGAATACTTCTGTGTTAATACTAATTAACAAGTTCTAGCTACTCAACAAGTCATTAACAACATTTAGAAATAGGTTTTAATGCTTTTACTTATAGCAACATAATTCAATGTATAAGCAATAAAAGGATCACTGAAAGAACAACTATGCACAAAAAAATAGACACAACACTTTACCCTGGGAAAACCCAAACTTGGGAAAATCCCTACAACCCTTTCTTACTCTAAGATTTAGTACAAAGAAGATAAAAAGTACAAAATGAATCAATGCCCAAGAAATCAGCTTCACTGGTCTTCTAGCACCTAGAAAATGCGAACTACTCCTCTTGAGCGAACTTGCTTGAGTGGATGAATGAAATGAAGGAGCCAACACTTCTATTTATACATTACTTTTCGCTAAAATTGCTTAATGGGCCGACTTGTCTTTTTACAATATAAATTACATTTATTATTTGTTTTACATTTTCAGGTTGACTGGACTAGTGAGGATGCCTCACATAGCTATAACATCAACAATAGGAACAAGGAGGCCACACATTGAATGTAGAAAAAACCCTTACACTTCAAGTTGCACTATGAAACATGTCCATTAAGCTCCAAAAGAGAAAGACCTCTCAAGCCAACCATGACAAATGGAGACAACAAAGCCTTATATTGCTTTAAGCTCCTCTTCCTTTTACAATAAATTAATATTAAAACCCTAAATCTAGCGTAGGATGGAGTAAATGAACCAAAATACTCTAACTACTTTAGAAAAATCCATGGAATATGGTGGTCTATGTCAAATGTACAAGCTCCAACCAAGGAAAAGGCCCAGGGAGGGTGCATGGTACCTACATTAAATGTGGGTGATTGATGATAGGTAAAAGTCAAAGCATATCCTCCAAAGGTAGTGCTCCAAATAGGGATCGAACATCAACAAGGCACCTCCAAAAGTGGACGTCCCCATGAATAAGCTTCGAAAATGTTGAACACTCCTCAAAATATGGCACAAAATGATGAGCGAAAGACTTCCAAGGTGAACGCTTGCCATGAAAAGGCTCCCAAAAGCACACTTGACAAAAAACATAGTGCGACTCCTTAAATGATAGTTCTGGAATTGCCAACTTTCTCAATATTTATCAGATGTTCTATTATAACCACTTTCTGGAAATCCTGTAGCCACTTTGCATCTAATTGCATTGAGATGGCACAATTTTGAGCACTTTTTCAAAAGATAACTACTCCCAAAGCCAAGACGCCCCTCCAAAAGGCTCACGATGATGTCCACGTAGCAACGATATTCATTCAAGCTAGTGGAAGACTTCCAAGGTGAACGTTTGCCATGAAGACGCTCCAAAAATCATGCACGACAAAAAATGCAGTGCGACTCTTTAAACAATAGTTTTGGAATTGCCAACTTCCTCAATATTTATCATATTTTCTATTATAACCACTTTTTGGAAATCTTGCGGCCACTTTGCATCTATCTCCATTGAGATGACACAATTATGAGCACTTTTTCAAAAGATAACTGCTCCCAAAGCCATGATACCCTTCTAAAAGGCTCAAGATTATGTCCACATGGAAACAATAGTCCGTCAAGGTAGGACATCACCTCCAAAGGCTGAAGATCTAATGTGGAAGATAGGTCCATGAAAGAAGGAGACCATCAATTGACAAATAAACTATCAACCTCAAGAACCATGTGTCCATAATAGATAACCAACCCATGAAGAAGGGGACAACCCCATCTACAAACTAGTAGAATGCCACCACATGTGGCACAAGAGATAAACAAGGAGGGTGTTCAACTAAATATGAGACCTAATAGTGCTATGATGCCATCCATTTGCCAAGAATCAAGAACACTCCTCAAGAAATGGGCTCCCTGCCATTCACATAAGCCATTCAAGTGCCAAGTGACAAGGGTGCTCCAAGGAGAACCAATCTGTATCATCAAAACATGCCAAATCATCCTTAATAAGCTAGAGTGCTCCACTAGACATGATAGTATGTCATCAAGATATCAGATCATCCCCAAAGGCTAGGATGCTCTCATGGAAGAGCCTCCCAACATCATCAATTCCAAAGAGCATGGCAAGAGATAATCCATGTGCTGAAAGTGCTATGTCAAACCACCCATACTAAGGCACCTCCACAAAGAGATAATCCAAGTGTCATTAGCAAGTGATGCATGAGTGAAGAACAATCTCATAATCATCCGTAGGCACTCCATCATGAAAAGACATATCCCATAGCTACTAGTGCAAATGTATCATGAACATCCATATGCTAAGCCATCATCAACACTAGGACATCATCATAGCATGAAGAAAAAATTTAGCATCAAGGAACCTAGGCCATCCATAGCTGCATCAACCTATAGCCCTTGTTGAATGTGTGATAAAATCACATGTGGACACCGATGTCAAAATGGGGAGTAACACTACCCATTAACTTCTTTTTATATTTCCCTTTTTACCCTTTTACTTCAAGAAATTTATATTTTCATTTTAGGTTGGCTTGTGTCACTGTGTATTAAGCAAATTGTTCCCCCGCCAAATAACACTATGGTCTATTGGAAACCAAGTAGGTATAGCCTTTAGGCTTGATCGCGCAGGTATTGACTCAACTGAGTTGGACCGGTTGGGTACTGAATTGGCCGGTTGGTACACCAAACCGGCCAGTTCAGTACCAAATCGGTCCCTTGAGCCGATTTTGTGGCTGAGTCAATGTTCTTCGGGGTCAACTTGACTAAGTTCAAGCCTGATTTGGTTGAGTTTTAAAACACTGGTTGATATTATGGATGGTCATTTGATGACAATTCTATAAGTTATAACATCTAGATGGTTGATGTTATTTTCGTTTTAAATGGTTGACGCTTTTATATTTATTATTAATATACTCCAAAAATATATATTTTCGACAACTAATTCACCATTCTGCAAGCTTTATATATATATAAAGAACTCTCCAAGGATGCTTTGCTCCCAGTAGTTTTTGGAAATTGGCTCTTTGCACTCCCACTCCTGCTTTGTTTTGACATCATTTTGTAGTCAACAGTCCCTTTGACCTACTTTAGTGGTCATTTGTTGGACATGAATAAAATTATCTTATCTTTATATAAATGCTAATAGTACCTAGTAGATACTTTTGTGTAGCTATTAAATTGGCTCCAATCTCCTTACTTAGATTTGCAGTGCATTTAATGCAATGATGAAATATGAATATGTAATGAATATTCAATATAATCTGCATAAATAAACCTTGTTACTATTAATCGGTAGTCACGACTATTCATTGTGACCATGCCCCTTAATGTATATAAATAACCTACTGTCTGAACAGTCTTCATATTAATCTTATATTATTTTTTATATTTGTGATATTATGTTTCTTACTCTCTTTTAGATGGATGGATCTGCTGGATTTTTTGAAAAGTTGGGATTTTGATAGGGCTAAATAAATTTCATTCAAAGTCACTTTCACAAATTCATAAATGCAGATCGGTATGCAAATCCCAGAGTTGTATTATAGAATAGGGGAGGTGCTATTTTATAGGAAAAAGTTAGGGTGTTATGGCCCCATGCCTTTATTTGTTTATTTTATGTTTTTTTATGTGTTTTTTAATTTTTAATGTGTTTTTAGAGGATTGGTTTGCTTGACTTTTTTGGCCTGCTGGAAATGGATCCCAAGGATATCTTCTGGCATATCTAAACCAGAAATGGATTTTAAGCTGATCTGGGACTAATCCTTTCGGTTTTGGATCTGGAAACACAGATCCTAGATCATCCATAGGCAGATCTAGTAGAATAGATCCAGGCCACACTAGCATTCATTCCATATCTGCAGTATTCCTGGGATTCTTTTAGCATACATTCTTGAATAGATCCTATAATGGAAATTAGTGAACCAAGTATGATACCCATGAAGGTTCCTATGATCTGTATGCAAAGTATATAGCTAGAAAACAGGAAAGTATATATAGTTAGCTAGAAACGCTATGACTGGAACTGGAAGATGGTTTGGGAACGTTATTGCTATGGCTTCAATTTATTGACCTATGCTTAAAAATCTAAAATTATAACGCAGTCATAGATTGTATAAATTTTTATTATTTGTTTCTTTGTTTTTATTCTATAGATTTTTGAATACCATAATTTAGATAATATTTGAATCCGAAAGCTTTCATAATCTGCCATATCCAATTTGCGTCTGCACTCTCTTCCTGACTGGTGTATCTGTTAACTGTGGTTTTATCCAAATAATTGTTATGGTGAACAATGAAACCAAATTTCAGTGATACATGTTCACAAAATCTGCTCAGCACTTTCCCAGCCACGTTTGTGTGTTATAGGTGTTAAAACAGTTAGACCCTCTGAAAGCTTTTGCAATGGCACACACATTCTTGCTGTAAAGTAAATTAGAAGAGACCACCTGCAGTTTAAGTAGGCAATCAAAACCTGGAGTTGTTTTCTTCATCAGGTTGCGTATTCAACATGGTTGTCTTTAATCAATAATCCCTGATATGCTTTGTACTTTAGAAAGGAAATTAACTTGTTAGTGTTGACTGAAAGGTTGGTTTCTGAACAGACATCATCATCCTGTTGTTGGGGTCATTAAAGAACATCGAACACTTGCAAAGCTTCTATACTGTACAATTGCTTCAGTATTGTCACGTGCTAGGCTGTATGGAGGTTCTCAGCTTCACTCCATCCATGGGCACTGGCTTCAAACATCTACTGCCACGGGCAGGCTTTCCATGGAAGAGCCGAATCTCCAGGTCTTCATACAGTGAGATGATTATTTTAATTAGTATACTTGCTGTGAAAATAATTGACTTCATTGCTAGTGGGTTTATAATTGCTACTGGGTCAACTCTGTACTTCATGGGTTCATGTCTGACAGCGCGTGGAGCATGGAGTTGATTTGACAATAGTGCCCACTAATGGAGTTGACATAGATGCTGTTAATCTTGGCCAATACCAAATCAATGCACGTGACTTTTTTTTGGCTACACAGGTCAGTATCAGACTCAGTAGATGTGTCTTCTCATCGCCTTTGTCACATTATTTAATGTAATGTTTTGATGCAATTGATTAATTATTCTGTATGTTGATGTGGTTGTAGGAAAATTGGTTGTTAATCTCAGCAGACTATTCTCAAATAGAACTCCGCCTTATGGCTCATTTTTCTGAAGATTCTTCTTTAATCAGTCTTCTGAGGAAACCGGATGGTGATGTCTTTATCATGATGGCAGCAAGATGGACAGGGAAAAATGAATCTGAAATAACTGAGAAGCAGAGAGATCATACCAAAAAGCTAGTTTATGGAATTTTGTATGGCATGGGTGTTAACACATTGGCTGAGCAACTAGAATGCAGTGTAGGTGAAGCTGGAGAAAGATATGAACGTTTTAAGAGTGCGTTTCCTGGGGTCTCATCGTGGCTTCAGCAGGCAGTTGATTTTTGCCGCCAGAAAGGGTATTGGTTCAGCTTGCCATATCACATAATTCCTGTTCTTAGCATGCTGTAAGACTTTATAAACGTTATGCTTTTGGTGGAAAGAAAAATTGCCATTGTTGAGACTGCTGAATGCCTGATTTTAATTAAGATATCCTGAAAGAAATATCAGCTGTGTAGCCTTGGATTTGCTTTGAGATGTTTAATTTTCGAACAATGTCAATTGAAATGTGTGGTGAAAGAACAAAATTGTTTATTGTAACTGGTTCTGATATACATGTACAAACTATGGAGAAAAAATGCATAGTTAAGATATGGCCAAGGATAAAGAAAACATACATCATCAAAGACAAATGGAAAATGATATACTGCAAGGCTATCATCAAACACAAGTTAAAAGAACTGATTTATTTCTCTTAAAAAAAACTGGGTCATTTCCCATGAATCAGTGGTACGATATTGACTGTAAAAATCTCCACACCCAGCTGCAGCATGCCTTCACTCATGATCACCCCTCTTTCCCCGGTCTTAAAGCTTCCTACTGTCACCTCCTCTGCCACAAGAAATGCCTCTTTATCTCCCATAAGAGGTGTGAATTGAGGGCTTCCCTTATCCACTCTCCCAAAACATTATGGTGTAACATTTTCCCCCACCACACCCATCTCCCGCCCAATCTTGATCCAAAATCCTTGTTCTTCCATACCTCCTCCCTCTACGATATTCCGGGGCAGCTCCTTATCTAGGTCACCACCCCCCCACTTCCTCTTACTTATTTACGTATTGTAATATCCAAGAAGCAGTTTGGGCCATGAGCACTAGCAAAGCAACGGACGAGGAGGGGTTCCAGAGTGAACTCTTCAGGCATGGCCTCCATGATTTAGATTGTCATTTGGCCAATCTGTTCAACCACGTTGTCTGTGTAGGTTTTCCAAACTCGTGGTCACATCATATCATCCACTCGATTCACAAAGTGGGACCTAGTGTAGATCCCAATAACTACATAACGATCATGTTTGGCCATACATTCTCAAAACTCTATGCTACGATTTTCCATATGTAGCTTTCTGAGGAGCTTGAGCAGAGACACCTTAGAGCTAGAGGATAGGTTGGATTTAGATCTGCACACCAGACCATCGATCACATTCTTACACAATGGGCCATCATTGAAGAGGTGTGCCATCGCTCTTCAAAAGTTTATTGCTGCTTTGTAGACTTTTCAAAAGTGTTTGAATTAGTCCCCAGAGAGGCACGATTCAAGAGGCTCCAAGATAGGCATTTCCGAGATTCTTCTGGCTGCCATCATGCGGTTCCATGAGACAGTTTTGGGTTGTCTTCGCATAACTTATGGGGATTCAGATTTCATTAAGAGTACCATTGGGGTCAAGCAGGGATGTCCTTTATCCCCTACTTTGTTCGGTATCTACATTGACGAACTAGAATCTTTTTTGCAGGAGCACATTCAAGTTGGAGATGGATGCCTCCTCCACCAGGTCTTGATCTCTATTCTTCTTTTTGCAGATGCTGTTATCCTTATGGCCTCTTCTCTTGAAGGTTTGCAGAGACAACAAGATTCCTTGGCCCTTTTTTGTGATCTCCATTAGTTAACATTGAACAATCAACCTGGATAAAACCAAGGTCATGATTGTTAACGGGTCAAAGAAGCTCCTATTGAATCTTCACTTTCTCTTTAGAGGGGAGGAGATCGAGATCACTTGCTCTTACACTTTTTTGGGGGTACAGTTCATTAGGCCGCGTCTCAGTTTGTGGCATGCCCTTCAACCCTGTATCAACAAAGGGTATGGAGCCTTAGCACTTCTTGAGCGACAATTTTGTATACATCATTTTTAGGATATCTCGTCCAAGATGTCTCTCATGGACACTCTCATCCGATCGACGGTTTTTTATGGTTTCGAGGTTTGTGGGCCTCGTCTACTTGACTCTGATTGGACCTCTGCTGAGCAAGTTTAGATCCTTCTCCTTCATTGCATCATTAGATGCAAGTAGACAGTACCACAACCCATCATACTTGCGGAGTTTGGTGCCCGACCCTTTTGGCTTGAGATTGTGTTCCGCTTGGTCTCATTCTTACACCGCATTCAGGGCTTAGCAGATTCAACGTAGGGGCGAGACTACTACTCATACTTGGCCTGTTGGTCATCATAGTCCATTGCCTTTGCTAGCTCTCCAGGCCGCACTAGATGTTGGTATGCGGAGTTTTGGCTCTTTTGGAGTCGGTTGTGTCATGTCCCTTTCAGGATGACCACAATGGGGACGACTTATTAGCCTATCTAGTTCCTGTAGGCTATAATTGGTGAAGTTGGGAATCAATTAATTATTTAATGTCACCTTAATCTCAAAAGCACATTATAAAGTGACACTTAATAATTAATTCATAAAGTGACTTTATAAAAATCACTTTAGTTAAAATGACAAAAAAGGTAAATTTGGACCAAAACGGGGTCAAAGTGAAATTAAAAGGTGAAAATGGGTCACTTTTTCACTAAAAGTCATTAAAAATATTTAATGTGAGAAAAGGTCAAGGGAAGTCGAAAAGTCACAAAGGGAGGAAAGAGCAATTATAAAAAGGACATGAGACCCCATTCTCTCATTCATTCTTGTATTTGCATTTTTTAAAACTTGGAGAGATTTTGAGCTTGCTTCCTCTGGGACGAAACCCTATGGGAGAGGAAATAGTTTCGGTGGTGAAACCATCCACCATAGCTATCTTATGTGGAAAGATCATTCAGATTCCTTATATGATTTTCATTGCCGTGGATTGATTTTGTTATTGCACGTTCAGATTTGAGTTTTCATTGTTTGATAGGGGAGGGTGCACCCATTGCTTGGAGTCTGGCTTCTACATAAAGGGCGCACTTGTGGATTGTTGTTGTTTTCATGGAGAGCACACCTTTTGGAGAAAACATCACTTTTTCCTCTACCAAGAAGTCTGCATAAACAGGAAGGGCGTATTCAGTGTCTACTGTCCAAATTGTGGGGTTGTAATGTGCTCTGTTGCAGCTGCATTTCTCTTTGTTGAACGGCGATTTAATATTTGAAAGTTGACTGTATTGTAAGAGGGATGCTGCTGTTGAAAAGACTGCCATTTATTCATTGAAACTCACATCATTTTCCAGGAAGAAGGACGAGATTACCATTGTTCTGAGCATTAACTTCTCCAGTGGAATAAATACTTATTGCAGAGGCACTATTGTGGCTCATTGCAGTCGAGTTTCTACTGGAAGTCTCCTCAGCATTCTCTTTTGCATTCACCATTAAAAGGGGTTGCCACTGTAGTGAGAAGTCATTAGTATTCTTCATCTCACCTCTGTTTGGATGTTTGGGTTATTTACAGTGAAGAAGGGACAACGTATCTTCATTCTGGCTCATTAGAAATCCTGAGAATCACCTCTAGTGCCAATACTGATCTAAAGATTAAAGTGGCTGTAAATCAGCTGCTACAGGAGTTTGGCACATTGCGTGCATCATCTTCTTCAAATCATACAATATATAAGTCCCATATCTATTGAAGCCTGCTACAATATTCGAGGGAGGTCATCTTCATAGTATCAAAGTGGTTATTATTTCTAGATCTGTCCTACAACACTCACAGGCATGTAAAATCAGTCTTTATTTAATTATATCAGACTTACTATTGACTGTTCTTGAGAATATTTGTTTTCTCTTAGTATATGCAAGTTATCTTTCTTTTGATGAATTAACGAAGGCCTATTATGTGGATGAAATATTTTACTTAAATGCTGTCAACACCCAAAACAATACTGTCAGTCATGACACGAATATAAAAAGGGATATACAGTGATGCATAAAAGACCTGTTATCACCTAAACTGTAGTTACCCCTATGGATATATCCACTGATGGATGGCAAGAGGGAAGGGCAACTCAAAAGGTGCAACCACGATCACCTCGACCTCCAATAGATGGTTGTCACGCCAGTCGAGGCAACCTTCACTTTATGTTATCTAGCCCAGACAACAAAGGGGGAGACCCGATCTACTCCTGACAGGAGAGATCAAAACCAAGACACCAAATCCTAGACCTTAGGATGAAGTCACAAGACAAGTGAGGGGTTCAATGAGTATAGCTTTGGTTCATTATAGATGTGAAAGTGACTTATGATTTGTGAAATAGGATCCAGGATTGAGGTACTAGTTCAATTTGACAAAATCCACTGCCTTGGGAACCGTGTCCAATGCAGGGTAGTTTAGGGTTGAATTGGGGCTAACTAGTACAAGTGACAAGCTTGATCATGAAGTATGATGGCATCAAAGGGTTTAGTTCACCACACAAGGGTCAAACCACAAGTTAGTCCAACAATCTAGGAAAGTTGAATTGACTTGGAGAGAGACCAGTGCCTTGGGAATTGGGATAATGGAGTCAAAGTAAGGTTAACTTGTGGTTAAGGACTCCTATTGCATGAGACAAGTGGGCAATTAAAGTCTTGATGGATAAATAGGTTTATATCTAGGTTTGACCTAAGTGGACCACAATCCCTTAAAACAAGGAATGCTATCCCCAAGGCAAGATTTGATGAAGTGACACACTGGACCTACGTTTTGAATTATGCCCGTTCCAAATCCACAAAAATCTCATGTACCCACATCCTAAAAGTGGACCAACTCACTTCTCCAAGGTGGTGCGACTTTACCCAAGGAGGCTAAAAAGTGGGATAAAACAGTCAAGACAAGTCCAATGGCATCCAAACTTTAGATCCAAGTAGGTTGATTAGGTGAGGATATGGATCTATAATTTCAAGGCAATCCGATGGCTACATTCACCACAACATTGGAGATTAGATGCAATAATAATTTTCTATTCCAATAATCCAGAGCCACCAGTCCCTTTTCAATGAGAAGCTATCTCCTTTAAATAGGAAGGAGAGGCATCAAAATCCTAACCACTTTTTGAATGAGTAGCTAAGATTAAAAGATACAAATGTCTAATCAATGGTTGAGATGAGCTCAACAATAAAATACATGGATCACTCATAAAATATAACATAAGTGGACAAAATCGCCCTAGAAGAGGGGAATCCCACCATATCATGATGACAAAATATAATAAGAAGCTTATGGTGGGTCCAAGGGGTAATTTTAGCCATCGTTGGTCAATCCCCATAGCACAATAATAATAAAATACTCATCAATATACCAAATCGTGCCTCTATGGACAAATCGTATGCCTCAAAAGACCTCATAAATCATCAGAAAGTGCCATAAGTGATGGATGCGGGTCCCGATGAAGCTGAAACTGCTGGAGGAGGTGTGGAAGACATCAATCCATCATCACTGATCATCCCATGCCAAGACATTGCCTTAGTAGCCCAAATCGAATTCCTCAATAGCCATTTCTACCAATCTTGAAATGCCTCGGGAAGCGTGACACTGCCCCAAACTGCCTCTTGGAGGACCTGCGTTGTCAAGGTGAGGGCACCAGTGTGTCCGGGAGGGGGGTAATATGGTAAAAACAAGTGGCTGGACCACCCCCTCCAAGCACAGCGCCCTGGTTCAATCAAATAAAACTCCTCTCTGCTCTGACAGGGTCTCCGACAGACCAAAACTGCATTGGGTTAGCCTGCTGAGGCTAAATCATCACTGTAAGTGCCCGGAACTGAAAACAAATTGTCTCATTGGACTCAGAAGGTCCAAATCCATCCAAGATGTGTACTCATACACCATATGAGTCTCTGCATGATCATAAAATATATCCAATATACCGAAACAAGTCAAATAATAATAATCTGTAAATGATCAAATACTGCTGTAAACCATGAATCATCATCATAAACCTATATCTGCTGCATAGAATCATCATGTATATGTATATAGACCATATATCATCTATCCATATCATCACAAGGTCCAACCATCTCATGTCCTATGGTTGACCTTGGTGAAACTAGGTTTGACCAAGTCAACATGACCAAATATAACTCAGATCATCATTAGAAGCTGCTACAAAGTGTCAAAGGTTAGTGCATGCTTTACAACTTATTCAAATAACAATTATAACACAAAGTAATCATTACTGGCGATCTAAATCCAAATATATAATGTCTAAAATAACTGGCTAGGCTAAGGGATGACTTGACTGACTTAACTTTGTGACACTTTGGCAAAGGGAAAGGGAAAGGGAATGCACACCATAGTATATACTGAATGAGCAACAACACAAGGAATGGCGGTGTCTCACAAATGGATAAGTTGTTTAAAGAGGGATTATTCACCTTTAACAGATGCACACAATCCATAATACAATGAGGCCAGCAATAATTTAGATATAGCATTTAAGTTCCATTGCTTTTTGGGCCTGAAGTTTCCGTAGCCTTTGATCTATGTGTGTTTATAAACACATTGCATAGATTTTACATTTATTTTAGGCTTTTTGCTGCAGGTGTGTTTTTAAGGCACTTGTTTACTTGAGCACTTCTAGGTGTGTCACAGACAGCTTGTTTACCTAGGTATTTACATTTCCAAAAGATATAACATTTTATTTTCATGGCCATTTTCATTTGGCATGCCTTTCATTCATGTGTGTTTAGAAACACATTGCATGGATGGGCTTTTCATACAAGATATAGCATTTCATTTTTCCAGATTTTGTATTCATGGTAGCACTAAAAGTTTCAGGTTTAACCAACACAACGTTAGTGACTAGGGGGAATTCACAAGGAACTCCAACTCACCATAGGTAAGTTTTGTCACCAACTCAGAGTCGAGACACAATAAACAGGGAAGCTCATCCAATACAGAGGCTGCAGTGGGGAAAAGATTCTCCATGTCACTAGTCAAGTAGTAAGTTAGGGTGATAAACTAAAAGGTAGGTAATGGATGGATGAAGACAATGAATAATGGAGCCAACACTAGCAAGCCAAGGTATGGTGGAATGATCACCTCTATTCTCGCTAGGGAGGGTAAAACCAATGAGTATGAATAGTGAACTTCTAAGTGTGAGTAGGGACAATAAAATATATATAAAGATCAACCAAGTCCACATATCTATATGATCGCCAGATCATGACACTAAGTGCTAAGACACACTATAAGAATAAGTATAAAAGCAATATAACCATAACACAATGATATACCTGCTGAGTCATATACCTGAATGCTCATCACCTGAACCATCATCTGTCCTCTGAAACTGCTGCTGTAACTCTGGGCACTACTGACTGCTCTGTACAAATGGTATAATGACTACATCGGTCATCTCCCTGAGTGTCCTGAGACTCAGTCATGGCAATGGGGGATACAACTGCTGTCCAAAATCTGATAGTGATCCAATATAGATGCTCATCTCAGCATCTCAATGTAAGGGAATTGGCTGAATAGTGTACTGGAATCAGAAAAATAATGTATGGTATCCCAGCATGCATTCCTTCTCAACATTTTCCTGGTTAATATTTTAACACTCCCTCTTAACCAAGAAAGGATTCTGGGACCTTGATCTCAATTGATCACCAATCTGAGATCCTGCACCAGTTCTTGCTCCTGTGCCTGTAGAAACCGTATCTTGTGCATCTGTCACTCCAAACACTTGGGACCCTGTTGACTGCTGAGCAGTACTCTGTCCTGTGTCAAGTGGGGATGTAGCAACTTGATGTTTTCCCTTCTTTGACTGACATGACTTCTGAAAGGCCTGATCCTCCTCGAACTTCACATCCTGCCTCACAACAGTCTTTTTGAGAGCAGGGATGTAAACACGATAGGCCTTTGAAGTCTCATCATACCCAACCAGAATTCCTCTTTCTGCAGTAGGTTCCAGCTTTGTCCTTTTCTCCGAGGGAACATGAGAGTAGGTGAGGCATCCAAAAATCCTGAAGTGCCCAACTTCAAGTTTCTTCCCAGAGAAAGCCTCCTCGAGGGTCTTGTCCCCCAAAGCCTTATGGGGGCTCCTGTTCTGAATGTAGGCTGTAGTGTTGCATGCTTCGGCCCGAAGGAAAAATGGCAGTCCCTGATCATGCAGCATGGATCTCGCCACTCCAATAATGGCCCTGATCTTCCTCTCAGCCACCCCATTTTGTTGAGGCATATAAGGAACAGTCAACTGCCTCTTGATGCCTTCCTGAGTGCAGAACTTATTGAACTCAATGGAGGTGTACTCTCCTCCATTGTCTGATCTTAAGATCTTAATATTCCTTTCTCTTTGTTTTTCCACAAGAGCCTTGAACTCTTGAAACTTTTGCAAAACTTCCTTAGACTCTTTGCTCTTCAAGAAGTAGATCTAGGTCTTCCTGGAATAGTCATCAATGAAAGACACATAGTACTTGTATCCTTTCAGTGATGTGGTGGACATCGGACCACAAAGGTCAGAATGAATCAGATGAAGAGCTCCTGTAGCTTTGGTGTTGCTCTTGGGAAATGTAGTCTTGACGTACTTTCCGAGAGCACACCCCTTACACACATCGATGTGCTCAGTGCTGAACTCGGGTACTCCTGTCACAATCTCCCTCAGAATCTTTAGAGCCGGATGGTGCAGATGAGCCGTCCTTCTGTGCCAAAGCTCACAGGGATCACATCCCTCATCTCGACTGCTATGACTAAGGGCATGATGAAGTTGGAAGCATAGTTTATATAGTTTCCCACTGCGGACTCCAATCCTCTCAGCTCAGGCAACATTGGATCCCTTGGGATGAACTAGCATGTTTCCATCTCTAAACATCACCCATAGTCCTCGATCTTCAATGGTAGAAACGAAGCTCAAGTTTTTCTTAAGACCTGGAACATATAGAACATCACGAACTCTCATCTGTTCTCCAGAGTCTTTCTGGAAGGACACCGTTCCTCGTCCTATAGCCTTGACAGTAAAGGTGTCTCTCAGGACAATCTCAAGATCTATCCCATCCTCTGCAAAGTCAGAAAAATATCCGCGAACACCTGTCATATGACTAGAAGCTCCACTGTCTATGTACCATATGCTAGAAGTGGATGCCATCAATGATTGACATCAGTTAAGAGCCATCTCCCTATCAATCCCGTCGTTAGTGTACTCATCAATATCCATAGCGGATCAAGAAGTGCAAACAATTTGCTTTTCCCCCATGATGTAGATCTATTGTTGTAACTGTAGATCTGAGTATGAAAGCTCTCCCTGACCCTTACCAGGGCTCTGATACCATGTAAATATTAGATCCAAAGATCACTACTCCCTCTGGATCGCCTTGAGATCTCAAGTAGTTTGAGTCTCGATGTAAGTAAATACTCATACAAACATAAACTTAACAACTAGATCTCTTTACCACTTTAACACATATGCAATCATACACATAACAATAGATATACCCTGGAACCCTTTTGGGGAAAAACCAACTAACTGTAGGGCTATCTTCTCTCTCGAGCCCAAAGCATATAAGAAAAGAGACAAGTACAATACAGGGTTACCTCAGAAGTAACTCAGGCAAATTCTGGATTTTGCATGCATCCAGCTGATGCATGCACTGGAAGAATGTGCCCTAACTGCAAAACTAGATCTGAGTATCCCTGTAAGCACCTTTGCCTGATCTGTCTCTTTCTTTCATCTGCTCTGATCTACTCTGCCAACTGAAGAAGCCTGTTGCTGAAAACGTCCCTCTCTGCATGCACACGTGCGCCCTTCCTCAACTGAAGAGTGACTCGTACTAAATCAGATCTCAGCAGATTTGAGCTCTGATCGTCACTAATCTTCCTCAATCACTGAGACGAAGATACTCTGCAAGTTACAGGCACTCAATCGCTCAACCGGATGCGATACGAGCTTCCTCCTCCAATAGGAATGCGCCCTCCTTCTCTACGAAAGTTGTTCTCCTCTCTATTGATCTATCTTAGATCAATTGTCTCGATAAGTGAGACAGACCCCTTCTGTCTCCTTATAACATCTCACCTGTAAATTAGGTTTACCAAAAACCTAACAACTGGTGCATGTTTTGAGTTTTGCATGCATGCATGCAAACCCTAGCATGCATTCCTTCTCAACATTTTCCTGGTTAATATTTTAACATGGAAGACTCACCTTCCTGGAATCTTGAACTGTGGACCTGTACCACCTAGGCTGTGGCCTATTGTCTACCTGCTGCGGCTACTAGATATCCTCCTGCTGCTGCTGCTCATCCTCCACATCAATGATGGGAGGATCCTGTGACCTGTCCATCTGACTCCCTTTGACTACCAGAATTTGTGCCCTATGTCTGTACCTGTAGCTCCTCCAACTTGACTCCCGAGTCCTCTGCTGGCTGTTCCTGTGTTGGTAGGTCCATAGATCTTCTTAAGGCTCTGTCCTCATCAAATTGGACATCCGTGCTCACAATGATCCTCTTACGAATCAGGACATAAACACTCTTACGAGTCGGGACATAAACACTGTATGCCTTAGAAGTCTCACTGTAACCAACTAGAAGCCCCTTCTCACCAGGAGGGTTCAACTTCTTCCTAGTGTCAGCATGAATGTGACAATAGTAGATACTCCCAAATATGCATAAATGACTCACATCTGGTCTAGTACCTATGAATGCCTCCTCAGGTGTATTCCTCCCCAAAGCTGAGTGAGGACACTTGTTCTGGACATATACTGCAATCCAAAATGCCTCGGCCCATAGGAATAGTGGTAGTCCCTATTCAAATAACATGGCCTTGGCTGCACTCACCAGTGTCCTGTTCTTCCTCTCCGCCACTCCATTTGCTGCGGGGTGTGAGGAACAGTGTGTTCCTTCTTGATCCCCTCTGATGCACAATACTCCAAGAACTCTTTGACGACGTACTTAGCCCCGTTGTCAGTCCTCAATATCTGAATCCGTCTCCCTGTCTTGTTTTCTACGAGAGTCTTAAACTCTCGGAAACGCTCGAAGACCTTTGACTTGGCCTTCAAGAAATAGATCCAGGTCTTCCTAGAATAGTCATCAATGAATGTGATGCAATAACTGTAACCACTAAAACCATGGACGCTCATCGGTCCGCATACATCCGAATGCACTAAGTCCAAGGTCCCCTCAGACTTGTGCTCACTATGTGGCAAAGGTATCCTGATGTTCTTCCCCAACGCACAACCCTTGCAGTGGTTATGCTTCTCCTCCTGTACTAAGGAAATCCAATAACTGCCTGTCTCAGATGCTTCAGTGCTCCATGATGTAAGTATGCCATCCTCCTATGCCACAACTCACAATCACTGCTGCTGCTATTGACCAGAGCCTTTACAGGCTTGAATTGTTGTCTGCAAACCTTCCCGCTCCAGACCCCAATCATCCGATCCAATCTCTGATCTGACCCATGTGGCCTGATATATGCTTTCCTATCCTAGAAAGTCACTAGAAAACCCTTTTCTTCCAGTGTGGAAACATATATGAGATTCTTCGTCATCCTTGGAACATATAAAACATCAGGAAAGCTGATGGGCTTGCCAGAGTCCCTCTGAAACGAAACAGTACCAACACCCTGCGCCTGATAGTGTGCATCATCTCCCAACTCAATGTGGAGATTTACTCCACCCTCCTGCAAGCTCTTGAAGAACGATCTATGTGCTGTCATATGGCAAGATGTTCTGCTATCACCATACCAGATGTTGTTGTTGATGGAACTTGCCATGCAAGCGATCAAACAAAAGTCTTCATCAAAACTCTTGTTGAAGTCATCCACCTTTGTTGAACCTGCCATCTATGTGTTGTTCTTCTTCTTTCTATCTAGGCACTGGGAAGCAAAGTGTCCATGCTTGTGGCATATGAAGCACTTGACTTTTGACATGTCAATGTTCTTCTTACAACCCTTCTTCTTCTTTGCCTTCCCCTTGCCTTTGCTTGTTAGGGCTAGAGCCTCTTCATCCATGATCTGTGGGGCACCGTTGATGAACTTGAACCTTGACCCATACGGGTCTGCACGAAGTCATCCCACAATCTCTGCCAGTCAGGGAGCTTCTCCCTAGCCACCACGCCTTTGACAAAGACGTCCCATGGCTTAGAAAAGCAATTGAGAGTTATCTGAACTAGCTCCTTATCCTCAGTCTTAGAGCCTAGTGCTCCAGGCTCATCCCTGATCTGTGTGAGCCTTGTGAGATAAGGCACCACTTGTTCACCCTTGGCCATCCTGGTACTACGTAATCTCTCCTGTAGCTCCATCTTCCGGTTTTCGTTCTTGCTTTGGTAAAGACTTTCCGAAGCTTTCCACATCTCTGCGGTCTTCTTCCCGGAAAGATGAGGGACTATGTGGTCCTTCATCCCATCCAAGGTGATAAACATAGCTCTGGAATCTATCTTTTTCCACTTTGCCAACTCTACCGGATCCGTGGGAGCAACCTTCTGGTCGTCAATATGCTCCTCAGCATCACTAACATCCAAGATCCTGGTGATCCTCTCTTTCCAAGTAGGAATGTTCTGAGCCCCCTAGAGTCTATCTTCAACTCTCAATTGTATGGCCATAATGAAGTGTACCTGTAAACCCTAGGATAGGTATGCCCTTGATCTATCCAACAACTACTGCTTTCTCTCAGATCTGCTCAGAAGAGCTCTGATACCATGTAAATTTCCTTAAAATCCAATCTTGAGTTAAAGTATACCAGTTTATTATAATTAAACCCTAATATTACTTTTAACCACAAATGGATTTCTTCACTATGCAACGGAAAACATTGAGAGAAATATAACATCAATCACATCAATGAAGACACAAATCTTTTTGGGTATAAACCCTCGGATAAAACCCAAGATGGGAAAACCGGTGCAGCAGTTTGAGAAGAAATTTTATTATGAAGATATAGAACAAATACAATCCAGAAAATCGATTTATCCAACTTGGCAAAATTGAACCTCTGTGAATCACTGAGATAACCCACAAATCTGTACGACCCTTTGCGTCAGCTGTATGGAATCCGTACGACCCTCTATGTCAACAATACGGACGGATCCGTACGACCTTGCTCACACTTGCGGACTGCTGTACGACTGTTGTACGACCGAGTTGCTGTATGGCCGAGCTGCAGATTTGTATGGCCTTCCCTCAACAAATCCGTACGATCCTCTCTCTACCTGGTCACTCTATTGATCCTCCTGATGAATGCTCCTCCGTCTTCTCTGCAAAACTTCTCTTCAAACTTCCGTTTCTCACTCTCCAGCTGAAAGCTATGAGTAAGAAATCTCTCTGTATCTCTGTGTGTCCTCTCCACCAAATCAATCCTCCTTTTAACTCAATGGCCAAGCGAAAGCCCTAACATCTCACTATGGATCACTGGATGTAATCCTTTGGTGACATCAATGGCCAATATTATATTAGCCATCACTTAAATTTTTTCCACTGGAACTTTATAAAAAAGTGACTTCATTAAGTCAATTAATAATTAGATCACTTAATGCACTTTTCTTAAGTCTAAACTTTGGAACATTACATTAATACATTTGGCTTCCTGTTTTATGTCTTCTAGCATGCAAGGACAGATGCATGATAGAAGACCTTCCTTGTTCACTTTCTAACAACCATAGGCCTGTAGTCTTCCATCCAGAATCTCTCCAGGATCTCAATTGCATACTTACCTTGCCCAAGGAAAATCTCCCTTCGTTTCTGCAAAACATTCAAACCCAAGAACTAATGCATCATGCCAGTGTCCTTCATCTCGAAGTCAACTACCATATTTGCTTTCCGCCCCGCAATGAGATTCTTTCCACCTGTAAGAAACAAGTCATCTACTTACAACACCAAAATGAGCAGATGATCCTCAACAAATATGAAATATAAGTCGGGATTTTCTTCACTTTTGGTATAACCCATGCTGTCCGAGTATCCATCGATCTTGGAATACCATGCTCTCATTGCCTACTTGAGTCTATACAAGGCTTTCTTAATCATGCAAACATGGGACTTCTTTCCATATACCTCAAATCCCTGAGGTAGCTCGATGTACACTTGCTCCTCAATTATCCCATTGAGGAACATTGTCTTTACATCCATTTGATGTATCCTCCATCCCAAAATGCATACTAAAGGATTCACTGCTTTAATGGAAGTGTACTTAGTGATTGGAGCAAATGTCTCCTCATAATCAACTCCCTCTTTTTGGGAGAACCCTCTCGCCACGAACCTCGCTTTGTACTTTTCTTGGTTTCCATATGGCACATGCTTGATTTTGTAGAGCCATTTGGAAGCCACCACTAACTTCCCCTTTGGTATAGGCACAATGTCCCACATATCATTCTTCATGATGGAGGTGTACTACTCCATCATGGCATCCCTCCAAATCTGTTTGTCAATTGCCTCTTGAAAAGTGGAAGGCTTAGAATCAGTGATGTTGCTTATCAACGCCATGTAGTTTTGGAGGCTTGCTCTCCCGGAATGTGCTCGTAGGAGCCTCTACATACTCTTGAGCATCCCTCAATGTCCGTGTAAAAACCATTGAGGTAACCTAACAGAATTGGTAGGAGTTGGTGGCTCCTTCTCTGTATCTGAAGGCTGTTGTCCCGAATAGGAAGTTGCTGGTGACCTTGGTTCAACCTTCCGAGCTTCCTTTTCCTCATCCTCTGTCACTGAAATAGGCTCATGAGACTTCCTGGATGCAAAGTCTTCCTCGAACTTTACATTCTTGCTCACAATTGACTTTCTCTCCCTCGGAATATAGATCTTGTAAGCCTTTGAATTCTCACTGTAGCCAACAAACAACTCTTTTTGTTGGAGGGCTCCAACTTGGTCCTCTTCTCCATTGGTATATGGATATAAATTGGACAACCAAAGATGCAGAAATGGTTCACGTCTAGATTCACACCAATGAATGCCTCCTCTGGTGTCTTGTCGTCCAAAATCCTGTGAGGACACTTTATTTTGGATGTAGACTGTTGCATTACATGCTAACGCCTATAGAAACATTGCCAAATCCTAGTCATGTATCATGGCCTTAGCAACCACTATGATGGTTTGATTCTCCCATTTTGAAACCCTGTTTTGCTTTTGGTTGTAAGGAACAATGAACTCCCTCTTGATTCCTGCATCCTTACAGAAATCATTAAAATCATTGGAGGTATACTCACCCACATTGTTCGATCTCAAAACCTTGATCTTCTTCCTTGTTTGGTTTTTCACAAGAACCTTGAACTCCTGAAAGTTGCTGAAGAATTCATCCTTGGTCTTCAGAAAGTAGATCCATGTTTTGCGAGAGAAGTTATCAATGATGGAAACATAGTACATGCTTCCTATGATTGATGCTTCTGACATTGGTCCACACACTTCCGAATGCACTAGATCTAGAATCCCCTTAGATCCGTGTTCACTACTTGGGAAAGCATCCTTGGCATGGTTGCTAAGCGTGCACCCTTTGCATACACCTTGGTGCTCAATGCTGAAATCTGGAAGACTTGTGGTGATCTCCCTCAGAATAGGAAATGCTCGATAATGCAGGTGCCCCATCCTCTTGTTCCATAACTTGCACAAGTTATTTGTGCTATGAACTAGGGCTCGAACAGGTTCACCTTGTAACCTATACAAATTGCCTTATCTCACCCCAGTCACCTGAGTTGATCTTTTTTAGAGTCCTTAGGGCTAATGGGGACTTGCTGGTTCCTGAACTCTACAACATAACCCTTATCTTTCATGACCGAAACTGAAAGAAGATTCTTCCTTAGACTTGGAACAAACAACACTACATCAAAGTCTAAGAGTTACTTGATTGGAGTTGGATCGTAATGGTACCATCTCCTGCTACTGGGTACTTGGCATCTTCACCAAGCTAGACTTGAACTCCAGAGTTCTACTCGTCTAGACTTGAAAATAACCCCTAGGCTGATGTCATATGCCTTGATGCTCCACTGTCCACATACCAAGCATTCCTCAAAACTATGTTGGTAGAAAGGAAAGATACCATGGAGAAATCCTTCTCGAACTTAGGGAAACAAGTTCATTTGAGTTTCACTTGAGGATGCTACTTGGTGCTGTTGCTTCCCTTTACCCTTCTTCTTCGGACATTGTGATGCATAATGGTCGTGCTTATGACAAATAAAGCACTTGATTTTACTCAAGTCCTTCTTCCTTGGTTGTGAGGCTAACTCCTCACTCTTCATCTTACCCTTGCTAGGTGCTTAACCTTTGCCCTTCTTTTCCTAACCAATGAGGGCATGGTCACTGTCACCTCTTTGTTTGCTTGCCTTTGACTCCATTCGAGTCTCCTCCTACATATAGTAATCCAGGACAAAGGTGGGAAGAATTTCTCAAGCAAAAATTCCCTAGAAAAATGTTTCCCATTGAGGTGGGAACCTGTTACCAACTGAGTTGCACACAGTTGGACTTCCAGAGAGCCGCCGAAGTTTGCACAAGTACTTGTGTATTTCAGTGTTCAGAAGTTCAAATCAGGCCTTTTTAGTGCCCCTTTTTTAATTTTTCAAAGCATGTCCATGCCCCACGGGGTTTGTAATATAGTGTGCTAGCATGGTGGTCTTATAAGTAACTTGGCTTCCTAAGACTTGGCAACCAATGAGGGTATTCCAAGGAGTTTTTAACCTTGTCAATTATGCTTTTCCTTTATCCGAGTATAATTAATTAGTTGTTCCCCTACACCTCCAAAGCTGGAATACTCAAGTTAATGGTTAGGCCTTGGGGGGTTATTAAAGTTAATGTGTACATATATAAACATGCTAGACACTTAAATAAAGTCATATGGTCATGTATTAGGTCCCTAGGTGTTTTTTTTTAATGTTTTGATTTTTTTTTTCGTAAATTAGACCATTTTTTAAGGCTTTAATTGAAAACATTCAAATTGTAATAATTAGGTGGTTTTTGGGTGAAATTTGACAATGGGGTGCTCGTTTTTTAAGATAGAGCACCCATTTAACCCATAAACCCACTTTTCCTAAGTTTCAAGCAGTTATTTAATATTTGCTTGAGAAGCCCAAAAAAGACAAAATAAATGTCAAATTAAGACATAATAAAGCAAAAGACAAATTCCTAAATCCATGGAAAGAGTCCGGAGTTGAACTGAGCTTCAACTAAAGTCATTGTACAGTCAACTAAGGATGATCTAAACTCCGAGTGGGTGATTCCAATCACAACCGAGCAAGTTTCAGGTAACTCTTCCTTGAGGAATGCGCCCTTCCCCATGCATGGGCGACTTCATGAGATGGCATTTGGTGATTGGAGTGTTATAATTCCAAGGGGAGGTTGCCAACCTCATGGATATGTGGCGCATCATCATTTGTTTGGAGTTCAATCAAGATCCAATCAAAGAGTCTAAGCTTATAGTTAAACTCTCAATCAAAGAAGTCACCCTCCTTGGAGAATGCGCCCTATCTTGCATGTATTTTGTTATTTAAAGAGAGCATTGTTCACTCCTTTGAAGATCTGAAGGTGGAACCTCTGCTCCTCTCTTGTGTAATATTTTTCTGAGTTCTTCAGTAACAAAAGAAGGCTTTGGAGGCTAGTCTTGATGTGTTCTTTGGAGGTTTGATGTACCATGCTCTACATATGAGGTAACCTGTGTCTATTTCAGAATTTGGTCATTGTTAGGAATGTATCTGTCTTTCAAGGGGAATTAGTTTCAGAAAGAATATCGAGTAATGGTTTATAGATTATTTGTTATTGTCAATAGTAGAAGGATGGACAGACATACAAATTCTTGCTTGAATTCATGTCCTATTTGTTATTTCTTTTACTTGTTTACACAGATATCATTAATCCCCTTTTGCAAGTGTTGTGAAGTTTTGCAGGCAATCTAAGCTAGAAGGAGTAACAAGCATGCCAGCTTGTCCCATCTTTTAGTAGTTTCGAATAGAGCTCCATCTCTCCGGTCCATCAAGGGAACTACTCCATCGCCCAAAGATTCTTGCTCAACCCCCATCGGTTCAAACCTCTAGATCCACCTTACTCTCTTCTCTCTTGGTTACCGTTCCATCTAAATTTTAAATCTTGTTTCAAAATTTTATTTGAGTAATAGATCTAAACAACTAGCAATCTAAAGAACCTAATACTAAGTTACTGGAAACGCCCAAGCAGCCTTGGTGAATCGCCGTTCCCCGTTTCGGATACTAAAATAGAGCGGATACAACCTTGAAACGCCACTAATACAGATCAAAATTGGTACAAATACGTTTCAAGGGTTTTGGGTACATTTCAGCCTAGAGGTAATACGTTTCAGGGAAATGGTAATATTAAATTCTTAAAGTAAAAGTGACATTCTCGTTATATTTCATTAAAAGTGACATTCTCGTTATATTTCATTTTCTATCCTTTTACTTAAATTTTTAACATTACCATTTAATTGTTTCAGGATGTTTGAGAGTGGTTCCAACCTCATCGGACTTCATATGCAAAAAGTAGAATTTTTAATCCCATTCAGAATTAACAGACTTAACAGTTTTCAGGATTTCAGGATTGCAACATTGCCACTGTATTCTATCATATATGAGGGTATGGGATTGGCATTCAATCAAGCACACTGTTAGGATATTCCTATACTCCATCCTAGTCCTACTAGCATTTTCATCCTTTGCATTTTCAATCTTGCATGCATTCTGCATGCATTGCATGCATCCGCATGCTGCCCAGTCATCAGGTTGACACATCCAACACCCAGTCCTTAGTCTCCCGGCACTCGGGAGCTACTTTCCACTCGGATTAAGCCCTCCTAGCCTATCATGTGCCCAGTTCTCACCTTCCACTGAAGAAGGGCGCCTTTCTCACCTACCAATCCAGTTTACTTTAGTTAGCCACCAGTCTTTCCTTGATTTGAAGCTAGACTGACTCCTCACTGCAGTTATCACTCCGATTGACCTCCGATGAGACATGACTAGCTATTCTGACTTCAGTTAGCTCCTCATGCACCCTCCACTAAGCCTCTTTCATTCAGTTAGTTCCAGTTACACTCAGTTACACCTACCACACTCAGTTAGACTCAGTTTGACTGATGGTTGACAGTTACTTGAGCATTGATGACTCCACTGATGATGATGAAGACTTCCAGTTGTGCTTTGATGACACTCCAGTGATCCTTTGATCACTCCATGAAGGCTAATTCGAATTGCCACCTTAGGCATTCGAATCCTCATGCATTGTACTACTTATTTGTCCATATTGTGATTAATTAATTAGTGTGTGTGAAGTATTTTTGCTTCTATCCGAGTTCTACTGTATTATTATTCTGTTGCTCATCTTACTGCATTGACCACTCTTAATCTTATTCCTAAATTCTTTCATTGTGAGGTGTACATCATCTCTTAGATCTGCTGTGAGGATTTTCACATGGTATCAGAGCATGTTGAGAGTATTGTTTATCTTCATTCCTGAGAGATTTTTGCAGGTTATTATCAAGATTTCGAGTGCAACAGTTTCTGCATTTTTGCAGCAGTAGCAGTTGCAGATATTTCAATTATTTTTTTTAGGTCTTCTACAGCTTCCATGTATTCAGAAGAAATCCCTCCTCTTCCTCCATTCAACTATGATCTTCTTTCTCCATTCAACTATGATGAATGGAAACCGAAAATGATAGCATATTTGAAGAAAAATGATCTCTTTGATCATTGTTTTGAAAGAGAGTTCGAATCCTCTGAAGAAGAGATTGACTGGTTAAATAAAGGTGACAGAGTTTATGCAACAATGATGTTTGCTTTGCCTGAATACATGATATACCAATACCTTGATGATGTTGAAACTCCAAAAGAGCTGTGGGCCCAACTGGATGAAAGATTTGGCAAGCAGAATGAAGGGATTGGTCCAAACCCTTTCAAGAGCAAGCAAAGTGATGCATTTGCCCTCCTTGATGATCTCATTGATCATGAATCAGTATCAAACATATCTCATATTGAAGTTAGCCACAAAGAAGAAGAACTTGCAGATTCTACACTCATGCTCCAAATTTCTTCTATTTCGAATTCTGTGCCAGCTCACACTCTAGAAATTGCAGAAGGTCCTAAATCCTCTCTTGCACCAAAGTCTGTTGGTTTGCATCATGATCTATTGAATGTTTCGGAGGTCAAATCAGTCATTGGAGGTAATGCATTTGCTCTCCTTGATCTATCACCTCTTATTTACTATTATATGATCATTATTCCATGCTTTCAGAGGGTTATTGAAGAATATGGCCATTGCCATTCGCTTGGGATAATTTCTCATGCACTTCATGGTTTTGATCTCACCTCTTATGGTTCA
Organism: Larix kaempferi; assembly: GCA_027924585.1. Lineage (NCBI taxonomy): Eukaryota > Viridiplantae > Streptophyta > Pinopsida > Pinales > Pinaceae > Larix > Larix kaempferi. Next base: position 16,420,622 of record BSBM01000924.1, on the reverse strand, counting down.
AAGGAGATCTCAAGAAACCATTGCCATTCGCTTGGGATAAATTCTCATGCATTTATTGGTTTTGATCTCACCTCCTATGGTTTAAAGGAGATCTCAAGAAACCATGATTCAAGTCTTGGATCCAATTTGGATTCTAAGCAATCACTACTTGGGATAATTTCTCATGCATATGATAGTTTTGAGCTCACCCCTGTTGGTTCAAAGGAGATCTCAAGAAACTATTCTTCAAGTCTTAATTCTGATTTGGATTTCAAGCTATTATTTGATGGTTCTTTTTGGCATAATCTCACCCATGATGGTTCGAAGGAGAAGACAAAAGACTATCTGCACATTCATAGATTTGATCCTACCTCAGCTGATTCGAATCACAGGTTCAAGGATCATCCTCATAGTTTTGGATTTGTTCTCATCACATTCGATCTGAAGAGCAAGTACAAGCACATGCTTTCTGAGCATGATCCACTTCTTCCCAAGAAGAAGATACCCCCAGACATATGACCAAGCATCACACTTGCTTGAGTTTGGAGCATTTATTTTTGTGTGTGCCTTACAATCTATTTTGAGGGGGGGTATTTTTCCCATGAGGTTTTCCCCATTTCCTCGGTTTATTGACTGTTATGATTCATTGTATTGGGTGACCTTTGGTCTTAGTTACCAGGGCCCAGGATGGATTAAGGGGGGGTGTTAGGATATTCCTATACTCCATTCTAGTCCTACTAGCATTTTCATCTTTTGCATTTTTAGTCTTGCATGCATTTTGCATGCATTGCATGCATCCGCATGCTGCCCAGTCATCAGGTTGACACCTCCAGCACCCAGTCCTTAGTCTCCCAGCACTCGGAAGCTACTTTCCACTCAGATTAAGCCCTCCTAGCCTGTCATGCGCCCAGTTCTCACCTTCCACTGAAGAAGGGTGCCTTTCTCACCTACCAGTCCAGTTTACTTCAGTTAGCCAGCAGTCTTTCCTTGATTTGAGGCTAGACTGATTCCTCACTGCAGTTATCACTCTGATTGACCTCCGATGAGACATGACTACCTATTCTAACTTCAGTTAGCTCCTCATGCGCCCTCCACTGAGCCTCCTTCATTCAGTTAGTTCCAGTTACAGTCAGTTACACCTACTACACTCAGTTAGACTCAGTTTGACTGATGGTTGACAATTACTTGAGCATTGATGACTCCACTGATGATGATGAAGACTTCCAGTTGTGCTCCGATGACACTCCAGTGATTCTTTGATCACTCCATGAAGGCTAATTCGAATTGCCACCTTAGGCATTCGAATCCTCATGCATTGTACTACTTATTTGTCCATATTGTGATTAATTAATTAGTGTGTGTGAAGTATTTTTGCTTCTATCCAAGTTCTACTGTATTATTATTTTGTTGCTCATCTTACTGCATTGACCACTCTTAATCTTATTCCTAAATTCTTTCATTGTGAGGTATACATCATCTCTTAGATCTGCTGTGAGGATTTTCACAGACACAACCCCTCTATGTACCTTGATGTTGGTGGTGCCGATTGTTGAACTCCATTGTCTTGGATGGACTTGGACCTACTTCCATAGCCAGAGGATGTGAACATTGGTGCTGGACAAGTGCCTTCAAGCCCAGGGGAATCAAGCCAGGCTCGGGATCCCTATTTTCGATCTACTTTTGTTGAGGACATAGATTATGACTCTAACTCTGAGCATGAGGATTTAGATGATATTAGTTAAAAGTTATCATTGTATCATGTTACATGTATGATTAATGATATTCGATAGTAGTGTCAGGTGATGATGATGATGTACAATGATAATATATTATGATGATTACGATGATAATAATAATATTTATGATGACGACGATATATATATATATATTTTTTCCGAAGATTTTCCGAAGAAAAAAAGCTTATATTTTATTATCCAAAAAGAGAAGCCAAAATACATAAGAATGCAAGCATACCATTTTCATGACAGTGTTGTTGGAAGCAGTCTTTGCATAGTTCCAATAACCTTCACATCAAAAAAAGTTAATAACAAGAAGAGTTCTGAATCATAGTTGAATCAAAGTTCGATAGTAGGCCAATAATTACAAAATTAAAAACTTAGAGTACCATGATAGTAAAAACCCGATCTGTTCCGAAGCTTGTAGAGAGCATTCTTTGGTTGATTACAAAAAACCAGAAAAGATATCAAGATTGTTTAGGCATTGTTGTCCTCCGAAATGGCATGCGTGTCGTTTGAAAGCCCAAAATGCAACACACCAGCTGGAATGACAACTCTCTCAGGAGAGAGGCCAATGTCACCACACTCCTCTCCTCTTCGCTTCAGGTTGGCTCTTCTCCAACACTAGGGGGTATCCCTAAAGTAGGATCGCTAAGGAAGGTACAGTAATGAGCAAGGTGAATGGAAGAGGCTGCCTTAGAGAAACGGAAGTAACAAAAGATAGTTTTTAAATGGGTGATGGAAAGGAAGGGAAGATCAATCCTCAGGGAAAGACCAGTGCCAGTACCAGAAGGGGAAATGGAGTCAAAAGAGGGCTCATGGAGGCTTTATGCTTCATAAAAGTGAGACGAATCTAGAATGCATAAACAATCAAATCTTAATCAACATTTCGTACAACCGAATACTGATGTCCATTCAGAAACTAATTGTTCAAGCATAATTAACCAACTTAATCCTAAATGGCTAATCTATTGTGCTTGAGAAAGCCCTCACAAGCTAGATTCATTCTACAACTTGAAATATATCACACAAGCACATGAAGGATGCTCAATCTGTCCACAAACCCAGCTAATATTTTCATTAAAGCTCAACAGGGAAAGAAAACCCCAAATTTTTTCATCCTTGACAATGAAAGAAGATTTCCTCTTTATAGGCCAAAAAGGCTCCTCTAGAATAAAATAATAATAAAAAAGACAAAAAGGTGGGTGAGATCCACCTTTTCAGCTCCACTAAAGTCTAAGTAAGCTTACGGCCTAACTAAAGCGAATACTCTCCAAACTGTCAATAACAAGAGTCGAGTGCCATTTGTAACACTCAATCTACCCCAAGGCTTGGCTGTCAATAGTATGACACCCAATTAGATTCAGTTTCTACCGTGTCGATTAAATTTTTGAAAACCAAGCTTTTTGTTGTGACTCTGTAATCGGCTGCTAAGTATGAAATCCCAGATTTAAGTCAAAGAGATGTGCTGCCTGTGGGTCATATGAACCTGCTGAATGACTCCTAAAAAGCTCCAACAACATTATGAGATTGTGAAAATCACCCCGAGCTCGGCGTTTGAATACAGAAACACTGCCACGATTTAGTTTAAAACAATAACTTGCAATCAGCTGTCCCGGCTTGGCCGTCGAGCTGTAAACTCTACTGCGTCTGTCAGTGGCTAGGGCAGTTAATAAATCGGCTGCCAATGTAACCAGAGTCCCAGCTACGCGCTGTCATCGTAAAGATCTCCTTTTTAATAAAAATTCCTCCACGGTCTTCGAGTTGGTGGCTCTTGGTTGGTGCAAGCCACGACTTTCTCCCAAAGCAGTTGGATGACGGCGTAAAATCGGAAATCGAGCGTCCTTCGAACCCATCAAAAAGTAATCTATGCGATCGGCTATCAATGAAGAAAAGCGGGGTTTCCATACGTGAAAACAACAAAGAAGCACGCCAAACTCCACGTAATTGACAGTCGTCAAACGCTGACGATGGAATCGACCACCATTGCAGATGGCTACCACGGGAGATGTTTTCAGCTACCCACAAATCATGAAGTGACCTCCGGTTTAATCTCTGTTAGTGCGCGGGCTATTTTATTTAAACTCAGACTAACCACCACTGCATCAATCAACCGGCCGCTAATGAAGATGGACTGCCGATTAGCTTTAACTTCTGCTGTGTTAATTGATTGATGAAACCTCGAGCTTTGGCGTCAATCATACATAGATTATGGCTGTGCATGAGTACCCTGTCGAGCAACTGGCAGACCTCTGAAAAATGGCGGCTCCATCCCAGAAATTGCAAAACCTGAGTGTCTCTTTCTCTCATCGATGAATGAAACTCTGTCGAGCCGTTAAGAAAAAATTGAGGGACAGGTTCAACCTTAATAACTCAGGAGCATTTATTTCATCAGCTTTATCGAGCTGCTGGGTTTCTTATCCTGTGATTTTGAGCATCACAAAGACATTCACCTCCAATCTATATCCTTCAAAGTTTTGACAAATCTTGAGAGAAAATTCCACGGTGACAACACACTAACTCTGTTTGATTTCTGATTTTAGGAGGTTCACAAAGTCTTGATGAAAATGCAGAGTGAGTTTTGTCATCCTTTGAGGTTGAGAATACCATATTTGATACTCGAGTTCTCAACCAATTCCAATACTTGACCAGATGACCTTTTTTTGAGAATGTTCCACAACAAACCATTTATTTGTAGACCACTCGACACCTCCAAGCTGTCACAGGATTTGCTCGATTTTCGGCTGAGGTCTTCTTTGAACCCCTTTAATGCACAAATAAATGATTCATTTATAAGGTCTGTGTGAAGTTGTGAACACCCCAGCTAGTTTCTCAAACAACAGCATCATTAGTGGCCTGCCTTCAATATACAAGGGTTCAATTTGCAAACTGTTTGCTATCCGATCTTCGAATGGTGGTAGACCCCATCGTTTTGGCTGCAAATCAAACAGACAGCTGAGCACACAGTTAGCTTCAATGTAGAGAGGAGCTTGATTTTTAATAGATGGCACGACTACCACCTCCATCCCAGCTGCCTTTCCAGCTGTAACACCAACCCTTTGGTTGCTTCATTCTGATATCTGATACTTTCCTCATTGCTGACAACTGGTATCATCTATGGATTGCTGAACAGTCCTCTGAAGGCTATTTTCAACACAAGCAGAATCAAGATGAGACCCGTAGTAACTCGTCCACGCTGCCATTTACTGCATGTCTAATCGTATATTCACAGTTTCTGGAACAAGCATCACTCATGAACCAAAATAGTTGCTGCATCCCTGTCCCGAGTATAGAATACCCATTCTGGAATCAGCATGCATTGAGTAGCCTGCTTTTCATTTTGTACCATATATCCAGCAACTGAGATCTTTGGAACGGATACCTTTGAACAAATGAAGATGCATTTTTGAGAGGTAACAGGCATCAACTTTGAGATTGTTGGTCTTCTATAAAAGGTCTATGATAGAATTCATAGACAACAACATCCCTGATTTCCACAAATTTCCAAGTCCCAAACTCCAATGTCAGCCCTAGTTTTGACAATCGGTCGGCATCAGTGTTTCTTTCCTTGAACACATGCCGACATATATATATATATATATATATATATATATATATATATATATATATATATATGCCGTTTCTCCCTTGTATCGTATCTGGCTTTTTTGAAAATTTCTCGTATCCGTTTCCCCCCCGTATCCGTATCTGTTTCTGTATCTGCTCCAATGCAACTTAGACCTAATAGTTTCATTATTTATTAGATCTAGATTGCTTGCTTCTCCTTTGCAAAAGTTTAAAGTAGATCTAAAAGTAGCAAAGATAGAATAGTTTTCAATTTGTTAAAGTTTTATCAAGCAAGTATAGTGCTATTGATTTGCTTGCCATCTCTTAAAGAGGTAAGCAAAGACCCTAAGATGGCAAGTTTTCTAGCTTGCCTTAGTTGTTTTTGGTTTTCTTTCATTAGTTTCATTACGATTTTTTTTGCAAAATTTCTTAGTATGGCCAAAGACACTATTTAAGTATTTTTGGGCTCTTTTAAGATTAATTTAGTTCTCTATTTTTTTTAAAAATATTTTAGCAGGTTTGAATATTTAAATGGCCAAAATTTGAGATTTGGGGGCTTTCGTGACCATCCAGGGAGCTGGTTTTACCATCCTTATTTCTTCTAGCTTCTGTAAACTTTTTTGGTGCCTATTCATAAAGGACCAACAATATTTCTTTAGTTGGGTTGATGTAACAAAAAAAATAAAAAGAGCAAAGCAGGTTATTCCAGTGCCTGCCCCCATCCCCTAGGGGGGATCTCCCGTTTTTGAGTTTTTATTTTTTATTTTTTTTTGCTTTAGATTAGTTTCTTTATGCAAATAATAATTAGATAACATCACAAGCACACAAATCGTCCAGGAAGGACTATTAGATTAAATTTATCACTTCATGTTTTTTGATCATTTTTTACAATTTTTAAAGTTTTGCAATAAAATTTAAGCCCCTGCTTTCCCGAAGTACTGCACCTTTTGGTGTGTGGAAAAGAGAGTCGTGGGCTGTAGATTAGTTAATAAATCACATTTAAAATCTTAAATAAAATTAACCAAGACTTGAAATCCAAAGTATGCTCTAGGCTGCTGCAGCTTAGTCTAAATTGTTGGGTCAATTAGAAAAGGGTGTAGAGTGACTAGTATTAATAGGACAATCCTTCAACGTTTCAATCTTGAGAACTCAAGAGGTCAATTGAGGCTAACTATAGAGTCGGCAGGCTACCGTAAGAAGGTTCATCCTCACCTGGTTGGACACTTGGTATAGTTGTCACAACGCCCAGTTTGAAGGAGCGATTTAGAGTTGGGCCAAACCAACAATCAACCCACTCCTTTAATACTCATTAATAATTTAAAACAAACAATGAGAGTTTGCAATACTTTCACAACACAACACAATAAGAATTGCACTTACAATATCAACACTGGTCATCGTATATCTCTTTTGATTAAGTTAAATACATAAAATGTCGTATATATCTTTCAATATCATGTGTTGTGGTACTTAAAATTAATTGCAATTGTTTCTTGTGTCAGTTTTTCCATTTCATCATTAAACTCCTAGAATAGCTTTTACTCCTTTTTATATAGTTTAAAAGCCATAGTAGCTTTTATAGGGACCACCCCCCTTGGCTTCGCTAGGAGTAGCTTAGATAGAGGAGTCGAGTAATCAGGTGACAACACTTGACTCTCACTTGCCCCCAAGGACACACCAAGCGGCTTGAAGGTTTCCTGCCACGTTCCCTCCAGGTGTGTATTAGGCGGCAACAAAACCCATTTAGTGTTTTGTTTAGTAACTCTTTGTCTTCATCATTCTCCCCACCTGCGACAAGCTGGTCACGAATTTGTCTGACCTTCATCAGGTAATTGGTAATGGTATTTGATCTGGTCATCTCAACAAATATGAGCTTGTTATGCAATATATCTTTCTGTCAATGTTCTTGCTTTGGTAAAGACTAACTAGGACATCTAACATGTCCTTTGCGGTCTTCGTCTTAGATATGTGAGGGATCAAATAATCCTTTATGGCATCCATGATCATTTGGTTGGCTCTCACTTCTTTCTTCTTGTGAGCTGCCAAAAGTTGCATATCTGTCGGTGAAGCTACCCCATTCTTGACGATATCCCAGAGGCCATTTTCTTCTAATAGAAGAGTTACCTTGACTTTCCATGATAGGAAATTTGAGGCACCATCCAATTTGTCCTCGAACCTTAGGCTAGTTGATTCCATCTTTGATCTACAAACAAACTCCTACTCTTCTGATCTTTTGAATGAGAGTAGCTTTGATACCATGTAAATTTTCAGACCTTAGGTGATTGTTATCCTATGTTTGTCTTATTGAAATTGTACCTAGGAAGTGTTCTCCTAGTCATTTTATTCCTAAGCAATTAGTGAGGGAAAAGGGGACATGGCCCTTGTATTAATTGCTTGAGATGAGCAATTAATTCACTTTATTGTTATAAAGTGACTTTTGGTTTATTTAAGTGGTAGGTGAATGAGTTTAATTTATGGAGAGAATAATGAGCATTTGTTCTCATCCATTGATCTAATCTATTGTGGGCCCTTGGATTAGATGACTCTTTAGTTACCCTTGAGAGGCAAACCAAAATACAAGAAGTTTGAATTAAATAAGCTTTCCCTCTTCATTTGCACACATCCCAAGAGAGGTGGAGAAGTGAAGATCATCCAAGAGAGTAAGTTGAGTCCTTGAGGAGAAGCACTCATAGTAGGAGAGAGAGAGAGATCAAGCACACTTTCCAATGAAGATTCCTAGCACTAAATTCAAGATGTCTTGCACGCATTTCAATGCTGTTTGATTGGGCATGATTTTCAAGGGAGTTGGCACAAATTTCGAGGGAGAATACAATTGGTTGAACCTCATTAATTGTTGTTGTTACAACAGTCCGTACAGAGCTTTAAATTTTTGTTAGTGGGCATGAAATTCAAGGAAGCTTCACTGCTGTTTTGTTGGGCACGAATTTCCAGACAGAAGATTGTGTTTGGCACTGAAATCGAGGAGTTGTCTGTACAGTTTTGTGTTGCTTGAGAAGGGCACGATTTCCCAGAAATATATGCACAAAACTTGAGGCAGATTTTAACACAGAATTCGAGGTAGAGAATCATTCTTCTTCTGGTTGAGATAAGTTAGAGCTGCTGTTGTAATTATTTTCCCGAAGAAATATAAATACTCTCATTCTCTCACAGGTTTTCCCTTCGGGGGTTTTCCTGGCCAAATTGGCAAAAATATCCGAGTTTGAAGTTTTATGAAAATGGTGGTTGTTTTTTAATTTTGTTCTCAGTATTTAGGTAGACTTCTGTTGTGCTTCTAGTTCAGATCTGTTTATGATTGAAATTTCATTTTCAGCTGTCTATGGTTGAATGAGATGGGTTATTAAACATTGTTAATCTGAGTTTAACTTGAAAGTCTATTAGAGAAGTGATTTTTCTACATCTCTTGATTAAATAAATCAGATCTGAACTTATTTAATAACATAAATAAATATTCTAGAACATGCAACAATCATAGAAATAGTTGAAAGTGAAGAACAAAAGCATAAACATGATACACAAGAATCTTTCCCTTCAAACCAACGTATCATTTAATAATCAAAATGATAAGGACACCTCGTTAGAATTACTTAGCAATGATTATGTGACAGCTGTCATTAGAATTTTAACCAGCATTAAGAAGTTCATTGTTCAAACAATATATCTAAGAATATATGCAATGTCAAATCAGTATTAACCAAACTCAGAGCTTTAGTTTATCTTGTTGTTCATGGATAATTCAATAGGACATAAAAAATCAGAAAATTTTCAACACTTAGAAACTTCACTTTAGTCGTCAGAGTTTAATGTGTTTCAGAGGTTAGAAGCTCTAGAAATATTAGATTGCTCTCCTAGTGCATTTCCAGCCACATAAACAACAAAAAACTCAACAATTTTCAGATTTTTGTTGTTGTAAATGTAACTTCGGAAGGTATTCTTTTGTATATTATTATTGTACTTTTATTGTACCTCCATCGAAGATGTTTTCCTCCCTTCAGGGATGTCATTATTGTATTTCGTCATGCAAGAATATTGAGGTAAAACCTCCATTGTAATTCAGGGCAATAGTTCCCCAAAGGTGTAATGTCCCTTTTTAAAATTTTATAAAAATGCCCAATTTTTCACTTTTTCCCCAATTTCAACCTTTGACTAGTTTTGATGACCAGGTCCCAAATTTGCCCCAAATGATCCCAAATCTCCTGAGAAGGTATATGACTGATATTAGGACTTGAATATGATGTTCAGGGATGATATATGGCCACCAAAAGACTACTGCAAACTCTCTTAAGATTCTGGACTAAGTATGTAATCTTACAAGCAATTTGGGGTTCAAATCCCCCTGGGGTAAGTACTGAAAATGGCTTCCCAAATGCCTCCAAACTCACTCGAATTTCTGAACAGAGGTAGGGGATGTCTCAAGGATGTTATTAAGGTCCCAAATGCACCATTAATTAGTTATTAAGTCTGTTCCAACCCTCTCCCAAACAACAGCAAAAACCACTAATTCGACCCTTGGGGAAATGGCACCAAATCTTCTCCAAATGCAAATAAACTGAGTATAATAACTTCAAATGCCCAAGTGTTGAATATGAAACTTGTAATACACCTTAATGGCAGTCCATTCCTCACAAATATATCAGAGAAACATTCTTTTAGTCGAAATCATCAACATTATAATGGCATACATCAATGTAGTGGGGAAATGGTCATTGTTTGCTCATTAATCATCATTTTTACATACAACCACTTGGTATTTCGACCTGAGACTTTCTGAAGATGAAGAACAGAGTATATAAAGCTTATTACAATCAGAAATACATCATGAGAAGCTCTCCCAAGAAGTACAAGAGCTCACCCAAAGTGCAATCCCTCAAGGAGCATGAATATGGCTTCAAAACTGGAAATGGTTGAGAGATGGTGCTGCACTAAACAAAACCACGAGCTACCCTGTAGCTGATACCTGCAAATACATACTCTATTAAAGCTCCATGAAAGACGTGAGTGGACTGTCCAAACACCAACTTGGATGGGAATCTTTCACCCTCGAAATTGGCTAAGGCAAGAAACTAGTCATTCACTAGCTCTCTCTTCACAAATGTAATTTTTCTCAAATGATCAAAAGCTCTTCTCTTGGTTTGTCCCTATATTTTATAAACATCCTTAGCCTTCTAAGGTTTCCAAACCATCCATAGACTCAATCCAATTTGAATTAGGGTAAGGGCTCAAGATTTGCCATGTGTCACACCTTTCCTAGCCTTCCACCTTCCACCAATTCTAGTGGGAGTCTCTTTGGCTTCTCCAACTCCCATGAGCGCCCTCTTGGAGCCTTTTTTTTGGGGCTGCCATGTCATAATGGTAAGATGTCAGAGGTCAGATCTGCAATTTGTCATAGATGTCATAGATGCTCCATCATTGTTGTCATAGGGGCTAGGGAATCTAGCCCAAGTTTCCACAAGCTTCCAATTTGACTCTTCCTCTTCCATGGAGGTTACCAATCCATCCCAATTCGACCTAAGATGCTCAATGCCATGCGTATGACTTACCAACTCACCGAAGAATGTTCACCTTCTCACGAATTCGAATTGGCAAGAGAGAGATGCCATGTGTCTTTGAAAAATCAAGTTAGTGTGGGTCCCACATCCTCCATATGTCTTCAAAACCACTTGCCACCTAGAATTTCCCTTGAATTTATTTATTCAACGTATTTATTAAATACTTGAACCCTTCTAATGTCTAAACATAATTTATTAGCTTCCTTATTACAATTCCACATGTGCCCATTCAACCTAGGAAACTAGTAGGATTGATGGGATTGTCTTACTATGCAATTATTTGAATGGGGGCATTACAAAAGGTCAAATGTAAAATGTATTTTTGAGTATCCCTAGGAGAGGTCGACCCAGTTAGGTAAGAGAGTTCGGCCCCATTAGGAAAAAGGTCAGTCTCACTTAAAGTATAAATAGATAGGCTCCCCTCTCATTTGGATATCACACTCACTCGAGCAAGTGAGAGAGAAGACAAGTTCGCTGGAGGAGAAAGAGAGAAGCTGCAGAAGACATCTTATATTTGGGTTTTTTATCTTGTTTGATATTGTACTAATGACGAATCTATTTCTTAGGAAGTTGTGGGGTTTTTCTCCTTTATGGTTTCCCCGAGAAAATTTCTTGTGTCTTTTGTGTTTTGCTGTGCTTGACTATCTTTTAGTTTAAAGATCTAACATAATTGAATTAAAGTGCAAACACTAACAATTTTAACCCAAAAATTTGAAAATTTATGCTAGATATGGCCTTAAATAATTTCTTGAATTATTTGTTATTGCTGTTATATTTTCCAAAAATTGAAATCAACAAATTTTGGCCAAGAAATACAACTGGAAATATACCAAGTATTTAGAATTAGTGCCCATAAATTTCAAACAGTCTAATTTACCACAAAACCCTCAGAATAGATTCAGAAAAATGTACTTTTAGGGCTGATTTTCCAGGAAATGAAATGCAAAAAGTCCTAAGTAGCATGGGTACCCATACTCGGGGGTAGGGTATGCGTACCCGTACTGGATATTCGTACCCACGTAACAGATACCCTATACCCACGAACTGGATACACCATACCCACGTACCTTGTTATACTCGAAACTTGGCCGAAGTATTTGAGATGTTTGTCACAGATTCGGGGGACGTTGATCCGCGCATGCCTCACACTGAAGCGAGGCCCAAAAAACTGTACTCCCAAATGTGTATATGTGCTGGATAGATCCTATTCCAAAAATCCAAAAAATATTTATTTTGATTTCTAGAGTAGTTAGGAGTAATTCTTGGGGTTTGTCACTATGATGACAAAGCTGGAAAATCCTATCAGAGCTATCTAGTTGGTGGTCTGTCTCTACCCGGAGCCGATAGGACCCCATACGAAATTGGCCTAAAGGGATTTCAGAGGGTGTACCCAATTACGAGAAGTCTACGAGGGTTGGATAATGAGTCCATCCCTCACCTCTATGAAGTGCTTAGCATAGAATGCCATCTTTGGGAACAACCCATTCAGAAGATTGGTCCAAGTGACTTGTATGACTTGTATGAAGATTGGTCCTGTTTAGCTCTTGTCTAGTAGGTAAGAGATGACCAAGTGCATCCAAAGAGTATTTGAACGTGGGGTGATAGTCAATAGAAATGCCCACTAACTCTAAGAGATCTAAAACCCCAACAAAACCAACACGAACACGGGTAGAAGGTCTAGCTAAAGCAATGGACTCGGTTGATAGATAGGATAAGTAGGGTATCGGTCTCATCCCTTCACTGAGTCAACAAATATATGTATGCGATGCAAAGGAGAAACAAGGTTGAACACGGTCTTGAGATGAAAAGGGTGAGTGTTGAGCTCTCCAAAGATGATGGGATGAGGTACTGTCTGTTTGCATCTGATAATGCATCAAAGAAGAAGTGTCTGCAATCTCCCAACTGAAGCCCAATCACACTCACGTAAACCAACCCCCCAAACATCTGAGCCATATAAGACAGTGGGTCGAATAATAGCCTCGATGAGGGACAACTTGGATTGAATGTCCTGAAAGTGATGACGGAAGCACCATCTCTCGAGGATTGCTAAAGATTTGTAACCCTTGTTGACTGTAAACTCCCAAATCCGTGGATGATTCCATTGTTTGTGCAGAGGACTGTAGACCCTCTCCAGCTTCTTCTGGTACCTCGACCAGAGTTTCCTAGCATTATACATGCAGGATTCGTACTCAGACTCTCCAACTTCTTCCTAGATTTGATTCCACTAGGATGATTACCTTCTTCGAGGTGCTCCCCACTAGGGGCACCAAGAGACAGATTGATAGCAGCATCGTTTCTGACTCTAGATCTGTACAGACTCGAAGGGCCTATCCACATCTTGACAGACACAGCGACACGACTAGACCAAATCTCTTACCAGTAGACATACGAGATCATACAGAGTTCAACGAAGTCTGCCCTCCATACAACACCACAGTAGATGACACAGACATCGATCATATGGATACCATTCCATTTTGAGTTTCTTTCATTCGGCCTTGGATGTTAGGAGTAGTGGATCTCGTGGACCATGACACATAAACAACATCGTCACTGCTTGGGTTTCAACTTCTAGATCCTTCCCCTCCAAGCATCTCCCTAGTGCGGTTTCCTGCACCAAGAGTTTTGATCTCTTTCGACTTAGCCATGGTCTTATACTTTTACTTTTTGTTATCTTGCTTTATAGGAGCTGTGCTAGCGCTCCTGCTTTGTAATGACATCATTGTACTTAGCAATCCCATTGACCTACTTTTATGGTCACTTGTTGGACATTAATAAAATTATCTTATCTACCTTATCTTTCTCTTAGAACTATTGTAAGAAAGGAAGGAAAAATGAGATATTAGATGGTTTCTTTATTGGTTGAAGAATTTAGAGAAAAGAACAGTGCCTTCAAACCCTTGGGCTATGGGGTCGTGGGATCAAATCCTCCAAGTAGTCTTGTATGTAAGTACTTGGCAAGAATCCTTTCGTAACACATGAGAAGTCCTATCCCAAACTATTGAAGCTCCATGCAAGTCTTCACTAAGAAAGCGTGGCGACTATAGCACATAGTTACAATCTATGTCCTAACGTGTACCCTAGATTATGCCCCTCAATTTGTAGCCCCTACAAAGGTAATCAAACGATAAACCAACAACAAAACTAATCCATGAAATAAAAAAGTTATTCCATTGGAGCAAATGTACTCTTTCAATGGACTAGGATTATAAACCTTACAATGATAGTAATAGCATGTTACCTCAACAAGAAGATCACCAAATTGTGCTAACCACAAAAGAAGACCAAGAGACAAAATCTTTGGATGCAAAACGATAGTATTTCTCTCCAATGCTCAATAACAATGAGAATGAGAGGTGAGCAAAGCTCAACCTTCTCTACAACAAAATAATAATAAAGTGTCCAAAACCTTAGATCCAACTGAGGGATCCTTCACAAATGAGAAAAATACATAAAACAATCCTGAAATCCTCAAGTAGAGCCGATGACCCTAAAGGTATCCCATCTAGGATGGTAGAGGTGTTGGACAACTAAAGAGGTGACCCAAGAGATACCATGTTTCCCAATGCAAGCTGGGTGTCACGCTAATCGAGGCACTCTTCACTTTAGATCAAGCCTAAGCAAGACCAAGGGGGAGACCCTAGCTTAGCCAATGAAGGCTAGCGAATGCAATGAAGGCTAGGGAAATGTGATGATGAAAGAGTAGGAGACCAAGATGAAACAAGATCAATATCTAGGATGAGTAAGTGGAGTTAGGATTTGGTTGAAGAGGCTTAGGGAGTGACAAATGGTTCAACCAATGATAGATTAAGGCCACTTATGAAGTTGTATTAGTAGATCTAGATAGATTTAGTACCAAAATTATGGATCCAAGTGGGTCCCACCCTTGAAAAGTGGAAAATGGTCCAAATGGCGCCCACTAGGTTAAAATCAAAGTGAGATGGTACTAGGGGTATGCTATAGCATGGATCTATGGAATTGAGAAGGAGTTAGCAATACCCACAAATGGGATCTAGCAAATGGCCACCTACCCAAGGAGTGCGAATTACCCCAAGGATGACTAGTGCCTTAGATCAAGGGCCAAATGGAGTCGGATGTCGACCAAATTATAGATCGGGATAGTCAAGATGAAAATCAAGGTGGGTTTTCAAGATCAAGTACATGCCATGGATAGATCTCCATAGATCTAATGTATGCACAATCCTCAAAATTAGGAATGGGGCCCACAAGGTGAAAATCAACAAAGTGAAGCACTAGGGGTAGGTTTCAAAGGTTGATCTATTCAATGAAACAAAAATTTCTCCTACCCACGTTTAGGAACTAGCACAACTAGCCCTCCTCAAGAAGTGCGACTTCCCTTGGAGAGGCTAATATGCCTTAGAAAATGTGTCAAATGAAATCCAAACACCCCCAAACTATAGATCCGAATTGCCGTGGATACTATAGAGGTGGGTTCTAAATGTTATCCCCAAAAGCATGCTAGATCCAAGTAGATCTAAAAAAATAGAAAACGAGAGTTTTGAATTTTAAGGGTTTATGTGACCAATAGGATGGAGAACAAGCGAAATGGATACATACCTTTTAGATCTTACTTCAAAAGCTTGCGGCTACTTTGCATATAGATGATTCTTGTCTTTAGTTACAATTCCAAGCTAGCTCCAAGTGAATCCAAGCATAATCGTCCAAGCCCTAGGAGGAGAGATGCCCCATTCAACCTGTAAATCAAACTACAAGATGTTAGATTTGATCCACAAATTAATGAGATCTAAGCATGTTATATCAAAGAAGCAATCAATGGACAAAGCACAATTGAAAAACTCCCTCAAAATGAAGATGTCTTGTCCTAAGGGGGATGTGGGCAACCCCTACAATCTTCCCTTCAAGGCAAATCACACTCCTTGCTTCAATCAATTCGACCTCCCTTATTTGATGTCGAAATCACCTGTTACAAGCAAAGATGTCTAAAAGAAGAGATGCATAACCATGTACAAGAGAAACCCAATCAAAGCCAAGAAGAAGATCTCCAAAAATAGTATTTTATTCCGAGTTTTCCATAGCCAAAAGGTGCCTTTACAATAGGGTGGTCTCTTCCTTTTATAGGAGAGAAAGACCAAAACCCTAAACCACTTTTGAAAACTAGTGGTTGAGATCAAAAGATATAACAATCTAATCAATGACTAAGATGAGCCAATATAATATAAGACATGGATCATTCACTAAGTGATGACGTCATAGCCTAAAAAGCTCAATGAGGGGTGACGCCATACATAGGGGTGGCTAATAACATGTGTGCCACAACAATAGGACCAAGACAAGTCACCAGGAGCACATGGTGGGGCTAGGAGGAATTAATCCCCTTCACTAGCATGACCCCATGGCCCAATAATATAAAATATGAGTCTATGACATGTCCAAGTATACAAATGATCAAATCTTGTTGCCATCATCAGAGAGAAATACAATAAAAGAGCCCCTGTAGCCCATGTGGACTCCACTGACTGGTGCCAACTGATATGGAAGAAGGGGGATACACCATGGATGACCTCTGATCAGACCAAGTGCCAAAACCTTGCCTCAATTTCCCAAATCGAATTCGTCAATGACCTTTTTATTCCATTTTTTAATCCTCCTGAAAAACCTGAAAGTGACCAAAACTCCCTTTGGAGTGCCTGTGCTGTCAAACTGAGTGTACCATGCTGTTTGGAAGGGGCGTATAATGGTAAAACCAAGTGGCTGGACCACCCCCTTCCTTTGTAGCGCCCTAGGCAACGACTTGCCTCCAATGCTCCTGTTGGACAGACCTCGTTAGCATGCCCAAACTGGTCAACATGTGGAAAACTGCTAATATCATGCCCAGGAGTGCCCGAAACTGAAAGATAAGTGTCTCAATGGATCTAGAAAACCCAAATCCACTAGCGATGAGTACTCATACACCTCATGATAACCTGTAGAATCATCTGTAGGGTCCACCATACATGGACAGTGTAAAATATGATGATCTGGAAAAAATGACCAACTGCATCAATCATGATTTGGAGTATATGTCCAACATATGGAATTATCAACAGGTGCATGTGGGACCTGTTATCACATTTTATGTCGAGAGCAGCTTCCACACTGCAGACTGTGCGGTCGAGGACCGCACAGTAATTTTTTTCCAGATCAGGAGATCAGCTGCCTTCAGAGGAGGCATTTTTGTTCAGATTGCCCCTAGCAGACATATCGGAGGGGATAGACAGTTGGACTTACCATCTACCACAGGGTTACCTTTCCTTGCCAGCCTTTGACACAAGCCCATTTGAGACAGTGCCTAGTCTTATTCTAATCGAGATTGTCACAGTACAGTGCTGGTTTATCATATGCCCGAATTCAACAGAGATCTAGCTCAGACACAGTTTCAGTAGCAGCAGTTATATGGTTCAACAGGTATTGCATATATTGATTATTGCTCATGTTGTAGACTAGACTCTTTTATACTTGTTAGTACACTAACTTTGCGTGAGATGATATATTTGGTGATCTGGTTATGATATGATGTGTTTGGGCCCTTGGTGATGTCAGTCCACCCCTTTGGTTAGACTTATGTATATGCACGCTGAGTCATGTCCTACGTACTTGGCATAGACGTGACCACTGAACCCCCTAGGTAGCTGACTTTAGCACGATTATCACTCTCTCCACTCATCTGACTCATTCATGACACTTCTCCCTTGACTTGGATTTTGATTTGTGATGCCGAGGACCCCTTTCCCCACTGATCTCTGAGTTTGCCATGACTCCTTGTTTATTGTGCCTCGGCTCTTTAATGTGTGAGATACACGATTAGACCTGGGATTTGCTCCTGTCGGTTGCCCTTGATGTTGCAATGCAGTTAGGATTGTGTAGCCTCACCGAGTGCTCCCCACTTGTCGTCGAAGCTTGTATTACTCACCCCCATTACCTCTGCAGTATGAGCACCATGTTTATATCTTTTGAGATATGTATGTAGCCCAAGAGGGCCATGAAGAAATGAAGAAATGAAATGTAAATCAGGCTAAAAGGCCTTTATGTTGTAAATGTAAAATCTAGCCAAAAAGGCGCTAAGTATGAAACTCATTGTAAAATCCATGCAATGTGTTTATGAACACACATGGATTCAGGTCAGCCATACATGTCAGCATTTGTAGTGGTTATTCTTCACCTAGTCCTGCGGGACAAGGAGGTGAGAAGGAGTAAGGGACAAGCTCAAGATTGCCCCCTAGAGTCTCAAGTTACGGTTTGTCGGACACCCAGTTTGGCGGCTCTAGAAAAGAACCTCACGGAGTCTTCGGATACAGATATGAGTTGTGGGATACTTGTTAGATGACTAGTGGTGGTTTCCCTGCACTATACCCATTTGTGAGGCACCGCCCTTCCCTGTGTTCTGTCATGGCATACTTATCTTAGTGGACCCCGCTTTCCCGAGTTGTCCAAAGGGTCACATGATCTTCATCCTCGTCCTCCCATGTCCTTTGCCTTGTTGTCCATATCACGTAGAGTCAGCAAAGTGGTTAATTCTATAGATGTGCATAGCATTTCAGTCTTTTGGAGGTGGTGGGCCCACTTCACCGGGGCCTTGTATTATTTCAGGATTTAATGTATTTTTGATCACCATGTTATCATTTATTGCTTAGTAATGCACTGACTTGTATAATTGAGCCTCGTCACTTCATGATTGCATACAGGTTTCAGCTAGCACTATTGTTGGCTAGATTTGACTTGGTCAAACTGGGTTGACTAGGCCAAAAATGGACCCAAAAAAATGTTGCGATTGGAATTTCGATTTCGATCATTTATTATCTACAGGGGTTCCATATGAGCATGCAATTGACGGAATTGCAAAATATTGAACCGTTTGAGAGATTTTAATTATTATTGGTCAAGTTTGACCTGTTTTAATTAAAAATCATGGATTTGGGGCAAATAATGCCAAAGTGATGGATTGGGGTCGTTCAAGTGGTCATCCCTACTACTTTTGGGGTCCACGATCGCATTGCAGCAGATGGTTCGGCAATCTGGGCAATAAAAGTGGGTCAAAAGCCCAATTTTCATCTTCAGCCATATAAACCAGCATAAAATACATGGAAATCAGAATTTGACTAAGGCAACTATAGGCAAATGGAAAAATCAATGGTTGGCAAAGGTAAAGGTAATTCCTAAGGTAATTTTGGTAATGTTTGGACATTAGATTTATGTTGTCGGGCCCTCATCTTGCCCAGCTCACCATGAGGGGCGAATTTGCCCATAGAGGGGCGTTTTTTACTATGTAGAACTTCATATTTTGTAAATATTTTGTAATAGGACTTTGTCCAAGTGGTATGGGGGGCTAAAACAACCCATAGGCACCCCCCAACGACATTTTTATGTATTTTATGGGCCCCACTCTCCACTTGGGCGTTTTTGGGGGTAACTCGCCCCCCCTCTAGAGATGATCTCCACCATTCGATTTTGTGGATTGGGGAGATGATCTCAACCCTCCATTTTGGGGGGAAACCTAGTTTGAGTGTGAGCCATCTCTATAAGAGAATTGACTCACTCCATTTTATTGCTTCGTGGCATTGTAGAGACTTGACATTGAGATTATAGAGAGACATTCTTATGGTGTTACTTGGATTTTGGAGTTGGATTCTTCTTGTGTTGATTGAGATCACATTTTTGATGCATTGCTGAGTTACTTGTGGTGTCCCCATATCTCCTTGAGCATTTTCAATTTGTAGGTGAAGCTGGCCACTAGGGGAAAACGCAGCTCTTGAGACAAGGTCTCCTTGCTAGCGTTTTTCTTTGGGTTCTCCAACATGGAAGTGATTTAGTTGTATTGTCATTTGCTTCTCTCATTATTTGTCATCTCATTTGCTGGTTTATTATTGTCATATTGCCATAGAAACTGATTTCATCTCCTCCTTGGCAGGTACAAGAAAAACGCCTTTGCTCACTGGCTGCTCCAAAAACGTTGAGGGGAAAACGCTGTCTAGCTCTGCACTTGATCTTTGGGGTGTGTCTTCAGCATGGGAATACCTTCTCCATTATCCGGGTACTGATCTTTTCTCCTTTCTTATAATCTCTCTTTCACTGTTTTAGATGCTAAGCCGCAACCATTTAAAAAACCCCTGAAAATTGATAACTTAGGATTTCACCGTAGGAACTTGTTCTAATTAAAAACCCAGTAATGATATATGCTTAAACTCTCATATCTCAAGTTTCATTCGAATCCAACCCTGATTACCCTTAGAACTAGGAGCTGGTCACCTGCTGAATTCGCCCTCCTTGGGCATTTCAGCCAATCTCACTGTTGGGTTAATTTTTGGGTTGTGGGTAGTCTTGATTCCAGCTTAGAACGCCATTTTACCTTAGGGAACCAATTTTCAAATCTTTTGGACTCCATTTGCCTGTAATTTTAGCATTGGTCCACTTGGCAAAAACGCTCCACTTGGGCGTTTTTCTCTTGCTGCTAAATTGGGTTGATTTGGGGTTCTGGGTACTTCTGATTTGGATTTCTATTGTCATTTTACCTTAGGAAATCAAGTACCATCTTCTAGAAGTGATCATAAACGTCATTTTCTTGCTGCCCTAGGTCCACTTGACTCATTATTCAACCATTTCCCTGGGCAGTTCATTATAGCACATCACTTCTATTTTTACAGCTCCCTTAATTATTTCAGCCATACAATCCCTTGTTATAATCTTGGTCTTTAACTATTTCTGATTGCTGGTCACTTGTCTCATCACTCTCATTTTACTGCTTGTGTTCATTTATTGGCTAAAATCAAACAGGAGGAGCTCATTTACACTCACTCCTTGCTTTCATCTCTCATGTTTTTGTGTTTGGGTGTATTTGTTGTCTCTCAACCATCACTAGTTGAGCAGGGTATCCCCCTTGACTTGGCCAAGTGCATCGTCTAAAGTGACAGTAGCCTTGTCCGGTGTGACTTCCGTTCATTCGAGCGGAGGACCTGGCTATTGCCGGTTACACCTTCCTAGTTGTATCCTCTACCGTCCCTATTGGGATATCTACCACAAACAGCTAGAGATTGTGTGATAACAGGACAATAGATCAACATCCTAATGCATAAGTGGTCCATCTCATCACAGATCCCAAGAATGACCATGGTCAAACTATATTTGACTAGGTCGAAATACAACCAAAGACTAGAGTATAACAAATGACTAAGACATGTTCCTTTAACCATATTCACAGCTTAACTTAAAGTATAAACATCAATTTAGTGGTAGTTAATACATAGATATTTAACTAAGAAACCGTATTCGCTCAAAACCCTCAGCGTGTTGCGTCGGGATTGAATCGGACACGATTCGGTCTGAATTCGTGTCCGATTTGAACTTTGAGCAAATCCGTTTTCAGGACACGATGGGAAAACGAATCAGACTCGAAATGTGAGCGTGTCCCGACTGTTGGACACGAACTGAGAAAACAGGACACGTAAATCGCGGAAAAAGGCATTCGGGTTTGCTTTAAAACAAAATTTTAGCTTTCTTTTTGTCATTTGCAAGGAAGCAATTGGTTGAGAGTGAGTGATTCGTGAATACTGAATCGTGATTTGTGAGTGACAATGTGTAATCATTAATGTGTTTTTATTCTAATTTCTATTGAATATTTGTAAATGTTCTAGTTTCTAAAATTTTTTGGATCTATATGTCTATATTTTTAAATTTTAATATATTTAAAAATATATATATATATATGTATATAAAATGCGTCCTATGTGTCTTGATTCCGGTGGTCACCGTGTCCGTGTCGGACTCTCTTATTTTCGTGTCCTTCGTGTCCCCGTGTCAGGTGACTTAGATATTTAATGTTATTTATAACTCACTTGCACCAAAGCTTCAAAGACATACTCATCCAATGGACATGGCCTAATTGCTAGCATAGGGTGAAGGCTAAGGACAAGGTTAAGTAAAAGGGGTGACTTGACCAACTTAATTAAGTGATACTTTGGACGGGGAAAAGGGGAGCTACACACTGTGCTAGACAAGATAAACAAAGGGAATGGCAGTGCCTCACAAATGGATAAGTTGTTTAGAGAGTGCTTATTCAACCTTGGCATCATTTCTACATCAAGTTGATCCAAGTTCATTATGATCATTCATTTAATTTCCATGGCTTTTTTGGCCTATATGACCCCTTTGGGATTTTGCATGCGCTTAAAAGCATAACTAATCGCAACTTGCATTTGGGGTATATTTACATTTATGAGGTCAACAATCTTTAGATTTAGCATTTATTTAGCCATTGCTTTTTAGACCTTTTTGGACCCTTCATGGGGTACTTTAGCATTTCATTGCTTTAGCCCTTAATTCATCGTGTGGTTAGAAACACATTCTAGAATTTAGTTTCAATGGGTTTTCATAATAGAGATTTCCAATAATTTCCATAAGTAGTACATGTGCTTCGAGTTTTAGCCAACAACTCATGTGACTAGAGGGAATTCTGCACTAAGCCACACATCGGGGCAATCGACTAGAATGATCTAGGCATAAAATCCAACTTACCACAGGGGCAAGTTCTGTCACCAACTCAGAGCCGAGACACAAAACAAACGTGGATGCTATCCAACACAGTCCTCCATATCCAAAGTCAAAAAAGCAAGTCAGGGTGAAAGCCAAAATAGGGAAGGTCATGGATGGATGGAGTCAAGTGAATGTGGTGCCTAAGCTAGCAAACATAAAAGTCAGGAAAGACCATGTCCATGCTCACAGGAGGGTAATGAAACCAATGAGTATAGTCAGTAAACCTTAAAGTGCAAGTAATACATCCAATTTTATAATTTAAATCCATCCAAAATAGTTCATTTCATTTATTAATAACACTGCCACATCATGAGTTATATACCAAGTTAATGCTATGAAGATGACTAAAACAACAAGATAATAATCAATGCTAACAATCACTAGTCTAATGGTCATATCACTGCATATCAATCATCATCATCTAGAACTAATGAAACACTGCTGCAATAATACAACTGGAACTCTGGGCACTGAACTGAAACTGTATGAAACAAAAGGTCATATTGGTCATCAAATCTAAGCTCTCAAGGCTCAGCCTTGGCACAAGGTCTACTCAATGTCTGATATACACTGCTATGATTTGTAAGTGATCTCAAATAATGTCGCTCATCATAACTGATCTCTGTAAATGCAAATCTCTGAAAAGTGCAAATATCTGCTCAGCAAGAGTAGTAGCCCAGCTACTATGGTGTGATAATAGGCCCCATCTAATCATGGTCATAGTGTGATGAATGGTCCAAAGAAAGGCCCAAGAGAGAGGGCGCTCCAACAAGTAGGGTCAAACCCTCACACGTGTAAGCCTTAGAA
This sequence comes from Larix kaempferi, assembly GCA_027924585.1. NCBI lineage: Eukaryota > Viridiplantae > Streptophyta > Pinopsida > Pinales > Pinaceae > Larix > Larix kaempferi. The sequence goes on along the minus strand of BSBM01000924.1, from coordinate 16,397,422 downwards.
TGCCCTCCTGCAAATGCTCAAACATCCCATCCAAATGTGCTACAAGGGGGACGAATCAATCATATAGGCTCAAATGGTTGTCTAGGTGCCTCCACATGTCCTCTCAATGGTCCAAAAATGATGAAGGATCACATGTGTGAGAGGAAGGGTCTAGGAGTCTCGCAACCCTCCCACATGTCACATACATCACCAAATGAGTGCCAAGGAAAGTGATGTCTGTTAATTTATCCAAAGATCATTACTCCCTCTGGATCTATGTTTTAAAAATCGGTGAAATCGGTTTCGACCGATTCAACGATTTATTACCCAGCCGGTTCAAACTGGTCTCTGAATCAGTTTGGGTGACCGGTTCAGTACTGAATCGGTCCGACCCACCGATTTATGTAAAAAATCGGCCGAATCTGTGGGGCCCGTGGGGCATTACAAAAATATTTATTTTAAAGTTTTTTTTAATTTTTTAAAACTAATCTATCTACACTACTTCCCAACCCAACCCTACCATTTATTCCACATTGCATTTACCCTTTTACTCTTACCCTTACCTTTAGCCGTGGCCAGGGAGACTCCAGAGAAGTTAGCAGCCGGTGTAGAGTGGACGGTGGACTGGTCACTGTGCAGTGTGCACAATGCCAATGTACTGTGTAGTGTGGACTCGTGGAGTGGTAGGGAGAAGCCGCGTAGAGTCTCTGCGCACAACACTGTGGTGGGGACTCGAGAGAAGCAGCTGTAGCCTGTGGGGAGAGTCCACTGTGGTCTCCCACACAAAATTTACGCAGGTGACAAAAAATAGAATTTACAATTTACATTGCAAACACATAATTTTAATTTTTAACATAATTTTTATCTTTTAAGTTTTAAAGTTAAACAAAAATTTTAACTTACAATTTTAAGTTTTAAGTTTTATCACAGAAATTTTAAATTTTAACTTACAAACAAAAGTGAAAAATTCATTGTTTCTTATTATGTTTGGAATTTTCTTGTCTTTGCATGTCAACTTCCAACTCAGAATCCAGATATGCACTCTATACGCATGGCCCCAAAAGCAAAAGATCTAGCATGGATCCATGCAGATGTTGTTCAGGGGGACATATATTGCAAGTATTGCAAGAAATTGATTAAGGGTGGGGGAATTTTTAGGCTTAAACAACACTTGGCAGCCATCAAAGGCCAAGCTAAGGCATGTAAAGCCCCACTAGATGTTATTGGACACATTAGAGCAGAGATGCAAGAACATTCTAAGAAGTTTGAAGAGGGAAAGGCTAAGCAAAGAGAGATAGAGGAAGAAGCAGGGAAGAGGAGGCTTGCTGAAATGACGGGTGGGACCTATGCCCCTAGTTCAAATTCAAAAGAAGGCTCTTCATCTATCCCTTCCACTCTTTGGGATCCTTTCTAGTATGTTTCGCCCTCTGAGACTACACAAGATAAGGGCAAAGCCAAAACGAGGGGTAGCATTGAAAGTTATTTCACACCTCCCACCACTTCTGCTAGTGTCAATGCTTCTCAGATGCAACATTCAACACAACTTCAACCCACCTTAGATGAGCACTGGAAGAAGCAGTACAAAGAAGTTTCCCATGAGTACATTGCAAGATGGTGGCATGATGCTGATCTCCCATTCAATGCTGCCCGCTCTTCTTATTACCAACCTATGTGGGATGCCATTGTAGCTGCTGGTAAGGGCTTCAAACGCCCTAGTATGCACGACTTGAGGGGATCTCTTTTGCAAAAAGAGATTGTTTCCATAGAAGAATACTTGAAGGATTTGAAAGCTTCATGGGTAAACACATGATGCACTATCATGTTGGATGGATGGAAAGATCAGAAGGGTCGACACCTTATAAACTTTCTTGTCTCTTGCCCACAGGGAACCATGTTTTTGAGATCTTTCGATGCATCTAATCAGGTGAAAGATGCAAATCTGTTATTTCATCTTTTGGATGTGATTGTTGAGGAGGTGGGGGAAGCTAATGTTGTGCAAATCATCACAGATAATGCCTCTAACTATGTTCTTGCTGGTAAGATGTTAGAGGAAAAACATAAAACCATATGCTGGACCCCATATGCGGCACATTGCATAGACCTCATGCTCGAGGATGTATGCAAACATGACTGGAACAAGCTCACTGTGGAGTATGCCAAAAGCATCACCACGTACATCTACAACCACGGTTGGGTATTGAGCTTGATGAGGAGACACACATGGGGCAAGGAGCTTGTTAGGCCCGCAGTTACTAGATTTGCAACTCACTTCCTCACGTTGCAATCTCTCCTTTCCCAAGCATAGAACTTGGAGAAAATGTTTTCAAGTGATGAATGGAATTCATCTAATTGGGCTCGCACACAAGATGGAAGAGACATTAAGAAGAAAATTAAAAGCTCTTCATTTTGGAAAAAATCAGCAAAGGTTGTGGCAATTACCGAACCACTTGTTAAGGTGTTGCGGTTGGTGGATGGGGAAAAATTGGCCATGGGATACATTTATGAAGCTATGGATCGGGAAAAGGAGCAAATAAAGGAAACATACAAAGATAGAGTAGCCAAGTATGGGCCTATTTGGGAGATCATTGATAGGAGATGGAACATTCAACTCCATCGCCCTATACATGCAGCTGGGTATTTCCTGAACCCGAGGTATCATTATAGAGATGACATTGATGTTGATCTGAGTGGGGAGATATCAAATGGATTGTATACTTGCCTTGAGCGCATGGTCCCAAATGAGGTGACCCAATTGGAGATACATCGGCAGATCACCTCTTTTAGTGCCTCAACAGGTACCTTTGGCAAAAATGTGGGTAAGATTGCAATAGATGAGGTCCAACCAAGTAAAAAATTCCATTGTTTTATTAAATTATGTTGTTTAACTTTAAAGTTTAAATTGTAAATACCTCGATTCTTAATTTCTTAGCCAAATTCACAATCTAATTTGTTGAATTAACTGCCTTGACTCTTCGCATTTGCAGCACAATGGTGGAAGGCATTTGGTGGTCAATGTAAACAATTGCAAAAGTTTGCAATTTGTGTCTTGAGTCAAACCTACAGCGCTTCTGGGTGTGACCACAATTGGTCTTTGTTTGAGCGGATTGACATGAAGAAGAGAAACCGTTTAGAGCATAAACGGTTAAATGATCTAGTCTTCGTGCAGTACAACCTGCGACTCAGACGCAACCAATTGATGAACAAAAGACTTGATACGGATCTCATTCTGCTAGATGATATAGATCCAACCTCAGATTGAGTAGTGGAGACCGCAGAGCCAGAGTTTGGTGATGATCTGGATGTTGAGTTGGAGGACTTGCTGCAGCCTCATATAGCTTCAGATCCTCTATTGCCAATGCCATCAGTTCATACAGGTGTCGATCCAGATATTTCAGGCATGACAGGCACTAGTGGACCAGGACCTCGTACTTATAGGTGTCGACAACGTAGGAATTCAACCAGCACTACAACAGTAGTAGATGATCGTGCGCCTGAGCCTGAGGAGCCTGAGATTGAGCCAGATGTTGATGCCTTTGCTAGTCCTTTAGCTTCTGGTTCTTTTTATTCTAGTTCTACTTCTACTCCTAGCCGTAGCAGTGGTGATGAGTTTGATCATGATGATTGATCAGCGACGATGTATGACAGACACAGTTGACGATGTTATGTAGTTGACTATATAACATGTTATTTTTTGGACTCTACTGGCCATATAGCGTATAGGCCTCATGTATTATGTATTTTGTTTCAGTTCCAGTCTCCTAGATATGTATTGCACAGTACACTTTGTGCCATTTTGATATATTGACTCTTATATTGTATATACATGAGCAAACATTGGATATTTTGTTTCTAATGCTATGGAATCATGAATTAGAATCTTGAAAATGTTGTTTTTCTTAAAAATTTATATATTTTTTGTATTTTTGAGCAAACCGATTCATTAAATTCAAATCGACCGATTGATGACCGATTCATTATTGATTCCGATTTTGAGTTAACCCTTGACCAATTCCAAGTCCGATTTCGATTTTTCAAACCTTGCTCTGGATGCCCTGAGAACTCAAGCAGTTTGAGTCTCTATAAATAAAAAATGCAATAATGATTTAAGATACAAACACAACAGTTCTCTTAACACTTCAACAATAAAGCACAACAATCACACAACTCAGGATGTACCCTGGAAACCCCAAACGTGGAAAACCAGCTATCTGTGGGGATTTCTTCTATCTCGATCCCAGAGCAAAGTAAGTAGAACACAAGTATATACAAGATACCTCAGAAGGAACAACCGAACCTGATAGGGTCAAAACCCTAGATCTTCATGCAACAAGCTGATGCATGCACAAAAGAAATGTGCCCTAACTGTGAACTGGATCTGGATCTGTCTGTAGGTAACTCTCCATCGGTACTGTCTGTCTCACAGCACTGCTCTGATCTGCTCAGCCAAAGAAGAAGGCCAACTGCTAGATCTGAAGAATGCGCCCTCCCTCCAAGTGTCAGATGCTCGTATGGAATCAGATCTTAACAGATCTGAGCTCTAATCGTCACAGTCCTTCCTCAAACACCGAGGCAAGGATACTCTGAAAGTATTAGCTCCTCAATCGATCAACCAGATGCAGAACGAACTTCTCTCTCCTCAGAGAATGCGCCCTCCTTTCTCAGGAAAGCCGCCCACCTCTCAAACAGATCTAACTCTGATCAGTTTTCTCAGTAAGGTCTGTCGGTGACCTCCTACCTTCTTATAAAATCTCACTGGCTAATTAGGTTGGCCAAAAACCTAAAGTTGAGTGCATGCAAAAACTCACTTTTGCATGCATCTTTTATTAACAACTGTGCATGCAAAACTTTGCATGTCCTCTGGAGAAAAACTTCCTTGGTTAACTTTTCAACAAAGTCCCCCTCTATGTGCTAGGAGACATGACCTAGGAGACGTGACATAGGAGCATTCCATCCCAACTGTGCCTAATAATCACCAAAGGTACCAATCAAGTTGTAGCATGTGTGTAAATAAAATCTTTCTAGTGTGTTAAAGTTAACCATCATCAAAACTTAGGAAAATGTTCATCTAATATGACAATAATACACAAGATATAAGTTACAAATACTCTTTATCGAATAACTCATGGAAATAAGTTTACCTATCTAAATCTAACATTAGTGTAACCCTTAAAATCATTTTACATGTGTCAGTCCTAAGTGAACATGCATAGCTTTGCTTACTTAAGTCAAGTGAGGGTGTATGAAGTGATATGCGTACATAGGGGAGAAAGGGGGTCTTTGTGAAATAATCATCCTAGTAACATGAAGGTGTTGGTCTATCCTTAACTTTCAGCAGTTGGGAATTTTTTTATGTTTCTTCCACATGTGTGCCTAAGGAAGTGCTATCATGGGTCATCCATCCTCACGCCTTCATATCGTGATCCCTTTATTTTAATTTTTTCTTTGATATTTTATTTACTTGTATTTCATTTAGCCATTTCATTGGCTTAGTCCCCTTTTCTTTAGATATGGCTTAGATAACCTAGGACAAGGGAACCTGGCTTTTACGATGGTGAGTATCTACCATGATTGTTTCCATTTGCATTTAGGTTATTCAACATATCCCTTTTTAGGACAGTACAAGAGTGTTTTATCTTTATATGAGGCATTCATACATTGCAATAGTAACGAGACCATTTATTATTACCAAGGATAGACCATTCACAAAAAGGCAATATGGAGGGGGTGGGTGAATTGGTTAGTGAGATGAAAAATGACTAGGTAAAATATGATGATATGGATGAAAATCACTTGACTTAGTTCACCAAGGTACAAATTAACCTCGTACTAACACACGTATTAAGCTAGAAGAACCACACTAATGTTAGACTAGGAAACGAGCAACAATTTAAGTATATGAGTCATCATAAAGCATATATGTAACATCTCATGTTAACATACCATCATATCAAAATACATGTGAAGAGTAAATGAAGGTAAGAAAATATCATATCACTAGAGGATCAGGCACTATCTCCGACTAGGCACATCAAGGCACATGGACCATTTGACAAGGATGGAGAACCTTTGACCAATGATCAATGGTGGAACCACAGATCTCACATCAAATCTCTGATCAATGTCACCCCTGTTGAAAAGGGTCTCACAGGGTCTATGTAGGAGCAGTTTATTGAGCTATATCTCATGAGAAAATTAACAACTATGGTGGTATTAACATGCTACAGCCTCAATCTTCTTGCTGTTTACAAATCCAGAATTTAGGTCTAGGGTCCTAATGAAGGAACATTTAACTATGAAATGAGAGTGTTTACAAACTGAAGGGGGTAAATTCGAACAAATTCTCATAAAGAATATAACTTTCATTCATTATTTTCAGCCATAAAGAACCATGGTCCATAATCTTCAAGGGGAGATCAACCATACATGAATTCACTTAAATGAGCAACAGCGATATCCGGATTTAAGCTCCTATAACACAAATGAAGAGTTGAAAAGTCCAGCCTTTGTATTCAGCAATTTAGTTCCAAAAGAATCTACTACAAGCTCCAATAATCGACAATAGTATCACAAGCAATAGCCTATTGTTTCTCCACAAACTTTCAACAACCATTACAATAGGAGGAGCCTTGCTTTTATAGAGTTTTGGCTTAACAACCTCGAAAACAAAATAATAATTTATTTGCCAGAACCCTAGATTTGTTCTAGAAAAACATAAACTAGCATCATCCCTCAACTCACTTGAGAAGATAAGTCAAATAGACATTAAAATAAGAGTGGCTATGCGATGTGTGCAAATTTCCAATTATGAGAGCCAAAGGAGGTGGTGTGCCCTCCTAGAATAACATAGAAGAGTGAGTCAAGGCTCCAACGTCCTTTTCAAAGAAAGCAAGTGGAAAGTATCAAGATGTCAATGAAACAATATAATACTTCATTAGTTGCACCTTCCTAGATATCTCCAATAGACCAATATAATAATCTCAAAGGAGGTGTGCCACACTATGAACTAGTCCACCTGTGAAAGAATAATAGAATAGTTGGGGCACTCTTTGACATATGTGCCAATAATCACCTCCATGGTGACACATATGGCATCCAAGGAAATAACAAGTCAATCAAGTAATAAATTAATGCCATGGTCCAAATGCCAAGTCAATCCAAGTTCAACATACTCCCAAAAGAAGGGGACGACCCCATCTAGGGAGTACTATAATGATAGAATAATGAGGGCTCCTCAACATATGTTCCAACCTAAGTGAGCACCCCTCTCAAAACCATCAAATGCCATACATTATACTCAGCACAAGTGTGAAAGCAAGCCAAAGAAGCAAGGTGCTCTAGCAAGGGGTCTCCACATGGTCTTAAATAAAGTAAACGAGTGATTGAATAATTAAATCAACATGAACATGTGTCCACCAAGGGTAGCGCTTCACTAGGATCCATAGCAAATCACATAATAAACCCTTCCAAATGTGAATGATGCCAAAGTTGGCTAGGGCAGTCAAACCATAGGCCTTCCTCAAGACAAACTGGAATCAAAACAACCATTAAATACTGCAAACATACTCCACATGTGTTTCAAGGAGAGGGTGCTCCGTCAAGTGGTCATGACGATGTTATAACAATATGATTTAGGAGTCATAGACCCCTTAATCACCTAGGGCACTCCCCTTTGAAGTTCCATACATCATCATATCACATAAAATTAAGCATAACTGCCTGAAACCATATATAAAAGGGATTATATGACAATTGATACATGAAGGAAATAATATCAATGATACTGTTATCACACAACTTGTAGTTGTCCCTAATGGTATCCCATCCGAGATGGTAGAGGAGATGGACAACGAAAGAGGTGACCCAAGAGATGCCATGGTTCCCAATGCAAGCTGGGAGTCATGTTAACCGATGCACTCTTCACTTTAGATCAAAATGAATCAAGACCAAGGGGGAGACCCTATAGCCAATCAAAGGTGATTGGACCAAAGCAAAGGTTCCTAGGGAAGTGTGAAAGACAAGTTATGGAAACCAATGCAAGGTTAGGTGGACCTAGAAGTTTAAGTATGGTTAAAAGATACTTAAGGGATGACTAGTGTTTCAACCAATGAATGATTTAGGCCACATAGTGAAATCAAATGACAAGATCTAGTACCATGAAATACACAAGTGGGCCCCACTTCCTTAGAATATGGAAATGGTCCAAATGGGACCCACAAGGTGAGATTAGCGGTGCAAATGGTACCAAGGGGTATCCAAGGAGTAGATCTATGAATCTAGGATGAAATAGAAGATACCCACATATGGGATCTAGCACATGACACTAATCCCAAGAAGTGCGATTTGCCTTAGGTGGACTAGTGTCTTAAGATGGATGGGTAAATCGAGTCCAAAATATGCCAAAATATAGATCGGGGTAGTTTAGGCAATTATCAAAGTGGGTTTTGAAAATCAAAGGCATCCAATGGCTAGATCTCCATAGATCTAAGATTGAAAATGCATCACAAAATTGACCCAAGTGGGGCACAACCCTCAAAATGAGGAATGGGGCCCATAAGGTGAAAATCAATGAAGTGAAGCACTAGGGGTAGGTTATCAAGTGAGAGGAGTATGAATCAAGTGGGATCTCACCTACCCATGTGTGGGAACTAGCTCAACTCACCTACCCAAGGAGGGCGGCCTCACTCAAGGAAGGCTAAGTGCTTTGGGGGAAGGGTCAAATGAAGTCCAAATGCCACCAAACTATAGATCCGAATTGTCGTGGATACTATAGAGGTGGGTTCTTTTTATTATACCCAAAGCCAAGCTAGATCTTAGTAGATCTAAGAAAAAGTAAAAACAAGGGTTTTGATTTTAAGGGTTTGTTGACCAATGAAGAAGAATGGATGGATCTAGGCACATACCTTGTAGAACTTACCTCAATTGCTTATGGCCACCTTGCAAATTGATAGCATTCACCTATGTGTATATTCAAGAGTGAGATTTTGTTGCTCCAAGCCAAAACGTCCTCCTCCAAGATGCCAAATCATCCTCCTCCTACAAGACAAGATCAAGTGAAACAAGTCAAGTAAGAAAATTATGAAAATGATGGAAAGATGTAATAGAAAGCATCAACTATGTCAAAAAGATACAATAATGATACTCTCTGTCACCAAGATCAACCCAAGAGAGAATATGTGGATCCCTCCAACAATAACCTCTTCAAATCGTCCTCCTCTCCACCAATTTGGCCTCCGTGCAAGAAAACAATGTGTAGCTCCAAAATCCACAATGATACATAGAAGAGATATTGTATATTCAAAATGCAAGAGAATCCACAAGACGAGAAATATGCTCCACAAAGAAGTGTTCTATTGCAATATTCTAGAGCTCCAAAGGTGAGCTAAACAATAGGGGGTCTCCTCTTTATATAGGATAATAAAGACCAAAACCCTAGATCTCAAAACCACTTCACAATACATGAAGATGAGTGGTTGAGATTAAAATATCTCAATACATAATCAATGGCTAAGATGAGCCCAACAATATAACACATGGATCACTCAATACTAAGATGACGTCATAGCTAGGAGCTACAAAGTGAGGGTGACGTCCTCCTCTAGAGGGGGTAAAAGTACATGGGCCCACCTCATATGACTAGGACATGACTCATAAAGCTCATGGTGGGGCTAGGAGGTATCAATCCTTGCTAGCTCATCTCCATGGCACAATAATATAAAATAATATGTCCAAATAATACAAATGATCAAAATCTGTCCTCAAAATCTGTGAGAGACATGCAGTAAAAGGCCTCCTGTGGACCCCACTGACTGATGAAAACTGGCTGGAAGATAGGGGGTTCACCCTGGAAGACCTTTGTGAAGACCAAGTGCCAAAAACTTGCCTCAATTGGCCAAATCGAATTCCTTAGTGACCCTTTTATCCCATTTTTTATCTTCCTCGGTAACTGTGAAGCTGCTGAAATTGCCACCTAGGGCACCTGTGTTGTCAACCTGAGCCCAACAGGCTCTCCAAAAGGGGGGTATAATGGTAATATCAAGTCACTGGACCATCCCCTCCTCATACAGCGCCCTAGGTGAACTGACCTCTCATGGCCCCTGCTGGACAAGCTGGGAAAACAACCCCAAATCTGGTCAACAAGTGGAAAACTGCATCTATCACTGTCAGAAGTGCTCGGGACTGAATGATAAGTGTCTCATTGGATCCAGAAGACCCAAAACTACTAAGAATGTGTACTCATACACCATGGGTTGACCTGAGGGGTCAACAATAGGGTCCACCATATCCAGACAGTGCATAATTTGATGATCTGGAATAATAAACCTGCTGAATTGCATCAATCACCATCTGAATCATATGTCCACCATATGGCATCATCAATAAGAGTATGTGGGACCATCAATAAGCATACATGGCCCACATCATCACGGATCCCAAGAATGACCATAGTCAAACTAGGTTTGACTAGGTCAATATACAACCAAGGATAAATCATATCTATAAACTAAGACATGTTCCTCTAATCATACTCACAGCTTAACTTAAAGTATAAACATTGTTTAGTGGCATTAATTATGTTTGCATATTCCATTGTTATTTATATTTGCTTGCACAATAGCTTAAATGACAACCTCACCCATTGGACATGGTCTAACTGCTAGCTAAGGATGAAGGCTAGGAACAAGGCTGGGCAAAGGGGTGACTTGTCTAAACCTAACTAAAAGATTCTTTGGATTGGGAGAGGGGGAAGCTACACTTTGTGTTGGACAAATAACACGGGGAGGGGTGGTGCCTTACAAATGGGTAAGTTGTTTAGAGAGTGCTTATTAAACTCAGGCATCATGTCTACATCAAGTTGATCCAGGTTCATTAGGATCATTCAATTTCATCATGGCCTTTTTGGCCTACATAACCCTTCGGATCTCAGGTGCGCTAAGAAGCACAACTAATTGCAGCTTGCATCCAGGGCATGTTTATATATATATAGAAGGTCAACACTCATTTAGATATAGAGTTTAAAAACCATTGCTTTTTGGACCTTTCTTATACTCTTCGAGGAGTATTTATAGCGTTTCATTGCTCTTGCCCTTTACTCACGTGTGTTAAGAAACACATTCTAGAGTTTATAGTTTCCATGGGCGAATTTACACAAGTTTCCATAAGTAGTACATGAGCTTTTAGTTTTAGTGAACAACATCTCAAGTGACTAGGGGGAGTTCGTGCCAGTGCCAAACGTCGGGACAATTGACGAGAATGATTTAGGCCTACAATCCAACTCACCAAAGGCAAGTTTTGTCACCAACTCAGAGCCGAGACACTAAACAAACATGGATGCGATCCAACATAGAGGTAGTAATAGGGAAGTCCTCATTATCAAAGAGTCAAGAAAGACAAGTCAAAGGTGAAAGCCAAATCAGGAAGGTCATGGATGGATGGAGTCAAGTGAAAATGGTGCCTAAGCTAGCAAACAAATGATGTCAAGAAAGACCATATCTATGCAAGGAGGGTGTCAAACCGGTGAGTTTTGTCAAGCAACCTAAATTTGCAAGTAGTATGTCTATTTTATAATTTATAACATCATCAAGATAGTTCATTTTCATTTTACAAAGAGCTTGCGACATCATGAATCATATACCAAGCTAATGCTGTGAAGATGACAAAAGCAACAAGATAATAATCCATAATCAATGATAAAAACTCCGTAGGTCATATCACATCATAATAATCATCATAAACCATTTGAAAAACTGCTACAAATAGCATCTCTGGACACTGAACTGAAACTGTATGGAATAAAGGGTCACATCGGTCATCAAATCTGAACTCTCAAGGCTCAGCCTTGGCACAAGTTCTAACATAAGTCTGATAAAATACACTGCTCCGGCCATGAGTGATCTCAAAATAGAAACTCATCGTAGCCAAGCTCTGAATAATCCAAGCTCTGAAATGTGCAAATATCTTCTAAGCAAGAATAGTAGCCCTGCTACTATGGTGTGATAACAGATACCATGGTGTAAAACATGGGAAAATGAATTCAAAGTAACAACATGCTCCACCTAGGCATCATGTACCACCAAATGTCTAACCATCTAGCACAATACAAGAGAACCATCTTGAATAGCATAACCTCCAACATCAGCCAAAACTAGAACATGAAATACATATCCATGGCACTGAATACACCAGCATAGATCCATCTTAAATCCGTATCTATCAAGCACCGAGAGGGATCCAATTTCTTGAGGTGTATTTCTTTTTTTAAATTTAAACTCAAGAAATTTGATCTCTCTTGATTGATAGATCCGGGTTTAAGTTTTAAGTTTTTATTTTATAAACGAACATCTATTTTTTAATTACTTTTCATAATATTTTATTTTATGAACCAACTTGTTTTTTTTTTAAATATTTTCTATAATTTTTTTATTTTATGAGCCGACATGAATTTTTTTAATTATTTTGTTAGTAACAAACATTACATCACAAATGTTACAACATCTCCTCCATACTTACTTTACTTTACTTTACTTCTTTTTACTTTACTTTACTTTACTTCTTTTTACTTTAATGTTACAAACATTACTAATGTTACATCACGTTACAAGATCTCTCCCATAATATTCACTATCACTATTACTTTACTTCTTTTTACTTTAATGTTACAACCGTTACTAATGTTACATCACGTTACAAGATCTCTCCCATAATATTCACTATCACTATTATTTGACATGTTACTAACGTTACTAATGTTACATCACGTTACAAGATCTCTCCCATACTGGGCTGTAGAGTGCCTCTTGGCGCAATTATTGCTAGAAAGCTTGCTGAACTCCAAGGGAACTGTTATCACACAACTTGTAGTTGCCCCTAGTGGTATCCCATCCGGGACGGTAGAGGAGGCAGGCAACTAAAGAGGTGACCCAAGAGATGCCACAGTTCCCAATGCAAGGTGGGAGTCACGTCAACCGAGGCACTCTTCGCTTTAGGTCAGGGTGTAACTAGACCAAGGGGGAGACCCTATACCCAATCACAGTTGATTGGACCTACACAAAGGTTTCTAAAGGTAAGTAAAAGGTGAGTTACGGAAACCAATGCAAGGTTAAGTGGACCTAGAAGTTGAAGTATGGTTGAAAGGTGGTGTGAGAGATTGTTAGTGTTTCAACCTATGTATGTTTTAGGCCACATTGTTTGGTATGATGTCAAGGTGAGGTACCATATGTTAACACAAGTGGGTCTTGTTTTCTTGGGAAGTGTGAAATGGTTCTAGGTAGGCCCACAAGATGAAGCTAGGTGTGAAGTTGGTACTATAGGATGGATGAAGACTAGATCTATGAATCTAAGTTGATTCTAGGAGTACCCACATACTAGATCTAGGGTTTGACACTATTCCCAAGGAGTGCGACTTGCTTAGAGAATGACTAGTGCCTTGCTAGATGGGCTAATGGGGTCGAGAAGTATGTCAAAGTGTAGATCGGGACACCTAGAAGCCAAATCAAGTGGGCTAAATGAGATCCAATGGTTGGATTTTGCTAGATCTAGGTTTTCAAGTAATAACCCTAAGTGGACCACAATCCCTTGAAACAAGGAATGCTACCCCCAAGGCGGATCGTGACAAAAAGACAGTCTAGACCTAGGTTTCAAGGTGTGGGCATTCCAAATCCACGAAAATCTCAAACACCCACCTCCTGGAAGTGGACAAACTCACTTTTTCAAGGGAGTGCGATTTGCTCAAGGAAGGCTAAAAAGTGGGTTTGGTGGACCAAATCAAGTCCAATGGCTACCAAACTGTAGATCCAAGATGCTAGTACCCCGATCTATGCATGCCCAAAAAATCAAGTCAATCCAAGGGCTAGATCTTAGTAGATCTGAGTTTTTAGGTGCAAATAAACTCAAAAGGGGGTTTTAACCCCTTAAAACATGGAGAGATGTCCACAAGGTAGATTTCACCAAAGTAAGGATCTGGGGGTAGGTTATCAAATGTCTAGATTGCAAATCAAGTGGGATCTCACCTACCCATGTGCTAAATCTAACCAAACAAGCCTCTCACTAGGAAGTGCGATTTGGGTCAAGGAGGGCTTTTTGCCTTGAAAAATGGGTTAATTTTAAGCCAATCACCACCAAACTATAGATCCAACTAGGGGTGGATGCTATAGAGGTGGGTTTTCAATATCTTCTCAAGAGCAAGGCTAGATCTAAGTAGATCTAAGAAATACAAAAAATTGGGGTTTTAATGAATTAGGGTTTTATGACCAATGAAGATAGAATGGATGAAAGAGGCACATACCTTGTAGATCTTACCTCAATTGCTTATGGCCACCTTGCAAATTGATAGCATTCTCCTATGTGTATATTCAAGAGTGAGATCCAAGAGCTCCAACCAAAACGTCCTTCTCCAAGATAGCCAAATCGTCCTCCTCCTACAAGACAAGATCAAAGAAACAAGTCAAGCAAGATGATTATGAAAATGGTAGAAAGATGTAATAGAAAGCATCAACTATGTCATGAAGATACAATAATGATACTCCCTGTCACAAGATCAACCCAAGAGAGAATATGTGGATCCCTCCAACAATAACCTTCATGAAGTCGCCCTCCTCTCCACCAATTCGACTTTCCTGTCAAAAGATTAGAAGAAGCACCAAAATCCACAATGATACATAGAAGAGATACTGTATATTCAATATGCAAGAGAATCCACAATGCAAGAGAGATGTGCTCCACAAAAAATCTTCTATTCCAATATTCCAGAGCTCCAAAGGTGAGCTTTACAATGGGGGGTCTCCTCCTTATATAGGATAATAAAGACCAAAACCCTATACCACTCCTCAATACTACATCAAATGAGTGGTTGAGATTAAAAGATCTCATCATACAATCAATGGCTAAGATGAACCATAACAATATATCACATGGATCACTCAATATAACAATAGCGCCCCCACTAAATGGTACAATAAGAGGGTGACGTCATCCACTAGAGAAACATAAGTACCAAAAACCACCTCATGGTGACTAGGACATGACAATATAAGCTCATGGTGGGGCTAGGAGGCATCAATCCTTACTAGCTCATCCCCAAGGCACAATAAAATAATAAAATATATCCAAAGTAATGTAAATGACCAACTGTCCATGACAGTCAAGCAGTAAATGTCCTCCTGTGATCAATCTGGGCATACCCACATGGTGAAAACTGACTGGAAGATAGTGATGCCACCCTGGAAGACCTCAGTGAAAACCAAATGCCAAAACCTTGCCTCAATTGCCCAAATCGATTTCCTTAGTGACCACTTTATCCCATTTTTTAACTGCCTCGGGAACTGTGAAAGTGCCAAAACTGCCTCCTAGGGTGCTAGCGCTGTCCATCTGAGCCCACCAGGCTCTCCAGAAGGGGGGGTAAATGGTAAAAACAAGTGGCTGGACCACCCCCTCCATCATCAGCGCCCTAGGTGAACTGGCCTCTTGGGGCCCCTGCTGCTCAGGCTGGGAAATCAGCCCCAAATCTGGTCAACAAGTGTAAAACTGCATCAATCATTGTCAGAAGTGCCCGGAACTGAAAGATAAGTGTCTCAATGGATCCAGAAGACCCAAATCCACTAGAAATGTGTACTCATACACCATGGGTTGCCCTAATGGGTCAGCTGTAGGGTCCACCATATATGGACAATGTATAATCTGCTGATCTGAAGTAGTAATAAACCTGCTGAACTGGATCAAACATCATCTGCATCATATGTCCATCATATGATATCATCATCAAGTATGTGGGCCCATCAATCATCATCAATAATCGTCTATACATGGTCCACATCATCACGGATCCCAAGAATATACAACCAAGGATAAACCACATCAGTAGACTAAGACAATGCTTCTCTAATCATTCTCACAGCCAAGCTCAAAGTATAACATCCATTCAATGGCAATAATTAAGTTAGCATATTCCGTTGTTATATAAATTACTTGCACAATAGTTCAAATGACAAACTCACCCATTGGACATGGTCAAACTGCTAGTGAAGGATGAAGGCTAGGAACAAGGTTGGGCCAAGGGGTTGACTTGTCTAACTTAACTCAAAAATACTTTGGACTGGGAGAAAGGGGAAAGCTACGAACTCTGTGCTGGACAAAAGAACACGGGGGATGGCTGTGTCTCACAAATGGATAAGTTGTTTAGAGAGTGCTTATTCAACTTAGGCATCATGTCTACATCAAGTTGATCCAGGTTCATTAGGATCATTCAATTTTATTCCATGGCCTTTTTGGCCTACATAACCCTTCGGATTTCAGATGTGCTGAGAAGCACAACTAGTTGCAGCTTGCATCCAGGGTATGTTTTTCAAATATTTATAAGGTTAGCAATTGTTTAGATATAGCTTTTAAGAATCATTGCTTTTTGGACCTTTCTTATACTCTTCGAGGAGTATTTTTAGCTGTTCATCGCTCTTGCCCTTTTTTTTGTTTCCATGGGCGAATTTTTTAAGTTTCCATAGGTAGAACATGAGCTTTCAGTTTTAGCCAACAACATCTCAAGTGACTAGGGGGAGTTCGAGCCAATGCCAAACATCGGGACAACCGACCAGAATGATTTAGGCCTACAATCCAACTCACCAAAGGCAAGTTTTGTCACCAACTCAGAGCCGAGACACTGAATAAACAGGGATGCGGTCCAAACACAGAGGTAGAAAAATGGGGAAGTCCTCGGTATCAGAAAGTCAAATGAGACAAGTCAGGGTTTATAGTCAAACAGGAAGGTCATGTATGGATGGAGAGAAGTGAATATGGAGCCTATACTAGCAGACAACTGGTGTCGGGAAAGACCATATCTATGTAAGGTGAAAAACCAATGAGTTTTGTTAAATGGCCTAAATGTGCAAGCAATTGTCCATTTTATGATTTACAGTTCATTTTAAATAGTTTGCCACATCAGGAATAATATACCAAGCACATGCTATGATCATGACTAAATCAACAAGATAATAATCCACAGTCAGTGAGAACATATCCATAGATCATACAACATCGTCATAATAATAGTCATCCAATATCATCTGAAACACTGCTGTAATACATCCCTAGGCACTGAACTGAAACTGTATGGGATAAGTAGTCACATCAGTCATCAAATCTGAACTCTCAAGGATCAGCCTTGACACAAGGTCATACATAAATATGAATAATGTACTGCTCTGATCATGAGTGATCCAAAATATATAGCCATGCTCTGGAATAATGTAAGCTCTGGAATGTGCAGATATCTGCTGTACAAGAATAGTAGCCCCGCTACTATAGTGTGATCACAGGAACAAATCCATATATTTTCACTATACACTTTCCTCTAGACATTGTGACACAATACAGTTGGAGCAGTCAGTCAGAATGAGCCATTAGGGCAAGGCCAGGAAAAGTGTGCGCGACTATAATAAGCCCATGTATGACGACTGATCAATCAATGTAATGCAACATGTCTCTACTATGTTATTAGATCATGTCAAAGATGAAAGTGGAAACTCATGCAGCATGAGTAATACTCCACATGAGGCTGATCTGGATTCTTATTAGATACTGGCTTCTCCTCTCCCAATATTGAAATTTGTTGGGTGCTCAGTTTATTTATAATATATATTACTAATTTACTTATGTTCATACAATGTAGATCTGTATGGTTATTTCTCAAGAAATCTTTGGATTAGACTTATTGTAGCTGATTATTTATGTTGTAGATATAGCATTTTGGGATTTTCACCATGTGAATTGTAAAAGTTTTCCAAGAGACCCAAGCTATCTTATATCGTCTTAGGCATATTATAATAGATGTATCAGTCTAGTAGCAAAGTAGTCCAATCCGGAACCTGACTTGAATCGTCTTTTCCAAGATTTCGACTTGAATCCGTACATCAAAGTAAATCCAAACCGTTAGACACCAAATATGCAAAGTTCGCTGATTTATATTGCATGTAAGCATGCAAATAACAAAAGAACATTGAGATATATGTTATGAGATACATAATGTTGAATTTTAGAGAGAATATATGTAAACATCGAGTCTCTAAATGGCCTCCAAATTCCAAAAATCATCATACTATAATCATATGAGTGCATAGTTCATCTGAAATCTGGCTTCTTTGACTGACTTGGTCAAGTCTAGGAATCTGAAGCTTTCTTTTCTCTTGTTGAATGGCTTCGGCAACTGCTGCCATTTGATGTTTTAGATAAGTTGACACCCTTTGGAAGCCTATATGTTTCGATCAGTTGGCACCATTGAGCGACCTATTCACTTTCTAGGTTTTAATCTTAAAAACCCACAATTCCTAGCTCAAGGGTTGCAGGAAGAAGGGTTACAGGGGCCTATTTTGCATTTAGGCTAAAATGGTGGAAAGGTTTTGAAGTGTGCTGAAAGTTGAAAAGCACTCTAGTTTCTATCTTTTCTGTGTGAGGTTCAATGGGTTGATTTTATCACCAAGTATCCTAAAATGGGAGTCCCACTTTAAATATTAATGTTAAAATTGAAGTTAGTGAAAATAGAAACTCCTAAAATGCCCACGTACCAGTACCGGAAACTTGGAATCTTCTCGGAAACTTCTGGGAAACCCCCAAGGGCCCATGAGCGGATTGGGACCCATGGGAAGCCTAAAAAACTCTAGGCTATGGAAAATGAAAACAAATTAACCTCTAAATCGTTTCTAAAACTACCTACACATTAACCTATAATTCTTATTTTATTGTAAGATAATGTGTTATTTAAAAAAACTATATATATAAATATATATACCGCATTTCCCCTAATGTACCCATTTGGAGGGTTCCCGTTTCCAAGCGTTCCCGTTTCCAAAACTTGTACATGTTTCGACATTTTGTGCAACTTAGAATTAAAAGAATATTTTACTTAAGAAAGTAAAATACTATGTTGCACTGGCCTTGGGGACGAGGGGACGCGGGGGACGCGGGGATGAGTTTCCGGGACGGCTAAAGCGCACCCCCAATTTTTCAGGGGACGGCAGGTAGGGGACGGCAATTTTATAATAATAATAAAAAAATATATATATATAATATTAAAATTATATATATAATATAATTAATAATCATATTAAATTTAATATATATATATTTAATATTTTAATTATAAACACATTGACATTAAAATCAGAACAGCCTTTGATTGAGAGAAATCATAAAAATTAGAACATGTTTGCAACAAAACATTAAAATAGCTTCCATGTAACTTTTACTTTATCATAAAACATTAAACAATAAACATCAAAACATGCTTGCATCCTTTAATTGAGATAAATCATAAAAATAAAAAATCAGAATGTGTTTGCAACACAATATCTTCCATGTAAACTTTATCATAAAACTGAAAAACATAAAATTTTAAATTTAAATTTAGAAGTCTAGAGTTATACTTATGAATCATTCATGATACATAAAACTTAAAAGCCTAAAGATGATTAAGGAAGGGTCTATTTAAGCATAAATAATAGTCCAAAATGGCAAAAATGCCCAAAATAAAACATAGTCAATAAGACTAAATAGTAGTGCCATATGCTAAATGGAAAAACGCCAAATGCCTCAAGGCAACAAAAAAGAAAGTCTCTGACTCAATGCCTATAGTAGCATGAAGGCTAAAGCTACTCATAAAATATGATCCTCTGCATGAAGCCTATCCAAATATGCTTGAGCCTCACTTCCTTCATTCTCATCATCATCATTGCCCTGCAACTGCAACTCAATGTCCTCTAATGGTACATTAACCAATCCTGTATAAAGGGATGGCCCATCATCATTATCATCAATTTGAGAAGCATCCTCAGGATCTACATCCCACTGTGCTGCTGGTCCCTGTAAATACTCTGGTGCCTTCTTTGTAAGAAGGTGAAGACTACTATGCACATAAACTAGTTTTTCTGCTCTCTTAGATGTAAGCCAGTTCCTCTTAATAGAGTGGATAAAACTAAATGTGGACCAATTCCTCTTTGCAGCTGAGGAACTAGCAACTTGAGAAAGTAAACGCATAGCGAGAGTACGGATCTCTGGAGCTTTGTCCGCATACATCCTCCACCATCCACTGGGACTTCTTTGTGCCATACCAGCCAAATCAGCCTTTGCAGCTTTGGAGAAAGTGGGGCCACTAAGCAATGCAAAATCAAGAAATTGCTCTCGAATTATGGTTGCTAGCTCTTGTGTATACATCTTTTCTATGGCATCAATGAAACCTTGTTTCACCTTGGGGTCATCTATTGGTGCAACTCTGCCTTCCCTCTCCACATACCACTTTGGATTAAGTGCATAAGCAGCCATATGAAGAGGTGTGTTCATCTTGTTCCACCTCTTTTCTATCAACTTTTGGAGTGCATTAAATAACACCAAAGAGGGGTCCCTCTCACGAATGATGGATTTGATCTTTCCAATCATGCTGTCAATTGATTGATATATTTCCCCAAGGCAAGGGGAATCTGAATCAGCATACCTAATTATCTCCACTATTGGAGAGGTGAAAGAGACAATGTATTTCACATCAGCCCACCAATCATCATTCAACAACATTTGCCTTACCTTCTTTCCTTGATCTGTTTTGGATTCCCCCCATGCAGTCCACTCAGAGCTAATAACAGTGGACTTTAACTCTTGTTGCATCTCTAGCATACGGTTTAGAAGAATAAAGTAGGTGGCATACCTTGTATCTGCAGGTTTCAAGAACTCCTTTTTTGCATAAATCCTATAAATAGCTAGAGAGGCATGATGGTTGCAAATGAACATTTGCGCATCTCTTGCATCCAAAATAATGCGATTGATCCAAGAAATCTTACCAATGTCTTTGAGTGCATTATTTAAAGCATGCACACAACAAGGAGTCCAAAATAGATGCTTGTACCTACTTTGAATAATCAACCCTGCAGACCTACAAACCGGTGCAGCATCTGTGATAACTTGAACAACATTTGTCGAACCAATTTCCTCAATTGCATCTTTTAATACCTCATACTGAAAGGCAGCATCCTTCATCTTTCCAGAACAATCAATTGCCTTCAAGAAATATGGACCACTTGGAGAGGTGATAATGATGTTCAACAAAGGCCTTTGTTGAATATTTGTCCAACCGTCCATGACGATTGAACACCCATAGTCAACCCATGATTTTCGAAGGCCTTCCATCACCCCTTGCATCTTTGAGACCCCCCTATCTAACAATGTTGTCCTCATTTTATTGTATCCAGGGGGTTGAAATGATGGGCCAGCAGCAATGACTTTCATCATCATCTCTTTGTATTGAGGAGAACGTGTAGCATTAAATGATATTCCATTAGCAAAGAAGAATTCAGCAATGGCATCGTCCGCCTCATTCTTGCATTGTACATTGAACATCTCTGTCACAACAGCATTGCTTTTAGCTTTTTTACTTGAAGATGAAAGATATTTACTACAACCCTCAAATAGATTACCTACACTTCTGTCATTGATTTCTGTTGATGCTGGAATTTGTGGTTTTTTAAAGGTAGCAATACTTTCCTCCTCTACCTCAACAGTGCCCCCTGTGGCAACCATGTGAAGTTTGGTAAGTTCTATTCTTTTTTCCAATGGACAGGGGCAGCCCTTTACTCCATCCCCTGGAATGTTCAAAAGATGGTGGTAAACTCTGGTGTAGCTGCCCTTAAATGCATGATTGCAGAGTTTGCATTGCCATTCCTGTGAGCCACCACTGTTTTTCCTTTTATTTTGGGTGATTTTTTTGACAAATTGCAGCAATGGTTTCTTCACGTTGACTGTGCTAGAGATTTCAGTTTCCCCTGCTCTTGTTTCAGGCTCTGATTCAGTATGTGCAGCAGGAGTATTGCTGTCCATTTCACTTCTTCTGAACGAAATTTTAAGTCTGAAATGTTCCAATAATGGCAATGAAAATTTTAAATTACAAATTATGTTTTAAATTTTAGTTTTTTAAACAAATAATTACTAATGCTATGAAACAGAGTCTGAGATTCAAAAAAAAAAACAGTCATAGAGGCAACATCGCTGAGCCTTTCATTTTTCATAAATTAAAAATTAAAAATTATACCAAAAAAAATTTAAAATACAGAAATGCAATAAATTTTTTACCACAGTCGACTGGGAGCTATGACCACCGTGGAGCACGACCGAGGAGCTATCCTGCAACTGTGTGTTGTGATGGGGAGGCTGGCCACTGGAGTGAGGAATACTGGGGAGTGCCGACAGAGTGGTAGCCGCGCGAGAATGGGGACTGCGCCCAAGTGGTGACTGCACGAGTGTGGGGAGTGCGCCCGAGTGGTAGCTACGAGCACGGGGAGTGTGGGGAGTGCGGGGAGTGCGCCCGAGTGGTAGCCGCGAGCACGGGGAGTGTGGGGAGTGCGTCCGAGTGGTAGCTGCACGAGTTGTAGCCGCGAGTATGGAGGAGCTGAATGCCGGAGCCCGAACACTGGAGCTCAAACGCAGCCGTCGACAGAGTGTTGTAGTCGTAGAGTGCTGTAGCCGCGGGAGTTTGGTAGCCGCGGGAGGAGAAGAAAATGTAGGGGTAGTGCATTAGGTTAGAAAATTAGAAATTGAATTACGTTTTTCATTTTTAATTTTGATTTTTTTTTTAATTTTTAATTTTTTAATGTGCAGAAATCAAGGGACACGTGGGAGTCCCCGGTTGCTCGAGGGACGTTGGGGACGTACCCGAAAAGTCCCTGATTTGCAAGGGGACGTTTAGGGGACGTCCAAAAAGTCCCCAAGTCCCCAAGTCCCCAATGGAGTCCCCGACGATTTGGGAACGTTTCCGAGGAGTCCCCAAGTCCCCGGAACACGGGAACGCAGGAAACGTGTGAAATTTTAGGGGGGACGGGTCCCCGTGCAACATTGGTAAAATATAATTTATGAACTAATATTAAAAGTTAAATACAATTTCAAAAAAGAGGCCTACTGGACAATATGACAAGGATGAACTTGATCAACTTGATGAAAAATACGGTCGGGTTTGTTTGTTGGGATATGGTGTGTTTGATTTTTATCTTCATAATATTTTCATCCTTTTATATGGACTGAGTCCATTGGTAGGTAGCCCAATCAGCTTGTCAGGACTGGCCAGTTTACCTGTTTTGTGCTGAACCAGCTATTTCAGTGGCAGAGCACTTTCTGAACAGTTCAGATACTGGCCCTGGCAGTTTTTCCCCGTTGGAAACTGGTCGATTTGCTTTAAACCAGCTGTTTTTCAGCACCTTGTCTAGCAGCTTATGTGAGTGCAAGTAACCAATAAATGGTAGAAGATTTTTAGCACTTCAGCAAAGGTTTGTTTTATGTGAAACCAAAAACCTTCATTGGTTCTTCATTTTAACAAAAGCAGGAACTTGATAAAGTTAGCAGGCAGCATAACACTGTTCAACTAATTGAATTGCATCCAGCCTATGGAACATTTTCTAATTACTATTTGATTGGAGCCAGAATTTAAGAGAACATTCTGGTCATTGCTATATTAATAAAGAGGGGATCAGTAATCATCGTTGATGCACAAACAGCCATAGAAACACACTCACTGTTATTGGGAAATGATGTATTGTTGTTAGTTCAACAATAGCTGAAGTGGTGAAGGAGAAATAAGGCAATTGGCGAATATGCAGGTTTGATGAGTTGTTTCTACATGGATTGGGTTTCATGACTTGTTCTTACATGGATCAATTTATTGGAGTACAACTATAGAAAATATAGAATGGGATTGCCAGATTCTTTATATAAAGACAGCTTTGGTATGTCCAGGAGTAACTGTGATTCCAGTTGAAACACCTACTATTTTTTATAGGCTCGTACCCACGGAGTTTCAAACTGGTGACCTTACGCATGGAGTGCCTTAACAGTACACCCGATCACCGTCTATTCTATGCCCCGTGGGCTAGTTGAAACACCTACTTAAACAAGCCTTGAAAGTTGAAACAGATTAAACACACAATGAAAATTATCGAGGAGGAATATTTATTGACAATTCTCCTCACAACTGTGATTTATGTGTTACTAGTAATGTGCTATGTACCAGAAAGTCCATTTTTTGTCATCAGTAGTATTTGGGGCTGAACTTGTTAATATATTAGTCTATAAACTTCTGCATCTCCAGTAATATAGTCAAATTGCTGATATCGATTTTGTGTCTAATTATAATAGTACACTGTCATTAACCCTTTTTTAAGCCTTTGAACAATTTTTCTGTGGTCTACACATTGCTGACTAAAATAGTAAAATGAAGCATTGTCATTTAAAGAACTTGTCAAAAAAGGTATTTACTTATTTTCGGACAATGCAACTATATGACTTTTGGCATTGGTTTTATAATATTATTTATTTCTATTATTTTACTACACATTGCTGGTTAGAATTGATTCAATTATCTTTAAAAAAACAAAGGAATTGATTCAGTTAGAGTAGCTTGTCTACCAATTATATTTTTCTCTCCCAAGCTGCTGCAACAACAGTTAAATTGGGTTCTCAGATCATGAGATTCTTTATCTTGGAATCAAATGTTACGAGACATGGTTCCTTTTGGTCCAAAGCTCCTCCCAGGATCACCTGGCCAGCCCCCCTTGGGTTTGGGACTCCCCAGAGGAGATCATCAGGATTTGCATCGTCCCCTTCACTGTGTTAGAGGATGAAAGGAATGCCTCTTCTCCCTCCTCTGCCTCTGCTTTTATTTCTGGTTCCAATGCAGATGTTGAGCTAGGGCTGTGCATCTCTTAGGGATTTAAAATTTGGTTTTTGCCCAGCTCATGTTCTTTTCTTTCTTTTTCTGTCATCTCTGTTTCTTTTATTTAGATAACATTTTACCTATGTTGCACTGGTTTTGGGGATGGGGGAACAGCGGGGATGGGGCTGTTAGTTCTGAAAAAACTCAGGCAAATAAGAAAAGGGCTGAATGACATTCCATTATTGGTACTTGGACGTGAGCAAAATGCAGTTTAGCTTCGGGAAAGTTAACTGTAACTATTTTGAATTTGCAATAAGGTCCGTGGGGGGTCTAGGAGAAGAATGCTTGTCTCTATAACAATTTTTTTTCCTTATATTTCTGGTTTATGATGATTAGTTTAAAAGGCATTCCCTGCTCAATAGGTTCTGCAGATTTTTACAGCTGTATTGAAAACCGCTACAAAACACTTTGGGATATACATGCTTGCATTTTGTAAAGATATTAGATTCATATTTCAGAGTAAGAAGGATATTGAATAGGAATTTATTTAAACATTTAGTACCCAATCCAAGTCTTTTCTATTCAATTGTTTTCACGGTGCTTGAGGTTGGAATGGGGAAACGCTGGACTTGAATAACTTTTGGGCACCTATGTACAATAGGTAAAAGCTAGGATGACCCAAAAAATAAGAAGAACAAGAGCAATGCCCAGAAGGTTCAGACCTTTAAGTTGTTGCATTTCTTGGTTTGTTGATGGGCTTTGCTGCTTGTAATGATGTTTCTGAAAACATAATAGTTAAATAACCAGAAACCCAAGTCAAAACCCATCATACAAAACCCATATTTTTAGCTGCAACTTGTACAGATTCAGATTTAGATTCAGAATAATACAAAAAATATGGATGGGATAAATGATCATATTGTCCAATCATTAATGGCCATTGTCAAAACTGAAGATACATGCCCAAAACATCTCCAAAATATGGCTGGTACATCTCTGAAATCTACTTGGAACGTCCCCAAAATCTGCCCAGCATGTTCACAAAATCTGCTGGGAACGTTTTGTGTATGGCCAGCATGTCCCCAAGTTCCTGTTGAAGTCCCTGGTAGATTGAGGACGTTTCCTGGGGGTCCCCAAGTCCCAAAAATGCAGGGACAGTGGTAAATCTTGACATATCAAATTTCATTGTTTCCAGGGTGGATCAAGAATTTTAACTTATATATGCCACTGTCAAAATGCTATACCTATCACAATTCCTCCCAGAATACCATTTAAATGACATTTCTTTGGTCACCACGATGCATTTCAGGTACATAACAACTCTAAGTGGGCGGAAACGTTTCTTGGGGAAAATCAACTTTGGGAACAGAGGGGAGCAAGCTAAAGCTGAGAGGCAGGCTGTCAATTCTATCTGTCAGGTACCGTTCAGCTTATTATTTTGAATGGGTTGTTAGGAAATACTAAATAGTCAACATATTGAACATTAGAACTATTGAAATGTGTCATTCCAGGGTTCTGCGGCAGACATTATTAAAATGGCCATGCTTAAAGTGCACTCTGCTATTGCCAGTGGCACCTTAGAAGAGATTTCAGAACCTTCTGCGAAATCTGAGTGCCTGGTTTCGGGGCTTAAAGGCCACTGTCGACTACTTCTTCAGGTCCTTTTTATTTCTTGGTAGATGTAAATGCCTACACCTTTACATTCTATGAGTACACAATCTGACAATGATCGTTACTATGTAGATACATGATGAGCTGCTATTGGAAGTCAATCCTATGATGGTAAGGGAAGCTGCTGCTTTGGTTCGTTCTAGTATGGAAGGTGCTGCTTGTCTAAAAGGTATAGTTCTATTTCCGTTCATTGGGGACTTAGTGTCTTTTATTGATGCTGACTATCTATTAAGAGAAATTTCATTTCATATTAATTAACCACAAATATCTGTTTTTGTGTATGTAGTTCCCCTGCGAGTCAAGTTGCAGGTCGGAAAAACATGGGGTTCTCTAAAGCCTTTCAGTGAAACTGGATGAACCTTTTCCGCTGATGTATTTTATCTGCTTACTGGAGTATGTATTTCTTCCAACCTATTAGACAAATATTATATTCAGTTCTCTGTTATTCTGCACTAACAATGACGGGGATACTCGATGAAAAATTGCCTTGATGCTTGGAAGTCGATTTTAGTTTAGATTCCATTGCCTGCAAGCATTTATACATCCTTACGCTTCGTAACTATTTTTCAGCTGCATTTGCAGTTGAAATCTGTTATCAAACCTCATCTAAGAAAACGATAGTACGTGCATTAGAGAAAACCTTAAGGTTTTGTCTTGTAAATACATTGTACAATGTTTGCACTTAATTAACCAGTCAATATTTATTTTACAAATATAGATTACTTTTGAGATCGGCAAAATGGGTCTGATATGATATATAGCTTGCGCACTTGTGTTTCAGCTCTCACATTATTTTGTGTTAAACTTTAGATTGTCTTTTGTGTAACTTGCAAATCTTTCTAGTGGGTATTTCTGTTTCTGAAGCTTACGTGAAACTGAGAATGAAACCACTTTTTGGGCGTTTTCCCATTCAGCTGATCAAGCCGATCCTTATGGAGCTGCCGGCTTCAGCTGGAAATTGCATCTTTCTTGGAAGCTTGAATATGAGGATCTTTTGAACTTATTAACACTTTTAAGTTTCTGTACCAAGGTTCTGCAATACGCAATCTCGCAAGAGGATTCTTACAGAAGATTGTAATTCGCAAGAGGATTCTTACAGAAGATTGTAATTCTCATGGGAGTTGTCTTCAGCTGGAAAGGGACGTCTTTTTCGCAAGCTTGGATGAGGACATTTTCAACATAATAACACGTCTAATAAGTTCATGTGCCGGGGTTCTGCAATTTACAAATGAATGTTTCGATAATATACAATCTTTTAAGTTAAATTTTTATTTTTATTTAATGTTTATGTTGTCCCTTCCATGTAATGTGACAAAACGAAGGGCCACCTACTGGCTACCCTAGCTTTCTATTGTAAATAACAAATTGTATATTTCAAATATCAAAGTTTGACTTTGTCAAGTGGTCACCGTCCGGCTGACCACAGTTTTGGAGAAATGTTTACTATGTATATTAAGCCTATTTAAAGGCACCTAATGAAGAGTGAAAAATGTTCAGCTTCCGGCATTTCGCATCTTATTAGGCTTCATTTTTTTTTATCTCACGCTCTGCCGTTTTCTTTCCATCTTTCGCTGGTGTGCTCTCATTATCATGTGAATCTGGTGTTGGGACTTTGTTTATAAAGATATATTTTAGGTTCACTATTTAACTAAACTACAGTTGATTGTCTTGTTTAGAACAAATACACGTTTGAACTGCTTTGCTTGTCCAATGTGATGCGAACTTCTATGTTCTGCTTGTTAAAACGTCAGTTGATTGTCTTGTTTAGAACAAATACACATTTGAACTGCTTTGCTTGTCCAATGTGATGCAAACATCTATTTCTGCTTATTAAAAAGTATGTGCAAGATGCTCTATCTGTTTGAAAACTAAAAGACATTCAAATTATCTTGCACTTTTCACGAGCATAAGCATAATCCTTATGACATGGTTGCTCCAGCTACTATCCATGTTTTTGCAATGGAAAGTTCTCTTCTAGCAAAGGCTTTATTTTTCAAAAAGTTAATATGCTATACTTTAATATTAGAAGTATAAGTAGTTACAAAGAAAACCACTGAGATAGTCCATCGACCAAAATGCCCAGATAGTCATAAGCGAGAAATACACAGATCCAGAGCATAACATGCTGGAGGACAGGTGGCCACAGGCCAGAAACTCGAACCAGAAGAAAGTAGATCCAAGCTAATAACAAGTGCAGAAAGGGTCCAAAATAAGAGCGAAGAAATAGTAATGTGTGGCAGGAAAGAAACGAGAAAGGTAATCGCACCCCAAAATATCAGAGGACTAGCCCGAACGTAGCCCCGGGGAGAGCAATACCCAGCAGGTTAGGTGGGGTAAATCTGTTGGATTTTCTACTTTTAATCAATATTTATCTAGGATCTTACTGAAAGAATAACATGCACAGCATAACACAATAGACACAAAGAATTTCTCTCAGGGAAACCATAAAGGAGAAAACCCCGCAACTTCCCCAGAGATAGAAGCGTCACCAATACAATATCACAAAAATAAAACCCCAAAACGAAGATGGTCTTCTGCAGCTCCTCTTCTTTTCCTCCTATGCGAACTTGTCCTCTCTCTCACTAATGCGAACTTGAGAGTAAGTGTGATGTCCAAATGAGACTGGGCCGACTTCTCTAGGGGACTCAATAACTCTATTCTAACTGACTCTTGGGGGATCTATTGCCCCGACTTACAATGGAGGATTTACCTCAATGACTTTACATGATCAAATGTAATAATGACATCCCCGACTGGAGGAATAAACATCTCCGTCGGAGGTACAGATAAAATACAATATAAAATACAAGTGAATATCTTCCGAAGTTACAATTACATTAATTAAATCACCAAAGATCCGGAAGAGATTGCCCTAGAATCCTGCCAGTGTTCATAAAATATAATGCCTTCCCGCATTGACAAACCGGTGTTCTAGCAAAGGCTTTGTCTGGTGCAATTGGTTCAAGATCAAACCATATTGCTCATTCAATAACAGTTTTAGTACACACTAATAACAACTGTACTACACATTAAATATTAAATCGGTCATAAATCTTATTAGATGGCTGCATAAATCTTATTAAATGACAGCCATATTCATTATTTTAAAAGCTTAAACAGGAACCATAGTCGACTG
The DNA here is from genome assembly GCA_027924585.1 of Larix kaempferi. Taxonomy (NCBI): domain Eukaryota; kingdom Viridiplantae; phylum Streptophyta; class Pinopsida; order Pinales; family Pinaceae; genus Larix; species Larix kaempferi. The sequence goes on along the minus strand of BSBM01000924.1, from coordinate 16,367,975 downwards.
GAACTAGTTTATTAAAAAATATAATAAAAAAATATGCAAAGCTTGCTCATGTATATTACTATATAACATGTAAGGGTGAGTATAACAAAATGACACCAAGTGTGATGTATAGTTGAAACAAAATACATAAACATTGAGGCCCTAACTGGCCTCGAGTCCCCAAAACATCATATCACAGGCTACAACCTGCAATCAATATATATCAATGATCGTCATGATAAAACTCATCAACACCCTCGAGTCCCAAAAACATCATATCACAGGCTACAACCTGCAATCAATACATATCAATGATCGTCATGATAAAACTCATCAACACTACTTGGAATGGAATCTTGATCATCAAATTTAGGGTCAACCTTTGGCTTGGACTCCTTTGTCTGATTCATCCTCACAGGTATTGAACCGGTTGGTTTGACCGATTTTGTATCAAATTCACTAGTTTAGGATTGAATTGAAATCCAACTTGAGGACCGGTTCAATCTGTGTGAGGGTTGAACCGATTGGTTTGGTTCTGATTTTGCTGGTTTCTAAAACATGTCATATTATAGTTGTACTTTATATTAAATAACAATGATAGGAGCTGCCAAGCATTATGCACCCAATTTTGTTCCATTAAATGCAATAAATGTTGAGATATATATCGTCCAATTTAAGATGCCTCGGATTGGACTTGATCTATGTGAGGGTTGAACTGATTGGTTTTGGTTCAGATTTTGTCTGTTTCTAAAACAGTGGCCATATTATAGTTGTGCTATATATTAAATACAACGATAGTTGGCAAACATTATGCATCTAGTTATGTTGCAATAAATACTTGGATTTGTGTTGCATGGGTACTCGTACCGGGGGGTTGGGTACACAAACCTGTACCAAGTACTTGGGTACTTGAAAGGTACGTCCCCCATTGTACCCGGTCGTACCCAAATCAGATTCCATGTACCTGAGACGTCATTCATGAAATTCAGGTACTTGCATGCATTTTGGTACGCTGTACGCTGTGTTTGGGTACACCGGGGGTACGATCAGATCAATTTTGTTCAAGTTTGGAATATGTCGGTTTTAGGGGGTTGATTTGCAATGTTTAAAAAATTATAACTTTAGTAAATAATTTAATAAACATTATTAAAACAAATAAGAAGTGGGCCCTCGCCTAAACCCGGGTCCCAAACCTTAAGTTTTAACATTTCATTGCTCAAGCGATGCCTCAACTCAAGAGTGATGCCTATCTAGAGAGCTTGGTGACAAAGGACCTTAGTGATGCTAGTGACATTGATCCTGAGGATGTTGATGACTTGGCTTGAGGAATCCAAATCAGCTATCGTGTTTATTGTTTACTGTTTTGAACTTTCTTTTTCATGTTTGGAAATGCCATTGGGAAAATTTTGAATGTAGTATGACAACGAAGTTTGAATTGATGGAGTCATGGACATATTTATTATAAATTATATAACCTCTAGTCTTCCACTTGATATCTACTACGAGTCTATGATTTATCAAATGTATTATTTTATGTTTCAAATTTTTAACGTGAATGTTCATATGTATCATTGAATTTAGAAATATGCATGTATGATCTCACTGTGACATATTTTATTTTTATAAATTTATATATATATATATATATATATATGTAGTACCCCCGACGTACCCAAGTACCCTGTTTCAAAAAGTGGCGTCCTCGTCCCCGTCCCCGTCCCCGTACCCACGTTTCCTGGCAACTTAGGTTGGGATATATATTTGTCCAATTTAAGATGCCTCGTAATGGATCTAGTCTTTGTGAGCGCTTAATCGACTGGTTCTAATTATGATTTTATCGGTTTTGAAAACACTGTTCATATTATAGTTGTACTATATACTAATTGACAATGATAGCTGGTAAGCATTAAGCACTTAGTTATGTTGCATTAAATGCAATATATGTTGGGATATATATCGTCCAATTTGAAATGCCTTGGATTTGACAATAGATATCCTACAAACAATATAGTGGCACTTGTTTATTAATAATAGGGTTCATTGCTATTAGTAGCAGCATGGGTCTATGCTTAAATAATACATCCCCTTGTAGTTATTATATCAAATTGTCATGAATTAATTGTAACAAGCATCCAGACATTATTAAGGGTCAATCTAGTTAGAGATGATGAAATCACATTACTCATTGCTTATATATTTCTAATCAATAAATGCATGTTTTCCATAACAAAGTGTAGTGCTTTCATTGCAATAGATTATCTTAATAAGTGCAATTTATATTTCATAATAAATATAACAATAGTACTAATGCTTAATGATATTAGAAGTAATTTTTAATGACATTGATGCTTAGAATATATCTATTAAAAGTGTGATGTGAGAAGTAGTTTTTAATGAGAATGATGTTCAAATTATACATATTTTTACTTCCTTGGGAAGGATGGTACCCATGGTAAATTGGATTATGCAGAAACATCATGCTTTGTTAACAATCTCATGATGATCATGTTATTTAATAAATGGCTCATGAAGAGCATCATGTCAAGTTGGGTTTGAAAGTGAAGTGGGAGGATACCAATTTTCCTCTCAACCACTTGAGCTAGATCCATTTGACAAGTTCAAATTATACCTATTAAACATGTCATTTGGCATATGATAAGTCATAGTGTAATTGACTCATGTTTAATATATGTTCCTCGTGTTCTCTTATTTCACTTTTCAAGATAAAGATATGTTATATATGTGTAGGTATAGGTTAGTGAGTTGAAACCATGTGAGTTTTGATTGCATGTGAGTGTTATTGTAAGGCATGTTTTGGCCTCTTACCCAAGGATTCCAATAATATAAGATAGAGCTTGTCATCAATGATGGGTCCTGCAACTAGTACTTACTATTGAGATATATCATTACCAACTCTTGATTAGACAACTAAAAAGTGTAATTCTTCACGTAGTAATCCCTAGACTTTAAAGTTGTTTATTTTCAAATGTTGCAAGAAATATCTTTCCACATTTATTTAACATGGTGGCACTTCAGAGATCAAAAAATTGTTTAAGTAAATCTCATGTATTTGTAAGAGATTGGAGTTTATGAGATCCAAAATTATTATAAGGTATGGGATTGATAGTTATTAATTGTTTTGAACCTTTCAATGATCTATCATTTGTGAACCATGCTTTAGATGCATTATTAAAAATATAAATTCCTTTTCTATTCAAGCATCAATGGATCATATTATCCATAAGATCCATAAAAGCTCTATCCACCTTTTAGTTATGCACATACTAGTATCATTTGAAATTTATCTTATACATATCAATAAAATCGCTATCCATCATCTTAGTTCTATCACATTAGTGTAATTTGAAATTGCCTCATTTATTGTTTGATATTTAAGATTGGTACTACCTTAAGATTCTAGGGATCCTTAAAAATTAGCCACGAGACAATACTTTCTTGATTAGATGGGGTACCTTTATGATTGCAACCCACATAGGGAAAATGATAGATGCCTGGGGGTGTCCTTGAAGCTCAAAAACCTGTTGTTGTACAATAGTAAAAGCTTGATAAACCATATCCAATAACCAAATTCACTTTATAACTAGATCCAAGGACAATAATATATATTTTAGAGTTAAAGAACTGGATAGTAAGATAAATAATGAGTGCTAAAAGTGTAAGCGACATGGAGCACTTTATAATTGGCCTCCATGTGGGTTGGCCATACAAGTATAATTCCAAATTAACTAAGCCTACGCACTAGCACATGCAACAAACCTTTATGTTTGTTGTGTTGCCCCCTTCAAGTAGCTTTGTCCTCAATGCAGTGTTTGGTGGGGTTGTTGTGGAAGAGTGATCGTGCATCCATGCAAGATGTCTTACATTGTCAAATTTATCCATTGTATTTAAGGTCTCCATAAAGTTCCTTAGTTTTGTTTTGTATTTTTTCTAGGTTCTAGTTTAGGACATGCACAGTCGTTTGGCAGTGTTCTCGGTGGTTTCTTATGTTGTATACTTCTCTGTGGGTTTGTGTATGGTCTTTCATCTTAGGGCATTGGATTTTGACAAGTCCAAAAGGATTGGCTCCTTCAAACTAGTGATCTTGGAATTTTCACTCCATTTTTTTTCGTGAAGTTTTAGGGTCTAAAATTTCCAGGTTATGGCAAGGACATAAGGAAGCAACATGTCAAAATTTCAGCTTATGGGTCACTATAATTTCGAAGATACAGTCTATGTAAGTTAGGGTTTTTCATTAGCCCAAACACTAGCCTTAACAAGTGTTCTGTGTTAAATTGTTATATATGAAGTTGGAAAGATCAAAATTGAGTGCCAATAGTTGCATTGGAAAGAAGAAAAATAGTATTTATGGTACAAATTTCATATTCAGACCCAATATATTGGATTCGTGGTAAACCATACATGTTCATTCATCTAAGAAGGACAAAATCAACAGGTTTTGGGAATATTACCCTAATTTTTTCTTGGCACATCAGAATTCAGTAAAACCTGTGGCATTATAGAGTAGACATATTAGGTTACTTCATAACAAAACTTTAGACTTAGTGGTGCAAACATTTTAGAGTTACCGAAGATTCAAGATCAGCTTGTAGGACCATCTTCATGTCAGAGTTTTGCAAGGAGTTGCATTTATTTCTAAATTTCAACCTCAACCCTAACTCGAAAAGTAAATTATTTTCCGATGATTGTAAAGCTATTTCTGGGGTTAACAAGCACCTAAATTTATAATTTATTTTAAGAGATGTGTTGTGGTGTCTTTAAATAACACAGAGATTTGTCGTTCAATGGGTAAATCTATAATTGGGGAAGCATACATGCAGAAAACACAAGTGGTACTTGTTAAAATTTGTACCAAGGCAAGTGTTTTCCACTTCTTTTGATGCCTAGGAGTGAGAAAACATTAAATGTGATCCCTAGTTACTTTATTAAAGTGAGAAGCACTTTATAAGATATAAAGTCACTTTATAAAGTTTGTTCATGGTTATATTTTTTAATTGACTTTATGAGAAATAAAAGAGGGTGAATATTTAAAAAGGCCTCTCTATGTATTTAAATGAAAAGTGAATGTATTTCATTTAATGAGTTATTTATGAGCATTCAATGAGAGCCCTAGATCTAATCTTGACCATTAGATTTAAAGAAGTAGTTGTCATGAATAAAAGAGAAGAAATTAGGGATTGAGGTATCATTGTTCACTTTCACAAAAAATATTTTTGGAGAGGAAGAGGAGAAGAACGAGAGAGGAGAAAAGAGAGAAGAAACCCTTGCACATATTTCAAGGCTAAGTAAGAGCACGAACTCCAAGGAGAAGGGAACGATTTTCTAGGCAATTTGTACAACATTAATTGCAGACTGTACAACAGCAGATAGGGCACATATTTCGAGATAGAAATCAGGCACAGAATTCGAGGAGGCTGCTACAGGAACAAAATTCGAGGAGGCTGTTACAGGCACATAATTCGAGGAGGCTTCTATAGACACAAAAATCGAGGAGGTCGTACAACAATAAATACATGCAGTACTACTCTAATTTATGGGCACATTTTTCAGAGCAGAGAAGGCACATAAATCGAGCTTAATCCATACTTTTGTCAGGCACAATTTTTAAGGTTGTACTTCTATATTAAATGTTGGCACGTGTGAGTTCATACTGTTGTCAGAAGGGTACATAATTAATGTTGGGTTTAGCACACTTTTCGAGATGAAAACTTGAGATAAGTACTGTTGTTTTGAATTTGTAATTTGTCTCTGAAAATAAAAAATCTCTCTTATCAGGTTTTCCCTTTAGGTTTTATCTTGGACCAAGTTTGGTCTAAATTTTCAGAGTCTAATTTTCATGATGTGACTGGTTTAATTTTTTGAGTTTAAAGTTGTAAAAATTTCCATGTGTTTCAAGTTTGCTATCTATGAATGAGAAGCTAATTTGTAGCAGTCGGGTTTGGGCATTAAACTCTATGTGAAAGACAAAACTTGAAACTGAGTTGTGGAGCCTGATCTCCAGATTCAGAGATATTATTATTTAGTTGTGTCCATACCCTAGTTTGGTTATGATCCTGGCATGACCCTAGGGGGGTCTGGGGGCTAGCGCCCTTGAGAAAGGGGGTTTGGGGATAACGCCCCTGAGAAAATGAGGGTTCGAGGGCGTAGCCCCCGAGGAAATTTTTTGGGGCTGTTTTCGCCACCAGCTTTCAGGCCCATGGTTTTGGGTAACCCGTGGTATTTTCCCATTGTGTTTCTCTTATAGAAAAAAGACATTGTAATACGGCTAGGGTTGATGTATTAGGTTTTATACATTGTAAAGATCTCTGAGATCGGAAGAGAGACTGTGAGACAATGAAGAGAAAGTGTAGCGGTTGTGTTGTAGGTTGTATCCCTTCACTTTGCTAGACGGAATAATAATAAGAATTGGAAACTTCAGTGTGGACGTAGCCCAAGTTGGGTGAACCACGATATATCTGTGTCTCTCTTGTAATGTGTATGTGTGATTATATTTGCATTTTTGTTTATTGTTATTGCTCTGCGATCCTGTTTTTCTAACAATTGGTATCAGAGCCAAAGGTCTATTTGGCAGATAAACCTGCAGGAAGCTAGGGTTTCTGGTTTGAGTGGGAGCAATGGCAGAAGAAGGAAAGTTTAAGGTCGAGAAGTTTAATGGCCAAAACTTCCAGTTATGGAAGATGCAAATGGAGGACTATCTGTACCAGAAGGATCTATTCCTACCGTTGGGAGGAAGAGAAAAGCAGTCGGCGGCTATGAAGGACGAAGAATGGGAGGTTGTTGACAGAAAGGCTCTAGGAACAATATGGCTAAGCCTGGCTTCGTCGGTGGCTTTCAATATCTCAAAAGAAACGACAACGGAGGGTTTGATGAGTGCATTGGGTAAGCTGTATGAAAAACCATCGACCTCCAACAAGGTATTTCTAATGAAGCGTTTATTTAATATGAAGATGTCTGAAGGTGGATCTGTTACTGATCATTTAAATGAGTTTAATATGGTTACAAATCAACTAAGTTCTGTAAGTGTGAACTTTGATGATGAGGTTAGGGCTCTTCTAATTTTGTGTTCATTGCCAGAAAGTTGGAATAGCTTGGTCATGGTTGTAAGTAACTTTGTCTTTGGTTCAAACACCTTGAAATTTGATGATGTTATTGGTGTTATTCTTAGTGAGGAAATGCGAAGAAAAAGCACAGGTGAGACATCAGGTAATGCGTTGACCATGGAGAGCAAGGGAAGACAAAAGGAGAGAGGAAAGAGCCAAGGTAATCGTGGCAAGTCTAAAGTGGGCAGATCCAAGTCCAGACTGGGAAAGATAGAGTTCTAGAACTGTGGAAAGAAAGGATATCTGAAGAAAGACTGTAGATCTCTAAAGAAGAAAGGAGATGCACAGAAGGAAACTACCTAGGAAGCAAATGTAGTAGGTGATGTGTTACAAGATGTTTTGATTCTTGCATTAGATAATACTAGTGATTATTGGGTAGTAGATTCAAGGGCTTCATGTCATGCTACACCCAATAGGAAATACTTTCATGATTTTGTTCCAGGCGATTTTGGTCATGTTTTATTGGGTGATGATGAGCCATGTAAAATTGTTGGAATGGGTAAGGTATGGATAAAAGTTAAGAATAGAACTGATTGGCTGTTAAAAGATGTTAGGCATATTCCTGCTATGAAAAGAAATCTGATCTCAACAGGGCAGTTGGGAGATGGAGGTTGTCTATCTACATTTAGAGAAAAGTGGTGAAAGATCACTAAAGGATTAATGGTGATAGAAAAAAGAGATAGGGTAGGTACGTTGTATTTATGTCCTCATAATACTAACCATTCTATCTCTTTAGCTTCCATAGGAACAAATACAGCATTGTGGCATCATAGGCTTGGCCACATGAGTGAGAAGGGGATGCAGATTCTCCACTCAAGGAAGTTGCTACCAGATTTGAAGTAGGTAAGTTTGGAATTCTGTGAGAACTGTGTTTATGGAAAACATAAGAGAGTCATATTTCTCAGGGTTGGGAAACAGAAGAAGAATGAAAAGTTAGAGCTAGTGCATACAGATGTATGGGGACCGGCTCAGATACAATCTCTTGGTGGCTCTCATTATTATATTACATTTATTGATGATGCAACTAGGAAAACTTGGGTTAATGGCATTAGACAGAAATATGATTTGTTTGCTACTTTTAAGAAGTGGAAAGCTTTGGTTGAGAATGAGACAGGAAAAAGGTTGAAGCGTCTGAGATATGATAATGGAGGTGAGTACTTTGGTAAGGAGTTTGATAGTTACTATTCATACCATGGGATTCGTAGAGAGAAGACGGTCCCAGGAACACCACAAGAAAATGGTGTGTCAGAAAGGATGAACAGAACGATCATGGAGTGTGGAAGGTGTATGGGATTGCATGTAGGGTTGCCCTTACAATTTTGGGCGAATGTTGTAAATACTATTGTTTATTTAATAAACATAGGACCTTCAAGTGCTTTGGATGGTGGTATTCCAGAGGAGGCATGGACAGATAAAAAGGTAAAATACTCATTTCTGAGAACGTTTGGTTGTGAAGCATTTCTCCATATTGATAAAGAAAATAGAACAAAGCTTGAAGCTAAATCCAAGAAATGTACCTTTATTGGATATGGGGTTGATGATTTTGGTTATCGTTTATGGAATTATGAAAATCACAAAATCATTAGAAGTAGAGATGTCATATTCAATGAAAAGGTCATGTATAAAGATCAGTTGCAGGGAAAGAAACAGGAAAAGGAAAACACAGAGTACACAGTACTTGCTGAAATTATAGAAAATGAAGTTCCAAAGGTGCCAGAAAATCAAGAACAACAGCAAGTGCCTGAAACTCCTGCAACTACAAGAAGATCTACCAGGTTAAGTAGACTCCCTAAACAATACTCTCCTTCAATGTATTATTTGTTGATGACTGATGCTGGTTCTCCAACGCAGCAACTGCAAAAACAATTGGCTGCCATTGACCTACAGCTTTCAAAAACTTCGCCATTTCAGTATATTCTGAGGAGAGACCTTAAAGAAGAGAAAAAGAAGTTACTTGCTTTACTGGACAAAGGAAAAAATAAAGCTGAAGAAAATATGCCTATGAAATACAACCCAACAAAATTATACCAATGCTATCCAGTAGAGCATAGGGATAGACAAGAGTTCCGGAAAGATAAAGAGAAGTTGCTAAGATTGCAAATCAAAGAAAAACAACAGAATCTGAAGAAATTGGTTAATGAGATTGAGGATCTCAAGAACATGGTTAAAGTTATGGTTTCATAAAGAGACCAATCTTCAGATGAGGAAATGAGTCGGCAATATGAAGATGTTGTCAAAAGCCCAGATCACAAAGAGCCTACTTCCTTTGACATTTCCCCAGATCCTTTCTTAGGAGCATTCACTGGTCCTAAGCTGTTTATAGAGATTTTGTTTTGTTCGCATGAGTTTAAACCCTATACCATGTTAGATTAGGGTTGTCAGTTAAACCTAGCAAAGGGTGGCGCAATTCCATCTTTTTACTAGGAAAAGTCTGATCATTTTGGTAAAGCCATAGAGGGAACCCCTGTACAGTTATTGGGTAAAGCTGCTGATTTCCCTATCTAGATTAATTCCTGTTTGAATTCGTTATCTTTGTATAGACTTGATAATATAAAAGAAGATTGCATTTTAGGTTCAGAATTTTTATCCAGAGTTGGTCCTTTTTCAATTGATACTCAGAAGTTGCTTTTTTCTTGTACATTATTTGGTAAACTTGTTACTTGTCCTCTTTCCTTAGAAGCAAAGCCCAAGTGTCCCAGTCCTGCAAATAAGCCTGAGTCAAAACCAAATGTTGCAGAACTGTTCAAAATGGAAAGATGTATAGCTTACGCAAAAATGCATAAAGAGAAAACCCTAGCTGATATATCTGCAAAGCTTGAAAAAGATTGTTGTTCAGAGAGTCCAAATGCTTTCTGGACAAGAGAGAAATACATTGTTTCTCTACCCTTTGATCCTCTTTAGAAGCACAAAGCAATGAAAGCCTATGCACGGCTTATGTCTCCTTTAGAATGAGAATTCTGTGCTTCCGAAATTAAAGAGCTCCTCTCTAAAGGTTTAATTGAGCATTCCAAAAGTCCGTGGGCTTGCTGAGCCTTCGTGGTCAATAAGCGTTCAGAGCAAAAGAGAGGAAAGCCAAGGTTGGTGGTAAAATATAAACCACTAAATGTTGTACTACAAAAGGTTAGGTATCCTTTTCCTGACAAAGCTAGCTTGTTACAGAAGATAGCTGGTTGCACAATCTTTAGTAAGTTTGAACTGAAATCTGGTTTCTATCAGATTGGTATTGAGGCTAAAGATCGATACAAGACAACATTCGTAGTTCCACATGGCCAGTACCAGTGGAAAGTTCTAACCTTTGGCATTAATAATGCTCCCTCAGAGTTTCAGAAGTGCATGGAGGATATCTTTCGAGATAAAAAATGGGCGCTGGTATTTATCGATGATATCTTGATTTGTTCAAGAAATTTGCAAGAACATTTGAAACACCTTTAGGAGTTTTACAATCTGGTTTTCAAGCATGGTCTTGTTCTCTCAAAGAGCAAGATGGAGATTGGAAAAACTGAGATAGAATTTCTTGGTTTTAAATGAAATAAAGGACAAGTTATTCTGCAGCAACATGTCCTTATTGCATTTTCCAAATTCCCAGACCAGATTCTAGAGAAAGTACAGCTCCAAAGATTTTTGGGTAGCTTGAATTATATAAGACCATTTTATAAAGGCCAAGCTGAAGACATCCATGTCTTGCAGCAAAGACTAAAGAAGAATCCGCCTAAGTGGTCTTCATAAATGACTTCGGCTGTGCAGAAGATTAAAGCCAAAGTCAAAGAGCTTCCTGCCTTATCACTCCCTCAAGGAACATGCTAGCTGGTTATTGAAACTGATGCTTCATCAAAAGCTTGGGGTGGTGTTCTCATTGAAATCATTAATGGAAAGGAATGTATATGTGGTTATGGATCTGGTTCTTTCAAAGATGCTGAGTTAAACTATCCATCAAGCCACAAGGAGATTCTGGCTGTTAAGAAAACAGTCAACCATTTTATTTTATTTCTTAAGCCTGTCAAGTTTGTAATTAGAACTGATTTGAAAATAATGCCCGGTATCTTTAAGAATGAGAACCTAATGGCAGAAAATAGTAGTAGAATTTTGAAATGGTTTATTTGGTTGAATAATTTTGATTTATCCATCGAATATAAACCGGGTTATCTTAACTGTGTGGCTGATATGTTAACCAGAGAACAGCTGTAGTAGAAGCAGTTACCTCAACTTAATATGTTTACCCCTGGAGCTTCAAGCTCTCAGCATCCTGATAAAGGAAAAGAGAAAGAGTCGGTGAGGCCTAATTATTCCAGGAACCAGCAAGCAGGGTTGTTTCTTGAACCCTGGGATGAGTCCCTGACTTCGGAAGAAAGGCAACTCACTTTGGAGCATGCCAACAGAAATGATGCAGAGAGGTATCTCTCTGTTACTTTGATCAAACAGATCCTTGATTCCCCGCTAAAGTTACAGAATTTGGAACGTTGGGAAAAGGATGCCTTCCGAGGTTTTGAACGTGCTCAAGATAAGCTAAGAAGTTACAAAGAAATTTGGGTGGACTACAACGAAGAAGATGAAGGTCCAGTTTGGTACATTGATATTGGTCATGGTAATCTTACATGGTCAACTTACAACTTGATCCTTCAGTTTTGTAGAGAGGAGAGGTCAATTGTTATTTGTGCCAATCCATCTAATATGATAACAAATAAGTGGTCCAGATGGATTGAGATCCTTTTGGATAGATTTTGCCCGCGCAAAGATTGGGTTCAAAGAAGGGAAAATTTCATTCTCCATTTGCATGCAGACATGCAGGTAACTGAACAGAACCATATGTAGTTCAAATTTAAGTTGCGGCATCTTGGTGGCCGTTACACTCCTTTGGGTCAGACCCTTTTTACCTCATAGAAGTTCATCAAGTGAGATCAGCATGGCAACAGGATAGATGCCAAGATTCACACAAAGCAGATTCCTTTAAATTTTCGGGTTGAATCTCTATTCCAAGGAGATTTTATTTGTGCTCCAAATCCGGTGTTGTTCGGTTCTTATGTCTAGCAGTGTTTTGATTACAACCTGTATCCGCTGTTAGATTTTGGTGATCCTGATCCCAGACTTGTTAATGATTACCTGGACTCAGATGATGACTTCCCAGTCTTTAATTGTCCGTGCGGTGGGGTTGATCTTGGCGACGGCCGAGACAGATGAATTTGCTTGCAAGGATGGGATCCACATAATTGAAAGCATGGTGGGCTTGCTATATGACTCCACGTTGTACTTTTTTCTTTTGTAAAAGTTTGTCGGCTTGTCTGTCAGTTCAGGTGCCCATATGTCAAAATACCACCAAGGGATGAGATAATGACCATGGTAGTCCCCATGTGTCACCCCGAATCTTTTCTTTTGACCGCTTGGCATCGGTCCTTGGTCACCGGGTAACCGGTTGGCACTTGTATAAATAAGAGTCCTGAGGCTCATTTCATTCATTTGAGTCTTAGCGTTCTAGTAGTTAGAGCTCTACAAGTGTCTGTTGGTTTTTGTGTCTGTAAAAAGTCAGAGAGTGGGAAATGAGCAGAGAGTGGCTTCAGCGCTCTTGAGCTCCCAGTGTGTTAGTCTAGTGAACATATGCTGATGTGCCCAGGTAGCTTTGTGGAAGTTATAGCAGCAGCTGAAATTGAAACATAAAAGGCCTTAGTACTTTGTGTTCAGGACTATAGTCTGTGTGTATTTGTTTCCTCAGTGATGAGATTCGTAGTCCGAAGCCGATGTGAGATATGAGTTTACAATATGTGTGCAAGCTGCTATTTAATGAAAGATTGAAGCCAAAATATTGAAAGATGATCTTGGTTGCGTTTGGTATCAGAGCCAGAACATTGGTTCTTCTTGTAAGTGATGTTTTAATTTGCTTAATATCAGTTATCTGTTATCTATTTCCGTGTTCTATCTATTTTAATGCAATCTGTCAAACTACTCTGGTAGGTTGTCTTTCTGGTCAGAGAGTGGGAAACGAGCAGAGAGTGGCTTCGGCGCTCTTGAGTTCCCAGTGTGTTAGTCTAGTGAACATATGCTGATGTGCCTAGGTAGCTTTGTGAAAGTTATAGCAGCAGTTGAAACTGAAACATAAAAGGCCTCAATACTTCGTGTTCAGGACTATAGTCTGTGTGTATTTGTTTCCTTAGTGATGAGCTTCGCAGTCCGAAGCCGATCTGAGATATGAGTCTGTAATATGTGTGCAAGCTGTTATTTAATGAAAGATTGAAGCGAGAATATTGAAAGAGGATTTTGGTTGCGTTTGCATTAAGAAAAGATGAACGGCGATCCGCTAAGGACACTTCAGTGTCATTCTTTGTTTGGCAATCTAATTGGGTGAGCGAAACTGCATCCATTGAAGGATCCATGACTTAGAGGTATTAATGCTCACAATGGTTTCCTGCACTATAGGATTTATTGCGCCTCACTCACGGCTATGACCTCACTCGCGGACAACTTAATCCAATCCCACACAGTCCTTCAATTAACCTCAGTTGTCATTTCCATAGCTTACCAGAGCAGTTTGACAGATTGAATTAAAACATAAGCAATGCAAGTGGAAACTAGAAAGAAGTGGGAGCAAGGCATGAATGAGGAGATGGACTCATTGGTAGGAAACCAGACTTGGGATTTGGCTCATTTGCTTGCTCGTAAAAGAGCATTGCATAACAAATGGATTTACAGGTTGAAGGAAGAAGGAGGCAAGAAGCGGTACAAGGCCAGACTTGTTGTAAAGGGGTTTGCACAGAAGAAAGGTATAGATTTTGATGAAATATTTTCTCCTGTTGTTAAGATGAATTCAATTAGGACTATCTTAAGTCTAGTGGCGGTAGAAGATTTGCATCTTGAACAGTTAGATGTAAAAACAACCTTTCTCCATGGGGATTTGGAGGAAGAGATATATATGCAGTAGCCACAAGGGTATGAGGTCAATGGTAAGGAGAACTTGGTATGCAGATTGAAAAAGAGTTTGTATGGCTTGAAGCAAGCTCCAAGGCAGTGGTATTTAAATTTTGACAGGTTTATGACAGAACAAGGTTATAGTAGATGTCATTCTGACCACTGTGTTTATTTCAAGAAGCTAGACAATGAAAGATATATTATCTTGTTATTGTATGTGGATGACATGCTTGTTGTAGGGTCTAACATGCAGGATATAAATGTACTCAAAAGGAAGCTAGCTAATTCATTTGCGATGAAGTATTTGGGTGCTGCAAAGCAAATCCTTGGTATGAGAATAACGAGAGATAGGAAAAATCACAAATTGACATTGTCTTAGAGTGAGTACATACAAAAGGTGTTGGAGAGGTTTAGAATGCAAAATGCAAAGCCAGTAAGTACACCTTTGGATAGCCATTTCAGTCTAAGTAAGGAACTGTGTCCAAAGACACAGAAAGAGACAGATTACATGTCCAAGATTCCCTATCAATCAACAGTTGGCAGCTTGATGTATGCCATGGTGTGCACAAGACCAGATATTGCACAAGCAGTGGGAGTTGTGAGCAGATATATGAACAATCCAAGTAAAGAACATTGGAAGGCAATACAGTGGATTCTCAGGTATTTGAGAGGTACTACCACTCAGTCATTATGTTTTGGAGGTTCATACATTGTTCTACCGTGATATGTTGATGCAGATATGGCAGGTGATAAGGATAGCAGGAGGAGCACCACAGGGTATGTGTTTACTGTAGGTGGAACAACAGTAAGTTGGATTTCAAAACTATAGAAGGTTGTTGCACTTTCAACAATGGAAGCAGAGTATGTTGCTGTTACAAAGGCTAATAAAGAGATGATTTGGTTGCAGAGCTTTATGGAGGAATTGGGTAAGAAGCAGAAGGATAGCAGGTTGTATAGTGACAGCCAAAGTGCCATTCATCTTGCAAAGAACTCACCGTTCCATTCCAGGACTAAACATATACAGCTCAAGTACCATTTCATACGCTCTGTTCTGGAAGATGAACTGTTGAAGCTGGAAAAGATACACACTAGCCAGAATCCTGCTGACATGTTCACAAAGGTAGTGACCAGAGAGAAACTGAGTTCCTGCTCGGTTTCAGTTGGCCTTCTAGAATGAAGGTGAAGAGGAGAAAGTTTCCAAGTCCAAGTCCAATAAGTGCAGCAGTGGTGGAGCTGTTGTGATCAGTCTCCAAGTGGGAGATTGTTGGTTGTGGAGCCTGATCTCCAAATTCAGAGATATTATTATTCAGCTGTGTCTGTACTCCAGGTTTGGTTATGATCCCGACACGACCCTAGGGGGGTCCAGGGGAGTGTCCACTCCCTCGGCTGGGGGGAGCAGGGGCCAGCACCCCCGAGAAAGGGGGTTTGGGGGAAACGCCCCTGAGAAAATGGGGGTTCAGGGGCGTAGCCCCCGAGGAAATTCTTTGGGGCTGTTTTCGCCACCAGTTTTCGGGCCCATGGTTTTGGGTAACCCATGGTATTTTTCCATTGTATTTCCCTTATAAAAGAAAGACATTGTAATACGGCTAGGGTTGATGTATTAGGTTTTATGCATTGTAAAGATCTCTGAGATCGGAAGAGAGACTGTAAGACAGTGAATAGGAAGTGCAGTGGTTGTGCTGCAGGTTGTATCCCTTCACTTTGCTTGACGGAATAATAATAAGGACTGGCAACTTCAGTGTGGACATAGCCCAAGTTGGGTGAACCACGATATATCTGTGTCTCTCTTGTAATGTGTATGTGTGATTATATTTGCATTTCTGTTTATTGTTATTGCTTTGCGATCCTATTTTTCTAACAGGTTGGGGATTAGAAAAATTTACATGGTATTAGAGCCTCTTTAAAGGGCAGAAATAAAATCAGAGATTAAATTTCAGACTTGGAAGAGAAGGGAAATCAGGTGGTTATTTTATTTATAGGTTCTTGGACTTCTTGTTATCATGTCTACTGGGTTAAGGATTGAAAATACGTTGGATGGGGCAGTTAATTTTAGTCCGTTGAAGGCTAGAATAATAATGATTCTTCAAGAGAATGAACTATGGGATATAGTTAATAATACTTAGGATAAACCGGTGACTGTGCCTACTGATGCTACATATAAGGCTTCTTTTGACAAGAAAGACATAAAAATGAAAAATATTATACTTGATGTCGTGAAAGATCATGTAATCCCACATGTGATAGGAAAAGACCATGCTTTTCAGATGTGGAGTGCTTTGACTAATTTGTACCAAATTTCAAACGAAAACAGGAAAATGGTATTGAGGGAAAAGTTGAAAGGCATTCAGATGAACAAATCATAAAACATGTCATCCTACCTTACTAGAATAACACAGTTGAGAGATGAACTTGGAGCAGACGGGGAGGTTGTACAGGGCAGTGATTTAATACTGACATCATTGAATGGTTTGAAAAAGCCATGGGCCATATTTGTGGAGTCTGTTGTAGCTTGAGAGCATATGCCTTCCTGGGATCATCTTTGGGACGACTTCATTTAGGAGGAGACCCGGAGAGGTTATTTATAGGGAAGTTGATCTCAGAGTAGGGAGTATGAGGAGAATGTTGCATTGGCATCAAAGGGAAAGAAAAAAATTCCAAGAAGGGGCCCAAGGGTGGGGCCAGGCATTAGGGTGGCGAGCAGAAGAAATACATGAGCAAAGTCAAGTGCTTTGCTTTCTAGAAGTTTTGGCACTATGTTCGATAGTGCCCAAACAAGAAGAAGAAGAAGCAGTAGACAGTAGCTATTGCATAGATTGATGAGTACAAAAATCAGTTTGAGAGAGAGTTTTCTCTCCATACTAGTCATTCAGAGAGAGCATCTGTTACTAGTATTGATATACAAGATCATAGGGAGTATTCTCTGCTAGTTGGTCATCCCTCGAGTGTATCCACTGATGCATGCACCTGGTATATTGATAGTGGGGAAACGAGCCATATGACAGGTGCACGTGATATGTTTATAGAGTTTGTTGAGATTGGCTTGGACTTGGAGGTGGTGTTGGGTGATGATACTATTGTCAAAGAAGTTGGGCGAGGGACTGTTACATTTCAGAGGGATTCCATGGATCCCATGACGCTAAGGAATGTCTTGTATGTCCTCGGGCTTAAGAAGAACTTAGTATCAGTTTCCACTATATTTGAGGATAGAGGATTTGGAGTATATATCCTGGATGGGAAAATACATATTTTTCCCAAAGGATTGAGTCCTTCTACTTCATTTGCGATTGGAGTCAAATGTGGGAAACTATACAAGTGATTATTTCAGCCTCATCATGCTTTGACAAATAGCAACAACAATATTTCTAATCTTTGTGAGATGTGGCACGTGAGGATGGATCATTTGCATCATCCTGCTTTGAGGATGCCGGGGGATATGATGATAGGATTACCAGAGTTCAACACATAGCAAAGTGGTGTGTGCATAAGGTGTTCTTTGGGAAAGTACACCGAGACTGTTTTTCCAAGCAGTGATAGCAGGTCAGCATGAGTATTAGACTTGATTCATTCTGACCTATGTGGTCCCATGTCATTTGTTTCATTGACAGGTTTTGAGTACTATGTCACTTTTATTGATGAATTCTCCAGGAAGACCTGGATCTACTTCCTGAAAACAAGAAATCAGAGGAAGTCTTGAAGAGGTTCCAAGATTTCAAAGCTCTTATGGAGAAGCAAACAAGGAGGAGGATTCAAGTGCTTAGGTCAGACAATGGAGGTGAGTATACCTCCAATGCTTTTGATGAGTTTTGTAGACAGGAGGGTATCAATAGGTAGTTGGATGTTCCATATACTCCACAACAGAATGGAGTTGCTGAAAAGAAGAACAGGGCTATAATGGGAGCATCCAGAGCGATGCTCCATGATCGGAGTCTTCCTTTATTTCTATGGGTTGAGTCATGTAGCACTGCTATTTACATTTAGAACATGAGTCTGCACCGAGCCTTGGTGTGCAAAAATACTGAGGAGATGTTCACTGGGAAGAATCCTGAGATAGGCCACTTCCACATATTTGGATGCGTGACATAATCTCATGTCCCTTTAGAGAAGAGGACAAAGTTTGAGGCCACATCAGAGAGAGGAATCTTTATTGGTTATGACAAGACTTTGAAGGCCTTTCGTCTATACCTCCCAGCACATAGGAGAGTTGTTGTGAGGATGGAGGTGATATTTGAGGAGGAGTGGGCCTTCGGAAAGTCTCGTGGGTCAGAGCAGGAGGAGCATCGGGATCCTACATCACAGGTGAGTACATCTGATATTCCAATAGTTCAGGGTGTCGGGTCATAGGTATCAGGAGTGACTGGTCCACAGGTTACAAGATCTTCAAATTCAGGGGCAAAGTCTACAGGTACTCCAAGTACAGGTTCTCGAGTCACATGTTCACAAGTTTCACTTTCACGTGATTCAGGTTCACTTGGTATAGGTTCACCAACTATAGGATCTCAGACCTCACGTGCTACTTCTTCAGGTAGATAGTTGTCAGGTGAGGATGTATAGGAGAGCAGATGGATTCAGTTTGAATCGCTATATAGATTTTGATTGGGCAGGTGGTGTGACAGATTAGAAGAGTACATCCAGATGTTGTTTCAATCTAGGCTCAATAGTAGTGTCTTGGTTCAGCCGGAAACATAAGTCAATTGCATTGAGTTCTGCAGAGGCAGAATATATGGCAGCCAGTCAGGCCAATTTTGAGGCCATATGGCTTCACAATTTATTGGTTGGGTTATTTGGTTAGGAGTTGAGACCAATAGTGATTTACTATGATAATCAAAGCTGCATCAAGATTTCATAGAATCTAGTTTTTTCACGACAAGTTAAAACATATTGATATCATGTACCTCTTCATTCGTGATTATGTCTAGAGAGGTACATTGGAACTGTAGTACATTCCTACCGAGGAGAAAGTGGCGGACATTCTGACGAAGTCTTTGGGAAGAGGCAAGTTTCATCATTTTAGAGACAAGTTGGGAGTTGTGAGAAACACTTTCTTCAGTAAGAGGTAGTGTTAAAATTTGTACCAAGGCAAGTGTTTTCCACTTCTTTTGATGCCTATGAGTGAGAAAACATTAAATTTGGTCCTTAGTCACTTTATTAAAGTGAGAATCACTTTATAAGATATAAAGTCACTTTATAAAGTTTTTTCATGTTTCTATTTTTAATTGAATTTATGAGAAATAAAAGAGGGTGAATATTTAAAAAGGTATCATTATGTATTTAAATGAAAAGTGAATGTATTTCATTTAATGAGTTATTTATGAGCATTTAATGAGAGCCTTAAATCTATTTGGTTCAAGGTCTAATCTTGACCATTAGATTTAAAGAAGTAGTTTCCATGAATAAAAGAGAAGAAACTAGGGATTGAGGTATCATTGTTCACTTTCACAAAAGAGATTTTTGGAGAGGAAGAGGAGAAGAACGAGAGAGGAGAAAAGAGAGAGAAGAAAGTCTTGCACAAATTTCAAGGCTGAGTAAGAGCACAAATTCCAAGGAGTAGGGCACGATTTTCTAGGAAATTCATACAACATTAATTTCAGACCATACAATAGCAGAGAGGGCACATATTTTGATATATAAATCAAGCACATAATTCGAGGAGGATGCTATAGGAACATAATTCAAAGCTGCTACAGGCACAATAATCTAGGAGGTCGTACAACAATAAATGCAGGCCTTACTACTCTAATTTTTGGGCACGTTTTTCAGAGAAGAGAAGGAACATAAATCGAGATTAATATGTACTGTTGTCAGGCATAGTTTTCAAGGTCATACTACTGTATTAAATGTTGGCACGTGTGAGGCCGTACAACTGTCAGAAGGGTACAGAATTAATGTTGGGTTGGCACACTTTTCAAGATGAAAAGTTGAGATAAGTATTGATGTTTTGAATTTGTAATTTGTCTCTGAAAATAAAAATCTATCTTATCAGGTTTTCCCTTCGGGGTTTTATCTTGGACCAAGTTTGGTAAAAAAATTATGAGTCTAATTTTCATGGTGTGACTGGTTTAATTTCCTGAGTTTAAAGTTGTAAAAATTTCCATGTGTTTCAAGTTAGTTTTCTATTTATGAATGAGAAGCTAATTTACAGCAGTAGGGTTTGGGCATTAAACTCTATATGAAAGACAAAACTTGAAACTGGGTTGGGGATTAGAAAATTTTACAATACTAAGTCACAACGTTGGAAACCCTTGCAACCTTTGTTGGTACCCTTTTGAGTAATACTGCATCAGACAATGTATGTATACAACATATCACTTCCACATACCCTCGGGTGTATAGGAAGTTTCCTATATACTTCGAACTAGATTTAGATGAATTGATCAATTGTCTTGTGCTATAGTACATTGAGAAAAACACTCGTGGAGATCACTCTCTAGTACCGTGTTGAGTAGTATGGCTAAAGGCATGGTTGAACCTACTTATTTCGTGCCCTGATATATTGTGTCGAGTACTACTGTTGGACCCGACACATACATGATAGAGTTATAGCACCTAAAAATCCCTTTTCCTTAGGACCTAATAGATACCACCCATGGTGGACCCCTATAAGCCACCTCACACCAAAACCCTAAACAATATGACCACCTGCTCTACTCTGACATGTTAGACCACCTGGAAGCTGAATATACAAATATTAATGGCCAGTGTTCACTTGCAACAAACCATCAATAGTTCGACTTAGACATTGGATGGGAAAAATCAATAGGCCCTATACATTTAGTGGCATACAAGCAGAAGACCATTGGAATGCATAGTGTAGTGAGCCACACCAGAAAGACACTTCTTTTTTGGGACTATATAGCAACCATAAACACCCTTCGAGTCCTCAAAGCAATAAACGACCTCTATGGATAATAACACATGGCACCATTTTCCTAAAGTGAACCTGAACAAGTTTGATGTTTCTAATCTATCAGGATGGGTCATCTAGATGGAACGTTACTCCCCCCCCCCATGGAGTTACTAATGACATAATGAAACTTAGGGTGGGGTGACTCTTGTATTTGGATCCAGAATGATGGCAATAGTGGGAATGGCATAACAATCCTTTGGATGCTACATCGTCTATTTTTTTAAAGCTATACATGAATGTTATGAGCGAGATACTCATTATTTTGGGCGACTTACTAAGTTATGTCAAACATTATTAGTCACGTACTTCATTTCATCCTTTGATAAATTATCCATTTGTACAAAGAACTTAACATATTATTTCTATAAATAATGTTTCATTAATGGCCTCAAGGAGGATATTAGAGAACAAGTCAGAATGCAACATCCTTCTACTTGGTTAGAGGTATCTTAGAGGGCTCTAGGATCAAATACGGTGGTCAATGCACAAACCAAGAAACCCTCTTTCATTTTTTGCTCGTGCTCTACATAGTTCAATTCTTTAAGCACAATCCCTTTGCCTCCCTTAAAAATACAAATGTTGTTTCCAAAGAAAATGGTGGACCAACAAAGATGCAAAATCTGCTTCTAAGTGTGATGAAAAGTATGCTCTTTTTCATAAATGTAAAGACCAAAATTTATTTCAAATTGATGTGACGGATCCTACCCATTTCGAAGACATCATTCTACAAGATACCCTTGAGTTAAAGTTTGTAGATCAAATTCCTACCATGCAAGAAGTGAAACCCAAAGTCCATCAAGAAGGACCACGAATATCCCTTCATGTTTTATCCAATATTTCAACACCTCAAACCTTGAAAATTTTGGGTTGCATCAAGCACCACAAAGTGGTAGTCTTGATTGACAACAAAAACACCCACAATTTTATCCATTGATGAGTGGTTGAAGAGAGTTATTGTTATGTCCACTTGGTTCCCAACTTTCAAAATTATTATGATAGCCAATGGCATGATGATGAAATGTGGGGGGTGTTGTGAAAATGTGAAATTGGGTGACCATCATATCAAAACACATATGTTGGCCATAGATATGGGTGGTTGTGATATAGTTTTAGGGCATAATGGTTATGAAAATTGGGGCCACTCACCATGGATTTCAAGGAATTATACTTGAGATTTAATCAGGACTCTCATACTCACACCTTCAAAGGGATCCATGCAAGTTCCCCTAAAATCATAAGTTATTATCAGATGGAAAATGATTGAAGAAAGGACACTTAGGAGTTATAACTCACTTCCATGCCATATAGGATTTGGACAACATCAACATGTCTTTGAGACATGGAAGGGTCTACTCCCATACAGAGGCAAGCATGATCATGGTATACCCTTCATTCTGGGAAGTTAACCCCCAAATGTATTCCCGTGTAGGAAGTCATTTTCTCAAAAGATTGAAATTGATAAGATATTTCAAGAGATACTATAGGAGAGAGTCATTTGTCCCAACACTAGCCCCTATTCATTCCTAGGGATCATGGTTTTAAAGAAAGAAGGCACTTGGCGTACATGTCCTGATTTTCATGTTGTCAATAAATTGACCATCAAGATAAATCCATCCTGACTTGCAAATGGTTTTGGTTTACTCCCATCTATAGATGAGCATGATCATGGTATACCCTTGATTCCTAGCAGTTAACCCCCAAATGTATGCATGCATATAGGCACCCATTTTCCCAAAAGAATGAAATTGAAAATATCATTCTTGAGCTACTATAGGTGAGAGTCATTTGTCCCAACACTAACGTATTCATCTCTGGGGATCATGGTTTTAAAGAAAGAAGGCACTTGGTGTATGTTTCTTGATTTTCATGTTGTTAATAATTTGACCATCAAAGCTAAATTCCCCATCTCAACCATTTATAATCTTCTGGATGGGCTCCATGGTGCCAAATTTTTCACCAAACTCGAATTTTATTCGGGATACCACCAGATCGAGATGAAAGAGGTCAATATTCCAATGACAAATTTTCTCACACATGAACGCCATTATGACTTTTGGTAATGTCCTTTAGACTTTGTAATACCCCCTCTACCTTCAAAGCCTCAAGAATAATTTTTTTCAGCCATATCTTCATAATTTTGTGTTGGTTTGCTTTGATGAGATCTTAATTTACATTAAAACTTGGGATTCCCAAGTACAACATGTTGATAAATCCTTACAACTCCTTCAAAGCCATCAATTGTTCATTAAATGCTCCAAATGTGATTTTGGGGCCTCAAAGGTCAAATAATTAGGCCACATTTTGGACAAGATGGGTTGAGAGTGGACCCCACAAATATTGTGGCAATGCAAGAATGTCCACACCCTAAACCCTAATGAGATTACCTGGGTTTTAGGCCTTAGTGGATACTATAGGAAGTTTTTGAAAAAATATGGTAAAATTGCAACACCTTTGAGTACCCTTCTCAAGAAAAATGTCTTTGCATGGAACAAGGAAATAAAACAAGCATTTTTAGTTTTAAAGCAATCCATTTGCATCGCCCTTGCCTTAGTTGTGCGTAATTTTACTAAGACTTTTGTATTGGAATGTGATGCTTATGGAAAAGGTTTAGGTGTAGTTGTAATGCAAGATGGATTACCCTTAGCAGTCACTAGTAAACGACTGTGTGGTAGGAATTTGGGAAAGTCTACCTCATGAGAAATAAATGATGGCCATCCCACGTGTAGTTGACACATGGTGATCATATTATATCTCATAGGGCGACACTTTAAGATCAAGATGAATAACCAAAACTTGAAGTATTTTTTGGAACAAAGGTTGTCATCCCCAAAGTAGCATAAATGGGTTACCGAGATGCTTGGATATGATTATGAGATCATCTACAAAAGGTCAAAGATAATGTTGTGGCATATTCATTGCCTAGGAAACATGAGGAAGAGGGATCCATCTTTTCCTTATCCTCTCTGGTACCTGGATGGTTAAAAGAAGCACAACAAGAATGGCTAACCAATGCTACTACATATCATCTCATCAAATCAACTTCAAGAGGATCCCAACCTCCCCAAGGTTATACTTGGCACTGAGATACATTGTAGTATAAAGGTCGCCATTTTCTAGTACCTAAATCCTCTTTAAAACGAAGGATATTGATAGAGTTTCATACATCTCCCCTCATAAGTCATTCAGGATTTAAGAAAACTTATGCATGTGCCAGGTGCTTCTTTCAGGAAAGAATGAAAAAAGATATCCTTACTGTTGTAGTAGAATATGACACTTGCTAAAGGAACAAGGGCGAGCCAATGAATACTCCTTGAGCATTGCAACCTTTTCCAATACCAACCATTATTTGGACAAAAATTTCCATGGATTTTATTGTTGGTCTCCCAAAAGCAGGTAACAAATTAGTCATCATGGTGGTAATTGATCAAATTTCCAAATATGCTTACTTTTTTGCTCTCCAACATCTGTTTACCCCTACAATAGTTGCCCAAATTTTCCTAGACCATATTTTTAAACTCTATGGCATGCCTACCTCCATTGTGTTAGATTGTGATCCCACATTCACCAACAATTTGTGGCAAGAACTATTTAAATTACATGGCACTCAATTGAAAATGAGTACATCTTATCATCCCTAAACATATGGCTAGACAAAAGCAATCAACAAGTGTCTTAAAACCTATTTTTGATGTTTTGTGTTTGAAAAGTAGCACCGGTGGACATAGTGGTTACCCTTGACAAAATGATGGTATAATACCACTTATCACGAGGCTACAAAAATGACACCATATGAAGTGGTCTATAGCCAATACTCATCCTCAAATGGTTTCTTATATACTTGGTGCCTCCAAAGTACAAACATTATATAGTTTTCTTCATAATCATAATGTTACTCTTTGCACACACAAGGAAAATTTGGCAATGGCTCAGAATATCACACGAAGCAACAAGTGGAACAACATTGCTTAGTGTTCATTTGTAAAAGTCGACTAGGTGTTACTTTGCCTCCAACATTATAAATATACCTCTCTCAAAGTTAAAGGCTATCAAAATCTTCACACAAAAGTTTTATGGTCCATTTCATATTGTTCAACGTATGGGTTAGGTGGCCTACAAATTAGCGCTCCCAACATGTTGATGCTCAAAACAACACGGTTTGAGCAACAACATCGAAAGCACCCTAAGAGGGCTACTCAAGGGGATGAAGGGGTATGGGATCTCGGGTTGCATTTAGATCCCTCAAATAGATATGATTCATAAGATTAATCAATGGCATTAAATGCATTGATGAATTAAGATGTGATAAGATATGCGTGATTTACTACACAAATAATTTGAAAATAAAAGTGTTAGTTCATTAATAAAACTAAATTAAGCCTATCTAATCGTGCATGCATTTATTATGAAGCCGTAATTAATTAACTAACTAAATGATGAAAGAAATAAATGCAAAATATTTACAAAATGCATTATGACATTAATTTTCTGAAAAATTAAGCCTTAGTCATTAGTACAATAATGCAAAAATAATTATAATTTCTCTAACATCTAAATGGATTAAAATAGCTGCTATGAATGTGCAAAAATAATCTGCAATTTGACCCAATTCATAATTTTAAAATACAGGCAAAATCATAGTTCCGTTAATGAAGTAATTCTACTTTTTGAAGGGGAAACTTTATGCTTTAGATGTTTACTGAAAATGAACTTAGTAATTTTGACTGATTGCATAGAATGAAATGTTATTAAAAATTGTGCGTAGCAACTACTTCTGTTCGAAGTATAGTGCATTAGAAAGGCTTATAACGACTAAAGATTGAAAATAAGATTTAATTCAAGAAACTGAAATAATATGTATAGGTTAGTAAATAGAAAAAAATTGAAAATATTTATTGTCCACTTTATTTACGTATAATACAGTGTCTGAAATGCAAAAAGTATAAAAATGACAACAAAGCTAAATGAAAAGAATGGAGGAAAGATGCATATATGCCCAAATAATTTTTTTATTAATGGAGTGAAATTCGACAATCATCTAGTACAAGAGGCTGCATTTAGTTCAACCCATGAGAACATGAGGTTTATGAGACCCTACACAACTCTCAACATTCCAGGTTCACCTGGGTGAAATCGAGACAACAGAGTACTCCCTGCTCATATTGTGTTGACGTTAACCTTCACACATGAAGATATCAGTCATAAAAATATAAACAAGAAAGTATAATGTGTGCATAAAAGGATAACGTACCTCCGGAAAAAGGACACTTTTCCTGCACCCTAATGGATGGATCTGAAATGTAGTCTTACTTGCAATCACTGCTTGTTAGGCTCATGGACAACTGGGTGTGGAAAGGATTGAAACAACAATAGAACCTATCAATACCCAATTCTTACCTCCAGTGTAAGATGATTGTTTCAGTAGATTTGTTTCACTTTTAAAGGCATACGTGAGGGTATGCAAAGTATTTCCTTGGCCATGGGGAGCTGAAAATTTCTTGCATCTTTTGGTGTTTTTCCTTCTTATTACGTCTGTAAGAGGGAAGGTAGACTGCATGTAACTGAGTCCCACCTTCCTACAGAGTAGTGAGACGTTCTTCTTCTTCACTTCTAGTTTAGTTTATTTGTTACAACAATTCCTCCTTATCGTTGGCCCCATAATCCAAAGGGGATATTTACAAGTTTTGAACAATACTGGGACATAAAACTGTATTGAAATATAAAGCCACATGCAGCTTGTTTTATTACACGTGCATCAATCCCAACAGAACTTACAAGTTGAAAATTTGTCTTTTAAACATTGTATTTAATTGTTGCTAATTTTTTAGGTGTCTCCTTCATTTCCAAGGGCCGTGATTTTGGGATTGTAGCAATTTTAAAGAAAAATATTCACTAGCTACATAAGATAGCAAACTTCCCATTGTCAATTGAAGAGCATCTTCAGCAAAAGAATTTAGGTAGTGTACTGTTCGATCATGGAGACTCGATGTTGGAGAAGGAAATAGATCTCCAACACTTGACTCAACCACATTATGATGACGCACATGATGCAACTTGGAAATTCTACCAAAGGGGTCAAACTAAAGCGAATATGGAGAAACAAGATGTGGACGTAACAAGCACATCACCCTGGACATGACGGTGTAGATGGGATGGAAAGGAAACAAAGTTCAATAGGTTCTCCTTTGGCATCATGTTTCAAAACTTCAGAATCATGTTGATGTTAAACATCGACATCTAGCCAAAAAAAACAAAAGAAACACAACAACATCTGATGAACTCGACGAGGCTGACCAACAGGAAAAAAATGTAACCATGAAGTAGGTACACACACTCATTTTCATCCTTGAAAAGGAAAGAGAGTGAAATGAGTGAGGCTAGCATTCCACAATGGGAGAAGTAGAGGCACGAAAGAAGTGCCAGGGAAACCAAAAAAGTGGGAAAATAACAGTATGACATACCCCCAGGATGATCACTAGGAACCACCCAATAGCTTCACTCTCTCCATGTCACATTTTTTCTTGTATACAAAAACTGATCGTCATCATGGTAGAGTTTAACAACAAAACAATCCAGTGAAAGAGCATATTGGCGTATTGTAGTAAATGACATCATATTCCATAAGAACTTCTTTGGGAAACTATGAAATGCAAATAACATAAATGAAACTAAGCAATTTAAACTACTAAATTGCAAAAAGAAAGACTCCTAAACAATATGACGAAAAATACAAATGCATTGCACGAAATTAAAATGACCTAGGACTAAATGCAATATATTCCTACTCCTACGAAAGGGGAAAAATAGATCACACAGGATTCCATTTGTTATATATGAATGCATCTAAAATGCTACGACAATCATTTCTTAAATCATGAAGCTTGATTGAAAATTTTCATTCAATTCTTGAAATAAAAATAGATATGATAGTGAAAATTTGCAAAGAAATGTTAATCCTAATTGAAACAAATAAAAGAGAATGCAAACTAGATGAGTTAGAATTAATGAGATCTGGAAATTTATAAACCCATGAATCCCAAATGTAACATCTAAACAAAAGATCGAGAATTCCCCTATCTATGTCGTTGACCATGTCATATTGATTTAGAATAAACCATTTAAGATCATCGACATTAGTTGAGTTATCATTAATTACAACCTCATTGATCTTTTTGTCATTATCATCAACCATGAAGGCAAATTGTTTATAATTGCATTTAATTTACTCTTTAGAATTAACAATGATAAAATATGCATTGATTTCTTCATGATCATGTTGATCGATGATAAATTCAGAACATATGTCATAAACCAATTGCAAGTTAACTTGAGGAAAGACTTCAATTTCAAGAATGATATGCTCATTTGCATGGGGAAGCTGCACAAATTCAAATTCCTTGTTAGGTGAACAAGCATCATGAATTAAGTTATCAGAATAATCATCCTACATCAAATGAGGACTTCCCTAAAAAATATGAGACTTGGAATCAAGGGCAGGCCCATGAAAAAAAAGGTCTCACCCAACACCGAAAGGGATTGAGCATCTTGGTCATGAACTAGTGGAACAATGAGAGGATCATAAAAAATATCAATCACAATATGATTCGAGTTTAAAAATTTAGGATTATGGATCACCTCCTTGCAAGAATCGATTTCCCCTTTTAGATGATCAATATTTTTTGAGACATCACATTGCAAATTATAGACCTCATCTTTAATTAAGAATTCATTGTGCGGATTGCGAGAACATGGGGTTTTAATACAAGGTGGGATTATATCCTCCTGATGAATAGAAATATGAGGATCATACTTGAATTTAGAAGAAGAGATGTCATCATTGAAAGTGAAAACCTCATGAGAATCTTGTGTGATTGTCTCAGGACAGGTTATGGATGGGAAAGGGAAAGTGAGAGTGTTATTCATGCTCCAATATTTCTCAGGATCTCTAAGATCATGAGGAATAGAAGGTGTAACAATTTCATGATTAAAATTCGCCTTATTGATTGAAAGATTGGGATCAACTAAAACTTTTGGTATAAACTGAGATTGAGACCTGGTTGCGGTGGCATAGGCTTTGTTGGTAAGTTCCCTGGCTATAGAAGGCATACTCTTCTTTACTATTTCTTGGTATGGCAAGTAGGGTCTACAAGTAGAAGGGTTATGGCCCTTGTCACAAATATTGCACCAATGACATGAGAAAGGCTTGAAAAATTGCATTGTCTCTGGTGGATTTAGAAGATGGGGAGGCTGAGAAAGAGGTGGCTACTTGACTTCTTCATAATCCTATTTTCAAATGAAATCATCCGATTTTGCATTTATTGCATCATTTGGAGCATGGACATATTGGTCTTAGAGGTGAATTGGTTCACTGGAAATCCTGTCCTTTTGTTATGTTCTTCAATTTTGAGGCATGCTTGTAAAGTGGAACCAAGGAAACTTACATTCCTCCCTTCTAATCAATGTCGGTAAGGAGGAGGAACACAGTGATAATACTAGAGAAGGGAATCTTATTGGGGAGGTTGGATAAATTCGTGAATATGGTCATCTAGCTTCGTAAACATGAGGCTAAATGATTTGATAGATTCTTTCTCTTCAAAGGATATACATTTAAAAATCCTTAGATACTCAGTCGATTTTTTGACATTCCCAAATGTGGTTAGGGCTAGATTCAAAGGTGAAGGTATGCACCAAGGTGTAGGATTGGCCTTGAATTCAAATTGAAAATGACTGCTTTATTTATCACTTTTTGAGGATTAATGGGGTTAATGATGGGATTATGCTGACTATACATACCCCCTAATATCGAGGAACCAAAAAATCCATGACGAAAGGAGGAGATGAAAAACAATCAAAGAATTACATAACATATTGATGACTAACCAAGAACATATTGATGACTAACCAAGCTTCACAAATTGGTCGTGATTGGATAATAATGAGAAAAATATTTTGTAGGATTAAAGGGATTGGATTAAGAAGAATTACAAGATTGAAAGGAATAT
This sequence comes from Larix kaempferi, assembly GCA_027924585.1. NCBI lineage: Eukaryota > Viridiplantae > Streptophyta > Pinopsida > Pinales > Pinaceae > Larix > Larix kaempferi. The sequence goes on along the minus strand of BSBM01000924.1, from coordinate 16,338,081 downwards.
GTTCCCCACTGGAGTCGCCATTTATGTTGATGCTCAAAATGACATGGTTCAGGGAACAACATCAAAAGAACCCTAAGAGGTATATTAAAGGGGATGAAGGGGTATGGAAGCTCGGGTTGCATTTAAAGCCCTCAAAAAGATAAGATTCATAAGGTTAATCAATGACGTTAAATGCATTAATGAATTAAGGTGTGATAAGATATGCATGATTTAATACACAAATCCTTTGAAAACAAAAGTTTTAGTTCATTAATAAAACTAAATGAATCATATCTAAGCATGCATGCATTTATTATGAAGAAGTAATTAAATTAACTAACTAAACGATGAGAGAAAATAAATGAAAAATATTTACAAAATGCATTATAAAATTAATTTCTAAAAAAGAAAGCCTTAGTTGTTGGTACAAGAATGCAATAAATGAAAAATATTTACAAAATGCATTATGAAATTAATTTTCTAAAAACGAATGCCTTAGTCGTTGGTACAAGAATGCATAAATGATTATTATTTTTCTAACATCTAAGTGGATTAAAATAGATGCTATAAATGTGCAAAAGTAATTTGCAACTTGACTCAATTCATAATTTTAAAATACAGTCCAAATCAGAGTTATGTTAATGAAGTAATTTTACTATTAAAGGGGAAACTTTATGCTTAAGACGTTTATTGAAAATGAACTTAGTAATTTTGATTGATAAATATAGTGTGTCATAAAGGCTAACGACTAAAGATTGGAAATTATATTTAATTCATGAAACTGAAATAGTATGTACATGTTAGTAAATAGAAATATATATATATATATATATATTTCACTTTATTTACATATAGTATAGTGTTTGAAATGCAAAAAGTATAAAAATGACAGCAATGAAAAGAATGGACTAAAGACACAAGTATGCTTAAATATGGTTTTTTATTAATGGAGTGAAATTTGATAATCATTGATCTAGGTGGATATTGGTGGCCACTGCCTATTCCACTTGGGTACCCAACATAGTTCTTTTAGTTTCCTTAATTGTAGCACAATTTACTATTTTTAGCAGTTTTCGGTTCCTAAATTTTTGGAGTCGTTTTGAGGCTCTAAACGACGTTTTTTTGGGAAAACTTCCATCGACAAGTATAGAATATTTACAATTTTTAGTGTAGTCCTCGGATAGATCTTTCCAGTGAGGTATCATGTGCGTAAAACGGAGATCGTATGCCAAAGTTACGACGCAAAGAAATTGATGTACCAATTTACCCCAACGGGGCCCATAGTTTGGCATTTTCATCTCCTAGGGTTAGGTTTTTGGATGATTAGGGTTTTCCTTTGTTTCTCAATAATAGATAGGCTTTGAGCCCCATTGTAACACAGAGTTCAGAGGCCGGTGGCCACACATCTCTTCTCATAGATAAGCTACCAGCGCCCCAGCTAGTTTATTTCCATTCTGTTTGTACGCATATTTCCATTATGTGATATTAATGAAATGAAGTCTTATTTCTGCTGCATCTCTGCGCTTATGTGTATTTCTGTAATTCCTTGCATTCCTTCATAAGTCCAGATCAGTGGTATAAAAGCAAGTCTGCTCTTTCTCGATCCTTCTTTGCATGTCACCAACGAGGTCGAGGTATAAGGAGTTAGGGCTCGACCTGGTTGAACCATTGCAAGATCAGCCTCGCAAACCCCGACGGCCACCCATGGCGGACGAAAAGAAAGACGAGGGGGTGGGAGATCCTATCAAAATATTGCTCTAGGAGGCCCTCGAGAAACAAAGGAACGCGATGATGGATAACTTTGCCTAGATCCTTCAACGACTTCCCACCAGCAGCCACTCTGGAGGCGCAACCCCTTTTAAGGTACAAGTAAACTTTGATATTCCCATATTTGAAGGCCAAATAGATGTAGACGTCGTAGATAGATGGTTGAATCTATTAGAAGGGCATTTCTCGGTGCATGACTTTTCCAATCGAGAAAGAATCACTTTTGCACTCCTCAAAGCCGCCCCCCATGTCAAGGACTAGTGGGAAACCTACTGTGAGCAGAAGGACGAGAGGGCATCCTCTCTGTTTTCGGCCGCACCCACTTGGAATTCTTTTCGATATGCCATCAAGGAACAATATTATCCCATGGGAAGCTATGAGGACAAGTACATACAATGGACTACACTGAGGCAACAAAGGGATCAAGATGTGCGTGAGATGACAAATCTGTTCCATGCCCCGTGCACAAAACTGGGTATCAAAGATTCGAAGAAACATTTGGTGCTGAAGTACCGTAGTTGTCTGCACAGATACATTTAGGAGGAAATGGAGTTCCTTGAAATCTCCTCGATTGGCGCAGCATATCGATTTGCTGCCAAGATTGAGCAAAAGTTTAAACAGAAGAAGAGAGACTTTGGATCTGCGAATCAGAACCAAGGGAAAGGTTCCCCCAAACCGCAGAACAAAGGACAAAGCCAAGGCGGGGTGGCCCAAGATAAATCGCCAAAACCACAAGTAAAGAACAAAACTGCGAAGCCAAAGAAGAACATGAGAAAGTGGTGTGAGTTTCATAAGAGCTCCACACACAACACAAGTGAGTGTCAAGCCAAGCAGTCACTAGTGGCCAAGTTGAAGGCTTCTGAATCGAATGCATGCTCCGACTCCAAACCAGAACCCGAAAAGGGTAATGACAGGGGGAATTAGATTATCGATGTAGAGCCCAATGCCACTGTTTCCACCACAAAGGTCCAGAAGGAGGAACCGGAAGATCCAGAGGAGGGGGAGTGCCTATTCCATTCCCAAATGTGGGTAAAGGGTTCCCCACTGTATTTCATTGTTGATAGTGAGAGCCAACATAACCTCATTTCACCAGAGGTCGTGAAGCGGTTGGTCTTACCGACCACAACACACCCACAACCATACACCATTGGGTGGCTTCACCAAGGATGAGATCTTCGCATCAGCCAGCAGTGCCGCCTTCCCTACAACATCAATCCCTTCACAGATGAGGTATTATGTGACATTGCTCCTCTTGATGTTTCTGATGTATTATTAGGTCAACCATACTTGTGGAAGCGACATGCTGTGTACGAGTCCCGGCCTCGCGCTATTATTCTTACTTTGGGAAATAAGTTGTATAGGATACCAGAGGTAGCGCTGCCTATCGCCATCTCTTTGGTTAGTGCAAAACAATGAAGTAAGCTCATTTCCAAAATGGGGAAATTTTTTTTCCTGGTAATCCATCCGCAGGGCAAGAATAAGACTGTGGCCATGACCTCCAGACAGAGCTCCTCCACTTAACAACAACATATGGACAAAGTCGTGGAGGATTACGGGACATATTCACCTCACCCGCAGGGGTGCCTCTGCACTGTCAGGTCAAGCAACCCATCAATCTGACCCCAGGTGCGCCACTGCCCAATGGACCAATCTATCGGCACTCTGTTATGGAGAATGACTAAATCAAGAGGCAAATTTAGGAGCTGTTGCAGAAAGGGCACATCCGACCAAGTTCGTCTCCCTGTGGGAGCCCGATCGTGTTGGTGCAAAAGAAGGATGGGACTTGGAGACTCTGTATTGACTATTGAGCATTGAATAAGATCACTGTCCGGAATAGGTACCCGATCCCCTGGATTGATGACCTTCTGGACCAACTCAGGGGGGGGGGGATATTTCAGTAAAATCGACTTGAAGTCCGAGTATCATCAGGTACCAATCGAACCCTTCGATGTGTGGAAGACTACCTTCAAATCCAAGGAGGGCCTTTTCGAATGGTTGGTCATGCCTTTCGGGCTGACAAATGCTCCTGCAACCTTCATGACACTGATGGGAGACCTCTTGCGTCCATTCACCAACTCATTTGTAGTAGTGTACTTGGATGACATTCTGATCTTTAGCCAAACTTGGGAGGAGCACCTCCACCACATCCGACAGGTCCTCCAAACACTAAGGAAACACAAGTTGTGTGCCAATTTGGAGAAGTGCACTTTTGGCATGACCTAGGTTCAATATCTGGGATACATTATTGATGAATGAGGGGTGCATTTGGATCCGGCCAAGATCCAAGTCATTCAAGATTGGCTAGCCCCAACCACTCTAACAGAGCTCCTCAGCTTTCTGGGTCTTGCCAATTTCTACCATAGGTTCGTATTGGGATTCTCTCATATCACTTGGCCCTTGAGCCAAGTCACCAAGGGAGGAGAAAAAGAAAAATTATTTTGGTATGAATCTCAACAGGAGGCGTGTAATGACCCTTTTTAAATTTTTTATTAAAATGACCAATTTTTCTCTTTTTCCCCAAATTCGACCTTTGACTAGTTTTGATGCCTTGGTCTCCAATTTGCCCCAAATGATCCAAAATATTCTGAGAAGGTATATGGATGATGTTAGAACATAAATATGTGTTTCATGGATGATTTTGGACCCTTAAAATACTTCTGCAAGTCCTCTTTCAATTCTGTCCAATGTAGGGAACTTTACTAGTAATTTCCCTTTGACTAGTATTGGTCTCTAGGTCTCCAATTGGCTCCAAATGCCTTCAAATATTCAAGGAAGGTGTATGAATGATATTTGTACTTGATTATGATGTTCATGGATTATTTATTACCATTAAAATACTTTTTCAAACTTGTTTAAGATTCTGGACAAAGTATGGAATTTAACTAGCAATTTGAGGTTCAAATTCCCCCAAGGTAAGTTCTGAAAATGGATCTCCAAATGCCTCCAAACCCACTCAAAATTCTAAATAGAGGTAGGGGATGTCTAAGGGACATTATTTAGGTCTCATGTGCACCATTAATTGTTTGTTAATTCTATTATAGCCTTCTCCCAAACAACATAAAAAATCACTAATTCGACCCTTGGGGAAATGGCACCAAATCTTCTCCAAATGTAAATAAACTAAAATGACTTCAAAGGCTTAAGTACTGAACATGAAACTCCTATAATACATCAATAAAATTCCATTCATCAATAAACCATCAGTAGTTTACTTATCCATTCGAATCCATCAACATTACATTGGTTCACAACAAGGTAGTGGGGAAATGGCACTGTTCTTTCATTAAAAATGAGATTTATACATTTCTACTTAGAATTTCGACCTGAAACTTTCTGGAGATGAAGAAAATATTATTTAATTCATATTACAAAATAAATGGGAACTAATAAGCTCCCCCAAAGAGTACAATATCTCACCAAAAACGCCATCCCTCAAGGAGCAAGAATATGCCATCAAACTGGAAATGGTTGAGAGAGTGAGCTGCACTAGAAGAAACCATGAGCTGCCTTGTAGATTACACCTGCAAATAAATACTCCATTAAAGCTCCAAATTAAAGTTCTGAATGGCCTTTCCAATTACCAACTTCGGTGGGAATCTTTCACCCTCGAAATTGGCTAAGGCAAGAAACTAGTCATCCACTAGCTCTCCCTCTTCACAAATGCAATTGCAAATTTCTCAAATGATCAAAAGCTGGTTTCATTCTTTGTTATTGACATTTATAAACTTCTAATGTCCTCTATGGGTCTAATTTATTCCAAGAGACTCATTTCAACTCAAGTTGGGAAGAGATTCCAAAGAATGCCACTTGTACAACAATTCCTAGTCTCCCACTTCCACCAAATCACATGTGGAAGCACATTAGCTGCCCTAAATCCCTTGAGTGCCCTCTTGGAGGCTATTTTTAGCCCTAACATGTCATATATGTCATATGTCATTTTTCAGGTCTGATTTGTGTCATAGGTGTCATAGCATCTTCATCCTTGTTGTCATAGAGCTAGGGAATCTAGCCCAAGTGTCTCACTAGCTCCAAATTGCCTCTTCCTCTTCCATGGGAGTTACTCTTCCTCTACATTTCTACCTTGTATGATTCATGCAATGAATAATATCTTTTGAACTCCCCCAAGTATGTAACCATTCACCTTGAATTCGAATTGGTGAGAGAAAGATGCCAAGTGTAGTGGAGAAATATAGCCATATGTGGGTCCCCTTCCTCCATGTGTCTTCATGATCAAATGCCACTTTGATTTTCACTTGTATATATTTATTTAGATCCTTTATTAAATATTTATGCCATTCTAATGTTCAAACATCATATATTATTCCCTTTATTCCAAATCCCAAAGCTTCCACCCCAAACCTAGGAAACTAGTAATTTTCCTCCTTGGCAATAATTTGACCCTTAGCGTCAATTTGACAAACTCTAATGAATATTTCTAATGTGCTTAGGCCATTGTGACCCAATGCCAATTTGGTACATGACAAGGCATTCGTCAAGTTGAAACATCGCCTCTGCTCTGCCCTAGTGCTCACATTACAAGACTTGCAACAACCATTTGAGATCGAGACAGATGCCTCAGACTATGCTATTGAGGTAGTTCTTACTCAACAGGGACATCTAGTGGCATATCATAGTGAGACACTCTCCGAACAGTCCGGAAGTATCCCACTTATGACAAAGAGATGTATTCCATTGTGCAAGATTTTCGACAATGGAAGCATTACATTTTGGGGAAGGAAACAGTCATCTACATAGACCACCGACCCCTGCAGTTCATGCAAACACAAGGGAAGTTGCAGAGCGGTCGCCATAAAAAATGGTCCACATATCTGAAATAGTTTCATTTGAATATCAAGTACAAGAAGGTAAGCACCAATAATGTTGTAGACTACCTCAGCCGACTACCGATCGTGGCGCTAACCACCATGCTCAACTCTTGTGGGCACGAGACTTCTGATTGGCCACTTCTCTACAAGAGCGATCCAGAATTTGGCCACACATACAAGATGCTCTTGGAGGGTAAGTAAGTTCCAAATTTTCACCTCTAGTATGGACTGTTATGTCACTTGGGACATCGTTGTGTTCCTTCAAACGAGCGCTCCAAGATGATTTGGGAAGCCCACTACAGTCGGGTCGCTGGGCATTTCGGGGTCGAGAAAACAGTGGCAGTACTGCATAAGTATTTCTATTTGCCAAACCTTCGAATGGATGTCGGGAAGTACATCAGATCCTGCATTGCCTATTCCATTTCCAAACCGACCATTAAGAAGCAAGGCCTCTACACTCCATTGCATACCCCTAGTCAACCTTGGGAATCCATCTCCATGGATTACATGTCGGACCTTCCTTCTACTAAGCATGGCAATGACTGTGTTTTCGTGGTTGTCGACAGATTCTCGAAGATGGCCATTATGGTGGCTTGCAAGAAGAATATCACAGTGGAAACCACTGCTAAACTCTTCTTTGAATGAGTGTGGGTACACTTTGGGATCCCACAATCTATCATCTCAGATCGGGACAGCAGGTTACTCAGTACATTTTGGTCCAACCTTTGGTCAATGCTGGACACCAAGCTCACCAAGTCCACAGCTTTCCATCCCCAAACTGATGGCCAAACAGAGCTCGTCAATAGTATGATCATACACATTTTGTGCATGTACAACTCTAAGCATCCAAGCACATGGGATGAGAGCCTCCCCTATGTACAACAAAGCTATAACCGAGCTCTCCACAGCTCAACCGGACACAACCCCTTTAGGTGGGCTTGGGATTCTAGCCACTATGTCTCATTGATGTAGCCATGCCATTTGCGGTCACTCGGGTCAATTCGGCTCATGTCCATTCGAAAGCTAACAAGGAAAACAACTTCATTGAGCGCATTCATCACATCTACCAACAGGTTCATGACATATTGGACAGAACCAATTCCAAATACATGCAATGACATGATCAACATCGAGTGACACACAACTTCCAGGTGGGCGACAAAGTATGTCTAGTACAATAATCTATGGTTGGTTCATGTTAGAATATTTTAATACTCCATCCTTGTCCTACCTAGCATCATTTATTTTTCCTAGTTGTTGATGATTTTATTTCCCCCTAGTGGTGTGCAGATGTCATCTAGGATCCATCTGCCACCTTATGAGCCCTCCATGCATCATTTTAGGACCACTCCAGTCAGTTCCCTATTTTATAGGAACCAACTGAGTGTTCGAGTGCAGTCCACTTGAGTTAGCTGACTCTTGTGGGTGGTTGGAGCTCCGGATGCCACTGATTTTGGCCTCATGCACCCATTTCTGATTGACATGCATGACATAATCACTATTGTGCCCTCCATAGTCAGTTAATTGATTTTGACTTCAGTTAGTTGAGTTTAGGTTCAGTTCAGTTGAGTTTGAGTCTTTCGGAGCACTCCAATGGTGATAATCCCTATGCTAGACCAACTGAGGTTTGAATTCTCCTGTGTGATTCAAATTCTCTCTATTGTATCAGCATTGTTCATTATACTGATAATTGGATCATGTGACATTATTCTTCTCCTATATGAGTTCTGCTGCATAATTATTCTTCTGCTCTTTGTTACTGCATTTTTCACTCTTATTCAACTTTTCTGCTCATTCTTTCTTTGTGAGGTATCCTCATATCTTAGTTCTGTTGTGACTTAGAATTTCACATGGTATCAGAGCCATTGAGCGAAAAGCCTCTGGATTTCCACAGAAAATCCTGGTGCCATTGCATTGAATTCATTGGAGAAATCAAATGAGGTCTAGCCAGGTGTGAAGGATCTAGATAAAAGTGCCTACTGTCATAAAGTAGTGCTCAATAGTATTCTACCTCCATTATTGATAGTTTTTTGTAGGTTATTCAATTTTTTTGAGTGTTGCAACAGTTTTTTGCAGTTGCAATAGTTTTGCTGCAGAAGCAGTAGTTTCACCTTGTATTCGCTCTAGCAGTTGTAGTGGAAAATTCCAACTCTCCTCTCTCTCCCAGGATCCTGACACCCTTCAATTATATTGATTGGGGGGATGATATGCAGATGGTATTGCGCAACAAATCAATGTACAGGGTGACAATGGGGAAGGATCCTGAACCACAATCAGCTGTGGAGAAAACCGAGTATCTGAATAAATTGGATGAAGAATTTGGTTTCATGTGTATTCATATTTCCAGAGATCTACTCTTCCACATCGAAGGATTGAAGACTCCAAGAGAGTTATGGTTGAAGTTAGAGACCCTATTCGACAAACAAGATGAGCTAAGAGGCAATATTATGGAAAATGAGTTGGTTGCTCTTCAATTGACCAGTTTCGAGACCATTCAACAGTTCTTTTTGAAATTCAAATCTCTAGTTATGCAATGCAAGCAGTGTGGAATTGAGAAGAAGGATGAACAGCTGGTGCTATCCATTCTGAGCAAGCTAGGTCCTGATTTTTCCATCTTTGTCTCTACCTTCCATTATGGGCGAAGTTCAATCCCTGGTTGGAAGATTCCCTCCTTAGATGTTTTCATTGAATCTCGCATCCAAGAACAAGATAAGTTGATTTAGATGGGCACCTTGAAGGCCTCCAAAGACCAATCTCTTATGTTTGGAGAAGAAAAAAGTGTGAATGGGAAGGGGATGCACAAGTGCAAGGATAAGAGGCCATCTAAACCCAAGCAAAATGCCAAGTCAAGTCCATCAAAAGGATCCTCCAGCTCCAAGAAGGAAAAACAAAATGGATTTGAGAAATCCAAGTGTTCCTATTGCAAGAAAGGAAACCACCTATAGAGATCTTGCTTGCAGAATAAGATAGATCAGATGACCAAGCTTCTTAAACAACACAAGATTTCCCTCCTAGAAGGTGCAAGAGAGACTGATTATGGAAGTGAGTCTGATGGTCATGAGAGATGCCATGCACTGAAGGATGGATTTTCAAAATAAAAATCCCTTCTCGTAGATTCAGGAGCCTCCAACCACATGGTTGCCTCCAGAGAATCATTTTATTCTCTAGATCTCAAAGATGGTCCGATTATTCACATGGGAGACAACTCTCAGATATCTGTTGAAGGGAAGGGAACAATATATATGGAGCATGGGAAGTTCAAAAATGTTCTATTCATGCCTTCTTTGTCAACAAATTTGTTGTCTGCATATCAGATGACTCACACAAGCTCACTGAAGAAAGTGGTCTTTGGTCCTGACACAGTTGAGATTGCAAAGATATCTACTGGGAATATTATAGTGAAAGGGTTTGCAAACCATGCCTCCAAGGCATATGAATTCTCCCATTTTTTTCCATACTCTCTTCCTACCCCATTGGAATATGATGAAGATCATAGTGATATCTCTTCTAATGAATATGAGGGTCAAGATCTTGATGTTGAGAATAAATTTCAAGGAGATTCAGATTCATATCCAGATCCAACACATGCTCCCAATCCATGGACAAGAACAATATGGGATCACAAAGTCCTTGTAGCTACTAGGAACACTATTGGGGATCCATCTGACCATAGAACCACCAAATCTTAGTATCATGCAAAACTTGCACTATGTCATGCAAATCTACTTCTCTCATAGAGGTGCTACATGATGGTGGGGTTTGATCCACAATATCTTGGAGAGACTTTACATAGGGTATCTACAACCAAGAAACAATCTCGGTTGTCTGACAAAACGACTACTCAAAGGTTCATGATTTGGACCACAATGAGCCATTCGCTCCAGTAGCAAGAAGGGTTCCTGAAAGACTTGTTTTGGAAAATACAACTTCTACACAGTGGGAGGTACATCAGAGGAGCAGATCCAGATCCAGATCTAGCACCTACATTGTTATCCTACATAGGAGCATCTTGCCAATATTTTTGTGAAGGATTTCACTAAGGAATTTTTTGTCCTTCTCTGCTTAGTATGAAGGTTATTTGAGTTCCCACTGTTGTTCTTTTGAGGGGGGGTATTTTTCCCATGAGGTTTTTCCCCATTTCTTTTGTTCATGGACAATTCTTTATTTTTTATCATTTATTTGATTATATGGGTGACCTTTGGTCTTAGTAACCAGGGCCCAGGATGCAAAAGTATGGATTAAGGGGGGGTGTTAGGATATTTTAATACTCCATCCTTGTCCTACCTAGCATTATTTATTTTTCCTAGTTGTTGATTATGTCATTTTCCCCCAACTGGTGTGCAAATGTCATCCAAGATCCATCTACCACCTTCTGAGACCCACATGCATCATTTTAGGATCACTCCAGTCAATTCCCTATTTTATAGGAATTAACTGAGTGTTCCAGTGCAGTCCACCTGAGTTAGATGACTCTTGTTGGGGGTTGGAGCTCCGGATGCCACTAATTGTGGTGGCCTCATGCGCCCATTTCTGATTGACATGCATGACAAACTCACTATTGCATCATCCTTAGTTAGTTAACTGATTGTGACTTTAGTTAGTTGAGTTTAGGTTCAGTTCAGTTGAGATTGAGTCTTCCAGAGTACTCCACTGGTGATAATCCCTATGCTAGACCAACTAAGGTTCGAATTCTCCTGTGTGATTCGAATTCTCTCTATTGTATAATCATTGTTCATTATACTGATAATTGGATCATGTGACATTATTATGCTCCTATTTGATTTCTGCTGCATAATTATTCTTCTGCTCTTTTTTACTGCAGTTTTCAGTCTTATTCAACTTTTATGCTCATTCTTTCTTTGTGAGGTATCCTCATCTATGAATTTCGCAGTTCAATCCCTAAGAACAAGAGGTTTACGAGACCCTATGAAGCTCTCAACATTCCAGGTTCACCTAGATGAAACCAAGACAACGAGAGTACTCCTCGCTCAGATTGTGTTGATGGTAACCTGCACACATGAAGATGTCAGTCATAAAAACATAAACATGAAAGTACAAATGTGTGCAGAAAAAAAATGTACCTATGGCGGAAGGACAGTTTTCCTTCACCCTAATGTATGTACATGAAACATAGTATTACCTACAATTACTGCCTCTGAGGATCTTCGACAACTGAGTGTGGAAAGAAAATGAAACAACAATAGAACCTAGAAGTACCTGCCTCTTATCTTTGGTGCGAGATGATTGTTTCGACAACTTCGTTTCAGTTTTAAAGGTGTCTGTGATGGTAAAGTATTTTGTTGGCCATGGGGAGTTGAAAATATGTTGTGTCTTTTGGCGTTTTCCCTTCTCATTTCATTCGGAAGAGGGAAGGTGGATTGCAAGTAACTGATGCCCACCTTCCTACGGAGTAATGAGATGTTCATTCTTATTCACTTCCGGTTTAGTTTGTTTGTTACAACAATTCCTCTTTATAGTTGGCCTCTTACTCCAAAGGGTGGATTCACAAGTTTTGAACAGTACAAGGACATGAAATTGCATTGAAATATAGATCCACACGCGACTTATTTTTATTACACATGCATCAATGGGCCCAAAAGTACTAATAAGATGAAAATTTATCTTTTAAACATTGTATTTAATTGCTGCTAATGTTTTAGGTGTCTCCTCCTTTGCCAAGGGCTGTGATTTTGGGGTAGTGGCAATTTTAAAGAAAACTCTTGACTACTGCTCGCTTGTGTCATTTCTCTTACTATGTGTCATCTGCCCATCATCACTGTTTGGGACTGCCACGAATTTTCTTGTTGTGCCTTTACCATTAGGATTAATGTGCCATCATTTGCTAAGCCATTGTAATTCCACCCTCCACTTTTTGGAGTCGCTTGTCTGTGTTGATCATTCTTAGTCAATCATCGGCCGCGGATTTATTCTTGGAACCCTAATGGCCTCATTCTAGTGGTTTCGTTGATGAGTAATATCTTTCTTAGCTGCACGTGTTGCTCCTGCATGGGTTGTCTATGTCATGTTAGCTCTACAAGCCGATAGCCATGAGGATGTGCCTTAGACGTGCGTTATCCCATGCAAGGCTTTGACATGATACCAAGAGCCCATGTTAGTAGCTAGAGTTCCTGACTAGCTTCAGAGCTGCTTGAAATAGCCTCATTCCATCATTGGATTGTTGCATGACAATTTAGGATTTACCTCTGTCTACATGTGTTGTCATGAACATTTTTTTTAATGCTACATTTCTTTCCTTCTCATCAGTGCGTGCACCAGGTAAGTCTGCGTGGATCATGTGGCGGTTTCTTAGCCTTCATTCTTATGCTAAGCTTGTCGCTCGAGTTGCCAATGGTCTGCTGAATGTGATCTTGCCACCACTCATTTTCCTACAACTAATGCCTCCTGTTCTAGTGCAATTTTTGTGTAAAGGATTCTTGCTACCCTAGTTGGCGTAGATTTGTCTCTCATTTTCTCAGAGAAGTATAAGGGCTAACTAAAATTCCCCGACTCGCTCCGGCAAAATAATTATTGCTGAAATTGCAATTTGGAGTGCTCACATTGCAATTTGGGCGATGTGGGTCGTTTTAAAATCGGGCATGTAATCTAGGATGGATAAACACGATTGAAATTACAAAATTGTAGAAATAGCAATTTGTAGGAACAATTTTGACCGATTTTTGTTAAAAAATCGCCAGAAAAGAGGGGCGTTTTAGTTATCTTTTATCCTACACGCTCTTTCTCTGTCAATGCACTCACTACCCGACGTCCTCTGACTAGCCTATTATTCTTGCTGGAATTGTTTGTGAATCATTGTCACCTGCGTGGATTCCCATCTTGCCTCATGGAGTCTCCTCATCTGGGAGCTTCTCCTTCTCTTTATATATATATATATATATATATATATTCTAAAATTTCTAAGATATCAAACGAAAAAAATTGATTTTTTCGGCATGATTTTGAAAAAATTTGAGAGAAATTTTTAAAAATCTTGGTTACAATTCTTAAACTCTGAAATTTTGGGTGCCCAACGGTTTTTTATGGTGTTGAATATGTTTCTACCATCAAAATCGTCATTAAAACACACTTAAATCAGTCATAAAAAGTCCATATATTTTTATATGATAATGGGAAAGGAAGTGAAGTTGGAAGAGAAGGGAGGCTTTGAAAATAAATTTTTATAATGATGGGATATAAAATGGGTTGTGATATTAATTTCTTTTTGATGGAATAAAATCAAAATTTTAGGGAATGGGGGTAACGCTCGGCTTTATTTAGTCAAAACTTTCCAAACGAAAAGGGTCAATGGGGTTCGAAAGAGATATAGGGACATATGCAGCAAGTGGCCAACCTCTTATTCATTGTTGCATATGGTCATGGGAAAACAAACATACTATTGTGTATGCCATAAAAAAGTAGTAATCTTAACATAATTAGAAACTAAATTAGAACAATGCAACAATGAATTAATGGAAACCTTAGATCTCTAATCATAAAGTAAATGGAATGGTCATTAATACAGAGTTGTTGGTATTCTCTAATTGCTAATGGAGAATAATTTATCCATGCAGGAAATCCACATACTATAGTTGGGAATAGATTCTCACACCATTAAAAAAAGCATAGGCAAAAATTAAATACATAGAAGATTCCAATAACAAACATAAATAAATTAAAACAACACAAAGAAATTCATCACAATAGCACATTATTTACACTGGAAACACATATGGGAAAATCAACATTCTTTGTTCTTCAATTAGTCTCCTTATTTCTTAACAAGAATGGAGGTTACAATACCCTCTTACTCTCTTGTACATTGTCAGTCCTCACATGGGAATTTGGGTAGCAATTCCTCTCCATCTAATCCAAAGAACCCATATTCCTTTGTGGTGCATGTTGCCTCTTAAATTGCATGATGTTTATTCAAGGGAAAATATGTTGATGATCGAAATAAAGTTCAATGTATAGCTTTCCTAAGCCAACTATGTAAACTATATCATTGTATCAAGTGATCCATGGTTGTAATGTAATGTAACAAAATGTAATGATGTAACTGAGATGTATTTTGTATATGTAAAGGGCCAGTTATAACACATACTCAACTCCCCTATGACAATTGCACAAAGCGAATCTCTTGAGTGTTTTTTTTACCAAGGATTATTTACATCTTCAGAATCATAAATAATCCAAGGTTTTATCACTGGAAATGCTCCAAGTTGAGGACATTTCCTAGGTGCAATTCACCATACATTAGAGCACCTAATCCCTATGATTCAATGCAAAGCAAACATCCCTTGTATATGGTTACCTTGTACACTTATGTAATGTCAAGTTAAAGTCTAAAGTCTTAGAAGTACATTGGATAATTGTTGAATAGATTTGGCATGATAGAATGCAACACTCTTTCTACTCCAATAAAATAGAATTTGAATCTCACATAAAATGAAGGAAAATAATTTAAGGATGAAACCAGCTACCAATAGCTTGTGGGAAGCCTTATCTACCTTACTACCACTAGACTAGATATTTTATTTGTTGTTTGGATCCTTTCAAGGTTCATACAAAAACCTTGTGAAGGGCAATGGTCTGCTGCCAAAAGAGTTCTAATATACTTGAAGGGGATTCAAGACTTTTGACTCAAGTATTCTAAGGTGTATGACTTCAAACTTATTGGGTACTAGGATTCAAACTTTGATGGCGACAAAGAGATGAGAGTGTCTACTTTAGGCTACCTCATGAGCCTTGGATTCAACAATTGTCTCCTGGATATCACGCAAACAATCAATTACAATAGATTTGACAATAGAGGAAGAATATTTGGCTTTTGCGGAAGCAATGAAGGAGATTGTCTCGCTCAAATAAATACTTGAATATTTGTAGTAGAAACAAGAGAATTCCACTCCCTTAGTGATCAACAATACTTTTGCAATCAAGTTGGCCAAGAATCTCATATTCCATGATCGAACCAAGCACATCAACATGAAGTACCATATGATTCAATATCATGTAGAGGCCAATACAATTCATTTACGAAATTGTTCCACGAATGAGCAAATTGTAGACATCTTCGCCAAAGCACTTGGAAGATAAAATTCAGAAAAATGCTTGGAATCACAAACACCCCTTAAGATTAAGGGGGGGTCGGGAATGTTGGATACTAATCCTCGGGGAATATTATTATCCTGATGTAAAATTGTAAATAAATAATCTCTCATCTTCAATTATGAAGATGAAGAGTCGCTCACCTTTGGAAAATGAAAAGACAAAGATCACATTCTCATTGTACATATAATTGAGTTTGCTCAATAATAAAACAATCCATTTGGGATTTATTCCAACACCAATCAGATTGCATAATGAAAATGGAACAAAGTAATCCCTTTATGTCATCTTCTTTTCTTGAAAGTGCATATGTGATCACATTCTATTTTCCTTTTTGTATATAATTTTGAAGTCATAACCTGGCACTTTTGTAACCCATTTTTGTTTCTGAGTATAATCTCCAAGAAGTACTTAATACTGTCATGATCTGCTCTTACCTTGAAGTGTCTTCCTATTAGGTAAGGGAAACATTTATTAATTGCATGTAGTATGCCCAACATTTATTTTTCATAAGTTGGCTTGAATTTTTTTTCTTTGAGTTGGAAACTTTGAAAGGAAAGGGGCCTTCCTTCTTGTAGCAAAACTATACCAATGCCATGCCCTGAGGCATTACATTCCATAATAAAGGTTTTTGTGAAGTCGGGTCTAGCTAATACAAGAGTTGTACACATAGACGCATTAAGTTTTTCAAAATATTTGGTTTCTTATTGAGTCAAATTCTTTCTGTTTGACCATATTTGGTTGCTTATTGAGTCCAATTATTTATATTTGACACATAGACACAGATATGTTGTTGTTTGACCATAATTCTTGACAAACTTGTAGTAAATTTGTTAATCCTAATTAGAATCCTCTAAGGTTCTTCAAGGTTTTAGGAATTGGATATTTTATGACAACTTTAATTTTATTAGAATCCACTTTGATTCCTTCATGAGATACAATATGATCCAAATATTCCACTTCCTAAACCCCAAAGGCATACTTAGGCGGCTTGGCATATAGTTGTTTCTCCTCCAATAGTTTTAAGACCTTGTCAACTTGTTGTACATGCTCTTCCCAAGATTTTCTATAGATTACTACATCATCAAATAATACTAATACAAAATTTTTGAAGAAGGGTTTAAAAGTATAATTAATTGGGCTTTGAAATGTGGAAGGTGCATTGGTAAGGCCAAATGGCATCACCAAAAATTCATAACGACCTTCATGTTTTCTGAAGGTTGTTTTCATAATGTCTTCTTTCCTCATTCTAATTTGATGATATCCAGAATGGAGATCCAACTTGGTAAAGAAAATTTCTCCCTATAATTCATCTAATAATTCATCAATGACATGAATAGGAAAATTATCTTTAATGGTCATCTTATTGAGCTCTCTATAATATGGACACATACGCCATGAACCCTCCTTTTTTATAACCATCACCATTGGTGAAAAGAAAACACTTTAGTTGGATTGAATGATGCTTACATCTAACATTTCTTGAACCATATTCTCAATCACACTCTTTTGTGCATATGGGTGCAATTCTTAGTTGAAAGTGGATGGGATGATCATGATCTCGAGTGGTTGTAATACCTTTAGACATATCTCCAAATACCTTGGAATGATTGCCAATAAATTATTGGAGATCTAATGGAATAAAGGGTATAGATTCTTGAACAACTAGTGAGCACAATTGTGCAATTACACCATGGTGTCCCTTTTTGAGCAATTTTATCATCTTGTTAGAGCTTATCACTTTAGAAGGTTTCCCTAAAATACCTCTAAGTCCATTTTTTTTTCCTTTTGAAGATAATCTCATGAGAAGTTCCTAAAAATTAAGAGCCATTGTTCCCAATTACTGTAGCAGTTGGACCCCTAGTACAACATGAGCACCATCCATTTGGATTGCAATGATTGGGGTATCCAGTAATGACTCATCCATAGTAATATTAATGGCACTTCCTTGAACAATTAATGTTACCTCCATTTGCAATCATTACTTGAAATTTTGTTGCTAGATATATAAAGTAATTCAGAAATTTGGCTAATTTGCAATTGATGAAATTATGGGTACTACCAAAGTCAATAAACACTATTACCTTTGTATTTTTGATATATCCTTCTATCCTAAGATTTTGAGGAGTGTTAATGATAGCAAATGCATGGAAAGATATGGTTGGAATATTATCTTCTAGCTCTGCCTCTTGAGACTATTCTAGTTTTGGTTCTTCTTCATATTTACAATCTGTGTAGGATAATTTCGTCTCACTTCACCTATGCCCCTTATTGTACTTGCTTTGACAATTGAAAAAATTGTCAATTTTGTTTGTTGATTCTATATTATTCAATGTGAGGTTTGAATGATCCTTGAATGGTCCAAACAAGTATCTAAATAGTCTCAAAGGATCAAGTTATACCAACCACATTTTATTTGGTAAGGATTTGGTTGATAAATCTCTCTATCGATTACCATAGTGACCCTTTACCCTAGTTGGAATATTGACCTTCTAACAAAACCAAATTTGAACCAAAATCCGAAGATAAAATCCGACAAAATTGACCTTGTCATCGGATTTCACCTTTATAATTACGAATTTTTCTTAATTTTTTTTAAATTGACCCCTGTAGTCATCGAATTTCTGACGACCGTCGAATATCTGACGCAAGTCATCAGATATTCGACGTAGGTCGTCGGATTTATTATGTATCCAAGTTACAACAGTAAGTATGTTAACGTCGTCAAATATCCAATGATCATTTATTTTTAGAAACTATAAATTTTAGAAATATTCCGACATGTTTGATATACAAGCGACGATTTGTGGAAATTATAATCTCCACACGGACTTTTTTCCATACAAAGATCCACAATTATTTAAATTGTTACTTTGATTAAAAATAGTGAAGTGTGGAGCTTGATTTTTTAAGATCGATAATCATCAGTCAAGCTCGGTATCAAAAAATGTTACTTAACAATATTCCTGATCCAGACGAACAAAATCGAGAATTGCTTGCTAAATTGTGGGATGGACTGAAAGGAAAGTGTGATGGGAAATGTTATTGTCCATGTAGTAAATGCGGGGGATTTAAACAGAGAAGAATAAATATCACAACAACCAAAATACATTGTAGGGGACATGGACACACTGAGGGGGGACATGAATATCGTCCATTGGTAATTTTTTCATTATATATGTCTTTATATTGATCGTTTATGTAAATGTATGTATTATTTTAATATTTCTTATATTAACTAATATATCTTGATAGTTTCATGTAATTATAAAGGAAATACCTCCTACGACATATCGCCAGGAGGATGTGCTTTCAGAACAAGTACCGGAGGAACATGGAGCTATGAATAATTGAGAACAAGTAAATGATCATATTGAAGAAGATGATCATACTGATAACATAGTTGAAAATGATGGTACAAATACATTGATCCATAATACATTTAATGTTAGAATGGATGATGATGATGATGATGATGAAAATGATGACTTTGATGATTTTCATGATTTACCTCTTCTTGATAAGGCATACGAACCCCTTTGTGAGGGCTCCAACACAAATATTCTCTTTTCTATATTGTTGATAATGAACTTGAAGGTTATGAATGATGTTTCAAACACATCGGTCACATGGATGTTAAGGTATGTAATATATGCAATCACATATATATGATCATGATAAAGGTTATCTTTTTTCCTCTAATAATTTTATTGTTAATTCATAAGTAAAATTAATACGGATGAAATATGTTTCATTAATATTATTTGTATATTATATTAACTAGTTTTTTTTTTTAATTTGTTGTAGCTTGATAGTTGAATTTTCGTTAGCACCGTCAAATATTTTACCTCACACATATCGATATTTATTTGTCATCATGAAAGAAATTGGAACGCAGTATGTGTTACACCAAAATCTCGGCATCTTGAGTTATGTGTCCTCTACATGCCTTTATTCCTAAAGCACCTGGGATGAAAGACCAAAAGAAGAGTTGATGCTTATCCCTTTAACATTTTGTTGTCACCCTAACGCGCCATGATCTCTGGCAAGGTGCATCGGACTTAAGGTAACAGTAATATCCCGATTTTGATCCCCTTTGCATTAAAATTGTAAATGATGTAATTATTGCTATTTAAGCATGGTGAGGAGCTCAAGGCCAAGGCCCCGCCATTGATTTAGTTTTTTTTTATGTATCGGCAATTAAAATCGGTGCATATGGCTTTTGTGCTAGATAGGCACAATGTAAATGAACACATCATGTAAATACAAATTTTAATGAAAAACCCACAACCAGCTATGCAATGCAACAAAGAGATGGGGGCATGATTCTACAAGGAATAGGGAGAGAAATTATTCAAACCCTTGAGCCCTTGGTGTTAATCCATTTCATTGAGAAACCCATAAATCCCAACTACCCATTTTGGCTTATGCGCCCAATCATTAAATTCTTCCAAGAGTTGGTTGAGGCAGTTAATGCCTTGGGAATGGAGAGGTATGGCATCCAATTTCGTGTATGGGAAAAACATCAACCTGGGAAATCAAATTTTGCTTCATGGGCAAGAAAACACCCACGAAATGGTGCCCAAAGCCATTCTTCACCCATTACCTTTGTTCTCTCACGCAGTCTGAGCTAGCTGGGTCTTTCCCTGGACATTTTTCACCATTTTTCCTGCATTCTCCATGCCTGGGAGCTCGTTTTTGTATTGTACAGCAGCTGGGAGAGGAGGGACACGAATTGGGGGTTTGATGGAGGTCGTTTTTGCTCCTGGGTTGTCCATAAATGTTTTCTGAAAATGAATTTTGCCTTTCCAGGGTTTATTCCCCATTTTCCATTTCGTTTTTGCTTACCCACATTTTTCTGAAGCTCAAGGAAACCCCATCTTTGGGCATCTCACTGTATAAACGTTTCTTCATGCCCAGCACTTGTATTTTTGTTGTTATGTGCATCCCTGTTTTGGTTTGATATCGTGAGCAAGAGTTTTGGAGTGGTAGTGGACAGAATTGGCTTGATAAACCTAGTGGGGAAAATAACCTCTCAAGAAGATCAAGAGGGATGGCTACTCTTCTATGCACACCTTGGACACTCTAGATGGGAAGGTATGGCCTGAGGGACTGTCTATTGGTGAAGGGAATACTTTCTTGAGTGGGGTGTGTAGGCATTGTGGGGCCAAGCTAGATAGATCTTGTAGGGGTATCCATAGCTCTGTGGTTGAGCTCACTAGCTTAGCAATTCTTCCTTTCCATCTCCTAGCAGCCTAAGAAACCCAACTGCTGATTGGCTTGGCTGATTTTGGTGTATTCTGGCTATGTGTGAGTCTGTTGTTCCCTGGTTCCTTGTAGAAATCATGCCCAACTAGGGGGTGGCAGTTGCATCAATAGATTGATAAGCACAACTGGCCTATGGTTGGGTGGAACGTTGCAGATGCATAGCTGGTTGCTCAGGGACTACTTCGTTTTAAGATAAGTACTCTCTGTGTTAACTAATCAATGTATTTCTTTGATGTTATCATGAATATCTTGAATGTATTATAGATGTGTAATTGAATTTACTTCTGTTGTCTTGCATTTATACATCTGCATATGTCTCTTTATATTATGTGAATGTTAATTTAGTAATTATGGGGCCAAATGCCCAGTTTTAGCATCATGTCTCTCCATCGCCTTGGTAGGATGGGAGGCACATTACATTTTGGTATCAGAGCCATAGGCTATAGCATTGGGCCTCTATGGGCCAAACCTGATCAAAATTACAATGGAAGACCCATTCCTGATCACCACAGGTTACAACATCAGGACTAAGCGGGCTAAGTTGGATAGTTTGCAGAAGTAAGATCATCTCCTGCTGAGCAGTGATCATCACAGAAAGAAGGAAAGATTTCAAATTTTCCTAAGCATTTTTGAAAATTTTGTCCAAGTCTGAATCGGCCAGAACTGGCGAGTTTGTGCCGAAACAGTCGACTCAAGTTAGCGAGTTGGGCCGAAGTAGCCGACAGAAAGTTAACAAAAATTCGGTGAAACTCGCGGAGTGGAGCCGAAATGGGCCGATGAAACTCACTGAGTGGAGCCGACACAGTCAGTGAATTTGGCTGAGTTGCACCGACGAAGTCGCGAAAATGCCCGGAAAGGGAAGAAAAATTTCGAAAAAAATTTCTAAGTGTTTTTCGGCGTCAAAAAGGAAGTTTCGGAAGAACTCGGCGAGTTGGTCTGAACAGCGGAAGGAACTTGCGAGATTTTTGCTGAAGTTGGCGGAAGAACTTGGCGAGTTGCTCCGCAACGATTCGACAGAAAATCAATAAGTTCACCGAAAAAGGAAGGAAAATTTTGGCGGAAAGTTATGAGTTTTGTGCCGAAACGGCGGAAGAACTCGGTGAATTGCTCCACAATGGATCGCCCAGAAATTTTAAGTTCGGCGAAAAAGATGGAAAATTTTTGGAAGGAAGAGCTGAGTTTCGATCAGAAGAACTCGGCGAGTTGGTTCGCAACGGTGGAAGAACTCGGCGAGTTGGTCCGAAATTGAGGCAGAACACAGCGAGTTCGTCCACAACAGGTCGAAGGACCAGCAAAACTTAGCGAGTTCGTCCGCCATGGGTCGGAAGAGAATGACGAAGTCCGCCGAACAGGGGATTTTTGCAGTTTCTCAGTGAGATTTTCAGGTGCCGAAAAAGGAAAATCACCATGAAACTTATGCGCCAGATTGCGCGAAATTGAAGAATTACAAAAAAAAAAATGAGGGTGCTGCCCTCGACCCGCCCTGCAGGGAAGCCACAAGGGAGAAAGCCCCCTTGACCCCCGTCGTCCCCCCTCATATGTCATTGATTGTGAGAAAAGTCTATGAGTTGACAAATTGTCAATATGATATTTTCCCACATGCATGAAGGTAATTAATGAATTTATGAGAATATAATGTAGCTAACAGTTGTGTTGATAAACACATTTTTGCAGAATCACAGTTACATCAAGGCAGCCTTCTAGATAGTGCAGTTGGAAAGTTTTGGGTCTTGGTTGGGCCAAGAAAATCAACATCATGGATGATGCACAGGATCCCTATGAACCTGAGACAGATTCCATGGGGGAAAATATACATGTTGAGAATGCTGAAACAGAATCTAATGGGAGAAGAAATCAAGAGACTCCTCCAGGTATTGCATCCACCATGAGGAGCCTGAGGGTGGAGTTGAAAAGTTGCAGAGAAGATAATGAAAGGATGATTAAAGCTCAGGAAGAACAAAATCAGTTGAATGCAGCCATGTTGCAGAGTTTGACAGATATCCAAAGGAAAATACAGTTTGGGCATGAGACATCAAATCCAGAAAGGAGTGGGAGTAGTTCTAGGAGGAACTCCTGCAAGAGGGCCAATAGCTCAAGAAGAGTTTCTACAGACAGAACATATACTCCAGAAATCTGTTCTAATAGATCATCTGACCCTAAAGAATCCATTGAGGGTTCAAGCTCTTCATCTCGCAGAAGTAAGAGGAAAAGGAACTACAAGAACAATTTGCATGTGGAATTTAAGCAGGCAAAACCTCCTACATTTGATGGAGAGGTAAATTCTGGTCAAGAAGCTGAAGCTTGGCTTCTTGGGATGAGAAAGTATTTCCAAGTCCAAGACTACTCTGGAAATATGAAGGAAAGGGTTGCCATCTTCAACTTGAATGGAAGAGCATCTATATGGTGGGATCATATCAGGCAAGTGAGGAAGATCAATGAATGAAAGATTGTGTGGAAGCAGTTCAAGAAATACTTCAAGCAGAAGTACCTCTTTGATAGGTACTATGATGATAAGATCAAAGAGTTCCATGAGCTGAGATTGGGACAATTGACCATGGAAGAATATGCCGACAAGTTCTTGGAGCTGCTGAGGTATGTTAGGTATATTCGAGATGATAAGGTGAAAATTCAACGTTTCCTAAGTGGACTACCCCAGTCATATAAAGACAGGATTGAGTTTGATGAACCTTGAACTCTAGAGGAGGCCATAAGAAAGGACAAGTATTGCTTTGATCAAAACAAAAGCAAACCTGATTTCCATAAGGCATGGAAGGACAAGAAAAATGAGAAGTTTTACCAAAGAAAGAAGGGGTTCAAGCCTCCTCAATTCAGAAATCAGCAACGGCAGCCATCACAGGTTGTGACTAAGCCAACTAGGATGATGGGAGACAAGCCAAGAGATCCAAAGGAGCCAAAAGAACCACTTCAATGCTGGGGTTGTGGAGGAGACCACATGCTTAGGAATTGTC
Organism: Larix kaempferi; assembly: GCA_027924585.1. Lineage (NCBI taxonomy): Eukaryota > Viridiplantae > Streptophyta > Pinopsida > Pinales > Pinaceae > Larix > Larix kaempferi. The sequence continues at coordinate 16,314,170 of BSBM01000924.1, read as the reverse complement.
CACATAAGAATGGGAATGCAAATCAAGTCCACAACATCCAAGGATCTGAAAATGTGGGTCAAGTGGCGAGGACAATCCCTAGAATCTATGCAGCACTAGACGACCGCTAGGAAGATCATTAGTCAACTGTGGTTGAAGTTGAAGGTAAGATTGCTAAGAAATCTATTTCTATTTTGATTGATCCTAGATCTACTCATAGTTATGTCACTCCTAGAATTGTTGAGATTTGTGCTTTTAAGAAATCAAAGCATAGTAAATCATGGTTAGTACAACTAGCCACTGGAACTAAGAGAAAAGTTAGTGAAATTGTAGAGAAATGTCCCATAGAGATGGACGGGCTATTCACTTGTGCAAATCTGAATGTTTTGCCACCGGGTTCCTATGATATTCTCATTGGAATGGATTGGTTAGAGGCACACAGGGTTAAACTTGACTGCTACAATAAAAAATTTGAATGCATGGACGAAGAAGGAAACCCAAGGGTTGTAAAAGGCATTCCAAAGGTGACTTTTGTTAGATAGGTTTCAGCAATGCAACTGAAGAAGTTCTATAGAAAGGGTTGTCAACTGTATGCGGCCCATGTTTTGGAAGCAACAGAGAATGAAACTCTTAAGTTGGAGGACTATCATGTATTGCAGGAATTCAAGGATGTTTTTCCTGATGAGATTCCAGGACTTCCTCCAAAGAGAGACATTGATTTTACAATTGAACTTGTGCTAGGATCTGCACCAGTGTCTAAGACACCCTATAGGATGATTACATCGGAATTTCTAGAATTGAAAATGCAATTACAAGAGTTGTTGGAAAAGAAATATATCAAACCAACTGTGTCCCCATGGGGAGCACCTGTTCTATTTGTGAAAAAGAAAGATGGAACACTCAGGTTATGTATTAACTACAGGCGATTGAACAAAGTTACTATGAAGAAAAAATACCCATTGCCCCGAATTGATGACCTGTTTGACCAAATGCGAGGGGCAAAGGTATTTTCAAACATTGACTTGAGGTCAGGTTACCATCAAGTAAGAATCAAAGAGGAATATATTCATAAGACAACCTTTAGAACAAGGTATGGACACTATGAGTTTGTAGTGGTACCATTTGGTCTCACAAATGCACCAGCTACATTCATGTGTCTCATGAATAGTGTTTTTAGCAAGTATTTGGACAAGTTTGTTCTTGTTTTTCTATACGACATTCTTATCTATTCTAAGAATGAAGAAGAGCATGAAGAACATCTGAGAATGACATTGCAATTACTAAGGGAGCATAAGTTGTATGCAAAGTTGAGCAAATGTGGCTTTTATAAAGATAGAATTCATTATTTGGGTCACATCATCTCCGATGAAGGAATAGCTGTAGACCCTGAGAAGATTGAAGCCATTGTGAATTGGCCAACTCCAAGAAATGTGATAGATGTCAAATCTTTTATGGGCCTTGCTGGTTACTACAGGAGATTTATCGAAGGATTCTCCAAGGTCGCAATCCCGATCACTTCTTTGCAAAAGAAGGGGATTAAGTTTGAATGGTCACCAAGATGTGAGGAAAGTTTTCAGCGGTTGAAGAATCTTCTAACGAGTGCACCAATTTTCAAAATTGCAAACCTAGAAAAAGAATTTGTGGTGTGTACTGATGCATGCAATCAAGGACTTGGAGGAGTTCTTATGCAAGACAACCACGTGATAAGCTATGAGTCAAAAAAGTTGAAGGAGCACGAGAAGAACTACGCTACTCATGATTTAGAACTTGCAGCTGTTGACCCGGTTTTGCAACCAGGCTTAGTGCTATGGGCACCTGCTAACTAGCAGCAGCAGTTTCAATAGCATTAAACAAGAAACTAATCTAAACAAAACTAATCATGGATCTATGCAAGAATATAAGCAAATAATGGAAATATTTTAAAAACAAGAACAAGAACATATGAAAGAATAAATTTGTATTGAAAATGGGGCAAGCTAATGCTTGCAATAGTATTACCTCCAATGGTGAAAGTTGATGTAGAGCAACTCCCAAGATAAGTAGCTCCAAGCTCCAAGAGGTCTCCTTCTCCAAGGTTGCTTACAATGGCCAAAATGCTCAAGGGAGATTTCGGCAGCATGAGGATGAGATAATGGATGGATGTGAAATAAGGAGCCCCTACCACCTTTTTATAGGTTTTGGTGGTGGGAAATACCATTTGTGGTTTTGTGGAAACCAATGGTATTGACCAACATGGTTTAGGTACTTTTCCCTCCTTTTTCCTTTTTTGAATAAAATTAATATTTTTATTCCCTTTTTAATATTTTTGGGAATTTGGACCATTTTTGAGGGTTTTTTATGCTTTTTAGGAAAAATAATCTTTTTGAGTGGGAAAAAGGGGTGTACTAAGGTCTTTTGGTGACATTTTGTTGGTTTCAGAGGCTCAGATGGTGGAAAAGTGGACAAATGGGTTATATGAATAGGGGAATGAGCTAGTGATCACTTTTTGGGTGTCAACATATTGCCCCCTGATGTGTGAGGGCAGGAGCTCATCGTATGGCCGATAGACATCATAGTTCTTTTGTCTTTTTCTGGGGTTGAGGGGAGAGAAGAGACTGATTGGAGATTGGAGCCACGGCCCTTGGAAGCTGCAAAAACAAAAAATGTTACATGGCCTCAATATGAATGAGGTATAATCTCTGATAATGGACGAGGCAGGCATTCCCATGCTTGTATCAGGATATAGAACAATAATAACAATAGGGTCCAAAATGTGGGGACCTGAAAGATACATGGCCTCAAATAAATGATGAGGAAGAAACTCAATATATGGACGAGGCGGGCATTCCCATGCTCATATCCGTAAAAAATAACTGTAAGGCCCGAACAAAGGGGGGACCTGTAAGATACATAGAGAACCACTGTGACATCATAAGGTCCAGAGGGGACACAAATCTGGGATGCACTGCTGGGCTGACCATGTCTGAGTGGAAGAACTGATATACTGAAATAACAACAGTGCTGCTGAGTGTGGACTCAGAGGAACTGATGAGCTGCTGGATCAAGGGTATACTGAACTGAAACTCGAGGAAGCATATAACTGGATGACTTCCGAATACTATCACCATGCGCAACCCAGATATCTATAGAAAAAATGTAACTGGTTGTTTCCATAGGTAGACTCTCAAATTTGGAAGAGTCAGGAGGTATCCGGGGTCTTCGACGAAAAACTTGAAAGGATCAATGCCCTATGCGAGTCTCAACGATGCGATCAAGGTGTTGAAGTCGAGCATGTGAGAAACAACTATTTAGAGAAGCACTGAGGAGTCTTCTCGAAATGATTCGTAGGCACTCATCATGAATGGTGATGAGTCCAAGACACAGGGACCTCTAGGTCTATTCTCTGGAATAAATGTGGTTGTCATCGACAGAGGGAGACCAGCAACTAACAAGGCAATGATGTTTCCTTGATAGGAGCACGAGGTGTAGAACTGAAGAGTTGTAGTACCGTTGGTAGGACTGACATACTTGTGGGGGATGGGAAATAACTGGGTCATAAAGTGGGTAGACTCAAACTTCCTTTGTTCAGAGCATGATGAAATGGTTGACCTGGCAGCGTAGGGAACTGACTTGTAGGTGTTGGGATCATGACTTCTAGGGACTGAATGGTATATATTAACTCTGGGGGAGAGGACGAGCTGATAGGTGTTGTCGATGGATTTTCAAGGTGACATACTGCAGAATACTCTGAACAAAGGCGACCAAAATGGGGAAGCTGCCATATGAGTAGATGTGATCTGTCGTGGCGCCAAGAGGCACCATTGATTCCTTCTTCGTAGTTTTAATGAGCTCCAAGAAGGGATAAAAGTGTGCTCTGAAATGGTACGTTTCTGTGGATTTTGTGAGCCCAGGACGGCTCGTGCTCATGGTTGCTTTCATGTTTAGAGAGTCCGAAAGCGGTAAGTGGACTCTATTGGTGTTCTTTTTCGTACTTTAGTCTCCAAGGCCCGAAAAAGCATAAAATTATGCAAATGGAGAACTATTCTAGCCGATGTGACTAGAGTATTCCTTTTTCGTAATTAGTCTACAAGGTCCGGAAAAGGGGTAAACTTATACCAGGTAGACACCCTTTCAGATACGTTTAACGAGCATGAAAGGAAGCAAGGTTGCTCGGCAATCTTTTCATTGTTTTAGGAGTCAGAAAAGAGCTTAACAGAAACTCCCTAAGTGCCTTTTTTGTAAAAGGGGTTGCTCGGCCCGAAAAAGGGATAAAATTATACCGAACAAAAAGGGATTGATGAGGGCGAGAAGAGGTCCCAAGCATCATCATCAGTGCGGAAAACTGGATCCGGTGACAGAAAGATTGTCGAAAAGGGGCTACAGCCAATGTGGCATGCAAACCGAGGTGATGAGTGGCATTTTGAAAAAAATGCCCGAAAAATATGGGTGTGAGAGAGAGAAATGATCTCAAGCATCATCACGAGCACAGAAAACTGAATCTGGTGATATAAGACTTGTTCGAAACGGAGAACGGTCGATGTGGCACGCAAATCGAGGTGACGTGGGGGCATGAAAAAATGCCCTAAAAATCAGGACGTCACAGCGAGAAATGATCTCAAGCATCATCACGAGCGCAAAAAACTGAATCCGGTGATATATGACATGTCTAAAATGGAGAACGGTCGATGTGGCACGCAAACCGAGGCGACGTGGGGGCATGAAAAAATGCCCTAAAAATCAGGACGTCACAATGAGAAATGATCTCAAGCATCATCACAAGCGTGGAAAACTGAATCCAGTGATATATGACATGTCCAAAACGGAGAACGGCCGATGTGGCACGCAAACCGAGGCTACGAGGGAGGCCAAAAAATGGTCAAAAAATGGATCCCGTGGAAACGGGAAAAGGAAGGAACCTGCATGAAGTTCTTGCTGTGCTAATTCCAATGGTACCAATGGTTTGAAAAATGGACTTCGTATGATACCGCAATGGTTGTTTGAAAATTGGTGGAATTTCTATAAATAGGGCGTGGGGCCCAAATGACGTGTCATTGTTACGTGCGAGTTTGGTAGAGCAGGCAGAGCTATTTCTTGATTTCCAGGAGATTTCACCGTTGGTTTTCGATTCTGCGAGTTTCAGGTAACTCTATTTGCCTTAGCCTTTTCAATTATGTCTTTTTTGTTTGGCGGCGGGCCCCCGAAGGCCGCGAAATTCCATGTTGACCCTCCAACGTGGAATATCGCGGGTTTTGGGTCTATTCTCGCAATGAACCGCGCGGGTTTCAAGCTGACAGTCACGATGTTCATCGCGACTGTGAGGTTGGAACCCGCGATGTTCATCGCGAGTTCATGGGAGATAGTCGCGATGTTCATCGCGACTGTCTGGTCAATATCCGCGATGTTCATCGCGGGTTTTTGCATGGAGGCCGCGATGGTCATCGCGGCTTTTGGTGGAAAAGCCGCGATGGGATTTTTTCAAATTTTTTTGTGCTGGGGCTAAAAATTTCTTCTGTTTTCTGGCAGGATGCTGAGGAGACCATTGTCCTCATGGCGAGAGCGGGGATCGATGATGATCTGATGGAGAGGATTCAGACTGATCCGGGGGTGCGATAGACTCTGGCTGTGAGCGGACTTTTGAAGTTCGCTCAGATCCCACCTATTCGTTCAGTGAGACGGCTCCTGAACAAGCTGGTGAGTTGGTGGGTGCCGGCGGAGGGTGCATTTATTATTGGGGGTGAGAGGTTGGAGATCACCCTCACGGATGTCTATTTTCTGACTGGGTTGCCTCGGTTAGGGGAGGTGGGAGATCTGCTCCCGAGGATCCCGCCGGGTGTAGATATGGAGGATTTGTTACAGACCTTCTGTGTTGGTGATGCCGTTTTGCAGAACAGCTCTATTAGTCTTCGATCCCTACGTGAGTGGGATATGCGAGCTGTTGGGGCATGTGTTCTACGGATATTGGGTGCTGCTGCGCCACATCGTTTGTCTGGGGGACAAACGATGTTGGTGGACTCCGTTCTTCGGGGGACTTATTATTCCTAGGGGCAGATGTTTCTGGCTGGTGTCCGAAGAGATCTGGACAAGGCCAGTCGAGAGGGAGGAGAGTTTTGTTATGCCTCCTTTCTATGCTATTTTTTCTTCGAGAGGTTGCCGACCTTGCAACCACGGGTACCCATTCGTGCTGGTCTGGTGAGTGAGCCTCACATGATGCGGTGGGGGTAGATGATGCCATGTGGCGGCGGTGGTGTCCGTGGTTTCTTTACGAAGGATTTTTATGAGCAGTGGGAGCAGATGCCCCTGCTGATTGAGGACTACCCCTATGCCGGCATGGACTATCGAGGCGACCCAGAGATGCCTCGTGCCCCAGGACAGGCCTAGAGTTTAGACGGTATGTTTTGTGTTTTATTTTATACTATATCATGTGTTGTTTGACTTATTGTCTATGATTATAGTTGGATAGTATATGATGGCTTACTTGCTTTGTGCAGATGTTGGGCCAGTGCCACCGGCCGACTACGTGGCTCGTCAGGGGCGGGCGATGGTGGTTGCGCGACCACCTGCAGCAGTACCACCTCCACGTGGTGGAGGATTTGCGGCTCGTGGGAGAGGGGTTGGCCCTCGAGATGATGCTATAGAGGGTGTCAGACAGACATTCGACATGATCCTAGCTGGCCTCCCCGAGGATGGTTGGAGAGACCTGGACCGGGATGTCGTGGAGCGTTGCTTCGGTGCGCCGCCTGAGTGGCGGTCGCTCCTGTTGAGGGCAGCGGTGTTTGTGGCGGAGCACAGGGACGGTGGACGAGATGATCCGGCAGGGCCGGCTGAGAGGAGGATACGTCTACGGGATGATCCATCGGGGCCGACAGAGCGGAGAGTTCGGGCTTGCCATGACTCGGCGGGGCCAGCGGAGGAGGAGCCGGAGGAGCCTAGGGATCTTGATGAGTAGATGATATTGTATCTGCCCCCAAATGCTGATGAGCATATGGGGAAACATTTTTCTACGACTGATGTATTTTTTGTATATCGGGTGCTGAGGGCACCTATGACATGTTGACTATTATGGTTTATATATATATGTGTATATATATTTGGATATATTATCGTGTATGCACGTGGATGCACATTTTGTCTTTTGTATATGCCTGTGGAGGCACATGTTATGCACGTGGATGCAGTATTTTGTTATTTGTATATGCCCATGGAGGCACATGTTATGCACGTGGATGCATTATTTTGTTATTTGTATATGCCCGTGGAGGCACATGTTATGCACGTGGATGCATTTTGTTTATGGATATGCCCGTGGAGGCACATGTTATGCACGTGGATGCACATTTTGGTTATGACATGATGTGATTGGTGTGCCAGTCGAGGACATTGTTGGCCATATGGTCTGCTACACTATTGAGGTGTCTTGGGACATGTGTGAACGAAATGGATTCAAACTGTCTAACCATTTGTTTAGTGCGCAAGAATTTTCTAAAGAGACAGGGATCGCGTACCTGGTAATCATTGTTGAGCTGGGAAACCAGGAGCTGTGAGTCCAAGAAAACGTTGAGGTGACGGATGCTCATTTGGAGAGCTGCGGCCAGGAGACCAGTCACGGCATCGTATTCAGCTTGGTTATTGGTGGCATCACCTAAACATACTCCGTCAATGTGAATTAACTCATGTGAAGGGGAGTATATTACCCAAGCTGCGGAGGCGATATTGGGAGACCAACGGCTTGCACCATCAACGAAACCAACATAGCAGAGTGGAAGAGGATCCATTTGTGGTCATGCAGAGAAAAACAAATATTTAGGTTTTTTGAATTTTTTGTGAAAAAAGAAAGTAAGCCTATACTAGAATGGACGGTGGTGTCCATCAGATTTTCTATGGGTAAAATCGTTTAAGGTACAACCCGTTGCGTGGGTTGCGTAGGGGATTGCCTTCTGAATCGGTCAGAATGTATGCCCCCTGCCCGAGGCAGGTGTGTACGATGTAGGGGCCTTGCCACATAGACACGAACTTTCCCTTTCCGGTTTTATCATGAGCTTGATCGTAAGCGAGGACAAGGTCTCCCTCATAAAAGGTTCTTGGGTGGACATGTTTGTCGTAACTAAGTTTTGATCGTTGTTTGGCTGCTTCCATGTTTTGAATGGCTATGCGCCGATCTTCATCGGCCTACTCTAGGAGTAGTAAACGTTGTTCTATCGGGGAAGTGTCCGGTAGGAGTTCAACGGCGATATGTAAGGCTGGGATCTGGCACTCGATAGGGAGGACGGATTCAACACCGTGAACTAAATGGAAAGGGGTAAAACCGGTGGCGGTTTTGGTTGACATGCGGTAGGCCCATAGTGCTGGGAAAAGCATGTGGTGCCAATTGGATTTGTGTTTGTCTATGGTACGTTGGAGGATGGTCTTCAAAATTTTATTGATCGCTTTGACTTGGCCGTTTCCTTGGGGATAGTAGGCGGAAGAGAAATGGTGTTCAAATTTCAACATGGTTGATAATTCTTTCCAGACGGCATCTTCGAAGTGAGAGCCGTGGTCGGAGACTAGTTGCTTCGGCACTCTGAAACGAGTGATAACATGGTTGAAGAAAAACCGTGCTGCAGTGTCAGCCTTGCAATTGTAAGTCGGCATGGCTTCTGCCCACTTGGTGAAATAATATACGGCCACAACGATGTGTTTGTGACCGCCGACTGACGTGGGGTTGCAGTCAAGGAAGTCGATGGCCCATTTGCAGAATGGTCCGACAGTGATCACTGGATGAAGGGGGGCGGGGGGGGTTCTTGCTTTGGGGGCAAAGAGTTGGTAGTTCTGGCAATGCTTGACTGTGGTGATGCAATCAGTAAACAATGATGGCCAAAAGTAACCTACCAGAATGATCTTCTAGGCGGTGGCCATGCCAGAGAAATGGCCTCCGTAGGCACCGCTATGACAATCATTGAGGACTTGTTCTGCCTCACTATGGGATAGGCATCGACGTAGGATGGTATCCATGCCGCATCGATAAAGTACATCCCCTATTAAGAGGTATCGGGGGGCATGGTGTCGTATCCGACGGCGTCCGTCACGATCGATGTGTGGTCGAAATTTTTGCGTGCGGAGGTAAATCAAAATGTCTCCGTACCATGGGTCGTTAGACGAAATGATGAAGATTTGTTCGTCAATCAGATCCGTTTGGATAGCGGGTGATGACGAAGAGGATGGGAGGTCGGTGATGAGGTGAGCAAGCGCGAGGGATTTGGTGCTTTTAGGAGTTCTGAAAGTAAGGTCATATTCCTGGAGGATAATGACCCATTTAGCAACACGACCTTGTAGGAGCCGCCGGGTTAGGAGATAGACCATAGGGTTGGAGTCGGCCACAACCGTGGTATGACTGAGTAGAATGTAGTGTCGCAATTTTTGTACGGAAAAGATTACAGCTAGGGCTAATCTTTCCTCGTATGGGTAACGTAGGGGTGGGCCAGACAAGGTCTGGCTGACATAATAGATTACATGTTCCTGGTGAGAGGCATCTTCTTGGACCAAGACTCCGGACACAGCATATTCAGATGCCGAGACATAAAGGGTGAAGTCTTGAGAGAAATTTGGTGGGGATATCAAGGGGGCTTGTGTGAGAGCTTTCTTGAGGGCTTCGAATGCGGTGTCTGCCTGCTCGTCCCAAACAAAGGGTATGTGGGTACGAAGTAAGCGTAAGAATCCATGGACTTTGGTGGCGTAATCAGGAACGAAGCGCCTAAGGAAATTGGACTGCCCTTGTAGACTCTGGAGTTGCCGAAGCGTGCAAGGAGGGGGAAGCTCTAAGATGGCTTTGACTTTCAGGGGATCAACAGTAATTCCGTCTTGGGAAACAATGAAACCCAACAACCGGCCTGCCGGAACGCAAAACACACACTTGTGTGGGTTCAAGCAGATTTTATATTTGCGACAACGCAGGAAAACTTGCCGGAGGTCATTAATGTGGTCTGATCGTTTTCGGGAACGAACTGTAAGGTCGTCAAGATAGACTCGCAGTATATGGACCAAGTCGTGAAAGCAATATGTCATGGCATGTTGGAAAGTGGCACCAGCATTTTTAAGGCCGAATGGCATGACGCGATAGGCAAAGGTGCCCCATGGGGTGGTGAAAGCAGTCTTGTACTGATCCTCTTTACGGATGTGAATCTGGTTGTATCCGGAAAACCCGTCCATGAAAGATAGGACTTCATGTCCCGCACACTCATCAATGAGTTGGTCAATGAATGGCGTGGGGAAATTGTCTTTGGGACAAGCGCGGTTTAAATCACGGAAGTCAGTGCATACTCTAAGGGTGCCTTGCTTTTTGTTGACAGGAACGGGGTTCGACACCCAGGTGGTGTACGGAATAGGATAAATGAATCCTGCTTTGCGAAGTTTCTCGACCTCAGCTTTAACAGCGGGGAGTTTGGAAGGATGAATGGGTCGCTGTTTCTGACGAACAGGGGGTACCTCAGGCCATGTATCAATGTGGTGCTCTATAATGGAGGGGTCAAGACCAGGCATTTCGGTATAGGACCAGGCGAAAACATCACGGAATTCTTGAAAAAGCTTTTTATATGCCTGAGTTTCTGCTTGAGTGAAAGATGCGCCCAGCGAGATGAGCTCAGGTTTCCCAGGTGTTATGGAAATATCTATTTGTATAATGGGGGAAATGTTGGACATGTTCCCTTCTTCAAAGGCATCCGGTGCTGGGATGGGGTCCTTTAACCAATCGACCTTGGTGGGTATGAAATATTTCGATTCGACCGATAGCTGGTTGGATGTAGTGGATGTAGGTGTTTCCGGGAGGAAATACGAGCGATGATGCATATCATCCCAAGGGTAGTCGGGTGCAGTGAGTGTCTCCAAAATTTTCTCATCAGTATTGAAGTAGTCAGACCATAAATCAAGGGGTTCTGGTTTGAAAGTTGTTGAAATCATATAGATTGTATTGACTTCTTCCGACGAGGATGATTGCGGGGGGGTAAATCTCCTCGATGAGGGGAGGAGATATCTCCAAATCGACGTTGTTTAACTCGTACAATGATGCTCTATAGTTAGGGAGATCAGGACAATGGTGAGAGTAGTGGCCGTAAACACTGCATATGGCACAAGGATGGTTGGTGCGCAGTGATCTGTCACAAGGATGAGGAGGTGGCTCTAGTCTAACTACTGGGATGCTGGTGTCATCATCCAACATATTCATATGTTCCTGGAGTGCCGGTAACTGTGGGCATTGATGAGTGGGATGGCCTATCTCATTGCACAACGAGCATTTAGGAGGAGCTCGAAATATGGGTGGGGGTTTAACTGCCTTAGGAGGTGGTATAGCAATGTATGGTTGTGGACCTCTACCCCCAGTGGGCTTGACAAGAGGAGGATTTGTTGGCGACGAAGGGATATTGAGATTAGGAGGAGGTTTCGTTGACGACGAAGGGATTGTGACACCAAGAGGAGGTTGAGTAGTGGTAACAATAGGTTGTACCGGTTGGAGGATGACATTTGGTGTCGACAGGGGGACGGGAGGGGGAATGTACCACACAGGTAATCCCAAGGTTAAACCGGGTAGACTAAGGGTAGCATAACCGGGGAACTTACTATGCCCGAGGGAGGGAATAGGAAGGGGATTGTGTGGATAGGTGTAACGCCAATGTGACTAGGTACCAATGGTGGTTTAGGGAACAAGGGTGGTTGATTACCGGGTGTTTGTGTATTCTGTGAAAGAGTATAGAGGTTTGCGACGTGGGTCTCCGGTGACGGTGGTGGAATGGCCTGGAATGTAGAGGTCATTGGTGTATCTGAGTAAAGTCCGGGTCCCACAGAAGAAACAAAGGAGGTGGTTGCACTAGAAGCGGGTTGTTCAACCATGGGGAGAACATTTTCGGGTGCTGCAAGGGCATTGGGATCATAGTAGGTGAGTTGGTCGATTTTGACCACGCGTCCCTCGTGGGGGAACATCATGGTACGAAAAATGGATGAGGGAACCGCTTTCATGGCGTACATGTAACTGCGGCCAAGTAAAAGGTTATAATCGAGTTGGGCATTAATGACCTCTATGTCAATGAGCACAGTTTTCCCACCCAACTGGACGGGGACATTGGGTAGTAGACCTTGGGGTTGAGCTGACCGGCCGTCGTAGGCCCGCAATGCAGTGGTGGATTGCTGGAGAGTAGGGGATCCCAACTTCTGCCAAACGAATGTGGACATGACGCATGTAGAGGCACCCTCATTGATAATACATCGATGGATGACAAGATTCAGAATGGAAATAGAAGCTTGGACTGCGATGGTGGAAGGTAGACGTGGTTCGGACTGGTCCAAATCAAAGGTCATCAATTTCGAATCATTTGGGTCAATCGCCCCAATGGCGGAAAGTAAAGTCTTGCGCTGCGTAGGATAGTTTTTTAAGACTTCTAACGCAGACATGGCTGCGGGAGACTGAGCTAAGTCATCTACAATGTTGTAATTTGACGCAGCTCGCGCATTGGGGTTATTGTTAATACAACGAAGTGGGAAGCGAGGTGCTTTAGAGGTGCCATCGAGTGGAAGCGGGGGTATATGTAACGTCTGATCAGTGGGATGAGCGTTAGTATCCTTATCGGCGGGGGGGGCTTCCGAGGTAGGGCCATACTGGTTCCGACGGGTTTGGATGTTGACATCGGCAGTGGACATCATCAATAAGTGGTGAGTGCCTGAATCGAACATTGGTTGATTAGGAGCAGCGTAAGTGATTTTTTGTGGTGGCACGTTGCCCTGTGGGGGAGATAACGACTGAGTGTTCACCACTCCTTGTGTTGGAAAAGGGTTTTGTAGCACCAAAGGTTGAGGTTGTGGTGGTGGAGGGTTGGGTGGCGGCTGAGGAGCCGCCTGCCCTTGATGATGGGCGTCATCTGTCCATAGTTGCTGAGCTCGCTCCAAATGTGGGAAAGCGTGGGTATAGTGTCCATAGACCCCGCAAATGGAACAAGGATGGTTTGTTCGTAAATTAGCATTTTTGGCTTGCTTAGGTGGCCAATCAGGATTCTGATGAGCAGGCGCCGCGTTATTATTTTGTAGAGGATGGGGGGGTTGTGGACCTTGGTTATGGTTTTGGTTGTTTCCACGGTTACGTCCTCTTCCACGGTTTGGTTGTCCACCCTGGTTGTGTTGGTTATTTTGGTATTGGGGCTGATGTTGTTGTGCGTACACATGCCCTTGAGCATTGGGGGGATTCTGGGGAGCCGCAGGTGTGGGAGCAGGTTGCGGTGGGTAATATGTAGGTGGAGCTGGCGGTGGTCCAGTTGCCTGTTGGGGTTGTTGGTACCCCTGAGCTATTGGATGTGTTGGATTAGCTGGTGCAGCTTGCTGTGGGTACTGCATTGGTTGTGGCGAGAACTGTATGGGGTTCTGTGTAGCGGGTTGGTTATAGTATGTAGGAGGTACATATGCTGATGGCGCTTGCCCATAGCAATGTTGTGGACAAGAGGGTCCATGAATGTGATGTGTCTGGTTCGTTGGAGCGTAAGAAGTTGTCGCTCCGGAACTGGATGTAGCCCTAGAGAGGTCTAGGGCAGGCATGGTGCTCACCATGCTGAAAGGTTTATCTTGTGGTGTGATTTGGCCAATAATGCCATCGGCGGCATGAGATGCCCCCGGCGCGTCACCGCGTGAAGAGTCGCATCATGGGGCGTCCGGTATGATTGTGTATAGATAACCCGACTGGGCGTAAATGAGATCAAACTGTTGGGCTTTGAGGATGGCCTCTTCTTCAGACTGGGGTCTTTCGGATGCCACATCCTTCGCAATGAGAGGGAGGAGGGATTTTAGAAACCAATCTAAGAAGATACGGTCGTCTAACTTGATTTTGCAGAGGCTTCAGCGTCGACGCCACTCATGAATGTGGTCAGTGATGTGGGTGGCCGTGTTCTGTCTGCAAGACAGTAGGATCTCGAATCCCACATCATAGCGGACTGGTAACTGAAAAAACTGCAGGAAGGTTGAGGCAAGGGAGGTAAAGGTGGCATGCGTCCCATGGGGCTGCTCGATATACCACTTAGCTGCAGAGCCAGTGAAGGTGCGCTGTAAAAGCCAGAGGCAGACAGAGTCGTCCACTATGGAGTTGGAGGAACACCATAGATGGAAGGACATGATATGGTTCTGGGGGTCTTCACCTGCCTTACCTTCAAACTTAGGGATGTCAGAGGGGAGTTTGGTGGGCATGTGAGGCCACGCAGGATCGTGTCTGATGGGATCATTGGTGAGTCTAGCTAAGTCTGGTAAGTTCAGACTCGCCATGTATGGTAAGCTAGCAGATGTAGTGACTGGGACTGGGACATGCCTAGTCATGTTGGTATGATGTAGGGGTCCAGTAGCGCCTAAATGTATGCTCGGTATGGAAGGTATGTGCCCTCCAATAGGTGTGGTCTGGTATGGGCCAGCGCCTCCAAGTACAACATGGGTTACACTTGGGTTAGGAATAGCAGTAGGGATTCCTGGGATAGGGTTTGTGGAAACCAGAGGGGGTGTGACCCCTATGTTGGGCATACCCATAACAGGTGGTGGCCCTGTGTTGGGCATTCCTAAATGTGGAGTGTTTCCCATATTGGGCATACTCAGGGGGGTGGTTGTTGCCATGGATGGCACCGCAGCAGAAGGGTCTATGGATGTCTCACCTATGGTGCTGGTAAATAGTTGGTCAAATGGTGTTCCAGCCATAATGGTGGTTGGGAATAACTCTGTGGGGTTTTCGGATTCTACCTCTAAATCAAATGTGAAGTGAGGCGTGTCAGAATCGGATGACTGTCTGGTTGACTGATGATGTGTCGAGTCAAGGGATAATGCTCATCGTCGGTGATGTGGCGAGCCAAGTAGACTGAACTCTGGGAGTTCGCCCTGAAGACGACGAGAGCGTCTAAAGTTCTCAATGGTGAGAAATAAGTTTTAGTGTAAAAAATCTGTATGTGTAAAATGGTAATGTGTAAAAAACTCAAAACCCTAATGCAACCAAGGGTGCAAGAAGGGGAGTGAAAATGAAGGATCTCAGGCCAAAAAATCAACCTCAAAAAGGGCACTTATCCTAGCAGCTGTGCTACAATAAGTGGAGGGATGCAACAAATGGTCAGAGTACCAACATGCGAACAGCTTCTAGAAAAAATAGGTGTAACTAGACCAAAGGTGGGTTGAATCATGCAAACACCTAACTAAAAGTATTGTGAATCAACAAACGATATTCTATGCAAGGTGATGAAATCCAAGTCAGACAATATGAGTGTTGAGACAATGGCTAGATATCCCCCTACCGGGAGGGACACCGGGTAATCAATCCTAAAGAATGGCTACTAGGATACTCCGTTCATGACGCGTCGAGAAAAGGTAAATCTGCCGTTTGGTCCTTTATCGCAATATCCCAATACAGGGATATACCAAGAACTGCGAATGGTAGCCCTTCAGTTACTGAATGGATTTCGGTATTCCACTCAGGCTTCTGGAACCATACTCGCGACTTCAACCCTCCTAGGGGAGAGGCCTTCCCACAAACCAGTTGTGACCACGCCAATAAATACTAAGAGATTTTAGCTCCCTAAATGGATAACTTCTATGTCTCAGATGTAATAATTGAGGGGTGTTATTGGAACACCTATCCCCTCAATACTACCTAGCTACAAAGTTCTTTTAGTGTTCCCCAAGTGGGGTTAAAAGTGTGTTGAAATTAGGGTAAGTTTTAAGGCTCAGTTCAATTAAGTGTTCGAGTGGGTGCACGTGTGGTATTGTAAACTGAACTTGAAAGAAGTAAATGCTTTACAGAAAATTTTCAAAAAACAAAGGATCTTTTGAAAATAAAAAAGCAAATATTTATGACTTTTTTCAATAAATGGAATTTAAATGCTTTGCACAATCAACTCAAAAAACAAAGGATCTTTTGAATCATGAAAGCAAATAATAGACTTCTTAAAGAAATAAATGGATTTCTTTTTCAAGGAAATTGCTAAGGGCAAGATTTTAAAGAAGTAAACAGGAAATTTTTTTAACCTAGATAAACTGCAAAATAAGTCTTTCTTTCACTTCCTTGAAAATTTTTAAAAAGACTTCTAGATGTGCATTTAAATAGTAAAATTTTTTCTATGGCTGTAAAATATGCAGAATTTAATACTGTAAAAAATGTGCTATGTGGGCAGAAAATACAGTAAAAAATAATTTTTTGAATCGGAATAGCCGAATAAAAAAATCAGCAGCGCGGGTTTTGACAGAAAAACCGCGATGGACCGCGCGGGTTTCTGTCGCACAGTCGCGATGGACCGCGCGGGATTTCGGCGCACTGTCGCGATGTGCAACACAGAAAATGTCCGTGAAGCCGCGATGTGCAGCGCGCAAATAGGCTGTGAAGTCGCGGGGAACCGCGCGGAAAAGGGCCGCGCAGTCGCGATGTGCAGCGCGGTAAATGACCGCGAAGCCGCAATGTGCAGCGCGCAAAAAGTCCGCGAAGCCGCGGGGAACCGCGCGGAAAAAAGCCGAAAAGTCGCGATGAGCTGTGCGACTGTCAGGCTGAAAACCGCGAGGCGAAAGCCGTGCACGGAAGCCGAAAAACGAACCCAAAAATTGAGAATTCCGGGCTGTTAATGGCAATAGATGGGGCCAAAAGCTAGAGCAGCAATAGATCTGCTGTCTAGGATGGCAGATCTATGGATCTAAAGGCTAAAAACTAATAAAAAACTAAAATTAAAAGCAAAATTTGAGATCTATTGTTCAAAGCCAGCGGAGTCGCCAAAAACTGTTGGCCTGGTTTTGCAACCAAGCTTAGTGCTATGGGCACCTGCTAACTAGTAGCAGCAGTTTCAATAGAATTAAACAAGAAACTAATCTAAACAAAACTAATCATGGATATATGCAAGAATATAAGCAAATAATGGAAATATTTTAAAAACAAGAACAAGAACATATGAAAGAATAAATTTGTATTGAAAATGGGGCAAGCTAATGCTTGCAATAGTATTACCTCCAATGGTGAAGGTTGATGTAGAGCAACTCCCAAGATAAGTAGCTCCAAGCTCCAAGAGGTCTCCTTCTCCAAGGTTGCTTACAATGGCCAAAATGCTCAAGGGAGATTTCGGCAGCATGAGGATGAGATAATGGATGGATGTGAAATAAGGACCCCCTACCACCTTTTTATAGGTTTTAGTGGTGGGGAATACCATTTGTGGTTTTGTGGAAACCAATGGTATTGACCAACATGGTTTAGGTACTTTTCCCTCCTTTTTCCTTTTTTAAATAAAATTAATATTTTTATTCCCTTTTTAATATTTTTGGGAATTTGGACCCTCTTTGAGGGTTTTTTATGCTTTTTAGGAAAAATAATCTTTTTGAGTGGGAAAAAGGGGTGTACTAAGGTCTTTTGGTGACCTTTTGTTGGTTTCAGAGGCTCAGATGGTGGAAAAGTGGACAAATGGGTTATATGAATAGGGAAATGAGCTAGTGATCACTTTTTGGGTGTCAAAAAACTGTTGGCCCGGTTTTGCAACCAGGCTTAGTGCTATGGGCACCTGGTAACTAGTAGCAGCAGTTTCAATAGAATTAAACAAGAAACTAATCTAAACAAAACTAATCATGGATCTATGCAAGAATATAAGCAAATAATGGAAATATTTTAAAAACAAGAACAAGAACATATGAAAGAATAAATTTGTATTGAAAATGGGGCAAGCTAATGCTTGCAATAGTATTACCTCCAATGGTGAAGGTTGATGTAGAGCAACTCCCAAGATGAGTAGCTCCAAGCTCCAAGAGGTCTCCTTCTCCAAGGTTGCTTACAATGGCCAAAATGCTCAAGGGAGATTTCGGCAGCATGAGGATGAGATAATGGATGGATGTGAAATAAGGAGCCCCTACCACCTTTTTATAGGTTTTGGTGGTGGGGAATACCATTTGTGGTTTTGTGGAAACCAATGGTATTGACCAACATGGTTTAGGTACTTTTCCCTCCTTTTTCCTTTTTTGAATAAAATTAATATTTTTATTCCCTTTTTAATATTTTTGGGAATTTGGACCCTATTTGAGGGTTTTTTATGCTTTTTAGGAAAAATAATCTTTTTGAGTGGGAAAAAGGGGTGTACTAAGGTCTTTTGGTGACCTTTTGTTGGTTTCAGAGGCTCAGATGTTGGAAAAGTGGACAAATGGGTTATATGAATAGGGAAATGAGCTAGTGATCACTTTTTGGGTGTCAACAGCAGCCATAGTACATGCTTTAAAGATGTGGAGGCATTACTTAATGGGAAGGAGATTTGAGCTAAGGACAGACCATTGTGGTCTGAAGTACTTATTCGATCAGCCAAATTTGAATGCTAGGCAAGCTAGATGGCTGGAATTTTTGTGTGAATTTGATTTTGAAATCAAACACATAAAAGGAAAAGAAAATAAGGTGGCTGATGTACTCAGCAGGAAAGTACATTAAATGCATGTGGCAGCGCTTAGTACTTGCCAACCAGATTTGAGGCAGCAGATTGTTAACCATATGGTTGAGGATGAAGTGTATGTAAAGATAAGGGACAAATTGCAGCAGCAAGACCTTGAAAAGAAGTATGAAGGCTATCATTTGGAAGAAGATCGACTTCTTACTTATAAGAATAGAGTCTATATTCCAAATGCGGCAGATTTGAGGAGGATTTCTATGGATGAAATCCATAAAGCTCCATACTCTGGTCTCCCAGGATATCAGAAAATAATTGCTACAGCAAGAAAATATTATTTCTGGCTAGGGATGAAGAAGGACATCGCTGAATACATTTCTAAGTGCATGGAATGTCAGCTGGTGAAGGTTGAACACCAACACCCAACAGGTTTATTGCTCCCAGTGCCAATTCCAAAATGGAAATGGGAAGTAATATCCATGGACTTTATTACAGGATTGCCAATGACGGTGAGACAACATGATTCCATCATGGTTGTGGTGGACAAGTTAACAAAGGCAACACATTTTATATCGGTTAAGTCCACACATAAAGCCGATGCCATTGCAAATATTTTCATGAAGGAAATATTCAGATTACATGGGTTGCCTAAGGCAATAATTTCTGACAGGGATACCAAGTTCACTTCAAATTTTTGGAAAGGTCTCTTTGCATACTTGGGTACACAATTGAGCTTTAGTACCGCGTACCATCCTCAAACAGATGGGCAAACAGAAAGAGTAAATCGGGTGCTTGAAGACATGCTTCGCATGTATATTATGGACAAACCATCAAAGTGGGAGGATTATCTACACTTGGTAGAGTTTGCATATAACAATGGGAAACAAGCATCATTGGGGATAAGTCCATATGAGGCTTTGTATGGCAGAAGGTGTAGGACACCAGTGACGTGGGATAATCTAGTGAACAGAATTGTACTTGGGCCAGAACTACTTAAGGAAATGAAACAAGAGGTTTCAAAGATCAGGTAGAATTTAAAAGTAGCTTAGGATAGACAGAAAAGCTATGCAAATAAGCTAAGAATGCATAGGTAATTCAGTGTTGGGGATCATTTGTATCTTAGAGTGAGGCCAAAGAAGATTTCCTTGAAGCTTGGGGGTTGTGCCAAGCTATCACCTAGATATTATGGGCCATTTGAAGTGCTTGAAAGAATAGGACCGGTTGCATATAGACTTGCATTTCCTGCTAGCACTAGAGATCATAATGTTTTTCATGTCTCTTTGCTTAAGAAATATGTACATGATCCTAACCATGTGATTAATTGGGATGTGATCTAGGTGGAACCTGAGGGAGAGTTCCAAACCGATCCATTGTGCATCGTAGACAAGAGGGTAATATTGCTCCAGAACTGAGCCATCGGATAGGTAAAGGTGCAATGGAATCACTACGGTCCCGATGAGGCTACATGGGAGCTGGAGGATGCCATGAGAGTGGCATATCCATTTTTGTTCAATTTTGATGAGCACTGAGGACAGTGCTAATGTAAGGGGGAGGGGAATGTAATATCCCGATTTTGACCCCCTTTGCATTAAAATTGTAAATGATGTAAATATTGTTATTTAATCATGCTGAGGAGCTCAAGGCTAAGGCCCCGCCATTGATTTAGTTTTTTTTTATGTATCGGAAATTAAAATCGGTGCATATGGCTCTTGTGCTAGATAGGCACAATGTAAATGAACACATCATGTAAATACAAATTTTAATGAAAAACCCACAACTAGCTATGCAATGCAACAAAGAGATGGGGGCATGATTCTACAAGGAATAGGGAGGGAAATTATTCAAACCCTTGAGCCCTTGGTGTTAATCCATTTCATTGAGAAACCCATAAATCCCAACTACCCATTTTGGCCTATGCACCCAATCATTAAATTCTTCCAAGAGTTGGTTGAGGCAGTTAATGCCTTGGGAATGGAGAGGTATGGCAGCCAATTTCGTGTATGGGCAAGCCATCAACCTGGGAAATCGAATTTTGCTTCATGGGAAAGAAAACACCCACGAAATGATGCCCAAATCCATTCTTCACCCATTACCTACCTTTGTTCTCTCACGTAGTCTGAGCTAGCTGGGTCTTTCCTTGGACGTTTTTCACCATTTTTCCTGCATTCTCCATGCCTGGGAGCTTGTTTTTGTATTGTACAGCAGCTGGGAGAGGAGGGCCATGAATTGGGGGTTTGATGGAGGTCATTTTTGCTCCTGGGTTGTCCATAAACGTTTTTTGAAAATGAATTTTTCCTTTCCATGGTTTATTCCCCATTTTCCATTTCGTTTTTCTGAAGCTCAGGGAAACCCCATCTTTGGGCATCTCACTGTATAAACGTTTCTTCATGCCCAACACTTGTATTTTTGTTGTTATGTGCATCCCTGTTTTGGTTTGATATTGTGAGCAAGAGTTTTGGAGTGGTAGTGGACAGAATTGGCTTGATAAACCTAGTGGGGAAAATAACCTCTCAAGAAGATCAAGAGGGCTGGACACTCTTCTATGCACACCTTGGACACTCTAGATGGGAAGGTATGGCCTGAGGGACTGTGTATTGGGGAAGGGAATACTTTCTTGAGTGGGGTGTGTAGGCATTGTGGGTGCCAAGCTAGATATATCTTGTAGGGGTATCCATAGCTTTGTGGTTGAGCTCACTAGCTTAGCAATTCTTCCTTTCCATCTCCTAGCAGCCTGAGAAACCCAACTGCTGATTGACTTGGCTGATTTTGGTGTATTCTAGATATGTGTGAGTCTGTTGTTCCCTGGTTCCTTGTAGAAATCATGCCCAACTCGGGGATGGTAGTTGCATCAACAGATTGATAAGCACAACTGGCCTATGGTTGGGTGGAACGTTGCAGATGCATAGCTGGTTGCTCAGGGACTACTTCGTTTTAAGATAAGTATTCTCTGCGTTAACTAATCAAATGTATTTCTTTGATGTTATCATGAATATCTTGAATGTATTATAGATGTGTAATTGAATTTACTTCCGCTGTCTTGCATTTATACATCTGCATATGTCTCTTTATATTATGTGAATGTCAATTTAGTAATTATGGGGCCAAATGCCTAGTTTTAGCATTATGTCTCTCCATCTCCTTTGGTAGGATGGGAGGGACATTACAGTAACGCGCTCTGCACCTAATCAGAGTGCGTCGGGGATGCCTTCCTCCCTTGCACAAGGAATGTATTCCTTCAACTGGCACGAGTTGTCCATGTGCAAGGTGTGTCGTTGTTGGTTAAAATGGATAAAGAGAAGCTTCGAGTGACTTCTCGAACCTTGGGTTGCGTGGAGGCTTATCCCTACATATATGGAACGGTGAAATTGGATCCCCTTACTGTTGGGCGTGGCCCAAGTGGCACAGTTTTTACAATAGCACAGTTCGAATTACGAAGTCCAAGTGGCGCAGTGGGAAGTGCGAAGTCTAAGAAAGAGGCAGTTTTGCTGATGCGTAGAGCCAGCGCAGCAGGTAATTTTGGGCAAAGAATACAAGTAAAGGTCGAGTAGATGAAAGTGACCTATTTTGGGTAAGTAACTCCATGATTCCCGAGAGTTGGGTAAGGAGCAGCGTGGAAGCAGATGAAAGCGACCTGTCAGTTAGAGTGGCGGAAACTGTTAGAAGCTAACCCACGGGTCGACAACGACAGGAAGGTGAGAGTGGCGGAAAGGGACACGCCACTATGCAGTTAGAATCATTTCATAAGGACTGCAGCTGTGAGAAGGGTGTTAGAGCCAGGAGTGGCATGGAAAGGCGTCCAGAGACGAGTGGAGTAGCTATCGACTACGACAGGCCAAGTTGGCGGGGTAACCGCACCAATTTTGGTAACTCTAGGGTTTTTGTCCCATATGCAATGTAAAGACGTGACCTAAGGGCACGATCTATAAAAGGGAATTTTTGTAAGGGAAGGGTTGATTTTCTAAGTGGATTTTTGTTGTTCTCTCATAGTATTGTTCTGAAAGATCGAGTATTGTAAAGAGGCTCTGCAGTTGTGTGTGCAGAGACCTACTGAAGAGAGAAAGAGGCTCTGCAGTTGTGTGCGCAAAGACCTATTGTAGAGAGAAGCTTCTGTAGCTGAGTGCACAGACTGGAACTGTTGAATCCTTCCCGTTAATATAATCAATAGTTCCCGTGGACGTAGCTCCCATCCGGGTGGTGAACCACGTAAATATCCTGTTATGTGCTTGAATCTGTGTGTTTGATTTTTCTTATGGTTAAGTTCATGCTTATATTTACATGTGTCCTCTCTTTTATATGTATTTTCCATGTGAATAGTGATGAAAATAATATGTTAAGTGTCGAACATATATGCTTGAATGTTGAATGTGCAAGTAATTCTAAATATGTTGAATACATGAGTTATCTGGGTAAACATTAAGTCAGCGAAGTCTGTGTTAAGTGTGATTCCCTAGAAGCACAGTATTGAAAGTGCGTTGTTACGTTGCATTTCACCATAACACATGAGTATGTGAAGTGCACCGTCTCGTGTGTTGAAGGCATAATTACACCAAGTCAGCGAAGCCTATAAGGTGTGTGATTATTAAGATGTAGTGCAGCTTGGAGTGCGATGTCCTATTGTCTAAGTGTTCGTTTCGAAGTGCGCAGTCCCAGTGTGCGCTATATTATAAGTAACATCCACAAATTAGGTGAAACTTCACGCAGTTCTCCAGTCTGTTAACCGCGCATCACCTGATTACAGAAATCTGATTCTGTAATCCCCCATAAACTTCGTCGCCTCGGGTGAGACCTCAGCTTGTTCGCAGGTTGTTGCCGAAAGGGCCGATGAAGAAGGGTTTTGTTGGACTACAACTGCGCAGAACCTGGGTCAATATAAGAAAGTTCTAGAATGAGGATAAGAGCCCAACAAATGGTTCTGTTGCCGCGCTTGAATTGGTGATGTGTTCTGAATATTGGCATCCTAAGAGAACATAAATATAGAACTGGGTGGATAATAAAAAAAAAGAGTTTGCGAGGAAGGAGAACAAACATCCGCGTTTCTCTAACAAATAATGGTTGCAGAGATACCTATATTCTGATATTTATGAAATTTTCTTCGCATCCTTCAGCAACGACCTACATGAGTAGTTGTCGAGACTAGTAGAATAGAAATTTTTTTATCATGGCGGAGAACCTATGGTGTGGACTCCAGAACTAATTCAGAGACTTAAAGCAGTGGAATTATGGCTAGATAGCATACTAGAAGGATACGTTACAGAATTTGTTGTGGACACGTTGAAGTGTTACAGCGCAGCAGAGGCATATTTATTCAAAGGATTCATAGGTAAGTACCTGAACAATATCAGTCTATACATTAAAATGTTGTTAGCAAAGAAAGGTCTCCTAAGAATGCAATAAGATCCCTAGAAATTTGAGCTTGTAATGTCGGTAATTTAGATAGTGATACTGAGGAAAACATTCACACATTACGAAGTGGTAAAAGATACAAGTCTAGTACAGAGAAAAGGCCTAATGAACATGAACTTTGCATCTCTATAGAAACTGAGTTACAAGTTGAGACTAATAGTGAAAAAGAACCTTGAGTAGCTACCTATCATCCCATCACTCCACAAAATCCTCCAGTTGACAATACTGCTAACCCACGACACAACAGTAGTAGTAACATCGCAAGAGCGAGTACTTAAAACATTATGAGCAGTAGTATACCTAACACGTCGTAGAACACTACACCTCCTAGAAGAAGAATGGAAGATGATATCAAACTGCCAATATTCAAAGGAATGGGTCTAGAAGACCCTGAGCAACACTGATTTCTCTGTGAATCCATGTGGAATGTTAAACAAGTACATGATGATGCTATTAGACAAGCACAGTTAGTTACAACATTCATGGATAGAGCCTTGACATGGTTCACGAAGTATTTTGTTGGATAGAATAGGACCCTAGTGGATATCAAGATTGCGCTCATAAGAGAATTTAAAAAACCTAAGTCAGAATCACAGTGTATCACAGAACTCAAAGAAATCAAACAGAACTGACTGAGTCAGTGTGGGAATTTGACCAAAAGTTCAAAGCACTGTTAGACCAAGTGAGCTTTGACATAGCACCAAAACAACACCAAGAATGGTTCATAGCCGCGTTGTTGCCACACATTAGGTTACCATATATGTAACAGAAGGTTGCTTCACAGACATAGGCCCTAGAGATTGCGATGAAA
This sequence comes from Larix kaempferi, assembly GCA_027924585.1. Taxonomy (NCBI): domain Eukaryota; kingdom Viridiplantae; phylum Streptophyta; class Pinopsida; order Pinales; family Pinaceae; genus Larix; species Larix kaempferi. The sequence continues at coordinate 16,289,630 of BSBM01000924.1, read as the reverse complement.
CTAGAGGCTTCACCCATACGGGAGAATAGCGCAGGTATGATTCAGATACAGACCCAGCTAGCAAATTTGACATTGCAATTGCAAGATATGAAGAAAGGAAAAGAAACCCGAGAAGAGGTTTGGTGTACAAAGTGTAAGGGAGAATGTCACTCCAAAGAACACTGTCCATTATTTAAAGATTACATCAATAGTGGAGCTCTGAACCCATTGAATCAACAATAAGGACCATGGTGTGAGATCTATCGATGTCGAGGACATCGCCCAGAATATTTCTATTTAATTCAAAAATATGTGCAAACACCTAAGAACTTATACTGCACATTATGTAAATCAGTTGGCCATGATGATTTTGTTTGACAGACAATCTACCAAGAGCGGACTCAAGGCCTAATCTCCCTAGCTCAACGTGATTCTAGAACAAATAGAGACAGAACATAAATAACTCTCCTAGATCTAATTATATATCAAGGAAGTAGATGCTTTACCTTTTGAATCACTAATCCTTTCTCCTTGAATGCTGCTCCAAGCTTGATAGTCTTCAGATCTAAGCTGCAAAACCTGTCAAGACAATGCAACAACACAAGCAGTAAAATGGCATCTACACAATAATAGATATAAGTAAGCAATTAAGTAAGCAAACTACACAATATATCATTAACACAATGAGATTTGGTGGAAAGCACTTATATTACTGTATTAAAAGGGAAATACATAGGATGAAGAGATTACAACCAATGACTTAACGTAGCAATCCTTCTCCGATCAAGCCAATGCCAAAGCCTCCAAAGGGATGATGGATCTCTCAAGGATAAGTAGAGATCTCTCCTAAGCTAATTTCACCAGCAATTAGATACTATAGACTTCCTCCCCTTGGGATGGGAGTGAGCTTCTCTTATATAGGACTAAGTGGATAGGATAGGTTGAGATATGGTAGGAGAGAGATAGGGGATCCTTCCAAGAGGTTAGGAACCGAATGCCAGCTTCCACAAAGGCTAGGGATAGGGATACACATCAGCTAGCTTCAAGAATGGGCTTGAAGAAGCTATTTTAGTCCATTAACTGACATCGTCGCAATCTATAAGAGGACAAGCTACGACGTCACAGGTTGCATGAGGACAACCTACGACGACCTCTCAAAACCTAGTATAAAAGATTTTGCATCTCTTCCAAGTTAATGACTTAGTCAAGGAATTTTTAGGGATGTTTCCACTGAGTCTCATGATGGTAAGATTTAGGTGTAACAGAATTCCCCCCAAAGCATGAAGTTGTTTGAAACTGGACAAGTGAAATGCTTTGACAGAAGGAATGGCAATGGCTCATCGGACGAAGGACACTGATGTAGTACAAATGACTCTGAGTACACAGTCTCATATGACGTACAACATGGCTGCTGACCAATACATTGCAGATCCATGATAGTAACGACCGACTGAACACAATCATGGCTACTAGACACAAGCGTAGATCCATGATGAGATGATAACAAAACCATGACAAATAAAAATGTGGATCCATGTGATATGACTCAAAACAATATCCATCGCAACCTAGGTAAAACATGACTCCCTAGGGTCTTCAAGCCGAACCTGCAATGATACGAATCTATCCATGTGATTACAAATGTCTTAACGTTGAACATGGTAGAAACCACTTGATTACCGGTCATTGATGTATACCGTTAATAAGCGCGAGGGAAATCACCATTAATGTCAATGATCCCCAAGGTATCATAGTACATATCATCAAGCGTGAATAAATGAGTTGGATTCGAATGCACGATGAAATATTTCAATCAAGATTCAATGATGTAAACTCATGTTGAAAGCAAGGTAACCTACCATTAAGGCATGCAGGCCCAAGGTACTCAATTGGTTTCTAAATTCAATCCTCGGATGATGATTTGAAGTCGACAAGGATGAATCTATCAAAGGAGGGCCATGATGAATCCCCCATCATCGACACGAAACATGACAACAGATGTTTGGAGTAGATCGGATGGCATAGTAACATGCAAGACTGACTCATAATAGACCAACATGGTGGAAGGTGTGCTGACTGCAAAAAATGAGTGGTGAAAGTATTCTTGAACATGGGCATGGCATGACTTGGCAGTATTGACATGACGAGTACGACACTAAATTATTAATGCAACTGATGATGGAAGCATTCTTTAAATGACTCAAAGGAGTGACTAGACTCAAGAAGTAGGAAACACTTGAGGACAAATGGATGATCCAAGTGCAGTATGCAAATGCAAATGAGTGCCATATTCAAGAACGACTAGGTACTGCCACAGATAAAAAGTGTAACATAAAATATTTCCTTTTTCCCCATCATGAATGATGAGTGCCTCATGTGTTTTTAATGAGCTTGATGAGGGTAACTAGATGCTCGATATAGCTCATCTCATAGATGAGTCCAATCCCAAATATTTTCTGAACCTGGGAGAGGAGGGGTTCGTCCCATGACAGGCCCTTCAATGTTAGAGTTTAACGAGTCCATAGAAGATAAACTCAGCCGTCATTTCATGTTTAGAGAGTCTGAAAAGAACTAAAGACGACTCCAATGGTCCTTTTTCGTAAAGTTAGCCTCATCGCCCGAAAAAGGGTAAAACAACGCGGGAGAGGACTCTTCCAGTCATGATTGGCTGGAGTATGCCTTTTTTGTAAATAGTGCCCCTTCGTCCAAAAAGGGGAAAAAATATCACCAGGAAGATGACCATACAAATTCTTTAACAAGCGTGAACGCGACAAGTTCGCTTGGCAATATTTTCGTATTTTGAGAGCCTGAAAAGAGCTTAAAGATAGACTCCGGGGGGGTTCCTTTTTTGTAGGAGTTTAACGAGCCCGGAAAAGTGATAAATCGTAACTCGATGACTTATTCTCATGGTTTTAAGAGCACGAGAAAGAACAAATACTAAGCTTATCATCATTAAACAATTAAAATCTAACGGATGAAAAATAACGACAAAATATTCAAGGGGTTGTTCATACCTGAGATAATCGCTACAAAATGAAAACGGTGCAAATGGAACACTTAATGTCTCCTACACGCTTGAAAACTAGGTCAAATAGTCAACCGGGTATTCAAATGCAATAAAATGATCCAAACTATAGCAAATAACCTAAAGAGAATCTAATATTTGAAAAAGAATATTCCCTTTTTGTTTATAAAATAGAAAAAAATGACCAAATATAGTTATCATTGTTCATTTACCAAATTGGGGAGAAGAAAGTGCCATTTGGAGCATAATTTCACTTGCTGATTGCCGAAGCTACGAGCAACCATTTCACCAGCCATTCGGAGCAGGTAACCCTAAATCTCAGCCATCATATTTCTAGTGGTTTAGAATTTCAATTTTTGTTCATTTTTAGGGTTTTGGGGTTGATTTGTGGGGACTTTGTGCGCCCTCGAGTTGTCACAAATCCCACAAGGGTGTCTTGCGATGATGTCACTCTTTCCGTAAGGACAGGGTGCGATGGCGGAAACGTCCATCCCACAAATCAAAACCAAGCCACAAGAAAACATTTTAATGGTTTGGGTGAGCTTTAATGGTGTTTAAATGCCCCTATTGACAGGTTTGTGGCCGCCAACATGGTTCTAGAGTGGTGCGAGTGAGAACATGAGGTGGATGATGTGAAAGCAACAAATGACCCATTATGTGTGGAGGCATTGAGGAACTGTGGGCTATTGAAGTTCTTCCAGGTCCAGGGCATGAGGGCCCAAGTCCTACTACTGGAACATATGGTTCGTTGTTGGGACGTAGCACAACAGTACTTCGTGATCAGAGAGCACATACTAACTATAGATGTCAAGGACATCTACTTCTTGATTGGGTTGTCCCGGAGGGGGGACAATTTGGCCCTTACCGGATCACGGGGGAGTGACCGGACGGTGGACGACTTGATTGTCTAGCACTGTACTCCACATGCCCGTGCCTACAGTGGGAAGATTTCCATCAAAGAGGTACGATATCGTCCATTGCGTGCTATACTTTTGACCATAGTGAGGATAGCAGGGAGCCAAGTGGCTCATCTGGATACCAGGTCCCAGATGTTGTATGCGGAGGACTGCATGTCTCCGAAGGTGTTCAACTGGTGTGAGGGACTCCTCACCAACCTACAAGCTCAGCTGACCAAGTGTCGGCGCGGAGAGCTCAAGCAGTTCGGGTATGGATCAATAGTGATCTCATTCTTGTTGGAGCGGGTTCCCCTTCTACGCTCGTAGGTGACTGGGGATGATAGGGATACCAGGGATCCTCACATGGTCCGATCGATAGACGTGATGGCCTGCCACGGTGGTGGGGTTCCTATCATTGGGTACAGTCCTAGATTCTTCACCTGGCTAGAAGGCCAACTAATCATGATAGAGGACTATCCGTACAACGGTATGGAATTCAGGGAGGACCCAGACCTAGTGCTACCTAAGGAGGCAGAGTGGGGAGACATCGGTAAGAACAATGACCCTTGTACTTTTTAATTTTGTGTATTTATAATTTTTTTGGAGAGTTTTGATGAGTTAATAACATGTGTGTGCAGATGTGGGCCCTTCACGGCTAGTGGGAGTCTCCCTACTAGCGAGGAGAGGAGAGGCACCATTAGCAGCCCTAGCCATGCACAACACCATCGTGGAGATGGATGACGTCTATGAGAACCTTACGAGGTTGAAATTGGACGTCCCAGATGTAGCAGTGCATGAGCTGCCGTGTTAAATTTTCAGAATTTACTTCAATCTGATCTAGGATCTTAACTGAGAGAACATGTACAACAAATCTACAGCATATCAATCATGGACACAATAATGCAAGCACACAAGAGACATAGAGTTTACTTGGGGAAAACCATAAAGGTGAAAAACCCCAATAACTTCCTCAGAGATAGATAGAGAAATGATACAACCAAAATACAAGAGATAGTCTTCTCCTAGCAGCAGAGCCTCCTCCTCCACAAGTGCGCCACTCTCTCAAGTGTGAGTGAGAGAATAGAATGTGTAAAATGAGAGAGACACACTCTCTATTTATACACTAACTTGACTTGACCTTTACTCAACTAGGTCGGCCTCAACTTAACCACTTAACATAATGCTGACTGGGCCGACCCCCACTAGGGTGGTCTAATAACCCTTTGACCCACATGGACGACCCCCAATAGGTTGGTCTAATAACCCTTTGACCCACATGACTTATACAGGGCCGACCCCAACAAGGTGGTCTAATAACCCATCAAGTATAAGTTACGACACTTACAATATAAATGACGACACTTCCGTATAGAGGAATAATAACATCTCTATAGGAATACAATATACATATATGTGAAATACATTCCGAAGTTACATATACATCAACACTCCCTCTTAACTAGGAAGGTATTTCTCGACACAGGTCTTCTAGCACAAGTCATCTTCTCTGGATCATCGTCACTGGATAATCGTCATCGAGTCATCATCATCGTCACTGTTGCTGCTATCTCAATCAATCTTTGAATCTACTCATCATAGGAAGTTCTACAGAGCCAGTCCTTTTTCATACTGGATGTAGGCCCACCACCTGCAGGTCTTCGTCATCACTGGCCATACTATGGAATCCTCAGGACTTATTACGTGCATCACAAAACCTCGAAAGAGCATCCCAGGCTGTTACGAGCACACGGCTCTACCTATAGGATCTCCCAGGGCCATATTATATGTGACCTCACCACAAAACCTCGCAAGAGCATCCCAGGCTGTTACGAGCACGCAGCTCTACCTATAGGATCTCCTAGGGACAGATTATATGTGGTCACCACAAAACCTCGCAAGAGCATCCCAGGCTGTTACGAGCACGCAGCTCTACCTATAGGATCTCCCAAGGACAAATTATATGTGGTCATGGCAAAACCTCGCAAGAGCATCCCAGGACTTATTACGGGTACACAGCCCAACCTATCGGATCTCCCAGGGACAGATTATATGCCATAGGACAAAACCTCGAAAGAGCATCTGCCAGATATCCCAGGGCACGAATTACATGCCATAGGAAAAACCTCGAAAGACTATCTGCAGATCTCCCAGGGCCAAATTATATGTCCTCCCAGAGCAAAACCTCAAAAGAGCATTTGCCAAATATCCTAGGGAACGAATTACATGCCATAGGCAAAACCTCGAAAGACTATCTGCAAATCTCCCAGGGCCAAATTATATGCTCATCTACACAACTTGATCCACGGCCATAGAGTATCAACCTGATACTCACCATACATCATCCTGATGTACACATGATCATCCTGATCATCATCACTGCAACATCCTGCTGCATGTCATCTGGAGCAACATCCTGAAGCTCGTCATCCATGATCATCTTGATCATATAATGCATCTACCTGATGCATACCAAGTATCTACCTAATACATATCATCATACATGATCCACCTGATCATACAATGTATCCACCTGATACAAATACAAATACATGATACATATCACCATACATGATCCACCTGATCATACAATGTATCCATCTGATACATATACAGATACATGGTCCAAGCATCCAACATGATGCATACAAACTACATACAAATGATCCTACTGATCATATCCAGCATCCAACATGATGCGTACATACATATACATATAAATGATCCAACTGATCATATCCAACATCCAACATGATGTGTATATACAAAATGATCCAACTGATCATACAAAGCAGAAACCAAAACATCATCCTGATGTTCATCATCCAGCGCTTACATCCACAGCCATGTGAAGGATCCTCCTTCCAACATGCATGGAATGGCTTCAGCAAATGTGTCCATCACTTCTTCCTCGAAGTGTCCTCGATCTGAAGAACACCAAGCCTCTCCCTGAAGTACTCGAACTTCACCCTGGCTAGTGGCTTCATCAGCACATCTGTAATCTGCTCGTCCGTCGCAACATACAGGAGCTTCACAGCTCCTCTCTACACCATATCCCTGATATAGTGATATTTGATCTCTATGTGTTTCAACCTGTCATGAAACACTGGGTTCTCGGACAGCTTCACACTACTCTGGTTATCACAAAAGACACCAGTAGCATCCAATGGGAGATCAAATAACTCAGATAGTAGCTTCCGTAGCCATACTGCCTCACAACTGGCTGAACAGTCTGCAACATACTCTGCCTCAGTTGTACTCAGTGCTAGGAAGGACTGCTTCTTGCTAAACCAAGAGATCACACCTGATCCCATACTGAAGTAGCACCCAGATGTGCTCTTCCTATCTGCAGCACTGCTAGCCCAATCTGAATCAACATAACCCTGTAGGTTAAACTTTTGATTCGCCTCATACTTGAGCCCATAATCCACTGTACCCTTCAGGTACCTCAGAACATGCTTTACAGCAACCAGATGAACACTCCTCGGATCTGTCAGGGACTGACTCAATGTGTTCACTGCAAGGCAAATATCTGGTCTCGTGTTTTTCAGGTACATCAAGGACCCAATCATCTGACGATACATAGTGATATCAATCGGCTCATATGAAGCATCACACAGACGCTTCAAGTTCGATGCCATAGGTGTGGCCATAGCCTTGCAGTCCATCATCCCGAACCTCTTCAGGATCTCTATTGCATACTTCCCTTGTCCAAGGAAGATTCCATCACTCTGCCACACCTCCATGCCAAAAAAAAATAGTGCATCATCCCCAAGTTCCTCAACTCGAACTCGGCAGCAAGCTTCCGCTGTGTGTCGGCAATCAATCTATCCTCACCTGATACAAGCAAGTCATCCACATAGTAGTATCACTGGATTTCCTTCCTCAACCTTGTAGTAAAGGTTGGAACCTGCTTTACTCTTGGTAAAGACCAAACTGGATAGCAAGCTGCCTATCCTACCATACCAAGTTCTGCACATATATGATTTCCTGTCATGTGTTTCAGAACCAAGTGACTGCTTCACATACACTTCTTCTTCAACTACACCATTCAAGAAAGCTGTCTTGAAATCCATCTGGTGTATCTTCTATTTCATCAATTTTATATTTCTCTATGCTGCCGTCTGCAACATGCTTGATCTTGATAGATCCATATGGAAGTCATAACAAACTTCCCTTCAGGTCTTGGGACTACATCCCAAACATCATTCTTCATGATCAACAGATCATGGCATTCTTCCCATATCCTGGGAACTTCAATATCTTCAATAAATAATTTTGTTGCTGAACAAATGTTGTAGTTCTTCTTTTGTAGGTGATGGCATACGATCTTTCCTACACAACAAGTTAAATTGCATGATTAGAAAACATCTCATAGTTTTCAGAACAAATTCTTACACATAAAGAAATATGTCATGCAGTCATGCAATTATCTTATCCAATGCTTCAATACAACATTTATCCATATCTCGTAACTTTCTAGATGCCTTCCAATCTCTACCAAAACATTGTTAAGAGTGTGCACAACTCCCAACATGTCAGCAAAGAGGTTTCATTCTAGATAAGTAGCAATGGGATGTTGTATAGTGCCATAGGCTACTTACCCATGCATATTAGTAGTATACTGTTCATCAATGCAACTATTCTAATATGCATAATACACAACCTAATTCTATGAACATCAGTATATACATTATTGAACAGTATTATTTAAATAAAATATGCAAGTAATGACAATTCAAATACTTATCTTTGTTTGTTTGTTGGGTTGACTCCCTCTCAGTCTTTGCTTCTTTTCTGCAACTCCATTCTTATGTGGATTGTGAGAAGTGGTCAACTCCCTCTGAATATCTGCATCCTTGCAGAAACTACTGAAGTGTGCTCCTTTGCTTTCTTGCAGGAACAACTGGAGTGTGCTCCCTCTTGATCTTTGCTTCTTGGATTACCTGTCCTTGAACTTACATCCATCCTTAATCACTATTCATGCTTATTAGTATCATCATTGTGTTATCCTTGAGGTCTCATACATAATCACACATTTATTAGTATAATCTTAATACTATCAAAACACAATAATCTTAAACATGTATATTCATGATCATTCACAGATAATAAACATTAGTATTCAAGGTTTCAGGGAAGTCTTCTTTTACTCATACATTTTCTTATTTGATCATAGGACTCTTCTGGTTAGTTGAATCATCAATCAAGATAAGAGATATAATATGCATAAAACCTCTGATTATTCAAACCTATACCTTCATGATTCTTCTGGTTAGTCATATCATCAATTATGGTAAGAAACATAATATGCATACAACCATGATTATTCAAACCTATGACTTCATGAATAATCATTATCAACAACACAACAGTATAAGATCCTAACCCAAGGTAGGATTCTAGCTTGATATAGGAAAAACATACCTGGATTAGCATGCTAGCTAGTTATGTCTAACATACCCGTATAATGCTTCTGGTTCTCTGCAGTGACTTGTGCTAGTAACCTGCATGTCTCATAAGTTAACCATTGTAGAACCAAGTTATACATACCTCGAAAGTAGATCTTCTATGTGATCCATGACAATGGATGAATCTTTGTCTTAATGTCACCATGAGCATATGTTCTTGAAGTAGAACATGATTTGACTTTCTTGGTGTACCTTTTGTGTTAGCAAACAACATAAACCTCATACAACATCACAATGCATTAGTACAATCATAAGTGTCAAACCCTTAATCAATGAATATCTTCTATTAAGGTGATACAACAAGTCCAGTAATTAATCAAGATTGTACTGTAATGACATGAAGACAAACATATGATAAACTTAACCATGAAACATACCTATAAGCCATACCTGTCAAGATTGCTTGTAATCTTCTTATGGAAGGCCTTAGCCTCATCTCCCTCTGAGACAGGAACTTCTTCACTTATGCAGGTGACCAACCCATCTTCTTCTAGGATTAACCCAATCCACTGGACCTGGAGCTTGATGAGCTAATTAAGCTAGTATATTCAGAATTTGAAAACTGCAAAGTTTCACTCCTCAATTTTTCCTTTGAAACTTTTGGGTTCACTGGACGTGACCTCGAACTAGTGTTTGATGAATCCCACTCTTCTTCCCAATCAAAATATTTGATCCAAGGCTCTAAGCTTCTATTTTTATGAGGATCTTCCAGCCGTGGTCACAGATTTCAAAAATTCCCATTTTTGCAGAAGCCCTAATTTTCCACTTTTCTGATCATAGTCCCGAACTAGGGTCTGATCAAGCCCGGCCTTCTGCCCAACCAAAAATTCTGATCTTGGTCTCTAAATTTTGATTTTGATGAGTAGCATTCATCCGTGGTCTCCGATTACAAAAATTCCAACTTTCTCCGAAGGCCTAAATTCCGGAAGCCATGAATGAAGGTGCTAAAAAATAATTTTGATTTGACAGAAATATGTACCTGATTGTTTCTGGTGTAACTCTGAACTTTTCAATCCATAGGGTCTGAAAATTTTTCTTGAGATAGCTCGACCTGTTATCTTTCCATCCCGACAGGTCTGACCTCAATTGGATTCTCTGAGAGAGAGTTATCCCAAGTGTTGCAACGTGACCTGTTTATGGGATAATACATGAGAGTGAACTTGTACGGCGTGCCACGTGTCACTGGTTCAACATCGGCCTCTGAAAAATTTCCCTGAGATATCCCGGCATGATATCTTTCCATCCCAACAGGCCTGACCTCAATTGGATTTTCTGGGAGAGAGATTTATGCCAAGTGTCACAACGTGACCTGTTTATGGGATAATACAGGAGAGCAAACTTGTACGGCATGCCACGTGTCACTGGTTCAACTTCGGACTCTGAATTTTTTTCCTGAGATAGTATAGTCTGTGTACTACCTGTAACTTTTTACGAAATTTCATTTGGAGCTTCCTAGCCCATGTTATGATTTTTTTCCCAAGGTCACCTGATTTTGACTCAGATATGGAAGAGGCAAAAACCCTATATTGTACAGATCATAAATCACGAAGTACAACTAATTAGAGGTTTTCCTTTGGACACAAGGTACATAGGGATCTGATCTTCGACTTGTAAAGGTTTCAGATCCGAAACCTTCGCTAAAACGGATTTATAGAGAAAGTTCTACGACGACTGGTTTTTGCTATATCAAGCCCTAGCATCGTAAGTGCAACAAGTGTCATACATGCCATATCATGCCTTCTTTCAGGCTAGCTTTGATACCATGTTAAATTTTCAGAATTTACTTCAATCTGATCTAGGATCTTAACTGAGAGAACAACATGTACAACAAATCTACAGCATATCAATCATGGACACAATAATGCAAGCACACAAGAGACACAGAGTTTACTTGGGGAAAACCATAAAGGTGAAAAAACCCAATAACTTCCTCAGAGATAGATAGAGCAATGATACAACCAAAATACAAGAGATAGTCTTCTCCTAGCAGCAGAGCCTCCTCCTCCACAAGTGCGCCACTCTCCCAAGTGTGAGTGAGAGAATAGAATGTGTAAAATGAGAGAGACACACTCTCTATTTATACACTAACTTGACTTGACCTTTACTCAACTAGGTCGGCCTCAACTTAACCACTTAACATAATGCTGACTGGGCCGACCCCCACTAGGGTGGTCTAATAACCCTTTGAACCACATGGAAGACCCCCAATAGGGTGGTCTAATAACCCTTTGACCCACATGACTTATACAGGGCCGACCCCAACAAGGTGGTCTAATAACCCATCAAGTATAAGTTACGGCACTTACAATATAAATGACGACACTTCCGTATAGAGGAATAATAACATCTCTATAGGAATACAATATACATATATGTGAAATACATTCCGAAGTTACATATACATCAACATGTCGAGGCCCATGCAGAGGTACACAGTTGGTGTGACTATGCGTTTTGGTACTCTGCTCCGCAAGGTGGCGAGGGCAGTTGACTGCTTCCACGTGCAGCAGGTGAGGGCTGCTAGACCTAGAGGTGCATGGGCTAGACGTCAGGCCCAGTGATGTTATTATGTATGTGCTGAGAGCTATGCGAGCCTCATATTTTGTACTACTGAAAGCTATCAGGCTTCAGATTTTGTATAGACTCACTGAAATCCGTCATGCTTCAGACTTTTGTATCAGCACTACGTTATCTTGATTATATATATCTATACAAAAATTTTGGCGGATTTATAAATTATGTGTTTTAATGGATGAATGATGTGATATTGCTTATGTGTTTGCTTATACGATGAGTTATTTACATGTTATGTCTACCTATGTGTGTGCAATGTACCAATCTAAGATGAAGTTGGCCATGGAGTCGGCAACTGTGTTCACATCTCGTGGAATGTGTAGGTACTGAATGGATTCGAAGGACCTTTCCATAAGACGAACTCGTCTGTAGAGACAGATTAGGGTAGGATCGTGAATGGTGTAAACCTAGTTAAAGTGAGAGACCACCAATTGAGAATCCAAATGGATGACAATGTGGTCCATACCCAAAGAAATAACATTTTTAGGGTTCCAATGACTGCCTGATATTCTGCAGCATTGTTGGTTGCGAAACCTAGACACATTCCTCCTGAGTTGATAAGCTCTCCAGTGGGAGAATAGAGCACCTAGGCTGCCGAAGCAAGGTTACAGGTATGCCGACTGGCACTGTCCGCGAATCCGTAGCAAGTTTCCATTTGCACATGCAGACAAAACATGGTATAAGAAACTAAACAAGACCTAAGCACACAAAAAATCAAAGCGTCACACCACACAAAATACACACAGGCCATGTACAGTATATACAAAGTACTTATGCATGAAAGACTCCGCCATAGTACCTTTTCAGGTAAATCCCATTGCAGGGTTCACCTAAAGATGTCCCGTCATAGTCTTCAAGCTCATAAGCTCCCTTCTCTAAGACATGTTTCACTATGTAGGGTCCATGCCACATGGACTCAAACTTTCCTACCCCCAACTTATCATGTATTTGGTCATATGTAAGGACCAAATCTCCTTCGCTGTAGACCGGAGGTTCTACCGACTTGTCATACTGTGCTTTGATGCGTTTCTTATGAGCCCTATTGGCAAGAGTGGCATCACAACGAGTCTCATCGAGTTTAGCTAGGTAGAGGAAGCATTCTTCCTCAGCAGTAGTGTTGGGGAGAAGTTCAACTGTGAGTTTGAGGGACAAAATCTCAGACTCTATCGGAAGGACGACCTCCAATCCATACACTAGTTGGAAGGGATTAAATCTAGTGGCGGTCTTAACGGGAGTTCGGTAAGCCCATAGTGCGAAGAAGAGCATATTATGCCAGTTGGACTTGTGCGTACCCACCATGCGTTGGATCATGGTTTTCAAGACCTTATTAATGACCTCTACTTTTTCGTTGGACTATGGGTACTACGGTGTTGAGTTTTCGTGATGAAAACCCAATCTAGTTCTCAACTCGTAAACCATGTGGTTCATAAATTAAGAACCATGGTCGGTAACTATAGCTTGAGGAACGCCAAACCGTGCTATAACATGGTTAAACATGAAGAGTGCGGCGGTTATGTCGTCATTCGTGTATGTAGGCATAACCTCGGCCCACTTTGTGGAGTAATCCATGGCTACTATGATGTAACCATTCCCCCCGGCCGAGGTAGGCTTACAATGCATGAATTAGACAACCCATTTAGCGAAGGGGACAACGGCAATAACTAGGTGTAACGGGGCGGGGTGGGTGCACTTCTTAGTTTGGAAGTGCTAGCATGGAGAACATTTTTTGACGGCCTCGATGCAATCTTTGAAGATAGACGTCCAAAAATATCCTACATGATATATTTTATGGGATGTAGCCATCCCAAAGAGATGACTGCCACACGCCCCAGCATGACTGTCATTTAGAACGTGTTCAGCCTCTTCTTGAGTGAGACAACGGCGAAGAATAGAATCGATACCACGACAGTACAAAGTATAATTGATGATGAGATAATACTTTGCATGGTGGCGGATTCGACGGCGGTCATCCCGCGAGAGTTGAGGGATGAAACGTTGGGTCTGAAGATATAAAGCAATATCTCCATACCACGGATTAGATGTGCTGATGAGAAACAATGATTCGTCCGGAAGAGAATCATTGGGGTCAAAATCAACATCATCCCAGGGAAGATCACAGATCAGCTCAGCAAACACCAAAGACTTTTTCGACTTAGCCTTTTCAAAAAGGAGATTAAATGCTTGCAGTATTACGATCCAGCATGAATACTTGCCCCCAGGAACCTGACGTGTCAAAACTTGGTACATGGGGTTTGAATTGGCAATGATAGTGGTGGTGTGGAGCAAGATATAATGTTGAAAATTTTGGACGGCAATGACTACTGCGAGAGCGAGTTTCTCGACATGTGAATAATGAGTTTCAGCGTCAATGAGACCCTTACGTAGTATATCACATGTTCTTGGGCGTTGTTGTCTTCTTGGACCAAGACCATGGCGATCGTGGTGGCAGAAGCAGTAAGATAAAGGATGTAATCCTTGTAGTAATTGGGCGGCTGGAGCACAGGGGCATGCGTGATAGCATGTTTTAAGCTTTCAAAAGATTGTTGAGCTTGGTCGTCCCAAATGAACAGGACATCCTTCTTCATCAATCTCATGTATCCCTGCATCTTTTGCGCAAAATTACAGACAAAACGCCTTAAGTAAGTTTCCTTCCCTTGCAAAATTTGAAGTTCCATTATGTCAGTGGGAGGTGGGGGAGCGATGATTGTTGCCACCTTCAGGGGATCAATGTGGATCCCTTCTTTCGATACTATGAAACCGAGGATGCATCTAGACTCGACACAGAAGATGCACTTGTGAGGGTTCAGGCGGATGTTATACCGCCTGTATCTGATGAAAATCATCGTCAGATGGTCGATGTGGTACTCGCACTGTCGTGAATGGGCAAGTAGATCATCCAAGTAAGGTTCCACAAAGTCCTTCACGTCGTGAAAGGCTTACGACATGGCCCATTGGAATGTGGCACCAACATTTTTAAGACCAAAAGGGAGCTTGCGATAAGAAAATGTACCCAAAGGACAGATGAAAGCTGTCTTGTGCTGATCAGCCAAGTGGATCTCAATTTGGTTGTAGCTGGAAAAACCATCCATGAATGAAAAGAGAATGCTTCCCGCACAATTGTCGATGATCTGGTCGATAAAGGGAGTCAGGTAGTTTTCCTTGGGACAAGCCTTGTTGAGATCCCGATAATCGACGCAGACACGAATGGTACCCTATTTTTTAGCTACAGGGATGACGTTCAAGACCCATTCTGTCAACGGGACAGGGTAAATAAAACCAGCTTTCAAGAGCTTTTCAATCTCTGCCTTGATTGTTGCAGTCTTTCAGGGGTGCACCGGTCGCAACTTTTGTCGGACTGGTTTAGCGTTAGGATAGGTTTGAATCGTGTGTGAAACAATAGCGGGGTCTATCATGGGCATCTCCTCGTAAGTCCAAGCAAACACGTCTCGAAATTTCTTGAACAAGGTCGTGAACATTGTGATTTCTTCAGGGGAACACTTCTAGCCTAAACGAATGTGTTCCACTACACCAGGTGTAGCCGATATGTTGACCGAAATGGTAGTCTCAATGTTAGCCAAGTTGCCTTCCGAGTCTGTTTGACACGTAAGTATCGAGGACTAAGAGAAAGAGTAGACATCCGGTGAAAATATGGTGCTAATGTTATTCTTGACAGTATCCAATGAAGGAAGGAAAGACGATCGATGATGGAGGTCTTCCCACGGAGGATCATCCGCACTCATGATTTCCATAATGGACTCGTCAGAATGAAAATTCCATAACAGAGGATCGGGTAGGGATGATGCCCGCTGTAGAGAACAGGAGGTGGAGGCCACAGCTAAGTGGTCCTCTAGAGCTGACTGGATAGCCTCGTATGTGAGTTCGGTAGGTGAAAGAGACATAGTGTCTCCAATCAGGTGTGTGGTGGCTTTGTCGAGTACAAGCCATGAATTAGTAGAGTTGGGAATGGATGAAATCCGTGAGGAGATTATGTTCACCGTGGCAACATGATTTGGAGGATTCGAGGTTGGAAAAACGCCCATAAGGGATGAGTCACCAACCCCCACACTCTCATACTAATGCAAAGATTTTCCAAGTAATGGAACATTATCACCCGGGTGAGTAGCGGTGTCAGGTGTGCATAAATCCAGTTGGTCGACAGTAACAATTTGGCCTTGATGAGGGAATTGTACTATGCGGAAGACAAATGAGGCGACTGTAGTCATGGCGTAAAACCAATTACAACCAAGCAGAATATTGTAATCTAACAGGGAAGTGACCACTTCCACGTTAATGGTTGCGGTCTTTCCCCCCCAACTCGACTACTAAATCTTGTAACTACCCATGAGGTTGAAAGACACGTCCATCGAATGCTTTCAAAGTGGTAGGAGAACGGTTCAACTTGGGAGAGCCAATGGCTCTCCAGCATGAGATCGACATGACTGAAGTGGAGACACCCTCATCCAAAACGGTACGATGGATTGTCTTCCCAGCAATGTTTGTGGAAACTTGAAATGCCAACTGATGGGAAAGCCTCGGTTTAAAGTATTCCAACTGGAACATAATGGTATTCAACGAATCCATATCAACCGTGCCGATGGCAGCGAGGAGAGTCTTGCGTTGGTTAGGACAGTTTTGCAAGACCTCAAGCATCGACATAGCACAAGGAGCTTGTGCCAAGTCCTCTACAATGTTGTAGTTCTGAGCGGCCTGAGCATTGGGATTGAAAACATATTTTCTAATCGTGCTCTTGGGTGAACGCAACACTGACTCAAAAGAGGGCTTCTCAATGGTGAGAGAAGCAGGTGGTAAGGTGACGTCAGGGATCGAAGTGGAAACTTTTTTAGTATTACTTCCAACAAGTTCTTTCGCCGGGATGGATTCATACGAATGAGAACAGGTGTTCAAGTTGATGGTATCACTACGCATCATGAGAACATGCGCGGTGGAGGATGATTCTCCTTGGGAAGGAGAGGTGTGTGCAATAAGTTGTTGGTTTTGAGTGGGGAAGGGATCATTGAGAACTATGGTAGTAGAGTTTCCCTTGAGAAACTACTGAACTTCATCTCGGTGGGGACATTATTTTGAGAAATGGTCTCCACCGTATAGTAAACAAGGATACTTTAACTTCCTCTTCTGTTTGGTGTCTTCCTAAGTGGGCTTGGGCTCCTGTTGATTAGAATATTTCTTAGGTTTCCCCTTGTTGTTCTTCTTACCACCAGATTTCTGATATGAATCTAATTGCACAGAATTCACCTCTTCGATGGAAGCAGGAGTGGTGGACTTGGTAGTGTTGTTTCCAGCCTGTGGTGGTGATGGGGAAGAACCTTAGGGATCCGACGAGCCACCAGTTTGAATATAAGGCTGGGAGGCAAGGGAACCAATGATGCCATCAATTTGTGGTCCCTTGGGTGGTTTCGCGGGATCGTACATAGGGCGAGGCGCATCAGGAACAATTTCATACAATGTGCCAGATTGAGCATAGACCAGGTCTAAGTAATGGGCACGGGAAATATCCTGTTCCTCAATGACAGCTCCTCCCATAGCTACGTATCAAGCTACGATGGGTAAAAGTGACTTTGTAAACCAGTCAACTAAGATTTGGTTCGGAATATGAGCCTTAATAAGATGTCGTCTTCTCCGCCATTCATGGATATGATCGGAAATATGAGTGGTAGTGTTTTGGCGAAGGGATGTCAATAAGTTTGTACCAGTCTCATAGCGAATGGGTAACTAGAAGTGGGTCAAAAACGACATAGCAAGAGATCGTAAATTGGGAAAAGAATTGGGTGGTAGCTCAATGTACCACTTGGAACTTGGGCCGGTGAGAGTCCGTTGAAATAACCTAAGACGGATCGAGTCGTCCATCAAGGAGTTGGATGAACACCATAAGTGGTATGTCATCACATGGTTTTTAGGATCCTCACCAGGTTTGCCATCAAATTTGGGTATATCTGATGGTAAGTTAACCGGAATGGGTGGCCAGTTATGCCCATGAAAAATGGGATCATTCGTTAGACGAGACAAGTCGGGTAAGTCCAAAGTAGCCAAAAAGGGCAGCTGTTGGTTCAGCTGGGGGTACTGATAGTACTGATAGGGCATGTATGGACCGGTAGGACCTTGAATCGACTGATTGTAAGGTGTTCCCAGAGGAAACTAACCGTAAGGGGGTGTGCCACCTGGATCGTAAGTAGGTCCACCACCATAAAAAGGTGGTCCATTACAATAATAAGGTGGCCCGTTACCATAAGGTGGGGGCCTGCCTCCGCCACTGGGAGGGGGTGGACTGCCTCCAAATGGTGGGGGTCTGCCACTACCTCCAGGATAGGATGGGCTGCCAGTGCCTCTGCTGGGAGGGGGTGGTGGTCAGCCACCACTGCCGGAATAGGGTGGGCCTCCACCGCCTCCTTCAGGAGGGTGTGGTGGTCCATCGCCGCCGCCGGAAGGGTAAGGGCCTCCTCCGCCAGCTCCACCATAGTAGGGTGGTCCTCCACCACCACCACCAGGATGGGATGGTCCACCACCACCACCACCAAGATGGGATGGTCCTCCACCACCACCACAAGGATGGGATGGTCTTCCACTTCCACCACCATGATGGGATGGTCCTCCACCACCACCACGAGGATGGGATGGTCCTCCGCCTTCGTTGGAAGGGGGAGGGCCTCCACCTCTTCTGCCAAGATGAGGTGGGCCGTGATGGCCAGAATGAGGTGGTCCTCTGCCAGAAGGTAGAGGTCTGCCTCCTCCAAAGTCGTGTGGGGGCCCGCTGCCTCCAATGGGAGGTGGGGGTGGACCAAATGGGGGTGGAGGGACTGTAGGTGGGGGTCCATGTTGTAAACCATTTTGTTGTCCCCATAGAGTGTATGGATTTTCGGGGTAGGGTACCCTGTAGAGTATGTTTTCGGGATTGAGTTGTATTGACACAGGGTTAAGATAACCTGGATACGCTTGACTTGATGGTGGTTGGATTACATTGGACGGTCCCCCAACATGGGATAATCCCATAGTGGAAGGTCCGAGAGGTAAGTAATTTCCAATGAAAGTACCGATGGGAACTCCTGCTGCAGTATTATGGTTAAGAGACGGGGGTAGCCCCCCAGCAATGACTTTTTGACCACTAAGTAAAGGTTGACCCAACGAGGTTTGTTGATTATCTACCGTAGGATTAACATTACTGGTAAGGAAGGTAGGGGGTAAAGAGTATCCTCCCCGCGAGGTTTGAGGTGGGGAAGGAATGGGTAATGTAACCGTGGTAGTAGCAGGTGTGCTGTACTGTTGTCCTTCAACGGGTTGAGTCGTATGAGGTATAGGAATGGTCTCCTGTCCCAGAGATACATGTGCAGGATTCGATGGTTGACCAACCTCAGTAGTGGTCACATGTTGTGTGGATGATTCCGATGAATCATAAGATAAATAGCGATTTTGATAAGGAGGTAACGTCAGGTCTTCCACCCTTCGTAGAAGACTTTGTCTTTGAAACTCCTCACCATGGCATGTAATCGATTCAACTGTTCATGATAAGGTTCCAGACAGTCGTCAGGAGCATCCAAACTAGGTGGGGATGCAATGGAAAAATGAGCCACTAGGTGGCCTAGAGATGATGTCCAATAAGCTGTTGTTGGACCAACAGCTGCTACAGGGTCGTCCTGGGGTGAATTTAACGATTCCACCGATCCAGGATCTCCCGGTAAAACAAAAGGTAGGTCTTATGAAGTAGAATTTTGCGCCTCTTCACCCTGTGGGGGGATGGAGGCAGGTGAATATGGAGGAAACATATGTGCTCCAACATTCAAGGTGGGGTTTTTTACTTCAGGTGACACAACCGTGGCTTGCGGTTCCATCCTTACCTTCGAAATTGCCTCCTGGTTAAGGGGATATTCAGGTGGAAAGTTCTGAATCCTATAGGACCTTCTCCAAGCAAAGTCAGCCAGAGTGATTGAAACGACAGTTTCCCCTAGGGAAAGCTAAACAAAATAAAAGCAGTCCAGAAAATCCCTACACAAACTAAGGCCACAAGCAAACTTATGTGATAGGAGTGGATTCAAAGGTCTGGAACCTCACAGGATTGTCAAGGCTTTGCAAATCGCTATATACCGTAGGGTCCAACAGTAAAACGCGACAAGGAGGATTGGGACCGTACCCTTTCCTGAATACCCGATTACTTGGACAGTACGTGTGTAGTAATCTCCCCGAGTGTTGTTCTCGGTGTCTTTCTCTGCCAAGATGGCCAAAAGATTAACTCAGTTGGTCTCAGGAATCCTAATAGTGTCTTCCAATATACTCAAGGTATGTGGGAGCTCAAATCCGTAGTGGTGCTGTCTAATGCACAACCGTATGGCACGAGACCTTCCTATATACTATCGAGTATGTGAAACACCCTTCTATATACGCCAAGTATGTGAAACACCTTTCGATATACGCCAAGCACACGAGATACTTGGTGGGTATGTGAAAGAGCTTCGATATACCAATAAGTACGTGGAAGACTACAATACCCCTAGAATATAGTGCTGGCAAGTAATGAAAGTTGCCACATTTTACGACGTCGGAACACGTCTCTAACTTACACACAAGTTACTAAAAATTTTACCCTAGTTCTACCATTAATTTTATCTGGACGGCTAGGTGAATGCATGTTTGACGGACAATCCACTCGAGCGAACGCGAGCCGAATCTCCCTAGCTCAAAGTGAGTCTAGAACAAATAATACAGACTACAAACTACTTTCCTAGATTTGATTAAGGATCAAGTGACTAGATGTCTTACCTTAACTTCACGATCCTCTCTCCTGGATGCTGCTCCACATCCCGCGGTTGTCAGATCTTGGCTACAAGACCTGTCAAGACACATAGAACAACGCAAATGAGTAAAGAGCATCTATACAATAAGAGATCTAAGTAAACAGTTAAGCAGGTAAACTACAAAATATCGTCACACATAAACAATATTGGTGGAAAGCGTTTATATTACTGTAAATCAGGAAAGTACATAGATAAGAATAGAATACAACCAAGGCTGAACGTAGTATCCCTTCTCCATCCAAGCCAATTTCCATCCTTCCAAGGAAGTGTGAGTCTCTCAATGGATGAATTAGAGATCTCTCCGATGTGATTTCACCAGCATGTAGACACTGTAGACTTCCTCCCTTTGGAGAGGAGTAGAGCTTCACTTATATAGGGATAAGTGGATAGGGTATGGATAAGGTAGATTGAGATATGGTAGGAGAGAGATAGGGGATCCTTCCAAGAGGTTAGGAACCGAGTGCTAGCTCCCCCAAGAGGTCAGGGATAAGGATACAAATTAGCAGGCTTTGAGAATGAGCTCGAAAGGCCTATTTTTTTTCCATTAACTGACTTCCTCGCACCCTACAGTAGATCAATATGAGACATCGTAGATTGCATGAGTGCAGTCTACAACGACCTCTCAAAACCTAGCATAAGTTCAATGGTATCCCTTCCAAATGAATGACTTAGCCAATGAACTTTAGGGGTGTATACACTGAATCTCATGATGGTAGGATTTTAGGTGTAACAATGCATGATGTGAGTACATAATCGTAAACATAATGCAGGCCCTAACTACATCCAAAAAGTGTACTTTTCTTTTGATGAACTCTATGTATGGGAGGGATAAACTTCTTTTCAAGTGATTTTACCAAAGCAACACAATCCCAAAATCTACCAAATTTGATAAAAATACTCTTTTCGTTTTTCCGTTTTTTCAAGCAAAACTCAAAAGATCAACAAACATGACAAGCAAATCCAAATATTTTCTTTTGTCTTTTTGAATCAAAGTTTAACAGATGAAAAGAGAGAAATTTCCTATCTAGAGCACTCTAACTTTTCAATTTCACTATGATAGCTTAAAATCACTAAAAACCAAAGATGCATACAATTTCCTCAAGCATGGAGTCACTTTTGTAAAAACTTGATCTCATTTGAATTCTTCAAGAAAATGAGTGATTCATAATTCTTGAAAAAGCACAAATGATTAATTTTTCTTCAAACTTTCCAAAAGATTATTGAATGACAATTCCAATGCATGAAATAATCTTTAGAATGATTTCCAAATGTACTTGAAAACAGTAAAAATGATGCACTTTCAATTTCCAGTGATATGCCAAGATAATAACTTGATAACAATGATATTTTTAAGCACAGATAATTGAAGACAACATTGATTTGCAACACTCTAAAACTCAGGAAATCTCAAGCAAAATACAAGCACTCAAATGGACTGAAAACACTTCAAAACACTCAAAAAACCCAATCAAACAACTGAACTGCAAACAGAGATTAATGACAAGTGAAAAAAGAAGTTTGGGATCAGATCCAATGCAAGGATTAGATCAGGGGAGGAGAGGGGTGATGACAAGGCTAAGTGGATGAAGATGGGGAAGCCAAGGTGTCCACCACTACCAAGCTTAAGCTTGTCAAAAAATGAGGCCCAATACAACCCACACAAAGAACCAAACACTTTCAACACCCTGATCAAAAGGGTCTATGACTGGATCTTGCAGCATAGAGGGGTTTGTACACCAAACCAAGACTCAAATCAAAAAATGGAGGGGTTGCCCATATGTCAATTCTAACAGATCGACGCAATTTGTGTGTATACACAGAGCGACCATCGCAGGTCACTAGTACGGGAATTACGATGATGTCGCAGTACACCAGTGTATGGGTTGCGATGACAGGACAAAAGACAGAGAAACAGAGGTCAAATCAACGCTCTGGTTGCACTGCCCAGGTGTGACGGGAAAGATCCAAGTTCAAGAATGAACAAATCTCCAAACAATGAGCAATAAAATGGTTTGAAAATAGTGAGTACAGACTCATAGGAGGACTACAGACTCTTCTAAGTGAAGATCTGATAGTGAAAAAGACTAAGGAGGCAAATAAGATGGCTTGCAAAAGAAATCAACTGAAGATGAAATTCAAATTGAAAACTACAAACAATGCACTCCCTAGTATGGTCGCCAGATTTGTTTGACGGACAATCTACCAAGAGCGGACTCGAGGCCTGATATCCCTAGCTCAACGTGAGTATAGAACAAATAGAGACAGAACATAAATAACTCTCCTAGATCTAATTAGAGATCAAGGAACTAGATTCTTTACCTTTTGAATCGCTGATCCTTTCTCCTTAAATGCTACTCCAAGCTTGATAGTCTTCAGATATGAGCTGCAAAACCTGTCAAGACAATGCAACAACACAAGCAGTAAAATGGCATCTACACAATAATAGATCTAAGTAAGCAGTTAAGTAAGCAAACTACACAATATATAATTAACACAATGAGATTTGGTGGAAAGCACTTATATTACTGTATTAAAAGGGAAATACATAGGATGAAGAGATTACAACTAATGAATTAACGTAGAAATCCTTCTCCGATCAAGCCAATGCCAAATCCTCCAAAGGGATGATGGATATCTCAAGGATGAGTAGAGATCTCTCCTAAGCTAATTTCACCAACAATTAGACACTATAGACTTCCTCCCCTTGGTTTGGGAATGAGCTTCTCTTATATAGGACTAAGTGGATAGGATAGGTTGAGATATGGTAGGAGAGAGATAGGGGATCCTTCCAAGAGGTTAGGAATCAAATTCCAACTTCCCCAAAGGCTAGGTATAGGGATGCACATCAGCTAGCTTCTAGAATGGAATCGAAGAAGATATTTTAGTCCATTAACTGACATCGTCGCAGTCTATAAGAGGACAAGCTGCGACGTCGTAGGTTGCATGAGAACAACCTGCGACAACCTCTCAAAACCTAGTATAAAAGGGTTTGCATCTCTTCCAAGTTAATTACTTAGTCAAGGAATCTTTAGGGATGTTTGCACTGAGTCTCATGATGGTAAGATTTAGGTGTAACAGATACCAACTGCAGAGCCTATGACCTAATGATGGAAAGAAATCATGATGTCTACCGAGTTCAATAAGAAACACCGCATAACAATGAAAATGCGCAATATGATCAAGGCGCATACAGAGGATGTGGTGGATTCAGAGGCAGAGGATGAAACACTGTCCAAGGGAGAGGAAGAGGTCAGATAGTATGTTATAACTGTGCTCAACTGGGACATCTATCAATAGATTGCATGAATGCTTGTACTACATGCAAATATTATAAGTCTTTTGACTATGTCATTGAGGCATGCATTGTTTTTCAAGCAAAAATGCAAGAAAGAAGGCCAGAGGCCCAAAACCAGAATATACAGATGATTGCAGCAGAAAAACGGAACACATAATTTAACATTAATGTTGTGACGCGAAGTGGAGCTACGATAGGTGTAGATCAAAGAGCGGAAGCTTCGAATTCTGAGAATTACCATGCTAAGCAGAAGCCTATTGAAGGAGATTTGATCAGGAAAGCAATTGGAAAAACACCTGCTTTCAAGCTGAACAAACAAAAAGAAGCCTTCATGAAAGCAAGAGAAACCTTCAAAGAGCCAGCACCTGTAACTCCAAGAATCAAGTTGCGAAGTGAGACTGCACCTATGAAGGATATGCCAGCTACATATGATTGATCGCGCACTGTAACAAATGCAATGAGTCCTATTGCGCAACTATTGTAGAGTTGCATGAAGCTATTAAAACATGATAATGCCTTAGCAGAATTACAGATCCTACTGAATAATTATGAGCAGCGCAATATAGTAAATGAAGCACATCGAGTGGTTCATCATATCAAGAGCCATAAAAGAACTGGAAGAGAAATGCGACTGAATGCGCAGATTGGAGATTTTGAAATGGATGAGATCATCCTCGGCTTAGGCTCAGAAGTGAATGTCTTAACAAATCAGACATGGGAACAAATGGGGAAGCCGAAGTTGTCATGGTCACCCATACAGTTGAGACTAGAAAATCAACAGAAGGTTATACCCTTTGGGAGACTATCAAATGTCCTCATTGACATTGATTGAGTGCGAAGTCATGCAAACTTCGAGGTTATTGAAACTATTGATGATAGCCAACCTTATCCTTCACTATTTGGGATAGACTAGGGCATGGATAACCTCACAATCATCAATTTGAAAAAGAAGCAGATGATATTCGAAGGAAACGATATCAGGGTCATCAAACCCTTGGATCCTTCACAAGGACCTAGATACATTGAGCCAATAAGAGAAGAATGCATAGCTCAAGATATGGATCGTATCTACAATATGACAACGAAAAAGGAAGATTACGTCAACCCAACTGATGATGGAACATTGAGTTGGGGATGCGATAGTTCTTGCATATTAGACTCAAATGCAGGATTGGAGAACTGGCAAAGCAGAATGCATGAAGTATTCACAAGAAGATGTGCGCAGCTCATGAGATCACTGTGCTAGATTGGAACAGAGGTAAGTCCAATCCCTACTTATGATGGCTTGACTAACATCCATACATTTTTTCAAGAGTGTCTTATAGCAGTTTCAAATGAACATAAGATAGCAGCATTGGATATAGCACTGCGTGCTACACCTGCCAGATGGTGGGCCACGCACAAGCAGAATCTGACCACATGGGAGAAATGTAAGCATATGATGGAGATCATATTCCTAGAACAAATTGAGCTTGAACAAGTAAAATATAATGGACAAAATGGTCCTAGAGATCACGTAGACCACTGTCTGAAAGCATGGACACATAGACTGCAAACAGAATGGGTTCATCTGTTTGTACATACACTAGAGCAGATTCCAAAGAACTGGTACATAGAAACAAAACTACGTAGAGAAATATTGGAATTTTTTGTCATGATTCAGAATTTCCAAGCAACTTTCAGCTTCAAGGATGAATGTTCAAGTATTGATGAAGCACTATAGGTCATCAAAAAGAAGGTATTCGATTACACATCAGAACCTGTGTATCACCAACCTGAATGGGAAAGACAGCTATAACATGCCCTGGAATGTTACAACTTCGCTTTAGATGAAGAGGAAGAGGAAAGCAATGATGATGAACCGCGCAATTTCAATATACCTGAGTCGGAAGGAAAGCGCGAAGTCGAAGGACCTCCATTGGAAATTCCAGATCTAAGTGATCCTATACAAACTCGAAAAGTGAACATTGGAACCACTGAAGAACCAAAGTTCACTTCTATAGGAGATTATTGGGACGAAGAGACGGTTGCGCAGATAGCTGACTTACTTCGTGAATACAAAGACTTATTTCCTACGAAGTTTTCCAAAATGAAAGTCATTTTGGGCGACTTGGGGGTCACGAAAATACCTCTCAAGCTGGATGTGAAGCCTATAAAGCAGCAAACTTACCAACTTAATCCAAGATACAAAGAAAGGGTAAAAGCAGAGCTTGATAAGATGCTTGATGGAGGAATCATTGAACCTTTAGAAGAGTTAGAATGGATAAGTCCTAT
This sequence comes from Larix kaempferi, assembly GCA_027924585.1. Classification (NCBI taxonomy): domain Eukaryota; kingdom Viridiplantae; phylum Streptophyta; class Pinopsida; order Pinales; family Pinaceae; genus Larix; species Larix kaempferi. The sequence continues at coordinate 16,263,318 of BSBM01000924.1, read as the reverse complement.
AGTTATCCAGGAAAAGAAGACTAGAGGCGAAATCAGGATATGCGTAGATCTCAGAAAACTAAATGATGCATCTCTACATGACCCATTTCCTACTCCATTCACAGATGAAGTATTAGACAATGTTGGAGGGAACGAGGCATACTCTTTCACTGATGGATTTTATGGATACCATTAGATCAGAATTGACACAACGGACAGGCATAAGACCACTTTTTCCACAGAATGGCACTCGTTTCAGTACACAGTTATTCCCTTTGGTTTGAATAACACACCTGCCATTTTTTCACAAGTAGTTGTTGCTGCATTCAAGGATTTCATCGATAAATTTCTAGAAGAATATTTTGATGATTGGACAGTATTTGGGTTACTGAAGAACCATTATGCTAGCTTAAGACTAATGTTAGCGAAGTGTAGACAACATTAGATCTCTTTGAACCTAAAGAAGAGCATCTTCTGTGTTCCCTATGGAATTATACTGGGACACATTGTTTGTAAACAAGGAATGTTGGTTGATCCAACTAAAATCGCAATTATTGTGAATTTTCCATCACCTAATTCAATAAAACAACTACGCACCACATTGGGGCACACAGGCTATTACAGGAATTTCATCAAAGGATATGTGCAAATAACTACACCCATGGAAAAATTGTTGAAGAAAGAAGCAAAGTTCATATGGACTAAAGACTGCCAGAAAAGACTAGACACACTGAAGGAAAGGATGGTAACTGCGCCTATCTTATTTTTTCTGTATTGGAGCAAACAATTCCACGTACATGTAGATGCTTCATCCATTGCACTTGGTGTTGTGCTAGTGTAGCCAGGTGAGGGAGGTATTTACCATTCTATTGCATTCTCAAGCAGGAATTTGTCCTCAGCAGAAAAGAATTATACAACAATGGAGAGAGAAGGTCTAGCTATGGTGTATGTACTAAAGAAGTTCAGACACTATTTTTTGGGTGCGCACTTTTGCATGTTTACTGACCATTCAGCTTTGAAATACCTGGTCAATAAACTAGTATTAGGAGGAATAATCTGTAGATGGTTGTTACTCTTTCAAGAGTATGATTTTGAAATCGTTGTTAAGCCCGAAAGGCTAAACTCAGGACCTAACCATCTTTCTAGAATTGAGTCAGGAAAAGAACCTACAAACCTGGAAGACAGTCTACTGGATGCGCAGTTATTTTCTATTTAGATAGCTGATGACTATTACAAGGACATTATAGAATTTCTAACCACAGGACTGGTACCTAAAGAGTTTACTACGTAGCAGAAGAAGCAACTAGTAGTAAAAGCAATTGACTTCACCATAATTGCAGGGCAATTATACAAGCTAGGACCGGATGAAGTACTACATAGATGTGTGCTCGAACATGAGAAAGCATTGATACTAGCTGAAGCACACTTAGGAGTGTCTAGAGGCCACTACGCGGGAAGAGCTACCGCGCAAAAGATCTTAAGAGCGGGACTATGGTGGCCTACACTCCATAAGGATTCAAAGGAACATTGTTGAAGTTGCGATGTTTTCCAAAGAAGAGGAAATCCATCTTGCAGAGATGAGATGCCATTGAGGACACAGTTGACATTGTAAGCCTTTGATAAATGGGCTATTGATTTTATGGGACCTATTAACCTACCAGGGAAGTGAATTGGTTCAAGATACATTATTACAGCTACATATTATCTAACCAGATGGGAAGAAGCAAAACCAGTGAAGGATTGTAGCGCAGTTACTCGCGTAGTTCATTTTTGAGAACATCCTCACAAGGTTTGGATGTCCAAAGATCCTAATGAGTGATCAGGGAACACACTTCTTGAATAGAACTATTGAAGCCCTGACTTAATAATTCCATATTTACCATCAGAAAAGCACACCATATCATCCACAAGCTAATGGCACTGTTGAAGCATTTAACAAAGTATTGGAAAATGCGCTGACAAAGATATGTAATACAAACAGGGATGATTGGGATCTGTGAATACCAATTGTGTTATGGGAATACAAGACAACTTGCAAGAAGTTGACAGGACATACATTGTTCATATTAGCATATGGACAGGAAGCTATGATGCCAATGGAATACATAGTACCAAGTTTAAGAATTGCAGCATTCACAGGAATGCCAAATGATCCGACAATGGAAGAAAGGATACTACACTTGGTTGGGTTGGAGGAAGATCGCTTCATTGCAATATTTCACCAACAAGTACAAAAAGACAGAGAAAAAGCATGGCATGATCGGCACATCAAGCACAAATTATTTCAGGTAGGATACCTTGTCCTCCTCTATGATAGTAAATTCATGAAGTTTCCTGGAAAATTTAAAATGCATTGGCCAGGGCCATATATTGTTATGCATGTTACTAACGGTGGCGCAGTTCAACTAGCCACATTAGCTGGAGAAAACCTACCAAGTCTTATTAATGGAAGTAGACTAAAACCCTACAGGGATAGTCCTACTTCGCCAGGCCCTCAGTGATCAGAAGCGAAGAAGATTCTAACTGTCAAGTGCAGTTGAAATTGGACACTAAGAATGACAGAATAAAGAGTTTGTACACAATTTTGGTGAAATATGAAGTTCCATGAAATATGAACTGCGCAGTGCACGAAGGAAGTTGGATGCGCAGTGCACGTTGCAAGCGCATATGTGAAGTATACACTGGAAGCTACGATGCGAAGTACCAAGAAGAAGTGTAGCTACGAAGTTAAAAATGAAGGAGCACAACTTCCCAAAGGAACCGCGCAAAAATATTTTGTCTGATCCATGAGTGTAGTTCGAAGAAACTAGACGTTAAAATGCCAGTCGAAAAACTAGTCGTTATACAGTGTTTTTACCGACGCCCGCTTGTGCATTTAACGCAAATTTAGTTGTTCGGATGCATTCAATGAAGGAAAGGACCAAGATCCTTGATGAATTTGTCCAATGGTCATGACATTTAATGTTCATCTAGCCATTCATAGGTGCGGATCAATCCTAATTGCATCTATAAATACCGCTACAACTAGACTTGCGGGTTTTACCGCAAGTTTTCAATTTTCTCCGCAAAGAACAGTTTCAATTTTTTCTAGTGAGTGCCAAGAAATCTTCAGAGCATACAGACCGACTCCCAGTGAATGTCTAAGAAATCTACAGTTGAGCAGGTTGTGAAGGACTTTAAACCCTCCAGGGTTGCGGGGTTGATGAAAATTCCCATTAATAAATTTGTTTCAGAGAGAGGTTCCGCGTCAAGAAGCTCACCCCGAAACACAACAAATATGCAGCGAAAGGATAAGGGACCCCTTCAGGAACCTAAGAAGTTGAAGGCACCAGGAAATTCAAAGCCTAGACCACCATTGCCACCAGGGGATAGCCCCATTTACCCGACACATGTATATATCCCACCAAGAAGGTTTGACGCGCCAACAGTTACCCTGTTCAAGAACGCGCAGTATGACATTCTGGTACCGCCGATTTCTGGCAATGTGGAAATCCAAGGTAACCTACTCAGCAAAGTAGAAGGATGAAAGTTCGCAGACCATAATCTCCTAGAAGTCAAATACCTGAGAGAGCCAAAATATCCTCAGTTTCAAGCTGACCAGTACATGTGCCGAAGGGAGGATGAAAAATCAGGGAAACCTATCATCGCTGCGTAGGACTGGGATAAGCAGTTGGCGCCCTCCGTCCTATTGCATCTCCTCCCTATACCCCACTTTGAGCTAAGTCATGAATGTACCACGATGGTGCGCACCCTGATATCGTGCACGCACCAGGGATTCCTATGGCTTGACTGCAAGATTGACATCAATGTCGACCTCATCTACAGCATTACTCATCTTAGTCAGTGAGGCGATGATGTTGCAAGGGAGTTCATGGGAAAAAAGAAGGATAAAGAGATCACAAATAAAATGAAAGAAGAATACAAAATAGTAAAGGGGAAATGAGGCTTTATCACAGATGGAATTGAAGACAAAGACACAAAGTTTACGATCCAGCTGCTCGCACGCAGTATTTTGCGAAAGTGTAGACCGGCAGAAGTGTTGATCGCAGCAGTTCTTCTCGCTGCGAAGGCCAAAGATGGGCACCCATACAATTGGGCTAGTTATCTGCTAAATGAATTTTTCGAGGATGTCTGTAAAACCCAGGAGGTGGGAAGGGCATTCCACTACACATGGATGATGATATTGATTGCTTTTATAGGATATAGGTATCCACTGTATCAACACAACCTTCCAATGATAACGGGAGATTGTCGAGCCGCGAAGTATGCCAATATGTGGGAAAACGCACAGCCAGAACGACAGGGTGTAAATAATGAGTAATTCCACACTTACTATGGCCAATTGTGCGATGTAATACTGCGCACTCTGCGCATTTCAAAAGATATGACAACAATGTTTCTTCAAAAGATGTTATTTAAGGTTGATTTGCACTCTATTTACATTTAGCCAAAGGCCGAAAAGCAAAACCCAGTATGGTTCCCTAGGGATTACCAGTTGGATGCGCCAAGGATTGAGCTAGCCATAGAAGACTGGCCACCAGAGTGGAAGGTAGATGCACCACTAGAAATCCATTCTACATCAGATGAAAGCAACATTAAGGTTCCAATCACTGAAGAGGAAACATAAAAAGACACCACTAAAGTGCAAAAAGGATAAAAGTGAAAGGATCATGAAAGTTCGGTACCAGAAAAAGGACTAAGGAAGAAAAGAAAGGCAACCAAAACCAACCCAGAAGCGCAGTTACACGAAGACAACTATGACTACATCGCTCTGCATGTAGGCGAGTATCTAGAGGAGGCGCTTGCAATAAAAGACAGTAAGAGCAAAGAGGCGCAAGCACAGTTTAACCAGAACCTATCAAATCTCAAGCTTATGGTTGCGAAGATCGAACAAGTCCAGCAAGACTTCGTTCGAGAATCTGATTCAGAAGGTAAGACTGGTGAATCTAGTCATTGAAGGAGAAGGCCACCGTCCATGACAATGAATCCCCTCCTAGTCAGAATGCAGGCACTCAACATCATTTTCCCAACGGAGGAGATGGTTGAAGGTGCGAAGCAACTAGAACACCTTGACATTAATATTGGCATGATACCTCTTGAGGGGTTGCACGATCTGCATTTTCAAGTTTTTGAGGAGATAAGAGAGAGAGAGAGACATCATCTCCTACAAATAGAACATACACCTAGAGGAGAGCTACAAACAACTAGTAGAGGAATGTGCGCAGAAAACCATAGAACTAACCAAGGCGCAGGAAAAGCAAAGAAGGCTGGAAGAGACAGTTGCTACTGTCTGTGCATAGATACCTGAATGCGAAGCGCAGCCAGAGTTAGAAGATACAATAGTAGAGATTGGAAATGTTGTAGGAAATATGAAAGAAGAGATGGCGAACATGAAGATCACCCACAAGGAAGAGGTTTCTAACCTCGAAACCCAACATCCACCTACTACACCACCAGATATGGGAGAAGGAAGATTCGTAGCACTAAAAGATGTAGCAGAGACTATCTCTGCCGAAATAACTAAATTTCAAGATTTACTGGAAGAAGCTACAAAGGTATGGGCTATGCTAAAGGAGGATCCTTCCCTAAAACATATTCAAGATGACTTACATCAGCGGCAAGCAGAGTTGGACACTGTGAATGCGGCCATGAAGACATTGAATCCTAGAGAGAAAATCTAAAAGTTCATGCAAGTCAAGGACTTGACTAGAGAACTGAAAGTCTTGAGGGATAAGGAGACTGAGACATCGGCGAGACTATAGCAAGTGTAGGAAGAGGTTCTCTCCCTTACTGATGAAATCAAATAAAAACTGCAGGAACTCCGCACCACGAAGAAGAAATTCTAGGAGTATGATAAGGAAGATGTTTCCGAGGAGAAGTTGGAAACTGTTAAGGACTTCGAGCAAGAAACAAAGGAAGCAGTTGTGAGGTTGAGCGCAACCCTTCAGGGCTTCACTTAAAAATTGAGGCCTCTAGAGGATGAGGAGAAAGAGCCAAGTGGATCAGAGATGATCCACGAGTAAGTGTTAGGGGCATGTTGGGAGTGGCCCAAGTGGCACAGTTTTGTCAATAGCGCAGTGGGGAGTGTGAAGTCTAAGCATGACATAGTTTTGCTGATGCATAGCACCAGCGCAGCAGGTAATTTTGGGCAAAGAATACAAGTAAAGGTCGAGTAGATGAAAGCGACCTATTTTGGGTAAGTAACTCCATGATTCCCGAGAGTTGGGTAAGGAGCAGCATGGAAGCAGATGAAAGTGACTTGTCAGTTAGAGTGGCGGAAACCGTTAGAAGCTAAGCCACGGGTTGACAGTGACAGGAGGGTCAGAGTTGCAGAAAGGGACATGCCACTATGCAGTTAGAACCGTTTCATGAGGACTGCGGCTGTCAGAGCTAGAAGTGGCACGGAAAGGCGGCCAGAGGCGAGTGGAGCAGTTGTCGACTACGACAGGCCGGGTTGGTGGGGTAACCACACCAGTTTTGGTAACTCTAGGTTTTTTGGCCCATATGCATTGTAAAGACATGACCTAAGGGAACGATCTATAAAAGGGGAATTTTTGTAAGGGAAGGGTTGATTTTCTAAGTGGATTTTTTTTTTTCTCTCATAGTCTTGTTATGAAAGACTGAGTACTGTAAAGAGGCTCTACAGCTGTGTGCACACAGACCTCCTGAAGAGAGAAAGAGGCTCTGCAGTTGTGTGCGCAGAGACCTATTGTAGAGAGAAGAGTCTACAACTGAGTGCGCAGACTGGAACTGTTGAACCCTTCCCGTTAATATAATCAACAATTCCCGTGGACATAGCTCCCATCCGGGGGGTGAACCACATAAATATCGTGTTATGTGCTTGAATCTCTGTGTTTTCTTTTTCTTATGGTTAAGTTCATGCTTATATTTACATGTGTCCTCGCTTTTATATGTATTTTCCACATGAATGAGTGATGAAAATAATATGTTAAGTGTCGAACATATATGCTTGAATGTTGAATGTGCAAGTAATTCTGAATATGTTGAATACATGAGTTATTTGGGTAAACATTAAGTCAGCGAAGTCTATGTTAAGTGTGATTCCCTAGAAGCACAGTATTGAAAGTGCGTTGTTGAGTTGTATTTCACCGTAACACATGAGTACGCGAAGTGCTTCATCCCGTGTGTTGAAGGAATAACTACACCAAGTCAACGAATCCTGTAAGGTGTGTGATTATTAATAAGTAGCGCAGCCTGGAGTGCGTTGTCCTATTATCTAAGTGGTCATTTCGAAGTGTGCAGTCCTAGTGTGCGCTATAGTATAAGTAACAGCCGCGAAGTAGGTGAAACTTCGCACAGTTCCCCAGTCTGTTAACCGTGCATCACCTGATTATAGAAACCTGATTCTGTAATCCCCCATAAACTTCACCTCTGGTGAGACCTTAGCTTGTTCGCAGGCTGTTGCCGAAAGGGTCGATGAAGAAGGGTTTTGTTGGACCACAATTGCGCAGAACCTGGGTCAATATAAGAAAGTTCTAGAACGAGGATAAGAGCCCAACACTTACCTACTGGGATGATCCCTTGAGCTTCTCCCCTAAATACTCAACCTTGCTTATCCCTTTTGTCCTATATATATGAACCCCCTCTCCATTGTTAAAGGAGGAAGGATAAAGGACCTACATGATGGTGGAATTTTGCTAGGAGATCCTTTATCCATAAGGAGGCTAGGCTTTGATCCGTTTGAGGCTAGGATTGTTGGAAGGGAGTTATGACGTCAAAGAATTGGTTGTAACACCTCTCTCTTTGTACCTTCTATTATTACATCTAATACAAATTCTTTCCATAAAATTATTGTATTTATAATGTTAAGGATTAGCTTCTTTGATTGTTGATATAGATTGATTCATAATCATGTGCTTTCACTACTTGTTTGTTTCCACTTGTTTCACATTGTTTTGCATCCAAGGATCTGAAGATCAAGACTTGGATCAAGCAAGGAGAAAGGAACTGCATTTATAAGGTAAGCTATCCCTTTGCTTACTTTGCATTTCAATCAATCTAGGAAATTTATTTGTTTTATATACTTGTTTTGTTCTAGATATGAACCATTCAGACTAAGGAGATTCGTTTATGTCCTCCCTTACAGATTGTCCGTAAACAAAATTGGAGACCATACTAGGGAGAGATAGCCTATAGTTTTGATTTGATTGCAATTTTTGGGTTTCTGATTTCTTTCCAGTTAGCCTCTAATTTGCCTCTTTATTCATTGGATCCGATCATCAGAGAGATTCTAGGACATCCAGACTTTGATCGGGATTTTTATTGAGCCATTTATCTTTTTATTCTTTGAGATTTTTCCATTTTTCATGTTTGGATCCCGCTTGACGCACCTGGTTAGTTCATTGACTGCGTCACTGTAATTATGATGCACTTCACCTTAAAACAACATGTGTCACTGACGTTGTCTATCAGTTCACATCTTTCATTGTTTTCACACTTCCCGTTTGATCAGAGTGTGTCATTGGGGCTCCCAACGCTTTGGTGTATCCTTGCAGGGAGCGTCGCCCTCCATGGCTTGGTGCATAACTTGAAAAACTCCCAATTTGATTTTTGGCTCAGTTTCTTGAGTTTTGTTTATTGCTTTTGACAGTTGCAGATCCTCCTACACACAAGTTACCTTGTCCTTGACTTGTTTTTTGAAGTTTGAGTTTGATTTGAGTCCTAGTTATTCAAGCGAGTGTATCACTCGTAGTAAACAATTCAATCCCTGACGAGCACATTCAGTCTTGTGACTCCTGCTCAGGTTATCTGATCTATTCACTCTCACTTCCCAACGTTCAAATAGTTGGTTGTTGTGATTTTTGCCCAATTTTGTGTGTTTTTGAGATTTTGGGTGATTACATTTTTCGAGAATTTCCAATTCATTAAAGATTGTAGTAGCATGCATTCTCTAGTTATATGAACATAGGTTGAAAGAGTGGTATAATTATCAGATCTATTGGGTATATTATCTAGAAAATCAAAGTTTTTTATTATCTTCATTTCAAGCGTATTATTTGAAATTGTCGTAAAGAGTTTCTATGCTTTGGAATGATTGTTTGAAAGATATTTGAAAAAACTAAAGGATTGTTATTTGCTTATATTTTCTTGGTTGTGAGAAGTCATTGATCATCTCCTTGGAAATTTTAAGTACTTTTAAGCCCTCTCAAAGTATTTAAAAGTTAGTGAAAACTCTTGCATTTTTTATTTTCTCTCCACTTCTTTTCATTCTTATTTCAAAATTAGACTTGCTATATGCTATGATCATCTACCATTTCTCTCCCTTCTAACCTCCGAGGTCACAACCCAGGGAAATTCTCTACAACTCAACATACCAAGGGGCTCAGTCATTTCCTTTGTTCTTGTGTCTTCATCTTTTCTTTTATCTATTTTTGTGCATGTTGTCTAATGTCTCTTTCTTGAATTCTTTCTTCTCTTGTCATTATAGTGAGAATATTAGAATCATTATACATGAAGTGTTTTAATCAAATGCTAAAGCAGGTGTTCTGTGAAATGCTTTAAAGTTTCTCATGTGCTCAGTTATGTTCCCATTCAAATGCTCAATGTATATGTGTTCACTGCTGGGCCAAATTTCTCTTCACTTCTACTTAGTCATTAACTTTTCCCTATCTAAAAATATTCTTATTCTTATTCAATCATAAATGTTCTCACTAGGTTCTCTATCATGAATCTTCAAAATTCTATCAAAATCTATCTTCTACTACTTTGTCACCATGGGTCTTCTCATGCTTTTTGGAACTTCTTTGATGTCTTCAATTTTGGGAGCCTTCTTCAATTTTCTAGAGTTTAAAATCTACAATTGAAGGACGATACTAACTATGACTCAATTATAGGACTCTAATTTGTGATCATGACTCAACTTGATTAAACTAGGACATGAGTCAATGGGGACTCTCTAACTATGAGTGAGACACAAAATCTCTTTTGATAATCATGTTTTAACTAACTTAACCAAAATGTTGTTGGTCGTCTAGAAACCAACTTACATTACAAACTAACTCAATCAATTCAACCACATAACCAATAACGTGTTTTATCGTATAGACTAGATTTAGACTCAAGTATAAAACCGACATAATATCCTTCATGTAGTTACCAAAATGAATCCATAGATTCTTGATATTACACTACTTGATAGATATACTTCAAACTCTCCATTTATAGAAAGCAAATGATCTTTTGAACTATTACATACTAGATTTCAAGGACTCAATTTACTCTTGCACAATACTTCTCCGACCGTAACTCTGAAAAATAGAAAAATTGCAACAAAACTTATGAACCTGAATCAGAATAGTTGATTATGTAGAGCATCATCTAACACACATTTCACACCAAGGCATAGTCACATCTATTGAATTTAGTGAATGGTAAATTAATATAGACTCGAGCACAGATTGGAATTTGGAACACTATTGAACTTGCTTGCAGTGCTTTTCACTCTGTCATGAATCATTTTCAACTATAAATCTTATCACTCTCATCATCCAAAAATCCACATATATTTCATGTAGGTACCCATATTTTATGCTTCAATGGTAACGTTTTCTTTGTCGATCTCAAGAAGTCGATTTTATTTGGCAGTCGAATATGTAGGTTGGTCACATTTATTATCAATCCAATGTACATACACATCAATTGGCACTCGAACAATAGTATCAAAGTAAATAATAGTGAATTATTCACATCATATACTATGATTTGAACAAACCATAATCAGGTATGTTGTGGGAGGCACTGAGTCTCTCCATCTGGTGCACTTCTCTCTTGATCAAATATGGAAAACCTTGGTTTATCAACTCCATGCAACTCGAATGTTGGTATCATAACCACCAACTTTGTATAAAGCTTCTTCAAGGAAGAAAGCAGCCACAATATTCCTCTTTTGTTAATGTTCTCACGAAGATGAGTGAGCCTGTCGATGCAAATTCAGATTGCTATCAAATTATCATCAACAAGTTGAATTTTTCTAAAGCATCATTACAACATCACCAACATCCAGTTTCCTCATTAAATTTTCTCAAGCATATCCAATATGAAATCAACGGCATTGAAAAAATATTCCCACTTGCGGGTCTTCTTGATATCACTATCTTTTTTTTTTTCAGGTTCAAACCACCCTACAATCGTTGTTGATGTCACTCAAACCGAATGAAGGAGGAAACTCCACCAAAGTGTTGAAACTAGGGTTTCAAAACTCATTCAAGAAGAGACTACATTGTAACAAATACACAATCCACACAAATACTCAAGAGTTATTTGAGATAAGGTTAACCAAGTTCTTTTCATCTTCATAATTATTTTTACAGACGTAAAGGAAGGTTGAAGAAAGGTGTACCTAATCCAACTAATCATTTGTTATGTTCTCTTTAGACATTGCTTTATCACATATTCATTCATGTATCCACTTTATCTAATGTCTAATATCTTATTACATTTGTATGACGAGTTTCAAAAGGGCCTAAGAGACCCTCCAATAGGAGATATGTGTTTGGCTCTATATATCCACCTATAGCATGGAAATAGAGTTTTCCTTTGGATTTATCATTATATCTAAGAAATATTATCCCTTTGAGAGGAAGGTTCCTTTGTTGACTAAGTTATGCAACTATGCTACCCTATCTAGGTTGAACTCTTAGGTTTACCCATGTAAATTTGGTATTTATTAGAGATTTTATCCTCACATTTTAGGAGTTTCATATTCTATGAGACACCCAACTTCTTCAATTGTACGATTGTAGAAGCAATTTTTTCTTATAACTAACATTTTTTCCCAAGGAACAACCTCACTGAAAACCATCCAAGTAATTCCTCATTATTCATGGATGCTAAATGGGGTAAACCATCATCCTAATTACAAAGCCTAGCCCCGATAGGATCAAGAGAGTTGAACCTATGACCTCCCCAAATTTGGGGGGAGAGATCTCATGTCTGGCTCATGACTTCTTGAGCTAACCCTCAGGACTGTCCTTATGATTAACCTATCGAAGGATCTAAAATATTTTTTGTACACTTAGGTTGAGGGTGGAGTGTTATATCAACCAATGATGTACATAAATTTTTAGGATACTTTTTTTCAAGTGTGAAATACATGGACATAAATTCATTATTTATCCCCTCATGGTCAAAACTTTGTTCATGTTACCTCTATATCTTAGTGCTTCACAAGCTTGGGCATAAAATTCCTTTTTCTTGGTGTAAATAAAAATATATTGGGTCGTGTGGTAAGGAATATTCTTAGAATAATAAATTTTCCTTAATCCAAAGGAACTACTAACCAAAAATCAAAGGGTTTTAGGGCCATCCCCTATGTCCATTATTGTAGGGAAGGATGTTAGCAAGTCATCACAAACTACCTCCTCTCAGAGGGAGGCCAAGGGATGCAGTCACTTCCCCCATTACTACACTCTTAATGGGAATTGGATATCGAATAAAACCTTAAGCACTGCATGTCATGCACTCTTGATTATTGGATTCAATCTACCAAGATACTGAATTATTTTATGTTAAGCACTAAATGTTGGCACATTAGCCCCTATATTGTGGCTCATTACATATTATTGATGTCGTCTTGGGTCTATTAGTGGTAACTGTCATTAGTATTATTATATTAGTGTTGGAATCGATTTAATACTGAGAGGGGGAGTGAATTAGTATTAGTGCAGTTATCAACAATTTTTACCTTCTTAAACATATTAGCCTTTACTTAATTCTTATCTTTTGTTATGTATCAATAAATAAAACATTCATCCATTCATGCACCAACACAAAGAACACAGAACACAAGAATTTTGACATGGAAACCCAATCGAGAGAAAACTACAGAATGCTTCTTTATAATGAGAAAGAATACATTCAAGGAAGCACAAACTTCCTATGTTTACCAACACCAATTAGAAGGAGGCACCTACCCCTTAGTTTTACAATATTATACCTAAAGGAAGCTACAACTCCCTGTCTTTATCCAGCACCAACTAGAAGGAGGCACTGACCCCTTGTTTTACAGGATCCAACCTAAAGGAAGCTCTGACTCCCTGTCTCATTTCCCCATCCTATCACCCTGATGTCCAATGTATAATTCTTCCTTACTGAACTTCAATTATGCGCACTCTTCCGATCTTCTTATAATATTTTTGTTGTGTGCCACCTTCGTATGCAGTCAATTCTCTATCACTGAGATGCATACATCACTTGAATTCTCATTCCTCTTCAATTCATGCTTATGTTGATGTCTTACTTCATGTACTGTGTGCTCGCTGATACTCTAGTCTGTCCTGAGGTATGCTCTGTCGTTATGCTACACCACTACTGCTTTCTTCGAATGATATTGTGCTTTTAATTGATTTTTAATTTGTTGTTCTGAAATAATGCACTAGTAATAGATGGAACTTCATACTTATTGATGGGTCTATTATGTATACGTGCCACAGTATTTTAGACAATCTGCGACAACCCGTGCATCAAAATATTCGTCCATTCGGTTTAATGCACTTGTCTCAAATCATTTGCATCATGACACGCTTACTGGATCTTGTTTTTGTTCTAATGTTGCGCATCATATGATCATATCAACTTCGCACACTTTCACTTATGCTCATATGCATCAACTAGACATATGTGCATCATCTGAAATACTTCGGTTATGTATCTGTGCTTCTATCTTTCAACATATGTGAATAATGGTGTGTCGTCTGTAATTTTTTCCTTCAAAACATCATGCACCTGTGCATACTGCAATATTCCTTTCAGTACTTGCGCATCGGTCACAAATCTACAGCATCATACTGTGCACCGTCAAAACTGCATTATGTTGCATGTGTGCTTCTCAGCTCCTCGCTAGATCATTTTTTTTTGTCCTCGAGCCCTTTGATGCCCTGAATATCAAACTTCAACAAACCCTTGAATCTCTTATGCTATTTCCATAAATATTACATCAAATCTCCAACTTACATCTCTATTTATACAAGTCCTGCACGGATTGTATGTCCACAAGTTGGGCCTGGCATCCCTTCTTCCAAACTTCACGGATTGTGCATTTTCCACGTGTCATCTTATGTGCTATTTATTTGTCATCCTTTGTGTGTCTTACACCTTCATGGTCAACAACTTAGCGATAATTTACACCTTCATGGTGTACTCTTGCGCTCTTGATGTACCATCGCTTTGAGGTATTTGTGCATACTTTCTTTTCAACTTGGTGTATCTGTACCATTCCGTGTGGGTAATGCACCCTTGATGTGTTGTTGCTTTGTGGAATTTGTGCATACTCCAACTTCTACTTGGTGGGACTTTGACCCTTGCCGCTTCATCACTTGTGATTAATGCGCACTTGATGCATTGACACTTTGTGGATTATGTGCCTACTCAATCTTCTAATCGGTGGAACTTTGACCTTTTCCTTGTCATCACTTTTGAGACTTGTGCACCTGTTGTACTATTGGCTATGGAATTTTCTCATAGAATTACTTCAACCATTGTACCCTTCTATGATCTTGTGTGTGTTCCACTAACTGAAATCATCCTCTAATTGGCTAAACTTGTGTGCTTTTAGGTCTGTCTAACCATTTTTTGTTTCTTACTTCTTGCAAACTTCTGAGCTTTAACCAAGCAATGCTTGCACATACCAGAGACTTCTTTCAACCTGCTTACACACTTGTTTTATTCTCTCAACCAACTCCTTGGTTGCTTGTGCACAAGTACCTTTGTCCAACCAGTCTTTTGACTATTATCATGAAGGTGTATGACATGGTGGACTTGTCTTCTGTGCAACTACAACATGTAGTAGGATACATTACCTGTGTTCTTTTTTTAACTGAATATGCATGATGTATATTCCTTATGTATTTATTCAAACTCACCATACATGATGTATCCTTGGACACACTTCTTCAGACTGAATGCACCTTCTAGATATACTACTTCACACTGGAATCCATGTCCTTCACCATCTTATGCAGACACTCCTTCAAATTGGTTTCCATAAACTTCTTCATACTGATCTAGGAATGTTATATCCACTTTGACATCAGTTGATATCAATGACTCCCACTGAATAAATTGACATCCTCTTTGACATTAGTTGAAATCAATTACAACCATAGTTAAACAATATCCCCCTTTGGCATTGATGTCAACACCTTATGAAGATGTGCATGATATTCTTTGAACTGTATGCTTCATCTGTACTATGTCGCAGTGCTCTCCTTGTATATGTGCTCCCCCTAATTTCCTTGGGATTTTGGCTACTGCGTTGTCTACTGTTAATCCTTCTACTACTTCTGCACAAACCATACAGATTTTTGTTCCTTCTGCGTAGACCATACATTCAGTCATATTCATGCCATTCCTCCAATTTATTTGCTTCACACTATTTCACGTCTACCATATAATTGATTTACTCCACTCTCTTTCACACCTGCTTTATCTCTATGTTGTGTCTTCAATCACGATGTGTCTCCTCCTGTACTCATGGATTATACTTTAGTCATGTCATCTTCATGCATCTCTCCATTTCATGTTGTATATTCTATTGTCTTCTACATCTTCATGTTGTCAGTTCCAGCTTCATGCATCTTCAAATTTTTTGTCAGCTTCATGCATCTCTCCCAGCTATTCTTTCAGCTTCATGCATCTCTCCCCCTTTGACATCAATGGAAAAGAGGATCCATTACTTGTGCAATGTAAGTTCTTCCTTTTTTTTGTGTCGGCGTCTACCTTAACTATTTCAGGGATGACTCCCCCTATCTTCATGCTTCATTTCTTTGTTGAACTTCTACACTGATATATTTTCATAATTATCTTTGATTGCTTTCTTGATATAGATGATTCATTATTCCTTCATCTTGATCTCTTGTTCATGTCACAACACTCCATTATTCCTTGCACAGTAATCCATATAGACTTCCTATCGTGCCAACTGTGTAGTGTCGAAGTCAGTCCTCTACTAGTTTTGCATTACACTTCATGTGCATGATTGCTTCATCTGTCACATTTATAGCATTGTCACAAGGCCTTGTCGCATTTAATGTTGTCGCATCCTTTGCCAAGACAACCAAGTATTTTGAAGGTTTTTCATTTATCGGCCAGCTCGGTATAAAAGCAAACATGACACTCAGTTCATGTGGCAACAAAGACGTGTTTCTTTCGTACTCAAACCTTTTGGGAAACATTATCAATCGTAGGATGCAATGAGTTAAATTTCTGCCCTTTTTGTACTATTTCCAAAAATTCATTAACTCCAGCATTTAGTTTTGGAAACTATACCACCTTCATCAAATTGTGCGACATTGAATGCATATCTCATCAAATTAATTTCATGCGTGCAAATGTATTCCTTTCAACTCTATAAGATTTCTATGAGCCATGCCAAGTTCACTGCCTATTGCACTACCTCTTTCATGTGGCATTGATGTTTGATCCTTCTTCTAGTCCCTCTTCTTCCTTCCAATCGTTTCTTTTCAGAGAATGAACACATCCCTTGAGAATTTGCACCTTGTTGTCTAGACTCAGTAGTTTGAGTTTTCACGCTTGAGAGTTGACATAGAGTCTTGGAAACGACAAATGGAGGAAAACCAATTTCTTCATCAATACTCTCAATCACAAGTGAATTACCGTCATTATGAGAAACTGATTCTTTTGACCCGTCAAATGGATAATATGGAATTTCAACAGCAACAAATCATGAATGAGTTGTCTCATCTTCGGCCTCAACAATTTGAACCATTGTTGTTTGCATCCATGCAGCTTCTTGCTCTGCACTCTTCTTTTGAATGTACTGCACTAGTACCGGTGGTTTTGGAGCTTCATCTTACAAACCAGCTAGACACGGAGCTTGACCTCGAATTGCGGTTGTAGAATCCTTCAGCACTTCTTCAATTTTGCCACATTTGTTGTCTTCTTGTATACACCATTTTGGCCTAGGTATGGAGTCCTGACTCATGCATTTTGTAATCATACCCAATTTTGAATATAATAAAAAGGATCCATTATGTATAGTCTTATGTCTTTGAGCAATGTTTGTTCCTTCATGAAAATATTTTCTTCTTGTGTTTGTACTACTGA
The DNA here is from genome assembly GCA_027924585.1 of Larix kaempferi. Lineage (NCBI taxonomy): Eukaryota > Viridiplantae > Streptophyta > Pinopsida > Pinales > Pinaceae > Larix > Larix kaempferi. Next base: position 16,246,257 of record BSBM01000924.1, on the reverse strand, counting down.
AGTCAAACTGATACTCTTTGTTTTGTAACATATCATATGTAGTGTAAATATTCAACTTCTTAATGGATGCAATTGAATTTTCCCTTTTCTACGACATCACATACCATGTGTGAACATAATGAATACTTGCAACAGTCAGCTTAACCACAGATACATTCTAACCACACACCTAACTAACATCCTTGAATTCCTTAAAATGTGTCATGTTGAATTCAGGGGTTTGTCATAGTCCTTATAGGACTAGCCTGAGAGGCAGCAATTGCTTGTTGCACCTGGATTGTATGCATCTTCAGCATACTCCTAGGGAGATTTCCTTACCCAATCCTTGTTGCATGTGCTTTGGTTTTGATTCTTCTCCGGATATTTTCCACTAAAGTCTCTTTCAATGTGATATCCTTTGCGCAAAAAATCTTCATCTCGACAATCCACTACATTTCGACAGTACATGGCTTTGTGTCCAAAACTCTCACATGAAAATCATCTCATGATTTGACAGTATTTTTCAATATGACCAAAGCGATTTCATCTTGTGCACCTCACCCTATTGATCCTTTTATGGTTAGTAAATTGAAAATATCTAAATTTGAAGGAATCGTCATACCTGAAGGACTCAACCTGATTTGGACAATATTCTTTGTCACAGACCTTCTTTGGTATCTTTAAATAACCAAGACCTATTTTGTCTTCTGGTGCTCTCTGATTCTTCAGAATTATGTTCAGCATTAATGTGCTTTCTTTTAATGTGTTCTTTACTTCATCTTCAGATTCTGCCTTGTCACTTTCTGATTGTGCGTAGATAGGATTGTTGCTTGAAATACGAACCTGTTTCTTTCCCTTTATCTCAATCAACTTGTCTTCTAAGCGAGATATATCTCTATCCTTTTCTTTAAGTTGACATGTCAACATCTTGATTTTCTGCACCAATTCTTCCAGCAAAAATTTTAGTGTAGATCTCTCTTTCTCAGGTAATTCCACCTTGTCTTGTGCGCAACCCAATTGAATTTCATAGTTGGTCACCTTTTCACGAATTTCGGCAACAATAGATTCTTAACACGGTATTTTTTGTTCTTCATACTTTGAAAGTTGTTCCTATAGGAGTTTATTCTTCTTCTTTGACTCCTTCAGGTCGTCCAGAGCGCTAATCAATTCACCTTCCCAGTCAATATCTGCAGTATATTCATCGTCATCGGATTGACTGTCAGTCTTGACCTCTACTATAGGCTTGGGATTTGTAACTAACTTAGGCGATGTTTTAAACGATCCACTAAAGAAGTATTTTTCTAGTGACACTGGATTTCTTCTGCAACAAGAGTGTTCTTCAAACTTTTCTTCTTCCATTCATTTTTTATTTCTTCTACTACATGAGCCATGAAGAGAATGTCATGTTCCCAAATTTTGCTATGGACCAAGACATAATTTTGGCTTAAGTCACCTAGGATTAAAATTATTAAATTGGTGGCTAAGGGTGGAAATTTACCTAAGTAATATGCCCAAGAGAGTAATTGAAGAATAATTGGACTAAGGTGGGCCACATGAAGTATAATATTCCCAATTTGAGTTTCCTAAGATAATTATTAATAATTTGGGAATAATTGGCCAATAATATTTTACACAGGTTAATTTTATTAATATTGTCCTAAAATATAAAAATAATATTTATTGATGATCAATTAGGCTCATGTGGATAGGAGAGTGCATGAGGATAAGGTGGACCTCACTTACTTGGGAAAAATATAGAAACAAGAAGAAAGTAGCCCAAAAGAAAGGTGACAACAAACAAAAAAGGAAATTGGAAAAAGCAGTGAAAAGTAGGCAAGTGCATAAAGCAGGAAAGTGAAAAAAGTAGGCAAGTGCGGAGAAGCAACTAGTCTTGAAAAGCAGAAAACATGCAGAAAGCAAGGCGGTGTAGTTTCTAAAATCAAGAGAAATTCATAAAGCAAGGAAAGTTGGAAAAGCAGGAAGGTTGCACAAAGCAATATATCGCTAAAACTCATTAAGGCACACTCATGGGATAGGGTCCATCACACGTGCTCATAACTTGGTCATGAAGTCATCTTGTATATAAAATAAGTTCAGTGAGCTCCTCTCACATCTGTTGTCCATTTTGTTTAATGATTTGAGAACTCTACTTCTCAAGGATTGAGTGATGCACATCAATCAATGCTTGGGTGATGTGTCCCAAGGAAAGTGCGTTCCAATATTATTCTATGATCATATGCAGTTGTATAAGTCTGATCTACAAACATAGAATTATGATATGCAGCCCTGATCCATCCATATTCATGAAGAACACAAGGTTCTATGATTAAAGCATAGAACTATCTAAGTTTGGGGTGGAATTGTGAAGAGTTTCTTCAAAGAAGAGAGCATAAAGCAAGGGCGTCCCTCCAGTGGAATTGTGAAGAGTTTCTTCAAAGAAGAGAGCATAAAGCATGGGCATCCCTCCAATGAAGATATCATATGCCTGGTTGGTTTTCCATGAGCTATCTGATTCTCATCTATGATATCTGGTCCTGGTCCATCATTCCCATCTTCTCTCTCATTCTCTCACTGAAGCATTATGCTACTATTTTGTAAAAATCATTGAGTTGGAGATTCTCGGTAAGCTTGGACCATAAATACTCCTTTAATGCTGCTATAAACTTATGAAGGAACTTGATGTTGTTCATATTTGAATTTTATAGCTCGGATATATGATTTAATGTTAGGTCTGTAATACTTGGAGGCTATTTGGAATTACTTGTTTATCAATGCTTGCTCTTTTGCTTCAAATATTAATGAGTTTTGTAGTAACTTTGATAAAATGAGATTTGGATATCTATTTTATGTCTTGTAAGTCATTATAGGTCCTTAAGATAGTAATGAATCCAAACCAAGCCTCATATTGAGTTTGTGAAATTCTAAATCACAGAAGACCTAAGAGCTTAGTATACCTCACAGAGAAAGAATGAGCAAAAAAAGATGAATTAGAGTGAAAACAACAGTAAAAATGAGCAGACAATTAATCATGCATAAGAACTCAGATAGGAGCAGAATAATGTCACATGATCCAATAATCAGTATATTCAACAATTATGTTACAATGCATAGAATCCGAATCAGACGGGAGAATTCGAACCTCAAGTGTTCTAGCATATGAATTGTCACCACTGGAGTGCTCTGGAAGACCCAAACTAAACCAAAATGATCCTAAACCTAGTTAACTGAAGACACAATCAGTTAACTAAATAAGGAGGGTGCATTAGTGATTTTTCCATGCAAAACAATCAAAAAAGGGTGAATGAGGCCACAATCAGTGGAATTCGGAGCACTAACCCCCCACAAGAGTCAGCTAACTCAAGTGGATTGATCTGGAACACTGAGTAGGTTCCTAAAAAATAGGTAATTGACTAAAGTGGTCCTAAAATTATGCATGTAGGGATCAGAAGGTGGTAGATGGATCCTAGATGACATTTGCACACCACTAGGGGGGAAATGACATCATCGGCTACTAGGAAAATGAAATAATGCTAGGTAGTACAAGGATGGAGTCTTAAAATATCCTAACACCCCCCCTTAATCCATAATTTTTCATCCTGAGACCTGGTTACTAAGACCAGAGGTCACCCATGCAATCAAATAAATGATAAAAAATAAAGGAATTGTCCATGAACCAAGGAAATGGGGAAAAACCCCATGGGAAAAATACCCCCCTCAAAAAGAACAATATTAGGGAACTCAACGAACCTTCATACTAAGCAGAGAAGGAAAAAAATTTCCTGAGTGAAATCCTTTGCAAAATTTTTGGCAATCTGCTCCTATGGAGGATAGCAATGCAGGTGCTAGATCTAGATATGGATCTGGATCTACTCCTCTAATGTACCTCCCACTATTTAGAAGTTGTATTTGCCAAAACAAGTCTTTTAGGAACCCTTCTTGCTATTGGATTGAATGGATCATTGTGGTCCAAATAATGAACCTTTTCGTACCCTTTGTCAATCAACCGAGATTTGTACTTGGTTGTAGATCCCCCATGGAAATTCTCTTCAGGGGATTGTGGATCAAACCCAACGATCATGTAGCACCTATATAGGAGAAGTGGATCCGCATGACTTAGTGCAAGGTTTGCAAGATACTAAGATCTGGTGGTTCTATGGTCAGATGGATCCCCAATTGTGTTCCAACACCTACAAGGACTTTGTGATCCCATATTGGCCTTGGCCATGGATTGGGATCATGTGTTGGATCTGGATCTGAATCTCCTTGAAATTTATTCTCAAAATCAAGATCTTGATCCTCATCTTCATTAGAAGAGATATCACTATGATATTTAGCATATGCCAATGGGGTAGGCAGAGAGTATGGAAAAAAATGGTAGAATTCATATGCCTTGGAGGCATGGTTTGCAAACCATTTCGCTATAATCTTCCCAATAGAGATCTCTGCAATATCAACTCTATGAGGACCAAAGACCACTTTCTTCGGTGAACCTGTGTCAGTCATCTGATATACAGACATCAAATTTACTGACAAAGAAGGCACAAATATAAAAAAATTGAACTTCCCATGCTCCATATGTATTGTTCCCTTCCCTTCACCAGAGACCTGAGAATTATCTCCCATGTGAATAATCATACCATCTTTGAGATATAGAGAAGAAAATGATTCTCTGGAGGAAACCATGTGGTTGGAGGCTCCTGAATCTATGAGGAGGGCTTGTGATTTTGAAAATCTAGCCTTCAGTGGATGGAATCTCTCATGACCATCAGACTCACTTCCAGAATCAGTCTCTCTTGCACCTTCTAGGAGAGAAATTTTGTGTTGCTCAAGAATATTGGTCATTTGATCTTATCTTCTTCTGCATGCAAGATATATTTGGGTGGTTTCCTTTCTTGCAATAGGAACACTTGGATTTCTCAAATCCCTTTCATTTTTCCTTCTTGGATATGGAGGATCCTTCCGATGGAATTGACTTGGCATTCTACTTGGGTTCAGATTGCCTCTTCTCCTTTCCCTTTTGCTTTCCCTTTCCATTCGCACTTTTTGCTTCTCCATCCACAAGAGATTTATCTTTGGAGGCCTTCAAGGCGCCCATCTGGAACAACTTATCTTGTTCTTGGATGAGAGATTCAGTGAAAACATCTAAGGATGGCATATTCCAACCAAGAATTGACATTCCCCATGAATGGAAGGTAGAGACAAAGATGGATAACTCAGGTCCTGGCCTGCTCAAAATGGATAGCACCAACTGCTCATCCTTCTTCTCAATACCACATTGCTTGCATTGCAAAACCAAAGATTTGAATTTTGAAAAGAATTGTTGGATGGTCTCGAAACTACTCGGTTGAAGAGAAATCAACTCAAACTCCAGGATATGTCCCCGTAGCTCATCTTATTTTCCGAAGAGGGTCTCCAACTTCACCCAAACCCCTTTTGGATTCTTCAATCCATCAATGTAGAAGAGTAGATATCTGGAAATATGAATACACATGAAACTGAATGCTTCATCCAATCTATTTAGATACGTGGCCTTCTCCACAACTGCTTGAGGTTCGACCTCCTTTCCAATAGTTACCATATACAGTGACTTGTTGCGCAATACCATCTGCATATCATCCCTCCAATCAAGGTAATTGAAGGGTGTCAGGATCCTGGGAGAGAGAGGAGAGTCCAAATTGTCCATGAGAACTGTTGGAGCAAATACAAGGTGAAACTATTGCTACTGTTGCAACTGCCGCACTCAAAAAAAGTATGAATAACCTACAAAAAAATCCCAATTTTGGAGATAGACTACTACTGAGCACTTATTTAGGAAAATAGGCACATTTTTCTGGATCCTTCACACATGTCTAGAACTCAAAGGATTTCTCCAATGAATTCAATGCAATGGCACCAGGATTTGCTGTGGAAATCTAGAGGCTTCTGGTGCACTACTGAAAGTAGTTTCTCGACCTATGATCAATGGCTCTGATACCATGTGAAATTCTAAATCACAACAAACGTGAGAGCTGAGTATACCTCACAGAGAAAGAATGAGCAGAAAAAGATGAATTAGAGTGAAAATTGCAATAAAAATGAGCAGGAAATTAATCATGCATGAGAACTCAGATAGGAGTAGAATAATGTCACATGATCCAATAATCAGTGTAGTCAACAATGATGTTACAATGGAGAGAATTCGAATCACATAGGATAATTCGAACCTCAGTTGGTATAGCATAGGAATTGTCCCCATTGGAGTGCCCCGAAAGACTCAAACTCAACCAAATTGATCATAAACCCAGTTAACTGAAGACACAATCAGTTCAATAACCAAGGAGGGAACATCAGTGATTTTTCCATGAAAAAAAGTTAGAAAAGGGTGCATGAGGCCACAATCAGTGGCATTCATAGCTCTAACCCCCCACAAGAGTCATCTAACTCAGGTGAACTAACCTATAACACTGAGTAGGTTCCTAAAAAATAGGGAACTGACTAAAGTGGTCCTAAAATTATGCATGCATGGCTCAGAAGGTGGTAGACGGATCCTGGATGACATATGCACACCACTAGCGAGAAAATGACATCATCATCTACTAGTAAAATTAAATAATTCTAGGTAGGACAAGGATGGAGTTTTAAAATATCCTAACAGAGTCTTTGTGACCTTCCCTACCCATTTGGAAAATCCTAAACGAAGCTAGTTGTTGTAGACTATAGTAGAACACTTTCTCCTTTGACCTCCAAACGCTTTCAAAACTTCCCAAAAATCCTGTAAATTTTGCACAGCAGTAGATTAGAGGGTAAATACATGTTGTCCACATTTTGTTTGCATTCAATTTTTAGTGGAGGAATCTAGTATGAATATGCTGGTGTACCCAGGAATCTTTGAAGTAGACTTTAGCGGCAGTTGTTGTTGAAACAGAAGTGGTCCTAGTACCTTGTGCATATGATTATAAAGATGATATTTTCCTTGTTTTTTATAGTGTTTCACCCTTGTTATCAGACCTTACATATTCAAAAGATTCCAATTATCAAGCTTTGGGTGGGTTTAACTGTGACTAAGACTAGTTTCTTCCATACTAGTTTTAATAACTAGTTTTAGTCTTTGCAATTTTATGTTGTAAATTTTGTAATAGAGTTAATATCGTTGAAATCATATCTTAGGATATTACAATGGTATCAAAGCACTTTCCTCTACTCCTGTGGAAATAAATCTCTTGTTTGATGAAGATTGCAGACCACATCCTATGGTAAGGAAGAAATTGCAACTATGAGATTGGTTTCCAGTGATGATGATTGGGAATTGGATGCAAGGGAAGAGTGCTTCCTTGATAAATGTGAAATTTACATTGATGGGGGAGTTGAAACCACAAGTGAATTTTTACATGTTTCACATGAGGATTATGACTCTTTATGTGACTACTCCTATAGATATGATAGGTTTCATAGTCCACCATTTGCTAGACTAGTGTTACACCAAAATGTCATCACCCTTGTGCAAGTGTCGCAAGTGTCGCAAGTGTTGCAAGTGTTGCAAGTGCCGTCATCATGACCTAGTGTCGTCACCATGACCATTGCAAGTGTCTTCATTATGACCAAGTGTCATCATCATGAACGTTGTGATAGTGTCGTCATCTTGACCATTGTGTAAACTCTTTGATCTGACCCCTAAACTCATTATGGGCTAAAACACATCCAACTGAGAGATTTCCCTGCCTAGTTGACCTCTTTGAGTAGGATGTCGTGCTTTGTCTTCCTACAGGGTGAGACAAAACCCCTTTTTCATAGTTCTTGGTAATCTAGGGTGAGACACTGCCTCACTTTGTCTTCCTACAGAGTGTGAAAGCCCCCTCTGTCACTCTGTGTCCTCTACCAGGGTGCAATGAAGTTGGTTAAAGCCTATTTTGGGGAGTCTCGAGGTCTCTCTAGAAGTTTATTGAGGTGGAGGCCTATCCCTAGGCTCTAGGTGAGGTGGCATTTCAGTTCCTAACCTAATGAGAGGATCCCTTAACCATCTCCCCCTAATCCTCAACCTACCCTGTCTCTTTATCCCTATATAAACACCCACTCTCTCCATGGGAAGGGAGGGAAGTCTATAGTATCTACATGCTGGTGAAATTAGCTTAGGAGAGATATCTACTCATCCCTTGAGAGATCCATCATGCCTTTGGAGGCTTTGGCATTGGCTTGGTTGGAGAAGGATTGCTACGTTAAGTCATTGGTTGTAATCACTTCCTTCTATGTACTTTCCCTTTTATACAGTAATATAAATGATTTCCACCAAATCTCATTGCATTGATGATGTTTTGTGTAGTTTTCCTATTTAACTGCTTACTTAGATCTATTATTGTTTAGGTGCATTTTACTACTTGCTCTGTTTCTGTGTCATCTTGACAAGTTTTGCAGCTGAGATCTGAAGACCATCAAGCTTGAAGAAAACATCAAGGAGAAAGGATCAGTGATCTGAAAGGTAAAGAATCTATCTACTCGATCTCTAATTAGATCTAGGAAAGTATTCTATGTTATGTATTATTTGTTCTAGACTTACATTAAGCTAGGGAGATCAGGCCTCGAATCCGCTCTTGGTAGATTGTCCGTCAAACACTAGTAGAAAGAAAGGAGCCCACTTTGAAGGAGTCTCTCAATAAACATGATATAACACTCCAAGATCTGGGTAGGAGTGTACAACAACTGAAAGATACCTTAACATCACCATCGGGAATGAGAAGTCTCGAGAGATTCTTCTTTGGTTTGTCTCAAAAGAAAGACTCCATTTTTTTTGTGAAGGAGGTGGTACAAGCAACAATGAATCTACAATGGAGGAACAACCTTTAGAGGAGCATGAAGAGTGCAGAAATCAACATAATTGTGGCAACCATGATGATGAAGAATCCATAAGCCACTTGGAGGAGGATGACAAAGTTGCAGAAGAAAAGATAATAGAAGTAGAGAAACTCTATATGGCATTGGGAGAGTCACGGTCCTTTCCCAAAATTACATGTGATCACATGTGTGTGGCTGATTGCACACATGGCACATTGGAGAAGCCTCATGTGCAAGGTGAGCATGAGGATTTTTCTGGTTTACATGTTCTTGAAGGAAGCATTGACTTACAAGATGAGGGAAAAGCACTTGTTTCACACCAGGAGGATTATGAACTTTATTTATGTGAGGGAGGTTCATTGGTGGAGGATATTCTTGGTGAGTCACATCATTTGGGTGGAACATTGAAGGCGGACCAAGAGAAGCTCATAGCAGCCAAGGATCTTTTTATTGATGTCAATTCCTTGGTGTCAAGATGTTATTGGAGAGATTCACAAGAAGGATTGGAAGGAGAATATTTCTTGGGGTATTTTGAAACACTCAAAGAAGCAATGGCCAAGATGAAGGAAAGTTATATGAGCGTGCTCTCAGATAGGAATCATCTTCTTGAGGTGACCACAATTTACCATCATGCACTCAGAAGAGAGGAAGATGAAGCAAAAAATATTGGTAGCGAATTGGAGGTTGCATATGTTTCTTTGGAGAGCACCCAAAGGGATATTCAAGAGTCAAAGTTGCAGATCTATCAACTTCAAAAGGAGTTGAATGTACCACACCTTTCATCTTGCATGGAAGGAAATGCAACAGGTATGATGGATGAATCTCATGTGGAGTATAAACATGAGAAAAGTTCAGATATGCAAGTGTTAGTGAAGGAATATGCCATAGAATATCTTGGCCAAACACTTATCTTGTTGCAGAAGTACATTCAAGAGAACATATCATTCATATCTACAAGCAAAGTTACTTATATGTCCATGGATTGGATAGGTGATTACTTAGTGGAGATGGAGACTCAAGGATGCACCTATCTAGCTTTCCTGGGTAGGATATTAATGGACACATCCTTCATCATGAAATATTACAAAGAGCAGCAAAGGTTTATATGGCTTCCATATGATCCTTCCAGTATACATAGAAGTGCATGGGAATCATGCTTGACTCATTGGGATGGGTCAAATGACATGGAAGGTGTTTTCCAAACACCCCTTTTGCTCCAAAAAGATCATGAGATACCATTATGGGTGGATAGAGAAAAGATGGGGAAGCAAGGAGGTAAAGGTACTTTTGTTTTCTGTCATGAATTTGTTAATATTACTGATATTGTCTTGTCATGTGATTAGCGACAAAGATATTCATGGCATCCCTTTGATGCCTCCATTACACATGTATCCATGGGTTGGATGGAAAAGAATATGCCACAAGAAAAGTGTTAGAGCATTATTACACCTTAGGACCTTAGTCATACATTAATTTGATGATTTACTGGTCCAAAATAAGGTTAATGATGACAATCCAAGGTTGTTAGAATTTAGTTGGGGCAATTATGACACAATCCACCACTTCTGGGCCAAAATCTAGCCAAACTAGCTATTAGGCATCCTATTTATTTCCACCTCCAGCATTTATTGACACCACTTGAGAAAAGGCACCATGTTTCCCTGTTTTAATGAAAGTGTCTTTGACTAGAGGTGTCCATGCATTGTATGTGGAAATTTTGGACCTTTTTGGCTATTTTGGCCTATCCTTGGCCACCTACACTCCACCAAATCCTAACCACCACATGTGTGACCATCATCAATTCCATCCCATGCCTACCCAATGTTCACGTTGACAATTCATAGTTGGTTGAGGTGATTTGGGAGACTATTGGTCAACCTAGGGGGGATTGGGGTCCAATGTAAGATAGCCACTTGTAGCTTCCTCCAAAGGCAAACGAATTCTTCCAAATGCTATATAAATGTATTTAAAACTCATTTATGGTTTGGATAGTTATAATAAACCTACTATTTGATCATTTGTGTTCTGGTTTTTTATCATTTATGACTGGTTTTTTATCATTTGTGTGTCTAGAATTCTTTTTACACTAGTTTGTTGCATACTTATCCAAATTTCTTAATTGTGAGGTAATATTTATATAGTATATCCTATTGTGACTTATATTTCACATTGTATCAGAGCTATTGGAGCTTCTATTCGAAGCAAGGATGCTTTAGAAGTGCACCAGAAGCAGTGGAGCAACCACAGAAGTCCCCGGGGCCATTTCCTTGAATCCATTGGAGCAATCCTTTGGAGTCTACCCAGGTTGTGATGCGCTCCCAAATGTTCCTTCTTTCAATGTAGGGTTCAAATTAGCTAGTTGGGATCCTCTCCTGATTGATTGAGTGTTTGCATTGCAGGTATAACAACTTCTACATGGATTCAAAAGTTTCTCTTCTTACTCCATTCAGTTATGTTGAGTGGAAGCATAAAATGTGTGCATATATCAAGAGACAAGGTCTCTATGATGTGCCCATTGGTGCTGAGAGCGAACCAATGTTTGTTGAAGAGAAAAATGATTGGCTAAATGACTGTGACAGAGCATTCGGAGCTATGTTTCTAGCTATGTCTCCAAGTATGCACTACTTGATTGGTTCTACAAACTATCCATTTGAGCTATGGTCCAACTTGGAAAAGGCTCTTGATAAGCAGAATATTAGTGCATGGAGTGAGCCTATGGACACCTCAACATGTGCTCTCCCTACTAATGTTTCGTCCTCTAATCTCTTTGATGAAGTTGTTCATGAATATCAAATGGCAGAATCTTCAACACAAGTTCCTGTTGGTATAGATATCTTTGAGTTGAATGATCCCTCTACATGTTATAAAGTAGAATGTCAAGAGACATCATCTATTGCACAATATTTTGTTGCTAATGATGAAGATACAACAAATGGATCTACCATTGTTGAAGAAGAACTATATATCCACTCATTTTTCTCCTATCATACTTCTTCTACTGAGGATTCTCTATCAGTTATTGCTCTAGAAGATAAGCATTCTCCCTATGAGTTTGCTTATGTGAAATATCGTGGTTCCTTGGATATTTTGGAGTCTAGATCATATTATGGATTTCACGCATTCGCACTCCTTGGTCCCATGCCTCCTCTCACTTCCTACATGGTCACATGCACACTTCCTCAAGGTACTGTTGAAGATGGAGATAGCATGCATTCGCTTGGGTTTAAGCCTCAAGAACATCAAGATTCATATGGTTCGAAGTTCAAGCATTTGGACCATCTACAAGCATTTGGAGTTGATCTCCAGACCTCCTTGTTCTCTCATTCGAATTCTGAGGATTATCAGTCAATTGTTGCAACTTATTCACACTTTTGAGTCTCTCCTTGGTTCACAATTTGGTGTGATATTGGAGGCTATGGAGGCTGAATGTTAGTATGGATTTGTTGCATTCGCTCTCGCTGTCATGCTTCCTACCCACTGCAAGATTATGATTGGCACTTCTTCTCAGAGTTGCACAGAAGATGGAGGACATTATCATTCGCTTGGGATTGATTCTCAAGCTCATCAAGTCTCATTTGGATTTGTTCTGGATACATTTGGTATGATGATCAAGTCTGAATAGCACCTACTTGCACTTGCTTCCACAATTGCAGATATCAAGCATCGTATCTAAGCATGGGAGCAACATCCACTTCTTCCAAAGAAGAAGGTTCCTCCACACATATGATCAAGTTCACACCTACTTTAGTTTTGGAGTAGTTCAGTTCCTTTTGGTGTATTTCATGTCCATTATAGAGGGGAGGTTTTATTTCCCATGTGATTTTCCTCCTTGCCTTGGTTACATGGACTAATAAAAATTGTTGTTGTAAAGGTGACATGAGCCTTAGTTGCCAAGGCCTTATTTTTGTTTTGGATACATAGTCTAGCTTATGGGGGGGTGTTAGAACATTATTACACCTTAGGACCTTATTCATACATTAATTTGATGATTAAATGGTCCAAAAAAAGGTTAATTATGACAATCCAAGTTTGTTAGAAGTTAGTTGGGGCAATTATGACACAATCCACCACTTCTGGGCCAAAATCTAGTCAAACTAGTTGTTAGGCTCCCAATTTATTGCCACCTCGAGCATTTATTTCCACCACTTGATAAAATGCGCCTTGTTTCCTTGTTTTAAGGAAATTGTCTTTGGCTAGAGGTGCTCATGCATTGTATGTGGACATTTTGGCCCTTTTTGGTTGTTTTGGCCTATCCTTGTCCACCTATACTCTGCCAAATCCTAACCACCACATGTGTGACCATCATTAATTCCATCCCATGCCTACCCAACATTCACATTAACAATTCGTAGTTGTTTGAGGTGATTTGGGAGCATATTGGCCAACCTAGGGGGGATTGGGGTCTCATGTAAGATAGCCACTTGTAGCTTCCTCCAAAGGAAAACAAATTCTTTCAAATGTTATATAAATGTATTCACAACTCATTTTTGGGCTGGACGGTTATAATAAACTTGTTATTTGATCATTTGTGTTCTAGTTTTTTATCATTTGTGACTGGTTTTTTATCATTTTTGTGTCCAAAATTCTTTTTACACTATTTTCTTGCATAATTAGCCAAATTTATTAATTGTGAGGTAATATTTAGCTAGTATATCCTACTGTGACTTGGATTTCACAAAAATACCCTAAAATTATGGGATCATGGCATTCCTCGAAATGGCATATCACTTTAAATGGCAGAAATGTTGAGAAGGTTTCAACATAATCAATGGGATCCAGGAGGGAAAGCTAGCCTACATTTCTTGAAGTCCATATATGTTGAGTAGTGGTCTAGTTCCCTGCATGGGAAACCGTATGATGGATCTAAATCTTGGGAAATACATGAGAAGCTTATGATTAGAGTTGAGCAGTAGCAGCATGATGGACCCTCTCAGAGTTAATTGGGGAGTTTAGAGATAAATTGAATTGTCAGAGCATGCTTTGAGCAGAGCATATGTTTCATTTCCATTAAATTGTTTAGACCCATGATTTTGATGATTTCAGTTGTGGTGCACAGAGTTGGTGACTTGGTATGGGCATCAATATGATGAGAGGCAGAAAATTCATAAGCATGCTTTGGATAGAGATGCATTGTTAGTCCTTGAACTAAATTTCTTGAGGACAAGCAATATTAGGAGGGGAGTATTTTCCATGTTCCCAAATTTTTCTGTTGCCCAAGACATAATTTTTTCTTGAGTCACCTAGGCTTAAAATTATTAAATTGGTGGCTAAGGGTTGAAATTTACCTAAGTAATATGCCCAAGAGATTAATTGAAGAATAATTGGACTAAGGTGGGCCACATGAAGTATAAGATTCCCAATTTGAGTTTCTTGTTCTCCTAAGGATGAACCTGCTTAATAGGTTCGAAACTTGTTGAATTGCAAAATTCTCACCGCAGATTTCCTGTCACTGAATTTGGGAATAATTGGCTAATAATATTTTACACAAGTTAATTTTATTAATATTGGCCTAAAATATAAAAATAATATTTATTTATGATTAATTAGGATCATGTGGCTAGGAGAGCGCACGAGGATAAGGTGGACCTCACTTACTTGAGAAAAATATAGAAACAAGAAGAAATTATCCCAAAAGCAAGGTGACAACAAAAAAGAAGGAAACTAGAAAAAGCAATGAAAAACAGGCAAGTGCATAAAGTAGGAAAGTGCACAAAGAAGGAAAGTGTAGAAAAGAAGCCAGTATTGAAAAGCAAGAAACATCTAGAATGCAAGGAGGCAGAGTTTCTAAAAGCAAGAGAAAGTCATAAAGCAAGGAAAGTTGGAAAAGCAGGAAGGGTGCACAAAGCAAGATATTGCTAAACTCATTAAGGAAGGCGCACTCTTGGGATAGGGTCCACTCACATGGGTTCATGACTTGCTCATGAATTCATCCTGTCTATAAAATAAGTCCAGTGTGCTCCTCTCACATCTGTTTTCCATTTTGTTTAATGATTTGAGAGCTATGTTTCTCAAGTATTGAGTGATGCACATCAATCAATGCTTGGGTGACGTACCCAAAGGAAAGTGTGTTCCAATATTATCCTATGATCATATGCAGATGTTGAATTGTGATATACAACCATATAATTCTTATATGTATCCCTAATCCATCCATATTCATGAAGAACACAAGCTTCTAGGATTAATGCAAAGAACTGTCCAAGTTTGGGGTGGAATTGTGAAGAGTTTCTTCAAAGAGAGAAGAAAGAAAGGGTGCACCTCCAATGAAGATATCAGTTGTATGGTTTATTTTCCATGAGCTATATAATGTTCATCTATGATATCTGGTTATGATCCATCATTCCCATCTTCTCTCTCATTCTCTCACTGAAGAGTTATGCTACTATTTTGTAAAAATCATTGAGTTGGAAACTCTATGTAAGCTTGGACCATGAATAATCCTTTAATGATGCTATAAACTTATGAAGGAACTTGATGTTGTTCATATTTGAATGTCAAAGCTCTGATATATGATTTAATGTTAGGTTTGTAAGCCTTGGAGGCTATTTGGAATTACTTCTTTACCAATGCTTACTCTTTTGCTTCAAATCTTGACTAGTTTTGCAGTAACTTTGATAAAAATACCTTTGGATATCTATTTTCTATCATGTAAGTCATTAAATTTACTTAATATAGTAATGAATCCAACCCAAGCCTCAGGATGATTTTTTGTGACCTTCTTTGCCCATTTGGAAAAGCCTGAAAGAAGACTAGTTGTTGTAGACTATAGTAGCGCACTTTCTCCTTGACCTCCAAACGCTGTCAAACCTTCCCAAAAATCCTGGAAATTTTTCACATTAGTATATTAGAGGGTAAATACATGTTATCCACCTTTTGGTTGCATTCAAGTGTTAGTGGAGTAATATAGTATGCATATGCTGGTGTACCTAGGAATCTTTGAAGTAGACTTCATCGGCAACTATTGTTGAAACATAAATGGTCCCAATACCTTGTGCATAGGATTATGAAGCTAGCCTTTTCCATGTTGTTTATTTTGACGCACCCTTTTTATCAGACCTTACAAATCCAAAATATTCCAATTGTTAAGATTTAGGTGGGTTTAACTATGACCAAGACTAGTTTCTTCCATACTAGTTTTAATAACTAGTTTCAGTCTTTGCAATTTTCCGTTTTAAATTTTGTAATAGAGTTAATATCCTTGAAATCAGATCTTAGTATATTACAAAGTAATTCTTTAGGTTCTTCGTCGTAGTAACTTCCTTTAGACGCATTGTTTCCTTCCTTGGTATACGGACTCTTCCTTTGTTTTGGAATTCTTCTTTTATTTTTCAGGTCTACGTTGTGAGTGTGCATTTTTCTGATCATACGACCTAGATTGCTCATCAATGTCGATGTATCCATTTTCCTTGAAGGGACACTTTGAGACATATTGGCCTACTCCTCCAAATCTGAAGCATTTGATTCTTCATCCTCTGATTCATCATAGCATTCTTTGTCATGATCATGCTTATCCTTTCCTGTGGCTTTAAAATCGGCTTCCTTTCTGAGGGGAGGCTCCTTTTCAGTTCTCATCTCATATGCAGTGAGAATCCCTTGAAGCTCATCCTTCGTCAGGTCTTCAATATTAGATCGATCTTCTAACACATATAGCTTCTAATTGAATCTTTTAGGTAAAGTCCTCAATATCTTCTGCACCAATGATTCTTCATCTAGTGTGACCCCAATACTTTTGATACCATTAACTATATCATCTACTCTTAAGAAGTAGGATGTAATTTTCTCTTCATCTTTAATCCTCATTTATTCAAATTTCCAAGAGTAATTTTGAAATTTTGTTTTCTTTACCTTATCGTCACCTTCGTAGATACCTCTGATTTTGTCCCAAACTTCCTTGGCTGATGTGCAGTGCATAAACTTGATGAATTCATCACCTGTCAAGCCACACATCAAATCATTTCTAGATTTTTCATTGTTTTCATAGATTCTCCTTTGTGCTGGATTAATTAGCACAATTGTTGGGACATCATATCCATCGACAATATATTTCCAAACATCCACTCCCAATGATTGCAAATAAACTTCCATGCGAACCTTCCAAAAAATATAATTGGTGTCGTCAAACCTTGGTTCCCTGTTGATGGAAAGGCCTTTCTACTTATCTATTTTTGTGCAAAGATCTATCTTCCTGATTTTAATTTGTTACTGAATACATCCACTCTAATACCAATTGTTGGAATCGATTTAATATTAAGAGGAGGGTGAATCAGTATTAGTGTAGTTATCAACAATTTTTACCTTCTTAAACAAATTAGCCTTTACCTAATTCTTATCTTATGTTATGTATCAATAAATAAAACATTCATCCATTCATGCACCAACACAAAGAACACAGAACACATGAATTTTTACGTGGAAACCCAATCGGGAGAAAACCATAGAATGCTTCTTTATAATGAGAAAGAATACATTCAAGGAGGCACCAAATTCCTATGTTTACCAGCACCAACTGGAAGGAGGAACTGACCCCCTGATTTTACAAGCTTCTACCTGAAGGAAGCTACAACTCCTTGTAACTCTCTAGCACCAACTAGAAGGAGGCATCGACCCCCTATCTTTACATGCTCCAACCTTAAGGAAGCTATGACTCCCTGTCTCCTTGCCCCATCCTACTGCCCTGATGTCCAATGTATAATTATTCTTTACTGAACTTCAATTTCATGCACTCTTTTGACCCTCTGATAATAGTTATATTTTGCACCACCTTCGTATGCAGTCGATTCTCTGTCACTGAGCTGCATACATCACTTGACTTCTCATTCCTCTTCAATTCATGCTTCCACTGATGTCTTACTTCATGTACTGTGTGCTCATTGATACTGCAGTTTGTGCTGAGGTATGCTCTGTCATTCTACTACAGCACTATTTCTTTCTTACACTAATATTGATCTTTCACTGATAGTTTGTTGTTCTGAAATAATGCACTAGTAATAAATGGAACTGTGTACTTATTGATGGATATGTTATGTATAAGTGCCACCGTATTTTAGATAATCTGTGACAACCTGTGCATCAAAATATTCATCCATTTATTTTAACACACTTGTATCAGATCATTTGCATCGTGACGTGGTTACTGGATCTTGTTGTTGTTCTGTTGTTGCGCATAAGATTATCATCTCAACTTCACACACTTTCACTTCTGCTCATATGCATCAGCTAGACATCTATGCATCATCTGAAATACTTTGGTTATGTCTCCGCGCTTCCATCTTTCAACATCTGTGATTACTGGCGTGACGTCTGTAATGTTGTCCTTCAAAACATCATGCACATGCGCATACTTCAATATTTTTTCCTTTTAGTGCTTGTGCATCAGTCACAAATCTACGGCATCATATTGTGCACCATCAAAAATGCATTCTGCTACATGTGTGCTTCTCAGCTCCTCGCTAGATCATTATGTTCTATCCTCGATCCCTTTGATTCCCCGAATATCAAACGTTAACAAACCCTCGAAGCTCTTATTCTCTCACCATCAATCTTACATCAAATATCCAACTTACATCTCTATTTATACAAGACCTGCACAGATTGTATGTCCACAAGTTGGTTATGGCATCCCTTCTTCCAAAATTCATGGATTGTGCATTTTCCACGTTTCATCTTCTGTGCTATTTATGTGTCATCCTTTGTGTGTCTTGTGCCTTCATGGTACACAACTTAGTGGGACTTTACACCTTGGTGGTGTACTCTTTCTCTCTTGATGTGCCATCGCTCTAAGGTATGTGTGCATCCTTGATTTTCAACTTGGTGTATCTATACCATTCCTTGTGGGTAATGCACCCTTGATGTGTTGTTGCTTTGTGGAATCTACGCATACTCCAACTTATACTTGGTGGGAATTTTACCCTTACCGCTTCATCACTTGTTAGTAATGCACACTTGATGCATTGATACTTTGTGGATTCTGCGCCTACTCCATCTTCTACTTAGTAGAACTTTAAACTTTGCATTGTCATCACTTGTGAGACTTGCACACCTGTTGTACTATTGGATGTGTAATTTTCTCATAGACTTACTTCAACCACTGTACCCTTCTAGGATATTGTGCGCGTTCCACTAACTGAAAGCATCCTCTAATTGGATAAAATTGTGTGCTTTTAGGTATGTCCAACCATTTGTTGTTTTTTACTGCTTGCACACTTCCAAGCTTTAACCAAGCAATGCTTGCGCATACCAAAGACTTCTTTCAACATGCTTGCACACTTGTGTTATTTCTTCAACCAACTCCTTGGATGCTTGTGCACAAGTACCTTTTTCCAACCAGTCTTTTGATTATTATCATGAAGGTGTATGATATGGTGGACTTGTCTTATGTGGATGTACAACATGTAGTAGGATACATTAGTTGTGTTCTTTTTTTAATTGAATCTACATGATGTATCATCCTTATGTATTTCTTCAAACTCACCATACATGATGTATCCTTGGACACACTTCTTCGGACTGAATGCACCTTCTATATATACTACTTCACATTGGCATCCATGTCCTTCACCATCTTGCGTAGACACTCCTTCAAAGTGGTTTCCATATACTTCTTCACACTGTTGTAAGAATGTTGTATCCACTTTGACATCATTTGATATCAATGAATCACACTGAATCAATTGACATCCTCTTTGACATTAGTTGACATCAATGACAACCAAAGTTCAACAATTAGTTATGTTGGCTTGGGTCCATTAGTTGTAATTTTACCTCTTTGTCTCTTATATATAGGAAGGAGACATTTTTATTTGAATCATCTCATCTTGTCTTATCTTGTGTACTTAATACATTGTGTAAGGAGGTTTCCCCCTCAAAGAGGCTTGCTATTCATCTCTTTTCTTAATTATTAAAGTGTGGATTACTCTTTCTAGTCTTTTTGTGCTCTTTTCATGCTCTTTCTGGGACTTGGTTAAATAACATTTGGTATTAGATCTTGGACGCTTCCAAAACAATTCATATTGGAATTTTCGCTATAATTTTTTTTCTAGAACATTTCAGAAAGAAAATCTCACAAGGGACTTAGAGGACATACCAAGAAATAGTTGGTACAAGTTTCATATCCTTATTCATTATAGGTTCATATTTATACTCAGTGGAAGTTAGGGTTTCTTACTAGTCTAAAACAGGTGTTCTGGGAAAAAAAGTTATATTTGGAGCATGAAAGATCCAAATTGAGTGAGACCTATTGCATCAGAAATAAGATAGACCACACTATAATGGGTATCAATTTCAGAATCAGACTCAAAAAATTGGACATGTAGCAGGTCGTACACTCACACTCTTCTAAAAAGGCCAAAAATATCAAGTCTTGGGAAAATTGTCACAACTTTTTTTGGCACATCCAAACTCAATGAAACCTGTGGCATTGGAAAGAGAACATAGCAGGCTACCATAGGACAAAATTTCATACTTAGAGGGGCCTAAATTTCAGATTTACCTCGGTTGGAAGGTCAAACAACAAATCAGTCTTCAAATCGGGGTTTGAAAAATGTACGTCATTTTAAATTTGAATAAATTTTAGTAGAAGGATATATTTGAGGTGAACCCAAGGTGTGATATATATTTATATTGTTCAAAATGCCACCAAAATTCAATGGTAAAATTCGCACTCTAATCAAACCACCTGAGTATTCATACCTTTCCTACGATGAAAGTGAGGACCTATATTTTCGAGTGTCCAAGTTGGAAGATATGTTTAAAGCATTTGAAAACGGTTGATTTACTTAATTTAGAGGAAAGGATGGGACACATGGAGAGTATTATGGGACATATGGATAATAATATGGAGGAAAATATGAAAAATATTGATAATCTCATACAAAATTCAAGGGATAATCTCCCTATAGGTGATGATGTGTTCCAAGGTACTCAGGAAGATAAGATAATGTCCATGTTGAGAAACATGCCATTAAAAAGAATATTCCAATAGGAACTGATTCTATTAATGGACGTAACCAGGGATGGTCCCCAAGGGGTATCCAAATTCCCAATATTAGCATGATCAAGTTTGATGGCAAGGACCACATAACATGGATATTTCGGATGGAGCAATTCTTTGATATACACCAGGTTCCAAATATCCAAAATATACCTATATCCAAAAGATACCTATTGCATCTTTATATTTAGAACCTAATCAATTTGTGTTGTACCAATGGCTTTGTGAACAAAACAACAACTTACTTATCTCTTGGTCCATTTTGACAGAAGAATTGGTATCATATCATGATGGTGTTAAGAGCAATTCTTTCTTTACCCAACTGATAAATCTAAGGAAAAAGGGTCCAGTAAGAGAGCACATTCAATAGTTTAAAAAGTTGAGTCTTAGAGTGGAGGGAATACTAGATGATAAATTGTTGGATCTTTTTATTGGAATATTGAAATATAACATCCAACATGAGGTATGCCTCTTAGAAACAACATGCTTAGAGAAGGATTTCATCTTGGCAAGGAAGGTTGAAAGTAAAAATACAGTGATGGCTACTAGAAGAACCACCTCCAACACATATAGGGAGAATAATGTTCCTTCTTCTAACCCACCTCAAAGGTTGGCACCTCAACAACTAGATGAAAGAAGAGAAAAAGTTCTATGCTTCAATTGTGATGGCAAGTATAGTAAGGGACATAAGTGTGGTGAGAATAAATTATTATACACATATTGTGAAGAGGAAGAAGCAAAAGAAAATGAACCATCTCCAGCCGAAGAAATAGAAGAGATTATTCCTGAAGAGATTACTCCCACCATATCTTGTCATGCATTGAATGGAATTAGCACTCCTAAAACTTTCAAGGTTGAAGGATATATCAAAAAGAAAAAGGTAATAGTGTTTATTGATTCTGGTAGTACTCATAATTTCATTCATTGTAAATTAGCCAAAGTTCTCAATTGCTTTGTATATCCAGCACAAGAATTTCAAGTGATGATTGCAGTTGGAGGAACTATCAATTGCTTAGGGAAATGCCATAATATCAATATTATTATGGGGGAATATGTATTCAATAGTCCTATGATTTCTATCTCAATGGGTGGCGTTGATGTTGTCTTAGGGTTTCAATGGTAACAATCACTGGGAATAGTGGCTTTTAATTTTCAAGAACTTTTCATGAAATTTTCTTGGGAAGTAAAATAATTTGAATCAAGGGGTATCACAGGGAATCCAAACAAGGTTATAATATCTAATGGTATGAAAAAATTGTTGAAAAAGGGACATCAAGGTGTAATTGCACAATTATGCTCACTAGATCTTCAAACATCTAATCCTCCTATTCCTCTGGATCTACAAAGGGTCATTGATAAGCATTCCCATATATTTTAAGATATTCCAAAAGGTCTTCCACCTACTTGATATTTTGATCATTCCATTCACTTAATCCCAGGAAGTGTTCTTCCTAACATCATACCTTATAAATATCCCTATGGCCACAAGAGTGAAATTGAACGTATGGTTGAAGAAATGTTAGAAGCTGGCATAAGCCTAGAAAAATTTATTACTCTGCATCAGTGGTAATGGTACACAAGAAAGAGGAATCATGGTGTATGTGTCAAGATTATAGAGAGATCAACAAGATCACCATTAAAGATAACTTCCCCATTCATGTCATTAATTATTGTTATATGAACTACATGGAACAATTTACTTCACAAAGTTGGGTCTCCGTTCAGGGTATCATCATATTAGAATGAAGGAAGAGGACATCCCAAGAACATCATTTATAACTCATGAAGGTCATTATGAATTTCTGGTCATGTATTTTGTCCTTACGAATGCACCTTCCACATTCCAAGGTTTGATGAATTCCATTTTCAAGCCCTTCATTAGAAAATTTGTGTTGATATTTTTTTATGATATACTAATCTATAGCAAGCCTTGGGAAGAACATGTTCAACATGACAAGGTTCTACAACTACTAAAGGAGCAACAACTATATGAAAAACCTTCCAAATGTTTATGTGGGGTAAATGAGGTAGATTATTTGGGTCATATTATATCTCATGAAGGTGTCAAGGTAGAACCCAACAAAATTAAAGTCGTGATAGGCTGGTCGATTCCAAAAAACTTGAATAATCTTAGAGGATTCTTAGGTTTGACAGGGTACTACCACAAGTTTTTTCGGAACTATGGAAGAATAGTATCACCTCTAATAACATTATTGAAGAGGGAAGCATTTTCATGGACTCCAAAGGAAACTCAAGCATTTGAACAACTTAAAGAGGAAATGTGCAAAACTCCTATTTTGACCACACTAGACTTCACAAAAACATTCATTGTGGAATTTAATGCCTCAATAAATGGAATCGGTGATGTTCTAATGTAGGAAGGACGGACCCTTGATTTTGAAAGTCGACCAAACAAGGGAAAGAACTTATAGAAACCAACTTATGAGAAGGAAAAGATGGCAATACTAGATGCACTTAATCAATGGCGTCCTTACCTAATAGGTAAGCACTTCAAGGTCAAAACATATCATGATAGTCTTAAATACTTATTGGAACAGAGACTATATTAGAAGAACAACAAAAATGGGTAACCAAGATGTTGGGATATGACTTTGAAATCATCTACAAAAAAGGGAACCAGAATGTGGTGGCAAATGCACCCTTTAGAAAAGATGAGGATGTTGAGGCATTACTTTTTTTATTTCAATTATACAACCTGATTGTGTAGTAGTAGAAAAGGAAGAATGGAAGAATGACCTATCTATGTGGGCACTCTTTCAAAATATACAAAAGGATCCCAATGTATCCGATACTTTTGTGTGGAAAAATGAGTCACTATGGTATAAGGATCACTTATATATATTTAAGAACTCCCAACTCAAATAAAATATCCTTTTGGAATTACACACCTCTCCTATAGGTGGGAACTCAGGATTCCTAAAAACGTACCATAGGGTCAAGAAGGAATTCTTTTGAGAAGGTCTTAAATATGATGTTCAAAGGTTTTTGGCAGAATGTTTGGTTTGCCGACAAAAAAAATTGAAATAGTTAAGACCCCATGTCTTTTACGACCATTAGAAATACCTTGTCAGTGTTGGGAGAAAGTCTCAATAGATTTTATCACAGGTCTACCCAAGTCAGAAGGGAAGAATGTTACTATGGTGGTTGTTGATAGACTCACAAAGTATGCACACTTTTGTGCACTCTATCACCCTTTTAATGCAAGTACAGTTGCTACAGCCTTCATGGAAATAGTTCATAAATTACATTATGGAACGCGGAGATTATTGTAAGTGATAGAGATCCAATTTTCACTGGAAAATTTTGGATTGAATTATTTTCTTGTTTGGGTACTCAGTTAGATCATAGTTTTTCTTATCATCCTCATCTAATGGGAAAATTGAGATAGTGAACAAATGTTTGGAAGGATATATTCATTGCTTTGCATCTAATAAACAAACACAGTGGGTGAAATGGTTATCTTTGGTAGAATGGTGGTACAATAATTCCTTCCATACGTCATAAAAAATGTCTCCATTTATGGCACTTTATGAGTACCATCCTCCATCTATCACATATCCCTTAAAGTAAAATATAAATTTCAAGCCATGGAAGATCACCTAGGGAACAACCAGCAAGAATTTCTCCAATTACTAAAGGACAACCTGGCTATGTCAAAAAACGGGATGAATTAACAACAAGCATATCAACATCGCAGTGAAAGTATTTTTGAAGAAGGGGATTGGGTATTTCTTAGGCTGCAACCTTACAAAAAGATGTCCCTCAAGCAACTAAATAAAGACAATAAATTAGCACCCAAGTACTATGGTCCTTATAAAGTTTTACAGAAGATTGGTAGTATGGATTGCAAATTGGAGCTCCCTTCATCTTCAAGGGTACACCAAGTTTTCCATGTTTCTTGATTAAAGAAGGTAATAGGATACAAGATCCCAATTCAAACTATCTTGTTGGAGCTTGATGAAGAATAAAAATTCATATTGGAACTTGAACAAATAACTAAAACAAGAACCAAACAACTACACAAACGGGCTATTACTAAGTACCTCATCAAATGGAAGAACTTACCAGTTGAAGATTCGACATGGGAAGTTGAGTCCTTCATACAAAAGCATCCACAACTAATCAAGTGTTGAGGACAACACTTGTCTCAAGGGGAGGGGCATGTTAAGCCCTAAATGTTTGCACATTACCCCCTATATTGTGGCTCATTACATATTATTGATGTTGGCTTGGGTCTATTAGTGGTAATTGTCATTAGTATTATTATATTATTTATATCGGCTTGTGTCCATTAGTTGTAATTGTACCTCTTTATCTCCTATATATAGGAAGGAGACATTTTCATTTGAATAATCTCATCGTGTCTTGTCTTGTGTACTTATTACATTGTGTAAGGAGGTTTCCCCCTGTAATAGGCTTTCTATTCATCTATTTTATTCATTATTAAGGCATGGATTACTCTTTATGGTCTATTTATGCTCTTTTCATGCTCTTTTTGGGACTTGGTTGCATAACATTTTAGGGTGCTGAATGGGATTAATAGTTATAATGATATGGACTACCATAATACTAGAATAAAATGAAATTAGCATCAAGAAATGCTAGGGACATATAAGCACTTGTGTAAAATACACAGTTTGAAGGATGAATTTGTTTTTTTAGTATTGATATTGTTTATTTACAATTTATTTTTCTTACAACGACCATGAATTCTATCTAGCTATGTGATTTTGTATTTTTTTTAATCATGTAGAGCAAAGAGATGGGTGGTGACACTTACCTTGGATACCCTTACTTCATCAATGACAAGCTTTGGCACTAACTTGGTTGAATGATTGGTTTGTAAAACAGTGAAAACGTGAAGCTAGGAAACAATTCCGTGACAACGGAGTGAAAAATAAAAGAGGGCACGCGGTTGAACGGGAAAAAAAGTCAACCTCAAACTCTCAGTCGAGAGTTTAAAAAACTCTAGGCCGAGAGTTTTGAGAGTTCAAACTCTCAGCCGAGAGTTTAAAAACACTCTAGGCCGACACTTTGAACCAACCACCGCGTCGTATTTAAAAAAAAAACTCTCAGACGAGAGTTTGAACTAAACTCTCGACTGAGAGTTTGGAAGGTATTTTTCGGCCGAGAGTTTAAGGTCAACAAAACCTACGAAAATATATGGCATCTTTCTGGAACCTGCAACTTTAGCAAGCCAAAACCCCTGCAAATTTTAAGTATTATTTGTCGGACTTAGTAGCAATGGATTCATCTCTGAATCTAGTTTCCAATGATATAATAATTTTTTCATTTCGATTTGAATTTCTATTTATTAATAAAAAATTCTAAACCTTATCCCTTAAGAATTTTATTACTCTGAAAATCACCCGAAATGAAATTCAATATCATAACAAAGACAACACCAAAAAATTTGAAATTTCACAGAGAGCATAATTGGCTCGTCCTCTTCAAAAGGGTACTTTTATTTTTTCCAATAAGAGTCGCACTAAAAATAAAATTGAAGCTCACCAACGTGTGTCGATAATGCACCATTTTCTGAACATATGATGTTTCAATAAATAATCATAAATAGTTCCCAAGTCTTAAAAAACTCAAAATATAGTCCATGCACTAGTGTAGTGTGTGTAGATTATGAGCATTCAATTTTGTTTCCCTAAAATGAATAACCATCTATCAAAAAATCGACGTCCACATAGGTCACTCATTATCCATACCTAAAATTTTCAAGTATATGTCGTTAGTGTGCACCAAATTTGTCCCACAATATGTCCATAAACAAAATTTTAAAAAATACGAGTAGAAAGCTAATTCAATTCTCTAAAACATTTGTGTCTTTCCAACATTTATGCCTCAAATGTGGATTACTTTCCCATGCTCTCCATATTATCAATCAGTTACCTACTTCACCAAACTCAAAATTGGCTTCATTTACCAACTAGGATTCCAATCTGTGAATGGATTTGGATATCCAAGAACACCCAACAAACTACTTATAATGGAAGCTACATGCATAATTACAAATGCATGCATAGAATTTACACACATTGTGTAAAAATGCTCCAATATTTTTGTCTTAATTTCCATCCTTGGTATCCCTAATAGTTTGTGTCTTGTGTCAGAACTTATAAGGCATTAGGGGAGCTTTATACGGTATACCCTTAAACTAAAATCTCTAGAAATATCATTTATCACTAAGGGTTCTAATAGTTATCACAATGGTACCTCCCAAGGTTCCACAAAAATTCATTTCAAAAGTGGTTCACAAGGTTATTGCAAATCACTTCCTAATGAAGTTTTGATTGATTTTCTTGTAAATTAGTATGATTAGAATTGTATTTTTTTAGGGAAGAGATCATTTAAAGGCATTTTTCTAGGTGTGTTCTACCTAAAATATCACTCATAATTATTTTAGGGGGACTTGGGAGCCACATGGGTTGCATTGCATCGATACCCAAAGCTTTATTGAGGTTTTTTTCTATTATAGTATACTAAAAGTTCCAACATATTGAGATTCTCAATAGGGTACCATTGGATTTACAAAATTACTCCAGTTTTATTTTCTCCATGGTTTAAAGAATTCTTGACTAGCCATGAAACCTAGTGGTTGATGAGGGTATTTTTTTGAGTCTTACAATGTAGGTATGGCCATTCCTAGAATGCATTTCATCCCTTATAAGCAATTTCATATACCGTCAATTAAATAGGTCCTTAAACCCTAAGTTCAAATTTTGTGTGTGGCTTCAAGTCAATTTATCAAAAGATCTTAAATATAATGTACTTATTATGGTTGGAATAGTAAGATTTGTGAGCTTATTCATTATCTCAATATCCATAACACTTGTAATTTATGTTGCCAAAGTTTATACCCTATCTAGTACCTCCATCTCATGAATTATTTCAACCCTTAACGGAGTCCACCCATTTAGACTTATATTCTCATAACGGTATGCTAAGATAACCACGATACAACATGAGAATGGACCAAAGTGGTTCATATGAACTATTGATGTTTGGGGCAGCTTCGGGAAGACATCCTCCTAGACATAACCAATGCTATGGTGCTTGGCTCGATGGGTCATGGTGATTTGATGTATGGAGGATGATGATGGTTCACTCACTGGTGTATGTGAGGCACCTGGATGTAGCCTTTCTTGGTCATGGTGCTTGTCCAAGTGGTAGAAGGCTTGGATGCTTCCATATCTACTCCCTAGTTCCAGGAGGCCCTGGTATAGTCCTTCTTGATAATGGTACTTGATCAAGTGTTATAGGACTTGGGTTTCCCATCACATTCCTACATGGCTCTAGTATTCCCTGTCATAATAGAGTGGATTTGACTTACCCATTCTCAGGGATTAGATACCCCTATTGGAATGATCAAGTCTACTCCAATGTGGGTGCACACAAACTAGATCTCTTCTGACATGGATGGGTGTGCATGTGAAGCAAGCTCATGGAAATCCTTCTTTGGATATGAAGACTGAGTTTCTAAAATCTTGTTATGTACATAAATGATAATTAAAGAATAGTTGAGGGTACGTGCAAATAAATAAATATAAATAAGAGAAAATAATGAGTTAAACATTAAAATGAAAAAGATAAAGAAATAAAATACCACGTGCTAATATCATGGTTTTATGAAACCATGGAGAAGTGGTGATATAATAATAAATTAAATATTAAAATGGAAATATAAAAAAATAAAATACCATGGTTTTATGAAACCATGGAAGAGGGGATTATATAATAATTAATTAATTAAGCATCTAAATAAAGAGTAAAAGGATGTGCCTTTTACATTTGAAAAGGCATGATGAGACATATTTAAAGGTCCATGTATTGTATTGTATTCATTCATTTTTTAATCAATAATTCATATTTTATACAAAACATTTAAGGTGTAACATATGGTTGAATATTTTAGTGTATAATTATTTTATGAAGAATCTGCTGCATAAAATTCACAAGGGAAATAATTATCAGATCCAAAATTGGTAAAATCAACATGGTATTAGAGTAGCAAGGTTTCAAATCTCAATTTTGAAGACATAGTAGACTAACGATATCATAAACGGGGTACCAAAACATATTTATTTGCAACTATTAAGCATCTAGGTTTAGGCACTAGGGTCATGATGGTGACCATGCTTAGGGTTGAAGATAGACTTGACAGTGCTATGAACTTCAGATCGTGGAAAACTAGAATACAATTCATCCTGGAATAAAATGAGGTTAATGATTATGTAATAAAAGTTATTCATGAACCTACAGGTGATGATGGGAAATATAAGCAAAAGAAAAATGAATCTAGGGAAAAAAAGGATTCTGGTTGACTCGGTAAAATATCACTTGATCCCACAGATTGCACAATTGAAGATAGCTAAAGAAATGTATGATGCTTTGATCGGTCTATTTGAAACCAATAATCCTAACAGAAAGTTGGCATTAAAGAATAAACTTTGTGACATCAACATGACAAAGTCAGATACTATTGCTACATACTTTATGAAGATTACTCAGACAAGGGAACATCTCATAGCTATTGGAGAAAAAATTGAGGATGAAGAGCTTGCCTCATTAGCTCTCAATGGTTTTACCACTTCATGGGAACCTTTCCTTCAGGGTGTTTGTGCTAAGGATTCACTATCATCACTTGATCGATTGTGGATTGATTGTGTCCAAGAAGAAGGAAGAATTATGTGTCAAAGTGATCCTCAAAAATATCAGGATGAAGAAAATTTAGCCCTTATAGCTCAAGCAAGGAAAGGGAAAGGAAGCAAATTTCCTTATAGAAAGTAAAGGGACAAGAAATGCTCTTTCTAATGAACATAAGACAATGTATCTCTCTCATATCAAGTTCTATAACGATCAGAATTTTGTCCATTTTGCTAACAAATGTCCTGAGAAGAAAAGAAAAGGGAAGCAACATCCATCTGTTGTTGAAGCAGAGGACCAATGAATCACAGTTTGATGAGTTTGTTGATGGTATTAGGAAGGAGTACTACTTTATCTCTACTCTTTCAAGATCGATTACCAACAACAGTGAGATTTGGTTGGTAAATAGTGGCGCTTCCATACATATGACAGGATATCATAGTACTCTCACAAATTTGTCAGAAGAAAATTCTTCACTACATGTGGAACTTGGGGTAAATTACATATATAAAGTGAAGGGTATTGGATCTACATCCTTCCAATTGGATTCAGGAGACACGCTGCATATGAACGGCATATTGTTTGAACTAGGACTAAAGAAGAACCTCCTATCTATTTTAGTCTTGGAGGACAAGGGATTTAGCATTGTCTTTATGGATGGTCAAGTTCTGGTATGGAATAAGGACTCAAGAATAGATTCAGATAAAGTGATTGGTGTTCGAGAGGGAAGCTTGAATAGGTTTACAGGGCTCCCAGTTCAAGAAACTATCCATGATCAGGACTTACCCATGGATTTATGAGAAGATGCATCCAATACGGTGGTTTATGTCCAGAACATGAGCCATCATCAGATATTGGGGGAAAAGACTCCAAAGGAGGCATTCACAGGAATAAAACCTGAATTCAGACATTTGAGGATCCTTGGTTTCCCGATGTACATTCATGTACCCAAGGAGAAAATGTTGAAGTTGGAACCTCCAAGAAAGAAGGGGACCTTTGTGGTATATAGTGAGACATCGAAGGCTTTATGGATATACATCCATGGTTAGAGACAAATTGAGGTCAATTCGGATGTCACCTTTGATATGGAGGTACATTTCATGAGACCTAGAGAATATCAAATGGAGACTTACTGTGAGGAGAAGGAGGCTCCTAGAGATATAGATCACTCTACTTTTGATATTCATCCTTCAGATGACCAGAGGGGGGAGCCGGTAGAGCCAACAGAGCCTGTGGATAGGCCAAAAGATGTTGCAATTGTCAAGAAAATACTAGCTTGAATTCGTAACACTTTGTAAGAGGCAGAGAATAATTCAGCTCCTAGTGGTACCTTCAGGGAAAGTAAGAGACCTCAGAGATTCTCAAGTTACATGGAAATTATGAGTCACATCATTGATATTGAGCCTTCCAGTCATGAGGACATTGCTAATCAGCAGGTTTGGAGATATGCCATGATGGAGGAGTATTATTCCATCATGAAGAATGATGTGTGGAATATTTCTATGAGACCTGAGGGGAAGTCTATGGTGACTTCCAAGTGGATCTACAAGATCAAGCATACAGAAGATGGTAGGATCTAGAAATATAAAGCAAGGTTCGTGTCCCTAGTATTCTCTCGAAAAGAGGGAGTGGATTGTGAGGAGACATTTTCTCCAGTGGCCAAGTACACTACTATCAGAACTATCATTTTACTTTCTTCAGTGATGGGTTGGAGATTACATCAAATGGATGTAAAGACTGTGTTTCTCAATGGTGAAATTGAGGAATAGGTATACATAGAGAAACCTTTAGGCTTTGTGATACATGGGAAGGAGTCCCATGTCTACAAATTGAAGAAAGCACTATATGGACTCAAGCAGGCACCCAGGGCTTGGTATTCCAGGATTGACGAATATCTAATGAGTTTGGGCTTCACCAAGAGTGTTGCAAATCCTAAACTTTACTACAAGGTTGTCAACAGTGATCCTATGATCTTGGTACTATATGTTGATGACCTGTTTCTTACCGGAGCAGAGTAGCTCATAGTTAAGTGCAAGAGGGAGTTATCCTTTGAGTTCGATATGAAGGATCTAGGACTGATGCATTACTTCCTGGGATTGGAAGTGTGGCATAGATTAGATTAGATCTTCCTCACTCAGGGGAAGTATGTAGTTGAGATCCTGAGGATATTTAGTATGATGGACTGCAAGTCCATGACTGCACCAATGGTGACAAATCTGAAGAAGTTGGGTGATTCTACTTCAAATTTAGATTTGGTGGATCCCATTATGTACAGGTAGCTTATTGGATTCTTGATGTACCTGGTTAACACCAAGTCCAATATTTGCTTTGCAGTAAATACCTTGATCCAGTCCATGTTTGAGTCAAGGAAGTTGGATTGGGTGGAAACAAAGCATGTGTTGAGGTACCTACATGGTACACTTGGATATGGTCTCAAATATGTCTCAGGTGGTGATGTGTGGCTACATGGTTATACAAATTATGACTAGGTAGGCAGTGCGATAAACAGAAATAGCACCTCTGGGTGTTGCTTCAGCTTGGGATCAACAATGGTTTCTTGGTTTAGCTAAAAGCATTCTTTTGTAGCATTGAGTACAATAGAGGCAGAGTATATTGCAACTAGTGATGCAAGTCATGAAGCGGTGTGGCTTTGGAAGTTACTTGCTAGACTAGTTGATCAAATGTTGGAAACTACCTTGATATATTGTGATAATCAAAGTTATATCAATCTTTTGGAAAATCAAATCTTCCATGACAAGTCGAAACATATTGAGATTAAATATCACTTCATCCAAGCCATAGTATAGAAGGGAGCGATTCAACTCCAACACGTATCCACAGATGATCAGATTACATACGTTCTAACGAAGCCTCTATCCAAGGCAAAGTTTGTACACATCAGAGACAAGCTTGGTGTGGTGGGGAATGTCTCCCTCACTGAGAGGGAGTGTTGATGTTTGGTCGAACTTTGAACATACATCCTCCTGGATGTAGCCATAGTTCTTGGCTCGATGGGTCATGATGATTTGACGTATGGAGGATGATGGTGCTTCACTCATTGGTGTATGTGAGGCTGCTGAATGTAGCCATTCATGGTCATGATGTTTGGCCAAGTGGTAGAAGGATTGGATGCTTGTATATCTACTCCCTAGTTCTATGAGGCCCCGGTCTAGTCCTTCTTGATCATGGTACTTGATCAAGTGGTATAGTACTTGAGTTTCCCACCACATGCCTACCTGGATCTGGTATTCCTTGTCATAATAAAGTGGAATTGACTTTCCTATTCTTAGGGATTAGCTACCCTTGTTGGAATGGTCAATTCTACTCTAGTGTGGGTTCACACACACCATATCTCTTCTAACATGGATGGACATGCATTTGAAGCAAGCTCATGGAAATCATTTTTGGTATATGAAGCCTAAGTTTCTAGATCTTGTTACATACATAAATGATAATTAAAGAATAGTTGAGGGTATGTGCAAATAAATAAATATAAATAATATAAATAAGAGAAAATAATGAGTTAAACATTAAAATGAAAAGAATAAAGAAATAAAATACCATGGTTTTATGAAACCATGGAGAAGTGATGATATAATAATAAATTAAATATCAAAATGAAAAGATAAAGAAATAAAATACCATGGTTTTATGAAACCATGGGAGAGGCAATGATATAATAATTAATTAATTAAGCATCTAAATAAAGAGTAAAAGTACGTGCCTTTTACATTTGAAAAGGCATGATGAGACATATTTAAAGGTCCATATATTGTATTGTATTCATTCATTTTGTCTAAATCATTCATCTTTTATATAAAACATTTAAGGTGTAACATAAAATACGGCCCCACCATTGGGAAAGTAACAATGTTTGAGAGGAAAAGGAGTGGGGGTGGAATTCCCATCCTACCCCAACCAAGAAATAAAAACAATTTTACTTTATCCATAGCCATATTAAAGAACCCCAAAACCTGCCAAAGAGGCTAATCAGGGAGGGGATTACCCCTTGGATGAGTCTATCCTACTAATTGAATGGGTCCTAAACCCTAATTACCATGATGGACCCCCCCATATTGTTGTATTATTCCCCCTATTGTTTATTATTGGGATACTTGACAAATGATTTTGGACAATGTCATTAACATACTTGATTTTATTAGTATTTTCGCAATGCCTTATGGAGGTAGTGTGTGTGGACTACCTTTTTTATATTAACTTTATGTGCATAATGTTTATTGATAGTCAAAGGAAGCATTAATGTAAAAAAATGAATAAGAACATATGAATCCACGATAACTACATATTATTTTTCTCCATTTAACCATCAATTTCATAATAGCTTGTGCCTACATCTATTTTTATGAATATTTAGATTAAATTTAATGTACATAATTCATTTTCTAAACTCAATTCAAGGTGATAAATACATAATTACACAACAAACATGAGTAGTTATCTCATATTAGAATATGTCCAAAAAAATTGGATGAGATGGAATGCAATAGTCTAAAGCCTCATGATCCATTATAGATGGTTTGGTGTATGTTTCTCATTATATAAAGGAAGGATGAGATTCATAGGAAAAAATCACACCATTTAGAGAAATGCCAAAATAAAGGAAGTGGCATGTTTTTTCTTAAACTGGAGTAAAATCACATTAAGGATTTGCAACTGTGTATTAAGGAAACAAGAAATGTGTGTTTTAACTAAGGAAGTCAAAAAGTTTGGTTTAAACTCACCATCTCATCCAAATGGGAAAAACACATCAAAAAGATGTATAGAATTTTTGACATCTTTTTCTATCTAAGAAAAGGTCAACTCTAAGAGTTATCCTTGTGTGGAACATAGAAAACCCCCTTCATTTTCATAGAGGTAGAAATTTTAAATTATAAAATTACTAATATTCTTTGTTCCTTTAAACTAATCATACGAGAGAGTGTTATACAACTAAATTACTTGTCTCATTAAACATAGGTTCTTTAATTAAATCATTTGTTATTTTCAAGCACAAATTTGCCCAAGAAAGGAACAAGAAGTTTCAAAACCTAAAATAAAAGAAAATGAAAAATTATGGCTATGAAATGTGTTCACTAAGCTTGGCCATTCATGCCTCCACAAACAAGTAAGAAAAAGATACATCTAAGATGGTGCTTAAAAGGAAAAAAGCATATGTTGCATTGACCTTTTCAGAAAGTTTTAAATAATTCAACCATTAATATCATAGGGATGTAAAGGAACACATGTTCAATATTTCTACTCAGTAGTAACACAAAATTTGAAATCATAAAAAAATAGGTTCCCCTCGGTGGTGTTATGTGGAGATTACTTTTAAACAATAATAATCGATTCTCAAAATCAAATTTATTCAAAATTAGAAATAATGTTTTTTTAAGGCATTGCATAATTCCATGACTTAAATGAACAACAAAAATTAATGCATTCACCTTTTAGAGGATGGGATGGGGTTCTAGTAAACTAGAAATATAAAGGCGACATGATCTTGTGAACACAAAGGCTAATGAATGCATTCACCTTATAACAACCTCGGAGACATGACCTTGTGCACACAAAGGCTATATGACTAAATGACTGAAATAGAAAAAGAAAAAGGGATAATTGGAAGTTTTTACTCACAAAATACAGAGGCGAGATGCTAAAAATATGAACCCTTCCATCACCAAATGACTTTGTTTTTATATGATTTACATGCTCCACAAACCATAACAACCATAATTGTTTTTCAAACTATATGAATTTCATAATAGGCTTCACATACTTAGGAAACGTTGGCTAGCATATCCATCATTTTATTCACCCATGTCTCAACAGACTCGCGTAATGGGCCTACAATAATTTATTCTTTCACCTGAAGTGAAAACATTTTACTTTCAATGGAATTTAGATTAAAACATTTCCCGCGAGCAATGGAACCATGCTCCACGTTATTAGTAACACATTCTATCATCTATTTTGTTATTTTAGTCTTAGTAAAGCTAATGAAACTATCAAACCTGAACTCAAGGATACTTTTGTCTTCTTCATCTCTTCCTTAGTAACTGATTTTTTGTGAGGGTAGGTCCCTCCAATTCTTTCATAGAATTAATTATTTTTAAGAATAATAAAATTATCCTCTATTCTAGTATTCACAAGTAGAAATCAATTGTTGCAATATGTTAACTCTAGAGTCCCATCCATGTCTAATTTGCTTCAATCTATTAGATGGTGGATTCTTGTTATTGGATGGTAGATTATCTTTCCTTTTGTGATCGCTCATATCATTAACTTTCTAATAAATGTACAAACAAATTTTTCATTAAAATAAACATATATTTCAACTTAGCATTGAAAAAAACCTTCAAAGAATGAATCTTTCTAGAAATCATAGAAGCTTTGTTTGTTATCTACCACAATTCCAACAATAGAACCATTATTTCTTTAATATTATCAAAACTAGTCTTTTGGACTCCCAAAAATAGTTCTCGAGCTCCTTTGCCTTAGAGGGTTTCTTAGGTATATATTTGGGATTGACGTTAGGCTCTCTAATGGCAATTGGTTGTGTGAACAATGACTTCATATTCAAGGAAGCCTCTAGCTCAAAAACCCTCTTCTTCAACCTAATATTCTCTCATTACTTCTCATTTACAGAATTTTATAATATATCTCCATTTGTTTGAGGTGTTTTCAAGGCTTCAATGGGTTCTAATCACTCAATGTGTACAACAATGTCCTGATTTTCTAAAACTCATTTTCCTTTAACTCTAACCTTACTTACTTGGATTTATCTAGACTCGTTATTACTTGCATGGTGTAGGGTGATAGAGTTGTCTTCAAAACTAAGTAATTTATTGTGCAACATCTCTCCAGATATCAATTTGTTTTCTTTAATTTACATTATCACCCCATTTGTTAATTTATCATAGATATCAACTTCCATGTCATTGGCATTGTTCCCATGTGCTTCATATTATCCACACTTGTCTCCATCGAAGGGTCTCTTTGTTTTTAGGAAATAGGTCGTGGCATATCTAGTTTCTTGTTTATTTCTATCGGGTCATCCCCATCACCATCATCAAAATTTGCTCCAACTGGATTATTTCTCCCATTATATTGGGTGGGAATGAAACATATTTTCTATGGTGGGACAATGTATTCTTGGTGGATTAATAAAATAACCCTATTCTATTTCTAGCTTCAAAATTGCCTCTCTATTTTTTTCATGGTTAGGCACATCAAAAAAATCTTGTTTCTTATTTAATTATGATTAATGGTATTTCAGAGGCATAAATGTAAAGAAAAAAAGTTATTCCAAACAGATGTTTCCCCACAAGACCACTCAAAATACATATCATTTGGATACACAGAGGAACTAGAAGAAGAGGATGCCACTCCATCCATGGATCAAGACACTAGCTAGCAATCGCTTAACGAGGAACCCCAAATTTATCTCTATGCCTTATCAAGTTTTTGGCAGCCAAAACTTTGAGGTCGATGGGATATATCAAGCACCACAAAGTGACTATTAATTGACAGTGACAACACATGTGAAAATCCAAATGGGTGAGTAGCATCTCAAAACGTACATGTTTTCCATTGAAATGAATAGTTGTGATGTATCTCTAGGGGGACAATGGCCACATACTTTGGGTCATGTCACCATCGATTCCAAGGATGTATGCATAAGCTTCACTAGAGAAGGGAAAAAACATAGCATCAAGGGGATCACCTCAAGTTTCCCTGAAATTGTCACCTCACATCGTATGGAGAAGTTATCGAAGAAAGATCGCTTGAGAATTATTACACAACCCAATTCGATACAAATAGTGGACACCCTCCCACAAGATGTTCACCCTAACTTGTAATTGGTTCTCTATATACATGAATAGGTATTTGAAACACCCAAGGGTTTACCACCCTCATGTGGGAAGCATGACCATGGTATTCCACTTATTCTAAGAAGTTAACCACCCAATGTGCATCCTTATAGGAACCCTTTTGAAAAAAGGAATGAAATAAAAAAGATCATTCAATAGGTGTTCGAGGCCGGAGTCATTCATCCCAACACTAGCCCTTATTCACGACCAATGGTCATGTTATTGGAAAAGGAAGCCACTTGGTGCACGTGTCTTGATTTTTGGGTTCTCAATAAGTTGACCATCAAGGATAAATTTCCCATCTCGTTTATTGATGATCTCTTAGATGAAATTCATGGAGCTAATATTTTCACTAAACTTTACCTTCATTCAAGATACCACCAAATAAGGATGAAAGATGTGGACATCCCTAAGACATATTTCTACACACATGAAGGTCATAATGAGTTTTTAATGATGCCCTTTGGCCTTTGCAATGCTCCATCAACCTTTCAAAACCTCATGAATAATATTTTTTGTTCCTTCCTATGAAATTTTATGTTAGTAATCTTTGATTATATATTAATCTAAGCACAACATGGGAATCCCACCTAGAGCATGCAGATTGCACCTTACAACTATTGAAGGACCACCAGTTATTCACAAATTGTTCCAAATGTGTTTTTTGGGTTTCAGAGGTCAAATACTTCAATGACATTGTGAGTTAGGAAGGAGTACGAGTAGACCCTAAGAAATTTGTGGTTATGCAATATTGTCCCTACCACAAGACCTAAAGAGCCTGTGTCGGTTATTAGGACGTACTGGATACGACAAGAAGTTTGTGAAAAATCATGGAAAAATTTCTTTTGATTCCTTAACTTCACTGCTAAAAATAATGCCTTTGTATGAAGTGAAGTAGCTGAGGAATCCCTCTCATCTCTTAAGGGATTCCATGTGAAATACTCTAGTATTAGGAATGCCTAATTTTAATAATAATACTGTCTTAGAATGTGACACCTCAAAAAGAGGCCTTGGAGAGGCATTGGCACAACAAGTTGGGTGCCCTTTGGAATTCGCAAATAAGTAGTTGTGTCAATTTGGGAAAATCCAAATATAAAAAATAGATCATGGTCATACTTCATGCAGTTGAGACATGATGCCTATATCTCATAGGGAGGTTTTTCTAGATCAAGATTGGCCATCAATATAGTTTAAAGTATTTATTAGAATAAAGTCATCATCACCATAGTAGCATGTAATATATGAGAAGGGTAAAGAAAGTGTGGTGGTCGATTATTTGTCCAATCAGTTTGAGGATGGATCCTTCTTTGCATTATCCTTACTAGCTCTAGGTTGGCTTGAGTAATCCCATGGAGAATGGTTGGAAAATGACACTATAGTCCAACTCATCCAAAGGATTTAAGAAGACCCAAACCCTCCTAACAGGCATACATGGAACCAAAATACATTGAGATATAAAGAGAACCACTTTCTAGTAAATATTTATGGCTTAAAACAAGGGGTCTTAGAGGAATTACATTCATCACCTACAGTAGGTCACTCAACCTTCTAGTTTAGCGCATTGGAGATTTTATTAAGAAAAGTGGATATGAGTTATTATTGTACATGTGAAACATTCTAGTCTAGTACATTTTTTTCCAACAACCATGCATATTGAATACTTGTTGTACGTTTTTATAGGCCATATTAACTTGATTTGCATTCTCTATCCAAGAAGCCAATTTTGATGTAGTTTGTAACATGGTTTTTTTAAGGTTCAAATTGAAGGTATAATAATGTGGGAAGGTTCACATGTCATGAATAACACTCATAAATTTTAATTCTTCATTTAATTATGTGTGTATGGTAGGGTGTGCATTTTAGTAACAACTATGTGCATTTTCTAAGGTAGTAAGAAACATGA
Source organism: Larix kaempferi (assembly GCA_027924585.1). Taxonomy (NCBI): domain Eukaryota; kingdom Viridiplantae; phylum Streptophyta; class Pinopsida; order Pinales; family Pinaceae; genus Larix; species Larix kaempferi. Next base: position 16,207,031 of record BSBM01000924.1, on the reverse strand, counting down.
AAAATATTTGGAAGTATTAGTTTAGCGGACATTTACCTCTGGGAAGGAGACAATTTTGAGAAATCTAGAATTGTAGTGTGATGTAACAACTGAGAGAATATATAAATAAACTTTCTTCTCTCACTTACACGAAATTGTGATATATTGGCATGCATTCTACAGAGGATTGTCAACATGCTAGAAATACTATGGTCTTGCAACATATTTGTAATTTGAGCAATTAAATAAGTTTAAAACCATGGGAGTGAATTTAGGATCTTTGTTTGACATAATATATGTGAGCAAGTAAGTATATTCTCAATGAAACTCTACTTCATGAGCTATCATAATAAAATGACTTACAACTAGAATGAACAAGTAAGTACAAATATCCATTGATAACATAACATTAATATAAAAGGACATAAATAACTAAATGGAACAAGATATAATATTCATAAAAATGAAATCATGAAATTCACCACAGATATTACACCAAACAATATATGCATATACTAATGAAAGGTATAATGTTTACAACTCTAGATGGAGTGCACCGATCATCATCCCTAATCCATAACAATGATGGATGGGATCCCATTGGCATAAATCATGTGAAAAATGTACTTTCTACTAAACAAATAGTGAAATATTAATTTTGGTCCCACTCACTATTTACCAAGAGGTTGAGTACGATCATGTGGATTTGAAGTTGGGTAATATATATCAAGAAATATTAGCCATGTGGAATGTACTTAACCCCATAATTAGAAACCAAATAATATAATGTTTTAGAATATTGGAGATGAATAGAAAACACTAGAGATAAATAGATAGAGCCTGAGAAAGCACCCTTGTCTTAATGATGTTAAAAATTGAGATAAATGTCCACTTGTCTTTCAAAAGGGAAAAATCCTATGAGAAGAAATCCAAATACAATAACAATCCTTGATTACATTACACAACCTTCTACTCCCTATATAGTGCATCAATAGAAAAAACCCTAACTACACGTGGTCCCAAAATTAAAGAGGGATGACCACCTAGTGGGTCTTAATTAATAAAGAGACAATTTTAAATTGAGTAACTGTAAACTAACTATATAATAGGAATTATTCAAAGTAGATAGCCTTGTACATAAATAAAGTACTTTTGAGTATCCTCAAATTAGAGGACTTAGGGTAGGACCCTAACATGCTCTCCCCTTCAAAAGTAGCATTGTCCTCAAGGCTAGAGGTGGGAAAACTACTACAAAATGGATAATGAATCCCAACTAAACATATTATGGTTGCAAATCCTTCCATTGAATGAGAACTTCTTGGATAGTGCATTGGTAGAGGCATCGCTCTCGAGTGGCCAAAACTGCTTATGGCTAGAGAAAAATGGAGCCTCCTCATCAAGTTTTGTTAAGGTAGTTTAAACACAACAATATTGCCCCATAACCTTATTCAAATAAGAAACATGAAATATTGGGTGGATATTGGAGTGTGCTGGAAGAGCTAATTTGTAAGCCACTTGTCCAAAGTGTTGTATAATTTGTTGTGTGCCATAAAATTCTGGTGCCAACTTATGATGACCTTTAGCTTTAAGATATGTTTGGTTATAGGGATGGAGATGAAGGAAATCCTAATCTCCTACTTCAAAGGAACATTCTAAATAATGTTGGTAAACTTTTTGGTTCATGTGATTCTGAGCCAAAGCCAATTTTTTATCAAGCAGTTGGAGAATGGATTCCCTATTGTGAAGCATACTATCCATTGGATGAACCACTTAGGTCCCTTGGGAATATGAAACTACTAAATGTGGTTATTTTCCATAGTATTATTTGTGTGGGGTCACTTTTGTAGCATCATGATAAGTGGTATCATACCACCATTCAACTAGAGGTAACCACTACACCCATAGGTGCTACTTTTTTGAAGTAAAACATCTCAAATAGGTTTCTAGGAACTTGTTAATTGATTTTTTCTTTTTGTCTTTTTGGGGATGATAATATGTTCTCATTTTAGACTAAGTGACCTATGGTTTGAATAACTCTTTCCAAAATTTGTTGGCGAAATTTGGATCCCTATTCGACACAATGGAATTGGGCATACCATGGAGCTTAAAAATTTTATCCATAAAACTTGGGCAGCAATTGTTGGAGTAAAGGAGTGTTGTAGGGAACAAACGTGAGCATATTTGGAAAGTATAATGACAACCACCATTATAATTGATTTTTTGCATGCTTTTGAAAGACCAACTATTAAATTCATGGAGACGTTCAACCAAATAGTAGTTGGGATTGGAAATGGTTGCAATTTCTCTGGATTCTTAATTGTATCACTCTTGTTCCTTTGGCATGTGTCACATTCTATCACAAAAGTATGTATATCCTTTTACATTCCTTCCCAAAATAAATATCACCTAGTGCATTCGTAGGTCTTCTAAAATCTTGAATGAACTTTTATAGGAGATGAATGCAACTCTTCTAGTATCATGTGTTTCAAAGTTAAATTTGGTACCAGGAAAAGGAAACCTTTATACTGGAAAGTATCTTGTTTCCATGTGTAGCCTTTGGGAGGACTGGGGTCCTCTTGAATTCATTTCGTGAGTTGATTCACCTCATCATGGGTTAACCAATCCTATTGTGCTTCTACTAACATTCAAGTATTGGTGAGGATATAACAAATAGATATCTATCTTCCTCATATTTTCTAGACAAGGCATCTTCCACCACATTATCTTTACTCTTTTTATAGATGATCTCATAATCATACCCTAGCATCTTAAAGACCTACTCGTGTACCTTCAAAGACGACAACATATGTTCCAAAAGATACTTCAAACTGCGATGATATGTTTTAATGTGAAAATTCCTACCAAGCAGATAGGGTTACCAACTTTTCATTGCATAAAGGATGGCCATCATCTCTTTCTCATTAGTGGATTTACCCAAATTTCGACTACAAAATTTTTTACTCGTGAAAGCCAAGGGGTTCCCTTCTTGTATGAGTATTACTCCTAGACCGCGAACCAATGTGTCACGTTCCAGTACAAAGGTCTTTGTGAAATCAAGTACTACTAAGGCCGACATGGTATACATAGCTTCTTTCGAGTATGAAAAGGCTTGATTTGTGGCCTTGGTCCAAACACATGCATTCTTTTTTAGTAGATTTTTTAATGGGGCAATTATCTTCCCATAATTTTGCACAAACTTTGTTTTTTAAATTTGTTTAGTACTACTCCCATGCGAGTATTACTTTCATTTTATTAATACTACAGTTAAAAAATTTCCAAATTCTTGAGATTCCAAATTATGTAGGAATTCCAAGCCTTTGTAGCAGAGGCTGGGGTTTGCAGGATCCTAAGGACAAGGGGGTTTTGGTTTATAGTTCTCTAATATACTAGTAGTCTTCCAGAGTGTTGTGCTTGGTGCAAATATAATAGCAAGATGAGAAATTGGCTAATCTAAAGTTGGATTCAGGTATCCTAGGGGAATTTCAATATACCCAAGGGAACATGGAAGTGAAATTATGTATATAGGTGTTGTCTAATGCAATACTACTCAAAAGGGTGCCAACAAGGATTACAAGGTTTTCTAACAAGGTGATTCCATTTGTATTTCCTGCATGTATTCTTCCCCAACTATATTTTTACCCATTGAATGACATGTATCTATGTTATTTAAAGTCATTAGAACATGTCTCTAACCTATTAAAAAAAAATGGGTGCATGCTTGGCCCAAGAAGGTTCTCTAATACCACTTGTAATTTACTTAACCCCAAAATTATAAAGAAAAATAGTAGATCTCCAAATAAAATAACAATCCTTAATCACATTGCGCAAGATTCTATTCTATATATAGTGCATCAATGGAAAAAACCTTGAATACATGTGGTCCCATTATTAAAGAGGGTCAACCACTTAATGGATCTTAATTAATAAAGATACCCCTTTACATTGAGTAACTATCAACTAACTATATAATAGGCCTTATTCAAAGTATATGCCCTCATACATCAAGAAAGTACTCAGGTATCCTCAAAGTAGGGGGGTTAGGGTAGGACCCTAACACCATGTATAGAAAATAGCCTTGTTAAGATCCTCATAGCATTCTACAACGAACTCTGGTGAATTGTTCTTCTTCACAATTCCATAAGGTCCATAATTCATTATAATAAGTTCAAAAGTAATCATGAAAATTTCATGTGAACAAGGAAATCCATATAATATTGATTGTGTATCATGTCCCTAGACCTTATGTGATTGAAACGTTTGTAGGAAATAAGATAAATATTGTAACGATGTACTCAATGTGGCTGGATTGAATACTCCAAGATATGATGGCAATGCATTATGTGTTTCATCTTATGTAGAGGCAACTAATATAGTAGTCACAAATTCATCCTCACCTTTTGTTGCAAGAAGTTGGAAAGTGATGTGTTTATCATAATTAGTAAAAAAATCACAAAAAAAAATATTCTCCATTTCAAGGGTAGTGCCCACATTTTAATAAATCTCATAGTAATGAAAAAATCAGCAATTCCTACAACAAAAATTAAGATCAAATTATACGGCATACATAGAATTTCTAATATGAAATGAAACATGTGTATGTGTCTACTCACCATCAATAATTTCAATTGGTATTAATAAACCTTGTTTTGAGTAAAACACCTCATGTGGATGCAAGTCACACATTTTGGAATATGTTGGTGTCTACTAATAACATCCACATGACATTCAAATATTTTACCCAATAGAACGTTACACCAATGGAAACCTCTACTAAACAATCCAACACTTCCACGGGATATGGAATTTTCAATGACTTGTCTTCAAACATATTGACCAAGTTTTTGTAATAAATATAGGCATGCATGCTTACATTTATGGTAAAACCAAATGGATGATACTGCAAGGGTAAAATTCCCACCAAGGAGAAGTCAATTTATGCGCAGATTCCGCAAAGCATTCGTACATCAAGTGCGTAGTACCCACAAGGGATGGTATAGCAAGGATCGAATACTCACCAAGTTGAAGAACAAGGAATCACAAATACCGCAAAGCAATGGTACATCAAGAGAGAAAGGGTACACCACCAAGGTGTAAAGTCCCACTAAGTTGTGGACCATGAAGGCACATGACACACCAAGGATGACACATTAGCAGCGCAGAAGATGACATGTGGAAATTACACAATCCGTGAAGTATGGAAGAAGGGATTCCACAACCAACTTGTGGGCATACTATTCGTGAAGGACTTGTATAAATAGAGATGCAAGTTGGAGATTTGAAGTAAGCTTGATGGCGAGAGCATAAGAGCTTCAAGTGTAAGTTTGATATCCGGGGCATCAAAGGGCTCGAGGACAAAACAGAATGATCTAGTGAGGAACCGAGTGCACATAGACAAAGGAATGATACAAATGATGGTGCTCACAATGATGTTGTATATATGTGACACTTGCGCAAACACCGAAAATCAAAAACTCAAAAGCATGCGCAACTGTGTGAATATTGAATGAAAGGATTGCAGACAGCACGTAGATAGTCACAGATGTTGTAAGATAAAAGCGCAGAAACAAAACCGAAGTATATCAGGTGATGTGCAGATGTTTAGCTGGTGCATGAAGATTAAAGTGAAGTGTGCGAAGTTGAGAAGTTCATCTGATGCACGGCGACAGAGAAACAACAGGATCTAGTAAGCACGTCATCATGAGGATGATATGAGACAAGTGCATTAAACTGAAAGGATGAATCTATTGATGCATGGCATGTCACAGATTGTCTAAAAGACTGTGGCACTTATACAGAACGCACCCACCAGTAAGTGCGCAGTTCCATATGTTACTGGTGTAGTATCTTAGAGCAGCAAACTATCAAGTGAAGGCACAGTATCAGTTGGTGAGTGTAGTTGTATAGTAGCAGATCGACAGAACATATCTTGGCGTAGACTACATAATTAGCAAGCACATAGTACATAAAGTAAGACATCAGCAGAAGTGCAGAATTGAGAGGAATGAGAGGTCAAGTGATGTATGCAGCACAGTGACAGTGAATAGTCTACATACGAAGATAGTGCACATCAGAACTAATATCAAAAGATTAGAACCGTGCGCCAGTTGGAATTTCAGTAAGTCAGAATCACATTTTGAATATATAAGCAGTAGGACAGGGCAAGGAGAAAGGGGGTTGTAGACTCCTTCTAGTTGGTGCTAGAGAAACACAAGGATTTGGTGCTTCCTTCAGGTCAAATCCTATAAAACCAGGGGGTCGGTGCCTCCTTCCAATTGGTGTTGGTAAATACAGGAAGTTGGGGTTTCCTTGAATGTATTCGTTTTCACTATAAAATAAGCATTCCATGTTTTTCTCCCAATTGGGTTTCCACGTCAAAACTCTTGTGTTCTATGTTTTGTGTTCTTTGTATTGGTGCATATATGGATGAATGAGTTTGTTTATATCGGATTCATAATTAATCATCAAGATTAAGTTAATACCAATCTATTAAAGAAGGTAAAAACTATTAATAAATGTGCTAATACTGATTCACCCCACTCTCAGTATTAAATCGATTCCAACATAATCTACATACACCATATGAGTAGGAAAAAATCATGCATGTTATGTGTCCACATGTCATTAGTACCAATAGTGTAAGGAATAGGATCATTACCACAAGGATCCAAGCACGTCAACTCTAGCTTTCTCATATGAGACTCATCAATAACTTTGCATATGATGAATCTTCTAAACCATTTTCTCTTCAGAAGAAAATTTGTATCAAAGTTTGGAATAGTTCCCTTGACACATTACATAGTTGAACAACATCAAATTTGATAAGGTTTAGGCCTATCATTAGGTGGAATATGAACATCATTATTGCTATATGCATCATTGTCAATCCAACAGTATTTTTTAGCAATTCTAGATAATTATCATGACTTTCTTCATTTTATATATAGTCATTGCTTCATTTCTAGTTTCTTTTCTCATCTAGTACCATCTTCAACAAGTATTCAAAAAGCTTCTTCCACAACATCTTGCAATAATGGATTTTTTTCTTTATGTAGAAATGGATTAAGGTATGTATTGTCAATGATTATATTTATACCGAAATACAATCATGACAATATGCCCAAATGTATATTTTTTCCTTGGAAAAAGGATCGTAATTTTATACCAAATAGAATATCAAAATTACAAGATGCCCAAATACACACATCGCATCTCTTTATTGGAAAGAAACATTGAAAAATAAAGTCTATCCCTATAGGCATAATATAAATACTAAAGAATATCTAATCTTTAGTATGAAACTTCGATTTTTTTTCTTCCTGTGATAATGGTTTTACCTTTGCATCTCGAACACAATCGATGCTCATAATATATTTCTACATCAAGTTATTGAAGGTATTGAGTATTGTGCATATAAAATATTCAATTAGTAACTTGTATACCGTGGTTCGAAACAAAAATGCACAACAAAAATTAGAAAAAAAATATTAACAAGCCTTATGAGAATATAACATGAAAAATAGGGATTCGAAGTGCTTACATTAATTGAACTTAAATATACTTGGATAAAAGTCCTCATAAATCATTTTAGAGTATACAATAAAAACCGTAAGATTCTAGGTACCTAAGATAACGATCAATTATGGATAAATTAAAAAGAAATAAATTGATAAAGTAAATTTAATAATAATAGTTTTATAAATTATATTTATCTATGTCCATTAAGAAACTCTTTATTGCATGTACTTTAAACCATAGTGGGAAGCATCCAATATCTAGAACATTTGACAAAAAGGCTCCTTTAAAATCTCATAAAATAATCAACCATGGAATTATTTTTAAGCCCATAATGTTTTTACACAACGGAATGTATATTTTTCCTATAAAAAAATTTCTTATATCATGTGCATTCAATAATTGATAGAATAAAAAAATATATATAACCCTAAAACAAAATACATCTTCCAAAACATATAGCCTAGAAAAAAAAAATCATCACACTAGTGGATCACCATCATTTTTTAAGGTTCAAAATATTGCCATACTATTTGATTTAGTTTGTTCTTGGATCATAGTTAATATGATTTTATTAATGTTTATTTTTTAGGGGCATCTAACCTAGTTTGTTACAGTGGTTATCTCATAGTGTTCACGATGTTCATTCAATTGGGGCATTGGACCTAAATTTTGTTGTTGTTTGGTTTGTTCAAGAAGGAAATCTAACATAATTTGTTTGCAAGGTTATCTTGTAGAGTTCATTCAAAGAAAAAAAACTTGGTTTGATCACAGGTTTTGGTTAAATCCAAAAAGATGAAAAAGGAGGATTTTATAAAGGTTTAAAGACTTCATTAACCCACTTTCGTAAAAATTCAAAAATAGTATGTTAACCTTGCATTGTTTATCATGCAAATTAAGTTAATCCCACATTGTTTTTCATGAAAAATAAGTTAACCCCGCATTGATTCTCATGCAAATAATTTTGTTTGGAGGGGCGAGGGAATTTGACTTATTGTGTGATTATACTTGCTAGTTTCCTATTAATACATTTTTTATTTAGGATAATTTTGGGGGTGGTATTTTCTTACGTTATTTATTGAGAAGATTATATAAGTGGAAAGGATGAATATTATAAAATAATGGAGACATTTCTTCCATGAGCTTTAAAGATTTCAATTCCAGAGTGAAACCATTGAAGCATATTTCACACCATATTATATATGTATTTGCATACCTTGCAAGTGTATGTATAAGATATTAACAAGTGAGTTTTATAGTTACCATCTCCTCTTTACGCAATTTATACATGTTGGGCACTTCCCTTTTCTTCTTCTAAATAACTTCCCAAGTTAAGGCTTTATTCATAATAACCAACCACATAAAAATCATGGATCTAAAAGGAGAACTTATCATCCATATATAGGGGCTTCCACCACCTTTGATTATATTCTTGATTTTTATTAGTAAACAATACCCAAACCTAGGAGTGTAGAACCCAAGGCTAAGTTCTTGGTAAAGAGTTTGATAAACCTATGTAAGAAAAGAAGTGCCAAATCAAATCGAAAAATACAAAAATTAACAATGACTTGCACACACAGTACACAGATATTTACCCTAGAAAACATTAACCTAGAAAACTAGCATATATGATAGTTTATCCACTCTCTATCTCATTGTATTATCTTTTATGTTTATAATAAAATATTATAGCATCCAAAACCCTAATGTGGAAAACCTGGATTATATTAAAACCTTAATTCCTTTACCAAATTTATTTTACAATGGGAAAAAAAACATTGGTTGAAAAAGCTCAAGGCAAACCAAAAACAAACCCACAATTTTCTTTATGGGGCCCTCGGGACCCCCTTTTATCTAGGAACTTATAAATAGTACAACATGTGTCCAATATTCTCTCATGTATTGTATTATTTGAAACAAGAAGACAAAGGGGAAACATTCATGAAATTAGCTACTAGGAGTAGCAATGCCCATTGATTCTCTACACTGAAACAAATAAATTATGTTCGTTGTAGAAATACCCAATGTAAATAGGCCAAATAATTCATAAATGAACAATATGCAATAAATGTATATGATAAATAAGAGATGATGATAAATTACAAATAGGGGAGCCCGCATATATAGTCTTTTAAAGGGCACAAGTAACTCTTCGTAAAGAGTTACAACTTTTAGGGATTATTATTATCTTTATTTAGTATTAGTTATCAATTAATTATTATTTATGTATTTTTATTACTAACATTGCCTTCCTCTTATAGATGATTTGTCCTCAAATCATGATTATGGAAAATTTTATCTATTGTTCTTTCTTGTAATGCTTTCTCATAATCTTCGGTATTGGTAGCTACGATACTTGAGGAAATGAGATGATACGTTCTTTTAAACATTGAGTGAAAATGTTGCGTCATTTGTGAAGTGGTCCATCTGAGATCTACCTTCAATGTTTTTTTATCAATTGTTCAGATAGAAATTCTCATTTTATGCTTCCATACAAGTTATCAATTTTGTCTTTTCTCTCTTTCAAGGTGGTAGTTAGTTTGTCTATAGGGATAATACTATTTATTTTCCTCTTGAATCTGTCGTCGATCATGATGACTCTTCTGATTAGGATGGTGATAAGGTACTCGAGCCACTTGCAAAATGTTTGCAAAAAATTCAACTTTTGGTGCTATTGGTGATTTATTGGTCGATACTTTGTAAGCGTTTTCTGGAATCTGAATGTTGATTGGGTCTGTACTAGTTCCTTTTTTCGAGTTCTAGACTTGTATCTCAGATGATGTCTCTATTTCAATAGTTTCGGTCATTGTTTCTTTGTCGACCTTTGATTATTTGTTAGTAAGTTGATCTACCCCTTCTTGTAACAACTTTTTTTCAATCTTTAGCTTCTTAATTTGTGTAAGTCCTGATTATGTCTCATTAAGTGTAAGATTTCTTCCTTATAGTCTAACTTGTTGACTTCATTTTGATTATCTTGTTTTTTGTGCTCTCTTTCTCTTAAGATTTTTATTTGCTCTAACAATTCCTGATTTGTCCACGATAACTTTGTCGAATTCCTTCTACATCTTTTGTATTGATTTATGATCTTCTTGTGAAATCACCTTCGAGATATCTTTGAAGTATTCAGACGACACAACTTCTGAATATGACTTCATTGTAACATCCTAAAATGTGATTTTCTTCTTTTTATAAGGAAATGTCAAAAACCTTTTCCTTGTATTAAACATGAAGGTACCTAAAGTATCCATCCAAGGTGACCCTAAAATTATATCAAATGTGTCTTTATACATTGATACGACAATAAATTGAGCTACGACCTTGTAATCATCAATAGATAGTTGTAGGTTTTTAATTTCATATCTATCATCAGAAAGAAACGTGTTATTTTCAATTACATTTGATTCTGAAAGAATTAATTGGTTTGCTAAATCAACGCTTCTATGATTTTTATTGGAGGTTGGGCAAATAGTGATGCAAACAATTTTCCCTTGAATAAGCCCATAAAATTTTAATACGACATCTACAAGTCTTCTAAAAGTTTGAGGGAATCTTCCTCGTTTTTCGCCATTAAAATCCATTTTATTTTCGTCACAATTTCTCTCAAGTTTCCTTTGGATATACCCTTAACACTTATTTTCTTCGAAAATGGGTAGACACGAAAAGTGTAATAATTCTCAATATGACTCTCTTGTAAAAAAATATTCCTTTGACCCCTTTTTGTACTTAATAATTGTAATAATCCAATTATTAAATACTAATAATTATTATTATTTGTAATAATAATATTATTACAATTTTTTTTAATGGGTTAGAATTTGGGATGCAACCTTAAATCCTTCTTTGGCAAAGTTTTATGGTTTATAATAATAATATTAATAAATATAGTAATTATTATTATTAAATTACTATATATGTTTCTATGCTTTCTTTTTTTTACCTTTTACGCATGTAGTTTTTTTTCCAACAAGAGTTTAAAAAATAAAACCACTTGTGGTTTTATAAAAACAATGTGTTGTTTGTTTTCTATTATTTTTTCATTCCTTTTCTTTTTCTCTTTTTTGAATTTTATTATTTTTTTTATTTTCCTTTTTTTTCCACTAGTAATTATTTATTTCTTCTTCATTTATAAAAACCGTTTGTAGTTTAAAAAAAAACAAGTGTTGTTTTTTTCTTTTTTTCTCTCAATAGGGATTTGATAAATGGCCAGAAGCCTAATATGGTCAAAGACCTAGGATAAGAGAAACAAATAAAATTTGCTCACTATAGAAATACCCAATGTAAATAGGCCAAATAGTCCATAAATGAACAATATGTAATAAATGTATGTGGTAAATAAGAGATGATAATAAATTACAAATAGGAGAGCCCACACATATAGTATTTAAAGGGAACAAGTAACTCTTCATAAAGAGTTGCAACTTTTAGGTATTATTATTATCTTTATTTAGTATTAATTATCAATTAATTATTATTTATTCATTTATTTATTTTTTATGTATTTTTATTCATAACATACACCACAAGAAATTTTTCAATAATAACAGACTTTGCCAATGAATCTATAGTGTTCTTCAAGGTATCAACCTCCTCTAGCAATACTTTGTTTTTTTCAACCATGTGTCTAGCAAAATGGTATTGTACATCAATATGCTTTGTCTTGGAATGATAAGCAAGTTTCTTTTCCATAAAATTTGCACTTGATCTATCAAAACCTATTATCGCTTCTTTCTAAACAAAACCAATGCTTGAACACAACATTTGCAACCATATGTCTTCCTTACTTCCATGAGTGGTCTCCATATATTCGTCTTTTGTAGTTGACAATACAACTACATCCTACCTCTTATTCATCTAACTAATTGCTCCACCAAATAAGTTAAAAATATAAACACCTGTAGATATTTTGTGGTGAAGATCCCTAGACCAATATGCATCAACAAATCCATATATATATATATATATCCCTATTGTTAGAGTTTGTAGTTTAATTCAATTTAACTAGGATCTTTAACTGAAAGAATAACAAGCACAACAAAACACAATAGACACAATAATTTTCCTCGAGGAAAACATAAAGGAGAAAACCCCGCAACTTCCTCAAAGATACATTTGTCACTAATACAATATCACAAAATGGAAAACCCAAAAATAAGAAGTCTTTTGTATCTCTCTCTCTTTCTTCTCCAACAAACTTGTCTTCTCTCTCTTTCTTATGCGAACTTGAGTGAGTGAGTGGTGTGTCCAAATTAGAGAGAAAGCTCTTTATTTATACTTTATGTTTGGGTGACATTTTTCCTAATTAGGTTGGCTTGACTAACTTGACTGAGTCGACTTGTCCTAGGGAGACTCAATAATGCCTTTTACATTTATTCTTTGGGGTGCTATTGCCCCGACTTACAATGGAAGTTTTACCTCAATGACCTAGTATGACCAATCATAATAATGACATCCCCGAATGGAGGAAAAATATCTCTGTTGGAGGTACAAGTAAAATACAATAATAATATAAATATAAAATACAAATGAATATCTTCTAAAGTTACATTTACAACAACACTCCCTCTTAACTAGGAAGGTATTCTCTCGCCACAGTCATCATCACTCTGGACACAAATTCTGGACAACATCATCATTGTTGGATCATTTTCAATGTTGGAACATCATCATCAACACTGGATCATCATTGTCGTTGTTGCAGTAATCATCATCTCGTTGATCATTGATTAGTGACATCTCTCGAATCTATCCATCATAAGAAGTTCTACAAATCCATCCCTTTTTCATGTTGGATGTAGGCCTACCTCTCATCTAGGTCTTCATCATCTCCACGAGAAAGACATAAAGTAGGTACAACCCAGGACCACACATTACATTGCCACAACAATCACTTGCATCTTCTACTATTACCTCATCGCATCCAGATCATATCATCATCACACACGGAGAGAAGCCCAGATGCACACCTCATGTCCAACAGACCACCTGCGTCTCCCACCCAGTGGGTACAGCCCAGGAGCACCCCAAGTGCATTACAACTCTCAACGGTCATCCCGCGTACACCAGCATGGGAGCACAGCCAGGATCACCCCAGGTGCATTACATCCCAAGGTCCACCTACGTCTTCCACCATGTGAAAACCAACCTAGGCGCAAACAAATTGTCTTTGTGATCGGTGGACCTCTCAGCGTCTCCATCATGGGAGTATATCCAAGAGCACCCTAGGTGCATTACGTCCCAAGGACTACCTGCGTCTTCCACCATGCAAGAATCAGCTCTATTGCATATGTGTCTTCTCTATCATGGGAGTACATCCAGGAGCACCCCAGGTGCATTACATCCCAAGGACCACTTGCATCTTCCACCATGCGAGAACCACCTCTAGTGCATCTACGTCTTCCGGTCTCATCACTCCCTCTTTCGAGGAACCTTGATCTGGATAACACCAAGCCTCTCTGTGAAGTACTCAAACTTCACTCCACCGCTAACGACTTGGTAAACACATCGGCTATCTTCTCATATATCACCACATACTGGAGCTTCATTTCTCCTCTCTACACCATATCCCGAATATAGTGGTACTTGATCTCAATATGCTTCGACTCGTCGTGGAACACTAGGTTCTCAGACAACTTCACGCAACTTCAATTGTCACAGAAGATGCAAGTCACCTCGAGATTGAGATCAAACAAATATGTCATTAGCTTTCAAATCCATACTGCCTCACAACTAGCCGAACAAGCTGCTACATACTCTTCTTCGGCTGACTCAGTGCCATGCATGACTGCTTCCTACTAAACCAGGAGATCATACCGGATCCATACTGAAGCAGCATCCTGAAGTGCTTTTCTTATCTGTGGCATTTCCTTCCCAATTTGAATCAACATAACCATGCAGCTTAATCTTCTGATTCGCCTCATACTTGAGCCCGTAGTCAATTGTACCCTTTAGGTACCTCAATATATGCTTTGCAGCAATCAAGTGAACATGTCTCGAATCCATTAGGAACTGGCTCAAGGTGTTCACGGGAAAAAATATGTTTGGCCTTGTGTTCTTCAGGTACATCAATGAACCAATCATCTTCTGATACATTGTGGCATCAACTGTATCTGATGAAGCATCACATAGTATCTTCAAGTTTGATGCCATTGGTGTGGCCATTGCCTTGCAGTCCATCATTATGAACCTCTTCAGAATATCCACCGCATACTTTCCTTGACCAAGGAAGGTCCCATCTGCACTCTGCCACAACTCCATGCCTAAGAAGTAATGCATCATCCCTAGATCCTTCATCTTGAACTCTACGGAAAGTCTCCTCTTTGCATCTACAATGAGCTCATCCTTACCTGTCAGAAACAGGTCATCTACATATAGCAGAAGTATCATTGGCCTTTCGCCATCAACCTTGAAGTAAAGGTTGGAATCTGCTTTACTCTTGGTAAATCCTAAGCTCATCAGGAAGTTGTCCATCCTGGCGTACCACGTCCCGGGTGCTTATTTCAATCCATACAAGTATTTCTTCAACTTGCACACATGAGTCTGTTTGTCATGTGTCGTGAATCCTAGTGGCTGCTCCACGTACACTTCCTCTTCAACTACACCATTCAATAATGTCATCTTGATGTATGTCTGGTGTAACTTCCATTTCGTTACTACAGCCAATTGAAGTATGGATATGATGGAAGTGTATATTTCTATAGGTGCAAATGTCTCCTCGTAGTCTATGCCTTCTTTCTAGGAGAAGCCACGTGCCACAAATATTTCCTTGTGTTTTTTATGCTACCAACTGCAGCATGCTTGATCTTGTAGATCCACTTCAAAGTCACAACAGACTTCCCTTCTGGTCTCGGTACTATCTCCCATAGATCATTCTTTGTAATCGACCAGTACTCCTCGGTCATGGCATCCTCCCATTCCTTCTTCTCTGATGCTTCTTCATAGTTGGAAGGTTCTTTATCAATGATGTCACATAGTAGGGCCACATAGTTGGAGTATGGTCTTGGTCTCTTTCTTTCTCTGTGCATCCCATCTGGAGAGCCATACTTCTCTGCATCTTGTATTGCTTCTCGTGCCCATGTTGGTCTTCTTTTGTGGGAGTTCTTCTTATGAGTTGGATCTATAGATTCTTGTGGTTTTTCCATGTCGCAGTCTTCATGATCATCTTGAATTTTCATAGCTGAATTATCGTCGCAAGTTTCTCACGATCTTTCCTACAAGTCAATTTAGTTGCGTGATTAGAAACATTTCATAATGTTCAAAACAAATTCTTATGCATAGGTCACACAGTCATGCAACTATCTTAGCTAATGCTTCAACACAACATTCATCCATATCCGTATTCATACAGTAAATTTCTAGATGCCTTCCATCTCTACCAGAGCATTATTAAGAGCGTGCACTACTCCCAACATGTTATCAAAGAGGTTTCATTCTATATAAGTAGCAATGGAATGTTGTACAGTAGCATAGGCCACTTACCCATTATTTGCATATTAGTAGTATTGTGTTCATTAATGCAACTTTTCTAACATGCATAATACACATCCTAAATCTAAGAACATAAGCATGTACACGACTTAACAATATCATTTAAGTAATTAGATATACAAGAAATGAAAATTCAAATACTTATCTTTTTTTGGTTGTTGGGTGGACTCCCTCTTGATCTTTTCTTCCTTGCAGGAACTCCTGGAGTCTCTGACAGTATGCTCTACTTCATCATCTAATTTTGAGGACCTATGCCTTTCTTGCTTATGATCGTAAATGTTGAGCAAGTATTGTAGATCATTTGTTCTTTGTACTGGAGTAGACTCTATGTGTCCCTTATTATTTATTCGTCATAATACATATTCTTCATCACTTGAAGAATCATTCCTTTCTTCTCTGGTTCTTTTCCTTGTCGGTTCATCATCTTCAGCGGTGTGAGCATGATGCCTCTTCTTGTCAGTATTATTCCCTTAGAATAACTTCGTCAAAGCATCGAACATCTCCTTAGGTGTCTTCAAAGATGACACATGGGGAATGAGATGATCTTTAATGGATTCTACAATAATTCTCTTGGCCTTGACCAAGTTCTTCTTGTGGATATCTTTTGCTTCATCTCCCTTCGGTGACAGAACCTCCTCATTAACATATTTTTCCAAATCATTTTCTTCAAGGACAAGAGCAATCCTATACTTCCATGCTCAAAATTTGTCAGCTCCCTTAAGCTTATCATCAATCTTGGTGTGGTGATTCATTTTGAAATGAGAACCTCAAATGGAAATAATAGATATTTAGGTCTTACCAATTTGAGATGCCCAACCTGGTTCTGGAGTTGGTTGGCCTAGGGTTTGTCAAAGAAACCCTAATTTTTCAAACTTGGAATTTTCAACTTCTGCTAGGATAGAAAGATGTGCCTCCTCAATGTGAGTTGTCCAATGTACTCCTTTTCCAAAATCCGTGGACAAAATTGCAAAATAATTGATGCCCTAGTCCCCCCCCCAACAGTAGTGACAGGGCCAAAAATGAAAATTCTTGGTTTTTAATTCCGCTTTCACAAGAAGATGCGCCCTCCTAGGGTGAGTTGAATTGACCTCCTTTTCAGGTTGATCTGTGGAGGAAAGTTCCCAGAACAGGAAGCCCTAGTTTCTCCTGGCACCAGTGACTAGGTCAAAAATGAAAATTCTCTAAATTGAATTCTGCTTCCTCCAAAAGATGTGCCCTCCTAGGGCGAGTTATCCTAGCCCTCTTTTCTTGATGATCTGTGGAGAGAATACCTTGACCTAGGAATCCCTAGTTTCCCGTTGCTGCACAATGCCTTCTTTTCAGGTTAACTCTATTACCATGTTAGAGTTTGTACTTTAATTCAATTTAACTAGGATCTTTAACTGAAAGAATAACAAGCACAACAAAACACAAAAGACACAATAATTTTCCTCGAGGAAAACATAAAGGAGAAAACCCCGCAACTTCCTCAAATATAGATTCGTCACTAATACAATATCACAAAATGGAAAACCCAAAAATAAGAAGTCTTTTGCAGCTCTCTCTCTTTCTCCTCCAGCAAACTTGTCTTCTCTCTCTTGCTTATGTGAACTTGAGTGATAGAGTGGTGTGTCCAAATGAGAGAGAAAGATCTCTATTTATACTTTATGTTTGGGTGAACTTTTTCCTAATTAGGTCGGCTTGACTAAGTTGACTGGGCCGACCTGTCCAAGGGAGACTCAATAATACCTTTTACATTTATTCTTTGGGGTGCTATTACCTCGACTTACAATGGAGTTTTTACCTCAATGAACTAGCATGACCAATCATAATAATGGCATCCCCGAACGGAGGAAAAACATCTCCGTTGGAGGTACAAGTAAAATACAATAATAATATAAATATAAAATACAAATGAATATCTTCTGAAGTTACATCTACCAAAACACCTATGAGGTCTAGGTATTCCTTGGTAGAATATTATATAATTTAAATTGCCATGCAAATATATGAAGACCCTATTTATTGTTGCTCAATGTTCCTTCCCTGGTTTTGGCATAGACCTGCTCAAAATTCCCACTATGTGGGTAATGTATGGTCTAGTACATACCATAGCATACATCATATTTCCAACATCGCTAGCATAAGGAACACATGACATGTCTACTACCTCTTCCTAGGTTTAAGGACACTAGTCTTCATATAACTTTACACCTACAAGTATAGGGACCTTTACTTATTTACATTCTTGCATATTAAACCTCTGCACTATCTCGACATATTTCCTTTGAATCAACCATAGTTTTTTGTTGGCCCGGTCTATTTTAATTTTCATACACAAAATAAAATTTGCAGCACCAAGATATTTCTTATCAAACTTAGAAGGAAAATAAGTTTTGAAATCCTTGATGATTTCCTTGTTGTTTCCAATTAGCAACATATCATCAACATACAACACAAATAAAATGGTCACCGACTTGCTTGGAATACGCACAATGATCAATTTTCTTCTTGAGAAAGCAAGTACCAATATATAAGTATCAAACTTTTGATACCACATTCTTGGTGATTGTTTTACTCCATATAGGGACTTATTCATCTTGCAAACCAACTCCCTTCCCTTCATGTGGATTTCTTCTTCAATATCACCATGCATAAATGTACTTGTATTCACATTCATATATTCTACTTCAATATCAAAAGTAGTAGCAATAAACAAAAACAAAATCTAATTAAAGCCAATTTAGCAACAAGAGAGAAAATATCACCAAAATTATTTCCCTCCACCTGTATATATCGCTTAGCTATTGGGTGAGATTTGTACTTTTCCATATTTCCTTTTGCATTCAACATCTTCATAAAAACCCATTTTCTACCAATAGGTTTTCTTCTAGTCAACAAGTCAACTAGATCCCAAGTCCCATTTTTATCCAAGGCATCCATTTCTTCAACCATTTTCTTCTTCCAAAGTTTACTATCCTCTAAATCCAGTACCACCCTAATAGTTCTAGGATAATCATTAGTGATAGAGAGAGACAAACTAGAGTGAAAATCAGGTGGGATTTACATTCTTGTTTTATTCTTTTATGAATTAATCTCCTTAAGGCCGGAACATGAGTTTCTTCCTCTTCTGGTTCATCTTCTTTTATAGATTTACATTCTTCACCCTCCAACTCAAATCTATTGTCTCTAGTTCTTCTTCCTTTGCTTGGATGTCCTATTAGGAGGAACTTCAACCTCTCTAAATATAACATACTGATTGTAAATTATTTTCTTATTTATTGGGTTCCAAAGTTTATAACCTTTTATACAATTGTATAACCAATAAAGATACATTTTTCAGATTTATTATCCAACTTACTTATATTTTCCTTTGGAACATGCACCTAAGCATCACAACCAAAAACTATGAGATGTTTAAGGGATTTGTTTTACTATCCATGCCTCATGTGGAGTTTTTTCAACCAATGTTGATGTAGGTTATCAATTTACCAAGTAACATGTAGTATACATTGCCTTTGCTCAAAATTCTTGTGATAACCCTACACGATTGATAATACTCCTTGCATTCCCCATCAACATCATGTTCATTCTTTCACCAAATCCATTCCATTGAGGTGTGTATGGAGTATTCCTTTTCCTTGCTATTTCATAATTCTTACAGAATTCCTTAAACTCATCTGTACAAAACTCTCTGTGCCATCATATTGCACACATGCATCACCCATCTTACTTACAAATATCAAGTTTCTTGCTAGATATGGCATGTGCCAAACCCCAAGAAGATTTATAATCCTTCCTCCTTTGAGCAATATCTTGATCATTCCACATCCTCTTCTTTTGGTTGTCAAGTCGTTTCCTAGGAAAACATCACCCCCATTGTACTTTTCATACTCACAAAACCACTCCATGTGAGGAGTCGTATGAAATGAAGCACCTACGTCATTCAACCATACATCATGATCTACATGTGTACCTATAGATTCCAAGTAAAAATCACCTCCTTCTTCTACAAAGGTTTTTTTTGTCGAAGGGGCATCAATAAATCCCTTACCTTTATCAACATCCTTAGATCAACAATTTTCTTATAATGCCCAAATTTACCACATTTCCTTACAAACTGGCCTTGAGATTTAGATCTACCCATAGACTTAGATCTACCCCTAGATAACTTATTTTTCCTCTCTTTGGGACAACCTCCAAAAGCTAAAGAATCCTTGGTCACACCCTCCGTGGATTGTATCCTCATTTCCTCTTATAAATAGGGTGGAACTGCATCCTCAAACTTTAATGTAGATTGAATGGTACGAGCAATTTCTACAACCAAAATATCCCAAGAGTCTAGCAAACAACATAACAAGGTAATACACTTTCTTCTTCCTCCATCTTAATATCAATAGAGACAACTTGACATGCCAAAGTATTAAAGGTATTTATATGATCTACTATGGAGTCACCATACTCCTCCTAAGAGGATACAACTTATTTTGAATAAATAACTTGTTTACCAAGAACTTTGACCAATACAAATTTCCCAACTTATCCCACATCTTCTTTACCTTGTCTTGTCCAAAGGCATTCAACGACACTCTGAGATGTAGAGTCAAATTGTGCTTCTCTCTTTTCTTTCCATCTTTTCTCAATCTTCTTTCGACATACGAGTGAGTTTTGTGCATGGATCCACGATAATCCAATGTTCTCTATCTACAAGAATATCCTCCCTCTTCAGCTTATATAACTCGAAGCTATAGACATTAAACTTCTTTATTTATGTTCTTGAATTGCTCTCCATTTTATTTATAGAAGATTCACTAAATAAATCTCCCACTCCAACATTGGTTTATCGAAAACACAAGATACCCTTACTCTTCATAGGACAAACTAAACCCTAGAAACAAAGGTTTTGCCTAAAGCCAATAACCTCTCTCTTATATTAGATGAAGTGTTTGATAAACTTGTGTAAGAAAAATAATACCACACAAAATTTAAAACACTAGAATTAACAACGGCTCACACACACAATACACATAGATTTACCCAGGTTCAACCCTTAACTAGGAAAACCATCCTTCCTAAGAGTTTCTTTACTCTATATCTCCTTGTATTGTCTTTTTTGTTTACAATACATTATTATAACATCCAAAACCCTAATCCTATAACTCATATTAGATTACAACCCTAATTCCATAACTATAATTAGTTTACAATGGCTTGAAAAAACATTGGCAAAAAAAGCTCAAAACAAAACAAAAATGGACCCAAAATTTACTTTTTTGTGGGGGGGTGGGGTGGGGGCACTAACCCCCCACACCCTCAGGGCCCCCTTTTCTCTAGGAACCTAAAAATAGTACAACACGTGTCCAACACTTGGAATGTAAGTGCATCAATGTGTTACATTACCTTAATTGCAACATAATAAATTTTCAATGGAAATATAAATGAAAACCTCTGTAACTATTATTTTGTAGATGTTTTAGCATAGTTATATCATTTGATGTGGATAAAACTATTGTGCATTAAGACATATGTTATAAACAAATGCACTAGTGCATTAAATTAAACTAATTGCGCGGTGCACCATTTTCATTAAAAAAACATTAGAAAAATTTATTTGAAGTTAAAATGTTACATGCATTCCAAAAGTTCTTTTAAGGATGAAGGCATTTAAATTATAGTACTCCATATGATACACAATGACTATTGTAATTTAAATCTCACAAGATGGGGATTTGTTCCCTTTTGTATAGTAATGTCCCTCTTACTATCCATTCTAGTATAATTATTTTAGCACGCAAGTAAATTAAACTCAATACAATATAATTGTGTAATCAAGCTAAATATGTATATTATCATTTGAAATATGTCGCCCCTTTCTATTCATTTTCCTCACACACCCTCTCCCCATCGTTCCATAGATGCACAATGCATGTCACCTAGTCAACCAAGGTGAGGAATAAGCATTTCCATTGAATTTTAGGTTTTGTTCATTAGATGTAAGCAAGTTGTCACATTAACAAAACATGAAATACAATGAAATGTATGCAGATTTGACATTTTATCTTATACATAGTGAAGCATCTCACTCATAATTAGTATCCCATTGTAAATCAGTGCTTATAGTGTGCACAGTTCCAAGTTCACTAAGTTCTCACTAATCGTTTGCAATAAGTGTCTCTAACTCTAATCTACCTGTTTTTACTACCTATTTATTTTATGTATCTCTTCTCTAATGAGACCGGTTGAAATACCGAACTTTTAAGAAGACAATTTTTCTATAATTTTGGTTTCACCACTGTGGAAATGCTCTCTTTTTTAATGTATGGATTTGCATCATTTAGAGCTAATATGGGAAATGTAGTTGAGAGGTTAGAACAATATTCTCTAGAGTTTCTCTTTGATGGATCTTATATTAGTGTATTTTTTATCATTGCTTTACACACATACTAAATGTAATTTTTTTCTTCTTGAATATGAAGTTACAATTTTATTTTTGGAAACAAAGAATGTATTTAGTTTCCCATTACATTACTTTGATCAATCATTAGTAAGTGTTGTGATCATAATGTAACTTAATTAAAATTAAATAATTGTTATTTTTTATTTTCATTATTATCTTAAACATTAAATCATTGAAAAAGATATGGAACATTCTTAACTAATCTTTTATATGCTAACCCAATTAACCTAATGATGAAAATTAATATTATTAATTGGTTTTAAATAAAAATAATGATGCTTGTCATTTGCAAATTTCATCGATTATTTATCAGTGTCAAGGGAATCACTACTTCATACATATTATGAATTTATCACATTATATCATCATAAGAAAACATTCATTATAATAATGAATCAAAACTGGAAACCATTAGAAATTAATTAAGAAATAAATATATTACTTATGCAAGCAGTCATCCATTCTAACTTGGTGGGTTAGCTCTCAAGTGGTTGATTATTATAAATTGCAAGTAGGAGGTCATGGAGTCAAGTCCTTGGGCCGCTACTTATGTGAATATTGTGGGCCTCACTTGATATCCCTTTCAGATTAGGTTTTCTAGGGTACCATCCTCAAAATGAGAGGAAGTGCTTGGAGGGTTTTCCATGATCTGCATTTCGTAAAACAAAAATCATCCATTATGAGAAATAATAATCACGGAGAGTGTTTTGTAGATGTGATTTAGTGGTTTATATTTTCTTTAAATTGTAAATTCACTCTGCATCGAAGTTGAAGTTCAATATGTTTAACAATATGTTTTTTGTACATATGTGATTCAATGATTCATAGACTTCTTCCAACTCAAATTGATTATGTGTTGGAATTGGTTTGATGTGTTTGAGTTAAGGTTCCATATAATCATTCAACATTTATAACATTATAAATATCACTTAAAC
Source organism: Larix kaempferi (assembly GCA_027924585.1). Taxonomy (NCBI): domain Eukaryota; kingdom Viridiplantae; phylum Streptophyta; class Pinopsida; order Pinales; family Pinaceae; genus Larix; species Larix kaempferi. The sequence continues at coordinate 16,183,685 of BSBM01000924.1, read as the reverse complement.
AAAGTTTACACAACAACTAAATATAATAGACCATTTTTTTACTCTGGAACCTAGTTGTGGACCCACCATGCTCCCAATGTACCACTCAAATTTTCTCATGCCTTATAGAACTTCAATCAACCTACAAATCCTAAGATATTGCATCACCATATGTATGAATTGCTCAACATGTATGAAAAACATTCTTTATTCTTTCAATCAATTTGTGTTTGTACTGTGAATAGAAAAAATCTCACTTGAAACTCAACTAGCAACTAACACTTGTAAAGTTGTTAAAATTTATCATGCTTGTATTTCAAACCACAAAATGAGGACTTCATATATAATTCAACCTAGTCAAGAACATGTTTGAAAACATTGGCTTTGAAAAATATATTAGATAACAATTAATATAATTCAACCACAATCTCATGCCAAAAATGAACAAAAATCCTTTATTGATATCCAACTACAATTTGCTAAAATAAGAACAAACTCTCATAAGATTCATAGTGAAACATGACACTGTATAATTCCTATAAAACTCCATGGGATGAAAGAATGTCGCATCTTTGTAACACCAAAAGGGTTGAATATGAAAATCACTCTCTCATACAATGTCTTGTGTACACCCACATTAGAGCACAATTTCAAAATATTTGCTACAATATTGACCTTCCTAACCTTTTAACTCATCACAACTATGGTGATTTAGGAACGCTTCTCTTAAAGATTTTTTAGCATAGAAATAACATTCTAAAGAAAACCAAGTGACTCCTTACCTTTTTAAGGTCCGATAGACCAAATTTGGTCTCAATGGACATTAATAACTATCACCATCTTCATCATAATGAGTATCCTCCATCCACAATTCAATGCCATAAATACTTTAAATAAAACATTCTTTCAATATCTTGTATTTCTCTTACAATCAACTTATATTTATTTGTAAAGTAATTAGGTGGCACAACACCATTAAATCTGGCCTATGTTAAAATCACTTTTCTTTCATATATGGAAAGCTTCATTGCATCTTATAAATATTTTTGTATCTCCAAATATATGACAACACTTTGGAGTCATTGTTCATCCTAGTAATTTAACCATTATATGTTGATAAACCTCTTGTAAAGTGAACATAATTCATTTTCATGCAATTGATGCTAGTCTTCTTAATTGACTCTAGGATTGGAAAACAGGTTCCATGTATACACATTGGAACTTCCTCTACTGTAATTTGTACATTGCAAGGTACCCCCACAATTTGCAACAAGAAGAGGTTTCAACGTAGGAAAAATTCTACAACAACCTTTGTTTCTCTCTTGATTAGTGTAAATGCAAATAGAAATGGATACATTGAAGTTAAATATTTGAAAATGGAACAAAATGGAGTTGATTTAGATTGCAATATGGAATTCATGAACTCTTCAACTCTTCTAAGATAAGTGGTAGAGATATAATGATGGTATGCATGGCAGAGCATTACATCTCTACAAATAAAGCTAGATTATGTGAATGCAACCACCCGACAATATGTGTATATACAAATGTTACATGTGTATGGAAAAAGAAAAATACATTTCCAAATCTCATACTCACAAGTAAGCAAATATTTTCAAGTTGAAAGGTATGAGGATATATTTTTTTGTATGACATGTTTCACTTGGCATGTTTATGTATATATGTGGTTGAGGTACTTGAAGGTGTAATTATGCACATGAGGTTCCAAGATACCCAATTTATTTAAACACGACACTAACATTCAGGGGTTGGAATATTGTTTGTATCCATGGTTTCAATGAGCGGTGCTTGATCCTATGGAGGAGGGGCACCATTGCTATCATTTCCATTTTCCTGATCTTTAGCAAAGTATTGTGTTTTTGTTCTTGACTATTGTCGACTTAGCATGAGTTGGTATTGGATTTGTTGTTACAGGCCTACAAAACTTGTAAGAAATATATCCAATAGTACATGCTTGACCATATCCAATAAGACATGTTTTTGTGCAAGGTTTTGACCATACTTAATTTGACCTAAATTCGTGTTTTATAATCACAATATAATATTTTTTGTTTGATGAAATCATGGTTAATAATAATAACATATAATAGTAATAGACGTTTTTGGTTTAAAAAACACCATATTTTCCCGTGGGGGGCAGCTCAAGTGGTAAAGATCAGAAGTTGTAAATGGAAGGTCATGTGTTCGAATCCCCCCAGTCTTACCTCTGCGCCATGGTTCGGGCCATGTGGATGCACCTAGGGTTATAATGGTAGCGAGATTGGATTCTGGGACCCTGTGTCATGTGAGTACCATCCCAACTCCAGTTGTCGATTCCCTTAGTACAAAAAAAAACACCATATTTGTTTGAAGCAAAATTTTGCAAAAAAATCTTAAGTACTTCTTTGTGATCAACAAATGGTAAGAGGGGTAAATTGTCGGTGTTGATTACAACACCTAATCTCAAGGGAGTCAAGAGAGTTGTAAATGCAACCTCGTGATTCTAAGAGGTTCCACATCTAGCTCCAAGACCAATCAAGCTAATGCTCAAGGCTCATTAAATAAGCACAATGCATAAACAAAGGTATTCACTATTGGTATTTTGTAGGTGGTGGTAGTATTTGACAATCAAATTTATTTTGTAATAAATATGTTTTAAGCATGATTTTTAAGTGAATGGGACATTAATAGACATAATATTTGATGAGTTGTGAGTTGATTATGCTTACTTGTTTAACCTTCCCCTCCCTCCTTTCTTTGTTGTGTATATGTGTGTAAATGGTTGATTGGTTATTGGGTGATCATACACATTTACTCAACCTCCTTCGCCCTCATTTATGTAGTTTATTTGCATGAACATGTAGTAATAATAACAAGAAGAATCGTCATTGAAGATCCATATCTTGCGAGATGTTTATGCATTCATGTTTAAACTTCCCCTGCCTCCTATGTCTATTGTGTCGATGTGTAAAGGGTTGATTGGTTATTGGGTGATCATACACATTTACTCAACCTTTTTCACGTCTCTATGTAGCTTATGTGCATGAATAGATAGGAATAATAGCAAGAATTATAATCATTGGATATCCATATCTTATGTTTTTTGAAATGACTTTTATGATTATAAAATCGCATCTCCTCATATCCTGTATTGTTTATAGAAACTCGTTTATAACATTATCTAAGTTCCAATATACTATGATTTTTATGTCAAAAGAAACATATACAAAAATAATGTATTTCCCCTTATACAAAAAAAATTGCAACCAAATATATATTTATTGATATAAAATAATTACAATTTTATATATCTATATTATATCATCTTGAAATAACTTCTACGCTTCTCTTGATCCTCCCCTTCTTGCCATATTAATTTTGAGTTTGAATAATAAATAAATAAAAGATTATATACATGAATTCAATCGAATGTGATGAAGAAATGTACAAGGAACGAAGAAAGCAGTAATAATCCTCACGAGCAGTAGCATTAAAAATGATTTATTTTATAGACAATTTGATTTTACACCTATATAAGCATTAAATTAGATGCCGACCTTCGCAACAACTAAAGTCGCTTTGGCCGAGTGGTTAAGGCGTGTGCCTGCTAAGTACATGGGGTTTCCCCGCGAGAGTTCGAATCTCTCAGGCGACGATAGCTTTTGTTTTTATTTTAACCTCTTTGCTGATCAACTGAGAGTAATAATCATTCTAATTTCCACCCGTCTGCTTTTGTTTTTATTTTTACCTCTTTGCTGATTAACTGAGAGTAATAATCATTCTAATTTCCACCCGTCTGCTAATTAACTGAGGGTAAATTTTTTATACCTATGTTAGGATAATTGCATTCCTAAAAATAGACCAGGTTTGACTTTGGCCATACTTAAGAGGTCAACGATTAGGATAATTGCCTTCCAAACAACGGTCCCGGCCCCCGGGTTCGACTCCCGGCAGACGTGTGATTACTAGACATAATCAAATCCTTTTTCTTCATATGTTACTCAAACTATGAAATTCAGCCTCTGTTCCAATAAAAGATAATAAATTTTGAATCTATTTGGTCCTTTGATTTAAGAAAGAAAAAAAATTAAATTGTCCATGCCAGTCTACAATTCTATGGTGAATTGTCATTCACCCTCTTAAGGAATATTTTTGGCCACAATTCTATGATGAATTATCATTCACCCTCCCAAGGAATATTTTTGGCTATGTATTTATGGCTTTTCTTACTGTCACTCCGAAGTTGATCACTTGTGTTGAAGTTATCTCTACATTTCATATACATATATTAGTGTTATATTACTGTTAAACATGTTCCCTTACAAAAAAAATTAGACATTAGGTTGCATTTGGATAAACAAGTTTATGTTTGGTCAATCACACAAGACTCATGGTTAGGTGTATGCTAAGACTTTATCCTAGATGGGCAGGGGAACCCTAATTCACTTTGTTGCAGAACCAAAGGCTCATGTGCAAAACCTATGAACAATATCATTCTTGAATTAAAAGTCAAGGTTAACAAATTGTTAACCTATGTGGTGTTAGGGATTACATCTTTGGTTTTTCGTCTAAATTGAAAGGCCTTTTAATAGTTTGCATTTATTTTTCAAGCTATTTTCTAAGTTTTGCTTGCACTCTATGGCTATGAATTTTGATAGGATATGAGATAAATAATTTCGATTATCGTGTTGGAATCTCTTATTTAGTTCTTCGAAAAGCTTATATCATTTACAAGTCGAGGAACCTCAACAAATCTCTATGGACTAAGTCTTTGTTACATGTCATTCCAAATAAAAGATTTACTTCTATCCCAACCAGTAATGATTGAATTCTATGTCTACAAGTGCATTTCTCATGACAACATCATATTTAAATGCACTTATTATTTCATCACCATGAATATGCTTATTGATCTAGAGCCAATAAATGTGCATACATAAGTAGAACAGTGACGATGGTGATCGAGTCAAGTTTTATGCCCATGATTTTCATTTCATTAAAGAATGTCAAGGCTTCATGGGATGCCCAACCTAAGAATAACCAAAAATGAATGCATTTCATTATCACACACCTTGTTTAAGCATCCCTTCAAACAATTTGTGGGCAATGCTAAAATCCCCACCTTTGGCATACATGTCTATCAATGCATTGTCAGTCATGACAACATCATATTCAAATGCACTTTTCTTGCATAACTACGGATCTACTTACTTTATTCTAGAGCCGATAAACCTATGCATTTAAACAAAACATTAAACATTAGTAATTAAGTTGGGTTTTATTCCCAAGACTTAAATTCATAGAAGAATGCCTTTAAGTTGGGATTTATGCCCAAGACTTAGTCCCAGTGTAACTTTATGGTGTCATTTAATCAATAAATAAATAGTGTGACGGTGTAGTGATTGGAAATGGGTATTTGTTCAAATTTTTATGTATATTGTCCATCATATCTTGTTATTATTATACCATGTTGAAGGCAGTTAGTTTAACAATCAAATTTGTTTTAGTTTTAATTAGTTTTTTTAATGTATAATGTTGGTATTGTGTTTGATCTTCTGGATTTTGCATTGTGTCAGAGTTTAAACATGATCGACGTGTTTCGAGTGGAAATTCCACCCATCTTCAAGATATAGTTGAAGTTGTTGTGAATAAAGAGTAAGAATGGTGAAATAAGTAGAGTTGAAGGGAGAATTAATCATTTAGAAACATCACATAAATCAAGATTAAAATATTTGATAGAGAATATGAGAATAATTAAAATTGAAAAGAAAAGCTCATTCATTTGTAGGGTTCAAAAAAACATAACAAACTATTTCATTTTATTAGTTAGGTAGAAAATTAGTTACTATATAATTTAAAAAGTTGAAAGAAATATTAAAGTAAGGGGGAATGACCTAAAAGGGAGAATTGGTGGTATTAAATTAAATAAAATATAAAGAAAAGATTTTAAATTAAATAATTCAATTTAAATTAAAAAAAAATATTAAGTGTAAGTGTAAAAATTTACCAATTGAAAATATAATTGGTTTTAAAAATAATAATTTTGGTTTATTTATTTGTGGTTATAAATTAATATTTAGAAAAAATAAATTAAAATGGATAAAAAAATAAATTAAAATAATTATAAAGTGAGAAAATGAAGATAAAAACGAATTTTAGTGATAAAAAAAGAAATAAAATTGTCTTTATAAATAAGTTAGAAAAGATAAGAATTTTAGGAAAGAAAAATGTGAGGAAAGAAAGACTCGATGTGGCTTGTTAGGAAATTTGAAAAAAGGATTGTAAACTGGATTTTTAGACTATTGTCTCTTGGGGGAAGATTGACACTACTAAAATCTATTCTGGTTGGCATACTAGTGTATTGGTTCTCTCTTGCCAATATTCCAAAAACCATCCTAAAATTACTTCGAAGGTTGGTGTTCAACTTCCTTTGATCTGGTTCTGTGGATGGTAATAAAATCCATCTTGTTAGTTGGGAGAGACTCTCTTAGCCAAAACACATGGGAGGTTGGGATATAAAGAATTTGGATTGGCTCAGTACTGCGTTGAGCATGAAAAGTATGTGGAGGGGTCTTTTGGAAAAGTTCTATGGAGTATGGTTTTACATCGTAAATATTACATGCAATATGCTTCAATGGATAAGGATCCCAAGGAAAACTGCCAGGAATCCTTCAAAATTTTGGGTTGGTTTTATAAAATCATTCTCTTGGATCAATAGTGAGCTTGCATGGAAAGTTGGTCTTGGTACAAATATTTTAATAGGAGTTGACCCAATTGTGGGTGTTGAATAAAATTACTCACTTTTTGCATATTTCTTGGAATATTTGTCTGAAATTAGTTTTTCTACACTTGCACGGGTTAAGAGATCTATGTGGCTTAAACACTCTAACTCTTACTGGCTTTATGCTATGGATTTTGGTATTGGAAGTGTTTGGGAAGAAAGATGGGAAATATGTATCTCCTTTCTAAACTCTGCTGGTGTGAGACTTTCTGCATCTGATGATGAACTTATTTGGACTTGCAACAAGGTAAATGGGCAGGTTACAGCTAAGGAAGCATACTTTGTTATTGCTACTTGTGATAATTATCAGGTGCCAAAATGGTGGTTTAAGAAGCTGTGGAAGTGGAAAATGCCTCAGAAAATTAAATGTTTTTTGTGGCTGGATCTGGAGAACTCTATTCTTACATGGGACAACTTGGCACATAGGGGATGGGAGTGTCCCAATAGATGTGCTCTCTATGGTTTAGATTCTGAATCCATAGATCACCTTTTTATTTAACGCTCTTTTACTAAACATATGTAGATATATGTATGTGATGCTTTGGATATTCTTATGGTTTGGGGAAAGAAATCCATTGACATAAAAAATAAATAAATAATAATAATTAATTAAAAAATAAATTAATTAAAAAAATTAAAAATAAAAATAAAAATAAATAAATAAAAATAAAATAAAAATAAAATAAAAAATAAAAAATAATTAATCAATTAATAATAATAATAATTATTATTTGGTATAAAACATGCTATGATCATAAGGTTCTCCCTACTTTCATTTGCTACTAGATTTGGAAAACAAGTAGCTTGGTTATCTTTGAAGACGAGGCTCCAAACATATTTATAGGTACTATCAGAATTATTAATTTATACAAAGAATTTTATTTTGATGAGGAGATTAAGAAAAGGCCAAGAATGATTGAAGAAATTCCTCCTTCTTCGAGTGTTTATGGTTATTTTGATGGGGCTTCTAAGGATGGTAGATGTGATGCGGCTGCACATCTGAAAATTAATAGTGACCACTTTTTCAAGTTGAAACTAAATTGTGGTGTTGGCACAAATTCAAAGGCAGAACTTATGGCTCTTTGGTGTTTGGTCAGGTTTGCAGCTTCTTTGGGTATTGACACAATGAAGATCTATGGTGACTCCTTGATTATTGTAAACTGTGCTAAAAGAAAGATAACCTGCAGCCAATTGCTCTTCACCAGTGGTTTTTGTGTACAGTAAATATTCTGGGAATTTTTTATGATTGGGAAATTAATCACATTTATAGGGAACAAAATTCGATTGCAGATTCTCTTTCAAAGGAAGCTTTGTTGCTGAAGGAAGGAATTCTTTTATGGGAGGAATACATTGAAGACAATGTTGAAAATTGGGGTTCAGTCACATATTTCTCATAATTTTCACTCTCATTTGTGTTGTCATGCTTAAATTTTGTGGACTCGCGGACTATGTTCTTGTTAGATGTAAGCTTTGGACTTTAGGATACTCGTGAGGATGTTCAATATTTTTGCAAAAAACTTTTTGTTTGGGGATTTGGAACTGTTTTGAAATTATGTATTAGAAGACTCTTATGGATCTATCATTATAAAATTTTGGACAGTTTTGACAGTGGAGGATGTACTTTTTTATTCACTTGAATAACAAAAGTAGAGTTTTTTCTGCTTGAAAAAAGATTAAATAAATTGAATTTGAAAATATAATAGAAAACAAAATATAATACTAATATTTCAATTTAAAATATTTCAATTTGAAAATAATCAAGTGAAAGTGTAATGATTGATCAAAAAACTAAAATAGATCAAATAATTAGTAAATAAATCAAATTTTAAGACATTAATTCTAGTTTAATTTATTTATAATTATTAATTTTATATGAAAGAAAATTTTTGGAGAGAATTAAATTAAAACTAGCACAACCACTTAACTTGTGGCCAGTGAACACCGATAGATCACAAGTTAAGTCTTATGAACAAGTTATATGTTACTTGTTCTCCATGCTTAGTTATAATCATGGGTTGTCTGTTACATTTTTTAGTTAAATAGGTTGCATGTCACTACCTATTATCCATGCATGAGTTATGAGTTATCTATGCATTAGCTACCAGTTATTTTTTATATTTCTTTTGTTTATAATTGTTTATTTGGAATTTTAAATGATGACCATAAAATCAATATGGACAGTACACGTGGCCCATCCTCCTTCAATCTAAGAAAAGCATAGATGGTAGTCCACCCCAAATTCTAAGATATAAACACCTATAGGTGACAAAAATTCTTATCTTTTAAATAATGACAAATTTATTTCTCTTTTTATAACTAAAATTTGTTTTTACTTTCATTTTCTCACTTTACAATTATTTTAATTTATTTTTTCTCCATTCTAATTAAAAAAAATCTAAATATTAATTCATAAACAAGGTGACCAACTTGAGGAAGATACGCCCCCAGCCAATCAGGAACAGAGATCCACTCCACCTCCGCTCGAGGTGCACATGCCTCTTCAAGAAGATGGAAAGCATGAAAAGTGGCCCTCCACAAGGGCAAAAACGATATCATGAATCTTCCTCTTCAGACTCTGATAAGGAACTCCACCGTGATACCATTGACGCGTTGCAAATAGCTTTAGTTTCCCCATCTTCAGGGGGATGGATACAAGTCAAGAAAAAACAAGGAAAAAAAGGGAAGACCTGAGAATCAGCCCATTTCAGGGCTTTGATTTTCTTCTTTGTAATATCCAAGTCATAGCTTTTCTGCTACTCTCTGCTAGGACCCTCTATGGGATTTGGCTTTAGTTTTTAGTTGTGCCAAATCGGTTGAGTGTTCTATGATCTTCTTTTGGCAGATAGCCACTCCTTTCCGCCTCACTTGGCCTTTGGGCAGGTAGCAGTAAATAGTTTGTAACAATATTTTCTTTTAAGGCAATAAAAGGTTCCTCACTAGCTTACAAAAAAAAAATCATAAACAAGAATTATTATTTTTTAAAAAAAAAATTGTTTATTTTATGGTCAATCTTTACACTTACATTTGATTACAAAAATTAATTTAAATTGAATTATTTTTAATTTGAAATTTTTTTTTTATATTTTATTTAATTTAATACAACCAGTTCCCCCCTTTTTAGGTTATTCTCTCCTTATTTTCATATTTCTTTCAACTTTTTAAATTATATAGTAACTAATTTTCTAACTAACTTATAAAATGAAATAGTTAATTATTTTTCTTAACCCTACAAATTGGCTTTCCTTTTTAATTTTAACTAGTACAGCTACTTAACTAATGGTTGGTGAACACCAATAGGTCACAATTTAAGTGCCATGAACCAGTTATTTGTTACTTGTTCTCCATGATTAGTGGTAATCATATGCTTTCTATGCCTCAGGTACTTATTACTTATTTAGTTAAATGGGTTGTCTATCACTACTTGTTATCCATGCATGAGCTAGGAGTTATATGTGCATCAGCACCAATCATTTTTTTATATTTTGTTATAATTGTTTATTTTGAATTTTAAACTACGCCCATAAAATCAATCTGGATAGTACACTTGTCCCATCCACCTTCAATCTAGGAAAAGCATAGATGGTAATCCACCCCAAATTCTAAGATATAAACACCTATCGGTGTAATTATTCTCTTATTATCTATCAAATATTTTAATCTGTATTTACATGATGTTTCTAAATGGCTAATTCCGCCTTCAACTCAACTCATTTCACCATTCTTACCCTTTACTAATAACAACTTCAACCGGATCTTGAAGATGGGTGGAGTGTACACTCGAAATGTGTCAATTGTGTATAGACTCTGACACAATGCAAAATCCAGAAGATCAAACACAATAACAACATTATATCATCAAAAAAACTAATTAAATCTCAAACAAATTTGACTGCTAAACTAATTACCTTCAACATTGTATAATAATAACAAGATATGATGGACATATACATAAAAATATGAGCAAATACCCATTTCCAATCACAAAATCATCACACTATTTATTTATTGATTAAATGGCACCATAAAGTTATCTCTAATATAGCTTTGCTCAAAAAAATAAAAGTTTAGTTCAAGGGAAATTTTAAGGGTTCATAGTTTTCTTAAAGTATAGAAACCTTGGAAAATCTTACTAATTCCTAAAATTCCAAACATAAACTGTTTGGCGATTTAATAATAAAAAATAAAAATAAAAAAATTCTAAGGATTTTATATACTTTTGGGACAATTTTGGCAACTTAGATTAAAATAATTTACCCTATGGAATTTGGGCGAATCCCTTTAGAAAAAAATGGAAATTGATGAATCTTTTCTCGGAAAAAACCCCTAAAATTAGACCATGGGATAAATTTCTCCCCTAAAATTTTCCTTGGTTTAGTTATCTTCAACAATGAAGTTGTCAAGGCTTGCGCTTGAATTTCATCTTAACAAACATCTTTGTGGGGCATTCCAACAAAACACCTTCTCCTTACGCCTCTCATATTTCCATCAATGGCAGCCTACCAAGTGATGGTTTTGATATAAACACCAGCCGATCCTTAGATATTAGAGTGATGTGCAGAGTTAGTGTGTGTAATTTAATGTTCAAAATTGATATTGATATGCTCTATGCAATGTAATTCAATGTTCAAAATTATTCGTAATATGAGATCTCATTAGAAATTGAAATGCACGCGAGGACTTGGATTAGAAGAGTATAATGGCAGTTGACTATGTCTTTGTGCTTGCTCCCACTTTACCCTAGCCCTAAGTTTAAGTTATACCCTGCTAGATAACTCACTAAAGACGTGTTTCTTTGGTCAATAGAAAATAAACACTAAAGGCAAGGACTCGATGTTATGTGACTCCTCTTGTTATATGTACAAGAGTTGTATGATATGAATGATGAAGTTAAAGGGTCGAGAGAGTTTATGGATTTATTTGTGTCACATTGTAAGATATAGAATAAACATGGAGATCGAATCCATAGTCATGTAAGAGATTGGATGGTTCTAAGTGGAAAATAAAATAAAAGGGGGAAAGATATATGATTTGGAGAGGAGAATGCCTTACGGTGTAATAAGGTTATTTACTATTGTCCTTTTATTGATGATGATAGTCTTGGTAATCAAATATAGTTTCTAATAAGAAATTTTTAACTATGACATTTATGTTAACGGGAACATTCATAGATTTAATAGTTGATTGGTTGTGGGGTTATTATGGTTGTTCGTTTGGTTTTCCCCTCTCCCCTTTATTTGTTTTGTGTGTACATGTGTTTAAAATAATGATGAATAATCTTAATAAGAATAATGTGATTCATCCAATATTGTAGCAAACTTCCTTTTAGTTATCAAAATTTGATAATACAAAAAGTTAGAGTTCCCATCAATCCAAAACTTTGATTGAATTTTCGACAATCTAGGTTGATCCAAAATCAGACAAAGCCCCTACCAACCATGGGCCTTGAATCATTATACAACTCTGTAATGCCTAAAAATTTTGTCAGATTCTTATTATATTTGTATCAGAAAGAGGATCCATGTGATACAATATTAACTTACTCCAAACCAATGTAGATCCATCTTAACTCTAGATATATCATGAGCTGACAGGGATCAGATCCCTCGAGGTGCAAACCTTCTTTCCTTATATGAAATGGATCAATATATAATTTTTCATCTATTTTGGTGCTTATTGGGTGGAGAGAATGGATGAATTGGCTTGTAGGGCCCATTTTATGGGTAGGTCTCACTTTGAAGATTTGGGGTTCAAAACCTTATAGGGCTCGTTTGAGGATCTAAATGATGGTTTTTGAGTTCAAAAGTTCATAACTTATGCAATTCCCCTCGACGTGATTCTACACTCTGAGATCTTTCCAACAATCCAAGAATTGCCTCAAATAGAGTTTCTATGAAGAAGTTATGTCTCCTACAAGTTGACATATCTAGTTGACCACCATGGTACCAAGTGGAGCTAGTCACATGTGGACTTTCAAGAACATTCTCAAAGGTCTAAATACCTAACCCTAATTGAGAGTTGTGGCATGCAAAAACCCTAAAATTAACCCTAGACGACTATCGCGCTATGTTAAATACCAAGATGTTAAGAAAAGATGGGGTTTCATATTGATAATGCTATTGTATTGTTCCATAGTTGAGAAACAACATGGGAGTGGATATTAGAGAATAATAGAGGAGGTAGGAGATCCTGCAGTAACCATTATGGCTACCGATTCATGGGTAACTCCATAGAAAGTACTTATTCTTTTGTATTTGCATTCTATATAAAAGAGCAAGGCATAGTCCTCATTTATGGTTGGGCTTTTACCCATAGTGGGTTTTCCCAGGGTAAATCTTGTGTTGATTGTGTGGATTTTTTATTTCTTTGATTTAGGTATTTTACTTTTAGTTCCAGATATTTAGCATTTAGTGGAAACAAACTAATAAAAAAAATGAAGTTCTAAGATTCGTTGTGACGAACTGTTCCAATGGAATATCTACGACATTTTACAAATCATATTGGTATCATATCAGTTTTCTTTTGGGTTTTGTGGGAAATTATATGATCTGGTGGTATAATATAGAAGCAAGTGATGCTCTTCAAGGCCAATACAATTGATGATGCCTATGTGCAAGCATGGTACCTGCAAAATATAGGCCACAATAAAGGACAACCAAGCAGTTCTAAATAGAAGGAGAACCAAGATGCTTCTAAGGAAGGGAAGATGAAGTGGAAAGGAAAAGACAATAAGACTAGAACCACGACACATCATTGCAAGGATCCAAAAAATCATTGTAACATCGACAGTCACATTGAAATAAAGTGTTGGAAGATACATCCAAGGTTGAACCCTAAGAACCACAAGAAGGATGCTAAGAAGAAGAACCTTCTAGCCACGTATTCTTGAGCAAAGAGGTAGAGAGAAGCTCGGATGTGGATGAGAATATTGTATGTGCTTCAGTGCAAAAGGAGTGGAATCTAAGTAGCCTTCATCACAATGAAGAGAAGGAGATAACAAAACCCTTCCATATAAAGATCCAGATCAAGAATACCAAGGTTGATGCTTTATTCTATTCTAGTTCACAAGCCAATGTCATAGCAAAAGATCTGGTAAGAAATCTTGTATTGGAAGTACATGGTCATCATAGCCCCTATCCATTGGGATGGGTCAATAAGGATATAGAACTTAGAGTCACAAAATAGTGCAAGACTAAATTTTCAATAAGTGCAAATTATATTGATGAAGTGGAGGTAGACGTAGTACCTGTTGATGTTTGTTTTGTAGTGTTTGGAATCCCCTGCATGTATAAGAGGGATGTGATATTAATGAGGAGAGAAAAGCAATATCACTTCATAAAGGATGGTAAATATTTCATCATCAATGCATACAAAGGTAAATTGTTGATCTCACTAGTAAGTGCCAACCAAGCCAAAAAGTTGATTAGTTCAAGTAGAAAGTTTGTGTTGCTTTTCTTAAGACATAATCAACAAGAAGGTCAATTGATAAAAGTAAAGGCATCTCTTGAGGGATGTACCAACTACCAAGGACCAAAAACACTGACTCGAGAACCTTTTGTAGGCATAAAAAGACGTTTTCTAGGATCCTAGAGGGATACTTCCTAAGAGGAAATTGGAGCATGAGATACAACTATTTCTAGATTCTCCATTGTTGAACACCAAATTGTATAGATAGTTTGTTCTGGAAGCCTAACAAGTGAAGAAGTAGTTGCAGCAATTGTTGGAGAAGGAAGTAATGCGACCAAGCACCTCACCTTGTGGATCACTAGTACCCAAGAAGGATGGGACTTGGAAAATGTTTATTAACTACATATTTATGAATAAGATCAACCTCAAGAATCGATACCATCTTCCTAGGATCGATGATTTGCTAGATCATTTGTATCATGTCAAGTACTTCACCAAGTTGGATCTTAAATCGGGATACACCTGGTACGAGTGAAGGAATAAAACACCCGAAAGAACACCTTCAAGACTAGGAAAGGTCTAATGAATGGTTAGCAATTCCTTTTGGTTTGTGTAATGCACCAGTTACATTTATGTGTTTGATGAATGGTGTATTACCCCCTTTTATAGATTCATTTGCGATAGTGCGTTTATATGATATATTGGTTTATAGTGATGCCTAGGAAGATAATATCTCGCATCTCAAGCAGGTGTTGGAGATGTTGAAAAACATCAATTGCTAACAGACATCAAGAAATGTGAATTTTCTCAGCAATCTTTGGTGTATTTGGGGTATGTGATTGGTGGAGGAGAACTTAAGATTGATCCTGCAAAGATGGAATCCATCACTAAGTGGCTTACTCCTACAAATGTCACTGAATTTAGGAGATTTTTGGGGGGAAACACAATACCTTCGAAAGTTTATATATTCCTTTACTACTGTGGTTGCAGCTCTCCATTCCATAAAAACCAACAATAAGGGGTTCTAGTGAGGAAGGAATCAACATAAAGCCTTTGAAGAGCTCAAGCATAAGATTAGTCAGGCGCCAGTTCTCGCATTGTCTAACTTGTAGAATCCTTTCGAAGGGGAGACAAATGTAAGTGGGTATTATATGGGAGTGGTTTTGATGTAAGGAGGGAGGCCATTATGGTATCATCCTAAAATGATCCATGGCAGCATTCTGAACTTCCCTACATATGCTAAGGAACTCTATGCCTTTTTCTAAGTGGTTAAGAAGTGGAAGCACTATCTAATGGGTAAAGAGACCATCTTTCACACTGATCAGCATTTGCTATAGTATTTGTACGTGATAATAGAAGATGTAGTTTGCAAGTAGGGAGTTAGATCTACAACATATCAATCTATCTTACTAAGAAATGGTGAGTTCTATGTCAAAAAATCAAGAGATTATCACAAGTTTCTAAAGATCCATATCCATTCATCAAAACTCATTAAGATCTAAAGCCATTTGAGAATTAAATTCATACATGATAAGCAAAATTCAAACTCTTAGATGGTAGAAACTTGAATCCATTCATATTAAAACAAGAAAGAAGTACATCCTTACCAAGGATCTTGGTGTGAATCCCTCCTCCATTGCCATGAGCTTCCCTTCCTTCACCCTTGCTTTTGAATAATTTGAGCTCTTTCTCCTCCTTTAGAATCTCTCCAGCATGCCTTTTCTCTTCCTTTGTGTACCCTACAATGCCTCCCATGCCTTTATTATATAGCATTGGGAAATGAGCCCTCATGTTTCTCTTTTCAATGTGGGATTGTCCCTTTTCATCTTTTTTATTATTTTTGCTCAAAAACCCACTTTTCCATAGTTTTTAGGGTTTTTGCACAATTTTAACATAATTTAAGTACAATTAATGCACTTTAATGCATTCATCTTCACTTTTTTTATTGGTATAGCTTAGTTTTGACCTTTTATGAGTGGTTCAATCACTGAACTTTGTCTCCTTAGGTTCTTACTTTCTTCACCTAATCCTTCCAATTATGGGAGAAGTGATTAGATCAGAGAGGACTTGTCTCTGAATGTACTTGTGTTCTATATTCATGTTGTGGGCATATAGTAGAAATGTGCTTCTTCCATCATATGACTAATGGTGTTAATTTTATTGTTAACAGATGCCCTCTAATGTGTGAGGTCTGAAGCAGAGCTAAGGGCCGAAATACATTACTGAATTTTATACTATGTATACTGATACTCTTTATCGTTCAAAGCAAGGATAAGGGAAGGAAAAATCACAGGCGCAGGATTGAGGATAACACTTGCAAAACATAGCCATTTCTCAAATATATAATATCTTCCTGAGGCGGGCATACCCATGCTCAGCAGTAAACAAGCATGGCCACAAACAATACACAATGGATCCATGTCAAAAGCAAATTTTTCTGAAATGTAAATATACACATTGATGAGTGCGATAGCAAAGTCTTTATTGAACTTTTGAAATGGCAGTCTAATCTTGCGCAACTCAGGCAGTGCATTGATGAGTGATACAACTGTTTTTCCCAAGGTCTTCAATACAAACCGATGATAGTACGAGTTTATATCATGCAAATAAGTGATCTGATGTCGAGCATAATAAAACACCATCTGATTACCGGTCATTGATGTATATTGTTAACAGATGCGAAGAGACCCACCGATAATTATGATGGACTCTAAGGTACTGAGTACAAACTAACAAGTGTGAATAGATGTTATGAAGTCGAACACTTGTAAAATCAAACAATCAAGAGTCATTGATGTATACCCACTGTCATTTGCAAGGAAACCTGCCACTAATGACTGCAAGATCCAAGGTACTCTTGGGTTTCTAGATCCATGTCCTTGATGATGATTTCATGTCGATAGGAATAGATCCATCGGAAGGAGGGCATTGATGCATCCCACATCAACCGATACGAAACAAAGATCAATAGTATGATGTAATTTGGTAGAACTGCAAGATCCAACACTGTATACTGACACAAGGAAGGCCGACATGATTGGTCAGGAATATTTGAGGAATGGACGACTCGGTTTGGACTTCCCTTGAACACATAACACAATGCAAAATGGACAATTGGAAACATAGCACTTTGAGTAACCAACCTTAATGAAATACGCTAATGCCAGATGCATTAACGAAAGCTCCATTGCTGACAGGAAGGATAACCCATCGGTGGAGATCTGTTCAAAATACTAATACAGTTTCCTAAGGCAAATGTAGATGGTGTACTGACAGCGGATACGAAATGATGTGCCGTGTTCAAGGGTGACAAGGACTGACTATTGCCATTTTCTTCAAGGTTTATAATATGAAGTGATTCAAGTCTCTCACTTTTTGGATTTTTGTGTTTTTTATTTTATGCTTTTTCATTTTTTAAATAAGAATAAAGAATGTTATGATACATAGGAGGGAACGAGTGTTGCATGGGTGTACGCCTATTTTTCAAGGGCACGGGTTAGGCCAAGGCAAAGATCCATATTGAAAACAAGGGCTAAGCTAGTTGTGCACACTCTTACAGTTGTTCCCTCCCAGGGTAGGCTATCTGAAGCAGGATTATGTGTCGACGGACGGTGAAGTAATACCATGTGACTGAGGTTATCCAATTTGGTGAAATGGCCAAGTAGGAATGGTTCAATGAGGTTTACTTCAACTTGAGTCTTGTGAAAAATGCCAAAATCATAGATCATCATGAATCATGGTTTGACTCAACTACCTGATTCAAATAGTTCGAACTGTCAAAGTGTAATGTCCCCCATTTTGACCCTTGTAATATTTTGGGCTATAATGTAAATAATGTATGCATATTATGTATGATTCCTAGCGTGGATCTCAAGGACAAGGCCCCGCTAGTGAATGCTCGATCTAAAAGAGGCAAGTATTTGATATTATGCTACCCATGTGCTAGTGAACCATGGGAATTGTAAATATGCATTTTAATATAAAATCCCACAACTAGCTATGCAATGCAACAAGAGATGGGGGCATGATGTTACAAGGAAATTGGGAGGGAAATATTCAAACCCTTGAGCCAATGAAGTCAAGCCAAGTGTCAATGAGAAAACCCATCAACCATCAACTACCCATGTTGACTTTGGTGCCCAATCATTCATTTCTCCCAAGAGTTGGGTGAAATAGTTAATGCCTTGGGGATTGGGGAGGTATGCCAGTCCAAATTCGAGTATGGGCAAGCCACCCTCATGGAAATTCGTATTTTTCCTTCTTGGGCAAAAAAAACACCCACGAATTGCCCTCCCAAGCCATTATGCAGGATAAGACTTCACTCTCTCACGTTTTTGGATCTGCCTGGGTGTTTTCCAGCCACATTTTTTTCTAGTTTCCTTAGGTCTTCTAGCTGGGAAGAGGGCGTTTTTGTGTTGCAGACCTGTTGGGAGCCGCTTGGTCATTTTTCTCCACTGATTTCCAGTGTTTTCCTCCCTTTTTGGCATTGATGGGATTTTGGCATTGATGGGAAACTCGTTTTTGTATTACATACTGTTGGAAAGGAGAGAGCACGATTTGGGGGTTTGTAGAGACCATTGCGGCTCTTTGAATGCCCATGGACGTTTTCTGAAAACGAAATTGCCTTCCCAGGGTTGTTTTCCCCATTTCTCACTTCGTTTTTGGTTTCCCACATTTTCCATTCATACCCAACACTTGGGATTTTGCTGTTATGTGTATCCATGCCCAATGTATGAGTTTTCTATGTGTAGGAGATTGTTGGGGTTGAAATGGGTTTCCATTGTTTTGGCTTGAGCTTGAGTGGAAGCATCCACAAATGAAGAGGGTTCAAATTTAGCCTGATAAACCCAGCTATGGACTGGCTTGGCTTAAATGCAAATGATTATTTAGCTGTGTATGAGCTTGAGAGTCCCCTTTTCCTTGTAGATATCATGCCCAGCTCGAGGGTGGTCTCTGAGTGCTGAAATAATACAGGCTGGGCAGAGACCTACGGTTGGGAGGAACGTTGCAGCGACATAGCTAGTTGTTTGGGACAATTGCACAACGGAGATAAGTGTTCTCTGTCTCTGTATTTTACTTCTGCAATGTTTAATTTGATGATTATATGGATATGTTGTATGCATATAAAATGTGTGTGGATGATTTTTTTATTTCCGCTGTGCATATTCAATTGAGTTGCATCTGCACATAATGGTTTTTAATTGTATGAGTCTAATGAATGGGCTGATTTATTTTGAAAAACCCCATAGATTGGCATCATGTTCCCTCCCTTACCTTGGATGGATGGGTGGGTACGTTACAGATGGTATCAGAGCTTATGGTTCAACACTACGGTTGTTGGGCCCTTCCTAGAAATATAAATCATTGCGTGTATATATATATTTAGTATATGGAATTAAAATGAATTAAAGAAACCTGAAGATCTCATAGCTTCTATTTGATTAAGATGGGAAATCATTTCCATGACTGTTTTGGGGATTCTTGCAAAATTGTTTGCATTGATTTCGTGCTATGAAAGTGAGGAAGGAGGGAGAAAATCCCTTTTCAGGTTGAATGCTTACTTACATTGTTTCTAATGCAGTAACATTCTGTTTTTGCTTTGTTGATTGCCCCATGAAGAAGAGAAGGACGCGCATCCTCTTGCCATCTTATATTATTTTGTTGTTTTGTTGTTTCATGCTTGACATGGAAGAGGTGCAATATTTCTTGAAATACTTTCCGTTTTATGCGAGTTTGATCTGTAAGTAGCTCACCTTTGTAAGGAAACGAAGGACATATTTCAAGAAAGAATTCTAACTATCTTTGAAAATTGCAAAAAAAATTCTAATTGTTTTTCTGAGTTTTCTGCTAAGGCTGTGTCGGCGATTTTAGCCTTATCTTTCGTGACACAGTTGGCGAAATAGTTGTTAATTCGACACCGAAAGATAGAAGAAAAAAAAATTCAAAATTTTGCCTAAGGGTTGTGGTGGCGGCGAAAGTTAAGCTAACTTTCTGCGCGCCGCGGCGGCGAAAGTTAGGCTAACTTTTTGCGCGCGCAGTGGCAAAAGTTAGGCTAACTTTCTGCGAGTGCTACGACGAAAGTTAGACTAATTTTATGCGCCTGCGGCGGCGAAAATTGGGCTAACTTTCTGCGATGCAGTTGGCGGGTTTAGCGCTAACTTTGGACGACTCTGTCGACAATTTAAGCGTTAAGTTTTGCGTGGCACGGCAACCGGCAATTTTAAACGCTAAAATCTGCGATGCATGCAGTGAGGCACTGGCAATTTTAACACTAAAAATCTACGATGCGCGTGGTGCAGCGGCGGCAATTTTAACGCTAAAATATGCGATGTGCGTGGCGCGGTGGCGACAATTTTAACACTAAAATCTGCGATGCGAGCAGCGTGGCGGCGACAATTTTAATGTTAAAATCTGCATTGCGCACCGGCGCGACGGCGACAATTTTAACGCTAAAATATGCGGTGCGCATCGGCACAGTGGCGGCAATTTTAACGCTAAAATCTGCAATGAGCACAGCGCAACAGCGACAATTTAACGTTAAAATTTGTGTTGCACGCGGCACGTCGGCGGCAATTTTAACGTTTAAAATATGCGGTGCGCGCGGTGCAGCGGCGACAATTTTAATGTTAAAATCTGCGATGTGTGCGGTGCACATGGCGAAAATAACCTAAGATCCACGACAAGGGCGGCGAATTTTAGCTTAAAATTCCGCGACACAGGCGACGCTTTTTAAGCTAAATATTCGCGACACCGGAGGCAAAAATGACAATAAGATCCGTGACACCGACGACCATTTTACCCTTAATATTTGCGCCAAACGGGAAAAAGCAATGGGAGCAGTAAGGCAACACTGATGAAAGGGAAATCTCTCACCTTAAACCATTTATGTTTATAACATAATAACTGTATGCTTGGAAAATATCATGACTGAATGTTATACATGTGAATACATATATTGAATTTCTACTTTGTGAGAAGATCATAGTTAATAATTGCTTGTGTGCATGGTAGAGAGCCCATGAAATTGGATCAGCTATGATGTAGAAGAGGGAATTCCATGCTACAATGAGGAATTGGAAGGGAGAATTCCTCCACTACCCTCTTGATATTTTATTTATAATTCTAAAGTGGTCATGCATATAAATTATGGCATAGGAATGTTGAAATGCAAGAGATTAGATAGACGATATGACTATGCACTAGTAGGCATATTAAGAAACATTGCACATTGCATGTGAAATGTTTGTGCATGAATAGGACATTGCATATTGGTAAAATAGTGAGGTTTCACATATGCAATGAGCCAATTGAGATAATTATGGTGGTTGCTAATAATTAGTTGTGTCCGCATTGGTTGTAGGACAAATACAATCAAAACATGGCTAAAGAAGTTGATGACGTTGTTGCACGTGACCAACGACCTTATGAAGAGAGGATGGTGCAACAAGTCCGTGATGATGATGTTGGCAAAAGGACTAAGTAGCCTTGGTAAGAGGCCAACTGATCAGGTAACATCAAGCGATGTTAATAACAGCCATGCGGGGGAAATACTGCATGAAGAAGGTGGACATGTGATGGGCTACTAGAGCACTCTGTTGGAAGGACAAAATTGCATGGAATGTGAAGTAATGAGTATTTACATTTTATTTAAATTGTATGGATAGTGTGACTGTGTCTTGCAATTTTATTGTGATAATGATGCATATATAGAAATGTATATATTTCATTGCATTTCAAATGTTAACAGCTGAAGATGTTTGAATTATTGAGTGTTATAATTCTGAGATCACTTCAGTGACTGTTGTGGCAATGAAAGGATTATATGCATAGATACTCACAACGTGTTTGGTTGATTGAAGTTTTAGTTTTCAGGTAGAAAAGTCTTACGTATGGCAATGAGGATAAGTCCATAGTAAAGACCGGGATCTACCCTGTGCAGAAGCCAAAGGCTATGAGAAGGTTCTCATGGTTGTAAAGTATGCATGAAACAAATCTGGAAATTTTATGGTTTAAATTTATGAGAATAATCTCATGATTGCAAATCTAATTTTTGTAGGAAAACAGATTTGTAGATTTCAAATTTGAGAATTTGCTTATAATTGCTAATCACTGTTTGGCTTATATAAATTGTGTCAGGAGGACATGTTGTAGGTGGATGTTCATGTATGGTAGCAAGTGTAAAACCATAATGGACAGCGTGATACCACTTACGAGAGCCAAACAATATGAGGATGGCCTCATGGTTAAACAAATCAATTTTTGTAGGAGACAGAGTTGAAAATTCATGTTGAATTAATTATTAATGCTAATGATTGGTTATGGAACAATAATACTTGAAGCTTATTGCTAACTGTTTGGCTATTTGATAAATGTGCCAGGAAGACACATTGCAGGAAGACCATGAGTGATGGCCTGCAAAATTCAAACTAGATGGGAAAGACCCCATGCTTTGGAAATGGGTTTCAGGTGAAACGCCATTGACAATATCTCAGCTAAACCGCATGACGGTAAACCATGAGAGTGAGATGGTAAAGCTATTCCCAAAAGGCATGTGAGATACATCTGCAAAATGAATGAGTATTATGTGACCCTAGACAAGAACATGCATGTCTAAATTATTAGGGTTAATATGCAAAGCATGCTCTGTCTTATTTATATCATTGCAGACTGCTTGAGTATGATTAGGGCCTACATGGCGCACATCGGAAAGGGGGTGCACACCTTTTCTGGTGTTGGGTCATGATAGAGTTTTCAATATTGATGACACCCTAAGGGAATGGACGCATTCCTGGTGTTTCAATACTTGATAGTGAATGATATGGATTATGGTTACAAAATTGAACAGCAATACTGATGAGCTTGCTTATCCTTCTTGTGTTGTCAGCCTACACAGATGCAGATTGATACTGCACATTAAGAGGCAAAGTAAAGAATGGTACGCAAAAGGACTGTATAGGAATTGGTAACCTTTCTATGCTCACACGAAATATTACCTGAAGGGATGGATAGGCTCGAAGAGCTGTGTAATAAGGAGAGGTACCATCCTTGTGTGAGTGGGGTCATGCTAACCTGCAGTCAAGAAAGTCACATATACAGTTCCAAAAAAGAACCATCGATTTGCACCAGAGAAGGAGTGGCGTCCTTGTATGAATGAAGAGTTGTGTGTGTGAAGGGTTGTGGGGCAAGAAGGTGTGGTGACATTGGTGAAGGCATAAAATCTCTATTGGGACAGCAGTAGGAGGGCGGGCGCCACGATTGATTGAAAACCCTGAGATGCATATGGCTCCATAGTAGAGCCTTGACCTATAATGGTTAGGTGGCGCAGTTTCCTTCCATTGGTCAATAACCCAGACGAATGTGTTAGCTTGGCAATGGAGAGGGCCAACCAGGTATGGGACTGGTTGGGCACCACCAAATGCTTGGTAAATCCAGTCGGCGTGAAGGTGTACTGGTGAAGCATTAACTACATCCAAGTCCATAGGCGATCCCAAGGCTTGCAAAGCGAAGCAGGATCCTGTGGACCAGAGGGGAAACGCACAATACAAATAAGTATTCATTTTCATTTATGTCTTGTTTGGAATAATGAAGATTTCAAGTATAAATCTTCTAACAGCTAAGCTGATACACTATTGTTTCTTTGTTGGAAACCTTGGTCATTACAGGAAAGCAAGACCCTGAAAGAACTATAAGTTACTGGTAAATCCAGAGAGTGAATGAGTGGGCGATATAAATTATGGAGAAATCCAGGGAGTAACTGGTTGAACACTATAAAGTTCTTGATAAGTCCAGAGAGTGACTAGTTGGGCATTAAACGTGTATGCTGGCCCAACATTCCTTAATTAATTAATAAAACCAGTCGGAACACTGGCCTAGCATATTGCTTAAGGAAATGATTGATAAATCCAGTCGGCGTACTGGCCTAGCATTTCCTATTCGAATGATTGTGGAGTAGCCTACATGTTGTCCCAACATTCATAATTGTGTCCACGGGAAATCCAAGGCTCGTAAAGCAAAGAAGGATCCTGTGGAATAAAGTGAAGACATCCAATACATATAAGTATGTGGTTATCTTGCAGCTTCTTCCTTATGAATATACGTGTGTATATGATTTGGTTATGATTTCTCAAACTCTTGTTTAGAGAAAAACCTTATGAAATAAACTAAACATGTGAATTGATTCAATGTTTGAGTGTAGGTATTGTTGGAAGCAAGGACTAGGAAGGCATCATAGGGATGCATATGGACATATGACCATCCTAAAGAGCTCAATATGAGCAGTAATAAAAGATGGTGCTAGTGAACATGAGTGGGTCCTAGCAACCAGAGGTTATGTAAGCATAATGGGAAGGGGTACCCTAGTTGAAAAGCATTAGACAGACCTTAGACACTAAGTGTCATAGCCAATAAAGCGCAATTCAAGCATTCACATTAAAGTGAAAGAGACTAAGGAGCATGAAACCACGGTGATGGCATAGCTCCGTAAATAAAACAAGACTAAGAAGGAGAAACTCTTACTCTTCTCTTTCCTTTTTATTGATGCATTTATAAAACAAAGATTGTTGAGTGCATGTCATGGCTAAAAATAGATTGTGTTTAATTGCTTGAAATGAATTGTGAATGCTAAAATAGTAAATTTCCTGTGAAAGGATGAACATGAATGAGTTCATGTGTATTTTGGGAAAGCATGAAAAGTGTGGAAGTCCCATGAATAAAGCATGGACATTCCATGTCAATTGGGAAAATAATTGACTAATTTTAATGTTTATGTTATGCTTGTCCTAACAAAGGATTTCCATGATGAATTTCACAGGTAAGAAGGTGAAACAATTGGTTGCAGACGGCACAAGAAAGTGTTGCTAGTAAGCAAAGTGTGGTCAGTTGTTTCCATTGACCATGGCAGCAGACCGAGGGCTATTAGAGTTGGTTGAAAGTCTTCTTCAAACAATTGCCAGAACCCAAGAAAATCTTGGAGAGATGTGTTCGGGTACACAGGGTACTACCAAAGGACCGAACACCAAGAGCAACCACTTCACACAAACAGATCACAGATCAACACACTGATGTTTTGACGTGGTTTAAACCCTCTTGAGGGAAACACTCCACGGCCCCGGCCAAATAGCTTCTACGGGACAATTTATTATGCAAAGAAAGAAAGTTACAAATGAGCTTCTCATAATCGATCAACTAAACAATGACCCTCCATGCTCTTTAAATAGAGATCATGGACCAATCGGGTGTTAAGCCATGGATCAAGGTTAGGTTTGATCTAAGAGAAGTTGAGCCGTCGGATCACTCTATGTCGGAAACATATCGTGACCGTCGGATTAAGTATTTACAAATGCATACTAATGCATACTAAAGAAACACACTATCCCTAACGGATATATTACACAAGTTGATCTTAACTAACTCCTAAGTGTCTAAATATCCTAACATCCCCCCTTAAGAACAACTTGGGATAGGATTGAAGGATTTACAAAAGTGACACTATTAGGAGAAGGAAGGAGGCATTAGAGCCTATCCCCCCTTAATGACAAGTTCCTGAACTCCTAACATAGATCGAACTTTAGAAAACTTCGCTTCTGTAAGAGACTTGGTGAAGATGTCTGCAACTTGATCATCTGTAGGGCAAAAGAGCACTTCAAGAACACGATCATGAACAAGATTTCTGATGAAGTGCATATGTAGCTCAATGTGTTTGCTGCGTTAATGTAGAACTGGATCTTTGGCAAGCTTGATGGCAATTTGATTGTCGCACCAAAGTGGAGTAGGCTGCTGCTGCTCGAATCCAAACTCTGAAAGGATCTGTCGAAGCCATAAAGCTTCCTGACTGGCATTAACTGTTGCTCGATATTCTGCCTCTGCTGAAGAAAGCAAGAGCTTGTTGTTTCTTACAAGCCCAAGTAATAGGTCCTGATCCCAGACTGAAAACATAACCTGCAGTAGACTTTCGATCATCAGGATCGCCGGCCCAATCTGAATCAGTGAAACCAACCAACAAAGGTTTCCCCCCTGTACTGTAATGAATCCCAAACTGAACTGTACCTCGAATATATCGAAGTATTCTTTTAGCTGCTTTCCAGTGACTTTCATGAGGTGTCTGCATATAACGGGCAACTCGACCAACGGAAAAGGAAAGGTCAGGACGGGAATGAGTCAAGTATAAAAGACTACCAACAAGCTGACGATACAAGATGGCATCTACTTCAGGTGAAGTACAAGTGGCAGAAAGTTTGACTCCAGACTGGAAGGGAGAAGGGGCTGGTGTACAATCTTCCATGTGAAAGCGACGAAGAAGGTCACAAGCATACTTAGACTGAGAAAGAAAGATTCCTTCTTTGGTTTGCAGAACTTGGAGACCAAGAAAATAATGCAAATGTCCTAAGTCTGACATTTCAAAAGTTTGTTTAAGACTGGATTTCACATGGGTTCTAAGCTTAGGGTCACTACCAGTAAGAATAAGGTCATCAACATATAGAACAAGTATGATGAGATGGTTTCCTACTTTCTTGGTATAGACATTGGGGTCAGAATGGCATCTAGAAAAATCAGTGTCAAGGAGAAAGTTATCCATTTTGGCATACCAAGCTCTAGGAGCTTGCTTAAGGCCATATAAGGATTTCTTAAGGCGGCAGACAAGGCTAGAGTTATTCTGAACATAGCCAGGAGGTTGTTCCATGTAAATTTCCTCCTGTAAATCACCATGTAAGAAGGCAGACTTGACATCCATTTGATGGACTTCCCAGTTGTGTAAGGCTGCAAGGGAAAGAACAAGGCGGATGGAGTTCATTTTGGCGACGGGAGCAAAGGTTTCATTGTAGTCAATCCCTTCAACTTGGGAAAAACCTTTGGCAACTAACCTTGCCTTAAGTCTTTCAACACTTCCATCTGATGCATACTTAGTTCTGTAGACCCATTTACATCTGACAAGTTTTCTTCCTTTTGGAAGAGGTACAAGATCCCAAGTATCGTTCGCCATTAAGGAACGATATTCTTCATCCATGGCTGCATCCCAATCTGGATTCCCTGAAGCTTCTGCAAAGGTTTCTGGATCATGATTCTCAGAAACTTGAGCCAAAAGAGAAGAGGCTCGCTGAAACTGAGAACGTGTTCGACGTTGATCTCTAGGATCACCGGCAAGATCACCAGCTGCTTCACATGTTGAACGGACCCATCGAGGAAGCACTTGTGCTGGTGCAGCTGGAGGAACATGAGCAGGAGGAGGTGGATTTTCATCCTCACTGTCATCATCAGAAACTGGAGTTGGAAACCTGTCAAGGAAGTTGGAAGAAGAAGAAGAAGGCACAAACGTCGAATCAGGCTCGCAGGCCAAAGATGGCACACTCGCCGAGTTAGGCTCGCAGGCCAAGATATTTTCATCAAATTTAACATCTCTTCTAATGATTATAGCATGAGAATGTGGTTGAAGAAGTCTATAACCTTTTACATTTTCAGAATATCCAACAAATATGCACTTTTCACTTTTAGGCTGCAATGCTTTCCGTTTTTCATCCGGAATGTGAGCCCATGCTTCACTACCAAACACACAAAAGTGACTTACATCAGGTTTAATTTTACTCCATGCTTCTTCTGGTGTTATACCTTGTAATGCTTTTGTGGGGGTGCGATTAACTATGTAATTTGCACAATTTATGGCTTCAGCCCAAAATTGAAGACTTAGTCCCTTAGATTGGATCATACAATTAGCCATTTCTTTTAAAGTGCGGTTCTTCCGCTCAGCTACACCATTTTGTTGTGGTGTATATGGAACAGTGTGCTGTTGTTGGATGCCTTGTTCAGTGCAGAAAGTAGTGAACTGTTTGTTAACATATTCTCCTCCATTGTCAGATCTTAACTTGATAATTTGATGACCAGATTGTTTTTCAACAAGGGCCTTGTAGGCCAAGAACATGTTAAATACTTCGCTCTTAAGTTTTAGGAAATAAACCCAAGTGCGTCTGGTGTAATCATCAATGAAAGTTAAGAAATACTTGAAACCAGAAAAGGAAGCAGATGGAAGAGGACCACACAAGTCACTATGCACAAGCTCCAAGGGAACCGAGGCGTGCCAAGAGGCACGTTTGTCAAAACTGTCCCGATGATGTTTTCCAAGTACACAACCGGAACAAACACCATCTCTGCAAGATACCATCGGAAGACCTGTCACCATATTTTCTTTACATAGTTGTTGCAATGAGCGATAATTTAAGTGACCAAATCGCTCATGCCAAAGTTTGCTCAAGTTATCACTATGAGCAACAAAAACTGAAGGGAAAGGTGATGACCCAAAGTTGTTAAACTTGTACAACCTGGTAATATCATCAACAATTCCGGTAGCTAGGACCTGTTGAGGATCTTTAAAATCCTTGATTACAACTTGGTGAGGTATAAAGGTCACAGTTTTACCTTCATCAGAATGAGTGATCTGATAGACTGATAACAAATTGCAGGAAATTCTTGGAACACATAGTACATCACTAAAATGACCATTATCTACTGAAACTGTTCCAGCTCCTACAACACTTAGAGATCTATCATCACCAACAAATATTTGTTTGGTGTTACATTCATGCATAGTAGAAAAGATGGCTTGATCCTTAGCCATATGATAAGATGCTCCAGAATCAATGAGCCATTCATTTGAAGTAGAAGAGGAAGATGCATTATAAGAATAACCAGAAGCACAAAGTGCATGTCCATGAGAGGTAGATTCTGAAGGTGAATCTAGGCTGATGTGGTGCTTCTTCATTGCTGCTTCCAAGGCTGCCATCTTCTTGAAACACTTAGATTCATCATGATTATCTTTCCCACAATAGTTGCAATGACACTCAGTCTTCTTGCCTTTTGGCTTGGATCCTTTGTCATTTTTTAAAGAAGGAGCTGACTGAGAGGGTTTTGGACCCTTGTTTGACTTATTATTGCGAAAATTTTGTTTCTTGGGAGGCTTGGACTTTTCTTTCTGTTGGGACAATAAGGCTTTCCCAGATGTATCTGCATTGTTGATTATTCCAAGATGAATGAGTTTATCTTGTTCCCTAATCAAGGAATCACAAAAGGATTCAAGACTAGGCTCTTGATAGCTAGTTGCATTCAATGATGCTTTCATGGAGTAAAATGTAGATACAAAAACAGAATATGCAGGTCCAAGTTTGAAAAGAATATGATAAATGCACTGTTTGTCTTCCCTCTCAATCTTACATTGTGCACATAAGAGTTTAAGAGTTTTGTACTTAGATAAATAATCTTGAATGCATGAAAAGTCACTTGGATTTAAAGAAATCAACTCATTTTCGAGTTGGTGGCCTCGAATTTCATTGTGTTTACCAAACACAGTTTCCAACTTGTCCCAAGCAGTATTAGGTTCATCAATTCCAGATATGTGGAATCGCAAATCAGTAGAGATTGACATCCCAATCAATCCACGAGCTTCATCACATCTATTTGCCCATTTTATTTTCTTATCATCATCAGTGGGTTCTTTTTCTTTCCCTGTTGTAATTCTGAAAAGTCCCCTACTTCGTAGAACATCCTCCATACGAGATTTCCATGAGAAATAGTTGGAACTGTTAAGTAGAATATCACAAGAGGTGGCCATATTTGTAAATTAATGGCTGTAAAAATAGAAACCAATAGTCTGGATGTGAAGATCTCAAAAAAATAGGCGGTTTCAAAAAAAACGGCACTGAAAACGGACTCTGTATGATGAAGTTATGCTTGAACAAAGAAACTGTTGAAGATGTCCCCAATAGTGACGTGGCAGCTAGAGAATGTCCAGCTAAAAAAAAGAAACCCCCCTCTTCCCAAAATGAACCTTTTGACAATCACTTTAGAAAAAAAAAGTTGCTTGAAGTGAACCACTTTTGTAAAATAAGTGATTTTACTTTTACAATGATATTACTTTTAAATAGTGCAACAAAAACTTAAGTGACTCACTTGTATTTTTTTTTTATTATTTAAGTGAGATGCACTTTTACAATAAAGTAACTTGAAAATAGAAATTGCATGCACTTTTTCTTTTAAAAGTAACTTCCTAAGACTTGAACTCAAGACCTATTAAGGAATAAAGCAACTTTGAACCAAGTGAGCTAGATTAAAAGGTATGTAAAATATGGGATTGAGGAAGGGTTTTTTTTTTTTTTTTTTTTTTTTTTTTTTACTCTTCTTGCTCGGTTTGCGTGCTTGCCCTTTTTCCTGCAAAACAGACCACAAATCGAAACAAAAATACTTTTCCACACTTGTGGAGTTAGATCTTGTTAGCTTGCCCGGAAAGTATACGTTTTCTCTCTGTTTCTGATTTGCCGAGATCGCGCAAGGTGCACGGCAAAGAGCATACGCAGCCGAGAAAAACCCTTTCCCTTTCTGTTTCTGATTTGCCGAAATCGCTCATGGTGCACAGCAAAGAGCATACGCAGACGGGAAAGCAACAATCCGAACCAAAAAAAATCTAACAGTAAAAAAAAAATGAAATATGAGATTTTTTCTTTTCAAAAAACGAAAAAAAAAATGCGTCACTGTAACATTATACCTTCAGATCTGATGAAATACGCGTTTCTGGAGAAACCGGGAACCGTTTTCGATCAAACGAAAACTATTTCCCAATGGAAACGACGCTTCGGATGCAATGGAACACCTCCCACAACCCAGAAATGCACAGAAATACCGGAACTAGAAACCCTTTCGAGTTTCGGCAACAACAGTTCAAGATCTAAATCATAACCGGAAGCGGCACTTCATAAAAGCTCTGATACCATGTTTGGGTACACAGGGTACTACCAAAGGACCGAACACCAAGAGCAACCACTTCACACAAACAGATCACAGATCAACACACCGATGTTTTGACGTGGTTTAAACCCTCTTGAGGGAAACACTCCACGGCCCCGGCCAAATAGCTTCTACGGGACAATTTATTATGCAAAGAAAGAAAGTTACAAATGAGCTTCTCATAATCGATCAACTAAACAATGACCCTCCATGCTCTTTAAATAGAGATCATGGACCAATCGGGTGTTAAGCCACGGATCAAGGTTAGGTTTGATCTAAGAGAATTTGAGCCGTCGGATCACTCTATGTCGGAAACATATCGTGACCGTCGGATTAAGTATTTACAAATGCATACTAATGCATACTAAAGAAACACACTATCCCTAACGGATATATTACACAAGTTGATCTTAACTAACTCCTAAGTGTCTAAATATCCTAACAAGATGTTCAAGCTACAAAGGCAACAGAATGAGATGAACCACAAGGTTTTGCAGGACTCTATTCGCCTGCAAAAAGAGGTAAAAAGCATTCTGGGAGCAATCAATAAAGGAAAGGAAAGTGGATCCATGAAGAAGCATTCATCCAATCGACCGATCAAAAAACATTCCAGGTGGGAAGACTCAAAGGAATTTGAGCAAGAAAGGGTAAAACAACCAATGAAATGTTGGAGATGTGGAGGAAATCATTGCCTCTGTGACTGCCCAACAATGGAGCATCAAGAGGGTAGCTTCCATAAAGTTTCCAGACTTGTAGATCAACGGGAAGGTAAAGAAAGGGAAGGGATTGTTTTGGAACAATGCCCTCATGCAGAGCTAGAAGGTCCCAGCCAGCAGGAACAGTTTGTAAAGGCCAAAGGACTTGATCCCGAAAACCCAAGAAAATGGTGAAATGCATGACAAACCTGCCATATTTTGTGAATATTGGACATGTATATAGCGTGTATGTATTCCTAGGTATTGGAACACCGAGGACGGTGTTATTCCAAGGGGAGGGGAATGCAATGTCCCCCATTTTGACCCTTGTAATATTTTGGGCTATAATGTAAATAATGTATGCATATTATGTATGATTCCTAGCATGGAGCTCAAGGCCAACGCCTCGCTAGTGAACACTCGATCTAGAAGCGGCAAGTATTTGATATTATGCTACCCATGTGCTAGTGAACCATGGGAATTGTAAATATGCATTTTAATATAAAATCCCACAACTAGATATGCAATGCAACAAGAAATGGGGGAATGATGTTACAAGGAAATTGGGAGGAAATTTTTCAAACCCTTGAGCCAATGAAGTCAAGCAAAGTGTCAATGAGAAAACCCATCAACCATCAACTACCCATGTTGACTTTGTTGCCCAATCATTCATTTCTCCCAAGATTTGGGTGAAATAGTTAATGCCTTGGGGATTGGGGAGGTATGGCTGTCCAAATTTGAGTATGGGCAAGCCACCCCCATGGAAATTCATATTTTTCCTTCTTGGGCAAAAAAAAACCCACGAATTGCCCTCCCAAGCCATTATGCAGGATGAGACTTCACTCTCTCACGTTTTTGGATCTGCCTGGGCATTTTCCAGCCACATTTTTTTTCTGGTTTCCTTGGGTCTTCTAGCTGGGAAGAGGGCGTTTTTGTGATGCATACCTGTTGGGATCTTCCTGGGCGTTTTTCTCCATTGATTTCCAGTGTTTTCCTCCCTTTTTGGCATTACTGGCAACTCGTTTTTGTATTACATACCTGTTGGGAAGGAGAGAGCACAATTTGGGGGTTTATAGAGACCATTGCGGCTCTTTGAATGCCCATGGACGTTTTCTGAAAACGAAATTTCCTTCTCAGGGTTGTTTTCCCCATTTCTCAATTCATTTTTGATTTCCCACGTTTTCCATTCATACCCAACACTTGGGATTTTGCTGTTATGTGTATCCATGCCCAGTTTATGAGTTTTTTGTGTATAGGATATTGTTAGGGTTGAAATGGGTTTCCATTGTTTTGGCTTGAGCTTGAGTGGAAGCATCCACAAATGAAGAGGGTTCAGATTTAGCCTGGTAAACCCAGCTACCCAGCTGTGGACTGGCTTGGCTTAAATGCAAATGATTATTTGGCTGTGTATGAGCTTGAGAGTCCCCTTTTCCTTGTAGATATCATTCCCAGCTCGGGGGTGGTCTCTGAGTGCTGAAATAATACAGGCTGGGAAGAGACCTACGGTTGGGAGGAACGTTGCAACGACATAGCTAGTTGTTTGGGACAATTACACAACGGAGATAAGTGTTCTCTGTATCTGTATTTTACTTCTGCAATGTTTAATTTGATGATTATATGAATATGTTGTATGCATATAAAATGTGTGTGGATGATTTGTTTATTTCCGTTGTGCATATTCAATTGAGTTGCATCTGCACACAATGGTTTTTAATTGTGTGAGTCTAATGAATGGTCTGAGTTATTTTGAAAAACCCCATAGATTGGCATCATGTTCCCTCCCTTGCCTTGGATGGATGGGTGGGTACGTTACACAAAGTCTTCAAGTCCTAAAATCAAAACCATTTTACTACCCAACAATTCAGTTAGAAACTGGTTCACATGTGCATTTCATATCTAAAAAGATAGCCAAAAATGAGGAATTATGCATCTTTCTATCATTCAAAAGGATACGGTTTGTACATGTATGAATAAAAGATAAGTAAAAATACTCATGATTTACCATATGTGTTCATTGTGTAGCCGATGTATGAGAGGAAGCATTCCCTTTCAGCTTGAATTCCTAGAAGCTATGAACCTTTAGTCTTTGATCTGCCAGTGGTGGGTTAGTTTCGATGTCGAACTAGAAAAGTTTGAAACAGTTTCCCATGTTTTCGATTTTTTCCAATTTTTTTCATTTTTTTTATGAAACTTTTTGGGTGTTATCTGTAAGAAAAAGAATCAAAAAGAGAAATAGTATTTACACTATTATTTTTGGTGTGTGCAAAATTTACACACTTTTTGGGTTATGATGTAATCTAGGTTATTTCGGTTTTACTTATGTCCTTAAATGATGTGTTCAATTAAATTGTCCATGAAATAATATACATGCTTGCTTTTTGGTATGATGTTAATGACTTAGATTCCAATCAAGTACATAGTTGGCCAAAGAATCAGCCAAACTATTCATACTTCTAGGAACGCATATATATTCAATAAACTTGAATTGACGCTCTAAAAGACGTACTCGTAGAAATTTTCTAAACAGTGTAGAATGTCGAACCTGATACTGACCATTTAACTGGGATACAACTAATTCTAAGTCCAGTTTGACGATTATTCGTCGGATGCCAAGGGTGATAGCCTCAACAAGAAGCTCAATGACTGCGCTATATTCTGTAACATTGTTGGTTGCAGATCCGAGAAAAATGCCTCCTGAACTAAGAACTTCGTTATTAGGTGTGAAAATGACCCATGCGGCGAAAGCAATGTTCCGAGAACTACGGTTGGCGCCATCCGCATATCCCAAATATGTGAAGGATGTTAATGTATATATAACTTTGGAATGTATTTAACCTATGTATATTGTACTCCGATAGAGATATTATTATTTCTCTATACGGAAGTGTCGTCATTTGTATTGACAAGTGCCGCAAGTGTCATAACTTATTGTGATGGGTTATTAGACAACTGAGTGTGGGGTCGGTCCTGATTAGTATAACTATGGGTTATTAGACTGAGTTAGACAAGTCGGCCCTGCTAGGTTATTAGGTAGGTCAGGTCATGTATAAATAGAGTGCGGAAGGCACTCTATTTGATCATCTCATTATTCACTTCTACACTACTCGGAAAGTGGCACACTAGTGGAGGAGGAGGTTCAATTGCTATGAGGACTATCTCTGTGTACTTTGGTTGTATCATTGCTCTTTCTATCTCTGAGGAAGTTGTGAGGTTTTTCACCTTTATGGTTTTCCCCAGTGAAACTCTGTGTGTCTATTGTCTCATGTGATTGCTTGGTGTGATTGATATGCATTGTTATACTTGATATGCTGTACATGTTATTCTCTCAGTAAAGATCCTAGAGTATGTTGAATTAATGCTCAAAAATTAACAAAGGATTCTTGTGTCATCTGCCAAATTGACAATGCCAAGCAAGATAAGTGTGTGCCCAAAATAACTAATGTACAAAAGTTTATACAAAGAATACAACATAATACAACAAATGGTGCGAGGCATCAGTGCCTACGCGAAGTATTTCTTCAGATAGAGACCATTTCTGATCTCCGACATGGGTTCCCCATCAAAATTGACTAATTCATAAGCTCCCTTTTTTAACACAGTTTTGACAACAAGTGGGCCAAACCTTTTAGCTAGAAATTTCCCTTCTCCTATTTTATCTTGGTCTTGGTCATAAACTAAAACCAGATCGCCTTCATAAAAGACTCGGGGACGGATGGACTCGCCATATTGTGCTTTAACCCTCTTCTTATGTGCTTCTACATTTAGAGAGGCTTCTCTTCTAGTTTCATCAAGAGAATGGAAATGGAGAAGTCTTTCCTCTTCTGCAGAAGTGTTAGGTAGGAGTTCGACAACTATCTTTAATGATGGGATTTCACATTCAATCGGAAACATAGCTTCCTCTCCATAAACTAGTTAGAAAGGAGTGAATCCGGTTGCAGTTTTAGCGGTTGTTCGGTAAGCCCAAAGAGCAATAAACAACATCAAGTGCCAGTTAGCTTGAGGGTAATAGGGCGAGGAAAGGTCTTGCCGCAATCCTAACCAGTCCGTAAGTTCATCCATACAGGAATTCCTAAAATGACTTCCATTGTCAGTAGTGATCTCTTTGGGTACACCAAACCTTGCTATCACATGATTGAATAGAAATTATGCTACAGTTTTACCCGTGCAATTGAATGTAGGCATCGCCTCATCCCACTTGGTGAAGTAGTCCACTGCTACGATGATGTAGTGGTGGCCATCGGCTGAAGGTGGATTGACTGTCGTATAATCAATGGCCCATTTTGAAAATGGACCCACGGTTACTACAGGGTGTAAAGGAGCAGGATGTGCGTGCATTTTTCTAGTGTAAATTTGGCAAGGGTGACACTTTTTTACAGCATTAATGCAATCTTTGAAAATTGTAGGCCGAAAGTATCCTACAGGCAAGATTTTCTAGGCAGTTGCCAACCCAGAAAGATGACCGCCACATGCCCCAACATGGAAATCATTCAAAACTTGTTCAGCTTCCTCGTGTACTAAACAATGTCTTAATATCATATCAATTCCTCGACGGTACAAAGTATCCTCGATGATGAGGTATCTTTGAGCTCGGTGTCGAATACGACGTTGTTCAATACTAGAAAACTGAGGATCGATCCTTTGGGTTTGAAGATATATAATGAATGCTCCATACCAAGGATCAGAAGTTGCAATGAGGAATACATGTTCATATGCCCAAGTTTCAACAGATATAGTACCCTTATTCTCTATGGGTAACTCAGACATTAATTCAGCAAATGCTAACAACTTCTTGGCTTTAGCATTTTTGAATTCGAGGTCAAATTCTTGTAAAATTACTATCCATTTTGAGTATTTGCCACCAATGGTATGGCGGGAAAAAATGTGTCTCATGGGGTTCATTTCAACCACTATGGTTGTTTTCCTTGGAAGTACGTAATGTCTAAGTCGTTGGACAGCATGGTGTTGAGATATTGTAACTTCAAAGAATATTATATTTGTACTTTATTGTTCTGGAGATGTTTCATTCCTCCGTGAAGATCTTATTATATATCCGGAGATGTTTATTCCTCCGTCGGAATGTGGTAACTTGGGTTATTATACTTCCCTAGTGGGGTTGGGCCCTGTATGTGTTAGGTGGGTCAAAGGGTTATTAGAACACCCTAGAGGGGTCGGCCCAGTCAGTTGTAATGGGGTATTTAACCCAATGGTTAAATACGAGCCTACGTGACTTGTGTAAAAGAAAAATCGAAGTAGTGTATAAATAGAGGAGGTGTATTCCTCATTTAACACACTCACTCACTTGAGAGTGGCGCACTTGTGGAGGAGATGTCTGCTATGGAGAAGGAGGAGCTTATTCTCAGGGTTACGTCTTTGTGTATTGCTAGTCATCTATATTGAGGAAGCTTTGCTGGGTTTTCTACCCCATGAGGGCTTCCCAGGATAAATCTGTGTCTCTTGTGTTTATGATGTGCTTGTTGTTTCTTCAGTGATCCTGTATATGCTATTATTGTGAAATGGAATGTAATGCTACTATTTTATGTCTTAGCATATTGAATTTTAACATGGTATCAGAGCTAACCTGAAGGAAGGCAATGTATGGCAGTTACGACACTTGCTTTACTTACGACAATTTGAAGGTTAGGGTTTTATATAGCAAAAACCAATCATCGTGGAACTTTCGCCATAAATCCATTTTGGCGAAGGTTCAGGATATGAAACCTTTACAGGTCGTAGATAACATCTCCAGGTATCTTGTTTCCAAAGGGCACCCTCAGATTCGTTGTACTTTGTAAGTTATGATCAGTACAAGTTAGGGTTTCTGCCTCTTCCAGATCTCAGTCAAAATCAGGTGACCTAGGAAAAAAGGTCATAACTTGGGCTAGGAAGCTCCAAATGAAATTTCGTAAAAAGTGACAGGTAGTACACATACTGTACTATCTCAAGAAACGTTTTCAGAGGTTGAAGCTGAACCAGTAACACGTGGCAAGCCGTACAAGTTCACTCTCTTGTTTTATCCCATAAACAGGTCACGTTGCGACACTTGGAATAACTCTCTCTCAGAGAGTCCAATTGAGGTCAGACCTATCAGGATGGAAATATAACAGGGAGATCTATCTCAAAAAAAGTTTTCTGAGGCCGAAGTTCAAACAGTGACACGTGGCACGCCGTACAAGTTCGCTCTCCTGTATTATCCCAAAACAGGTCACGTTGCGACACTTGGCATAACTCCCTCTCAGAGAATCCAATTGAGGTCAGACCTATCAGGATGGAAATATAACAGGTCAGGCTATCTCAGAAAACTTTTTCAGACCCTGTGGATTGAAAATTTCGGAGTTACACCAGAAACAATCAGGTACATATTTCTGTCAAAACAGAATTATTTTTGAGTACCTTCATTCATGGCTTCCGAAATTTAGGGCTTCGAAGAAAGTTGGAATTTTTGTAATCAGAGACCATGGATGGATGCTACTCATCAAAATAGAAATTTAGAGACCAAGATTAGAATTTTTGGTTGGGTAGAAAGCCGGGCTTGATCAGACCCTAGTTCGGGACTTTGATCAGAAAAATGGAAAATTAGGGCTTCTGTAAAAATGGGAATTTTTGAAATCTGTGACCATGGCTGGAAGCTCCTCAGAAAAATAAGAGTTTAGAGCCTTGGATCGAACCTTTTGATTGAGCAGACGGGTGGGCTTCATCAAACCCTAGTTCAGGATCCTGTCCAGAAGATCCAGAAGTTTCAAAGGAAATTTTGAGGGGTCAAATTTTGGAGATTTCAAAATTGAAGTATGCTAGTTTGATCAACTCAGTAAAACACATCCTTCCATCCATTCAGAAGTGTGAAAGTCAAAGATTGAATTTTTAGGGTTTCTCTAGCAAACCCTAATCAAGCTCCAGATCAAGTTTCAGGGGGAGTTGAGGCTAAGGCCTTACATAAGAAGACTACAAGAAGTCTCGACATGTATGACTTAAGGAGGTTCAGGTATGTCTTGAAATCTGATTCTTGATTAAGTTCATAATGTGTTTGTCTTCATAATTATTTATTAGTACAATCTTGATTAATGTTAGAATTGTCTTATCACCCTAGTAATAGTATGAATGCATGTGAATGATCGAAGACATTCATTGATTAGGGCTATATGACTGTACTAATGCATTATGGTGTTGTGTGAGGTTGATGTTGTCTCCTAACAAGATACAGGTACATCACAAAAGACAAATCAAGTTCCATGACCATGACAACATGAAGACAAAGACTCATCCATAATCTTTGTTCTACTTACGAGGTATGTATGACTTTGTTATATTATGCTTAACCTATGAGACATGCAGGTTCTAGCTCAGGATCTCTAAATCATTGAAGAGATTGTTTAGGTATGTTGTACATAACTAAGCAGGTATACTAATCCAGGTATGTTTTCCTATGTCAAGTTAGAATCTTACCTTGTGTTAGGATCCCTTATATAAGTATACTTGGTATGATTGGTTATGCTTATTCATAAAGTTAGTAATCAAGGGTTTATGCATATTATGTCTTTTATCTTGATGATTTAATTAACCAGAAGAGTACTATGATCAAACAAGAATATGCATGAGTAAAAGAAGACTTCCTTGAAACCATGAATACTAATGATCATGACTATACATATTCAAGACTATTTAGAATTATAATGTTTTTGATAATATTGAGAATATACTAATGAATGTATGTTTGTGTATGAGATCATGAGGATGACACTAGTGCACACTTGAGCATGCACAGTGGTACAGAATGAATAGAAGTTCAAAAGACATATAGAAGATCAATCGAGAGGCAATCACACAAACATAAAAGATAAGTATTTGAGTTGTTATTTCAAATAGTAAATGATATTGCTTGTATGCATATTTGTATTCCTAGAATATATCATGCTGAGTGTAAACATTCATAGAGCATTAAACAATATATTACTAATATGCATATGATTGGTAAGTTGGACAAACATTCCATTTTTGCTTGTCTAGAATGAAACCTCTTAGCTGACATGCTGAGAGCTGTGCACAATCTCGATAGTATGTTCTGGTAGAGATGGAAGGCATCTAGATAGCCACTGTATGCATACAGGATATGGAAAAGTGTTGTGCCAAAGTATTGGTCAAGATAGTTGCATAACTCTGTAAATGATATCTGTATGCATAATAGGTTATCATGTCAACATGATTTCATGATTATCAAGTATTACTAATCATGTACTTAATTTTGATATGTAGGAAAGATCATGAAGAATGATGAACACCGAACAAGTGATGGATGTTCAACAAGAAGATTTACAAATCAAACAAAATATAGAAGGCTCGTGGCTAGAAGATTCTCTTAGAAATAAGAAGAGAATCATGACGGGATGTTTGCTCCAAGTGGCTAGATAAGACCATTCTCTTAATGGTGTAATTAAAGAAGAAGTGTGAATTAGGTTTTGTATGGGTACCCAGGATCGATAGTCAATTGATGAGCTTAATGATCATCATGGGTGATGTGGATCACAACCTTTGCTACAACGTTGAATATGGTTTCCACACACAGATGAACTGGATGCAAGAAGGAACTCACCTCAGAGTTCGAATGATGTTGATGCTTATATCAGTAGACCCATCTGACGAGAGATGGCACAGATAGATGGCTGCAGAAATGAAAATGAAAGATCTCATATTGATGCATTACTTCCTAGATCTGGAAGTATGGCAAGGATCAGAAAGAATCTTTCTCAACCAGGGAAAGTATGCCGAGAAATATTAAAAGGACTTGAGGTGTTGGAATGGCCACTCTTATGGATTCCAACTTGAAGCTGTTAGGGGATGACTCATCGGAGTTAGTGGATATAACTCTATACAGTCAAATTATTGGGTCATTGATGTATCTAACATATACTAGGTTAGATATATGCTTTGCTGTGAACACCTTGAGTCAGTATCTAGTGGAAACTAGATGTGTTCACCTGATAGTTGCTAAGCATGTGATGAGGCAGCTAAAGGATACAATAGACTTTGATCTATGCTATCTTGGAGATCATGACTTCAGATGGCTACTCAGATTTTGATTGGGCAGAAAGTGTATCAGACAGGAAGAACACATCGAGAGGATGTTATTGTCTGGGATCAGTCATGATCTCGTGGTTTAGCAGGAAACAATCTAGTGTGGCTCTTAGCACAAGTGGAATATATGGCTGCTTGCTCTGCTAGTTGTGAAGAAGTTTGGTTTCAGGATTGTTTGACTTAGAGATAGAACCAACTGTGATCCTATGTGACAAATAGAGTTGTATGAAGATGACAAAGAATCCAGTGTTCCATGATAAGTCAAAGAACATAGGGATCTAATAAGATATGATGCAGAAGGAACTAAAGTTTGAATCTGTAACAGGTTATCGAAGTACTAACCAAACCTCTACCTCAAGTGAACAAGTTACCAACATACTAACCAAACCTCTACCTCAAGAAAAGTTTGAATATCTCCAAGACAAGCTTGGAAAGACCCTCCTCGAAAGGGGGAGTGATGTGGTCACTGATGATGAGATTGCCTCATCGACAGCAAGGTCGATGATGTGGATACGTGTTTACTACACTTGGATACTTAGATCATTTAGACTTAGGACTCTTATACTTAGAATATTTTTTTTACTTGATTTTACTTTGATGATATATGTATCGATGAGGATACATGTTTTGTTGATGTATCGATGAGGATACATGTGTTGTCGATGTATCGATGAGGATACATGTTTCGTTCATGTATCGATGGGGATACATGTTTTGATGATATCTGTATTGATAAGGACAGATAGGGATTGTATCATCCCTGGACTTTGGTTCCTTGAATTGATCCGTAGACGTATGGTCTCCAAAAATGAAGTCCTTAGTGGACAGATAGGGATTGTATCATCCCTGGACTTTGGTTCCTTGAATTGATCCATAGACGTATGGTCTCCGAAAATGAAGTCCTTAGTGGACAGATAGGGATTGTATCATCCCTGGAATTTGGTCCCTTGAATTGATCCGTAGACGTATGGTCTCCGAAAATGAAGTCCTTAATGGACAGATGGGGATTGTATCATCCCCGGACCTTGGTCCCTAAATTGATCCGTAGACGTATGGTCTTCGAGAATAAAGTCCTTAGTGGACAGATGAGGATTGTATCATCCCCATACTTTGGTCCCTGAATTGATCCGTAGACGTATGGTCTCCGAGAAGTGGGGATTGTATCATCCCCGGACTTTGGTCCCTGAATTGATCCGTAGACGTATGGTCTCCGAGAAGTGGGGATTGTATCATCCCCGGAATTTGATCCCTGAATTGATCCGTAGACGTATGGTCTCCGAGAAGTGGGGATTGTATCATCCCCGGACTTTGGTCCCTGAATTGATCCGTAGACGAATGGTCTCCGAGAAGTGGGGATTGTATCATCCTCGGACTTTGGTCCCTGAATTGATCCGTAGACGAATGGTCTCCGAGAAGTGGGGATTGTATCATCCCCAGACTTTGGTCCCTGAATTGATCCGTAGATGAATGGTCTCCGAGAAGTGGGGATTGTATCATCCCCGGACTTCAGTCCCTGAATTGATCCATAGACATATGTCTCCGAGAAAGTGATTCTTTGATGATGTGGTTACTTGTATCGGTAGGATACTTGTATTGATGATGTGGTTACTTGTATCG
The DNA here is from genome assembly GCA_027924585.1 of Larix kaempferi. Lineage (NCBI taxonomy): Eukaryota > Viridiplantae > Streptophyta > Pinopsida > Pinales > Pinaceae > Larix > Larix kaempferi. The sequence continues at coordinate 16,141,379 of BSBM01000924.1, read as the reverse complement.
GTAGGATACTTGTATTGATGATGTGGTTACTTGTATCGGTAGGATACTTGTATTAATGATGTGGTTACTTGTATCGGTAGGATACTTGTATTGATGATGTGACTACTTGTATCGGTAAGGATACTTGTATTAATGATGTGGCTACTTGTATCGGTAGGATACTTGTATTGATGATGTGGTTACTTGTATCGGTATGGATACTTGTATTGATGATGTGGTTACTTGTATCGGTATGGATACTTGTATTGATGATGTGGTTACTTGTATCGGTATGGATACTTGTATTAATGATGTGGCTACTTGTATCGGTAGGATACTTGTATTGATTATGTGGTTACTTGTATCGGTATGGATACTTGTATTGATGATGTGGTTACTTGTATCGGTATGGATACTTGTATTGATGATGTGGTTACTTGTATCGGTATGGATACTTGTATTAATGATGTGGTTACTTGTATCGGTATGGATACTTGTATTGATGATGTGGTTACTTGTATCGGTATGGATACTTGTATTGATGATGTGTTTGCTTGTATCGATATGGATACTTGTATTGATGACGATGCTGATGATCGTGCGATGACTATGCTGATGATCATGGAATGACGATGTTGATGATCGTGCGATGACGATGCTGATGATCGTGAGATGACGATGCTGATGGTCTAGATGACGATGTTGCTGATCGTGATGGTCTAGATGACGATGCTGCTGATCGTGATGGTATAGATGACGATTCTGCTGATCGTGATGGTCTAGATGACGATGTTGTTGATCGTGATGGTCTAGATGACGATGCTACTAATCGTGATGGTCTAGATGACGATGCTGATGATCATGTGATGACAATGTTGATGATCGTGTGATGACGATGCTGATGATCATAAGGATCCAGATGTTGATATTGTTGTAGCTGTTCAAGTGCTGCAGAAGATAAATACTCAGTACTGAAGATGTTGATGTTCCAGTATTGAAGATGTTCCAGTAACTGCTTGAATTATTGATGATGTTGAGAAAGCTTCCAATGATTTATAGATGTATCATGTATGATGTTGATGACTCCTTGCTCGTGCAGATGTTGTTATAATATCCTTCTCGTTAAGGGGGAGTGTTGAGATATTGTAACTTCAAAGAATATTATATTTGTACTTTATTATTCTGGAGATGTTTCATTCCTCCGTGAAGATCTTATTGTATATCCGGAGATGTTTATTCCTCCGTCGGAATGTGGTAACTTGGGTTATTAGACTTCCCTAGTGGGGGTCGGCCCTGTATGTGTTAGGTGGGTCAAAGGGTTATTAGACCACCCTAGAGGGGTCGTCCCAGTCAGTTGTAATGGGGTATTTAACCCAATGGTTAAATACGAGCCTACGTGACTTGTGTAAAATAAAAGTCAAAGTAGTGTATAAATAGAGGAGGTGTATTCCTCATTTAACACACTCACTCACTTGAGAGTGGCGCACTTGTGGAGGAGAGGTCTGCTATGGAGAAAGAGGAGCTTATGCTCAGGGTTACATCTTTGTGTATTGCTGGTCATCTATATTGAGGAAGCTTTACTGGGTTTTCTACCCCATGAGGGTTTCCTAGGATAAATCTGTGCCTTTTGTGTTTATGATGTGCTTGTTGTTTCTTTAGTGATCCTGTATATGCTATTATTGTGAAATGGAATGTAATGCTGCTATTTTCTGTCTTAGCATATTAAATTTTAACACATGGACTGCTGCCAAGGCCAACTTCTCGACCTGGGAATATCTCAATTCGGGACCTGCAAGGCCCTTACTAAGATAGTAAATAACATGTTCTTGAGATGATTCGTCTTATTGTGCTAAGACCATTCCAATTGTGGAAGGAGATGTAGCCAAATATAGCTTAAAGTCTCGATTATAGTTCGGTGGACTAAGCACCGAGGCAGAGACCAAAGCTTTCTTTATTTCATCCAATGAACGTTGATCTTGGTCATCCCATATGAATATTGCATCTTGTTTTAAGAGACACATGAAACCTTTAGCTTTTTCAGCAAAATTCTCGACAAATCTCCTCAAGTAGTTAGCTTTCCCTTGAAGGATTTGAAGTTGAGTGATTGTTCTTGGGGAAGGCAACTGAAGTATTGCCTCAACCTTGATGGGATCAACCATGATCCCTTTTTGGGACACTACGAATCCAAGTAACCTCCCAGAGTCCACACAAAACATGCATTTATGTGGATTTAACCTAATGTTGTACTTGCGGCAATGCTCGAAGATGGCTTGTAAATGTGCACCATGTTCAGCTCTCTTTTTGGATTTAGCTTCCAAATCATCAAGGTAAACCTCGATGATATCCTTAATATCGTGAAATGCGTATGACATAGCTCTTTGAAAAGTAGCTCCAGCATTTTTAAGGCCGAATGAAATTTTCCGATATGCAAAAGTTCCCCATGGGCATATAAAAGTTGTTTTATGTTGGTCTTCTTTTTTTATCTAGATCTGGTTATAACTAGAGAAGCCATCCATAAACAAAAATATTTCATTCCCTTCACATTCATCGATGATCTGATCAATGAAGGGTGTGGGATAGTTGTCCTTGGGGCAAGCTATGTTTAAATCTCTAAAATCAGTACAAACCCGGATAGTTCCTTGTTTTTTGTTGACGGGAACAGGATTGGATACCCAATCAGTCAAAGGAACAGGATAGATGAATCCATCTTTTAATAGCTTTTCGACCTCGGCTTTAATGGCAATAGACTTCTTAGGGTTCACTGGATGCAGTTTTTGCCGCACAGGTTTAACATTGGGATAGGTTTTGATCTCATGTTCTACGATATTGGTATCGATGCCTGGCATTTCTTCATAAGACCATGCGAATACATCTCGAAACTCTTTAAATAAGGCAGCATAAAGTGTTATTTCCTCAGGAGAATAATCCGCACCTATGTTGATATTCTCAATGATGCCAGGTTTTACGGATATGTCAATTGGGATGGTTTTTGAAATGTTCGCTAAGTTTCCTTCCGAACTCACATTGTGGGTTTGGATAGGGAATTGGTACTTGGTCATATCATCATCAAAGTAAATATTTTCAGGCTTGACTTCTAATGAATCAATTTTGGGAAGAAATGAGAATTTGTGGTGCATATCCTCCTAGGGTCGTTCTAAGATGTTCATAACCTCTAAGATGGCTTCATCCGAAGAGAAAGTCTAATCTAGGAGATCATGGTTACTATGAGAGTTTAAGGCCCAAACAGGTTAAGTATAGGGATCATATTCCTCCATCTTGGGAGGTTTTTTATCCAGTTCTACCGAAGCCATTTGAATAGCTTGATAAGCGAGCTCTACGGCAAAAAAGGGGACACTACTCTCCATTTCCTCATGGTGTGCAAAAGTATGTGTATTTCCATAATTCTTTTCATCTAAGATGTTTCTTTGGAGGTCCCAACTGATGAGGTAGAACCAATCTCCTATATGGAGTTAGAAAAAACTCTTAATGGAAAGTACACTTCCGATGTGATGGTGAAAATCAGAGCAGTGTTAGGGGTTAATATTGGTGGTGGGATTGGAAAAGTTCCCAAAAGGGATGAGTCCTTAAACATTCCTACCCCAACATCCTGAATCACCGTCGTTGAATCCCCTACAAAGGGTACATTCGAGTGGAGACCAGTTTCAGGTGTGCAGTAATCAAGTTGATCGATTGTTACAATCTTCCCTTGGTGGGGGAACCGAATGACTCAGAATACGGAAGATACTACAGCCGTCATCTTATGAATCCAACTGCGACCTAATAGAAAATTGTAGTCTATGGGTGCATCCACTACCTCAACATCTACTTGAACAGTGTTTCCCCCCAGTTCAACTGGGCAATCCATGATAAGTCCATGAGGTGGGAACGAATGACCATCAAATGCCTTGAGAATTGTGTGGGATGGTACTAAGTTGGGTGATCCCAAAGCTTTTCAATAAGCTAGTGACATGACACAGGTGGAGGCTCCTTCATCCACAGCGATTCGAAAAATATTCTTACCATGTGAAGTTACTTTAATTTGGAATGCAATTTGTGAGGGAAGCCTACATGTGGGTTGTTCTAAGTCAAATGTGATCAAATTAGTGTCTTATGGATCAATAGCACTGATGGCAAACAATAGTGCTTTCCGTTAAGCAGGACAACTTTGCAACACCTCCAAGGCATACATTGCACAAGGAGCTTGAACTAAATCTTCAACCACATTATAGTTTTGAGCAGCTCACGCATTGGGGTTGTGTGTTGTTTTGTGGAGGACCCCTTTTGGAGGTCGAGGCACCATGTCTATGGTTGGTTTTTCAATATTTAGAAAACCACTAGGCTAAGATCCAGTTGTTTCAGCATCTTTTGAAGGTATATCGTAAGAACAAGCCCTTGTTTGGATATGGATGTCATGTTCACAATAGTGAAGATATTAGCGTTGGGTGGATTGCCCCCTGGTGGGGGGTTTGCCTGGTTTCCTCCTGGTGGAGGTACTAGCACTGCAACAACCATCTGTTGTTGTTGGGGTAAGGGTTGAGTTAGGACAGCAGGTTGTGGTTGTTTCCCTCCTCGTTGTGCCAACATGCGATGAATATCTTCCATATGAAGACAAAGATGAGTAGGATGGTCCCCTTACCAAATTTTGCAAGGGTACTTGTTCTTCCGATTTTCATGATTTCCTCCATTAGGATTATTCACCTTAGGTGCATCTCTTGTCCCAGGGTTAGAATTAGGCTTCTTCTTCTATTTTTTCTTGTTTCCTTTAGGGTCCACAGTTTGAACCGTAAGTACTTCAGAAGTTTGGGTAGGAGTTGCAAACTGCTGAGTTGCCTGGCCAGCTGTGGGTTGCGGATTTTCAACTGACATTTCTCCCAATTGTTGGGTAATATGTTCAACTTGGTTAACGGATCCAATCACACCATCAGTATGAGGTCCTTTTGGCAGCCTAGCTGGATCATATGCAAGTCTTACAGCATGTGGTATTAAGTCATAAAGTGTGCCCGATTGGTAATATACCAAATCCATTTGGTGGGCACTCTGAATGAGTTGTTCTTCGGTCATGGCTGCTGACATGGATACATCTTTGGCTAGAGTAGGCAATAGGTATTTAATGAACCAATCTGCTAAGAATTGGTCAAGGATTTCATTTTTAATGAGCCTTCGGCGCCTCCTCCACTCATGGATGTGATCCGAGATGTGAGTAGCGGTGGATTGCCTAAGTGAATTGAAAAGCTCTGTTCCCGTCTCATAGCGGATGGGTAATTGAAAATGTGTCAAGAAGACCATAGCTAAAGATGAAAAATCTGTGAATGTATTGCGAGGCAACTCAATGTACCATTTCACAGTAGTTCCCGTTAGGGTCCGTTGAAATAACCTTAACCTAACACTATCATCAACTAAGGAATTGGATGAACACCACAAATGAAATGTCATCACATGATTGGATGGGTCCTCCTTTGGTTTTCCATCAAATTTGGGTATGTCTGATGGTAGTTTGGTTGGTATGTTTGTCCACCCATTCAAATGTAGAACGGGGTCATTAGTCAGTCGGGATAAATCTAGTAGATTCAATGTGGCTATAAATGGTGACTTGGATGGTGCCGGAGAAAACGTTTGATATCCAGGTGAAGCTTGATGGCTCCATTGTTAGTTTCATTGGGTTTGAGAAGTATTCCAATAAGGGTTACCTGCTTGCGGAGATTGCATCAAAAAGGTGGGTTACTTCCTGAAGGTTGTCCATTCCATTGTGGAATAGGATGCATGTATGGATTTCCCCCTTGCGGAGGTATGTTCCATTGAGATTGGTTACTTGGTGGAACATTGCCACTCCATTGTGGCATAGGACTAATGGGTGTATTTCCCCCTTGCGGGGGTATGTTCCATTGAGATTGGTTACTTGGTGGAACATTACCACTCCATTGTTGGTTAGGGTTCATGGGTGGATTTCCCCCTTGCGGGGGTATGTTCCATTGAGATTGGTTACTTGGTGGAACATTACCACTCCATTGCTGGTTAGGATTCATGGGTGGATTTCCCCCTTGTGGGGGTGGGCCCTAATTAGATTGGTTACTAGTTGGAATTGGACAACTCCATTGAATGTTTCCTTGGTTTGGATATGCGTTCCAAGGTTGATTTCTCCCTTGCGGGGGTGGTGCCCAAGAAGATTGGGTACTTCCTGGAACCTTCCCACTCCATGGTGGAATGGGGTTGGTGGATGGGTTACCTCCTAGTGTGCTACCGGTTGGGGGTATGGGATTTCCCACAGGATTTATGCTAGGAAATCTTGGATACTAGCTTCCTGAGGCACTTCCACTAACTTGTGGATCATTACCCCAGTTGGAATTACTGTTCCATGGTCCATTAATTCCACTAGGGATATTGAGATTCCAAAGTGAATGATTCCCCCCAGGTGTAGAACTTGGAAGACTGTTTGGTATGCCAATAGGATTTCGGTTTACTCCTAGATTGTTTTGACCTTGAGTAGCCAAACCATATGGGAAACCCAAGTTTGGTAAGGCAGACCCTCCAATAGAGATTCGTGTAGGCAAAGTGGATGTACTTCCAAGATTGGGACCCGAAACTATACCAATTGGCACTGAAGTGCTAGTTGAACTTATAGTAGTAGCAGGTAAACTAACTGTTGGGATAGTGGTAGAGGTCAAATTGGAAGTATTGCTACCTCCAACAATTGTTTGAGTTTGTGATGATGTGGTCCCTTGTGCTCCTGATGAAGCCATATGGATGTTAGAAGTATTTCTACCTCCAACAACCATTTGAGTTTGTGATGATGTGGTCCCTTATGCTCCTTATGAAGCCATGGGGATGTTGGAAGTATTGCTACCTCCAACAACCATTTGAGGTTGTGATGATGGGGTCCCTTGTGCTCCTGATGAATCCATGGGGTTAGATGTTGAATTTTGCATATATATCAAATGTGCCAAAAGAGGATTGATGATGTTCAATGGTTCACTGATGTGAAGTACCACTGGGTCTGAAAGATTTGTCAAAGGTGGATTTACGGGATTTGCAGTGGTGTCTTCTAATGTTTCAATTGCAATTGGAGCAAGAGGATCAACAATTTATGTGTTTTCCTTGATAGGTGGTGTTGCAGTATTTGTTTGATGTGTTTCTTCTCTACTGTTGATAATTGAAGTTAGAAGTGTGTTAGTTTCAAAGTCAAAGTGCCTTGTATTTTGTAGTTGTCTCTGCAATGTAGTGGGGCCTTCAATTTCTGGTGACTCACCTCGCTACCGCCATGATTGGCGGGTCGGGAGAGTAGCCACTTTGAAGAATATAGATAAAAGGATGTGTTTAAAAAGTTTTTGAAAATAGAATCAAACAATCCTATGGATTTCTAGACTCAACAAAATAAAAAGTGTCCACACAGTAAAAATTCCCTAGAGATTTCAAGCAAGCAAACTTACTCTTCCAAAGAACCAAAGCTCAGTGAAAAGATGGATTGTAGGGCCTTCCGAAACTAGTAGCTAGTGAGGGATTTCATGTCCTCATACAATTTCTAGAAGCGAAGGTGTGAGAAACAGTTACAATAAACTTTAATCGCCAGGGGTGCAAGTGTTGGTTCCTAACCAATCACCCTCCCAAAGAGTAAAAGTTCCAAAGTCTGTCTCAAGTATTGCAAGTGTGTCCCACTCATAATATCCTATGTGATATCCTAGGAATAGCCACTAAAATTACCACTTCACAATTGATGGTCGGGCGGAATAGTTGTAAGTCGAGGACAACTCTTATTACCAGAAACTCTAGAAACAGTGATGTCACCCCAAGGACTTGTCACTGAACATAGAATCCCCTCAATAAGCTCATGTCCCACTAAATAAGCAAAAGGGGGGAACCACCCTTTACTTATCCAGATTGACCTTGTGCTTGACGCATGTTTCAGAAGCACTTTCCCGACAAGCGTTTTTTGCTACTAATGGATTTACTCTCTTTAATCAATGCTAGTTTCAAAGTTTTGCAGCCCAGGTGTGTTGACTCTCCAAACCTAATCCAAGGAACTAACCTAAAATTGTTGGTGATATGAAAATCAAAATTTGTCAATTTTAGATTAAGCTCCAATTTTAAGTGTAGTTTGCTTAGTTTCAGGAGTGGAAGTGAAACTAGTGGTGTTTTGACACGAAAACGGGAAAATGAACCACACAATGCAAAATGCTCACTACTCTACCTTTCAATTCGATGAATATTCTAAATTAAGGAAGAGTTAGAGGTTCATGAGTTTCTTTCAGACATGAAAAATTTCTAGTAGATGTTGTATGTTCATGCACAGTTTTTTCTGAAATATGGATAATAATTGATGTGTAAATACCAATGTAACCCAAACAGATATCTCAAGTAAACATGAATCTAATTCTATTACATGGGGGATCCCTGTTTCTCATTCACAAGATCGCCATAAGGCCCAAGTGAAGAGGATACGCAGAGCCCTTTAGAATGCTTATGAATTAAATTCTAAATTGTTGCACGTGAGATCCACTTTCTCATTCACAAGATCGCCATAAGGCCCAAGTGAAGAGGATACAGTGGCTCGATATAAGATGCTTTGAAACAAATCAACTCCTAAACTATTACAAGCGAGATACACTTTCTCATTCACAAGATCATCATAAGATGTGAGTGAAGAGGATACGGTGCCTCATACACAATATATCTCAAGAAAACTGAACTCTAAAGGTGCAACTCTCTCTAATTTGATGATGTATATGTAACTTCGGAATGTATTTCATCCATGTATTTCATTTATATATTATTGTACTCCTATAGAGATGTGTCATTCCTCTATACGGAAGTGTCGTCATATGTATTGACAAGTGTCGCAAGTATGTTAACTTGCCGATGGGTTATTAGAACACCATGTGTAGGGTCGGCCCTGATTTATATATTATATGGTTGATGTATCCAGCTAGACAAGTCGGCCCCATAAGGTTATTGGGAAAACAGGACAAGTATAAATAGAGATCGAGAGATCTCTATTTGGATCATTCGGAAACTCATTCTTCCTTCACTCAGAAAGTGGCGCACTAGTGAGGAGGAGGATCATCTGCTACTAGGAAACTATCTCTGTGTATTTTGGTTGTACTTTGGTTGAGCCATTGCTCTCTCTATCTCTGAGGAAGTTGTGGGGTTTTTCACCTTAGGGTTTTCCCCACATAAACTCTGTGTCTCTTGTCTCTCATGCTTTTGCTTCTTGTGATGATTGACATGCTTGTTATGATTGATATGCATTGATATACTGTACATGTTATTCTCTCAGTAAAGATCCTAGAGTATTGTGAATTAATGCTCAAAATTTAACATGGTATCAGAGCTAACTTGAGAAGAAGACATTGTGCAATGTTGGAAACCAAGGGTTTCTTGTTTATTGGGTTTCTCTCCACAGATTTTGGAAAAGCAGTATAGTAGATTGACTCTACTCATCAAGGAGAATCTATCTGTCCAATCAGAATTCAATTCTGAGCATTTTCAGATTTTGCCCTAAAAATTAGGGTTTCCACAAAAATAGGAATTTCTGGAATCTGAAGACATAGCTGGAAGCTCCTTGCAAAAAATTAAGTTTAGAGATTTGGATCGAGATTTTTGGTTGGGCTGATCTCCGGGAAACTCAAACCCTAATTCAGGGTCCTCCTCAGTGAACCCAGGAAGACAAAAAGGCATTTCTGAAGGGTGAAGCTTTGCAAATCTCAAATTCTGAATACACCAGGCTAATCAGCTCTTCAAGGCGCATCTTTCTACCCTTTCAAAAAGTTGAAATTCATATTTTGAATTTTTAGGGTTTTTTCGACAAACCCTAATCCGGAACCAGATCCAGTTTTTCAGCCATTCAAGTGGTAAGACCTAAATATTTTCTATTTCCATTTGAAGTACTCTTTAAGATGTCTCACCACACCAAGCTTGAGGATAAGCTTGAAGGGGCTGATAACTTCCGAGCCTGGAAGTATAGGATTGGGTTAATCCTAGAAGAGAATGAGTTGGACTCATACATAAAAGAAGACATCCCTATCCCAGAGGATGAAGAGGCTAAGATATTGCATAAGAAGAACTTGGTCAAGGCAAAGAGAATCATTGTTGATTCTATCAAGGACCATCTCATCCCACATATGTAATCTCTAAAGACACCCAAAGAAATGTTTGATTCTCTGACCAAGCTATTTGAAGGGAAGAACATAAATCGGAAGATGACCCTGCGGAACCAATTGAAAGGAGTAAAGTTTCAGAATGGAGAAACCATTCAATCTTACTTTTCTAGGGTCTCTCAGATTAAGGAACAATTGGAAGCGGTGGATGAAATGGTGGAGAATGGTGAAGTTGTCATGACCACTCTAAATGGCCTACCCAGGTCATGGGATTCCTTTATTCAATGAATTTGTGCAAGAAATAAGTTGATCTCCTTCAATAGACTACGGGAAGAATGTTCACAAGAAGAAGCAAGACTTGTGTCCCGAGAAGAAAAGATGGGAAGTGAAGATCAAGCTCTCACAGTACACACTAAGAAAGGAAGGTCAAAGAGAGGGCACTCTCATGCCAAGAAATATTCACACTATCATCAACATAAAGATAAGAAAGATCTCAGATGCTTCACATGTAATGAGAAGGGTCATTTTGCTTCAGAATGTCCCAAGAACAAAAGGAACAACAACATCAAGAAGAAGAAGGGCAGCAGGAAAAGATATCATGCTCATGCTGCTGAAGATGATGAACCACCCAAGAAGAAGGCTAGAGCAGAAAGTGACGATGATGACTCATCAAACGAAGGAGAGTATGTTCTGATCTCTGATCTCACAGGTACTATCTCTCATGGTTGTAATGATTAGCTTATTGACAATGGGGCTTCTAAACACATGACTGGGTTTAAAGAATATTTTGTAAATCTATCTGAACATGAATCACCCCATAAAGTGAAACTTGGGGATGACTATCAATACCCCATCAAAGGAAGTGGTGAAGCCTCCTACAACCTAGATTATGGAAAATCCTTGAAGATGAAAGAAGTTCTTTATGTACCTGGGCTCAAGAAGAATCTACTCTCCATCTCTACATTGGATGCAAAAGGAATGAGGGTTGCATTTGTAGATGGCCAAGTCCTAATGTGGCCAAAGGATAAAACTATTGATGATGCAGTAGTGATTGGAGAGCAAGAGGGAGGTTTGTATAAATTGAAGGGACAACCTAAACATGCCATGGTACATGATTCCATGGAGCCAAGTGAACTTTGGCATAGAAGACTTGCGCATATGCACTACAGAGCATTACCAATTGCAAGTAAGGTTGTAGAAGGTCTTCCTGAAATCAAGACCAAGCATGAAGGTGTTTGCAAAGGATGTGCAAAAGGAAAGAACATAAAGAAGGCATTTCCAAGCAGTGAAAGCAAGGCAAAAAGTATCTTGGAAATTATCCACTCCGATGTATGTGGTCCGATGTCATCCAGTTCTCTGAGTGGGTATGTTTACTATGTATCTTTCATTGATGACTTCTCTAGGAAGACTTGGGTTTACTTCTTGAAGAACAAAGATGAAGTGTTTGATAAGTTCAAGGAATTCAAAACCTTGATGGAGAATCAAACTGATAAGAAAATCAAGACTTTCAGATCCGACAATGGTGGAGAATTCACTTCAGGTGACTTCAAGAAACTTTGCAGTGATTCAGGGATTAAGAGGGAGTTGACTACTCCTTACAATCCACAACAGAATGGAGTTGCAGAAAGAAAGAATAGAACAATCATGGAAGCAGCAAGGGCAATGCTGCATGACCAGGATCTACCTATGCATCTATGGGCAAAAGCAGCTAGAACAGCGGTATATGTGCATAACAGAACACCCCACAAGATATTGGAAAACAAGACACCATAAGAGGTCTTCTCTGGTAAGAAACCTGAAGTTAGCCATCTCAGAATATTTAGTTGTCCAATATACACTCATGTCCCAAAGGAAAAGAGAACCAAGATAGATCCTTCAGGAAAGAAGGGTATCTTTGTGGGTTACAGTGAAAGCTCGAAGGCTTACAGAATATACTTTCCAGGGTTCAAGAAGATTGATGTCAGCAGGGATGTAACATTTGATGAAAACTCAGCATTCATCAAATCAAGGAAGACACCTGTTGAAGATTATGAAGAACCCAAGGAAACTAGATTTCAAGACACTACCATGACTGAAGCAATTCCAGATGTTGATCGTGAAATTGAAGATACGCAACAACCTATAGATCCACCGTGTGAGGACAACTCTCACAAAAGGAAACCTGCATGGGCTAGAGAGCTCATTCAAGATGCAGATATATTTGGCATTCCAGAAGAAGAACACAGAGCAAAGAAGAGAACCAGATCACATACTAGCTATGTTGCTTTACTCTGTGACATCATGAACAAAGAACCTTCCATTTATGACGAAGCAACGGAAAAGAAAGAATGGAAGGATGCCATGATCGAAGAATACCAATCAATAATGAAGAACGATGTTTGGGATGTTGTCCCAATACCTAAAGGGAAGTCTGTTGTAACTTCCAAATGGATCTACAAGATCAAGCATGCTGCAGATGGCAGCATAGAGAAATACAAGGCAAGATTCATAGCTCGTGGCTTCTCTCAGAAAGAGGGAATAGACTATGAAGAAACTTTTGCTCTTGTAGCCAGGTACACTTCCATCAAAACAGTACTTGCCCTAGTTGCAGCAATGAAATGGAAGATACACCAGATGGATGTCAAGACTACCTTCTTAAATGGTGTAGTTGAAGAGGAAGTGTATGTGGAGCAGCCACTCGGTTTTGAAACACATGACAGGGAGTCGTATGTGTGCAGATTGAGGAAAGCCTTGTATGGCTTGAAGCAAGCTTCCAAAACTTGGTATGGTAGGATGGACAGTTTCCTGTCTAGTTTGGGCTTTACCAAGAGTAAAGCGGATTCCAACCTTTACTACAAAGTTGAGGAAGGGAATCCTGTGATTCTACTCCTGTATGTGGATGACCTATTTGTAACAGGAGATGACAAATTGATTTCCGATACAAAGAGGAAGCTTGTTGCCTAGTTTGATATGAAGGACTTGGGAATGATGCACTATTTCCTAGGTATGGAGGTGTGGCAAAGTGCAGATGGGATCTTCCTTGGACAAGGGAAGTATACTGTAGATATCCTGAAAAGGTTCAGGATGATGGATTGTAAGGCCATGGCCACACCTATGGCATCGAATCTGAAGCTTCTATGTGATGCTTCATCTGAGCCGATTGATGTCTCCATGTATCGTCAGATGATTGGGTCCTTGATGTACCTGATGAACACGAGACCAGATATTTGCTTTGCGGTGAACACATTGAGCCAATTCCCGATAGATCCGAGGGGTGTTCACCTGGTTGCTGTAAAGCATATTCTGAGGTACCTGAAGGGTACAATTGATTATGGGATCAAATATGAAGCGAATCAAAAGTTTAACTTGCAGGGTTATGTTGATTCAGATTGGCAGGCAGTGCTGTAGATAAAAAGAGCACATCCTGGTGTTGCTTCAGTATGGGATCAGGTGTGATCTCTTGGTTTAGTAGGAAGCAGTCCTACGTAGCACTGAGTACAACCGAGGCAGAGTATGTTGCAGCCTGTTCGGCTAGTTGTGAGGCAGTATGGCTTCGGAAGCTACTGTCTTAGTTATTTGATCTCCCATTGGATACTACTGGTATCTTCTGTGATAACCAGAGTTGTGTGAAGTTGTCCAAGAACCCATTGTTTCATGACAAATCGAAACACATAGAGATCAAATATCACTATATCAGGGATATGGTGCAGAGAGGAGCAGTGAAGCTCCTGTATGTTGCGACGGACGAGTAGATTGCAGATGTGCTGACGAAACCATTAGCCAGAGTGAAGTTCAAGTACTTCAGAGAGAGGCTTGGTGTTCTTCAGATTGATGACACTTCGAGGAAGAAGTGATGGACACATTTGTAGAAGCCATTCCAAGCATGTTGGAAGGAGGATCCTTCACATGGCTGTGGATGTAAGCGCTGGATGATGAGCTTCAGGACGATGCTCCAGTTACTGTTATGTATATGTATGTACGCATCATGTTGGATGTTGGATATGATCAGTTGGATCATTTATATGTATATGTATGTATGCATCATGTTGGATGTTGGATATGATCAGTTGAATCATTTATATGTATTTGTATATGCATCATGTTGGATGCTTGGACCATGTATATGTATATGTATATGTATCAGGTGGATACTTTGTATGATCAGGTAGATCATGTATCTATGTATGTATTAGGTGGATACATTGTATGATCAGGTGGATCATGTATGATGATATGTATCAGGTAGATACTTGGTATGCATCAGGTAGATGCATTGTATGATTAGGATGATCATGGATGACGAGATTCAGGATGTTGCTCCAGATATGCATCAGGATGATGTAGTGATGAGTATCAGGACGATACTCTAGATGATATGTATCAGGGTGATGCTATGATGATGATCAGGATGATCATATGTATTAGGTGGATACATTACATAATCATTTGGATTATGTGTGATGAGTTCCGAAGACACAAATGCACAGTGCCTTTTCGACATGGTGGTAGATGTGTTCTCCCATGTGCGTTGATGTAAGTGCAGAGCCTTTCCAACATGGTAGCAGATGTGTTCTCCCATGGTCGTTGATGTAAGTGTTGTGAGCCTTTCACAGATGGTGGTAGGTTGGTCCTCCCATGCCGGTGAGTGTAAGTGTTGTGTGTGTGCATCTGGTTTGTGCTTCATGATACTCTGTGGCCGTGGACAGGTTGTGCAGTAGCATGTAAAAGGTCCTGGGAGATATAATAGTTTGAGCTGTGTGTTTGTAATCAATCCTGGGATGCTCTTGTGAGGTTTTGTTGACTCACGTAATAAGTCCTAAGGATTCCACAGTATGGCCAGTGATGATGAAGACCTGCAGGTGGTGGGCCTACATCCAGATGAAAAAGGACTGGCTCTGTAGAACTTCCTATGACAAGTAGATCCAGAGATTGATTGAGATAGCAGCAGCTGTGACGATGACGATGATTCGAGGACGATGCATCGATGACAATGATCCAGAGAAGAAGACTTGTGTTAGCTGATCTGTGTCGAGAAATACCTTCCTGGTTAAGAGGGAGTGTTGATGTATATGTAACTTCAGAATGTATTTCATCCATGTATTTCATTTATATATTATTGTACTCCTATAGAGATGTGTCATTCCTCTATACGGAAGTGTCGTCATATGTATTGACAAGTGTCCGAAGTATGTTAACTTTTTGATGGGTTATTAGACCACCATGTGTGGGGTTGGCCCTGATTTGTATATTATATGGTTGATGCACCCAGCTGGACAAGTCAGCCCCATAAGGTTATTGGGAAAACAGGACAAGTATAAATAGAGATCTTGATCATTCAAAAACTCATTCTTCCTTCACTCAGAAAGTGGCACACTAGTGAGGAGGAGGATCATCTGCTACTAGGAAACTATCTCTGTGTATTTTGGTTGTACTTTGGTTGAGCCATTGCTCTCTCTATCTCTGAGGAAGTTGTGGGGTTTTTCACCTTAGGGTTTTCCCCACGGAAACTCTGTGTCTCTTGTCTCTCATGCTTTTGCTTCTTGTGATGATTGACATGCTTGTTATGATTGATATGCATTGATATACTGTACATGTTATTCTCTCAGTAAAGATCCTAGAGTATTGTGAATTAATGCTCAAAATTTAACATAATTGTGCATGAAAATCATGAAAATATTCGAACTCCAAAACAAAATGCAACTAATTAAAGTTTAATTCTGTTTTATGGAAAGAAATTACTCTCAAATTATCTCAACATGTGATGTTCAAGGTGTTCTTCAAATGCAAATGTGTGTGGAAGGGTCTTTCAAGTGTGTATGGTGTTTCCAAATGTGTATGGTTTATGTTTGAATAATGTTTCCAATCAGTATATGCTAAAGATTTGAAATATTGAATGTGCTTAAGGTGTTTTAATGAACAATTTCTTAAGTATGCTTTGGAGACTTGCAGCCATGTAAAAAGACATTAATGTAGGTTAAGATCAGTCCCTAAACATGTTAAAACAGGGATCTATCATCACATATGGTTGTAAGCATATAGATCTACTACCAATTGAAGGAAAGATTGAAAATTGATTACAATCTGGAACAATGTTTAAAGGTGTTTGGAAGTCAATTCCAATGGTAAAGATTTTGATCCAAATGGAATGAAACTTTCCTAACTTTTCAAGAGGAGTATAAGGCTGATCTCAAGCTGCAAATAAGAATGTAAACAAGTGTATAAATTTCATACAAAACAGGTCTCCAAACATATCCAAAAGTTAAAGAGATCTCCACCAACTAGTGTAATATTACAAGCTTGAACTAATGTGTTTGGAAGGTGTGTAAACTTTGCAAAGATGTAAAGGAGATTCAAATGAAATTAAAGATCAGTCCTTTGTATGCCAAAATAGGTATCTATGAGCTAATATGCTTTCAAGCCACAAGATCTATTACAACTTGAAGTAAAAATTGAAAAGAGAAAGCAAATTTGGAGCAATTTTTAAAGTTTTTGGAAAGTCATTCCAAGGAGAGATATCTTTGATCCAAATAATGCAAAAACTTTTCAAAGGTCCTAAAAAAGGAGTAATACACTAAGTATGATCATAAAAAAGATCTTAAGATAAAGAACACATACAAAGATGTAGTATATCCATCACAACTTGACAAAGAAATTGAAATTTGGAGCAGATTTTAAATTTTTTGGAAGATGAGTCCAAAGGTAAAGATCTAAGTCCAAACAATGCAATGCATATCAACACTTATCAAAGGAGTGATAGACTGATCATGAGAAGCAAAAGAATATTCCAATATAGTTATGCAAATACACTTACTAAGCCTTCAAAACATATCTAAAACAAGTCTCTCACAAACTAGTTTGAATGAGCTGTAAATTGGAAATAAAAGATGTAAATCTTTGAACCAAAAGACATGAGGAAAGGAGGGACTAAAAGAGGGTAAGGGAGGTTGGATATTCACCCTAGGATATCCCTCATACAATCCCTACACTCAGACAACTTGAAAGGATCAAAGGTGGGGGGGATTGGAGCCTCCAAAACAAATTGTTGAGCCTCGTCGCAGTCTGCTCTTAGGGACAGAGCGACGTCGCAGTACAGGCTTGTGGACAGTGCGACGACCCTTCAAAATGCAAGAAACAAGATCTAGAATGGAATTTTAAAGCATTTGATGCATGGAAGGTGGGCGGAGGCCGGTTTGGAGGTCATCTTGCTGGATCTATGGATCTTTAAGTGATCTTTAAGCTCAAAATGAGTAGATCTAAAGGATGGAGATCACCAAAAATGAAGAAAAATCATGAGATATCAAGAAATTTCAAGCCATATGGTCGCCAATCTGATAATAGAATATGTAGTTTGAAAGTAGGGAGTTAGATCTGCAACATATCAATCTATCTTACTAAGAAATGGTTAGTTTCTATGTCAGCAAATGAAGAGATTATCACAAGTTTCTAAAGATCCATATTCATTCATCAAAATTCATTAAGATCTAAAGCCATTTGAGAATTAAATTTATACATGATAAGCAAAATTCAAACTCTTAGATGGTAGAAACTTGAATCCATTCATATTAAAACAAGGAAGAAGTACATCCTTACCAAGGATCTTGGTGTGAATCCCTCCTCCATTGCCATGAGCTTCCCTTCCTTCACCCTTGCTTTTGAATAATTTGAGCTCTTTCTCCTCCTTTAGAATCTCTCCAGCATGCATTTGCTCTTCCTTTGTGTACTCTACAATGCCTCCCATGCCTTTCTTATATAGCATCGGGAAATGAGCCCTCATGTTTCTCTTTTCAATGTGGTATTGTCCCTTTTCATCTTTTTTTATTATTTTTCCTCAAAAACCCACTTTTCCATAGTTTTTAGGCTTTTGCACAACTTTAACATACTTTAAGTACAATTAATGAACTTTAATGCATTCATCTTCACTTTTTTTATTGGTGTAGCTTAGTTTTGGACCTTTTATGAGTGGTTCAATCACTAAACTTGGTCTCCTTAGGTTCTTACTTTCTTCACCTAATCCTTCCATTTATGGGAGAAGTGATTAGATCGGAGAGGACTTGTCTCTTAATGTACTTGTGTTCTGTCTTCATGTTGCGGGCGCATAGTAGAAATGTGCTTCTTCCATCATATGACTAAGGGTGTTAATTTGATTGTTAACAGTAGGCCTAGAGTAAGCTACAACAAACATGACACTACAAGTGGATGGAATTTCTACAACAATTCCATCTAATCATTAAATACAAGAAGGGAAGTACAAACAAGTTGGAAGACATTCTCCCAAGGCCACATACAACCAAGATCGCATATTTGGGTACTTTTATGCATAGAAAGTCTTTCTCCCATGATGCATACAAGGAGGAATACACAGAAGATGAGGAATTCAAGGAGGTATTTTAGTAGCTACAAGGCCAATTCCATGCAGAATAAGGTGACAACAAGGTTGACTATCATCTCCAGGATGGGTTACTCTGCAAGCTAAACAAGCTCTATGTTCCTAAAGGAGAGAGAGTGCAACTCATGAGAGAGGATCACACATCCAAAGTTGCAGGTCATTTTGGTGTTTGGAAAATAGTTTCCAACTTACAAAGGTATGTTTATTGGCCTAGAATGCAATAAGATGTAGCTCAGTTTATCAGAGTATGCTACTTTGTTGTACAAGCAAACCCAGTAATAGGAAGCAAGGTATATGCCATCCCTTACTCGTTCCTACGAGACCATGGGAGAGTATATCCATGGATTTTGTGTATGGTCTACCAACCACTAGGAAGGGACGTGACTAGTTATTTGTGGTATTTTATAGATTCAACAATATGTGCATTCTTATGCCTTGTAAAAAGACCATCAATGGACAAGAAGCAACAAGCATGTTCTTTGAGAAGGTCTAGGTGCACCTTGGGATACCAAGGAGCATCATCTCATACAAGGATCTTCTAGATTTTTCAAAGAATTTTGGACTACACTTTGGGAGAAGATGGACACTAAGCTAAAGATTTCTACAACATTCCATCCATCAACAAATGGGTAGACATAAGTAGTCAACATGACTTTGGTGCAACTTTTGAGGGATTACAATCAAAACCATCTAAGGAGTTGGGATGACAATTTGATGTACATCTAACACTCTTATAACAAGGCAGTCCATACTTCCATTGGAAAGTCCCCTATTGAAACTTGTTTTGGGTATCTACCACCTTCACCTCTAGATTTTGTTTAAGGAAAAAAAGGGGGAGTGAGGGAAGACACCACTAGTGAAGAATTAAGAGTTAAAAAATTCATTGATAAGATTAGGAAAATCCATTTACAAGTACATGATACATTGAAGAATTCAAAGGAAAAGTACAAGGAATTACATGACCAACAAAGGATTGAGAAAACATTCAAGGTTGGAGGTAGATTTTGGTTGCACTTGAATAAGGAAAGACTACAAGGTCTTGGTAAAAAGGTCAAGGAATTAAGGTATGGTCCTTTTGAAGTGTTGGAGAAGTTAGGAGATAATTCCTATAGACTTAGTATACCCCCATATATGTTCATTTACTCAGTAGTGAATGTGGAAAATCTAAAACTCTATGAACCTTCCATGTTAGACCAGGAACCTTAATATGTCTTACCTTTTGTAGAGGAATTAGCACCAGAGGCTTAGGAAGAGTTAGAAGAATACATAGTTTTGCAAAATAAGTCCAGAACAACTAGGCTTGTAGGGCCCATTTTATGTGCATGTCTGACTTTGTATATTTTGGGTCCATAACCTTCGGGGGCATGTTTGAGGGTCTAAATGATGTTTTTGGGTTCATGATCCAGGAGGATCCAAGATCACTCAAGATTTAAAAATTTTCAATACTAATGAAAGTAGAATCATCGTGAAATGCTTGATGAGAGATTTATGGCAATGTTCGTTTCACCTCAAATGGACTCCATACGGTCGGGATATCGCATTCTAAACTTTCAGCAAGACAATGTTTCTAAAGTGTGCAGAGTGGCAAAAAAGGTGCAACATGGCCTGTACGGAGCCTACATGGCATCCCCATGTGGTAGGACAAGTTGGAATGACAAGGTGACTCAGCATCCAAGTTCGAATTTTGTTGACATATGACTTAGCGCACAAGTGATCCAATCTGGAGCCGCGATGTAGCAGCCCTAGTTGGCCGGTTAGTTCAACTATATGCCAAAAATAGGCTTCGTGGGAATCAAAACCTTGACCTCGATGGAAGCAACCAAACAACTTACCACTATAACACACGAGGCACATTGATATGGTTATGGGTCATATTGTATTTAAGTTCAAAAGCGATAGATTTGACCAAAAACATAGGCGGGAGCTTGCGGTTTGCAACCCGGGTCTCCCGCCCATCAGTCACCATTTGATTATATTATGGGGTGCCTATTGTGGAGGTATTTTAAGCATATTCCACATTTATTGGACCTCCCAACTACATGAATCGTAATGTTGAATCATTCCACAGGTTAATACTTATCTAAGACATAAACCAACAAACAGTTTGTTATTTGGTTGCCACGAAAAGTGGGGGTGGTGTTTGACCCCATGGCCACCATAAGAACTATATAAGTGCTTCACATTAAGACATTGGGGGAACAAGGTCACAATTTAATAAGTCATTTGATGCAAGCCACTTGTCCAAGGAAGCCATGGAGGCTAGGGTTGAAGCCATAGGAGCCAAGGATCAAAATGATTCCAGTGCACCATGATCAATGGGAAATAAACTTTGGTTTCAATTTTATTTTGAATTTATACCCATTATGTTGAAGGGTATGCCTTTATTCCCTTATTTTAATATGGGCTAACATTATAGTTTAAACTAATGAACCCTAAGGCATTGGTGGGACTTACATCATAGTTTATTTATGTAAAACTATTGAAAGCCAAATGATGTTGTAATAGGATTTTTCGTTATAGTTTCCTTTTATAAACTATTGAATCCTTTTTACCCTATGTAACATATGCCATATGTGATGGCAATCAATGGAAATGTTTGATGGCCATGTGCACACATGTTATAGTGGACTTTGAGACCATGGAGTCTTCCACTAATTGAACTCTAATTTTGTACATTGTGACTTGAAGATGATGTTGCCATGATTGTAATAGGATTGTAGCAACTTGTTGTGAGAGGCATCATTTTACCTAAAGCCTATGTTGGGAAAATTTGAATCAACATTGCCATATTGTAAAAGGTTTTCTTAGCCACTCTTAAGTGATGATGAGAGTGAGAGGCATTGTGCTCTATCCCTGAACCTTGTTGGCAATATTGTAATGGTGCACATTATGTTTTAGTGGTTTTGAGACCATAGAGTCTACCACTTGCGCACATTTATTATGACTTGAAGATATAGTTTCCATGTTGAAATGGGATTTGAAGCCACATTTTTTTGAGACGAATTATTTTTCCTAAAGCCTTATTTGGCAACTTTGTAAACTTGTCTGAGTTTCAGAAGCTCTTTGGGACATGACGAGGCAAGTATGAACTTGCTTATATCTTGTAGATATATGGCCATGTGATTATTATCTATAGGCATGCACTGATGCAAATTTCGTCCTTCAACATTCTGCGTCTAAAGAACAAAGGTGAAGGGATTGAAGGAGATAGTGGCTTTTCAGAGACAGTTGGTGTGCAGCAGAAGAAACTACAGGTTGAATATTGATAAAGGTGTTGGACTTCGGCATTCTTGGTCCTAAGAACAAAGGTGAAGGATCTGCAAGAGAATGCGTTCTTACAAAGACACTTGTTATGCAGTACAAACAATAAGCAGTTTGTAAAGACTCCTTGTAGGTGAAATCCATTTGTGATGTAAAATATTTTATGCATGTTTTGTTCATCATATTAATGGATCGGTCATGTAGTTAAAGCAGGCCCAGAGACGTAAACAGTATAGTTTGGTGAACTCCATTATCACATGGGTGTTCATTTATGTGCTTGAATTTCTATTGCATTATTATATGGTTTATTTTTCTTAGATATGCACCATAATAATTTCTCATGTTCACATGCATATAATCGTCAGTAAAAGATCCGTCATCGAAGATTTGTGTTTAGTAAAGTTCTCTCAGAAATATCGGATCAGGTTGGTATCGGAGCAGGTTTGACTAGATTTTTTGGTTGTAACATCATCATGGGAAAAGGTTTGAAGCATGCAAGAATCCAAGAATTGGAGGAAATCAACCAATGCATTCAAATAGAGAATGTTGAGCTCAGAAGGCTTCTTGAAGTTGCAGAAGATGAAAAGAGGAATTTGTGACCTCTTTTGTGACCTCTTTTGAAAGTAGCCAAAGGTCCATCCAAGACAAGGCCAAGTTGTGACCACGGTAGGTGTATAAGTTCTAGTTTGGAAAATAGTCATACTTTCACATTTTGTCAAATGTTGGAGGATGTTCATCGGGAAACAAAAAACCACGGAGGTTTCCTAGAAGCTTCATCTTCATACGATCCAGGGCAGAAGGATCAGTTGGTAAAAGATCAAGAATATGACCAAGCATCACTCACATGCCCAAAGAACCAAAAGAAACCAAATCCTTCTAAAAAAGATGGTGACAACAAGAGTGATCACCATGGATGTATGTAAATTTTTTGGATTTCCAAAAGCTCCTCAGTGGGGAGGAATGATCTAGGAGGATCCATGATCACTCAAGATTTAAAAAATTTCAATACTAATGAAAGTAGAATCATTGCGAAAGGCTCGGCAAGAGATTCATGGTGACGTTTGTTTCACCTCAAATAGACTTCGGACGATCGAGATATCGTGTTATGAAGTTTCAGCAAGACTGTGTTTTTCAAGTTGTTGCTGCTGCAACCCGATCCCCAAAAAAATTTCAAGATTGTAGGGCCCCTCCTATTTTTTTATTTACTTAGAGTTTTGTTCATCTTTAATAAGCTCACTTTTTTCACTTAGAATTTTCTTTAGAAAAAACCAGTGGGGGGCAAGTTTCTAAATCGGGGAAACTTGAGGTTTTCCGCCGAAACAGTCGAAGCAACTCATTGAGGTACGCCGAAACAATCGGAGCAATTTTTGAAAGGTTTGTGTTTCAGATAAACTCATTATTATCCACCGAAATGGTCGAAGCAACTCACCAAGTTAAGCCGAAACGGTCGGAGAAATGGCGGTAATGTTTTGTGTTTCGAAGCAACTGGATATTTTCGACTGACATGGTTGGAGCAACTTCCCAAGTTCCGCCGAAACAGTCGGAGCAATTGTGACAAGATTCGTGTTTTGGATCAACTTGATGTTATCCGCTGAAACGGTCGGAGTGTCGGAGGATTCACGCTAAAACACTTAAAGTTTTGCTATTGATTTTTCGGAGCAACTTCGTAAGTCACGTCGATAAGGTCAAAAGGTCAAGGGAAAGAAGCCCAATCGGGGAGTTGTTTGTTTTACGCCAAAATGCATCGGCAACAAATGAAATGTTACGTCGAAACGCGTCGGATACAAATGGCAAGTTATGCTGAAATATAAGTGCCCCAATATGTCGGCCTCTCTTAAAACGAAAAGTCCTTTGAAAAGGGGTGATTTGACCCATTAGCCGTGTTAATTTATTACTAGGGTTACATTGTGTTGTATAAAAGGGTGAAAACTTTTAAAACTTGTAACGTCATTCGCATTTGAAGCCTCCACCGGACGTGAGACACACTTAACGCAGTTGAGCATCATTTTCGGCCATTCTTCAACCGTTAGGTAGGTTTTTCTTTTATCATGTTTTATGTTTAAAACAGCGTTTTTCACTCTCAGTAAAAAATGGAACCGCAACCTAAGCATGATATTGTCGTTAGGTTATGACTTCACAATAGTTTTATTGGCTTGAAACCCATTAGCGAACCATTGTTTTCTTTATGGTTGGGAATAGGTTAAGAGTTATCCAATAGCATTCGAGTGTCACTGTAAGTGGAAGTCTTGGCCAAAACATACTAGGGTTTCCCGTTCGATGACCACCTTGGGCCATATATCAGTCCCCAATTGCTTATATCACGCCATTCGGTTAATTGAACTGTTTGTGGTGGCATCACACGGTTAATAAGCGTCTGCTATACATATCCTACTATATTGCTTTCGAGATGGACGAAGTTGAAATGGATTTAACCACTAGAAGAATTTCTCTCTAGGGCTTGCCTTTTGTACTTGTTTTCCCAGTGTTTAACACTCGCGGCGTTGATTCTTTTCCGCTTCCCACCATGTCTTGATGCCACACCATCGTGAGACGGGATCATTTCAGTTCATCGCCATAATTTTTGAGTGGGCATTGATAAAAGGGACAATTCCGAGGATCCAAAACTTATAATCAGTATAGGTCTGATTGATGGCGAAAAAATATCAAGAGTAGCACCTAGAAATAGAATTTTAAGTAACACATAACAACCTATTGCTCTATTTTTTTTAGGAATCCTAAAGGAAACTGAATGAGATTATGTGATTTGAACTTCCCAAGTCATCTGATTCTTTTAAAGAAAAATCCAGTTTTTGTGCTTATTTGACTATTTTTGTTTTCGATAAAACAATCGGTCTGCAATAAAACCTTGGGTGATTTTTTCCAAAATAGAAATTTGATTGAAGTAATGAGACTGTGCATGTTGTTGCTAAAAGTTTTGAAGACATTTCGGAGATTTTGTTTTTATGAGGGCGCATTAGAAGATCTCAATAATTATGCATAAATAATCCATTCATACATTGGTTCTTGCGCACAATTGCTTATTTTTCCTCTATCAAACGATAATGATGTGATAAAACATAAACAACATCAAAGATACCTGACACCATGGAAGTAATGAATCTTCTAAAATTTTATCTCTTGTAATTCATATTGATAAGGATGTATTCACATGTTGTTTAATATCATTGCTTTAACATTAAATTTGCTTATACATTAACTTGATGTTACTTCAGGACTCTAAAATGCAAAAGAGGGTTGCCAAACGAAAGCTCAGGATAACTGAATCAGACTCCAACGTTGAATTTGTTACAGACACCTCGACAAAGACAATATTTCAAGATACTAAAGCAGCGACGAGAATCATCCTGGAATACAAGTGGGGAGAGCTATATTATCTCGTCATAGATCAAAATGTACCAGATGCATCTATCGAGAAGATGATGGTGTATCAAAATATCAAAATATATGGTCTCCATAAGGTTTTCATGTGACCAGAATTATTTCCATGCTCCGAGGTCATCGAGTGGATTCTACCTTATGTAGACATTGACACAAGAATCATATGCAGGGCGAACAAAGAAGGATTTGCTTCATTCCATCCAGGACACATTGCTGCAGCATATAAATTACCATCTCTGAAAGTCATGATGACATATGACTGGATCAGAGGAATAAATATAGACCATTTTGAATATGCAAAAAAGATGATGATTCCAGGAAAACAATTGAGACGGAAATCAAGTGGGGACTATGATAGCCAGAATCTAAGAACACCCTACAGGACCATAGCCCTGATGTTAAGCATAATATTCGGTGGGGAAAATGGATATATATACAAGCTCAGTTGGGTACCATTTATGTATCACATAGCCTCCCATGGCACCATTTTCAATTGGTCAAATATTATATCGGAAAGCATGGCATCAACAATAGTTGCAGCCCAAGGAGGAATGACCCAAAAGAAAGCAGAATTTTCCATGTCCTCGTATATGATGGATTGAATACTAATTAGACATCCATTTCCTAAATTGGGATGCTTGTGGAATCGGACAGATTCCCCCCTTTATGTTTCTTATCAAATCACATGGGCCCACAAGTATGTGAGCTAATACATCTCATATGTGAAGAACTAATCATCCCATTGTATTGGTTGATCTTTAACAAAGAACCAAACTGCTTGTCGGATAATGCTATGGTGGTTATAAATGAATATGGAGACTACTATTTTTCTCCATAAGGCACTTCTATCAGGATGTATGGGGGAACCAAGGCCCCATATTTGATACCAAAGTATGCGATTGATTTTGTAGTACACAAGGAGGCAGTAAGGCAGGTGTTCATTACCGAGGTAGGTAGATTTTTGAATGAACGTAAGAAGGCCTCTTTCCCACCATTTACATTTGTCATTGGGGCATACAAATTCCCTAAGGTGAAAGGTGCAGAAGATTTCATAAAAGACTTATAGTTTTTCCACTTTGGGGAAAGAAATTTCATGAGGAATGGCAGTTTGCAAAACGTCGCCCAACATTGTGCATCATGCAAACTTCATTTTGAATACTCAGATCATTTCCTTAAGGATGAGGAAGTGTATCGGAGAGCAAGCAATATGATTGAATTAAATAAACGTTTTGTCCGGAAAAGTGGCATGGGCCCTATTCATGTTGTTGATACTGCTAAGGAGGCTGAATTGCAGAAGAAAAGAGAAGAAGCCAAAAGACTACAGGAAGCAAAAGCAGAAAAACAAAGGATAGAAGAAGAAAACAAAAGAAAAGAAGAGGAGGCAAGAAAAGAGAAAGAAGAGCAAGAAGCAGCAGAGAAAGCCGCGGAATTGGAAAGGAAAAGAGAAGAAGAATACATGCTCAAGAATGATGTGGAAGAGGAAGAATCCCAAGATAGAGGTATAAATATCCAGGACATGGATATAGACCCACCAGGAGTGTCAGGAATCACACTTACTGGAGGACACCTCCCATTTGTAGAGCTTGGACTCACCCCTTTCACCTCATCAAAACAACATTCGGTGATGTGGTCAAGACAATAACTAGAAGATCATAGAAAATACTAAAGATGGGAGCACAACCTGATGTGGTGATTATTCAAGAGAATACCATAATGGAAGGCACCCATAAGGATCCCAAATTCACAGCATCAGTAAATGTAGCAAGTGCAGATAATGTTGATAAGCTAATGAATGACTTGGAGCGTAACAAGGAGAAGATGTTGAAGCTGAAAGACAACCTGGTAAAATCCATAAGTAAAGGAAAAGAGTTGAAAAGAAAGCATGATGCTCTAATAAGTGAGAAATACAACTTAATGTCTAATTATAATAATATCGAGAACGAGAAAGATGCTTTAAATGTACAACTGGTGATTATGGAGGGTGAAATAAGTGATTTTTCCGCCCGCATAAGTGAATGGGAGGGTAAGGAAATAACAGCAAATCAGCAAGTGGAAACCTTGACATCTCAGATGGACGAGCTGGTGAGAGAGAAAGAATCTCTGGTGGAACTAGTCGAGTTGGCACAGAATCAAAAGCAAGATATGACTTATTTTCACGAACTGGCATGCAAGATACAAGAACAGATCTGTCGCACACAAGAACTCTTAACTGAAGATATTTACAAAATGAAGCGAATGATAGTTAGGATGGAGGAGATCTCTACAGATTCCATGTCGATCAGACAGAAGTTGGTTGATTCTTTTAAAAAGATGAAAATGCAGATAGCCTGGAAGGAAAATCATTTGAACTTACCTAACCACCTTCCAAACAAGACGGTTGCAGAACTTAAATTGGATATGGCACTCCTTGAATTTTTCAGGAAATATTCTAGGAGGATATGTGTAGAATCACCTAATTCTATTGAGAAATGTAAAGAGTTCTACAAACGAATTCATCAGATACATGAAAAATGCCACATTGCACTGACTCCAGATATGGATGAGTTGCCCACGAAAGATCAGCGCTTAGTGGAGCTGAAGAACAGACTAAAATAAGACCTGGAATATATCAGGAAAATATATGTGTTGAACGAAGAAGTCCTCCATAAGTACATCGGGCAAGCGTCCATCAATGCCTACTTCTTAAAAGAAAGTTACAAAGTTTCTACAAAAGGGGTGGTCGGCATAGAAAAGGAATTATCTTTTCATGAGGTGTCTTTAAATTATTAGAACCTCTCCAATGTAATATTATATTTGAGGAGACTGACTTATGGGAGGATTATATTTCCAATTTGGAGGGCCCATCAGGAAATTAATTTTTTAATTGTAATTAATTGTATTTTTTGTGCAAACAAAAATGGACGAATTCTAGGTAGTCCAAAGGTTGGGGTAGTCAAAGTGATAGGTCATATAGAGACAAAACCCATTGTAATATAAATATAGGAAAGGGGAACATTGTAAGGGACTTTTGCTAGCATAATAGAAGCTGGACAAATTTTGTAAGAGAACTATTTTTTCTGCTAATGAGAAGGACCTGTTTGCTGGGAAAAGCTTGCACATAAATGTTTTATGTAGAATGTGTGGAATGACAAATTTGCAACTATTTTCTCTTTCATTCGTAGCTCATATTGTGAGATCGTTCTAACCTTATTGAACTACTTCAAATTGTGATGAATGATTTCTCTATCTATGCAAATTTTTGTGTGTTACAGAGTAATAAATTGCTTAAATTTAAACTAAAGCTATCTTTGGTATCTTTTCTGTTGTGAATGTGAATACTTCGTCTGAACAGTTATTTGTTGCATTTGTACGAGCACTTTCAGATTATTACTCTTATTCAAATGTTCTCCTTGCAAGGATAGGTTAGATTAGTATAGAATAGGATTAGCTAATTGATAAGGTAGGAGCGGTAAGACGGGAGGCAATAACCTACGCATCGCTAGTGTGGTTTCTACATGTCAATTATATGCACTTAGTTAGAAAGCACTTTCATCTTAATACCTCTAAAACATAAAATATAGACGGTGGTCTGGGACGCAACCGGTAAACACATTAAACAAACACACCTACGGTAGTCGGACCGTTAACCGGACGGATTCCCCATACCAAACAGTGAGTAATCTAATTGGGATTATTCATTGGGGAGAATCCCTACTATCGATGCTACGATTTTTTGGGCATCAACACAAGTGTCCAGAGTGGAAAAAAAGGTGCCACATGGTACCACTAAAAGGGTTCTATGTGGCCTATATGGCGCCTACATGGAAGCCCCACATGGAAAGACAAGTTGGCACGACAATTTGACTCGGCATTTGAGTTGGCAAGTCATTGACATATGACTTGACACATAGGTGGTCCGATTCGAAGCCGCCATGTGGAAGCCCTACTTTGACGGTTAGTTCAACTATATGCCAAAAATAGGCTCGGTGGGAATCAAAACCACAACCTCAACATAATCAACCCAACAAATTACCACTAGACCACATGAGGCGCGTTGATATGGTTATGGGTCATATAGTACTTAAGTTCAAAATTGGCAGAGTTGACCAAAAAAATAGGTGGGAGACCGCAGGATTGCACCTGGGTATCCCGCCCAACAGTCACCATTTGATTATATTATGGAGCGCCTATTGTGGAGGTGTTCTAAATTTATTACACATTTAGTGGACCTCCCAACTACATGAATCCTAATGTTGAAACATGCCACGGGTTAAGGCTTATCCAAGCCATAAACCAACAAATCATTTGTTATTTCATTGCCACGAAAAGTGGGGTTTTGGTATTGCAATTGTACTTGAAAAAAATGAATAATCAAAAGCATAAACATTCACAGTCGACACACAAATTTAACCTGGGAAACCCTCTATAACTTGAGGGAGAAAACCCCAACAAAATCTTCCTTGGTATATTGATAGATAGCAGAGAATGATTGCTTCACAATGAGAAGATTACATCATGCACCCCCGGTGCAATATTAGAGAGAAATATCAAGCAATCCTAGTGAAATTACAGAGCAATAGAGATATACAAAGAAGAAAACTCATAATAATATTCTCCACTCAACTAATTCACTAATTTGGTCACATGCACAAATTTCCTTTTTAAGAGAGAATTCGCTCTCACATTGGTTTTATCAATCCTACATGAAAAAGTGTGCCATACTTCTCATGATTTTGCATTTATCTTCATCTTTTGACTTCAAGATGAACTCACCCTTCAACAGGATGCTAGATCACTTAGTTAGGTGGCTAACTCAAGTGTCGACATGCAAGTGTTGTAATTCAAGTGTTGTAACTCAAGTGTCGCAACTCAAGTGTCGTCTTCTAGTTTAACTCAAGTGTCATCATGAAAGTATCATAACTCAAGTGTCACAACTCAAGTGTCATATTTTAGTTTGACACATGTTTCGTCATGCATAACACTTAGTTAACTAAATTTTCTGTGTTAACACTTTAGTTAACTGTTTTTACTGAATTATTTCTTGTTAACACTTTAGTTAACTCTTTTACTGAAGTCTTTCTTGTTAACACTTTAGTTAACCCTTTTTGCATACTTGATAACATAAGTCTTTCTTGTTAACACATAGCTAACTCTTTTAGCACATTGATCACTCAAAGTCTACAAATTCGAGTTCCCTCTTATCTTAGTTCATCTTATCTTTATCTCTTGTCTTATCTGCATGGTCCACTTTTGCCAACTTAATTATTTATCATATCAAATATAATAAGGATATTTTTCCATTGATGTGATCATCTTTTTCTACTCTTATTCCAAGTGGTCATATGCTAAAGTAATTCACTCTATAGGTGGTCAATATCTAGAGGAGACTTTATAGCTTATCCATATCTAATACCATGGTAAGTAGTACGTCACACATCATTCATGCTTCAACAAGCAAAGCATTACCTCAACACATGAGGCACCACCTCAACACATGAGGATTTGTCTTGACACACAAGACCTTAGTCTAGACAAACAAGATTGTACATCACCATCACTTTGACATACAAAGTACTTACCTCAACAAATGAGGCTTTAACATTTACACATAAGGCTTAGTCATTCTTGATTCTAACTCAATATTATGCTCCAAGTTTCTTGAGTCCAAACCAGGATCCTATAAAGCACTACTTCGACACATGAGGCTCAATATTAGTGCACAATATTGACTTGGAGAATGACTCATGATGTTGTAACTTTAACACTCCCTCTTAGCAAGGGATGCATTCTCTTCCATGACAAGATTGTGTCGAAAGTACCTATACTTCGTCAAAGACAGAGACTTAGTCAACATATCTTCTATCTGATCATCAGTAGATATGTATTGAAGTCTTATGGCACCTCTCTGGACCATGTCTCTGATGTAGTGGTATTTCATCTCAATTTGTTTCAACCTGTCTTGAAACACAGGGTTTTCTGAGAGCTTAATGCGACTCTGATTGTCAGAACCAATGACAATAGTCTCAAGCTTCTTACCAAACAACCCAACAAGTAGCTTCCTAAGCCACACAGATTCCCAGCAAGAATTATTGGATGCAATATACTATGCTTCTCTAGTACTTTGTGCAATGGATCCATGCTTCATGCTGGACCAAGAGATCATAGTTGATCCCAATCTAAAACAATATCTGGATGTAGTCTTTCGGTCCATAGTACTACCACCCCATTCAGATTCGGCATATCCAAGTAGCATCACTCAACCACTGGAATCATATATGAGTCTATAAGCAATATTACCTCAAAGGTATCTAATCACATGCTTGGCAGCAACCCAATGTCTATGTCTTGGCTCAAACATGAACTGACTCAAGATAAGCATAGCATAAGATATGTCTGGTCTAGTATGTATCAAATACATCAAGGAACCAATGCGTTGTCTATACATGTTAGGATCCACTTGATCCAATCTGGAATCTGACTCATGTAGCTTCTTCATATTAGACACCATTGGTGAGACATGAACTTACAGTCCATCATACCAAATATTTGCAACACATCAACTGTGTACTTTCCTTGTGAAAGAAATATCTCATCTTTCCTTTTCCAAACTTCTAGACCAAGAAAATAGTGAATAAGACCTAAGTCTTTCATTTCAAACTCAGAAGTGAGCTCCCTCTTGCACCGATCTATCTTTTGTTCCTCTCTTGTAAGGAACAAGTCATCAACATAGAGAACCAAGATCAGTGGATGGTTCTTCACAACCTTGAAGTACAAGTTGGGTTCAACTTCGCTTTTAGAGAATCCCAAGCTCTGAAGATAGCTTTCAATCCTCAAATACTAAGCCATCGATGCCTGCTTAATCCCATACATGGATTTCTAAAGTTTTCATACATGGGAATCCTTCCCATGGACTACTAACCCCTCAGGTTGTTGTATGTATACTTTTTCATCAACTTCACCATTGAGAAAGGTAGTCTTCACATCCATCTGGTGAAGTTTCCACCCCAGAACTGAAGCAAGGGAAATTATGTCTTGAATAGTGGTGTACTTGGCCACAGGAGTGAATGTCTCATCATAGTATATCCCTTCTTTCTGTGAGCCTTACCACGAGCTACAAATATTGATTTATATTTTTCAATACTTCCATCAGCTGCATGTTTGATTTTATAAAGCCACTTTGAAGTTACTACAGACTTCCCTTCCAATTTAGGAACCACTTCCCACACATCATTTTGCATGATCAATTTGTATTCTTATACCCTGGCATCTTTCCATACATGCTTCTTAGAAGCTTCCTCATAGGTGGAGGGTTTTGAATCACTGATGTGACTCATTTGAGCTACATATACTGAATATATTTTAGGTCTCTTTCACTCTCTAAATGTCCCTGGTGGTTCTCCATGTTTTTATGCCTCTTGCAGAATGTCTCGACACCATGATTATCTCCTCTTAGTAGGAGGTTCATCAAGAGATATTTCTACCAGTTCTAGTGGGTCTTCAGGATCAAGCGTATCTACGGACTCTTCTAGTTTCTCCCTCTCATAATATGAATGGGGATAATCAGAATCTGGATTCTCCATCATGAGATTCTCATGATCCTTCATATCTGAATAACACTAAATTTCTTTAGAGCGCTTGAAGGAAGCCTCTTTATGAAATGTTACATCTCTGTTGAATTCAATGTGTATTTGTATTGGAACATAGATTCCATAAGCTTTGGAGGATTCGCTATATCCAACGAATGTGTCTTTATTTCCAAATGGATCCATCTTTGTCCTCTTCTCTTTTGGCACATGAACGTAGACAAGACACCCAAAAATATTCAAGTGTCCAAATCTGGTTTTTCACTAGTGAAAACTTCTTCATGAGTATTTTCTCCTAGGATAGCATGAGGAATTTTGTTATGTATATAAACAACAGTGCTAGAGGCTTTTCCCATAAGAAAGTGGGTAGATACTGATCACACATCATAGATTTTGTAGCCTCACATATTGGTATGTTCTTTCTTTCAGCAACCCCATTTTGTTGGGGTTTGTAAGGTACAGTTAGCTATCTTCTTATCCCTTCATCTTGGAAAAAGTCATTAAATTCATGCAACTCGAACTCTCCTCCACTATCATATCTCAAAGCATGAATGTTCTTTCCAGTCTGATCCTCAACTAGTTCTTTAAACTCTTAAAACTTGTTGAAAGTTTCACTCTTTGCCTTCATAAAATAGATCAAAGGCTTGCGAGAGAAGTCATCTATGAAAATCACATAGTACAAATAACCACTCAAGGATGGTGCTAACATAGGACCACATAGATTGGAATGTATCAACTCCGGGATCCCTTTGGATCTTTTGGTACTACTCGGAAATCTCTTCTTGATGTTATTTCCAAGAGCACAACCTCTTCAAATACCATCGTGTTCATATTTAAACACAAACATTCCTTTTACTATCTTCTACAATCCAAGTATTGATTTCAAATGTAGATTACCAAGCCTCCTATGCCACAGTTCACAACGACGGATTGTGTCATGGATCATGGCTTGAATGAGCTTTCCAGGAACTTTGTAGAGACCTCCCTCTCTAACTCCAATTACATATGCAGAGTTCAAGTATGCATTCTTAGGCCACAGGAGCACTCTAGTGTCCATAAATATTAATCTGAATCCTTTATCTTTTAGAACTGAAACATATAGGAGGTTCTTCTTTAGTCTGGGAACAAACAAAATCTCATCAACATGCAATACATCTCCTGAATCCAACTGAAAGGAAGTGGATCCAAACTCCTTGGATTGAATAGGTGGTATTATATCCAAGCTCCACCTGACAGGAGAACTTATTTTCCTTCAGATTTGTGATAGCGCTCCTATATCCAGTCATGTGCTGGGATGTGCCACTATCCACCAACCATGTCTCAACACTAGTGGTAATGGATCCAGATAGGGTTGATACAAGATAGTACTCCTTCCTTGTCTCCTGATCATTGGGAGAATTTTTTTTTTGTAGTTTCATCTTTTGTAGCAGTGGAAGCATGAAACCTACCCTTGAACTTTCCTCTTTGCTTTGCACGACATTCTCTTGCAAAGTGACCCTTCTTATTGCAGTTGAAGCATTTAACTTTAGACTTATCAAAGTTCTTGTTGTATTATTTTTCCTTTTGATGAGGAAACTTCTTCTAAGAAAAGGATTTATTTCCTCTCTTCATTTGTTCCATAAGAGCAAGGTTCTCTTCTTTGGAGGAAGCATATTTGCTTTGGATTTTCCCTTCTTCTTGTAGGAAATCATTCCACAATATTTCAAAGTTTGGTTGCACTTCTCGACCATTTACTATGGCCAAGAATGTCTCCCATGAAGATGGAAGACCATCAACAGAAGTCTGTATAAGATCATCATCATCAACAATTACACCAATACTGATGATTTGATCTCTTACTTGAGAGATCTTTGTGAAGAAGGAAGCAACAACTTCGTCCTTCTCCATCTTTAGATTACGAATCTTGTTTTTCAATGCTCTCTTTTGACTGGGAGCCTTCTTCTCATAAATATTTGTCAATGTGTTGAAGCATTCCTTTGTAGTATCCATTGGAGTAATCGCTGCATCAAATTGTCTTTCACTGAATCATAAATTATTTTCTTTACTTCGGCTTGATTCTTCTTGAAATTAGTGTGCCCTGCATTAGTAGTAGGCTCTTCAACAACACTGGATACGTATCCATCCAGATCATGCTCTTCCAAGATATTCAGAATCCTGGCCTTCCAAGTATTTAAGTTTGAAGTTCCTTCAAGTCTGTCTTTCGATCTTACTAAGATTGTAGCCATTATTCTTCAAGTAATGTGCACACCCAGGATCAACGTAGGCTCAAGCTTGAATGTTGAACTTAGCTCTTTCACACCCTGAGCTCTAATACCATGTTAATTTTTTATCTTTAATTTCAGAATTGCAATTGCACTTGAAAATAATGAATAATCATAAGCATAAACATTCACATTCAACACACAAATTTACCCTGGGGAAACCCTCTATAACATGAGGAAGAAAACCCCAACAAAATATTCCTTAATATATTGATAGATAGGAGAGAATGATTGCTTGACAATGAGCAGATTACATCAAGCACCCCTAGTGCAATATCAGAGAGAAATATCAAGCACCCCTATTGCAATTACAGAGCTAGAGAGATAGACAAAGAAGAGAACTCAGAATAGTATTATCCACTCAACCAATTCGCTAATTTGGTCACATGCACAAATTTCCTTGTTGAGAGAGAATTCGCTCTCACATTGGTTTTATCAATCCTACATAAAAAATTGCACCATACTTCTCATGATTTTGCATTTATCTTCGTCTTCTGACTTCAGGATGAACTCGCCCTTCAATTGGATACTAGATCACTTAGTTAGGTGGCTAACTCAAGTGTCGTCGGGAAAGTGTCGTAACTCAAGGGTCGCAACTCAAGTGTCATCTTTTAGTTTAACTCAAGTGTCATAACTCAAGTGTCGCAACTCAAGTTTCGTTTTTTAGTTTAACTCACGTGTCGTCATGAATAACACTTAGTTAACTAAATCTTCTTTGTTAACACTTTAGTTAACTCTTTTTACTAAAGTCTTTCTTGTTAACACTTTAGTTAACTCTTTTACTAAAATCTTTCTTGTTGACACTTTAGTTAACCCTTTTTTTCACACTTTATAATTGAAGTCTTTATTGTTAACACATAGCTAACTCTTTTGGCACATTGATCACTTGAAGTCTACAAATTCGAGTTATGTCTTATCTTAGCTCATCTTATCTTTATATGTTGTCTTATCTATATGGTCCACTTTTGGTCCACTATGTGCATGTCATGTATAAATAATAAGAATATTAATAGTTATAAATCCTTATCTCGTGGTTTTTTAAAATAACTTTTATGATTATAAAATACCATCCCCTCCTATCCTACATTACTTGTGAGAATTAATTTACAACAACATATAAGTCTCTACATATCATGATCCTTATGATAATAGAAGCATCCACAAAAATAGTAATCACTTTAATAACATAATGGTTAACTAAATAACATAAACAATAATAATAATATGAAATTTAATAACACTTTAATATAAAAAAAACTTGTGCAATGAAACATATTATTAATAATCTTTCCAATTTATATTTTTTTTTTTCTTTTATAACAAAATTTCCATTTTCTTTATAATATTTAGATCCAAACACCCATCACAATAATGGTTATAAAAACAAAATTATATTAACGTTGGAAACTTTTTCCAATTTATTATGTAAAAATAAGAAAAAAATACAATTTTTAAAGCATCTTTTAATAATTACACATAAAATCTTTCTTTTCCTTCTTACCACATTAATTTGAATAATGCCTCAATTTTGATTTTGATTACATAGATATGAATTCACTATCACGTGTCACATGATATTACACATAAAATCTATTTCCTTCCCTTCTTACCGCATTAAGTTTGATTTGAATAATGTCTAACTTTTGATTTGTAGCACATAAATATTAATTCACTATAGGTATCATGAAATATGATGTACACGTTATCATTACTTGTGAGCATTATCATTAGAATGCTCAACTCTGATTTTTTTTATGTCCAATTTGACTGTGAAAGCACACGATAGTGTTGTGTTATTATAATGAGAAGAGAATATATGATTTATTCCTTTGTACCGGGAGCGGAATCTTTTTAACAAAGTCGCTTTGGCCGAGTGGTTAAGGCGTGTGCCTGCTAAGTACATGGGGTTTCCCCGCGAGAGTTCGAATCTCTCAGGCGACGTAATCTATGCTTTGTTTTCAATTGGACTTATTAATTAATATGAACATATATTCTCGATGCCACACTACAGCCAAGTGTCTCCTCCAGAGAGTTCGAATCTGTCACCGACGTAAGTGTTCCTTGCGAGAGTTCGAATCTCTAGACATAATTATTTATTTTTCTAATATGCGTTATTTATTATAATTATATCGCATTCTCTTTTAAAAACAATATCAAGCGTTTGTAGTCCAACGGTTAGGATAATTGCCTTCCAAGCAATAGACCTGGGTTCGACTCCCGGCAGACGCATTTTATACCCTCGATTCAAGCAGGTGAATACTACTACTTGTTTCTCAAAATTTATTTCTATTATGAGGATCATCCTTTGTCACATTAAACAAATACAATAGTACATTAGCTACGGCAGACGCATTTTATACCCTCGATTCAAGCAGGTGAATACTACTACTTGTTTCTCAAAATTTATTTCTATTATGAGGATCATCCTTTGTCACATTAAACAAATACAATAGTACATTAGCTACGGTCACAAAAGACCATGTCATAAGGATCATCCTTTGTCACATTAAACAAATACAAACGACGCATTTATACCCTCGATTCAAGCAGGTGAATACTATAGTGGAGATATAAGTGGAAATATTTGGTACCATTTGTTATTCATAAAAGTACTTTATGTACAAGTAAATGTCAATATTTTCATGTTTTTAAAATTATTTAAAAAAAAACTTTCTTCTACATTTTGAAATAAAATGAATATTTGAAATCAGAAATTTCATTTTAAGTCCCATCTACTTTAAGTCACATCAATGTTCATCCATTGGCCCCAAGCAAAAATTCACTATGGTGACATTAGGACTAGACAACTTGGAACTTTGTGGCTTACATGGCATCCATTTGGATTCGTCACACCTCAAGACCAATATGGTTGGATAGAGAACATGCCAAACTATATATCATAAAAATTTGGAGGAAAAACAAGCTCGGGAACATGAAGAATTAAGTTGCATAAAAAGGGGTAAAAAAAATGCTCACTTATTGGCCTCCCTCCCCTACTTGTTTCTCAAAATTTATTTTTATTATGAGGATCATCCTTTGTCACATTAAACAAATACAATAGTACATTAGCTACGGTCACAAAAGACCATGTCATAATTGGTGCCTATTTGGCCCTCTAAACAAGCGATCCTAGGTAGGAGGTCACTTCCAATAGGTGGCTATATTGAAATCATAAAAGATTATGGTAAAAGATCTTGCCCTCTAAACAAGCGATCCTAGGTAGGAGGTCACTTCCAATAGGTGGCTATATTGAAATCATAAAAGATTAAGGTAAAAGATCATGCCATAATAAGCAAGTCTTGGCCCTCTAAAAAGGTGTTAAAATAGTGGGTTAACTAAGCCCGAAGGGCAAGTGGATTTGGAATTAGGATCTAAAGGCTTCTTCACAGCTATCTTTGTCAACAGAGTAAGTTAAAAAACAAAACGATTTGCACCTTTCCAACGAGTTTTGTTGGAATCCAGTAATCTTATTATTTGCATAAATTGGGATTTTGATTGTTCAAATTGTAATTTTGTTTGCAAAAAGAGATTCAGTGTCCTCGATTACCCCTAGGGCACCCCGATTATGCAATTTCAACAACCTAAAACTGCCATTTCAACAATTCCTGCCAGATTTTTGCCGAAAAAATCACTAGACAGTCTATGCAAATAGTCTCATCTTTAGCTAACTCCTTTGTCAACACATAAGACAAGGAAAGAGTGTTTGTGGATTTGAAACTAATATCTAAAGGCTTCTTCACAACTACCTTTGTCAACACAAAGGACAAGGAAAGAGTGCGTGTGGATTTGAAACTAGGATATAAAGGCTTCTTCACAGCCATCTTTGTCAACACATAGGACAATGGACTTAGTGTTTAAAGATATGGTGAGTTAACTAACCCCGGAAGCCCGAAGGACAAGTGGATTTGAAACTAGGATCTAAATATTTCTTCACAACCATCTTTTTCAACAAAGAGGACAAGGAAAGGGTGTTTAAAGAGGGTTCATACGTATTCAACACCACAGGGCTACACCTAAGATATTGGACAAAAAAATTCAGTATGGAAAAAGAAGACTTCTTGACATCTTGATATGGATTCACCTATACTCTTTGCTACAAGAATTCCAAGAGGAAGAGACTCTTGCAAGGATGGGAAACACATTGGGCACGTATGTCAAGGCATTTGAAGTCACTAAAATAAGGAAATACGCATCTTATGCTAGAATTTGTGTCTACGTGAATGTCTAAGGAGCCTCGCCATAATCAATATGCATTAGCTTCCAACACTTTGAATGAATCAAGACCTTGGACTATGATCATATACCCTACTGGTGTTGCAAGTGCCATGAACACGACTACCTACTCAAGAACAACCCACTAAACAAATCTGAAGGTCTGACCAAAGTTGAAGAAAACAAGGATAGTGAAGGGTTTGCCAAAGTTCCAAGCAAAAGAAAATTTGGGAAAAACACAAAGTATCACCAAGCTACAAAACCAAAGAGAGCAACACTTTACACCTTTCAAATTTAGGTTAGAGGAATTGGATAAAGAAGATGCAATATTGAGGACTCGAACAGAGGAAGAATCTATGGCTCATTCATCAAACAAAATCCATGCTTGGATCCCTTAAGCAAAACCTAAACAAAGGAAAATTGAGACTAGTCAAATAGAGGCACTAAAAGGGATAATCCAATAGAGAACCTAAGCATGGAAATAGAAGGGGAAGAGGAGAAATACTCATACAAAGAAGACGACTTGGTGCTTGTAGCGGACATGAAGATTCTTGAAGTTGACTTGCTAGCACTAATGGAATGATATGGGGAAAAACATCTAACCAACTTAAAGGAAGACAAGCTCCAAAAGCTTCAACGAGAGCTAATCAAAGGGAAAATGAAGCTAGCCTCAACCTGCCAAAACCAAGGGCAAGTGACAGAGCCAAGAATTAGAGCAAACTCTCTCAAGGAGCCAAAAAAGACTAATGGAGGAAAATAAAAGAGAGGAAAAAATTCAAGAAACAAGGGCACGTCTAGTGGACTTCGGGCAAGTGATAGGGCTACCAGATAAGTACTTTGTCACCCAACCTAAAGTTTAAAACAAAGATCATATCCTAGAATATCATAGGGGTAAATGCCAACAGTGAACAAAGGATCCTCCATAACCAAATCATAAATGAAAAACCTACAATAATGATGATTTAGGAAACAAAATGTGAAAAAGACTCCATGCTTCAAATAACAAAAAGAAGAATTTGGGAAGGGAGTGAAACGACAATGATAACTTTAGCAAGTTTCTTTGGAGAGCTAGCACTAATATGGAACCCAACAGAAGTCATCCATGCGAACATCTTAGAGACCAACATATTTACCACAACAAGCTACAAGGAAATAGGTTCTAGGGACTTAGGAATCATTACTAATGTGAATGACCCAAATATTCCAACAATAAATGACAGGTTCTTAGAAGCATTACAAGCCTTGGGAGTGGCATATGAAGGAAATCAATGGATCTTAGGTGGAGACGTCAATACGTATACTATGGTAATGGGAAAAAAAAAAGAGGAACTTGCCATAGGGAGGAGGTGAACATAACTTTCAAAGACACGATAGAGAATCACGAGCTGGTGGGTATGCAAACAACCAATGGTTGTCACACCTAGAATAACAAAAGGGGAGGCACACATCAAATAGCAGTGAAGTTGGACAAATTCCTAGTTTTGAAATCTCTTTGAGGAGAGGAGGTACTCTAGAGGTAGTTATTCTACCCATCTAGGGCTTAGACCATTGGCCAATCTACCTAACCTAGGCTAGTGTGAGTCATCCAAACCCAGGCCCTTTCGTTTCAAGAAGTTTTGGCTCTCCCACCCAGACTTCCAATTGAACGTCAAAGCTTCGTAAGGGGAAGAAGGGATTCCAAACAGAGAAAAAATGTATGTCTTTCAACAATTCCCTAAAAGGGTGGAAGCACATGTCAAAATCTGGAACAAGAAGGTTTCTACAACATTGTTTACGCCAAGAGAGACAGAAAGGAAAATAGAAGACAATTAGACCTTGATAATCCAACTAGGAAACACACCGAAAAAGAAACCCACAGGAAGAGGACATTCAAGATTAGTGGAATTTGAGAGCGCAGCAAGAGGAAATTATTTAGATTCAAAATTCTAGTATCAGGTGGCTTAAAGAAGGAGATAAGAACTCTAGATTCTTTCACAATTCCATGATTAACAAGAGAGACTAAACAAAGTAGTCTCCCAAAACACAACCCAAGGAATCGAGCTTGAGGATCATGAGGACATTGAAGAGGAATTGTGAAATCAATAAAACCATCTTATGGAACCATAAGTAGACAAAAAACAAGCAATCAAAGCCATCTCTAGTTGCATCCATCTTCAGTCACCGAGGACTAGAATGCCAATATGATGCAAGAAATAGCATTTGAAAAGGTTGAGAAAATAACTATAGAATTGTTGGTAGCCAAATCTCCTGATTTAGATGGTTTCACCATTGATTTTTTCAATCATGTTGGTCCACAATGTTACGATGTACCAGTACCAGCTCACTTTCAGATATCTTCCCAGGGAGAGGGGTTTTTTTTTCAGGACCAAGATGGGGGTGTTATCTGCACCTTTTAAGGGATGGTTATGGTTGGACCCCTTAACTCTTCCTTTAGGAGTACTATGGCTTAGTGGCATTGTTGACTGCCTCATTTTAGGGCTTGTGGCCCTGAGGTTGGTGTTTGGGGCTCCTAGGGGCAGGTCACTGGGTCACATGACCCCGCTGCTTGATCTCCACACATGTGACAACGCTCTACTCAGAGGCACTTGCCTCCTCTTCTAGACACCCGTCCTGGCCTCCTTTCAGCACAATTCCCTCTCTCCTTGGGCCCAGAGAAATGTTGGCATTATCCTAGCTACCAGGCCTTCAAGCATGATTTGAGGGGGGATGTTGAGGGTTTCTTAGCATATTTGGGGTTAGATGGGGCATGATGTCCCCCCCCTTCTCACTCCATCTTTCAGAGTGGAGCCATTTGCTCAGTTTTAGTTATTTTCATCAGTTTTGGTAAACTATGGGGAAAATACCCCAAGTTACCCATGCATTAGAATACTTGAATATTACTTTTGTTTTAATTTCAAATTGACATGTAGGCTTGGATAAATTAAAAGTCTGTGATAAGATGGGTATAGATAGACCATCTTAATTCATTTGTAAATCATAAGACTAGGGATCAAATATGTTACTTCTTCTCTTTCTCTTGTTATATGGGTTCATGATGTGATGTGCACCTCTTGGAGAGTCTATGCTTTGGCTTGTAAAGTAAAATGTGGATGATGCTAGGGTTTTGCTTTGCACATACATATTGATGCTAGAAAGGTTGGATGGAACTCATGCACAAAGGTGATCTAGGGTTTTGCTTTGCTCATCTTTGTTGAATCTTGGTAAGAATTTCTCTCTCTATTGAATGGTGCTATGCTAGTGCATTCTATTTGTTGATTAGGGTTTAATTATCAATATTTTGTCAATTTTGTATGGTTGGAAGACCTTCTCTTGAATAAGTCTTCTTTCTGAAAGGCCTTGGATCCCTACTTCACTTTTGTTAGGCTCCCCCAACAAACCCTAGGGGTTCTTGGTGGATGTCCTAATCTTGCAAACCTAGAGGAACTCTTCTTGTAGGGACGCTAAACATCAATCTCTTATGCCTTGGGATAGAGGGAAGGACCATATCCCTCCTCTTGTCATTTTTTTCAAATTTTATGCATTTTCATATGTAAATATTGCATTTCATGGTAGAATTAGGTTAGTTTTCAAGTTTGCAATTTTATTTTAGAAACCCTAAAAATTTCAAAGTTTTACAAAATCCAAAAAAAAAAAAATTTCCTTTTTGGCCCTGCTCAAGGCAGCGACCTTCCTCCTTGAACCCTTGGCATCCATTTTTTAGCCTATAGCATGCCTTCTACTGCCCTCGTCCTCCTCCTAAACTTCTTGGGAATCCTGCATTTATCCTCGGCATGCTTCTTCCCCCCCCCTTCCAACCCTCGGCCTTCCACCTTTCCTCCTCGGCAGCCTTCTCCTAGCCTTAACCCCCCTTATCTAGCCCTCATCCTAAAACTCTCTCCCTTCCTCTTACTACTACAAACCCTAGTCATCCCTAATCCTACTTCCTTAACATCCAGCGCTGCCCTATCTATCCTAGCGCTCCCCTACTTGACCTTGTTCTCCCTTCTAGCAACCCTTTGAGCCTTAAAACGAGCCCTGAAGACCCATTTCAAGTTTACCTTTGAGACTTAGCTTGTTGTTGCTCCTATAACGAACCTGCAAAACCAAGAACTAGAAGTTAGTATACATATCCAAATAATGAATTAATGCTCCATTTGGATGCTACTGTTGATGGTTGTGAATTGTGGAACTAGTTGATGCCTAAACCAATGTTAAATGCCTTCAAAAGTGCTATAAATGTTATTGCTATTATAAATGGTTTTAGTTCTTTGCAACAATATTCACCCAAGCTTAATGTTGATACAATATTGTGATGTGGCCTATTTGTCTATGCAATTGCACTTATTAAATATTGATCCTCAATGCTTAATGATAAATGGTAATGAACTTAGAGCCATATATTTGCAAACTAATTAAGACAAGATTGACTCATTTAATGTATTCTGAGTGTTGGTGTATTACCCTATACAATTGGACATTGTCTATCAACTTATGTCAGACTGAGATATGCACAAAGGACCTCCATCCATGCTATCATACTTGTTTAAAACTAGTGCCTAGTTGACTTTATCCTAGATATGTCTTCTTCATTCTCTACTTTGACTCCATAAGGCACTGATCTATGCATGAGGTTGTGGAAGGTGTTTGGTATAAATATCGACAGGCACACAGATAAGAGCTCTCCCCTTGGAGGTCAAGACTCTCCCAAGAAGTTAAAAGGTTGATGATCGAGGTGACATTGGGTCACAACTCCTTTCATGTGCTTATTGGACACTATCCTTACTAGTTTTCCCGGTAACATGCAGTAGGCATGGATGTATGGGAAGTATTTGAAGGATCCAAAATATCCACAGGCATCCTTCAAGCCCTGAACTCCACTTTCCTCACCCTCGCTCCAAAAGGAGACAGGGAAAACACAACAGAGAAGTTCCTGACAATCCTACTATGCAATGTGATTTACAAGATTATCACTAAAGTCATAGCATGTTATATGAATCCCATTATGTCCAAGATCACCTCTTCATAGCATGGGGGCTACATCAAAGGTTTCCAAATCCCGAATGGCATCATAGTAGCCCATGAAATGATCCACTCTCTCAAGATCAACAAGAAACTCAGTATGACGATTAAGTTGGACATGCCTAATGAGTTTGACCACTTAAATTGGGTATTTCAAGGGAAATGATTATAGCATTTGGATTCTATCAAGAATGGATAAAGTGGGTCAAGAACTTGGTCTCTAATGCCTTCTTCTTAATTATGGTAAATGGCTCTCCATCACAACCCTGCAATCCATCAAGAGGAAGCAAAAATGGA
The DNA here is from genome assembly GCA_027924585.1 of Larix kaempferi. Classification (NCBI taxonomy): domain Eukaryota; kingdom Viridiplantae; phylum Streptophyta; class Pinopsida; order Pinales; family Pinaceae; genus Larix; species Larix kaempferi. Next base: position 16,096,957 of record BSBM01000924.1, on the reverse strand, counting down.
GGGGCTATCTCTCCCTTATTGTTCATTATAATATATGAAGGCCTGGGTAGAAGTCTAAGGATTGCATTGACCAATGGAAATATTAAAGGTCTAAACCTTCATCCAAGTGTTAATCTTTTGCCACACTTGTAGTTTGTAGATGATATAATGCTTCTTGGCTCCCCCACTGCTAAGGAATCAAGAACTCTAAAGTTTAAACACTACCTTAGAGACACTTTCCTGCTAGCTTCGGGTATGCTTATCAGTCGTAGAAAATCATTAATTTTCATCTTCAATAACCCTATGAATATTGAAAGAAACATTGCTATAGTATTGAGATTTCAGCGAGGTACTCTCCCATGTAAATACTTGGGATCCCCGGTGGTGGATAACACATTGAGAAACACCTCATGGGAAGACCTTCTATCAAAAATGTGAAATAAAACTCAATAGTTGGACCTTCATATTTCTTAATCTTCATGGGAGAATCCTACTCATCAAATCAGTGTTGAAATTAATGCCTATTTACCTCTTCTTTGTGCTAGCAACGCCAACCAAAGTTATACAGGCTATAAAAAGTATTCAATGGGCCTTTATGTGGAGAGGGTTGAATAGGGAAAAGAAGTGGGCCTTGGTGGTGTGAGACAAAGTATGCATGCCCAATTCCTCAGGAGGGTTAGGTTAGTATTTGCAAACCATGGGAAAGGCCCTAGCAGTAAAGCTTTGGTGGAGGTGGGTCAAAGGAAATAATGAGATATGTGGAAATATCTGGAAGATTAAGTATGTTCCGGAGGTCCTAGAAAAAGACTTGAACATATTAGAAGGTATGTGTCCAAGTTTGATAATCTAGAATAATGTGTGGCAAAACAAAGGCATGATACAAACAAACTACTTTTGGTAGGTCATATCGGGGATATAGCTCTCCTATGGGAAGAATATTGGAAACAAGATCCCAGACCACCTTAGCTAACTTCCATAGAGTAAATATGACCCATGTTTCAGTCTCTCTATTGGACTCTCATTAACCAGCATTGGAAGATAGGGTAGCTCAGGAACTTGCAAACTAGAAAACAAGGAAATCTGGAGACAACTAGTTAGTATAATTACCAAAAGAAGGGAGCTGAGAATTGGAGGATTTATATAACATAATAATAAGGTTTTAAGAGGAATCAAACATCTTGAGATGGTGACATGTAGGAAATGGACTCTACATTATTAAAGAAGCGTGCATGATAGAGTATGGAAACAAATATGGAACTCAATGATATAAATGAAAGTTTCCACCTTCATTTGCTGAGTGACCAGAAGAAAATACCTTACTTGGTATAATATGATATCAAAAGGATTTAAAGGACCATCTGTCTCTTACATATGCAAGCAAGAAGAACAAATAGTAGAGCACATATTTAACTCTTGCAGTTAGTCTCATATTTTGTAGGACTAAGGAGTGCTACCTTCAAGCAGTTTGACCGATCCAAGAATGATATTTTGACAACCCTAGAGGATTCTAGATTTGTTCCCTTTCTAAATTTGATTCTCAATAGAATTTGGAAACTTTTCTCAGGTTTTTTGTTGTGGACAATATGGAAGGAATGCAACATAAGAATATTCAAGAACAAGCTCATAAAGATTGAAAACTTGTGGGAAAACCTACAGAGAAACATCGAGGAAATGATCTGAGATACAATCTGGAAAGATTGAAAATGATATGTCAAAGAACAACTTGTAGTTTCCTAACATGAAATATATTTTCCAGGTACCCTCTCTTATTCATCCCCAACCTAGGGTGCCATAAAATTGGACCAAGTACCGACTGGATTTATTAAACTAAACTTTGACAGTGCCTTGAAATGAAACCCATGATCTACTGGCATTGAGGGATTGTTTTGAGATGATTCTAATAACATTTTGAGGATCTTCACTAGCTATATAGGACATGACACCAATGACGGAGTAGATCTAGCAATTATGGAAAAGGGGCTCAGAATTTCTAGAAGTATGAACTATGGAAATATGGTAGTTAAAGGGGAATCTCGAGTCTTGATCAATGCACTAATTAAGATTTAGAATGGCACCAAGCCATAGAAGGTGTCAAGAAATTGGAGGATTTTGGCTCAAATCGAAAGCATAGTGGGGCTCATCAAGGATAGTCGTAACCTAACTCTTTCCCATGTGAGGCACAAAGCTAGTGGGTTAGCTGATCGACTAGCCAACGAGGGATTTAATGAAGGGAACGTAGAAGTCAACACATAATAGATCCTACTAGATTTTGGAAAAATTAAGGAATATTATAGTTGTATCAACGGACATGACTCAATCATTTGAGATGGAGTGATATATACATGTCATCATTAGGATGATGGATGGAAATCATTGGATGAGACATCTACTCAGGATGAGGACGATGAAGAGATGGAAGAGAGGGTGAGGGTTGATAGAGGCCATAATGGCCTGCCCTCCAAGTGATGACTTGGAGAACAACCTCCATCTATTTAGCATCATGATCCCATTTGGAAGCTTAATGAAAGCAGTTATGGAATTTTGGGTGACAATTTTGTGGGTCTACAGTGAAAGACTTCATAATTATGGCAATTATGGTCTCTAAAGATGGAAAAAATTGTTATTTGGATGCAAGAATTTTTTCTGAGGAAATTGTTGTAAGGTATCATAGCTCTGTGGTATCTAACCTTTATAAATCTTGGGGAGTCTATCAGAGCTAGGAATTGGGTTGTAAACATCCAGATGAAGACATCCTTCCATCTAGTACAGGGTAAAATGGCATAAAAAAGGCACAATGAGGGAGGAGAAAGAAGAAACAAGAAGTGCGTAGGTCATCCATGGAAAGGAAAAGCTAAGGTGGAAACCAAAGGTAGTGGTTGCAACTTATCACAATGGATTTTTAGAAGCAACCAAAACCGTTGGGGAGGCAATAGAGGAGAAGGTCAAAGAAAAAATGGATGTGACTCCTACTGAACAAGTGGATGAGAAAATTTTAGTATGGATTCTTGGCACTGGCATTTCAAGGAGTAGGGACACTAAACTCCTAAAAATGGTAGAAATCTATTGGCGTATGGAAACCTTCCTTGCCATGAACATAGAGATAAGAGGAGCTCAATAGAATGAAATCCTCGCCAAATTGAACCAACAATAAGGGAACTAGACTACTGAACTAACTATAAGGGAAAATATACCACATGGATAAGAAATGAAAATCTCACCAATGTAATTTGGGGATCTAAAGCTAGAAGTGATGATAGAAGAACTTAGGAACAACCTAGAAAGAAGAAGGAAGAGGAATTGGGCAATGTGGAGACTATGTAGTATAAAGGAGTTGTATAGAACAACTAAGAGGACCCTCGGATCTCCCTCCAATATTTATCAACATTGAATTGGAATATAATGATGAGCTATAGTCTTTCTAGGTTTTTATTATTTGTTATAGTGATGATTGCTATAAATATTTTGTCATATAGTCATGATTGCTATAACTATTTTTTCAAACTCGAGTTAATAGTAGTATAAGCTTAGGATATGGTTATCTTAGTATGGAACTTTGCAATAGAAGTGATATGTATTTTTAAAAAGTTATGCTCCATTTTCTTGGATGATAGGTTGAAGAGGATTCATTCTATACCACTTTATATAATTTATTAATTAAATCTAGCTTAATTATAAAAAATAAAAAATAAACTTATTGTTTTAGTTTTGAGATTTTTTACATTTCATAATTTTATTTCTTTTTCTTTTAAAATTAGAAATTTAATAAGAAAATATAAAATACATTTCAAAAAAATTAATAACATAGAAATTTAATAAACCAGCATGAATCCATCTTAACTCTGCTTCTATCAAGTTTAAGACTCTAAAAGAGGTTTGTGTTTCAAGGGATTTGATCCCTCTCGGCGCTTGATAGAGCCAGCCTTAAGATGGATCTATGATGGTGTAAAATAACATTTCACAGTTGATACCATAAATACCATATGTTGTAGTATTTGACCATTAAGTTTTGTAAATAGATAACATATTACATTATTAATATGGTCAAATAGATACCATATTAAAAACAACTTCTGAACAAATTGTTTTCACAATTTCTTTGAGAAGAAAAAGCACACAAAATTGAATTGAATGTGAATGGGCTTGTAGGTAAACTTTGTTTGGTTGGTCAAATAGACACCATAATAAAAACAACTTCTACACAATTTGTTTTGACAATTTCTTTGAAAAGAAAAGGCACACAAAAATGAATTGAATGTGAATGGGCCGGTAGGTAAACTTCATTTGGTTTCGGCTGAACATAAAGAAGCATAAGCATGTAGGTAAATTGTGTTCCTGTGTATTCCCGTCTCATAAATTGTTTTTTCAGAAAGGAAGTTACAGAGTGTAGGGCATGTTTAACGAATAATTGATTGTTTTATGTATCTTAAACATATTTAGATTACAGTCTTAGTATAATGAAATTGTGAATTTGGAATGGGTACAATTTCACTTTGGAATTATCAAATAAATTCTAGTAGATATAGGTTTGTAACAGAGAGCTTCAACATCCTGTGTAGTATCCTTCATTTTATTTTTATTTTTTCTGATAGTTACGTTCTGAAAACGTAAACTCTGAATGGGTTTGACATCTGGGATCGAGGATGGAATTTTGGAAAACACCGTCAAAGGTGTAAAACAATCAGCTTGAGAAGAAGGGTTATAGCCACAATCATTTAAGACATCCCTTTCCTCTAAAGTAAAAACCCTAGCCTTCCCAACTATATTTATTTGATAATTCCAAAGTGAAATTGTATAGGAACCTAAATTCGGCTGGATGTAGACTTACAAAAGAGAGAGATGCACTAATTTGGAATGGTAATCTAGCTATTGGCATGGTGACGGCTAAATCTGCTTACAGTTCTATTATTAAAAATAGATGCTATTTTCCGCAGAATTGGTGGTATAAAAGGCTCTGGCAATGGCAACTCCCATTAAAAATCAAATGTTTCATGTGGTATGCATTGCAAGGGGGTCTGAAAACATGGGATAATCTATTGAAGAAAGGGTGGTATGGGCCAAGCATTTGTCTTTTATGCAAAAACAATTCAGAGTCTACTAACCATCTTCTTGTGGATTGTGAGTTTATAAGAAATATTTGGAACTTGATCTTGTCTTCTTTAAAACTAGATCAGCGATGGGGCTTAGAAAAATTTGACATATGTACTCTTCATTGGTTCAAAAGCTGCAGATCACTTCCTTCGATTCAGGCTTCGATATCCTGGTCCATTTGGTATACCAGAAATAAAGCTATTTTTGAAAACAAGGTTCTGATCTTACATAACACATGTAATCGGATTATGAGCTTGATCAAGGAATATTGGTTTAAAGATTCAAAAAGTGAACACATTCAATCCACTTTTCGATAGTCTTGTTGCTTTCTTCGATGGTGCGGCTACAAATGGTTTATGTGCGGTAGGAGGAGCTATCTTTTTAAATTGGGATCACTTTTACACCTTGAGACTCAGTTGTGGAACAGGTTCTAATATGAAATCTGAGCTTCTAGCTCTTTGGTGTGTTCTGAAAGTGGCAAATACATTTGGTCTTGATGACCTCAAAGTATTTGGGGATTCTCGGGTGACCATTAAATGGGCTTGTGGTGAATACATCCTAAAAGTCACTTCACTTCTTCATTGGTGCCATATAATAAAGGAAGAAATTCAGCTATACAATAATATATCCTTCAAGCATATCTATCGACAACACAACTCATTGGTGTATAAGCTATCAAAACAAGCTTTGGAAGGCGAGGAAGGTGTTATTGTATGGGAGGAATTATAGGGTCTACATGTTTGTGATATGGGATCATTGATGGTTTTTGAACGATAAATTACTATGTGACTATTTATGTTTTATCTTTTTAGATACTTACAGGTTGGGAAGTTGAGCTTTGTTTTGATACTTGTTTTGAGAAGGAAGAAATGTTATAAGTTGTATTTTGTTGATAAGTCTTTTAAAGACTTGAACAGTTATGTATTATTTGATTCACATTGAATATCAATAGTATGATTTTTTCTACTGGAAAAAAAAAAGTATCCAATGGACTTGGTATATCATCAAAAATTGGTTATGAATATCACATGGTGGAAGTAAGCAGTAACATGTTAATTTTTTTATTAATATTGACACGTATTTTAAGAAAATCATCATCGAAGTGCCAAAGCTCTTTTTCAAACAATTTGCATCAATCGATTTAGACCACTCAATTCGTTGTTACAGTGGAATGCATTAGAATGAGACATAGTAACAACCTAATCCACCAATCTTGCGATGCATGGGAAGGTGAAATTGAATTATGAAGTTAGATGTGTAAACAACAATTTCCACAATGAAAACCTAAATTTTAACCTAATCCAATAGTGTTGAAAAAAAAGTATTAAAAAGAAACGATAAGAAGACGAGAGATTGTAGGCAGTCAAAGTTACAAAGAATTGTTAGTTTTGTATACTGATAACTGCATAAAATGAACACAGGAGTGTCCACTCTTTCCCTTTGTAATAATGCATTCATGCATATGTAGAAATATGTAATAATAGTTGTAGAAAAAATAATGGATGTAATATAACATAATAAGAATGGTGGAAAGGGCAGAGCATGAATTCATGAGGTGAATCAATCCATGAAGTGAAGTAATCATCAAATAGAAATATTTGTAAACATTGTTTGACATAAGAAGAAGAAGAAAACTAATTTTAGAAATCATACTAGCTTTATAATTCGTCTAGATATTCTTGCAATATGTCCAAATATATCTACAATGTGAGATTGATGGTACAAATATTTGAAGTCTGAAATTGTTTAGTTGTTGAATTGAAATTTGAAATTCAAATTCAAATATAAATAGTAAATGTGTTTTACAAATTTTTTTTGGGAGCCAACATGTGACAGATGTGACACATTTCAACCACTTTTTTTTGGAGCCTACATGTGCCATGTCAACATGACGTGACACATCTCACGCACTTAGACTATAAAAAATGCTTCTCGACGCAACCAATATATAATACATTTCAAAATAATTTAATCATCTAGCTTAATTATGAAATATATAATTAAGATACCCCACGACGGGTGTCAAACTGTGGGCCACACGCTTCGTACAAATGTGTGCCCTGAGCAACATCCTACATGATAAATGGCGCGAAGAGTGGGCCCAGCCTCACCACCCCTCTCACCCAAACAATCTAAGAACAAACCTCGAATCCTACTACACTTGAGATCATCAAAGAAATCCGCAAACGGATGTACGGTTCCCTCAGTTCCACTATGGACATTCTATCATGAATCATGTCGGCCGCTCCTCTCATAATGACTTAGTCCGGCGACGCATGCAGAGGAATTATGTTATTACTGGGGCTCGTAAGGCACAATGTGTCTTCTATCAATTTCCTCTTGGCCACCCTGGTGCTTACTCTCTCAACGCCCTCGCTGCAAACTGTGCATTCCCCACCAGTCTGACTGCCTGAAACCTGGTTCTCAGGCTTCTCGTCATTATGGTCCGCACAAAGGTCACCAAATACCGCACTCTAAACGGCCCTCGACGCTCTCATGCGCACTGTGCAAAGAAATACATGGAAAATATGAAAGGCTTCTTTGAGACTAGTCGTCAAGCTAGAGACCACACTTAGCATTGGGAGAGGCGGTCGCAATCTGAAAAATCATGTCATGCTCTTCAGGATCTCAGGCAAACTTTTGATGGCGTTATTGAAGATACAGGGGCGCCACGCACTCAGGATACCAAGCACACGCATACTCTGGGCTTATTCTAGGCCATGAAATTGATGCTCACCCTGGCCTTTGAGGATTGTCTGGCCAGCCACATCCATCTAGAAGGATGCCCTTTAATGATTGAAGGTCGCCTGGAATGCCTAGAGGATAACATGCAGCATCTTGGCCAGAACTAGATGGCCATGAATGATAATTTGAATAACATACTGGATGCGTTGGCCAAGGAGCTAGTCGGCAAGCATTTCGTGGCAAAACAATTGGTTTTCAGGCGAGACCTGGACGCAATGGCTCGAGCTTCGGCAACGGTTTCGGCATCAAATTCTCCTAGCACCTGCAACGACATCACCGAGATACCGAAGTAGTCTCTTTCCTCCGGTTTTATTTTGATTTAGGCCTTATTGTTGTCTTTTCTTTGGTAATGTAGTCCTCAGTCACATGGTTCAGTCTGGTTTCGGTCTCAGGTCTAATTTCTAGAAAGACTATAGTTTTTGTCTCCAAGGTCATAACCCCTGCTCTATGGGGGATCAGTTGGGTTTTTTTTTTAGGACAACAAAGACAATCTCTCTAGCTCTAGGATGATCAAAAATGAACTATGATCTGGATCTATATTTTGAGTTCTACATATCTAACTTGACTGCTTATGTACTCTCTTTTGTTCTGTTAATATAATTTCGAACTTATATATATATAAAAGATAAAGTCTTTTTTGGGGTGTTATATTAACGCATAAACTATCCAATCCACCCATATATAAAATACGAAATTAAAAGCGCAATCAATGAAACACAGATAAAATATGATGTGACAAAAGATAAGTGAAACATATTGCTGATTGAAATAAGGGAAAATATATATATCACAAATTATAATACATTAACAATTTAAATATTAATTTCTAATTCTAAATCATAGATTATATTATACTAACCATTTAAATATTAATTTCTAATTTAAGATGATAAGTTATTATTCTTCACTCGCCAACTTTATGAATCCGTGTAAAAACATTCAACATAACAAGATATATTGTGATGTCTTATTGTTGCATTATTGGTGGATGTGGTTAGAAATCAAGTCACGTGTAAGTTTTGTTTTATTGGATCTCTCTCCGTTCCAACAAAATCATGTTTCTTAGGCCGAAATGTTATATGGAATTGGAGACCCCAAACCATTGCGTGAGAATTATAAATGGATATTGGGTCTCCTTTAAGGATCATAGGCTTAATTTCATTTTTCGCAAGGTTTGTAAATGGTTTTTTTTTACTAAATCGTGGTTATAGGTCTCCAAGTATAGTTTAATCTTTTATTCATGGTTTTTTTCCCAAAGTTATCAGGTTGATTGAAATCCTCCTAAAGGTCGTGAACTATGGTTCAGGCAATGGAGGTGGATTTTGGGTGAATATAAGGGTTAATGGCCCAAATTCATGTAAATTGAAAATGGTTAGAGAGGAGCTATATGGGATTCTCTAAATCTAAATAATATGAATCCATTACCTAAAGATGGAATGTGCATTTGTGATGATCTAGAGGTTGGCATGAAGTTATTCAACTCAACTTAACAATCATAATGGTTTTATTACCTTCAACCACCCTTACAAGTGTAAGTAGACCACTTTTGTGAAATTCAAACCCTAAAGACAAAACTTTGACCCTATAAATAATTTGAGTCAAAATCTCATACTATCAACAATATAAATGGTTTTGGTTTGTTAAATGATATTTCTATGTCCTAAACTAAGTAGGTTGCCTACATTAACTTTTTTTGGGTTCAAAGTCATATATATAACACCCAAAAGATATCTTAGGGACTGTGAATAACGTCTCATTTGTGATGATATTTAATTTGGTCTTTACAAAGGGATTTTCGTTCAAAATTCATGGATTAAGAGTGCCATGGAGAATTATTTTGAAGAAATCCATGGTTTCATGCCTTAATCCATGAATTTAATCCATAATTGATGTTTTCCTTCAAATCTAAACATTATTTATAAAGCAATCAACCATGGTTAATTTCTTAGAAATGGAAATTTACTCTTATCTAAACATATAGGTCACAATTCATGGGTTAATAGAGATACAAATAGTTTTTAAAGATAAAACCATGCTTTTGTACCTCAAAGCATGGAATTGCCTTCTAAGGGACTCGAATCAAGATTGAGTCTTTAGAGAGGAATTAGAGCCTTAGATAGGTTAGGGCCGACATTGTAATTTTTTTTTACTTAATATTTTATTAAAGTGTCATGTGTCACCTCCACATTGGGCACAACATTACACTTCTCTCTCATACTGGGTTGTAGAAGGTGCCTCTCAACACAATAATAACATTTAAATATGTGGTATGAATGGGAGGCCCATCCATCCCAATAGGGTGTTGGGATTTCATTCATGCCTAAGTAGTCTAGTTAGCTGGAGTAGTTAGTTAGATGTAATATTAAATAATGCACAGTCCAATGCAAACCTATTGCATTTCCTTTATAAAGGCTAGTAAGCCTCATCATAAGACAAGTTAGTATTCTCATAATCTTAGTCTATTGTGTTATTTTATGTTATTCGTTCGGTTATGAGTTAAATTGTTAGTGAGTTAGCTCAGAGGCTCCTTGAGCCTCACCTTCAATCTATTAAGATCAGTATGTCTATCTCATGGCATCTTGGAATAAGTTTTATGACTATAACATCTCATTCCCTCATATCCTACATTAATTTTGAGGACTTCTATGTTACCTCATGTAAGCTTCGATATACCATGATCATTAATAGGAGCATCCACAGATGCAAAAACTCCACTACTAACAAAATGATTGATTGGTTGTGGAGTGATTATATGTGTTTGCTTAGCCGTCCTTCTAGTATGTTACCTATGTACATGTTGTGCATAAATAATAAGAATATTAATAGTTGTAAATCCTTATCTCATGGTTTTTTGGAATAACTTTTACAATTATAAAATATCCTCCCCTCCTATTCTATATTGCTTGTGAGAACAAATTTGCAACAACATATAAGTCTTAATATATCTCGATCCCTATGATAATAGAAGCATTCATAAAAATAGTATGAGTTGCTTTAATAACATAATGGTTGATTGGTAAATGCATATTGGTGATTAAGCTTGCTCACTCAAACTTCCCCTCCCACTTACATTTGAGATATTTGTAAATAATAATATAAGCAATAATAAAAATAATATAAAATTTATGAAATACTTTTGCGATGTGACATATTATTAATAATCTTTCCAATTTATTATTTTTTCTAAATTCTTTTTACAAGATTTCCATTTTCCTCAAAATATTTATATACAAAACAACTCAATACCAACCACAATAATGATTAATAATCCAAAAGAACTCAATAAAATTAAATTAACCTTTAAAACTTTTTCCAATTTATTATGTAAAAATAAAATAAAAAATAAAAACAATTTTTATAACATCTTAAAACAATTACACATAAATTCTTTATTTTCCTTGTTTAATTTGAATAATGCCTAAATTTTGATTTTGATTACATAAACGTGAATTCAGCATCATGTGTCACATTGATATTACACTTAAAATCTATTTCCTTCCCTTCTTACCACATTAAGTTTGATTTGAATAATGTCTAAATTTTGATTTTTAGCACATAAATATTAATTCACTATAGGTATCATGAAATATGATGTACACGTCTAAAAAGACGATTATTATTATTTGTGAGCATCAGAATCCTCAACTTTGATTTTTTGTGAAATGACACTAAGAGTGTTATCATAATGAAGAGAAAATACAGAATTCAAATCTCTCAGCGACGTAATTAAATTTTCCCCCAAATTACATGCTTTAGTATAACTATGATGTATCCTCACTTTAAATTTTGTTCAAAGTTTAATGCTTTATGTATCCTCACGCTAACATGATATTAAGCGTTTGTAGTTCAACGGTTAGGATAATTGCCTTCCAAGAAATAGACCCGGGTTCGACTACCGACAGACGCATTATACCATCGATTCAAACAGGGGTACTAATGAGTTCATATTTACTTTTATCATGAAGATCATCCTTTGTCACATTAAACAAGCCTCGACTCAAACAGATGTACTAGTGAGTTCATATTTACCTTTATCATGAAGATCATCCTTTGTCACATTAAATAAGTATATAAGCTACGGTTTCACTTATCAACACTGAGACACTACGAAAGAATCATGGCGGAGTGAGGTAGGCAATAAAGTAGAGATGATGGTGGAGGAAAGCACGGTGACTCAGAAGGAGATTGAAATAGGGGTCAAAGAACTAGGAGAATAATTCAATCAACAGAAAAGAGCATAAATTACACTGAAGGCGGAATGATGATTGATCCTAGGTATGATGGCACTTTCCAAAAATATTGGTGTCTATATTGAATTCATAAAAGATCATGCCATATTAGGCAAGTTTATGGGAATTTGTCCCTCTAAACAAGGGTTGATATGATGAGTTAACTAAGTCATGCCATAATAGGCAGGTTTATGGGAATTTGTCCCTCTAAACAGGCATTCATATGATGGGTTAACTAAGCCCGAAAGGGTAAGTGGAATTGAAACTATGATCTAAAGGTGTCTTCACGACCATCTTTGTCACAACATAGGACAATGTAAGAGTGTTTGTGGATTTGAAACTAGAATCTAAAGGCTTCTTCACGGCCATCTTTGTCAACACAGAGGATAAGGAAAGAGTGTTTAAAGATATGGTGGGTTAACTCACGTTGGAAGCCCGAAGGACAAGTGGATTTGAAACTAGGATCTAAAGGCTTCTTCACAGCCATCCTTGTCAACACAGAGGACAAGGAAAGGGTGTTTAAAGAGGGCACATGCTTCTTCAACATGGCAAGGATACACCTAAGATACTGGACATAAAAATCCAGTATGGAAAAAGAAGACTTCTTGACACCTTGGTATGGATTCACCTATGCTCTTTGCTACAATAATTCTAAGAGGAAGAGACTCTTGTAGGCATTGGAAACACATTGGGCACATATGTTAAAGCATTTGAAGTCACTAGAATAAGGAAATACACATCTTATGTTGGAATTTGTGTCTACATGAATGTCTAAGGGGCCTTACCAGAACCAATATGCATTAGCTTCCAAAACTTTGAATGAGTCAAGACTTTGGACTCTGATCATATACCCTACATGTGTTGCAATTTCCATGAACACTGCTACCTACTCAGTAACCACTCACTAAACAAATCTAAAGGTTTGACCAAAGTTGAAGAAAACAAGGATAGTGAAGGGTTTGCAAAAGTTCCAAGCAAAAGAAAATTGGGGAAAACACACAATATCACCAAGCTGCAAAACCAAAGATACCAACACCTTTCAAATTTAAGTAGGGGAATTGGATAAAGAAGATGTGATATTAAGGACTCAAGCAGAGGAAAAATCTAGGGCTTATTCATCAAACACAAGCCATGCGTGTACCCCTCAGGGAAAATCTAAACAATAAATGAAAGGTTCTTAGAAGCATTACAAGCCTTGGGAGTGGCATATGAAGGAAAACAATGGATCTTAGGTGGAGACATCAATATATATACTATGGTAATGGGAAAAAAAAGGAACTTGCCATAGGGAGGAGGTGAACATAACAATACTTTTTCTTTTGTTTTGATCGTAACAATACTTGGCCTTTCTCATTGCCTCCTCTAGAGTTCGAGGTTCATCAAACTCAATTATTTCTTTGTATGACTGAGGTAGTCCACTTAGAAAACGTTGAATCTTCTCCTTATCACCTCTGATATACTTAACATATCTTAGCAACTCCAAGAATTTGTTTACATATTCTTCCATGCTCATTATTCCCGATTTCATCTCATGTAACTCTTTGATCTTATCATCATAATAGCTATCATAGAGGTACTTTTGCTCGAAGTACTTCTTGAACTGCTTCCACACAATCTTCCTTTCATTGATCTTATTCATTTTCCTGAGGTGCTCCCACCATATAGATTCTCTTCCATTTAAATTGAATATGGCCACCCTTGCCTTCATGTTTCCAGAGTAGTCTTGGACTTGGAAATACTTCTTCAGCCCAAGAAGCCAAGCTTCAGCTTCTTGACCAGATTTTACCTCACTATCAAATGTAGGAGGTATGGCCTTCTTAAATTCCCCATGTGAATTGTTCTTGTAATGACTCTTCCTCTTACTCCTGTAAGATGAAGAGCTTGAACCTTCAATGGATTCTTCAGAGTCAGATAACCCACTAGAAGAGTTTTCTAGAGTATATGTCTTATCTCTAGAAACTCTTCTTGAGCTATTGGACCTTTTGCGGGAATTTCTCCTTGAACTACTCCCACTCCTTTCTAGATTTGCTTAATGATGTCCAGAGTTAATCCTCCTTTCGATGTCTATCAAACTTGGCACCATGGCTGCATTCGGTTGATTCTGTTCCTCTTGAACTTTAATCAGCCTCTCGTTGTCTTCTCTACAACTCTGCAACTCTACCCTTAGGCTCCTCATGGTGGCTACAATATCTAGGGGAGTCTCTTGATTTCTCCTCCCATTGGATTCTATTTCAGGATTCTCAACTTATATGTTCTCTGTCATGGCATCTGTCTCAGGCTCATAGGGATCCTATGCATCATCCATGATGACAAGCCTTTTGGCCCAACCAAGACCAAGAATTTCCCAACTACACTTAGATTGAAAATGTTGACCCTTAACTGTCACTGATGTGATGTTGAGTCTAAAAAATGTGTTCATAAACCAGTTGTTAGTTGCATTATATTCTCATAAATTTATAAATTACTTTCATGCATTTGGGAAAATCTCATATTGACAATTTTGTCAAATCACATCATTTTCTCACAATTAACGTTTGTCTTAGGGGGACGATGGGGGTTGTTCGGATATCCACATCATCTTTTTTAGGATCTTGCATGCAATTAGGGTTTGCTCGCAAATTCTAGGGTTTGCATGCACTTTGCATGCATCCCAGTCACCAGGTTGATGCCTCCAGCACCTTATCCACCTTATTCTAGCACCCGGGAGCCACTTACTTCAGAGTTTTAGCCCTCCTAGCCTGAAAGGCGCCCACTTCTCACCTACTGCCAGAGAAGGGCGCACTTGTTCACCTACCACTGCAGTTCCACTTCAGTTACATTCAGTTAGCTCCGATTCTCCTTGATTTGAGGCTAGTTTCACTCTCGACTGACTGTTTCACTTCCGTTGGACCTCCAGTTTGACTAGATGACTTGTTCTGACTTCAGTTAGTCTCCCATACGCCCCCCACTGAGCCTCCTTCCCTTAATCAGTGCTACACACTTCAGTTACACATGACACACTCAGTTAGACTCAGATTGACACCTGGATGACTTGTTCTTGTGCATTGATGAGCACCACCGACTGATGATGAGGACTCCTAGTTGGAGTCAACCTACTCCATTCAGTGATTCGAATGGCCTACTTAGTCAATTCGAATTGCTCATTGACTGATATTGTATTCTATTGTAATTCATTCACCCTTATTGGGATATTGAGCACTGCTGCATGTTTTGCACAGTTTTGCACCATATTTTCTATGTTCATCTGTTGTGATTGATTTACTTTTTCATTAGATCTGCTGTGACTAATTTTACAGGGGTCAAGGGGGATTTCCCCCTTGTGGCTTTGCCACTGCAGGGCAGTTCAAGGGTAATGCCCTCATTTTTTGTAAATTTTTTGATTTCGTGCAACCTGGCACATGAGTTCAATGCCATTTTTCAATTTTTGGCACCTTAAAATTTCCCTGGAAAAATGATCAATTTCCCCTGTTTCAACGGACTTTTCCATTTTTCGACGACCTATTTCGGTGGAATTATCATTTTGTCTCTGATCAACGCACTTTCCAATTTGTCACTGACCTGTTTCGACACAATTTTTGTTTTGTCGTCGATCAACACACTTTTCAATTTCTCACCAAACGGCGCAACTTTCAATTTTCTGTCAACCTGTTTCGGTGCACTTTTTACTTTGTCGCCGATAGATGCAATTTTCGATTTTTCACTGACCTGTTTCAGTGCACTTTTTACTTTGTCGTCGATCAGCGCAATTTTTTATTTTCCACCTACCTGTTTATGCGCACTTTTTACTTTGACGTCGATCGGCACGATTTTCATTTCCATGCTGAAACGCCTTTTTCGACAAATTTTTCGATTTCTCACCGAAACGTATCAACGACTTATACATTTCCTCACCGAAACGTATCGGAGACTTATACATTTCCTCACTGATAGTTTCAGCACTCTTTTCGATTTTTCACCGACACATACTTAAACAAAAAACTCAAAAAAACTTAGAAATTTTTTTAAATTTTCCTAATGATCATTGGTGATTAGGAAGCCATCTTGGTGATTAGGAAGCCATCTTACCACTGCAATCTGTTCAAGTTAGCCCATTCAGTCCCTTTGTTGTAACCTATGGCTCTGATACCACATTGTCATGTCTCCTTCCATCAATCCCATTCCGAGAAGGGAACATGACTAAAATTCCAGGCTTTTACAAAAATTCAGCCCCATTCATCATTGACAAATTCATGGCAAAAAAAATACATATGTAGATGTATAATTCAAATAAGCACGGCGGAAGGAAAATATACTACACACACATCTAGTATGCATAAACAAGCAGAATGATCACAACCATCATTCACACACACACACACACACACACACATATATGTTCATTCCATTCGACACTTTAATATCTAATGAATTAAAGCACAACAAAGGGTTCGTTGAATACTTATCTTGAAATGATGATGTCCCAAGCAACTGGCTATACAACTGCAACATTCCACTCAACCATAGGCCATTTGTGCTCATCAATCTCTCAACACAACTGCTGCCCACGAGCTGGGCATGATTTCCACAAGGAATGGGAACACCAACTAACACATAGCCAAGTACTACTTCACAATTCAACCAATCCAATCCACAATTAGGTTTATCGGGATGCTAAGGAAGTAGAAAGGAGTGAATTGCTAAGCTATTGAGATCAACCACATAGCTATTGGAAACTCTACAAGATATAGCTAGCTTGTCACCCACAATACCTACACACCCAACACAAGGAAGTATTCCCTGTTAGAAAA
Source organism: Larix kaempferi (assembly GCA_027924585.1). Lineage (NCBI taxonomy): Eukaryota > Viridiplantae > Streptophyta > Pinopsida > Pinales > Pinaceae > Larix > Larix kaempferi. The sequence goes on along the minus strand of BSBM01000924.1, from coordinate 16,080,129 downwards.
ACAGGACCGCAAAGCAATAACAATAAACAGAAATGCAAATATAATCACACACACATTACAAGAGAGACATAGATATATCGTGGTTCACCCCAACTTGGGCTATGTCCACACTGAATTTTCTAGTCCTTATTATTATTATCGTCCAGCAAGGTGAAGGGATACAACCTGCAGCATAGCCGCTGCACTTCCTCTTCACTGTCTCACAGTCTCTCTCCTGATCTTAGAGATCTTTACAATGCATAAAACCTAATACATCTTGCCCTAGCCGTATTGCAATGTCTTTCTTTTATAGGGGAAATACAATGGGAAATACCACGGGATACCCAAAACCACGGGCCCACAAAACAGCTGGCGAAAATAGCCCCTAAAAATGCAGAATGGGTGTACAGTCCTCCGGGGTGCACGGCTAAGACAATATCATCTATGAGACTGGAAGATCTAGCTCCACAACCAACAATCTCCCACTTGGAGATTGATCACAACAACTCCACCGCTGATGCACTTGCTGGACTTGGACTTGGCAAATTTCTCCTCTTCACCTTCATGCTAGAAGGCCAACTGAAACCGAGCAAGAACTCAGTTTCTCTCTGGTCACTACCTTTGTGAACATGTCTGCAGGATTCTGGCTAGTATGTATCTTTTCCAGCTTCAACAGTTCATCTTCCAAAACAGAGCGTATGAAATGGTACTTGAGCTTTATATGTTTAGTCCTGGAATGGAATGTTGAGTTCTTTGCAAGATGAATGGCACTCTAGTTGTCACTATACAACCTGCTATCCTTCTACTTCTTACCCACTTCCTCCATAAACCTCTGCAACCAAATCATCTCTTTATTAGCCTCTGTAATAGCAACATACTATGCTTCCGTTGTTGAAAGTGAAACAACCTTCTGCAATTTTGAAATCCAGCTTACTGTTGTTCCACCTACATTAAACACATACCCTGTGGTGCTCCTCCTCCTATCCTTATCACCTGCCATATCTGCATCAACATATCCCTGTAGAATAGTGTCTGAGCCTCCAAAACATAATGCCTAAGTGGTGGTACCTCTCAAATACTTGAGAATCCACTGTACTGCCCTCCAATGTTCTTTACCTGGATTGTTCATATATCTGCTCACAACTCCCACTGCATGTGCAATATCTGGTCTTGTGCACACCATGGCATACATCAAGCTGCCAACTGCTGATTGATAGGGAATCTTGGACATGTAATTTGTCTCTTCCTATGTCTTGGGACACATTTCCTTACTTAGACTGAAATGGCTGGCCAAAGGTGTACTAACTGGTTTTGCATGTACTCACCCTGAGACAATGTCAATTTGTGATTTTTCCTGTCTCTTGTTATTCTCATACCAAGGATTTGCTTTTCAGCACCCAAATCCTTCATCGCAAATGAATTAGCTAGCTTCCTTTTGAGTACATTTATATCCTGCATGTTAGACCTTGCAACAAGCATGTCATCCACATACAATAACAAGATAATATATCTTTCATTGTCTAGCTTCTTGAAATAAACACAGTGGTCAGAATGACATCTACTATAACCTTGTTCTGTCATAAACCTATCAAATTTTAAATACCACTGCCTTGGAGCTTACTTCAAGCCACACAAACTCTTTTTCAACCTGCATACCAAGTTCTCCTTACCTTTGACCTCATACCCTTGTGGCTGTTGCATATATAGCTCTTCCTCCAAATCCCCGTGGAGAAAGGCTATTTTTACATCTAACTGTTCAAGATGCAAATCTTCTATCGCCACTAGACTTAAGATAGTCCTAATTGAAGTCATCTTAACAACAGGAGAAAATATTTCATCAAAATCAATATCTTTCTTCTGTGCAAACCCCTTTACAACAAGTCTGGCCTTGTATCGCTTCTTACCTCCTTCTTCTTCCTTCAACCTGTAAATCCATTTGTTCTGCAATGCTCTTTTACCAGCATGCAACTGAACCAGATCCCAAGTCTGGTTTCCTACCAATGAGTCCATCTCCTCACTCATGCCTTGCTCCCACTTCTTTCTAATTTCCACCTGCATTGCTTCTTCATAACATTCTGGTTCACCAGAATCGGTCATTAATAAATAATACATTGAAGGAGAGTATCGTTCAGGGAGTCTACTTAACTTGGTAGATCTTCTTACACTTGCAGGAGTTTCAAGTACTTGCTGCTGTTCTTGATTTTCTGGAACCTTTGGAACTTCATTTTCTTTAATTTCATCAAGTACTGTGTACTCTGTGTTTTCCTTTTCCTGTTTCTTTCCCTGCAACTGATCTTTATACATGACCTTTTCATTGAATATCACATCTCTACTCCTGATGATTTTGTTGTTTTCATAATCCCATAAACGATAACCAAATTCATCAACACCATATCCAATAAAGGTACATTTCTTGGATTTAGATTCAAGCTTTGTTCTATTATCTTTATCAATATGGACAAATGCTTCACAACCAAACGTTCTCATAAATGAGTAGTTTACCTTTTTATCTGTCCATGCCTCCTCTGGAATACCACCATCTAAAGCACTTGAAGGTCCTCTGTTTATTAAATAAACATCAGTATTTACAGCATTCGCCCAAAACTGTAAGGGCAATCCTGCATGCAATCTCATGCACCTTGCACGCTCCATGATCGTTTTGTTCATCCTTTCAAACATACCATTTTCTTGTGGTGTTCCTGGGACTGTCTTCTCTCTACGAATCCCACGGTATGAACAGTAACTATCAAACTCCTTGTCGCAATACTCACCTCCATTATCAAATCTGAGACACTTCAACCTTTTCCCTGTCTCATTCTCAACCAAAGCTTTCCACTTCTTAAAAGTAGCAAACACATCAGATTTCTGTCTAATGCAATAAACCCAAGTTTTCCTAGTTGCATCATCAATAAATTTAACATAATAATGAGAGCCACCAAGAGATTGTACCTGAGCCGGTCCCCATACATCTATATGCACTAGCTCTAACTTTTCATTCTTCTTCTGTTTCCCAACCCTGAGAAATCTGACTCTCTTCTGTTTTCCATAAACACTGTTTTCATAGAATTCCAAACTTACCTGCTTCAAATCTGGCAGCAACTTCCTTGAGTGGAGAATCTGCATCCCCTTCTCACTCATGTGGCCAAGCCTATGATTCCACAATGTTGTATATGTTCTTATGGAATCTAAAGAGATAGAATGGTCAGTATTATGAGGACATAAATACAACGTACCTATCCTGTCTCCTTTTGCTATCACCATTGATCCTTTAGTGATCTTCCACCACTTTTCTCCAAATGTAAATAGACAGCCGCCATCTCCCAACTGCCCTGTTGAGATCAAATTTCTTTTCATAGCAGGAATATGCCTAACATCTTTCAACAGCCAGTCAGTTCCATTCTTAACTTTTATCCATACCTTACCCATTCCAACAATTTTACATGGCTCATCATCACCCAATAAAACATGTCCAAAATCGCCAGAAACATACTCATGAAAGTATTTCCTATGGGGTGTAGCATGACATGAAGCTCCTGAATCTACTACCCAATAATCACTAGTACTATCTAATACAAGAATCAAAGCATCTTGTAACACATCACCTGCTACATTTGCTTCCTGGGTAGTTTCCTTCTATGCATCTCCTTTCTTCTTTAGAAATCTGCAGTCTTTCTTCAAATGTCCTTTCTTTCCACAGTTCCAACAATCTATTTTTTCCAGTCTGGACTTGGATCTGCCCGTTTTAGACTTGCCACGATTACCTTGGCTCTTTCCTCTCTCCTTTTGTCTTCCCCTGCTCTCCATGGTCAACACATTACCTGATGTCTCATATGTGTTTTTTCTTCGCATTTCCTCGCTAAGAATAACACCAATAACATCATCAAATTTCAAGGTGTTTGAACCAAAGACAGAGTTACTTACAGCCATGACCAAGCAATTCCAGCTTTCTGGCAATGAACACAAGATTAGAAAATCCCTAACCTCATCATCAAAGTTCACACTTACAGAACTTAGCTGATTTGTAACCGTATTAAACTCATTTAAATGATCAGTAACAGATCCACCTTCAAACATCTTCATATTAAATAAATGCTTCATTAGAAATACCTTGTTGGAGGCCGAGGGTTTTTCATACAGCTTACCCAGTGCACTCATCAAACCCTCCGTTGTCGTTTCTTTTGAGATATTGAAAGCCACTGACGAAGCCAGGCTCAGCCGTATTGTTCCCAAAGCCTTTCTATCAAGAACCTCCCATTCTTCATCCTTCATGGCCACCGGCTGCTTTGCTCTTCCTCCCTACGGTAGGAATAGATCCTTCTGGTACACATAGTCCTCCATTTGCATCTTCCATAACTGGAAGTTTTTACCATTAAAATTCTCGACCTTAAACTTTCCTTCTTACGCCATTGCTCCCACTCGAACCCGAAACCCTAGCTTCCTGTGGGTTTATCTGCCAAATAGACCTTTGGCTTTGATACCAATTGTTAGAAAAACAGGATCGCAGAGCAATAACAATAAACAGAAATGCAAATATAATCACACACACATTACAAGAGAGACACATATATATCGTGGTTCACCCCAACTTGGGCTACGTCCACACTGAATTTGCAAGTCCTTATTATTATTACCGTCCAGCAAGGTGAAGGGATACAACTTGCAGCACAGCCACTGCACTTCCTCTTCACTGTCTCACAGTCTCTCTCTTGATCCTAAAGATATTTACAATGCATAAAACCTAATACATCTTGCCCTAGCCGTATTACAATGTATTTCTTTTATAGGGAAAATACAATGGGAAAATACCACGGGATAGCCAAAACCATGGGCCCGCAAAACAGCTGACGAAAACATCCCCAAAAAATTTTATTGGGGGTGTTTCCCTCGAACCCCTAAAAATGCAGAATGGGTGTACAGTCCTCTGGCGTGCACGGCTAAGACAATATCATCTATGAGACTGGAAGATCTGGCTCCACAACCAACATTCCCTTCACTGCTACGCAGTCCCTCAGGCCATACCTTCCCTTCTAGTGCTCTTCACGGTGTGCATAGAAAAGTAACCAACAGCCCTTTGATCTTTGGCGAGGTTACACTCTTCATTAGGTTTATCAAGCCAATTCTAATCCTCTTCTACTCTTGGTTTCTTACACACAGTTCAATCCAAAACAGGGATGCACGTAATAGCAGTGCACAAATATTGGGCATGGGAAAACGTTTTAACTATGGGAGGACCAAAACAATATTTCCATGGGTTCTTCCAATCTGTGGCACACCAAAAACGTCTTTGGAGATGGGAAAATCGACCATAGGGAAGAAATAATTTCTCACACAGGTATATAGGCATTTAAATGGAAAAATCGACCTCCCAGGACCCCCAAATCGTGATTCTCTTCCTCCCAGCCATTCTTCCACCCAAAAACGACCTCCCAACTAAGGAAAATGAAGGAGACCACAACAAAAACATGGAGGAAAATTCCCATGAAGTTCAAACTGCGTGAGAGAGAAAAGACAATGCATGAATAATGGTTTGGGGAGCAATTTCGTGGATGTTTTCTTTTTCAAGAATCCAAAAAAACGATTTTCAAAATTGATGGCTTTCCCATACACGAAATTGGGAAGCCATACCTCTCCATTCCCCAAAGCATTAACTACCTCAACCAACTCTTGGAAGAATTAAATGATTGGGTGCAAAAGTCATTGTGGGTAGTTAACAGTTCATGGGTTCTCTCATTGACACTTGGATTGACACTATTGGTTCAAGGGTTTGAATATTTTCCCTCCTCATTCCTTGTAAAAATCATGCCCCATACTCTTGTTGCATTGCATAGCTAGTTGTGGGTATTTTTATTAAAATACATATTTACGTTTTCTATTGTGTCTGGCTAGCACACGATCCACACGCATAGAGTTTTAATTTCCGATACAAGAGCAATAAATCGATGGTGGGGCCTTGGCCTTGAGCTCCTCACCATGATTTTATAACAATATTACATCATTTACAATTTTAGTGAAGCGGGGTCAAAATCGGGATATTACACCTCTCGTCTTACTGTCACTATCTCATTGTATTCAGTATGTGGGCACCAAAACCAATCATATGAAGGAGAAAAAGTAAAATCTTGAAAACTCATAAATAAATAATTCAAGACCTAATCCCTTTAACACCTCCCCGACAACAATGCCAAAAAATGTTAGGTAATTTATGCGTATAAATTATGAACATTAAATATCAACCAAGGTGTTCGTAAACTTGTGAGGTTCATCCAAAGTATGTGCAAGATCATGAGGGAAGCCAACTATGTAAACTGAACCTACTGCATTCAAAAGGCAAACTGCTTAATAAACCACTTTCAAGAATCAAAGTGAAATATCAAAGTTATCCTTTTGGGATCCTGTCACAGTATTTTATTCTTACGACGAATATTCCTATAGGACATTTAGATAGTTCTCTAATTAATTCAATGGACTCCTGCAGATTTATATAGCATAAAATCAAATCTCAAATTAACTTCAAAATACAAGCCACTTGATAAGACACTTCTAGAAATTAGGGTTAAGGATGAGAGTTGTTGTCGACCTGAACTTGTCGGTCGGTTGAACTGATAAGACCGTTATGTAACTATCTATAATCCATATAAATATAGGCTTGAGAGCCGGACAAGATATGAATGTATTACTGTTCTCTGTATATACTTTGTACAGTCTCTGTTGAGTAATAGAATACTTGTTGCTTCTATCTCCACTACTTTGTATTGCTTATTATTGTGTGAATGCTTGTGTAATCTCATACGATGTATCAACTTGCTTAACTACAACATTGGTTCCATTGCCGGTAGTACATCTATGAGATTACAATAAGTATGAACTGATGAAAACCGAGAAAGAAATTAGAGAATGGTGGGATAGAAAAATAACGAATTACTTGCAAAATTATGCTAGAAGAAACAAGTTAACTATTGCTCAAGCCAGAGAGAAGTTCTTCTCTGAAACACATGAGAAATTTGTCGAAGTCGTTCCATGCGCATTGAAGAAGCCCCTTGATGAAAAATCCAGAGAATGAAAGAGATCATAAATTGCTTACAAAAATAATCAACGGAGGACGCACAAATCTCTGCGAATGGTGTGAAAATATTGTGATGATTTCTGCCAAGAACATGCAATTGAGGAACGAGTTTAACTGACTAGTTTATGTGCGACCTACCGACACTACTGTTCAAATTCCTGATCGACAAAGGCGTAGGACATATCGTCGAGCCACGACCACTCTTGTTACCACCTCTTCCAAATTCAAATTGGGAAGCAAAGTAGAAAGAGTGGGAAAAGTTTGTGCAAGAACGAGAGTGGGAGCACTTCTTGAGCAAATGAATTACTCTACCACCATAGTTGCTTAAAAGCTTTCGGGTCGGAAATGGGGGGGTATCCGACCGCATGATGGGTAGAATAGATGTCTAACAATCGAAATATGAAGTAAAATGACTAGCACTCGAAAGTCACAAAAATTCGACCAAGAAAGAATTGCAAGCCATAAGAGTAGTCCAGATATTCAGAAAAATTGAAAGAGAGAAGCGGAGAAAAATTCGAGAGGAGATAAGGGAGAAAACCAGTGTGCTCCAAAAAAAATGAAAGTTGGGCATGGTGACAGACGAGGTAGGAAATCCACCAGAATCGAGCCAGGCTTGGCAGAATGTCGGTGTTGATGAATCGTTGTCCCCCATGGACGAAGATCAGTGGATTGAGCATGCAGCTCTCCAAATAATGATACCCGAGGTTATAACTCTAAATTCACCGTTGTAGTGAACTCATGGCGTTAGAGTGCAAGAAATTTTCGAACAAGACTTGGGACTTCATGCTGGTCAATGTGGTATATGGAGTCGATGAGATCAAGACGAAAATGAATCTAACTGACTATTGATCCAGCGTCCATTAGAAGGGAACTAAATCACCTTTTATCCTAAGTTCTCTAACAAAATTTTCTATCTATTCTATTCAGACCATGAGAGAGCGTCCCCCTAGCCACTTCCAGCATTGAGTGAATCGTCAATCTAGTTGTATAATTCGACAAGAAACATAGCACCAAAAGAACGACCAAACTTTTCCTGGATATCCACGGATTTGTATTAGAACACAGGCATTCGACCAATGACAAAAGACCAAACAAATTAGACTACGAAGACCAAGAAAACGCAGAACGTACATTAGTTCCTGTTAACGCACATCAAGAGATAGTAGTACCTATCAACAATCGAACAATCTGTGTATCCAACGGAGGAAGTAGACCACCATCTCCATCGGTTAGCATAGAAATCACTTCAAATATAGAAAACCTGATGGGACACATTCCCTTCTATGAAGGAGACGAAGATCCTCGAAGACATTGGTTCGTATGCAAATCAATATGGCAAGAAAATGTCATGGTCATTGAGGATCGTAAAATGGCATAGTCTGTAGGCTCTTTGCATAAAATATCCCTCACTTGGTACATGAATTACACTGACAGAACACCAAATGCAATTAAGGCCCAGATCAAGCAACAGTTTTTTTTCGTTCTTTAAAAATGACAACGAAAAATAGCTAGCAGCAAAAAAATTGAAGAACAGTTCATGACTACGAAAAAAGACTCAAAGATTTGTTGAGCCAGATCGATTGCCAAATTGAAGATACTTTGTTAATACAATGGTTCATAGCTAGACTAATACAAAGAATCAGAAAGGATATCCGGATGCATGACTTTACAACATATGAAGAAGCATTAAAGAAGGCATTACAAACCGATATGGACGATGATTTCTAGACCACATTTGTCGATCCAAGCATAAAAGAACAATTGGAAAGCATGCAACGATCCATTCGTGAAATCAGCCTACGAGGATCAGACCTATGGTGTTCAAACTGTTCGAAAGAAGGACATACAAAAGACACTTGTCGGTACGATGAACGTCGACAAGATGTGTGTATCGTACACACAAAATGTTTGGTGATATCTACCAGGAATACGATCTGCACTCAACGAAAGAATTTCCATATAACATGAAGAACGCACATAATAAATCATGTTCCATTTGCAAATCGAAATCACACACCATAGCATAATGCACTTTGACTATGGAAAACAAACCAAATTATCATACTGTCTACCACACAAATGCTGTCGACCACAACTATAGAAACGATCGACACCAAAGAAACGATGGACGACGGTATGATCGTAGAAGTGACAACTACAAACTATGAGGAGGATTCAATGCTCGAGGATGGAACAATGGAATTCGAGGACCTTGACCACGCCGACAACTTCAGTGCTTCACATGCCTTAGCGAGGAACATCTGTTTGCAAACTGTCCTTGGAAATATAGGACATATCTGAAATTATGTACAAAGTGTGGGGTTGGTGATCACTTTTTCGAGGATTTCCCAACCATACTTGAGAAAATTATGAATAAAAATAAGGTTAATGTCTTGTCCAGTGTTCCTAAAAGTGATGTTGTTAAAACTAAGAATTTGTAGATCGTAACTCGACAAGGCACAAAAATTGGCACTGACAATCCACAAATTACAAAACTGAAAAAGCAAAGACGATTATCCCAATCCAATTGAGCAAAAGCAATTATATAACAATGCCGCAAAAATATTCCAAGAACTTGCATCACAAGAAGATAATTAAGAAGCTTGATGAAAAGATATTAATGAATTGATCCAATTAATAACTAAAGAAGAAGCATTCTTAAAGATAATAGACATAATGTCCGAACTTAAAAGCAAAAAACAATGGAAAAGCGCAGCAAAAACCTTTTCCGACTGAACCAAAGGGATAAAAGTGACATTGATCCATTGGTTGATCTAGAAATTGAAGGATACTATGTCCGACAAGTTGTCCTTGATTTCGGATCACAAGATAACATCATGACTTGAACTACTTGGGAGCTTCTGGGCCGACCAAAATTACATGAATCATGCATATACTTAAAACTTTTCGACCAGGGTCTAATTGAGCCAATCGAAATCTGGAGAAATGTCGAAACAACTATCATGGGAATATCAACAAAAGTTGATTTTGAAATAATTGACCCTAAAGAAGGATCTAACTCTTTCCCTTCATTAGTTGGTCAACCCTGGGGAAGAAAGATGAAAGCGTCGATCTCCCTCAACAAAGATAGGATAAAACTTAAAGGAGAAGGGAAGAAAGTCATCATGCCTATTCATGCATCCCAAGGAAAACCTTGGGCAAAACCTGTCGATGATGACACCGACATCCGACGGTTATACCAAGTAATGAAGAATAATAAGGATTATGTTGATCCTAATAGTCAAGGGGAAATCCACCTCGTCAACACCTCATCTATTGGATACAATTCTGGCGTTGAACTCTATGACTGGCAGATGGAAAATTATGAAGCTCAAGCACGAGATTGCTAGACAATTAAAGTTGTTCCAAAGAAATAAATACAACGTTGTTACACTATTTCCATCATCACGAAGATTTCCGAAAGGAAAATCAGAGAATATCTAACACTTGCACCTATAAAGAACGAGTCGTCGGGTACCCCACCACTAATATATAAAGAATGAGAATCCCCTCCTTTCATGTCGACGAACTATCAAAAAGCGTAGGAGAGAAAGGTCGACTTCAAAGCTTAGTTGAAACCTTCACCATACAAGTTGCGCGTTGGTGGAATACACACCATTCACAACTTCATACATGGACCACAACATCGACATACTTTGTCGAAAGGTTTGGCGGAAGAAAACTTACCTCCCAAGCAAAAATACCGACATTTACTCAAGGACAAGACCCTCAGAAACACATCGACATCTATGAAAAAGAATGGAAACGATTGGGATATAGAGATGAAAGAATCTGGCCACACTTATTCCCTAGCACACTTGAATATTTTCTAATAAATGGTATAAATGGAAGAAGCGAGGGGAGAAACTTTCATTTGGAAGTAACTTAGAGAGAATCTTATTAAATATTTTTCTTTTACTCCAGTAGACGACACATTGAAAGACGCAATTAATCAAATCAGAAGTTTCATTCAACCGACAACCTACAAAGTCCCGACAGATAATCAACAAAAAGAAAGACGACATATTTTCACATGTAATAACATTCGATCAACAAAATTTCATCATTCGACAAGATTGAAAATGGAAACCGACAAAACCAAAGAGAAAAGTTTCATATGGAAGAAAGAACATTCGGCCACTTCAAAATCTGTCAAAACACTCTTCAAGGTAGAATCGTCAAAGAAGGATGAACCATAAAGATTGACCACAAAAGAATTTCCACCAACATTTTCATAATTTAAAGAAGGCGAACGACAGATTAATGAATCAAGAGGACTAGAGTGGATGGATTCACAACTCAAGTTAAAAGAAGTCGACATATCTAACGATGATCGACCAAAAATGGAAAAGATTGGTGATTATTGGACTAAGGAGCAGATAGTGGAAATCACAAGCTTGTTGAAAGAGTTTCAATATGTCTTTGTCATATATTATAAGGACTTGAAAGGATTAGTACAGGAGATGGGAGAAACGAAAATTGATATCAAACCTAATGCCAAACATGTCAAGAAAATACTGTACAAACTGGCACACAAATATAAAGATATCGTCAATAAATAAATTGACAACATGCTTGCTGCGGGAATTATCTACCCTGTCGACTAGGCCGAGTGGGCGATCCCGATGGTTGTACATCCAAAGAAGCATGACCCAACACAACTTGGATCTATGTCAACTTCCTAAATCTTAAAAAGTAACACTGACAGATCCATTCCCAACGCCCTTCGTCGACGAAATCATTAATGAAGTTGTCGGACATGAATTTTATTCATTCACCGACGGATTTTATGGTTATAACTAGGTACCTATTGTGAATGAAGACCAGCAGAAGACGACGTTCTTCTATGAATTCAGATCATTTGCATACAGAGTAATGTTGTTCTGTTTTAAAAATGTACCAATTGTTTTCTCAAGAATTGTCGTTAAAGCATTCCAAGAATATATCTACAAAATAATGGCTACCTACTTCGACAACTGGACAATCTACTCTATGCTAAGGGACCATTGCAAATGGCTAAGACTAATGTTAGAGAGATGTCATCAAATACAATTATCATTAAACATCAAGAAGTATATATTCGCGACACTAATCGGAATTCTGCTCGGACATGTTGTTTGCAAAGAAGGTATAAAAGTCGATTTCGCAAAAATCAAAGTTATTCTTGACTAACTACCAGTCAACTCAAAGCAAGTTAGAATCTTATTGGGACATACGAGTTATTATCGAAAATTTATTCGCCATTATTCCGACATGACGTATCCACTTGAGGAAATATATAAAGAAAATAAAGAATTTAGATGGATAGAGGAATGTGGCGCATCCTTCGACTTGCTAAAAAGAAAACTTGTCGAAGCTCCCATACTCATGTTTCCTAATTGGTCTATAAAGTTTCACGTCCACATCGATGCATTCGACATAGCAGTTGGGTAAATTTTAAAACAACCGGGGGAGGATGGCATGGATTACCTGAATGCATACAACATCATAAAACTAAATAAGGTAGAAATTAATTACTCAAAGACAAAAAGAGAGGCACTTGTGATGATATTTTCCCTACAGAAATACAACCATTATTTGCTAGTTAACCCATTTGTCTTCTATACGAACCATCAGGCACTAAAGTACTTAGTTAATAAGCCCTTGCACCATGGTCAAATCTGTTGATGTCTATTACTATTCCAAGAATTTGAATTTGAAGTGATCGTTCGACCAGGGAAGACAAATGTAGGTCCTGACCACTTGTCGAGAATAGAAACTGGAGAATATCCAATAGGGATTGACGATGAGTCACCAGAAGATAGACATGCACCAGAGGGAATTTTAGAAAAGAAAAAGAAAATATTGGCCATGAAAGTTGCACCACGTACCTTGATGAATGGATTCTTATATAAAATGGGGACAGATGAAATATTACAACAATGTGTATTAGAGCATGGGAGAAAAATCATCATGGATGAAGCACATAATGGACCTACCGGAGGACACTATCAAGTTGATATAACTGCACGAAAAATTCATCAATCTGGACTTTGGTGGCCAACAATTCACAAAGATTGTTGAAATTTTGTAAACAAATGTGACAAATGTCAAAGACTCGGCCGACCTCTTCCAAGTACTAAAATGCCCTTAATATCTATAAATCCAAGTTTAAGTTTCAAAATTTGGGCGATCAACTTTGTTGTACCATTCCCGGTTCGAGGTCGACGAATAGGAGTGATATGTATTATCACAGCAGTCGAGTATGTCACAAAATGGGCAGAGGCCGAACTTGTCGAAGCCTGCACAAAAGAAGTAGCATCCAAATTTATGTATGAAAATATTGTTACACGATTTGGCTTCCCATTAACTTTAATCAGTGATCAATTCTCACTTCGTCAATAAGACAATATCAATATTGATGAAAGAGTTTATGATTGACCATCAAAAAAGTACATCATATCACCCACAGTCAAACGGTGCGATAGAAGCCTTTAACAAAACCTTAACTAAAGGATTGACAAAAATATGCAATATAGACAAAGATGATTGGGACGACAAAATACCAACGGTACTTTGGGCATATCGGACAGTGTACAAAACTTCGACAAGACAAACCCCATTTAAACTTGTCTATGGACAAGAAGTTGTTGTTCCCCTACATTTACGACATCAAGCTCCGATAATAGCAGAAGCACTACACCTTGACATCGAGAAAACCAAGAAAGACAGATGATTCCAACTATCAAAATTGGAAGAAAGACGTCAAATAGAAATTCATCATTAAGAAGCACAAAAGCAGCAATAGAAGTCATGGCATGATAGAAACACTAGAGATAAGGACATATCAGTCAGAGACATCATCCTTCTCTATGACAATAAGATTAAACGCAAACAAAAGAAGATGCACACTACATGGTTAGGCCCGTATATAGCAGAAGAAATCAATGCCAATGGATCAGTTCGACTAAAAACACTACAAGGAAGCATGTTCAAAAAACTTATCAACGGCGCGCAGCTAAAGCACTACAAAGTATAATAAGAGGCACATTTTCAACCAATGGATGTATCACCATTGGTCGATCGACGTGCCTAGGTTTGAAACGTTTCTTTATGAATACTTAATTTTATTACTATTTTATTAATTATGACTTTGAAACTTTAAACAAAAAGCAGTTATCACCGACTTAGAAGAAAATGAATAATATAAAAAGGGGACTAAAACATGAGTAGTGGCAGGATCAACATGATGAGAGACTAGGGTGACAGCACAAATAATGATGATGCACAAAGGTAGACAAATAAAAGACCACCAGGTGTGAAGGACCGACGAAGTGGATATGGTCAACTAAATGAGAGTGGTCGAAGAGGACAAACAAGCCTACGAGAGCTAGGACGACAAAGCACACCGAAGCATCAAGCCAACGATCGGAAGAAATTCAAAATGAACGAAGACCAAACACAACGTATGGACCAGAAAATACGACATGCATTGTAAATAGCCGACAAGTTGTCAATCAAGTGATGAGCATTTAATATCTTCACCCACTATGCGTTTAATGCTCTCAGCCATCACGATCGAGCCAGGGCATGGAACTCCTGCGTTAAATACCGCACTTGAAGAAACTTGGGCAGTATTTTGTCAAGAACTCGAGTAGCAGAAATTAGATCCAATCAAGTTTGTATCAAAGTGCAACCCTACTACAGCACCAGAAGACAAAATAGCACCAAAGAAATCACAAGCCACAACCTGCGCTGCAACTACAAGAATCTGAATGCTGGAAGAAGCCGATTCGCCATTGAAAACAAGATTGAAGAATATCCGGAATGCCAAAATCGAAGAGCAACAATGGAAGCATACATGGAATGGGGAAAGAGCAGCAGAAGCAACAACGACGACATTAGTAGCTTCAGATTTAGCCTGACCTTACAGTACATTTAGACCATTTTGGGCCTATATCTACATTTAACCCGGTGGAATCCACAGATGTCAAGCTCTACCTACTCTCGGATGCTATCACCAAAGAACAATTTAAACGACGAACATTCGACAAAGATCGTGTCAAAGTTGTAGAAGAGAAGCAAACAAAATTTTTGGCCATATGCAAAGAACTAGTTCAGCGAGTCCTGCCCCTTCAGTCATCAACTCAGGATCAGATCCTGCTCGACAAAGCCTATGACATACTTGAAACTATCATGTCGGCCTTTCAACAAATTTTTACCAAAGACCGGCAAGTGCAGGAACAAGAAACAACACTTCTGATGACAAATCAATTCGCAACATTTGTCGAGAACCATAAGCAGCTCACCCAGTATGTCCAAGAGGATGAAACAACCACAAACGTATTGAGAAACTAGTACACATATTATGGAAAAATATTTGGTGAAATGCGGGATGCAAAAGACAAAATCGAAAAAATCCAGCAATAAAGCCAGGGGGCAGATGAGGTTTTACTACAACTATTGGAAAATCAACTTTCCATGGAAACTAGAAGACTTGAAAATTTAGAAAAGAAAGAAGAACAGTGGATATCCCAAGCGATATATTCCTTAATCAAAGTTGAACATTTCCAATCGGATCTCCATCGGTCGTGTACAACCACCGAATACCAACTTACTTTCCTCAACAAAGACATGAGAAACATTCAATATCGTCCAGTTGCGAAAAATATGAATATTCTCTTGTCGATCATCACTCTCACCATTGACATTCAAAATGCCTTGCGCACCTGGGAAGAATTTCAACACCAGTTGCAAGTATCTGCCGAAGCAATCATTGAAGTCTGTGCTAATCAGCCACCGACTACCAACACCTCTGTTGTTCAACAACCATAGGAAGAACATGAATCTTTACTCAATAGTAAAAGTTTTCCCTCTCTAAGATTTCATCATTGCATCAACTAGTTCTGACAGTTCACACGCCAACCATTGTCTGAAGTCTAATTCGAATATTTTCACACAAGTTACACCAGACAAAATTCAGTTTTAATGCCGCCAAAATCGTCCCCTCTGCAGATATTATCATCAAAGCTATCACCATGTCATCATACAACTCATGATCAAATCATCAATATGAATGATACACGTACCAATCCTCCAACAAATCCACAGTCGCTACATGTGATATCTATCCACCATGCTTTCACACGTGTCGCTCTCCCATCTGTCCCATCCCTTTCAAGTCACCACTCCACTAGTCATTCTCCTCTCACCGCTCTAAAAGGATGCCCATCCCCCATCTAGTGTCACAGTGACACCCTTGTTAAGTCATGACACTATTCTTCACCACCCCTATTCCTTTTCCCTTGTTGTTCTTTCAGAAATACTTCAGTTGTTCTTCATTCCTTCGTGCTATATGAGCATTTTGACGTCTTCCCCCTAGCAAGTGCCCTCCACCCCATGATATACGAGCATTTCGAGTGCTCTCAACATTCCAAGACCTGTATGTTCCTTTCCACCAATCACGTCCCCGTAGCCTCCCATCTACTATAGCCGACTGACTTGCAGACTGGAGCGGGCGTGCGAAGATTAGTTGTCCAAGTCACCTCTCTTTGGACACTTTCTTCTCTGAAACAACGTCGATTTATTCTGTCGATCTACCACATGATCGTAGATTCGTTAGATGATGTTCAATACCAGATCCAATACGGTGATGTGTCCACTACCAGATCATGATGTCATCTTCTTCTACCTCCATCGACGTTGTTCCAACCTTCATTTGATGACCCAGTTCTAGCCATGGAAGTAGTTCATATCAATTCAAATTAAAGAACTGTTTATACTTTGTTGTACGCCAACAAGTGGCAGCGAGTTTCCACTTACTTCATGCTTTCTTCGGGATGAAGAAACATTTTGTTGGCGAGGGAGATGTTGAAGGAGCGTAGTCTGTTGCGCCGACTAGGTCCTTCGACCGACTACTTGCCGGCCTAAACTTGTCGGTTGGTTGAACCGACAAAACCATTATGTAACTGTCTGTAATCCATATAAATATAGGCTGGAGAGCCGAAAAAGATATGAATGTATTATTGTTCTCTGTATATACTTTGTACAATCTATGCTGAGTAATAGAATACTTGTTGCTTTTATCTCCACTACTTTGTCTTGCTTATTATTGTGTGAATGCTTGTGTAATCTCATACAATGTATTACTGGTAACTTTACAACTCGCTTGACTACGACAGTTGTGCTCTATTCTCACAAACCAGTTACAATATTTCTACACTTAAGAAAGAGTATTCTTGTAATCTCTTAACAATTAGCTCACTCAATCTCTTATTCAATTTTTGAAGCTCAACCAAGCATACATACCAAAATCAAATCAAATAAAACTTGTGAGAGAGAACTAAACCCATAAATATCAGGGTTGATATTCCAAGTCATGTAACCTTAGTTTTACTAGAGTTCCTTTAATAACAACTTATGAATATTTATGGTAACACGCCATATTCAAAAAATGGAATTCAAATGGCCCATTCAATTAAGCATTAAAAAGAAATGCTAAAAGCATAACTAAATCACTCAATTAAGTAATGCAATTTGAAACTAAATAAATAAATAACTTATGAGTACAAATGAAACTAAATCTAAGACACACACATTGTAAACAAATAATAAAAGGAACTAAGCTAACCCTCTATAGTGCATACCAAATCAAGGGCCTTCGTGTCCAGGATGTGATGCAGGAAATCACAAAATCAACTCACGGAGATCAACAACACATTTTTTGTATTAATTCAAAAATATTCAGAGGATTACATAGTATAGAGTTCTCACAATCTCAACCCTTATTCTATCTGGTCCTTAGTTTCCAACTTACCCTCCCAAAACTAATAGACATCTTTTTATAGAGTTTACAATGCATAAAAATGAGTATAAAAAATTGTCTACTCCCCATTACATGGATCACAACCGATTACATTCTAAATCTGAGAATGAGGATGATGTGTGTATCAATATAGGAGGATCGACATCTGTATTACATAGAATAGATACAAACTAGCATAACCCCAAAGCGGGGGAAATGAAACGCCAAGAATAACTTCAATATGTTGTAAAATGAAAGAAAGTTGTGTGTACATAGACAATATAATTTTATGTGTTTGAAAGCAAGTTTAGCTCATTTATGGTAGGGATAGTAGTCAATGAAATTGAAAAGAAAACTCTTGCAAGTACTAATAAGCAATAAATACAAACCCATGTAATCAATGGCAAGTAAAATGAACTGTACATTAATTTGTCATACGAAAAAGTATACATATGTGTGTAAAACAATAAAGGGATAGGTTGTGATCAAGTTTGGCTCTAAATATATTGGAAATCAACATTGGTATTTTCATTTGATAGGGGGAGTGTACGGATTAAGGATTGCAATTTTAAGTGTGAATGGGACAGAGGATGAAGGTGGATGAAGGCGTGCCTCTTGTTTTTTTTTAAGCGATACATATGAAGTGTCTTTCATCTTTGCATAGCATTTGAAGGAGAACGAGAGTGTAATTTGGGTTATAATGTTGTAATATGTGGCATTGCTATGAAGGTCAATCCTTGACGTTCATTGTTACCAATGTCAATGGTTGACCTTGTTAATGTCAATCCTTGGTATTTATGGATAGTCAATTTGCAAGCCGTCTCTACTTCGATTTATGGGTGGAATTGGTATGTGTTTTGGTTGAGATTGGTCCCATGGAAGACCATTGTAATTATCAAATTTCATGGCAACATAGGTTGGTAACTTAAGAGGGCTAAATCTAGGCATGCTTACAATTTGCATGACCAATCCAAGTGCACCATTTACTAATCCTTATAAGATTCCAATGATGAAAAACAACAAAACATTGAGATTGTATAACATTTAGCTTTCTTCCTTAGAAATTTGTGATTATTCAAAAGTTTTAAGAGTTGTGAGTTTGTATGCAATGTTGATGGTTATTGTTTTGGCATTTGCAATCCTACGACAACATTAGTGGACTTTTTCACTATTGCATCATTCAAAGCCTAAAGGACCGTGAGTTTCACTAGTGATCTACATTGTCATGCAAATTATGTATGTTAAAATATTAAAAGAAGTTAAAAATGGATAAAATTAGAAGGACAAAAATTAATTAGAAAAATTGTAAAAGTTTAATTGATTGATAATAAAATCTGTGTATTTAAAAAAATTGTAAAAAGGTGAAAATTTATAAATAATAAAAAACATCAACATTACTTCATTATTAAAGATATTTTTTTGTTTTGTTTTAAACTTATCAATTTTTTAAATCACTCCTCTTGGGTGGCTTCCTCAATGGAATTATTAAGTCATCCAACGTGCATAGCTCGTGGATAGACTTCTTCATCCACCAAACATTTTTATAAGGCAACTTCAAGAGAAAATTGCTCACAAATGCTTTCTTACGATCCCTTTGTTTGGAGTTGCATGAGAAGAAATGTGGCAGCAGATGGCCATTTACAACTCTCCTAGCTTACATAAAAGGTAGAGCCTGTTACCCCCATTTTGTATAGATGCTACCTTGTGATTCTCATAAAAAGGTTTACAGCGGGGGGTAAATGTTCGAGATGGTTGATTTATGTTTCATTGTATGGTTTCCTCATTTGATGATCTTGATGATGGAGAGAGCACTTGACATGATTCACCATTTATGTTGCATGGGAACCTATCATCTGACCTCACCCTTGGGGACCTGAAACTCGGTCTTTGAAAAAGCCTCCCTTAGCCTTTGGTTGGACCTTTACCTACTATACTAAGCCCTATGCCTTGGATAACCAATTAAAGAATATATTTTCCACCTAGCTTAACAAGCAATAGATTGTTTGTCACTTTGATAAGGTAATCCACAGCAGCCAATACATCTTGTGATAATGAAAAATTATCGTTCTCGGGTATATCAAGGTTCAGTTTTTGGTTCGAATTTCGTCGACCAATCTTCCCCAATTCACATTTTTGTCGGAAATTTTTTCCAAAAATTCTTTACATAGATACTCGGAAAATACCAAATAGCCACTTACATAGTAGAGTTTTTTTATAAAACTCCAGAAACCTGTGTTGTAGATTTTCTTGAAACTTAGAAACCCGTGTTGTAGATTTTCTTGAAACCAAACATTTAAGACTTCAAATAAATGAGTCCATCTTCATGGAATCTTCATTAATGTTGGTGATTGGTCATAGTTTTGCTAAGCTTTATGCCATAGCTATTGATATTTACCTATTTGTCTAGTTCAAAAGGAATGGCCAGGAAGCTAGAGGGATCAGATATTTTCTCTGTGCGCTATTATTTTCTCTACTGCTCCTTCGTTGACTTTCGGAATCCCATTGACATTGTTCATAGGCACCTACTAATTGAGCAGCTTTGTGCCCTTGGAGTATTTTATCGTCTTGTATTTATTGTGATGTTACTGTATGAGATAGTGGTAGGGTTTTTTTTTAGCTCTCCCTAGGCCTTATCACCACTGGTTATACCTTCATCTGAACTCCTGAATACCTTGGATAAGGACAGGTCCTCCAACTACGTAGGTTGTCTATCCGTAAAATCCCAAAATACCTTGCTTCAACTTCGAATATTTAATTTATGCATAAGCTTGGATTTGAATCGTCCCAACGGAAGCAACCCTTATCACTAGAAACACACTAGCCGGAATGGAGAGGTGTTTAGCAAGTGATAGGGCTAAATCACCTACAGTCATTGCTCAAATTTGTTTGCCTTTTCGATGCATATTTGCGTTATAACACCCATGAAGTGGCCATCCCAAAGGTAATTTTATGGTGGATGGATGTATTTCCTGGTATCGCTCGGTCAAGTGAGGACCTTAGTGAGGGATATTATTATTGGATAATGAATGTAAATGAATATATTTACTGCTAGTCATGTAGGCATGCCTCTTGGAATGAATCAGGCAGTCCCCTCCACACGGCTAGGCGGGATGGCCATCTGAAGGTTAGATGCTTGGGCAGATTGGGTCTTTAGGATATCCAGTCGAGAAGCCTTTTACACACCCACCTTAATAGTTAATAGTCTAACCACGAACTTCATGAAAGCGAGGCACAACAGAGCATCGCTACCATCAATTCAACGAGGCAAGTTATATTAACAAAACCTAAAATTTTGTGCCATTTTTAATCCTAAGTTTTGTGCATTGATTTTTCGCATAATAATTTAACTCAACTATCCAGAAATATTTTATTCTATGAGTGAAAATTCAAAGAAAGTTAGAATTTGTTTTCATTGCTTTGCCATCCATATGTCTACTTGTCCCACTATCTTCCAGACTGCAGTTAACATCTCCAATATCGTATTAGATATGTGATATCATCTAGTAACAAATACAGTAGATATAGCAATAGTATCCTAATAAGAGCCATGAAGTGGCAATGTCCCGCGTCAATGCAAATTAGTTTTTTGAAATTTGCAAGAGACAAAAATTTGTGGCTAAAATGGATGAGGTTGTACATAATTAAGAATAGAATCACGAAATATTGAATGTGGAGAACATAGTTTATCAACAACAATTAAGAAGCTCAGACATAGGATAGGAAGCTATGTAGTGTAGGAACATCTCGCGCAAGCCAATTAAATAACGTATCTGTCTCTATCTCAACTTCCAACTCAGGATCCAAGCTTCCATCCCAACTATTTGCGTTAACAATGGATTGTATGATCACTTACACACAGAATCAATGCTTTCACTTGTCGGCAGAGCATAGCAGATCACATAAACGGGTTTTGTTTTAGGTGGAACGGGAAGCTCAACTTATTGAGTTGTGTGCTGGTGGGAATACATCTATCCTATTGGGAGCCCCCCATTGAGGGATAATAATATGTATGTTGTGAACTTTGCCATAATCAACTATCAGTTGATAAATGCCTTACTCAACACACTCTGGAGGATATGTTAGATCCCCGGAGGGGATGGATGTGAATTCCCCTTAAACCTTTAGATCCTAGATAGATTGTTAACCTTTTATTGAACCTTTAGAGCTCAGATGTGATAGGGTAAAGCCAAGGAGGGAAAGGAAGTGTAGGAAGGTGCAGCTGAAGCGTCCAGATCCATTCATCAAAGATCTCGTTCTATAGACAAATATACATATTCAGTGCCAACATATACAGGATAAAATCCCACAACATCCCATTTAAACTCAAACAGATATGATCTAAGTTATTTCATGAAACTTTGATAGTTGAATTTTAACGTCTAAACTATTATTATATGGCTTCATAACAAGTGCAAAAAAAACAACTCCTTCAACAATTGTTTCCATTGCAAAAAACTCTTCCTCAAAGCTAGCCCCAAAGCAATGCCACCACGTGGCTCTTGATTATACCCATTTAACTATGGATCATTTCCACTATAGGTTCGAAAATTATGGGTTACTCAATACATAAGTTTTTGTGTATAAGGAATTGATGTTCAATCTCATGATAAAGAGTTTGGTTTCTTCCACATATATCAAGTTTTGTTAAGGATTAATTTGAGGATTAGGAAGGACTTAACAATAAATTTTTATTTGTTTAATAAAAAAAAGGAAATTTGTGTAAAGTTGTTTTTACCGTCGAATATTGAAAACACTTTAACATTCAATAATAGATTTTGAATAATAAAATTTTAGAAAACCTTTTGAAAATTGATAATTGTTGAATTCAAAATATAAATTGTCAAGATTGCAAAATCCAAGTATAATAAAAATATTTCAAAAACAATAAAAATATCAAAAACATCTATACAATTAAAAAAAGATTTGCAAAATCCAAGTATAATAAAAATATTTCAAAAACAATAAAATATCAAAAACATCTATACAATTAAAAAGAGATTTGCAAAATCCAAGTATAATAAAAATATTTCAAAAACAATAAAAATATCGAAAACATCTATACAATTAAAAAGAGATTTTAAATAATAATAAAATATAAAACCTAATGACAAATTTTAAATAATAAAAAAATATAAAACCTAATGACAAATTTTAAATAATAATAAAATATAAAACCTAATGACATACATTTTACAATTTAAAAAACCCATTCTTAAATTCCTATATGATTTTAATATTTTAACCTTACTGCCCAAATTCTATCATATTAATTTCAAAACCTTTGATAGTATTATTATACCTGCTGCCACCGAAGGCCTGGTAGCAGGTATATTGTTTTTGATATTTGGTCAAACACTATTAGTTAGTGTTTTGACTAAAAATCTATTTCATTTATCCTAAGTACTACATTGAGTATCATTTATTTTATTTATTTTTTCAAAATAAAGTCAATTTATGTCTCATGCAATTGGCTGAGAGGTTGAGGGCGTTATTGCCGAACCGACCGCGGTCTTCTTGGTTTTGAAAAATGCTTCTTAATTATTCTAGGTTTTAGAAAAGCTTTATTAATCATCTGACATGCACAGCCTACACCTTCTGCCTCGTCACCTCCATGGTTTTCACTGTACCACCTCCACCTTTATTAATCATCTGGCATGCACCGCCTACACCTTATGCCTCGTCACCGCCATGGTTTTCACTGCACCGCCTCCACCTTCATCGCACCGCCTACACCTTTTCATCACCGCCTGCACCTTCGTATCTACAAATTCTTCCAATGATAAGATCGATGAGAATGTGAGCATGGAGTTGCTCAACAGATAAGAATTCGCTTAGCAATGTGAGCATGCAGCTGCCGTTTCTGCTCTCCCTGGCTCATGCAATGTTAATCTTCCTTTCAAAATTTCCCTCGAGGCCAACTAGAACACGTATTTACTCTCTTCTGCAACAAATACAAAAAAAATCTTCAATATGATCATTGATCATTGTGGAGAGGGATAAAGTTTGCCATTGCAGTTAAAAAATAGTTGTATTCAAAGCTTTTAGCCATTATGGTAAGTTATTCTACCATTTTCGACCGCTTGGCACATTCTTTGTTTGGTGAATGGCGCATAAATGTAGAATTTATTGGTTTTGTTCGATGGGCAGGGCAGGAATGGGTCGGCAGCATTGTGGCACGGCGGCATGGCAGCATTGGGGCACATGATAGATGGTTGGGCACGCCAATTGTATCACCGTAGAACAGATAAAACCATTATGGATCCCATGTATTTCCATATTCGCTACTGTTTCTTGCAGTATTATATGCATCTTTGTACTTTTTACTGTTCAAACATCCAGATCTAACAAGACGAGTTAAAGGATTACCTTCTCGATGCTGCTGGGAGAAGTTGGTCTTCATTGTGAAAAGCTGAGCTCAGAGATATCAACACTCAATTTCCGCTTGCTCACAGAAATCCACAAAGAAAACCTGGTAAGTTCAAGTTATAACTTTACTTGAATGTCTATCTTTACACTTACATGCTATTTCATAAACAAACAGCTGCAGACTCGTTTCCATTTAACCTGGACCCTTGCTACACCTTTATTTGTTTCTTCATGGTGGACATGCTATTTCATAAACAAATAGTTGCAGACTCGTTTCCATTTAACCTGGACCCTTGCTACACCTTTATTTGTTTCCTCATGGTGGACTTTATAGAGATCTTCCATCTTCTCATGGGATTCTCCTGCTCCTACTCACCAGCTGCTTCTGCTTACTTTTGAACTCCTTCACAACATACCTGTACTGTGCAACCAGGTCTTCTCTAAGGAGCCTGAAGTGACTTTCTAGAATGTGATAAACAGGCCAGCATTGTGAGGCATTTACATCAACTCTTTTCAAGCTCGTCTTTCATGATAACATTAAGCATTGACCGAAACATTTATTTTGATGAACTGCTTTCTTGGTACCTCTTCCAAATATGTTCACTTAGCTCCTAATAAAAGCTGTACATTTACCAGTACATCTAGTTGACACTATACATGGTGCTGCATTTTCTTGGCTACATAACAGATTTCTATATCAACAGATTCCATTCCAGAGGGTTATTGTTATCCCGTTCCAGAGGGTAATCGTTACACAGAAGCAAAGATAGAAGCTGGATTAGGGAATAAGAGAATGGAATAATGGCAATACCTTCCTTTCATGTCCACTACGACCGTAGTATGAATGCAACCGTACTCGCTTGCGTTTGACTCATATTCATACTTAGTAACTGAACATTGCTTGCTCGTTCAACCTTCATACTTATATTCACAGTTGATTCATTCTTCAGCATGTTTATATTCATAGTTGTTGTTGATTCATTTCTCAGCACAGGAAGCCAAGCTGACAGTTGGGATTTTAACATGATTATTAGCCTATTGACAGACTCTCTTGACTCTAATATACTACCAGATGAAACAAATCTTTCGATTGAGATACATCTAGCTGAACAACGCCTGCTTTATAATGAAGCTCATTTCCTCCAGGTATATAATATAGTTTAATCTACCTCTCCACTAATGAGTACACAATTCTTATACGGTAACCCTAAAATTACTGAATGTATGTTAAGCGAGACCCCTCTGGACATGCATATACGAACATTTTTGCGCATAATCTGATACCAATGTTTCCATACTTACAGTTATTATCAATCTTACACGCACCCGAGTGCATGCATAGTCAGGCGCCTTGGCGCAACGACAGGTACAGTGTTGTGTATTACTAAGAGTACGCCGAGTGTTGCAGTTGTTTCCATGGCCATCGAGAGGAGTGTTTCCAATTGGCATGGCCATCCTGAGGAGGAGGCATTGACTGCAATGTCCACCTAATTTGTGATCCGCTTACCGCTACAAATGACTAATTGCATGCAATGTTGTAGGTGTCATAATTGTTTCATGCACTAGAGGGTCCTAGGATAATGGATACAAATTCGAATTCCATTCTCCAAGACGACTACCCCCTTCATGAATAGCTGACATATATTCCACTTTCCAAGACCACCAATAAGCATGCATGCGGGAGTAGCTAACAGGTGGATGGCACTTTGCACGTAATTAACTTATACCCATCCTCTTGGAGGACTAGAATAGGGACTTCAAACTGAGGCATGCGAAGAGACTATGGAAATAATATCTACATTGTTCTAGCGAGACCGATGTATTCGGACTGTCACTTGCAACGTGACCAAGCTTAAACTGGCACCATAAGCCTTATAAAGTGCAGAGGGCACCTTCTGGCACCATAAGCCTTATAAAGTGCAGAGGGCACCTTCATCTTGATGTTCTTTTTTGAATAAGGTAAGTAGTGGTTGGTGTTGTGGTTAACTTGTAATCATAGTTATTTCATAAATAGTTTGCATAAAAAATTAGAGAACCATAAGTTTAAAATCTTTTAAGTTGCACCATCAAATTTTTCTAATGTTAAAGATAGCAATACAATATAAGAAATTGAATTTTAACATAGCAATGCAATATAAGAAATTGAATTTGTTTCAAAGTATGTTGGCATTAGAGGTGAAAAGAGAATTAGCAATGCAATATAAGAAATTGTATTTGTTTCAAAGTATGTTGGTATTAGAGGTGAAAAGAGAATGACTCATTATTTAAGTCATCTCCTAGGCACATTATATAATAATAACAAATAAAATATAAGAAATTGAAGGCACATTATATAATAATAACAAATAAAATATAAGAAATTGAATTTGTTTCAAAGTATGTTGGTATTAGAGGTGAAAAGAGAATGACTCATTATTTAAGTCATCTCCTAGGCACATTATATAATAATAACAAATAAATAGACATTCTGAAATAAATATTCACAACTTTTCTGATAACTTTGACTTTTGTTTTCATTTTGATCTAAAATGAAAAATTAAAAATTGAAAAATTGGGCATGAAGTTGTCTTATCCAGTGAATAACTACTTCAAAATCCATATTGCAAACTCAAAAACAAAACTCAATGCAAAAGTAAACAAAATTCATATGCATATGCAAAAGTAGATATGATGCACATCAAATTAATACTATATCTCATCAATGTCCTTTGATTCCTTCGTAGTTAATACTATATCTCATCAATGTCATTTGATTCCTTAGTACAACCTATTTGCTATTTACAATATATAAGAAAAATACATATTGCAAACTCAAAAACAAAACTCAATGCAAAAGTAAACAAAACTCATATGCATATGCAAAAGTAGATATGATGCACATCAAGTTAATACTATATCTCATCAATGTCCTTTGATTCCTTCGTAGTTAATACTATATCTCATCAATGTCATTTGATTCCTTCGTTCAACCTATTTGCTATTTACAATATCTCTTATATAATGCAATACAATTCTGCTACTTATCCGTGAGTAACTACTTCAAAATCCATATTGCAAACTCAAAAACAAAACTCAATGCAAAAGTAAACAAAACTCATATGCATATGCAAAAGTAGAGATGATGCACATCAAGTTTACACTATATCTCATCAATGTCCTTTGATTCCTTCATAGTTAATACTATATCTCATCAATGTCATTTGATTCCTTCGTACAACCTATTTGCTATTTACAATATCTCTTATATAATGCAATGCAATTCTGCTACTTTTTCCTGAGGAGTAGGCTTGGTTAGATAAACAAGCAATATTAGAATAAAAAAGACTATTTATATATTGGTTCATGATCCCAAATTACATTTAATAATTAATATGTAAATTGTATTATGTGCCATCCACATTCATTCAACTGAAACTCAAGTTTATATCTTTTAAACATTAAACTATCAAAAACCTCACATCTCAAATAACTACATCAATTCATCTTTGCATTTAATAAACCAATGCTTTGACGTAACAATCTAACCTAATCCGACAGGTATTTGCTGCCATGCAGCACTTGTTTCAATGTGAGGCTACAACTATTAGCCGTTGAATTGAATCACAAAATGTCAACATGCTTGGTTTTTATCCTACCGTACTATGAAAAAATATTCATTGGTCGTTTTTGTAGAGATGCAAAGGAAACAATGTCGAAGAAAAGTGAACAAAACAAGGCTCATATTTAATTTCAAAAGGAAAGCAGCTACTAACGTTAATCCAGAGTGGGCGTCGATCTTTATCGCACACCATAGCAATCCAATCACCTCTACCTCGGCTTTTGCTTAAAACTACATAATTTATGTAATAATCTCGACCTCCAGGACCGGGTCATATATACAGACTAAACTACTTAATTTGTATATTTATTCACTTAATTTGTATATTTATTCAGGGGCGGCAGGTGAGGGGGGGGGGGGGGGGGGTAATTTTTGACCCTGGAGGAAATAAATTAGTAGACTTCTCTTGGGGACTCGGCACCAGCACCAACAATCAAGCAGAATGGCTTGCCTTGTACTACTCTCTAGAATTAGCGGCCACCCTTAACATGAATCGCCTTCAGGTTTTTGGGGACTCCAGGCATGTTATTCAAGCTATGCGCATTGGCAATCTCCTCAAGAATGATAAAAACCAGAGAATTCAGAAAAGAATTAAGCGTCTTGCTCTCCCAAAGGACACACTCTACTACCATGTGCTAAGAGATCACAATGGTATTGCTGACACATTGGCTAATGATGGAGTCAAGTTAGGCATGGGGCAAGCCTCCCTAAACAAAGCTTTAATATATCATTTTTTACCATAATGAAAACGCGGTCAAGGCAATTCCCACTTTGGAAAAACTTTGGGCTTAACAGCCCTTATCTTCGTGGCGATGTTGGTTATGGTCCTCACCCTCTCCACCGCCAAGGCATGGCTCGGCAGTCTCACATCACTCCACGTGCTCTCCTCGTGGTTTGCACAGTCCCCACGCTTGAGCATTTATCACCCCAGGCGACAGTCGGTGGTATTGTATTCAATATGGATGGCTCTTCATTCTCAGCTCTCGGCCCGGCTCTACAAAGCCTCTGTCTCTCTCAGGAACCCACAGTGTTGTTCGAAGGCGGTTTTCTCTCGGCTGAATGCGAAATGGACGGTGTCAGGCAGGCGATAGTCACACTGAGTCGACTCACCTTTGATATCAAGGTTTATCTGTCAAGGACGTACGCTGCAGTTTGCAACACAGAAAATAAAATTGATGAACTTGTTCTGGAAGATAAATATATTCATTCTAGGCTCTCCTTCCTGGAATCGCGCATGGAGGATATTGACAGGAACATCATTGAATTAATGGGGAAAGTTGACAGTGTCAAAACGGAAATCTCTGCTTTTGTCTACAAAACACAATGCAGCTGCGTACAGGAGGCCCCAATAGTAAACATGGAGATGGTTGAGGCGGCTTCAGTTCATCAGCAGAACTACGGATAATGGCAGTCTCTTGTTTGCAGGTTCTCTCAGCTGTTTATCTTGAATGTTTTTTTGCCTTAAATTATGTAATCAGTTTGTGAGGGTTTACCCCACCAGTAAATATAGAGTTTTTAGGAAATCTGAAAGTGTAGACCTCCAGGGGACAAACTCTATAAGCCTCTGCAATTTTCCTTCTTTTGATGCAGAGGACTGGATTTTGTTTTTGTACTGAATGGCTGTGCACAGCCTTTGTTAATATAATCCTTTCACCTGTTTCTGTTTTTAAAAAAAAAATTGTATATTTATTTATTGATTTTATTGAAGCATCCAGATGAAATGAGAATATTCAGAATTGATTTCCTTCAAAGGTTTGGCCGAACTTCCAGCCAGGAGGAGCTAATTCTGAGGAAGTGGCAGTCCCACCATCACTAGTGCTGATGGTGAAGGAGAGACTTTGGTCAACCAAATGAGAATTACATGTCTACCAATTTTGGCCGCAATTGTGCACCAGTTCTTCCCACTGGTCAGAGTTGGAAGGTTTCACTGATACAGAGATAACGTTATCGGCTCCTCCAACGTTGGTCACCATCGCCATTATAAAGTAAAGTTGTCCATTTATTGTGAATCGGATTCCTCCATTGTTCCTGCATTTCATCCTGCAATGTTTCACCTATTTATATTTTTTATTTATTTTTAATAAAATTTATGTTTAATTTAAAGAAGATGATAATAGATAGTTGAGATATATACAACACAAGAAGTGATTACAATTACCAATGAAAAATAAATAACATATATTAAAATTTAAAATTTAAGATTTAAAATTATTATAAGTAGAATTCTAAACTAAATATCTGTACAACTTTATAATAATTATTTCAAATTGAACTACAGGAAAAAATAAAAAATATAAAAATATAAAAATATAAAATATAAAAATATAAAAATATAAAATATAAAATAAAATTATTGTAATAATTTTAAAATTGCAGCCTTAAAAGCCCGAGAAATAAATCATTAAAAGAATTTCAACCTAGATCTCCATGCAATTTGACGTAGATATTTCAAAAAGTTTAGCCAAAAGTTAAACCTGAAAATTACAGAAAAATAATTCTGAGCTAAAACTCCATGAGAATTTGTTACAACTATGGAAGAAATATCGCCTCAAAGCAGATTAGAAAACGGGATTACATTTTGAAGTAAATCTAAATGCAAAATAATTTAAACTAATAGCCTTAAATCATAGAAAAATGTGAAATGAATCTAAATTAAGATTATTGGAAGAAAAAAATGAAATATCTCTTATCTCTAATCTTTAAAAGGAGGAAACACAGGTTTTTAACAAAATTTCAACTTAGAGAAAAAATTTAAAATCCAGAATATTTGACAATTTTTGGAATTAGTATTTAAATTGCCTAAAATCAATATAATTTTTATAAATATAATCATATTTATATTTACAAATTAAATTAAAAACAAACTTACTATTAAAATCAATATGATTTTACCTATAATTTTGAATTGATGTTTGGCAATAATATTATATCATCAACCCAAACATACTGGAGAAATAATAATAGACCAACCTATACAAATGCACTATCCCTTCTCTCTATATATAAAGTTTAAAACCAATAATGCCCCAAATCCACAACAGACGAGAAATAGCAATAGATAAACCTACACTGTCCCTTTTCTCTCTATATATAAAGTTTAAAACCAATAATGCCTGGCAAATTCTATATCTCAAATTCCCAAATAAACGGTCTAATGTTACATGTGCCTGCTATGCTATTAGAATTGTCTCTGGAAAATCCATTGTTATAATATATTTCTTGTAATGAGGTTGAGATGGGTTTTAAAAATATTGTAAGTCTCATTGCTTTGGTTAATTATTTTTTCATATTATCTAAACACCAATGCATTGTATTAACATAAAAAGTAAACACCAATGCATTGTATTAAAAGGTTGTTAAAAAGCTGTCAAATTGATGTTCCATGTACAATTTTGGAATAGAAGTCATAATATAATATTGATTCAAAGAACATAATACATAAATACAATAGTAACTCATTGTCATGTATTCCAGAACTTTTAAACTTGGCATGTACTTCAGCATCTCAATAAAACAAACTGTGTGGCAGTAAATCCAAGACAATTCTTTCAATCTGGTTCCTTTTGGATGAGATTTGGGTTGTTTGATTGCGCCAATTGGAAGTATGTAGTGGTAAATCCAAATGGAAGTAAGCAAGCAATAAAAGAAAACAATTTCGGGATGAGTAAGATGTACCCAAATAATATTTCAATCCAAACAAATAAAATCCATATACAAATATTGAATTCTTTTGAAATACTGAGCACAGCATTCCAGACTTGACCAGAACCTCCAAATCCATCAAGCTGAGCGACATGAGGCCAAGCATCAAGCTGGACATTGAACCTTCCAACAGAACCAACGCTATTATTATAAAAATGTAAATCCATAACTGTATGCCACAACATTCTTGCTTGATGGCCATTTTCCTAGCCTGGTTTAAAAACCTAAAAAGTAACATAAACAACCTTGAAATAAAGCAAGATGATTGTGAAAGAGCCAATGTAAGCTGCAATTTCTTCTGCCTGCTACTCATAAATTCCTCAAAGCTCTTCATTTTTCAACATCTTTAGGTTTTCGAGAACTTTAGATATGTGATAGAATACTCCACCTGGAGCACTCCAGTAGAGCATAGGCAACCGAATATGTCCAAAGGACTCTGGTTTCTTTCAACAGTTAAAAACCACTCATGTCGCTGCCTTGGACGCATGTCCTTCTAAGCCAGTCAGAGCCTTGGTCAGATTCGATTTCGGGCTGAGACGTGTAAGAAATTGTAACGTGTCAATATTTTGGACAATCCTTTAATTTAAAGCTTTGGATATGTGTGTGCCGAAGAGAAATTAAGCATTTTCTCTGTCATTGTGAGGGCTCACTGTTTTTGGTTGCTGTGGTTTCCGTCAGGTCAGGGTAGTAAGAATGTGGAGAAATGGTTCATCTTTTCAGCAAAATGAGGAAGGCTGGGAAGTGGCCTCCTCTCGCAAGGGTAAGAGCCAAGCCCCTCCACCTGTAGTAACAAACCGGCCAAGGGGTGGTGCTTACATCCACGACAAGCCTGGAATTGGAGCTTGGAAGGGGAGGGGATCTTATAATATGGAAGGCGATAAGCCTGGCCGCTGGGCGAACGCTAGTAGTGATCAAGACCAGGCTTATAAGGAACCAGGATGGAAGGAGTTAGGGAAATCTCATCAGAGGAATGGAAGTCTAGAAAATACGACCACCACAACCAGAGATGTTAGTGGCTGGGGTCAATATGGCAAGGTGAATCAGACAACGCAGAGCAGTTGGAAGCCTGAAAGCTCAGAGTCTGCTGTTGAAAAGATGAGCAGGCGGAATGTTGTTGTCCCTCCCCCACTTTCCAATGGTTGGCAATGGGGAAGCCACAATATATAGCGGTAACACCATATTGAATTCTTTGATGGCATCACCGATGCCTGGGAAAGGTGTTGGACATGTGGGTGAAAATGCTAATGAAGAGAATTATGAACTGAGAAGTAAGATGTTATCTAAACTTCTTCCTTTTGAGCAATTAGGGGGACCATTTCATGAAACAGGCGGAGCTGGCTATCAATCCAATGATGGCGATGCAGAAATTGATAATCTCGACAGCGACGAGGATTTTATGAGCAGCGATGACTGCTTCTAAAGGGAGTGATGGGAGTGATGTAAGCCATGAGACTCGGAAGAAGAATAAATGGTTCAACATATTTTTTGAATCCCTAGATAGCGTGGGTCTTGAGGAAGTGAATGATCCAGGTCTTGAGGAAGTGAATGATGAAAAACATGATGCATGAGTTTTCGACATTCATTTATCTCATCATCTCTAGCTGTGTAACAGACTCTGCCATCTGTTGTTTAGCAGCTGCCACGTTTTTCCTTCTAAGCTGCGCTGTTTTATTTCTTTAGGCCATCTATTCCCTATTTAAGAAGTGTGTGACCATCCGTAAGATAGAATAGTTTTTATTTGTGTCAATACTGTTGTTGTTCCAGGACCCTGTTCCGTCTTTTCCGAATGGGCAGCCCTGTTTTTCGTCTTTTCTGAGTGGGCAACATTTTGTTCTGCTATTTCTGAGTGAGCAACATTTTGTTATAGAATACTCTATTTTTACATTCATGTTTTCTGAAATAAGATTGATGACAGAGCCGTCTTTTTCATTCTGAATAGAGCATTGTTTTTTCTTCAGTGCATGATATCAGCAGCTGCAACTCTGTGATTATTTTTTAACTGTTGTCAATACTATTTTTTTTGTTACTGTTCATTAAGATATTCATTTTCTGGGTGTGTATCTCTTATGAGCACATAAATCCTTTTTGTCAAATCTATCATTTGGTATCAGCGCAATAGGTCTCGAGTTCAAAACTCACCCAAGTAACGCTGGGGGGGAGATTGTTGGCATTTGTGTCCAGCGCTCCCCGTGAGTTTCGTGACATGGGTTAACCCCCTCTTGTGGATCCTAACTTTCGCGATTGTAGCGGAGATTAACACCTGTAGGTTTTGGTCTAACGGTAATCGTGCATGAGAAGGAAATATGGGTTCTATTTTAAAGTTTTAAGAACTAATAGAGGAGGAGAGTTCACCTCCAATGATTTTAAATATTTTTGCAGCTCTCATGGAATAAAAAAGGAGTTAACTGCAGCTTATACTCCTCAACAAAATGGTACAGCAGAAAGGAGAAACAGAACAATTGTAGAGATGGCTCGATGTATGTTAAAACAAATGTCTTTTCCAAACATATATTGGGCAGATGCAGTGCATTCAACAGTATATATTCTCAATAGAATTCCTACAAAAATGGTAAAGAACTCTACTCCCTATGAAGCTTGGTTTTGTAGAAAGCCAACTGTTTCTCATTTGAAAAATTTTGGGTCTGTATGTTATGTTCATATCCCTTCTGAACTAAGACAAAAACTTGGTGGAAAGTCTGTAAAATGTATTTTTATTGGATACTCATATGAAAGTAAGGTTTAAAGGTGTTATGATCCTCTTACGGATAAGCTTTATGTAAGTAGAGATGTGATATTTGATGAAGGGGGAGTTTATTTTAAGGATGAAAGTGAAGATAAATTGGTTACTCCACATATTGAGAATTTAATCCTTGATAATAATGGTCAATCAAAGCATCCATCTACAGTGACAATTCCAGGTTCTTCTACAAGTAGTTCTCCATCAACGATATCTTCATCTAGTTCATCAACAAGTTCTGAGGATGATACATAAGTAGCATCTCCATCTATTTTTCCTAGAAAAACTAGAAGTTTGAAAGACATTTATGAAACATCAAGATATGCTAATGATCAATTTGCTCTTGTTTCCTCTGCAAATGTTGAGCTTGTAAATTTTAAAGAAGCTTGTTCTGCTAAGCCATGGGTGCAAGCAATGAAGGATGAAATATCTCAAAAACTGAAAAATGACACATGGGAGTTAGTTGAACTCCCTCATGGAAAATCTTCCATTGGAGTAAAGTGGATTTACAAGCTAAAATTTAATATGGATGGAAGCATTTCAAAATACAAGGCACGTTTAGTTGCAATGGGATATGTGCAAAAAGAAGGCATCGACTATGAAGAGACATTTTCTCCTGTAGCAAGAATGGAAACTGTAAGAACTTTTCTTTCCATAGCATCTCAGCTAAAATTAACAGTTTATCAAATGGATGTTAAATCTGCTTTCTTAAATGGATATTTAAAGGAAGAAGTCTATGTTGAACAACCTCAAGGTTTTATTATTGAAGGTAAAGAAGATAAGGTGTATAGGCTTAAGAAGGCACTTTATGGAATTAAACAAGCCCCTAGAGCTTGGTACTCTAGGATTGATAAATACCTTCATGATCATGGTTTTGTTAAGTGTTCTTCTGAGAGTGCAGTCTACAAAAAGGTCATTGGATCAGATTTTATTATACTCTGCTTGTATGTAGATGATTTAATATTTATGGGCACCTCAATATCACTTGTGAAGGAGTTTAAAGAAGAAATGAAATCTGAATTTGAGATGTCTGATTTGGGAGAAATTAAATATTTCTTGGGCTTGCAAATCAAACAAACAACTGAATGTATATCCATTTGCCAAACCAAATATGTTGAAGAC
This sequence comes from Larix kaempferi, assembly GCA_027924585.1. Taxonomy (NCBI): domain Eukaryota; kingdom Viridiplantae; phylum Streptophyta; class Pinopsida; order Pinales; family Pinaceae; genus Larix; species Larix kaempferi. The sequence goes on along the minus strand of BSBM01000924.1, from coordinate 16,044,779 downwards.
ATACTGAGGAGGTTTAACATGCAAAGTTGTAAAGTTGTGAGCACTCCTTTTGTTGTTGGGAGCAAATTGATGAAAGAAGATGAAACTTCTCTCTGTAATGCCACTCTTTATAGATCCATGATTGGCAGCTTAATGTATCTGACAACTACTAGACCAAACATTATGTTTTATGTGATCTTGGTTGCTAGGTTCATGAATCATCCTCATGAGTCTCATTGGCAAGCAGTTAAAAGAATACTCAGATATGTAAGTGGTACCATATTTTTTGGATTGTTTTATAATGCTACTAATGATTTCAATGCTGTAGCATACACAAATGCAGATTAGGCAGGTAGCTTGGATGATCGCAAAAGCACTTCAGGATATGCCTTTCTTTTTGGAGGAAATCTTGTTTCCTGGAGCAACAAAAAGCAACCTACAGTTTCTCTTTCTACAGCCAAAGCGGAGTACATTGCAGCATCATCTACAAGCACACAAGCCATTTGGATGGCAAGATTGTTAGAAGATTTGGGCATGGAAATTCATAAACCTATTAAAATTTATTGTGACAATCAAAGCACAATCTCTATGACAAGGAATCCAGTTTCCCACAGCAGGAGCAAACACATTGACATTCGACATCACTTCATTAGAGAGCTTGTCCAACAAGAATTTATCTCTTTTGAATTTTGTAAATCTGAAGATCAACTTGCAGACATCTTTACTAAGGCTCTTTCAAAGGATCTATTGGAGAAACTCAGATCACAGTTGGGAATCCTCAAACTTGACATCAAGGGGGAGATTGAAAAACATGATGCTTGAGTTTTCGGCATTTTTATCTCATCGTCTCCAGCTGTATAACAGACTCTGCCATCTGTTGTTTAGCAACTGCCACGTTTTTCCTTCTAAGTTGCGTTGTTTTATTTCTTTAGGCCATCTATTCCCTATTTAAGAAGTTTGTGACCATCCGTAAGATAGAATAGTTTTTATTTGTGTCAACACTGTTGCTGTTCCAGGACCCTGTTCCGTCTTTTCTGAATGGGCAACTCTGTTTTCTATCTTTTCTGAGTGGGCGGCATTCTGTTCTGCTATTTCTGAGTGAGCAGCATTTTGTTATAGAATACTCTGTTTTTACATTCATGTTTTCTTCAATTAGATTGATGATAGAGTCGTATTTTCCATTATGAACAGAGCATTGTTTTTTCTTCAGTGCATGATATCAGCAGCTGCAACTCTGTGATTATTTTTTAACTGCTGTCAATACTATTTTTTTTGTTACTGTTCATTAAGATCTACATTTTCTGGGTGTGTATCTCTTATGAGCACATAAATCCTTTTTGTCAGATCTATCAAATGATCCAGAGAGGCAGTAGCATTGCCCGGCATGTAGAGGCGATGTTGGGGCAATCTATTGGTATAGGGGTATGGCATGTAGAGGCGGTGTTTGGGCAATCTATTGGTATAGGGGTATGGAACCTATTTTAGGCCATGCCAAAACTATCAGAACAAAGAGGGTAAAGGTGCACCACAAACTTGCAGAAGTACTGGAAGAAGAGTTGAGAAGGCGAGGAGCTGCATGTGTAATTGCCGAGCAAATGTTTGGCAAGTGGAAGGGCTTGTGGGAGACGGTAAACGATCATAGACTTGGCGTTTTGAAAATCTTTGTTTGAGCGATCAGATGACGATCAGTAGACCAATCAAACTCCAAACAGATCAGATGACGATCACGAGATTAGTAAGATCAGTATGACGATCAATAGACCAATCAAACCCCAAACAAATAAGATGACGATCACGAGATCAGTAAGATCAGTATGACAATCAGTATACCAATCAAACCCCAAACAGGTGGCAGCACTTTATTGGCCAGTTTATTGGCCAGTGACAGACGACGAAATTTCGAGTAGAACCATCCCCTTCAAAAACACCTTCGGCGTAAACATATCATTGGAATTATCTAAACGCCTTCAGCGTAAACATATCATTGGAATTATCTTTGACGGATTTCATTTCTTTTTAACGGAAACGGGAAAGTATTTATATTATATATAAAACGGACTTTACATCAGGTTTCATAGCTTCAAAAAAGACCTTCCAAAAAGGAGCAGATCCTGTGAGTCTGAAAATTCTAAGACCAACAGCTCTGTCCTAAATACACATTTTCTCCAGAGTTCAAACTATTTCCTCTAATGGAGCAGATCATGTGAGTCTGAAAATTCTAACACCAATAGCTCTGTGACTGAGACAAGATAAAACATTCCTGAGAGACATTCGCTGCAACTTCTGGTTGCGCAATAGAATCTTCTTCCATCAAGGATTCTCTCCCCAACTCCCCATGTATACCACCTTCTTGACCCGTAGCTTCCAAACAAGCTTGCATATCCACAAGAATCACCTTCAATTGGACAAGCCGAGCTTCATTCCTCTCCTTATTTTTCATAAAATGCTCCTGCTGCATATTCCTGGCCTCCAACATTGCTCTTCGAATTTCTTCAAACCTATCTGTCTGCGTACCTTGCACAACCTGTAGTATGCGCCTGAACTCCTCGACTTCGCCAACCAGGGTGTGAATCCCAGCTTCGACACCATCAATGATTCGATTCTGGTGTCTATCCATGTAATTTCCACATAAACCCTCTTACTCTTGTCCATGGAAACTGTAGCTATCTCAAAAACACATCACATCATTTTCCTGATGTCCGTAATACCATTTTGTATATTGGTAATTTCCCATCGCATCCTCTGCAACTCACTTTCCCAGTCAAAATCTAACGGATAACCTCTACGCACTTCAGCCTTATGCTCCTACATCCTGCCAAAAAAGAAGAAAATACCACTGCTCCGTCAAGGATACATGGAGATAAAGAGATTCTCAGCCCTTCCCAACCTGCTCTGATCGAGAAGGTGCGACATATTGTCTATATCCATGAGCCTTCCAAACTTGAATGCCTTCACGTGAACGAGTTCGACTTTCACATGCGAAAGAGAGGAAAATAAATGCTCGTCGGGTGAGCCTTTAATTCGAATTCCACCATCCAATGCATCATGCCAGTGTTCCACCACTGCGTCTAGGCGTGTGATAACTGGCACTCGCGTCTAGGCGAGGCGTGTGATAACTGGCACTCAAATCGCCCCTGTCGACGATGGAAAATTTTCCGGCGAGGCACAGTTCCATCCTTTTTTGTTGTTTTTTTGGAATTTTGGCAATCTGGGTTGTCTTAAAATAACCCCTAGGGGCACAGTGCCATGGCATAGTTCCGCAGTAAATGGGGTGGAACTACGATTCCGACAGTTTCTATAACCAGATCTAGGGAACAAATCGCCAGAAAGCGAGGCAATTTGAGTGCTAGTTATCCCACGCCCCACGTCTAACCAAATCCACGTCGTCCCATCCTATGAAAATGGACGCCTGGATGTCCCATACCCCCCCACGAGGGAGGAGGAACCCTTTATTCATGATTCCACTAGAATGTAAATGGGGAGACTCCCCCATGAAAGAATATAACAAAACAAGAGCCACATGGTGGCAATGTACCCGACATTGCCATCAGCTTTGCGGCTATTTATGATGAGTTTTTTTGCAATCCAAACAATTATTGAACGGGAGTTGTTTTCTTGCACTTGTTATGAAGCCAAACAATAAAAGTTTAGAGGTTAAAATTCAACTATCAAAGCTTCATGGGATAAATTAGATCTGTTTGACAACTAATTTTATTAATGTGATAAACAAACAAGAGTTCTATATATACATTTTAGTTCTTTACAATGAGCGTAGATAAGAGCTCTTGGAAGAAAATAAACAGAGTATCTTTAATAGCATAATTAACTTCAATTTGAATAATCATTTAACATCTTACCAATGAACATGTAAAACTAGGAATCACAACAGACAACATTTAGGTAAAGTAGGTCTAAATGCCATCATACCAGGTGTCTCCATGAATCTAAGAGAGTCAAGATAAGTTAATTCATAAACATTAACTTTAAAAGAAAAGACTCTTATACAATTATACTTTTAAAATATTGACTTTTATCTTTAATATATTGAAAAGAATTAATTAATATATTGTATGAAACAAACCCATTTGACTTCCATTTAATTTCGATTTACCATTTCACAACCTAAAGCTATCAATCACACTAAACATTGCTTTTGCAATTTGCAAAAACAAAAACAAAAACAAAGAAACAACAAGAAACATAACACATGTACATAGAAGGGAAGCTTTTAAGCATAATTGATAGAACATGTAATCCAAAGAAGGAAAATACATTGCAACAAAGCCAGTAGCAGATGCAAAGCTAGGAATCACAGCTTCATATATGCCATTGTAGACCACAACAACCAACAAGCAATGTGATATTTTTACACTTTCATAAAACAAATAGAGTCTTGTCTCGTCTACTAATAATGTATTAAGTTACACATGGTATATATAGTCATGGATGTTGATTTACTCAATTTTTATGTCACTAACTTGTAAGTGTCAACTATCCAACCATTTAGGAGCAATCTAAGGGTTGGAGTTTCAAAGGTTGTGACATCTTCACACAACAATAATTTTATGAACATTTATAACCTATTAATATGTAATTATGAGTTGGAACTAGATTGCTATATACTTGAGCACCCAAAAATAACAATATTCTTGAATACTCAAAATGAAAATGAAAACTTGTATACCATCATTAATAATTTAAATTATATAAAGAATATTAAATAATAAATCAAGTCTACATAATATTGTAATCAACTTTAATGTTAAACTGTGAATATATAGTTAAAATAATAATAATAAAAAGCATTCTATTATTTTTAAAATAAAAAATATTATATTATTTTAAAATTTATTATATACATTAATACCGGAGGCATCAATATAAACATGAAACTCAACATTCCAATCAGGATATACCAGTATCGAGGCACTGACCATCTTCTCCTTGAGCAGATTGAGGGCAGCATCACATTCAGGAGTCCATTCAAATATATAAGCCTTCTTTAAGAGCTTTTCCAAAGGTGCTTTTATAGTTGCGTAATTTCTAATAAACCTCCGATAATATCCTGTATGACCCAAAGTAGAACGCAACTACTTGACTGTCTTAGTAGGGGGTAAATTCACAATTACCGCAAATTTGGCATGATCCACAAGTACCCCTTATCGGCATAAAATATGACCAATCAAATTCCTATAAGGAACACAGAAAATACACTTATTTATATTTAAGGAAATCTGCAACTGCCTGCATCTATAAAACATGAGTTGGAGCAACCCAATGTGTTCCTTCAGTAAGTTGTAAACAGTCCAATCATCCATGTACACCTCCCAAAAATTGTGAAGATACTTGCGGAAAGCTGCAATAAAAATTCTGGAGAAAACAGCATGAGCATAGTCCAAAGGGCATCACATGATAAGAAAAGGATCCCCATTCTATCGTAAAAGTAGTCTTTTGCTTCTCCTCCTCAGCAATCCGAACCTGATGATACCCTGAAAATTAATTTATAAAGGAGTAGGCTTCATTTCTCACAACTAAGTCAATAACTTCGTCACTGAACGAAGTTGGAAAAGGGTCGTGAACACAAGCAGAGTTCAGACTTTGGAAATCTACACAAACTCCGATATCATCAGTATCTTTCTTATTCTGTATCACAATGGGACTAATCCACTCGACTTCATCCACAGGGAAGATCAATCCTGCAACCAACATCTTATAAATTCATTTATTTACTTTATCCTTAATTCTAGGGTTTAGTTTGTACGGTCGATGCTTTACAGGTCGAGCATCTGGTCTCAATTCTATCTTCATTTATCCCAGATTACCTCTGAGACCTTTTAGCTCAGTAAAACTTTTAGGAAATAGGTCTTCAATATTCTTTCAGTAAAGCCTCAATTTCTGACATAGTCTATGTTAACACCCAAAAAGTGTTCACTACCTCATCTACCACATTATATGGCTCATTTGTCCATTTTCCTACCATATTTTCCTTAAAATCCCAAAAAATCCCATTAAAAAGCCTCCAAAAGGCCTAAAATGCCTCCAAAAGGCCACAAAACCATCAAAATAGCCTAAAAAAGGCTAAAAAACCCCCTTTTTCCTCTAAAAATAGCAAAAACCCCTAAAAAAGGAAGAAAAAATATAAAATAATGAGGAAAAGGAGGAAAAAACCCTATACAGCTGCCCTAAACCATGTGTTTCCTAAAACCATGGGTCAGCACTCCACCACCAAAAAACTATAAATAGGTGATGGAGATCCCTTATTTCATATCCACAATCACAAGCACCCTTACTCTGCCAAAATCTCTCTCGAAACCCTAGTTCACCATTGAACTACTTTCAGCTTGAGAGCCACTTTTGGCCCATTCCCACCATTGGGGAAGGAGAAGGAGCATATTGAAGCTTGGAGCATCCTCTCAGACATTGCAAAGGGCTTCATCAAACCTTCACATTGAAGGTAATATCAATACAAAAAAGCCATTCTTTAAATTTGATGTTTATGTTTCATGCATGTTTTAGAATTAATTTAATTTCTGTTTTAGTTTAATTATTTACATTTACTGAACTACTACTAAGGAGTCCATTCTCCTTAGTAGGTGCTCATTTGCACAAGCTAGGGGTAAAACCCTAGCTACAGTTTTGGCGACTCCCCTAGATTTTGAATTTCTGGTTTCCGTTTTTTATTTTTTCTTTTCGGCTGTCCCTTTCGGCCGCCGCATACCGCGTCTTTTCCCTCTGCAGTCGCGTCCCGACCGCGCCTTTCAGGCCTTTACCTACGATCCGACCGCGGCTCTCAGACTGCTTCCGACGCCCTGCCGGCGGATTCAAGTCTGTTACCTGCGATCCGACCGTGGCTAATCAACCTGTTTGCCGCGATCTGACTGCGCCTGTCGGCCATTTTCCCGCGTCCCGACTGTGGCTATCTGCCTCTTTCGGGCGTCCCGACTGCGTCTGTTAGCCCTTTTGCCGCGACCCGACTGCGTCTTTTTCCCTATTTTCTGCGTCCCGACTGCGTCTGTTGGCCCGAAAGCCGCGACCTGACCGCCACTGTTGCCCTCAAACCCGCGGTCTGCCTGTTCTGTTTCGCCACAGATCCGCGGTCTGATTTCTGCATTTTTCCTGTTTTGAGCCCAGCCCCTTTTGCTGCAATATTTTCTGCATCTGAACAGCCCCCTGTCTTACCTGCAGATCACTTCCTTACAGCCTTTCTGCAACATAATTTCTGTTCCCTTTACAGAATCTTTTTAAAATTTCAGTATTTTTAATTCAGAAAATTTTGCAAGTTAAAAGTTTCAATTTCAGCATTATTGATAGTTCGAAGTTTCCCTCCTTGTGGCACTTCTATTTTGGGTTCATAACCTCACAAGCACACACTCTGTCACATAAATCAAGTGAGCCTTAAAAAGTACCTAACTGAACCAACATTCTAACCCCACTTGGGGAACACAAAAGAATCATTGTAGTTAGGTAGGATCGGGGGGATAGGCTTCCAATAACACCCCTCGGTTACTTTCACTTGAGACATAGTTGTTGTCCAAATAGGGAACCAAAATCCCCTAGTACTTTTTGGCACGGTCACGACCAGTTTATCAGAGGGCCTCTCCCTTAGGAGGGTTGAAGTCGGGAGACTGGTTCCGGAGGCCTGAGTGGAATACCGCACTCCATTCAGTAACCGAAGGGCTACCTTTCGCGGTTCGCGGGATATCCCTGTATAGGGGTATTGCGGTCAACGAACTAAACGGCAGATTCACCTTTCTGGACGTGTCATGAACGGGGTATCTTAGTTGCCATTCTTCTAGGATTGACTACCCGGTGTCCCTCCCGGTAGGGGGATATCATAGCCACTTGGCTTTCCTACTCATATTGTCTTACTTGGATTTCATCACCTTGCAGAGGATATGTTTAGTTGAGTCAGAATACTTTTAGTTAGGTGTTTGCATGCTCCTTTACCTCCCTTTGGTCTAGTGAGTCCACCATTTTTTCTTTTTAGGAAACCTGCTGCTTGTTGGTAATCTGACCATCTTTGTTGTTACTCCACCTATTGTAGCACAGCTGTTGCAGTGGGTGTTTTGAGTTGGTTGTTGGCCTAAGTGCCTTATTTTTTAGCTCTCCTTCTGCACACTCGGTTGCATTAGGGTTTTTGAGCTGTTTTTAGACTCACCTCAACCCACAGAGATTAGACACCATCTGTCACCATTGAGTCCCCGAGACATTCTCGGCGCCTCAGGGGCGAGCCCCCACAGCACGGTTCTCTTGACACCACACGTCATAGATTCCGATCATTATCCGTTGATACCACTCATCACAGATCTAGAGCCTTGTCACTTGACTCCACTCGTCAGCGACGTAGGACTCCGTCACCACATAGTGACGCCCCTTACTTTACCTCCGATTCTGACGAAGAGTCTGAGAACCCTATTTACACGGCCCCTACTAGCCCCATGGCTGGCACGACTTCCACTCCGTTTGTTATAGGGACCATTGGTGGCACATCCACCACTACACCAGTTACTACACCTGTTTTGGGCATGCCCTCCATGGGACCCTCATCTACCGTACCCCTCACGGTACCTATTCCCGCAACGGGAATACCTATCCCCACTACATCAGTGGCTCACACTACCTATGGTGGTGCTGGACCATCCTCCACTACCTCAGTTCCCCCACTTGGGGGCACCACCCCAAATCTTGTCCCTCCACTTGGGGGCACTGGCCCCAACTTGGTCCAACCCACTACTGTGTCACATCCTTCTTCCAGTTTGCCATTCATGGCTAGCCTCAACCTACCTGACCTGGCCAGATTGACCAACGACCCTATTCGACACGACCCTGCATGGCCTCATATGCCTACCAAGCTTCCCTCGGACATCCCTAAGTTCGAGGGTAAGGCCGGTGAGGACCCACAAAACCATATCATGTCTTTCCACCTATGGTGTTCCTCTAACTCCATAGTGGATGACTCTGTTCGCCTCTGTCTCTTACAGCGCACCTTCACTGGCTCTGCAGCCAAATGGTATATCGAGCAACCTCATGGGACCCATGCCACCTTTGCTTCCCTTGCCTCGACATTCCTGCAGTTCTTCCAGTTGCCTGTCCGCTATGACGCGGGCGTTGAGATCCTTCTATCTTGTAGACAAAACACGGCTACCCATATCACGGACCACATCCATGAGTGGCGTCGACGCCGTAGCTTATGCAAGATCAAACTAGACGACCGTATATTCCTAGATTGGTTCCTCAAGTCCCTTCTTCCTGTTATCGCTAAGGATGTAGCTTCAGAAAGACCCCAGTCTGAAGAAGAGGCCATCCTTAAGGCACAGCAGTTCGACCTCATTTACGCCCAGTCGGGTTACCTTTATACCATTATACCTTACGCCCCTCGCGGCGAGTCCTCCCATCACGATGCGCCGGGGGCATCCCACGCCGCAGACGGCATCATCGGTCGTGTTTCTTCGCATCCTCAACCATTTTCTATTGCACGTCCTACCCCTGGCCCCGACCTGTCGCGGGCTACCTCACAGTCTGGAGCAACCAACTCATATGCTCCCATGACACACCACCATTCCCATGGACCCTCATGTCCACCTCAGTGCTTCGGTTATGCGACTCCTACTTATGCTCCCCCAGTCGCACCTCAGCCTTACTACCATCAGCAGGCTGCCCCAGCTCCTGCGCCTTCACACGCCCAACCCGCTTATTATCCGCCACAGGCAGCCCCTGCGGCACACCCACAACCCGCTCCGCAGCCATATCAGCAACCCCCTCAGGTTGCTGCACCTGCTCAGCCTCAACCTGCATATCATCCACCGCAGCCTGCTCCAGCACCTGCGCAACCTCAAAATCCACCTGCTGCCCAAGGGCAAGTTTACGCCCAACAAAACCCGCAGCAAAACCAGAACAACCAACGCAACCAGGGCCAACAGAACCGCGGCAAGGGCCGTAATCGTGGGAACAACCAACCTGCAGACCAAGCTGGTCAACCGGCTAATCCCCCCGACAACAACAACGCGGCCCCCGCTAATCAAAACCCTGATCGCCCACCCAAGCAGGCTAAAAACCCCAATTTGCGAACAAACCATCCTTGTTCTATTTGCGGGGTCTATGGCCATTACACACATGTTTGCCCACACTTAGAACGAGCTCGGCAACTCTGGGTTGACGAGGCCCATCGCCAAGGGCATGCGGCTCCCCAAGCACCGCCCAACCCCCCCCAACCTCAACAACCCCCTTTGGTACTGCAAAACCCCTTACCAACCCAAGGCGTCGTGAACACTCAGCCGTTGGCTCCCCCTCAAGCCAACGCGCCCCAACAACAGCAAATCACGTACGCTGCTCCTGATCAACCCATGTTTGACTCAGGAACCCACCACTTGTTGATGATGTCATCTGCTGACGTCAACCTACAGACCCGTCGGAACCAATATGGCTCCACCTCTGAAGCCCTTCCCACTGATAAAACCGCTAACGCTCATCCCACTGATCAAGCATTACGTATCCCTCCCCCGCCGGTCGATGGCGCTCCCAAAGCAGCTCGTTTCCCACTTCGCCGTATCAACAACAACCCCAATGCGCGTGCTGCGTCAAACTACAACATTGTAGACGACCTAGCCCAATCTCCCGCAGCCATGTCTGCGTTAGAAGTCTTGAAGAACTGCCCTTCCCAGCGCAAGACTTTACTTTCCGCCATTGGGGGGATTGACCCAAATGATTCGAATTTGATGGCATTTTATTTAGACCAGTCTGAACCACGCCTACCTTCCAGCTTAGCCTTCCAAGTTACTGTCTCCGTTAGGAATCTTGTCATCCATCGGTGCATCATCGATGAGGGTGCCTCCACATGCGTTATGTCTACATTCGTATGGCAGAAGCTGGGATCCCCTCCTCTCCAGCAGTCCACCACTGCATTACGCGCCTACGACGGTCGTTCGGCTCAGCCCCAAGGCCTCCTAGCCAATGTCCCCGTCCAGTTAGGTGGCAAAACTGTACTAATTGACATTGAGGTAATCAATGCCCAATTGGACTATAACCTTTTACTTGGCCGCAGCTACATGTATGCCATGCGGGCGGTTGCCTCTTCCGTCTTTCGCACCATGATGTTCCCCCATGAGGGACGCGTGGTTAAGGTTGACCAGCTTACTTACTATGATCCCAGCGCTCCCGCGGCACCTGAAAATGTTCTCCCCATGGTTGAACCACCTGTTTCTCGTGCCACCACCTCGTTTATTTCCTCTACGGGGCCTGGAGTCTACTCAGACGCGCCGATGACCTCCACCTTTCAATCCATTCCTCCGCCGTCATCTACGCCCGAAATGTCTGACTTATGCACCTTGTCCCACGACAACCTACCACCTAATACTCAACCACCCTTGTTGCCTAAACCACCCTTGTTGCCTAAACCACCATTGGTACCTAGCCACATTGGTGTTACACCGATCCATACGATCCCCTTCCTAGTCCCTCCATCAGGAGTAGTAAGCGCCCCGGTCATGGCTACCCTTAGCCTCCCTGGGTTAACTTTGGGATTACCTGTGTGGTATCTTTCGCCTCCCGTTCGCCCGCCGACACCAGATGTCGTCCTCCAACCGGTGCAACCCATGGCTACTACCTCCCAGCCACCTCCTGGTGTCTCTACCCCTTCGTCCTCCACGACTCCCCCTCCTCCTCCCAAACCCACTGGGGGCAGAGGTCCACAACCTTACACTGCTGTCCCACCTCCCAAGACAGTCAAAAACCCTCCAATGTTTCATGCTCCTCCCAAATGCTCGCTGTGTGACGAGTTGGGCCATGCCACTCACCAATGCCCTCAGTTACCAGCCCTACAGAAACACATGCAAATGCTCGACGATGACCCTAACATCCCTGTTGTCGAACTCAACCCCACTCCCAAGCCTAAAGATAAGTCCCTACGTACCAACCACTCCTGCGCCATATGCGGTGTTTACGGGCATTACTCCCATCATTGTCCTGATCTCCCGGATTACAGAGCGGCTCTCTATGAGATGAACAATCTGGATCTTGAGACGGCACCACCTACCATTGAGGAGATCTACCCCCCAGACTCTTCACCTTCTGGAGAGATTAATACCATCTATATGATTTCTTCCACCACCCACCCCTCGTCAACCGATTTGACGACGCAAACTTTCCGTACCGATGAGGAGATTCTTGAGGCACTTACTGCCCCGGATTATCCCTGGGATGATATGCATCATCGTTCCTACTTCATCCCAGAAGCATCCTCCTCTAACTCCGCTACCCAATACGCGGTTGAATCCAAAGACTTCCTCCCCACCAAGGTCGACTGGTTTAAGGACCCCATCCCTGCTCCTGATGCCTTCGAGGAAGGTAACATGGCCAACATCTCACCTGTCATCCAAGTTGATATCGCTGCCCCAGGACGTGCCCCTGAACTCATCACTTTAGGAGCATTCTGCAGTAAACAAGAGATTGAGGACTACATAAACCTTTTCAGAGAATTCCATGATGTCTTTGCCTGGTCCTATACCGAAATGCCTGGTATTGACCCCGCAATTATAGAGCACCACATTGACACATGGCCTGATGTACCCCCCGTTCGTCAGAAGCAGCGACCCATTCATCCCTCAAAGCTCCCAGCTGTCAAGGCTGAGATTGAGAAACTGCGCAAGGCAGGGTTCATTTATCCTATTGCCTATACCACTTGGGTTTCAAATCCCGTTCCCGTTAACAAAAAACAAGGCACCATTCGAGTATGCACTGACTTTCACGATTTAAACCGCGCTTGTCCCAAGGACAATTTCCCCACGCCATTTATTGACCAGCTCATTGATGCGTGTGCGGGGCATGAAGTCCTCTCCTTCATGGATGGTTTTTCCGGATACAACCAGATTCAGATCCGTAAGGAAGACCAGTACAAAACTGCCTTTACTACCCCATGGGGCACCTTTGCCTATCGCGTCATGCCGTTCGGCCTCAAAAATGCTGGTGCCACTTTCCAGCGGGCCATGACCTATTGCTTTCACGACTTGGTCCATATCCTGTTAGTCTACCTTGATGACCTTACAGCTCGTTCCCGGAAACGATCAGACCACCTTAACGACCTTCGGCAAGTTTTTCTGCGTTGTCGCAAATACCAAATCCGCTTGAACCCACACAAGTGTGTCTTTTGCGTTCCGGCAGGCCGGTTGTTAGGTTTCATTGTTTCCCAGAAAGGAATTACTGTTGACCCTCTAAAAGTCCAAGCCATCTTAGACCTTCCTTCTCCTCGCACGCTCCGGCAACTCCAAAGTCTGCAGAGGCGATCCAACTTCCTTCGACGCTTCGTTCCTGATTACGCCACTACCGTTCACGGTTTCTTGCGCCTGCTCCGTACCCACATACCCTTCGTCTGGGATGAGCAAGCAGAAGCTGCATTCGAAGCCCTCAAGAAGGCTCTCACACAAGCCCCTTTGATTTCCCCTCCGGATTTCTCCCAGGACTTCATCCTATACGTCTCGGCCTCCGAGCATGCCGTGTCCGGAGTCTTGGTTCAAGAAGACGCTTCTCACCAGGAACACGTCATTTACTACATCAGCCAGACCTTGTCTAGTCCACCCCTCCGTTACCCATATGAGGAGAGACTTGCCCTCGTCGTAGTCTTTTCCGTACAAAAATTGCGACACTACATCTTAATGAGTCATACCACCGTCGTTGCCGACTCTAACCCCATGGTATATCTTCTAAACCGACGGCTACTGCAAGGTCGTGTTGCTAAATGGGTCATTATCCTCCAAGAATATGACCTTACCTTCAAAACACCTAAGAGCACTAAAGCCCTCGCGCTTGCCCAGCTCATTACTGATCTCCCTTCCCTTCTCCCGGCCAAACCAATCTTCGATGAGTTGCCCGACAATCACCTGTTCACTATCTCGTCCGATGACCCATGGTACGGTGATATCTTGTTATACCTGTGCACGCAGAAGTTCAGACCCAAAGTTACCCGTAATGGACGCCGTCGCATCCGTCACCAGGCCTCTCGATATCTCCTCTTAGGCGATGTCCTTTACCGGCGCGGATTTGACACAATTATTCGTCGTTGCCTTACACACGAGGAAGCTGAACACGTCCTTAATGACTGTCACAGCGGTGCCTGCGGAGGCCATTTCTCAGGGATGGCCACTGCCCAAAAGGTCGTCCGCGCCGGATACTTCTGGCCCACACTTTTCACCGACTGCATCACTGCGGTCAAACACTGCCATAACTGCCAACTTTTTGCCCCCAAGGCCCGGACACCTCCTGCTCCGTTACACCCAGTCGTCACCGTTGGTCCCTTTTGTAAGTGGGCCATAGACTTCATGGAATGTAGACCCCAGTCTGCCAACGACCACAAATATATTGTTGTCGCTGTTGATTACTTCACCAAATGGGCGGAAGCCATGCCTACCTTCAATTGTACCGCCGACACTGCTGCCCGCTTCTTTTTCAACCATGTCATCGCTCGATTTGGGGTTCCTAAACAGTTAGTCTCTGACCATGGTTCACACTTCGAAGATGCCGTCTGGCGTGAGCTATCCACGCCCCTTAAGTATGAACACCAATTTTCCTCTACTTACTACCCCCAAGGGAACGGCCAAGTAGAGGCCATCAATAAAATCCTCAAAACCATCCTCCAACGAACGGTTGACAAGCATAAGTCCAATTGGCACCACATGTTGTTCCCTGCCTTGTGGGCTTACCGCACCTCCACTAAGACCGCCACTGGTTTTACACCATTTCATCTAGTTCACGGTATAGAGTCTGTCCTCCCCATCGAGTGTCAGATTCCTGCCTTACAGATCGCCGTTGAGCTTCTCCCTGACACCTCCCCCATCGAGCAACGTTTGCTACAACTCGAACAAGCCGATGAAGACCGTCGGGCCACTCTCCAGAACATCGAAGCTGCCAAAAACCGCTCCAAAGCCGGTTATGATAAACATGTTCACCCTCGAACTTTCCACGAAGGGGACCTCGTCCTCGCCTATGACCAGGCCCATGACAAAATCGGTAAAGGGAAGTTTGAATCTATGTGGCAAGGCCCTTACGTCGTGCAGACCTGCCTCGGCAAGGGGGCATACATCTTAGCTGACTCCGAAGGCCGTCCTTTGCGCAACCCTCATAATGGGTTGTATCTCAAGCGTTTTTACCCATAAAAGAAACCCGCGGCCTCATTGGTCTGCGTTGTACAGTACTTTTGTTTTGTTTGTTTTACGAACCGTTTCCACCACTGGAATCAGCACGACGAGACCGTCATGATGGTCACCTCGTTGCATTATTTTTGTTCCGTCATTTTTTGCCCATTTTTCCGACGCCACTAGTCGCCTCGGTTTGCGTGCCACATTGGCTGTTCTCCGTTTTTCACATGTTTTATATCATCGGATTCATATTTTCGAGCTGGTGATGATGCTTGAGATCATTTCTCGCTCTCACCCCCAGATTTTAGGGTATTTTTTCCAAAACGCCCTCGTCACCTCGGTGTGCGTGCCACATCGGCCGTTACCCGTTTTTGACACCCTTTATATCGCCGGATTCATTTTTCTGAGCTCGTGATGATGCTTGAGATCATTTCTCGCTCTCACTTGGTACAATTTTAACATTGTGTCCCAAACACCTTGTTGCCTCGGTTTGCGCGCCACATCGGCCGCCATCGGATTGTTCCACACTTTTACATGAGCCATTCACTCCTGTCATACTGCAAATGTCTCGTTATTTTGCCACCATTTCATTTCCCCGCAAGGAGGCCCACCAGTGTTCCCCCCAACCCTCGTTCTTGGTCATCATTATTGACGCCACTAGTCGCCTCAGTTTGCGTGCCACATTGGCCGTTCTCCGTTTTTCACATGTTTTATATCATCGGATTCATTTTTCCGAGCTGGTGATGATGCTTGAGATCATTTCTCGCCCTCACCCCCAGATTTTTAGGGTATTTTTTCCAAAACGCCCTCGTCACCTCGGTGTGCGTGCCACATCGGCCGTTACCCATTTTTGACACCCTTTATATCGCCGGATTCATTTTTCCGAGCTCGTGATGATGCTTGAGATCATTTCTCGCTCTCACTTGGTACAATTTTAACATTGTGTCCCAAACACCTTGTTGCCTCGGTTTGCGCGCCACATCGGCCGCCATCGGATTGTTCCACACTTTTACATGAGCCATTCACTCCTGTCATACTGCAAATGTCTCATTATTTTGCCACCATTTCATTTCCCCGCAAGGAGGCCCACTAGTGTTCCCCCCAACCCTCGTTCTTGGTCATCATTATTGATCCTTGATTGAACACTTCCTCCTTGCCTGGCCATTCCTTTTGTTCGGTATAATTTTATCCCTTTTTCGGGCCGGACAAGTCCTTTACGAAAAAGGCACTTAGGGAGTTTCCGTTAAGCTCTTTTCTGACTCCTAAAAGAATGAAAAGATCGCCGAGCAATCTTGCTTCCTTTCATGCTCGTTAAAGTACCTGAAAGGGCGTCTATCTGGTATAAGTTTAACCCTTTTCCGGACCTGGTAGACTAATTACGAAAAAGGAATACTCTAGTCACACCGGCTAGAAGAGTTCTTCATTGCATCCTTTTATGCTTCTTTGGGCCTTGGAGACTAAATCTACGAAAAAGCAACCCCCTGGAGTCTTCTTACTTGCTTTCAGACTCTCTAAAATTGAAAGCAACCACGAGCATGAACTGTCCTGGGCTCGTAAAATCCACACGACAGTACCATTCCATTACTTCAGAGTCTTCTTATCGCTTTCAGACTCCTTAAAATTGAAAGCAACCACGAGCATGAACTGTCCTGGGCTCGTAAAATCCACATGACAATATCATTTTACACACACTTCTTCTAGTTCCTTAACCCATGAAGAAGTCCCCTCCCGTGCCTCCTGGCACTTTGATCAATCATCTCGGCAGCACCCCCAATCAGGTCGCCTTTGTTCAGAGTATTTTGCAGTCTCCTGCCATTGTATACCAGCTTGAGTCTCCCTCAGCCCAGCTATCCTCCCAGATCCATTACAGCTATGATCCCTTTCCCCTCAGTCAGTTTCATATGCTGCCAGATCATTCCCATTATCATACTCTGAACAAAGGAAGTTTGAGTCCACCCACTCTACTTGCCCAGTTGTCCCCCCACAGTTCGGTCAGTCCTGCCATCAGTACTATCACATTACGGTTCTTCACCTCGCGCTCCTGTCAAGGAAACATCATTGCCTTGATAGTTGCAGGTCTCCCTCTGTCGACGACAGCTCCTCTATTCCAGAGGATAGGCCCAGAGGTCCCTACGCCTTGGACTTATCACCATCTGTGGTAAGTGCCTACGGATCATTCTGAGAGGAGTCGTCATTGCCTCTCCGAGTGGTTGTTCCTCACATGCTCGACTTCAGCACTTTGATCGCATCGTTGAGGATCGCGTAGGATTATATCCCATCAGTTTTTAGTCGAAGACCCCGGATTTTCCCCGACTCTAGCACATTGGTGAGTCATTTCGGAACGCCCAGTTGTATGTTCCCGTGGATTTCCGGGCTGCGTTGGCGTTTGTATTCGGAAGCCATCCAGTTCTCTGCTTCCTTGAGTACCCATTTCAGTTCCAGTCCAGTGTACCATGGAGAGTATGACCCCAGTCACTATGATCCAGCAGCTCATCAGTTCCTTTGGTACCACACTCAGTAGCACTGTTGATTGTTCCAGTGCACCAGTTCTGCAGTTCACACATGATCCGCTCAGCAGTATGTCCCAGATTTGTGTCCCCTCTGGACTCTTATGATGTACACAGTGGTCATGTATCTTACAGGTCCCCCTTTTCGGGCCTCACAGTTCTGTTTATATATCTTAATACGAGCATGGGTATGCCCGCCTCGTCCATATATTGAGATTCTTCCTCAGTCAGTATTTGAGGTCATGTATATTTCAGGTCCCTATTTTTGGACCCCATTGTTGTTATTATGTTATATCCTGATACGAGCATGGGAATGCCCGCCTCGTCCATATGATCAGATGATTCCTCCTCCATTATTGAGGTTATGTACTTTTAATTCTTGCAGTTGTTCGGGATCGTTGTTCCGGGCTTCAGTTTGTTTCTTCTCTTCTCTCCACATCCCAGGAAAACCATTCATGACTTATGATGTCCATCGGCCATACGATGAGCTCCTGCCCTCGCACATCAGGGGGCAATCTGTTAACACCCAAAAAGTGTTCACTACCTCATCTACCACATTATATGGCTCATTTGTCCATTTTCCTACCATATTTCCCTTAAAATCCCAAAAAATCCCATTAAAAAGCCTCCAAAAGGCCTAAAATGCCTCCAAAAGGCCACAAAACCATCAAAATGGCCTAAAAAAGGCTAAAAAACCCCCTTTTTCCTCTAAAAATAGCAAAAACCCCTAAAAAAGGAAGAAAAAATATAAAATAATGAGGAAAAGGAGGAAAAAACCCTATACAGCTGCCCTAAACCATGTGTTTCCTAAAACCATGGGTCAGCACTCCACCACCAAAAAACTATAAATAGGTGATGGAGATCCCTTATTTCATATCCACAATCACAAGCACCCTTACTCTGCCAAAATCTCTCTCGAAACCCTAGTTCACCATTGAACTACTTTCACCTTGAGAGCCACTTTTGGCCCATTCCCACCATTGGAGAAGGAGAAGGAGCATATTGAAGCTTGGAGCATCCTCTCGGACATTGCAAAGGGCTTCATCAAACCTTCACATTGAAGGTAATATCAATACAAAAAAGCCATTCTTTAAATTTGATGTTTATGTTTCATGCATGTTTTAGAATTAATTTAATTTCTGTTTTAGTTTAATTATTTACATTTACTGAACTGCTACTAAGGAGTCCATTCTCCTTAGTAGGTGCTCATTTGCACAAGCTAGGGGTAAAACCCTAGCTACAGTCTACTCATCCCAATAATATCCTACATAAGCCATTTGAGGATGTTCCTCACCCTCTTTCCTCGAGTGAGCCCCTTTCGTTCCTCACTCCCAATGTTCATTTTCTACCACTTAAGGGGTTGTGTATAAGAATTAGCAGCATCATATGATGGTTTCTCCCGAACTTCTCTCATGTCCTCCAATTCTTTGAAGGTCAAATGGCACAATTCCTAAAGTTTATTAGGGTCATATGTTTCTCTATCTATCTTTCTGCAACTCATAGATAGCTAAACTGGTGACTTATATGCTTCCATATAATATACCTCCTTATGATAAGAACAAATAGAAAATGAACTTATATGTGTCATTTTATTAGTAAATTACTTTTTTAATAAGCTGTAAAACATCGGTAACATCGGGAGACTTACCAATAAAAGAGAAGTCCTCACAAAATTGAGTCTGTAGCACCTTCAAGCTTCCAGTCTGCCTCCCAATTTCCTCATGCATATACCAAGCTTTAGGACAGGTCCTAGTTAATGGAAAAATTGGTGAACCCAAAACTGAGGAGATAATCCTTCCTATTCCCATTTTGCAATACAGCTATCAATGTTAACGAAGGGATCAGAAGTACCTTCATATGTTTAAATAATAAGAACCTCCTTTTCTTTCCCTTTATTTAACATCTTGACACTGGAATTCCGCAAGCGGAATAAATCTATGTTGTGCCGCAAGAGAGATATTACAATTCATAAATAAACTTTATTTTTATAATTATAAACAAATTTTAAAAATAGGATGAAAGAATCCATAATATTACTATTCGCAAATAAGCTTTTATGATAATACCATTGAACATGTCAATCTAGAATGATGAAAGAATCCATAATATTACTATTCACAAATAAAATTTTATTGTAAGACCATTAAATATGTCAATTTCATTTACCATTAGAATGTTTGATTTGATTTATATAACAATTTAATAATAATAATAATAAATCTCTCCTGAATAGAAATTCTCATAAAATAATAAAGCCTCTAACATGTTTGGTGCGAGTTAAATAAGAAGTTCACTTTTCCTCGATTGATTTTCTTAATCACACCCACACAACAGTGGAATGTTTGATTTGACAAGTTAATTTCCTTTCTTAATCACACCCACACAGTAGTGGAATGTTTGTTTTGACAAGTTAATTTCCTTTATTGATAAACTCGTATATGAATAAGTGCATTTTACTTGAGCAAACCACGATGCTAGGTGTATATTTAGTACTCAATAGTTAGTTAGAACACTGTAACATGCAATGGTCCTTATGTGTCGAGATCTTCCCTTGTTGTTGTGATTGAAGAGAAGAGAGAGCCTCGTCAGTATCTTTTTCAATCGAAAAAATAGCTATATATTCATAGAAAATATATATAAGAGAGTCACATACATACATTCCAGCTAGGAAAGATAGTCAAATAACCGGAAGGAGCCATTTCAAGGCCACACAACCTCCCCGTGAAAAATATAACCGGTGACACCAAGAAGCCCAAAAACAAGACCAAGCATAACCACAGTCCACCAAGAACAAACCTCCAATGATCCAAAGATCTAGGCCAAAGGGATGAGACAGAAAAAGGATGAAAAGAAAGACCCCAAAGGGGAAGGAGTTTTTACAAAAAAAGAGATACAACCGCCAAAAAACCAAAAAATATGAAGCCCCAAAGATCCTTCACCCCTTCACCAGCATGAAGATGCTGGAAGAAGCAGGCAACCGCTGGATTAGAGCATGGAGTGAGACCAAAATTCAAAATGGATACAACCATCCAACAGCAAAAGAGCCAACTTGGACAAAAAATATGCTTGTTCGTTGTGTTCCCGAAAGATATGCTCGATGATAAGAAGAGGGAAGTCCTGCAACATCAAGCTAACCATATCCATCCAAGGCATAAGGGCCAGAGAGAGGAGGGATCCCCGACCAAAAGCCCAATCAATAACCGATCAGGAGTCACCATACAAATACCGAAGCTGGATGCCTTTTCTTTTTGCAAAAAATAGGGTCACCCACAGCGCCAAGAGTTCCCCATGGGTATTGGATCCAATCCCCCCATTCATCCAGACTTTGAAGAATTGCACATGATCAATAAAAATAATCACGCCAGCGTCCCAGGAGGAACCCCCCGTTGAGAAGCCCCATCAAAAAAAGCCATGAAATCCTGTCTCAAAGGGGAAGGACGCTTCATAAAATGAATGGTAGATGCTCCCGGGGAAGCAGCTTGAGAATCCAAGTAGAATGCAGAAACCTTTCTCGCAGGCCACACCGAGGAGGGAACCTTGTCGTCAAAGATGCTAGAGTTTCTAGCAAGCCAGATCTCCCATAATATGGAGGTCGCAATGGCAATGTGTGCAAGGTTGTCACGAACCCATTTATGGAAACATGATAAAATAGAATCACCAGACCACGAAATCAGAGCCGGAAAAAGAAGATAAACAGCAGACCATAACTGATGAGAGAATGGGCATGAAATGAACAAGTGAACACATGATTCGGCTGCACTCCAACAGAGGGGGCAGACGCTCGACCCAGTGAAGCCACAATGCAAAAGGTTATCCCACGTAAGTATCCTGTTCTCCATAACGAGCCACAAAAAGATATGCAGTTTGGGAGGAATTGGCCACTTCCAAATACGCGAGTGCCACCAACAAGGAATACCCTGAGATTCAGTGAAGATAGATTCATATGCCAGTTTTGCAGTAACCACACCAGATTGTGTATTCCATGACCAATAGAGGACATCGTCCAGCTCCTTTAACCTGATAAGACCGTAGTTCAGTCCATCAATAAATGCCCTCCATTTGAAGGCAAAACAGCCTGTTAATCCCAATTGTACAACACTAAGCTACACTGTTGGAGCAAATTGAGAAAGAGTGGATACGGCCACGTGGGATAACCTGTAATATCCCCGCGAATGCAGAAAATGTAACACAAAGTGAGATAATTTATAAGAGATCGGGCCTCCAATGATAGGGTCTTCCCCAAGATAGATCGAGCGGCCATTCCCTGGTTGCCATGCAATCCATTTTTTAATCACGGGGAGAGCCGCAAGTAGTCCAGACCAAATACATGAAGCACCCTTCCTGCTACCATTGGGGGATCGAATCCATTGAATTGTGGATTTACCCCTAAAATACTTGTCCCTGATTATTGATCACCACAGACAGTCCACCAAAAGAGCCCACCACAAAGATTTTGCTCGGAGGGCTAGTGCGAAAACAAAAATATTTTGTAGTGACCATCCCCCCAATTCCTTTGGGGAAGATATTTTATGCCAATTGCTAAGATGAATTTTTCTTTTATCAGTGCCAGACCATATGAAATTTATGATTTTCCTTCTAATTGCAGTAACAATAGACTTTGGTATTTTGCAGAGAGAGATCCAGTATACCGCCAAGTTTTGTAAGACTAATTTTGCAAGAGTGACCCTGCCCTCGATATAGAGCCACTTCCAGCTCCAAAGATGAATCCTTCTATCAAATCGCTGCAACAGCTAGTACCAATCCAATGGTCTATAATTGTTCGGTTTGATTATGTATCCCAGAAAGAGAGTTCCTTCCTTAAGGTCCCTCACAGTGAAAGGAAAGAATAATGAAATCTCCGCCAGAATTGACATATCAACATTATATTGCAAAAGGATTGATTTGGAAGAGTTAATGACCATTCCGACCGCCCTGCAAAAAAGATCGAGAATTAGTTTTAAAACCTGGCATTCAGCCGGGGAGTTATTGCCATATAACATAACGTCATCGACGAAGAGTTGGTGAGTGATGACTGAGTGTGTGGAGACCCATAAACCCCCAATCTCCGCATGCAAGAGAGCTTTGTTTATAAGTCGTCTCATACCATCCATAACAATTAGGAAAAGGAGTGGCAATAATGGACACGCTTGTCGGAGACCAGGCGAACAAGCAAACAAATCAGTCGGAGCGCCATTAATAATAATCCCATAGTGAATTGAGTTTACGCAGGCCATAATCCATTTTGTCATACCCCAGGGCAGGCCAATTTGAATGAGGGCCAATTTTAAAAACTGCCAGTGAAGCTTATCATAACCCCTAGAAAGATCCAGCTAAAGGGAAATACCCTGCTTATTCTTTACCTTGATACTGTGAAAAGCCTCCTGGGCCACCCCGATGGCATCAAGAATCTGTCGGTTCTCCAAGAACCCAAACTGCTCGCCAGATATACACCTTGAAAGAACCGGTTTCAGTCGATTTGCCAGGACCTTTGCAATAATTTTATAGACCAAATTACATAATGATATAGGTCGATAGTCTTCAAATGACAAAGGCAACGCAGATTTAGGAATAAGTGTTATGAATGTAGAGTTTAGGGACATTGGGACTTGCCCAGTCAGTCTAGTTTCTTCCACCATCTCTAAAATATCATTCCCCATAATGTTGAAGAAAGCCAAGAATAGCTCAGTGGTCCAACCGTCGAGCCCAGGACTCTTGTCTCAGGCAAACCCCAGCAAAATCTTATGAATTTCCTCCAGTGAGACAGGAGAAAAAGTCTCTTTACCTTCTTCAGCAGTGAAAAAACACGGATATTCTTTAATAATATGAAGTTGATCATGAATAGATACTTGCTGGTCTTCATCGTAGTAATTGTGAAAATGACTGATAGCTGCTGCGGATAGGTCCTGCTGTGAGCTGGTAACCACCCCATCCACTCCATCAATAGACCAAATAGCATTAATTACTCGCCTATTGTCTGCATATTTATGGAAAAACTTATTATTCTGGTCACCCAACGCCAACCAGATGGCTCGGATTTTTAAGCACCATCTAGCCTCTTCCTTCTTAAGCAAAGATAATCTATGTTGTTCCGGGATTTGGAGAGAGTCGAGCTGCTGGTCGTTGAGAGTTCCAGCCAAATTCGAAGAATGCAAGGTTTCCATCTTAGTGAGAATATCCACCAACTCCATACCATCTTTCTACTTTCCAGCCCTTTCCCACAGCACAACCTTCCTCTTCAAATATAAGATTAATTCCTGGACCAAATTATGAGAAGGGGATGCCATTCTATCAACAGAATACGACAACCAAGTCAATTTGACAAGTGAATTGAAATCCTCATTTTGCAGCCATGTGTTGTTAAACTTGAAAGGATATGAAATCTTTTCCCAATCAATCTCAACCTGCAAATAAATAGGACAGTGATCCGAGATAGGGTTATACTCTACCCAAGAGCGATACCTGAAAAATTTGCCAGTAAGAATATCCTCCATCAGAAATTTGTCGAGTCTTTTGGATACCAATTTCTCATCAAAGTCGACCATTATTCCAAGTCGGTTCCAAAGTACCAGGAGCAATATCCACTAACCCAGCTGAAGAAAAGTTATGTTGGAAAAAGTTACAAAGAGGATCTAACTTGGCCCCAACCCCCCAGACTTCAAATTCAATTAAAACTAAATTAAAGTCCCCAATAAGAATCAAATTTTTTAAATCGAGGAAACCCTTGGCCTGAACATTTTGCCAAAAAAATTTCCTATCAACATATGGCACATATACGTTTATGATGTTAACCGTCTCACTAAGTCCACGAAGAGGTCCGGACAACAAAATCCCTATGGATATATGATGGGCCTCCAGGGAAAAAATACAAGGGTTCCAAGCACACAAAATCCCCCCCGACTGTCCCACCACTCCCACAACACACACAACCCAATCACTTTTCACACCTTTGAAAAAATGTCTAGCCTTTTCCTCCGATGACATAGTTTCTTGTAAGAAGATAATATCCGGATGTCGAGAATCAATCAGTCGCTTGAGGGTAGATCTTTTCTGAGGTCCCCCAATCCCTCTAATGTTGAGAGAGAGAAAAATCATTTCTTAACCCGTGCAAGGGCTTTCATGCCTCTAAGTGCCTTGGAAGAAGAAGAAGAAGAACTGTTGGGGGATATGACCACCATATCTTTGGGAGGAGGAGCCACCTGTACTTTCCGAGCACTCCTAGTTTTGATAGGAGAGAAATCCTCTACTAACCCACTGCTACGTCCTCCCAAAGAAGAAATATGGTCAACAAAGGGAAAAGGATTCTTAATAATCTTCTGATTTGCCTCTTCTAATGTAACAGGCTTGTTTCCAATGTATGTTGTAAGTGGAACTTTTTTCACCATATCCGAGAACGAGGGGCCTTCATTAGGATGAAAGAAGGCCCTAGAATGCTTTGCCTTATCACGACCAACCGAAGAATTGAGTGAAAGTGGGACCCCCCCCAGATGGATGCTCAAGGAATGGGAGGGATAGGCCCTAGGAGTTAAATGGTTGATTCCTGAGATGATGGGCATGGCCATAGCCGGGGAAGCAGATGAGGGTTTCACAATATTTGGATGGTCAGATGAGATGTGGATAGTAGGCATCGATGGGGATATGATGTTCAACTGCGGCTCATGAGAGGCAACAGCGTTTACTACATTAGTATTCAAGTCACCAGGGGTTGTTTCATTAGATATCTCCATACCGTGATAGAAATATGGATCACCACCAATCCAGTCCTCACCCAGGCGATCACCTTTTGCCTCTAATTAATTTATGAACTCTATTTCGAAATCAGTTAACTGACCAGCAAAGATAGGGTCAAGGGATTTTAACTTACCAAATAAACCAGGTAATGAAACGTGGGCCGACTGTGGGGGATATGGCACAAGAGTAGGATCCAAACCAGAGGGCGAGTCCTCATCAAAGGAAGGCAAATATTCAGCGGACCAATCCTACATGTCCTCAACCGAGTCATCTGGATCAGATCCCGAACTACCAGATGTACAATGGAGCCAGAGATGACCCACCTCCTTACATATGGAACATCGAAACGGGAGGCCCCAGTAGTCAAGGGGTTGACTATATTTTTGTTAATTTTTCGATAATTTCATTCAATATTATCTAGGATCACTAAGAGAATAACATGTATAACATATCAATCATAAACACAAGAGACAATAGACACAGAGTTTCCTCGGGGAAAACCAAGAAGGTGAAAAACCCCGCAACTTCCTCAGAGATAGAATAAGCCACAAACCAAGATCACAATGATCAAACCCAAAGAGATGTCTCTAGCAGATACTCCTCCTCCTCCACTTGTGCGCCACTTTCTCTCTTAGCTATGCGAGCTTGAGAAGTGAGTGAATGAATAGAATGAGAGACACAACCTCTCTATTTATACACTGACTTGACCTGCCAGTAAACTAAAAAGGCCGACTTGCTAATGAAGTCTAATAACCCAACCACATGACCTAACTAGGGCTGACCCCACACTGGTGGTCTAGTAACCCATCAATACAAATGACGACACTTACAATGTAACTTGCGACACTTGCAAATACAAATGACGACACTTCCAATCAGAGGAATAATACATCTCTGTTTGATATACAATAAAGTACAAATGTAATATACAAGGTGTATACAAGTGAATATCTTCCGAAGTTACAAATACATCAATAATTTTCTCCCCCTCCATGATATTTCCAGGATTTCCAGCAATCCTCTTTGCATATCTATCTCAACAAGGATCCTCCCAATACGATGATCCATGCCAGTGAGAATCTTATCTGAGAGATGAATGAAACGACCCAAATGATTTTGAACTGCAGTGAAAGCCGGGCGGTTCCACATTGGCAAGGGAAAGTTTGGTAAGTGGACCCATAAATGTATGTATCTCACCCTTTCTTTAACTGGGTCGAATCCCATATAACACCATTTCAACATAAGGCTACCATTTCCACGAATCCAGGTTTTTGAAAGAATGAGGGATGAATGAACTTCCTTTTGAAATATGAAGCAGTACCATCCATTCGTGAAGATACCCAATAATAGGGGCCCATTTTTCCCCAACCCAAGCTGCAATGCCCTTCGACTGCATGCTCTGTAACCAAATTTTCCAACAAGGGCTTTGACTGATAAAGCCACTATGCCTTCCAGGCCCATGTTATGTCCATCAACATACCCATGTTATGTCCATCAACATATCTCCACCATCGACTCTTTTCCTCAGTTTCCCATTACGTAGCTTTGACCGATTTATCCTTTGATTTGTTACCTTAGAGCCTGTGAAATGGGCGCCCGAACCAATTTTTGGAGGGATAACCACTGCTAGGTGGGTGGAGCCCTTTCCCGAAAGTTATGAGCCTCCCTGAAGGTGGTCAGTAGGGGCATTAATCCTACCTTAGAAATCCATATATGATCCCCTTCGAGGACATAACAAACGTTTCAAATAAGGGGGGGAGTTGTCATATACATATTCTCCTTGTTTCAACTTGCATCCCTTGTTTGCTATCCTATCGACAACACTATTATTTTGTCTCTTGACATGAAAAAAGGTGAATCCTTTCCAAATCAGGGATGAAGGCCATAATTCTTCTTTCATCCCTTCCTATGAATTTTCCCTTACCCAATTGTATGCAATGCATATTTTGAATGACGATCCAAGAGTCTCTAAATACCTGGAAGGAGTCTATGTTCAATTCAACCATTAGCTCTATACCTTGCGTAATGGCTTCCCATTCTACCTGGTTATTCGTCTTTTTTCCACAGGCCCCAATAAAAGGTCCAAATTTTCTTTCCTCTTGGGTCAAAGATGACCCCTCCCACACCTACCACCCCTATCTTTGATGGATTTCATGACTAAAAGCATGAAATCATAATCTCGTGCTCGAACTCCTTGCGTCTAGCTAAGTGCTATCCAAACCTTTGACTGTGGACCATTGGGCTCAATGATGAATCTAGGGCCAAACAAATATGAAGATGACCATCTTAGCATATTTCTAAACAAAACCCATATTATTGTTTTCATTCAAAAGTGATGCAGATATGCAAACCATTAAGGTCAATGCCAGATTTCCAAGAATCACATCTACAATAATTCTAGTAGTAACTGGAATTTTGGTAATAACAAGATAGTTACCAGATTTTTGTAACTACAGACATAGTCTATCAATTCTAGTAGTAATAAGATAAAAGCAAATTCTAGTCTAAGTATTTATCAAGACATACAGGAATTTGTGTAAAAACATTTAATGATTACCTCATAGAGCTCTTGAGCATATACTCTGCAGAAGTAGGAAAATGGAACAGTAAAGGTTATAGAATGATGAAAATGGGGGAGGGAGATAGGCCAAAGAGGATCCATTTAGCATTACAAAACATGACAAAACCAAGACTCGACAGTATTGAGATTGAAGGTGGGTTTGTGCTTCATTTGTCAAGATAAGTATTAACATGCTTTGATCTAGAAATGTGTGCCAATATCCATATGCTTTTGTTCTCTTTTATTTTTCCTTTTTTCCAATGAAAACCTCTTGGGGAAACCAAGGGATGCTTCCTCCAATTTGTGGATGGCATCCCTAGTAAACTTGTTGGCATAGACTAGTGCTCCTCGTAGAGGGGGATTCTAACCAATGTCATTAGAACTAGAGTTTTCACCAAAATGGTTGACCCTAAAAACCGAAACCGGATTGTAACTGGTAAAAAATGGGAAACAAAAACCAATCTACCAAAATATTACGTAAAATTTTCAAATTTTGATACATAAAACTATATTCATGTGAATCCAAACCATTAGACACAGATCTACAAAGTTTTCAAATGTATGTAGCAAGTAAAGGTGCATATTGTTGGATATGTGTTGTATTCTTTGTAGGTAGACATAGTCTCATCCTAGCACAAGGGGGTTTAGGGGGGTGATCAACTTCCTCTTGGAGGGCATGTGGGGTTAGTAGGTCCTTGAGAAAACAATTAGGGTTCATTTTTCGTATGTTTTGTGCATTTTTTACCAATCTATATGCATTGCTTCACTTGAAAATGTTTAAAACTTACACATATAACCAAGGTTACAAGAACTGTGGATGCAATCGGAATTAATTGAAGAATCATGTGGGGTGTGGCACTCATCCCAAAATTAGGAATAAGGCATTTGAAATCCTAACCCTATTTTTTTATAAATCTATATTTAATTTGTATTTGTATTTTTATAATAAAAAATTAAAAACAGATAATATAATCTCAAAATGAAATGTTTCACCATTAATAAGAAATTCATTATTCAATATTCATATAACATCTTACATTATGGATTCTAAAATCTAATTTTTCAATGCTCATTGAACATTGTCAAATGTGAAATGATTCATAACATCAAAGGTTCAAACTAAACTTCTCGTCAAATTGAAATTCTATTTCATATGTGTGTGTGTGTTTGTACACACGCACACATATATGCATATATTTATATGTATATGTATGTGTGCATGTGTACATACATATAGAGAAAGAGAGAGAGAGATAGATATATACATGTACACACACACATAGACATATATATATATGTACACACACACACACATACATATACATATACATATATATGTATACACACACACATACATATACATATATACATATATACATATATACATGTCTATATGTATATGTATATGTATGTGCACACACACACATTCAGATACATATACATACTCTCTCCCACACACACACACACATATACATATGTATACACACACATATATATATACATATATATGTATACACACACACATACATATACATATAAATATATACATGTATACATGTCTATATGTATATGTATATGTATGTACACACACACACATATATGGAAATGTAAATATTAAAGAGTCAAGAGTCAAGACTAAAGTTCTTGAAAATAACAAAAAATGAGCTTATTTGGAAATCTCCACGAGTCTGAAATGAAAAACTCGAAATATGAAAATATGGAGTGAGATAGACTAATTTGATAGATAGTCATCACCCTCCACATCCTCCAATGGAAAAACACCTAACTCCCCAAACTGATGATATGGAGCAACACAGGTAGAAGATGCAATAAAGCTATCACTCTTCCCACAAACAATAGAGGCAGAAGAACTTCCCACAACCATGCTAGACCCAGGCATTGGTACCTCATCTAAATTCCCAACACCAAAGGGATCTATAGAAGAACCAACCAGAGGGGTTAACCATTAAGCAATTAAGAGTATCCAAGTTTGCATCCTTAGGATTCACATCCCATAGCTTCAAAGGACCCTCGCTATAATTTGTCTTCGATCAAGAGGTGAGGCGAAGATTTGAGTGAATGTACACAAGATCTTCTACCTTTGTTGATTGAATTCTATTTGTCTTGACCGAATAGATGAACCCATAAGTGCTCCAATTTCTCTCTGTTGCTGAAGAGCTACAAACCTGTGAAAAAACACTAGAATCAAGGGTTTGTATCTTTGGAGTTTGTGCACCATAATATCCCCACCATGCAATAGGTGTCATAATTCCCATGTCAACTAGTGCATTTACATTTCCAAATGCACCAGTCCCTTTGATGAATTAAGTGAGTTGGTTCTTTAGCTCTACAATCTCCATCGGATCAGAGCAAATATTTGAAATTGTTGTTCTAAAACCATTTGCCACCTCACTGTCTTTGTTTGGGGCCTTCCTCCCACCCCAAAATTTAGCCAAGTACACCTCATCATAGTACTTTGGATTTAAGGCATAGGCTTTGGTTCTTTAGCTCTACAATCTCCATCGGATCAGAGCAAATATTTGAAATTGTTGTTCTAAAACCATTTTCCACCTCATTGTCTTTGTTTGGGGCCTTCCTCCCACCCCAAAATTTAGCCAAGTACACCTTATCATAGTACTTTGGATTTAAGGCATAGGCTTAAGCATGTAGAGAGTTATTGTATTTGTTCCACATGCTAATGATTATGTCCTTTATGGAACCCAACAAAAGAGGGTCCTTCTCTTCAAGAAGTAGTTGAATTGTTTCCAACACAATGTTAGTTCCCTCATAAATGTCACCCAACATAGGCACATAAGAATCACTGTCACGTCCCCAGTCACCTCAGTGCACTTTGGAGGAAATGGGAGACAACCCTTGAATCACCTAGTAATTTTTTTTCTTCTTTTTCCCAAACAATTCAAAGGCTCCGCAACTCTGAACCCGCAATGGTCATTAGTCCGCAATCCACAGTTCCGCAAGCCCCGATCCGCAAGCCGCAATCGGAAATCGGAGTCGGATCACCAAAATTATCCTTCTACAGAAATCGCCCTCCCAACTTCTGCAATCCGCAATACGAAAGTCGGAAGTCGGAAGCCAACTTCACAGTGTCAAAAATTGATCGTTTGACTTCCGCAGTTCCACAATCCGCATGCGGAACTCGGAAATCAGAATCCTCCATTCATCATCCCAGAGAATTTACTCCTCCGCAATTCTGCAATCTGCAACCTGCATTGCGGATGTCGAAAATCGGAAATCCCATTCTGTAATCCGGGAAAAATCACCTCCCGCAATCTGCAATTCACAACCCACTGCGGATGCGGAAAGTCGGAAGTCCAATGTGCTAGCCCCATGGAAATCAACCTTCCGCCATCCACAATCCGCTTTGCGGATGCGGAAAGGAGGAAGTCCCACGCACTATTTTCGTTGAACTCTCCCTTCCGACTTCTGCAATCCGCAATCCGTTTTGCGGATGCGGAAATGCGAAAGTCTAACCACGCAACTCCAACAGTCAGTCCCTGACCTCCGCAATCTGCATTGCGGATGCGGAAGGTCGGGACCACATACCCCTGTACCAACAACTTCACTTACAAACTTCTGAGGGTGATAACTCCTCCATCCTTGGGCCAATTTGGACAAGGTCAGTACCGTTGGAAAGATATTGGAGAGCTCTATCCACTACTATGATCCCTTACCAAATTTGAGCACTCTAACCTTGTCATTTCTCCAACTGAATCCTTTCCTAACTCCCTCCATTGCATCATTATCCTTCTGCAAGGAGCTCTGCTCCACTTTTGCCATGTCTTCTCTCCTTCATCTGACCCACAAGGGTGCCTATTCCTTCCCCAAGTCCTGGCTGGAGTGTCCTGCACATTTACCAGACTTAGCCCTAATTCATCAAAGGACACCTCAAAAACATTACAAGAGGGATTGCACACATGCATAAGCATACTCCACGAACACAGGGAATGAAACATGATCCACACACATATAATGAAACACATGCACATATCTCTCCTAGGAGGATTGATGAAAGCATGCAGGGGCTTAGCCCCTATTCCTCGAGCATAAATACATAAGTGTGCCAACTTAAGGATAAGAATGCAAAGGTGCAAGGACAATGTAATTAACACACACACAATAGAAGTTATCCATATTAACACCTACATCTGCCATCCATAACAGTCATTACTCGTTAAACTAGAGCAGAGGTAAGATAAACAACATACACAACAGACTTAAACAAAATGCATAGGCATACAGTCCTATTCATCAATGGACCTTTCCCATAAGCAAATATATGCATGCATATACTTAACAACTATGGCTGAAGGCAGTATCATCCACACACAATGTGTCATGCATTCCTCAATCAACAACATGCACAATAAAATGAGGCATAAGGCATGGGCATTCAACCCTAATAATCAGTTGGATCCACTATGCACTCGGACATTAACAAATGCAAATGTATGGATGCAAAATAGGCATTATTCAAGGCACAAGGAACACTGGTCTTTTGCATTGAACCTCCAAGCAACTCGCTATGGAATACAACGTTCCAACCCAACCATAGATCTTTACCTAGGCTATATTATTTTAGCAATCAGAGATCACCCCCGAGCTGGGGCCATGTATCCACTAAGGAGTATCACTCAGCCTCACTGACAACATATATCCAGCTTTGTCAAGCAAGTGGAGAAAGGCAGGTAAGGTTTTCTAATCAATAATCACATCCACGGAGTTGTGGGAATGTCCCAATGATATTAAACAGTTCAGATACCCCCATCACCTCCACTCTCAGCCTAAGTAAGGTCCTCTTTACTACTGCACAGTCCCTAGGGAGCCCCTTCCCTTAACGCTAACATGGGCAAGTGTGGTTGGTTCTGACTGTTAAGACAAGCAATTGAGCCCCACTAGCTCTAGCATGCAATCTAAAACCTCTTGGCCCCTTCCCACTTAGGTTTTCTTCACTTTCTCTGGCCAAACAACTTTCTCCCGCAGCGGGATTCTCATCCACCAACACTGGGTTTTCTTCACGGTTTTTTGAGCACCTAACCCTCTCCAAAACGCACCAAGGTTCGGGTCTGTGGATCTTATCCACGTTTTTTTCTTTCCCACGCAATTCTCTATGCATCTTTGGCTCTGCGATTCGTGGCCTTACTTAGGATCGTGATTCTTCCTTTGTCCATTGTTCTACTCTCCCTTCTCTGCGTTCCCCCCCATTGCTTCTGCCTAATCGAATGGGAAACAAGGAATACGAATTCCCAGGTTTGAGTGGCATGAGGGTCAAGGAAAAACAGAGCCACACCCTGCCATATGGATTGCAGGTCTGCTCCATACCCTATCGGCCTCATGGACAAGTTTTCTCAACCACCATCTTACAACAGAATTAATGGCAGTTAGGACAGGTCAAAGGGGTTCTCTAGGTGACATAGGGCAGCCTAGGGTTCCATCCCACACCCCCTCACCACTCCCTAGTGGATGCATAGTTCCCCCTCATTTAGTTGCATTCCATAGCCAACCCTTGGTATTTTTATTTACATGGTGTCATTTACATCATTTACATTTTCCATGGCTTACTAGCACATGGTTACCATAATACAAACTATTTTCCTTTTAATTAAAACTTGGACATCCTCTAGTGGGGACTTGGCCTTGATTTCCACACTAGGGAAACACACATTGCATACAATATTTACATTGCAGCCAAAATACCCTAAGGGTCAAAATGGGGCATTACAATTCCCCTCCCCTTAGAATAACATCGTCCTCAGTGTTCCAATACTTAGGAATACATACACATGCACATAATTACAAAAATGTTGCGGGTCTACCCTGCATTTATCCTTTACTTCGAACTTGCAGGGCCAAGTGCTTTGGATTCCACAAGCTGCTCCTGCTGGCTTTGATCTTCCAGCTCCACCAGTCTGAAATCTTCATGGCTGCTCGATTTCTTGTTGTCCTTTGTTGGGTATTTGTGGAGGCAATGATTTCCTCCACATTTCCAACATTTCAGTGGTTGCTTTATCTTTATCTGCTCCATTTCCTTGGAGTCTTCCCACCTGGAACATTTTTTAGTGGGCTGATTGGATGAATGCCTCTTCATCAATCCACTGCCCTTTCCACTGTTGGTTGTTTCCAGAATGCTTCTTACCTCCCTTTGCAGACAAATAGAGTCCTGCAAAGCCCTGTGGTTCATTCCATTCTGCTACTTTTGTAGCTTGAGCATTTCTCCAAGATTTTCTTGTGTCTTGGAAATTGTTTGAAGAAGATTTTCAGCCAATTCTAATAGCCTTTAGTCTGCTGCCATGGCCAATATGTACAACTGCCCACACTTTGCTTGCTAGTACCACTTGCCTTGTAACTTCTACAACCAATTGATTTCAATTTCTCACCTGTGAAATTCATCATGTAATTCTTGTTAGGCCAAACATAACACAAACATTAGATTCAGTCAATTAATTGCCCAACTCGCATGGAAATTTCATGCTTTCTAATGAGACTTCCATACATTTCATGCTTGCCCAATCATACACATGAACTCATTCATGCTCATCCTTTCATAGTGAATTTACTATTTCATCATTTACAATTTATTTCAAGCAAATAAACGCAACCAATTCTCAACCATATCCTGCATTCAACAATTTTTTGTTTTCTAAAATGCATCTGTCCAAAAAGGAAAGAGAAGAGTAAGAATTTTTAGTCTTGCTCCAATCCAGAGCCACACCACCACTGTGGTCCTATGATCCTTAGCCCCTTTCACCTCAATGTGATTGCTTGACTTTTCCCTTCCCTTGGCTACGAGACTTAGTGTCTAAGGTATGTCTAAGGATTTTCAACCAGCAAACCCTTCCCCATTGCTGCCTACAGAACCTTTGGCTGCTAGGACCCACACAAGTCCACTAGCACCATTTTCATTGCTGCTCATGCTGAGCTTTTTAAGAAAGTCACATGTCCATATGCATCCTTAGGATGCCTTCACAGTTCTTGCTTCCTGCAATGACCAAGGTTTCCAACAAGAAACAATAGTGTATAGGCTTGGTTGTTATAAGACTTGTACATGGAATTTTCATTATCCGAATTAATAAATTAATGAAAATTAAATACTTATCTTCATTGGGCATTCCTTCGCTACTCCACATGTTCCTTCCCTGCTTTACAAGCTTTGGATCACTTGTGGGGTGGATGTTTGGCCAACACACACACACATATATGGAAATGTAAATATTAAAGAGTCAAGAGTCAAGACTAAAGTTCTTGAAAATAACAAAAAATGAGCTTATTTGGAAATCTCCACGAGTCTGAAATGAAAAACTCGAAATATGAAAATATGGAGTGAGATAGACTAATTTGATAGATAGTCATCACCCTCCACATCCTCCAATGGAAAAACACCTAACTCCCCAAACTGATGATATGAAGCAACACAGGTAGAAGATGCAATAAAGCTATCACTCTTCCCACAAACAATAGAGGCAGAAGAACTTCCCACAACCATGCTAAACCCAGGCATTGGTACCTCATCTAAATTCCCAACACCAAAGGGATCTATAGAAGAACCAACCAGAGGGGTTAACCATTAAGTAATTAAGAGTATCCAAGTTTGCATCCTTAGGATTCACATCCCATAGCTTCAAAGGACCCTCGCTATAATTTGTCTTCGATCAAGAGGTGAGGCGAAGATTTGAGTGAATGTACACAAGATCTTCTACCTTTGTTGATTGAATTCTATTTGTCTTGACCGAATAAATGAACCCATAAGTGCTCCAATTTCTCTCTGTTGCTGAAGAGCTACAAACCTGTGAAAAAACTCTAGAATCAAGGGTTTGTATCTTTGGAGTTTGTGCACCATAATATCCCCACCATGCAATAGGTGTCATAATTCCCATGTCAACTAGTGCATTTACATTTCCAAATGCACCAGTCCCTTTGATGAATTAAGTGAGTTGGTTCTTTAGCTCTACAATCTCCATCGGATCAGAGCAAATATTTGAAATTGTTGTTCTAAAACCATTTGCCACCTCACTGTCTTTGTTTGGGGCCTTCCTCCCACCCCAAAATTTAGCCAAGTACACCTCATCATAGTACTTTGGATTTAAGGCATAGGCTTTGGTTCTTTAGCTCTACAATCTCCATCGGATCAGAGCAAATATTTGAAATTGTTGTTCTAAAACCATTTGCCACCTCATTGTCTTTGTTTGGGGCCTTCCTCCCACCCCAAAATTTAGCCAAGTACACCTTATCATAGTACTTTGGATTTAAGGCATAGGCTTAAGCATGTAGAGAGTTATTGTATTTGTTCCACATGCTAATGATTATGTCCTTTATGGAACCCAACAAAAGAGGGTCCTTCTCTTCAAGAAGTAGTTGAATTGTTTCCAACACAATGTTAGTTCCCTCATAAATGTCACCCAACATAGGCACATAAGAATCACTGTCACGTCCCCAGTCACCTCAGTGCACTTTGGAGGAAATGGGAGACAACCCTTGAATCACCTGGTAATTTTTTTTCTTCTTTTTCCCAAGCAATTCAAAGGCTCCGCAACTCTGAACCCGCAATGGTCATCAGTCCGCAATCCACAGTTCCGCAAGCCGCAATCAGAAATCGGAGTCGGATCACCAAAATTATCCTTCTACAGAAATCGCCCTCCCAACTCCTGCAATCCGCAATACGAAAGTCGGAAGTCGGAAGCCAACTTCACAGTGTCAAAAATTGCTCATTTGACTTCCGCAATTCCACAATCCGAATGCGGAACTCGAAAATCAGAATCCTCCATTCATCATCCTAGAGAATTTACTCCTCCGCAATTCTGCAATCTGCAACCTGCATTGCGGATGTCGAAAATCGGAAATCCTATTCTGTAATCCGGGAAAAATCACCTCCAGCAATCTGCAATTCACAACCCACTGCGGATGCGAAAAGTCGGAAGTCCAATGTGCTAGCCCCATGGAAATCAACCTTCCGCCATCCACAATCCGCTTTACGGATGCGGAAAGGAGGAAGTCCCACGCACTATTTCCGTTGAACTCTCCCTTCCGACTTCTGCAATCCGCAATCCGCTTTGCGGATGCGGAAATGCGGAAGTCTAACCATGCAACTCCAACAGTCAATCCCTGACCTCCGCAATTTGCATTGCGGATGCGGAAGGTCGGGACCACATACCCCTATACCAACAACTTCACTTACAAACTTCTGAGGGTGATAACTCCTCCATCCTTGGGCCAATTTGGACAAGGTCAGTACCGTTGGAAAGATATTGGAGAGCTCTATCCACTGCTATGATCCCTTACCAAATCTAAGCACTCTAACCTTGTCATTTCTCCAACTGAATCCTTGCCTAACTCCCTCCATTGCATCATTATCCTTCTGCAAGGAGCTTTGCTCCACTTTTGCCATGTCTTCTCTCCTTCATCTGACCCACAAGGGTGCCTATTCCTTCCCCAAGTCCTGGCTGGAGTGTCCTGCACATTTACCAGACTTAGCCCTAATTCATCAAAGGACACCTCCAAAACATTACAAGAGGGATTGCACACATGCATAAGCATACTCCACGAACACAAGGAATGAAACACGATCCACACACATATAATGAAACACATGCACATATCTCTCCTAGGAGGATTGATGAAAGCATGCAGGGGCTTAGCCCCTATTCCTCGAGCATAAATACATAAGTGTGCCAACTTAAGGATAAGAATCCAAAGGTGCAAGGACAATGTAATTAACACACACACAATAGAAGTTATCCATATTAACACCTACATCTGCCATCCATAACAGTCATTACTAGTTAAACTAGAGCAGAGGTAAGATAAACAACATACACAACAGACTTAAACAAAATGCATAGGCATACAGTCCTATTCATCAATGGACCTTTCCCATAAGCAAATATATGCATGCATATACTTAGCAACTATGGCTGAAGGCAGTATCATCCACACACAATGTGTCATGCATTCCTCAATCAACAACATGAACAATAAAATGAGGCATAAGGCATGGGCATTCAACCCTAATAATCAGTTGGATCCACTATGCACTCGGACATAAACAAATGCAAATGTATGGATGCAAAATAGGCATTATTCAAGGCACAAGGAACACTTGTCTTTTGCATTGAACCTCCAAGCAACTGGCTATGGAATACAACGTTCCAACCCAACCATAGATCTTTACCTAGGCTATATTATTTTAGCAATCAGAGATCACCCCCGAGCTGGGGCCATGTATCCACTAAGGAGTATCACTCAGCCTCACTGACAACATATATCCAGCTTTGTCAAGCAAGTGGAGAAAGGCAGGTAAGGTTTTCTAATCAATAATCACATCCACGGAGTTGTGGGAATGTCCCAATGATATTAAACAGTTCAAATACCCCCATCACCTCCACTCTCAGCCTAAGTAAGGTCCTCTTTACTACTGCACAGTCCCTAGGGAGCCCCTTCCCTTAACGCTAACATGGGCAAGTGTGGTTGGTTCTGATTGTTAAGACAAGCAATTGAGCCCCACTGGCTCTAGCATGCAATCTAAAACCTCTTGGCCCCTTCCCACTTAGGTTTTCTTCACTTTCTCTTGCCAAACAACTCTATCCCATAGCGGGATTCTCATCCACCAACACTGGGTTTTCTTCACGATTTTCTGAGCACCTAACCCTCTCCAAAACGCACCAAGGTTCGGGTCTGTGGATCTTATCCATGTTTTTTTCTTTCCCACGCAATTCTCTATGCATCTTTGGCTCTGCGATTCGTGGCCTTACTCAGGATCGTGATTCTTCCTTTGTCCATTGTTCTACTCTCCCTTCTCTGCGTTCCCCCCCGTTGCTTCTGCCTAATCGAATGGGAAACAAGGAATACGAATTCCCAGGTTTGAGTGGCATGAGGGTCAAGGAAAAACAGAGCCACACCCTGCCATATGGATTGCAGGTCTGCTCCATACCCTATCGGCCTCATGGACAAGTTTTCTCAACCACCATCTTACAACAGAATTAATGGCAGTTAGGACAGGTCAAAGGGGTTCTCTAGGTGACATAGGGCAGCTTAGGGTTCCATCCCACACCCCCTCACCACTCCCTAGTGGATGCATAGTTCCCCCTCATTTAGTTGCATTCCATAGCCAACCCTTGGTATTTTTATTTACATGGTGTCATTTACATCATTTACATTTTCCATGGCTTACTAGCACATGGTTACCATAATACAAACTATTTTCCTTTTAATTAAAACTTGGACATCCTCTAGTGGGGACTTGGCCTTGATTTCCACACTAGGGAAACACACATTGCATACAATATTTACATTGCAGCCAAAATACCCTAAGGGTCAAAATGGGGCATTACAATTCCCCTCCCCTTAGAATAACATCGTCCTCAGTGTTCCAATACTTAGGAATACATACACACGCACATAATTACAAAAATGTTGCGGGTCTAGCCTGCATTTATCCTTTACTTCGAACTTTCAGGGCCAAGTGCTTTAGCTTCCACAAGCTGCTCCTGCTGGCTTTGATCTTCCAGCTCCACCAGTCTGAAATCTTCATGGCTGCTAGATTTCTTGTTGTCCTTTGTTGGGTATTTGTGGAGGCAATGATTTCCTCCACATTTCCAACATTTCAGTGGTTGCTTTATCTTTATCTGCTCCATTTCCTTGGAGTCTTCCCACCTGGAACATTTTTTAGTGGGCCGATTGGATGAATGCCTCTTCATCAATCCACTGCCCTTTCCACTGTTGGTTGTTTCCAGAATGCTTCTTACCTCCCTTTGCAGACAAATAGAGTCCTGCAAAGCCCTGTGGTTCATTCCATTCTGCTACTTTTGTAGCTTGAGCATTTCTCCAAGATTTTCTTGTGTCTTGGAAATTGTTTGAAGAAGATTTTCAGCCAATTCTAATAGCCTTTAGTCTGCTGCCATGACCAATATGTACAACTGCCCACACTTTGCTTGCTAGTACCACTTGCCTTGTAACTTCTACAACCAATTGATTTCAATTTCTCACCTGTGAAATTCATCATGTAATTCTTGTTAGGCCAAACATAACACAAACATTAGATTCAGTCAATTAATTGCCCAACTCGCATGGAAATTTCATGCTTTCTCATGAGACTTCCATACATTTCATGCTTGCCCAATCATACACATGAACTCATTCATGCTCATCCTTTCATAGTGAATTTACTATTTCATCATTTACAATTTATTTCAAGCAAATAAACGCAACCAATTCTCAACCATATCCTGCATTCAACAATTTTTTGTTTTCTAAAATGCATCTGTCCAAAAAGGAAAGAGAAGAGTAAGAATTTTTAGTCTTGCTCCAATCCAGAGCCACACCACCACTGTGGTCCTATGATCCTTAGCCCCTTTCACCTCAATGTGATTGCTTGACTTTTCCCTTCCCTTGGCTACGAGACTTAGTGTCTAAGGTATGTCTAAGGATTTTCAACCAGCAAACCCTTCCCCATTGCTGCCTACAGAACCTTTGGCTGCTAGGACCCACACAAGTCCACTAGCACCATTTTCATTGCTGCTCATGCTGAGCTTTTTAAGATAGTCACATGTCCATATGCATCCTTAGGATGCCTTCACAGTTCTTGCTTCCTGCAATGACCAAGGTTTCCAACAAGAAACAATAGTGTATAGGCTTGGTTGTTATAAGACTTGTACATGGAATTTTCATTATCCGAATTAATAAATTAATGAAAATTAAATACTTATCTTCATTGGGCATTCCTTCGCTACTCCACATGTTCCTTCTCTGCTTTACAAGCTTTGGATCACTTGTGGGGTGGATGTTTGGCCAACACACATGTTGCTCCACAACATCAAGTAGTTAATGCTCAACCAGTTCACCAACTGGATTTACCAAGCATTTATGGTGCCAAACCAGTCCCATACCTGGTTTTCCCTTTCCATTGCCAAGCCAACACATAGGTCTGGGTCAGAGGTCAATGGAAGGAAACTGCACCATGACCGTTTCCAGGTCAAGGCTCTACTACGAAGCCTAGGGTTCCATCCCACACCCCCTCACCACTCCCTAGTGGATGCATAGTTCCCCCTCATTTAGTTGCATTCCATAGCCAGCCCTTGGTATTTTTATTTACATGGTGTCATTTACATCATTTACATTTTCCATGGCTTACTAGCACATGGTTACCATAATACCAACTACCTTCCTTTTAATTAAAACCTGGACATCCTCTAGTGGGGCCTTGGCCTTGAGCTCCACACTGGGGAAACACACATTACATACAATATTTACATTGCAGCCAAAATACCCTAATGGTCAAAATGGGGCATTACAATCACATAGTTTCAACACATCAACAAGTGGCTCCATTATAGAAACAAAGAGCTCAACTTAAACCCACCAAGCCTCATCAAGAATGGTACCTATAACCCGTATTGCTTTTTCATTGTTGCTCATTATGGATTAACAAGCATGGAGGACAAAGCTTCCCTCATGTCTACTAATTTCCCGATCATTATATAATATGATGCAAATCTTGTTTCTCCAACCTTCAAAAGTTGGAGTCTAGCAAATTCCTTATACATAGCTTATGCATGTTGGTGGTTAGCAATAAAAATTTGAACTTCTCTTGCTTCTTCACATAGTCTATTCGTCCATTCAAATTCAACAACAATGGATTTAAAATCAAGATTTAAACTATGCACCACACAAGGTGTCCAAAATATATGGTCATACAATCCCTCGATAATTGCCCTGACTACTTTGGATGTCTTTGGTCATTCAACATTCTTCTCATCCCTTGAAGTATTTATTTCCCTCAAGAAGTATGCGCATGAAGGAGACATTACAATAATGTTTACCAACGACCTATTGGCCCCTATCAGTCTAACCATCAGAGATATTAAAGACACCATTGCCACTCCAACTGGAGCGAACCAGTTCCAACACTTTCCCCACAATCAATTTCTACTTCTGTAGAGGGGTAGAGTGCATTTTCTCAAAGTTTGGCCACTTGTG
This sequence comes from Larix kaempferi, assembly GCA_027924585.1. Lineage (NCBI taxonomy): Eukaryota > Viridiplantae > Streptophyta > Pinopsida > Pinales > Pinaceae > Larix > Larix kaempferi. The sequence goes on along the minus strand of BSBM01000924.1, from coordinate 16,002,894 downwards.
ACCCCTAGCGGTCTCATTAACTGCCTTAAGAATGTCTTGCTAATAAGGAGACCAAACTACATCGAAGGGAAATCCACATGCAAATATGGCTCTTGCAACCTTGCTATTCATCTCATCCCTCCCTCCCATGTCAAACATTTTGGCCAAGGTTCCAAGGTTTTGTCTCTCACGGGCTTGTTCAACAAATAAGGGAACTTTATTTCCTTTTTGTCAATGGTTGCTGCCCGAAACTCCTCCTTTCTTCCTTGGCTAAATCTACAACATCTTATTATGCTTGAAAATTGTCCACATCCTTTCGACTAATACTTTTGCAATGAGAAACTCCACTATCACCTTCAAGCCACAGAAAATGGGCCTTAACACTCGTGTATGAACCTGTAAAATTTCTTTTTCACCCACTGCAATTCCACAAACAATTACCACCACTGTTCTTGTCCTTCCCAATCTTGGTCACATACTTCCACAAAGGAGAATTAATAGGTTATGTTGGTAGTATAGGTACTTGTTGTTGTTCATTACTTCGATAATCATTGCTTCCTCTCCCAAAACCACTCCTCCCACCACAAACTCCATGCCCAAACTAGACTAACTGACGAGAGGCCATTGGTGGTGTTTAGTGAAACATTGAACATTGGAAAATGGTCAAACCTGCTAGCACAATGACCATAAATTATAATTATGTTATTTTAATTTTATAAAAAATGAGGGCCCAAACTTGCCAACAAGCCTATGTGTGCACCATTGGCATACATAACAAGCTTGTGTATGCCAACAAACATACACAAGATTATTAATACGCCTGCCAATAGGCTTGCGTGTGCCTCGTTGGCATACATAGCGAGCCTATATATGCCAACAAACATACACATAATTAAATAAATATTAATCCCGATGGGATTTGTTTTTCATAGAGATCCTATTACAAGTATAAAAATGAAACATATTAATAACATATTGACTATGAAACTAGAACCCAAATATTTCTATCTTCATAAACCCTTCCTAAATAAAAACTAAATCAACAATTATTGTAGTCATCTGTGTCTGGGAATATTGGAGGGAGATCAAAGAACAAACCCGATTGTCTCAATTATATTTGTGTTCTACCTTCATGTTTCTCTATAAGGATGCGTTGTTGTAATTTCAAAGTAATTTAATCTCAAGTTCGGGATTTCCATTCTCAACATATTAATTCTTTCCCTCCATCTAGATCAACTCCAATATTAGCCAACCATCCACTAAATGATTAACCTACCCCCCCCACCCCGCTAGATATAATGTTCTTGAAACTTTGAAGATTTAAGAAGTCAATATATCTCTTTATGAGGATGTGTTGATCACCAATTTGAAGATAAATTAAAACCATGAGTTCATTTTCTAATCATATTCAAAATTTCAATTAGAATATGTTAGTCCTCTTCAATTTTTAAAAATATTATATTATTATTTAATCATGTGTATGCTTGTTGGCATATACAACCTTGTTATGTATGCCAACGGGGCACATGCATGCCTATTGATAATCTAGTGTGCGCCCTATTGGCATACACAAGAAGCTTGTGTATGCCAATAAGGTATGCACAAGATTATTATTTAATCCTGTGTATGCTTGTTGGCATATACATGCTTACTATGTATGCGAATGGGGCACACACATGCATGTTGGCATGCCTATTTATAATCTTTTGAAAAATGTTCTTATATTCCAACCATGGCATGAGATGAGGAAGATGCTCTCTTATATATGAGAGTATCCTAACTTCCCTTTACAATAAAATATCAATATTTTCCTAAGATCTAACCTAGGGTGGGGTAAAATACAACAAAATCCCTACTTTACAACTAACTCCTTACAAGTTACAATAAAATAAGGTGGCCAATGCCACTTGTACAATAATGAAATATGTGGGGCTCATAATAAAGGGAGAATGCTTCCAACAGTGAATATGTGCTAGGATGATGCCACATAGCCCCCAAAGGCACCTCTAAGGAATGTCCACAAGACCTACTCAAAGCCCTCTCCAAAGTGGGGTCTTTAACCCACAAAGTTCACCTAGTAACTAAAAGATGTCTGCATTAGCCTCCAAAGGCTTCTCTCAAAAAGCACTTATTTATCAAGGAAGGCTCCACAGGGGATTTGAAAACCCTCAAGATTGAGGGTTTTCAACTTGCCACATGAAACAAGCAAGGCTCCAAAGGGGGTTTGAAAACCCTCAAGGTTGTCAACTTGGCACATGAAGCAAAAACCTATATCCACATAATAACCAGCCTTCCCTTACAAGGGGTCAACCCAATAATTTGTCCACACTTTGCTCATTAACTTTGCTCATTAATCACTTAAGTATGCCCACAAGGCAAACCAACACTAATCCATAAAGGAGGCGCTCCATAAATTTTGTTCATAACCAAACTAGGATAAGCCTTCCAATAGCTTACAAGCTAAACGCTCCAATGGAAAGGAATCAAATACATAAATGATGCAAGGGCACCTCTACAATGTCCACATGGCTACGATCCATTCTCCAACGCCAAAAAGAAAAAGAGGGATTTGCTCACCAGTCACCATATAATCACAAAACGACCTTGAAAGAACCGCCCATCTCTTTTATATATATAAATCACAACCCAAAAAGGGTATATGGGTATATATAGACATATATAGGTTAAACACAATCCAAAAAATGTAAATATATATAAGTCAAACACAACCCAAAAAGGGTACCTATATATATGTCAAACACAACAACGAAAAATTGTTGGTCTGAGGCCTGCCCAAAATACGCCAGGGCTGAGGAATTTCTTCTCCCAAACTGCCGCACCTCTGTACTCCATAGTTCATGCAAAGAAACCTTCCGTGAGGCCAGCGTTCCAAATTTCCAATAGGTTAGGGTTTCAGAATAAAAATTCAAGGAGACGGAACATCCAATAGATTAGGGTTTCAGAATAAAAATTCAAGGAGACGGAACATCCAATAGATTAGGGTTTCAGAATAAAAATTCAAGGAGACGGAACACCGCACCAGTAACAAAATTTCCCAAAAGGGGGCGGCTTCTCCATAGGCCCAACCAAACGACCTGTGCTCCAGAAAGTCCCTGGAAAAGCATACAAAAGGTTTCTTCTGTTTGAGCATTTTGCTGATCCAGGAGGCCCACCTTTTATTCACCATTTAGTGTGGAACAGTGCACAGATTGCCGTCTGTAAATGCTTAGATGACCGATGCTCAAGTTAATTGTGCAACCTCAAACAACATCGTTTTTTCTCACCAGGTTACCCATCTTTCTTCAAAAAAATTATCTTTGGCTGTTCAAAATCCATTTCTGTTTGATGATTTGTGTAGTGACTTCCGGTTATGATTACCTGCCTCAAGAAAATGACCGGAATGCCCTAAAAAATGAATTCTTCTTTTTATTTAAACTTTATACATCCCCCAAAAAACTAGGGTCGACCCACGAGTCACTCAATACCACAAATTTATAGAGGGCCGACCTTAAAAACTTTCTTTAGATGAGTCCTGAGGCGTTTGAGGTGAAAAAAGGGCTGGATGCATCCTCCTTTCAGATTGACGGCCCCACTAAATCATACAGATCAACCCCCAAAATGAAGTCTTGAGCAGTGAAGCTACAGGATAACCCCTAGAAGTGTGTACCAACCCTGTCTAGCCTTCAAAAGCTGAATGTATACGTTATCATCCTGGCTGTAAATGCTCAGAAACAGCCCAGATTGGTCAATGCTACTGCAAAAAGTCCCAAAATTGACCCAGCCATGTACAAACCAGCCCAGACTTTAATTACTGTTTGCACAGGATGAAGGATATTTGGATTACCATCATTTCTGGGTGACTTAGATCCAAGATATCAGAGAGAAACCTCCAAAATAATTTGCTGCTATGCCCAGTTTTGAGGAATACCGAGATTGTACTGGTGTTTATCGTTGCTGCTACATACCATGAAAACATGAATTTGATCACATTCTTTTTACCAAATTGCTGTTACGGGTTAAGCCTTGCCTAGATATCCTTTGTAGTCCGTACTGCTGATACATGGCCTCACGACTGCCCAGAACTTAAGAGACAGTTCAGGTTTGCTCTGGAAAGTTGGAAACCACCACCCATGCAGAAGGGGGGCTAACAGAACTGATTCCTGACTTTTAACTTTTAGGAATCGGTTCGTTCAACAAGACTGATTCCCGACTCTTAGGAATTGGTACTGATTCCTCATTAAAAACCATTTCCTAATAATAATAATAATAATCTATTTTTAAAGTCATAGCCTAGCCAGACACCAATTTGGTAGACCCCCTTGTTTGTGGGACAATGGTTCCCCTCCACGCAGCGATTTGACTGGTAAAGTCTACAGAGGTCAGCGATTTGACTGGTAAAGTCTACAGAAGTGTGGATATCCTAACGCCCTCTGGAATTTGATCAAGAGGGATCTGTTTCCAAAAATCAGAATTGGTTTTGAAAAAAAATTGCAATTTTTTTTTGGAATCTGGTATGGATCCCCAAATCCATGGTTTCACTGTGATTCCGGTATGGAAATGAGCAGGGGAGGACCGAATTCGATATCTCTTTATATAACCAAAATAACACAAATTTACTAGGTTTAGGGTTTAGGTTTTATTTTTATTTATTTTTCTATTTTTTAGTTGTTTTTGTGGGCCCAAGCACCTTTGTACACCCATGTACAGTACTGGTTCAAACTGAAAGGACTGGTTCTGTACAGAACTGGCCATTTCCAATTGGAACCACCAGTTTTTTCCAGAAACCCTTTGGAACCAGTTTGATTGGCTGGTTTGGTTGGTTCCTGGCTGGTTCTGATAACATTGATTCTAACTAGGCACCTGTTGGCATGGAATTAACCAAGTGCCTAGCAAGATTGGCAACCACTGGTTGGGCTGACCCCTTGGGCTTCTGCTCTTTCTATATAATGTATACTATAAGATTCATTTTACTATTCTCGTGAGTATGTGGATTGCAATTTCAATGGTCTTATCCGCTAGCAGTTTTGTATTTGAACAGAAGAACAATCTAGTCAATGTGTGCACAAATCCAGGACAATATTTAACTTGTTTAGATTGACATTCATCCAGAGAAAATGAGTTATAGTTTCTAAAGAAACAAATAAACCTAGGTTTTTCCCTTCTAGTTATAGAACTTCCCTTTCAATGGACAATATGTCCTCAATATTCTCAGTCTCATGGTTTAGTTTTTGCATGTCTAAGTTTGTTAGGATTCTTTTAGGTTGTTGTACCTGCAAAGTCCTCTTACCCAGTAGGTAATAGGTTTACACTTTAAGTTCCTAGTCAAGTGTGCACTTTAGATTGTTGATTGTTTCTGAAGTTGCATTGATCAGTTATCTATTTCATTTTGCTTTATGTGTGATAGTTTGTCATGTGAGGGTTCTTGTGAAATTTGTGCCTGCACTTCTGAGATCTGAGCAGGTTTACTGATATTTATATATAGCAACAGGACATACGTTATGTGCAGCGTGGGCACGTTTATGCTATACTTTAGATGACTTTATTTGTCACGCACTTGAGTTTATTGCCATATGGAGCGTTAGTTATATGATGGTAAAAACACTGTAAAAAGTAATATTCATTTGTAAATTCTTGCCTGACAGAGTACACAATATTGTCTCAAAGCAGGTCTTGGATGCTTGCAAACAACCACTATGCAATGATGTACCTTGAGAGTGGTATTATCTAGATCAAATACTGGAGAAGGGCTGAGGGGCTTTTGGTTCACATACTTTTTTGAGGAAGAAAAGAGCATTATGCATATTTTTGAAGGACATGCTCGGGTGCCTTTAAAGGGATGGCAGCAGGCAGCAGTAGCTGTTGGATCGGCTCTAGGGGCCCTGATGAACCCAGCGAGAGCAGATCTTATTGCTGCACTTGGTGAGACAACTGGCAAACCGGCATTTCAGAATCTTCTTGATAGGATAAAAAGAAGTCATGAAGGAAGAGTAAGTTGTTTCTGTCTTTTTGAGATGCTTGCCTTGTTCATGAATTACATTTGTTTGATAGGTTGAAGTTGCTTGATTAAGAGAATTGACTCTCTCAAAGATACTAAGGGGTTGATTTATATATTGATCTTTTTCTAGGAGCTAATCATTCAGATCATTGGGATTGGTAGAGTGCTACACTTCTCTAGACTAGAGATTTCAGCCTTCACATTTGTTAGCTCAGTTAACTTTGCTTTGGCCAATCTTTGAGATATGCATGTCTTGTTTTTAAAAGTTAAAACATATCACATATTTGATCATCAAACAATATAAATTTGCATCAAGAGTGTTACATACAGGAGCCAAAGAGCAGTCACACCAGATTCTCCCTCCGACATAAGCTAACAGATGTCTGCTTTAGCCCCTTCTTGAAGAGTATTTATATCTTTCCTAAAAATCGCATGGTGTCTAGGTATGCATTATTTTGTTTGCTAGGTTACAGATATTCGATATCACACACAGATATTAGGGGATTGTCGACTGAGTTATATATCAGTCTTTTTCTAAGAGCTAATTACTAGACTGCAGGGTTAAAGTGCTAAATTTCTTTGCATTAGAGAATTCAATTTTCACATTTTACTTTTGCTTTAGCTTAAGTATGACTCCATTTTGTTACTATCTTTGAGATTTTTCTATCTTGTATTAAATCAGCATCATTTTTTTTTCTGTTTTCAGAAATATTATTTTAGTTATGTGCAACCTAGTCATGAGACATTAAATTAGTTTTTTTTGGGTGTGGACTTTTCAGAATTTACTTATCAGCTTAAGTACTGAGAAACAAAGAAGCAAAACACAGCGAAAAGGGAGTATAACCCATGTTTTCCCTTATTTATTCTCAGGCTGAATAAATGCACTCTTTCATTTTTGATTGGCTAGTCAACTTGTTACCCCTTTTTTAGCAAGGGGTAATCAGATGTGGTTTGTGATCATATCATAGACATTTGTGCCTGAGTTGAGATCTATTGCTTCCCCATATATCATTGGTCAGAGGTCTTTTAGCATGGTTAGATGGTCCATATGCCTTGGATGTGCCTAACCAAAGATCGTGTAAGATGTTCTATGTGCTGTGATATCTCTAAACCCTCATAGACACTTAGAAATGTTGTCTTATATGACGATATGTTTGCATGTGATGTTACATTTATGCTCGTATAGTAATTCATAACATTAAAACAGTTACTCATGTCATAGTCTAACCCTGGTGTATTCTGCCTTAGCAGTGTGTTAGTCCAAAGGTTAATTTGTACCCTATTGAACTAAATTAAGTGAATTCATCCATTTCATAACATTTTGCCTAACCATTTTTCATTTCGCTAGCCAATTCATCCATCCCCTTCACTTTCCATTTGTAAATGATCTATCATCAATAACAACCTAAGGTTTCATAACTATTCCTTTGTATGAATGCCTCAATTAAGATAAAAGAGTCTAGTACTCTAAGGTTGATGTTGATAAATGTAAATGGAAAAATGTGGAAATAACTTCCCTTGCAAAAAGCCAGGTTCCCTTGCCCTAGGTTATCAAAGCCAAATCTAAAGCACAAGGGACTAAGCCAATGAAAGGGCTAAGAAATGCAAATAAAAGAAATATCAAAAAGAAAAGAAAAGAAAAGGGATCTCAAAAAGAGGTGTGAGGATGGATGACCCATATCAACACTTTTAAGTTTTTTTAGAGGCAAACATGTGGAAGAAACACATTAAACCCTAATTCTTGAAAGTTAAGGGTAGATCTATCACACTCAGTTGCTATGATGGTTAATTTGCAAAGACCCCTTTTCTTTCCCTAAGTTCACATCCACTTTATTTACCCTCACTTTAGGAATCCAGGCTATGCAACTTAACTTAGGGGTCTCACATGTAATAAGGACTTTAATAGAGTCACCCAAATGTAAAACTGGATGAGTAAAGGTTAATTAAGTCATTGAGTTGTTAGAAAGGTGTAATTGTATCTTAATTTCATGTACTATTTTCATTTGAGAACATTTCCCAAGTTATATGTTGGTTTAACCTTTAGCACTAGGACATTTACTTATCTATACATGCTATGACACTTGATATGGTATGATATGATGGCCATTAGGTGGGTCATGTGGGGTGCTACATTTGGATACACTTGCACTTGATGTTTCTTAGCACCTAGATTAGGTTTTTCCCCTTGCTCATGATGGAGACACCTTCTATTGGCATGTGGCAGGTTGGAGATGCTTCTAGACCTTTCCTTCACCACAATGGGACCTTGCTACATCACATTTGGACCATTGGAGATGGACGTTGGAGATGATTTCATGGAGCCATCCCACATAGGTTTTGAGGATGAGTTTACTGGGGTTTTAGGAGCTCTCTAGGAGTTTGACTCTCCCATGACCCCTCCTACCACTTGGCATGTGATTTGACTAGAGCGTTCCCACATTTGAGGAGATTTGTTGATTGTTGGACCTTCTTTGACGGTTGATGTCCCCTCTTGATGATATTTTGGACCACACGTGGGGCTTTTGAGGAAAGCACCCTAGGTATTTGGGCATATATTATTATGCATGGTCATCTCTTGGACCATTTCGAGTGGACTGCTCCTCTCTTTGAGCCTCTATTGTACCATTTCTCTTGCTTATGACTAGGTGGTGCACCCCTTCTCTTTTGGTGTTTTGGTTTTGAGCATTTTTGCTCTTACTCTCTCATTTGTTTATTATCTTTGAGGGTTGATGTCCCCTCTTGATGATATTTTGGACCACACGTGGGGCTTTTGAGGAAAGCGCCCTAGGTATTTGGGCATATATTATTATTCATGGTCATCTCTTGGACCATTTCGAGTGGAGCGCTCCTCTCTTTGAGCCTCTATTGTACCATTTCTCTTGCTTATGACTAGGTGGTGCACCCTTCTCTTTTGGTGTTTTGGTTTTGAGCATTTTTGTTCTTACTCTCTCATTTGTTTATTATCTTTGACCATGTCTTGGAAATTCCCTATGATAGATCTAGGGTTTTGGTAGATCTAATATTATTTTATTTAAAAAAAAGTTGAGCTTTTCTTCTATATAAGAGAGCTCACTCCTCATTGTATCTTGTTGTTGAGTAGTGGAGAATAAAGTTAGATTTCATCTTTGGCTCTTCTCTTTGAGCCTCTATTGTACCAATTCTCTTGCTTT